>OY756407.1:15096896-16465667 GCA_963576865.1 Anania hortulata | reverse complement strand
AAAACAGACAAATAAACTTTTTTTATAAAAAAATTACCTACTTCAAAAACACTAAAAAGCTAAAAATAACTTTTAAACAATCATACCAAACAGTTATTTTTGGAGTCGGTGCAAACAACCACATTCAAACATTCCATAGCTGGCACCGACTCCAATAATAACTGTTTGGTATGATTGTTTAAAAGTTATTTTTAGCTTTTTAGTGTTTTTGAAGTCAGATATTATTTTATATATTTTTTTTAACTATGTCTATAAATTCAGGGGCTTAATATTAAAGACCATATTAATACATGTGTATAATAAAAATTTAAAACTATCGCTTATCAGCAAAGTAAGAGGTTTCAAGTGTTTATCCCCAAATATCAACAAATGTATGGACGTATTTTGAGTCATTGCTTTCATTAGTTTATCTCTCGCTCTCGTGTGCAAGGATCCTCAGGCATAATCAAGAGAAAAACTAGAGCGACTTTTGTTATGCCGTTTCTATATAAAAAATACACTTAATGCGCAGGGTAAGGAGAATACACGAAAAAGAGGTGTTTATGCACAAGTTTCCTGGCGAAAATACTTGATATAGAATGCGGAAATCAATATATCATGTAATTTATATGTTGAAGTTTTTTCTGTTGTATCTAAATACTAGTTATTATTTCTTATAAACACTAAAAAAAATTCAAAGTACCGCAATCATCGCGAGCTTGAACACATTTATATTTTAAACGACGTTTTTATTCAGCTTCAAAGTTGGTTTAGTTATATATAACATTAATGCCTTTAGGGTGAAGTTGTTTTTTTTTCAAATAGTCCACAAATTAAGAATTATAAGGTTTTTTAATGGCTTTTTTTTATGCCTACTTTTCCATGAGCGGATATTTTGCTCGCAATGATAATCTATTTGCACAGGAGCGCAACGGATGGATGTTTAGTCTGCGAAAAGCATTTGTATTATTTTAGGCACGTAATAGAAGTCGCATTAGTCGACGCTTAATGCTCAAGGTCACTTGCCTTACCCGTCGCCTTAATATAGTGCGCAATGCTACAATCACAAAATGATCGCAACTTCGACCGCGACCGCCGCCGAGCCCGCAAATTGATCGCGGTAGTTTATGCGAAGCTTTATTGATTCTGTTAAGAGATTTAACGGGCGACTGAGCGAGTGAAATTGAATAAGTCCTGGCTTTGAAGATAGAACGAACTCTAGATAAAAAAATGTTTTAACCTACCTATTTTTATATTATTTTTATTTAATACAGTTGTTTTGTTAGCTGAATGGAGTTGTAGATTCAAGGTGATATGTTTATTTTTAGGGTTTCTTACCAAAAGGGTGTCAGGACCCAACTAATCCTACGCCTTTCGTCTGTTCTACCTTTAGAGGGTTTATCGTTTGATCCGTTATATATTTTTTAAATAATCTTGGTATTAAAGCAGTACAACACGGTTATACAGGGTTACATTGCAAGGTTGTGCCAAAAATAAGTTCTAGAGAATAATATAAAAGAGCGTCTCCTTTTTTTTATTATGACATACTTTTTTAACTAACCAGCTGTCTCGGAGAACTTCGTACCGCCGCGTTATTTTTTCGATGTTTTATAGTTATTCTGCTATTCGGGATGAAGACAAATCCAAAAAATCATAAAGCCATACATTCACTAGGGGATTAGGACCAAGTCGCTCGACATGCCGCGAGTAGTCGCGGGACATTTACGTGCGTTGGGCGACATTTTGCTCGTCCACATACCGGAGTTGTGGTTGCGATGTCACCCGAGGAGGTAGTCAAGTATTTACAAGGGGACAAAGTCGCTCGACATGTCCCGAGCAGTCGCGGATGTCGAGAAACACAGAGCGACACGCGTCCTCACTACTCGAATGCTCTCGGGCGACTATCGAAGGACACGAAGTCGCGTAAGGTTGACGGTTTCCGAGTGCGACACGCGACATATCCCGCGACACGTAGATGTCGCCGCGACACGTAGAGTTCGTGTCGGGCGACAAGGTTGCGCGACAAATATCCCCTAATGAATACGGGGCTTTAATCATAAAAATCGGCCCAGCCATTCTTGACTTATAAATGGTGTAACTAATCCGAAGTATGTATAGATATGAAAAAAGAGGGTGTTTTTTACGTAGATCGATTTAGTTACTGATTCTGAGTGGTCTTGGTGTGGTTATAGTGTTGATTCTAACGTTAAACAAGAAATAGCTGGTGAAGTGTGATTCTGCTTTAGGACAGTATGATAATAAAGATTAGTGTTACAGTTATACAATCTATAGATAAATTATTTAACTAATGTACCTAAACGGTGACTTGTGAAAAGCAAGTAATTATGATTGTATAAAACAAAACAAATAGTTTTTATCTCATTTCTTGACTGAAAGACATCACGCATTACACACTTTTTGCTGTGAATGTACCTAGATCAGTTTAGGTTCCAATTGAATAAACGGGAATATGCATGTTTTTTTATTTGGTTCTGTAATAAATAGTACTTAATTATAATTAATAAAACTTTAAGAATTTTCGAAAAATATTGATAAATACCTGACTTACAGCCTATTAAAGTCGCGTGTTAGACAAGGAGATCCGATATGTACCGTGACGTCAGATTACAATGTTTTAGAAAGAGATAGATCTACCTTAATTTCTAATTACTATATTACGGTTATTTTTTTACCTAAAATCAATTTTGTTTTCACTATTAGCACTACAATTTCATATATTTTCTTATAAATATAGTGAAAACTATATTTTTTTCATGCATATTCGATATGGGATTAACACCATTCACAAATTATTTCGATGCACAATTTTTTTAACATGACATCTTGTTTAAGGCCTGAAATTCCGGTTTATTGTTTTTTTTTGTTTATTAAGGTTTTTTTTTAATTGTTTACAACCAGAGGCCCAATTCCCGTGATTTGACAATAGTCGCAATCCGGTGTCGATCCGCTCCCAGTAACATTACGATCACAAACGGTATTCTTGTAAACTTTTAATTTGACGTAAAATTATCAAAACGACTGAAAAACCAATACGACTGAAAATATAGCAAAAAAATAGAATTTTGGTTTCTTCAATTTTCAGTCGCTATAATTGAATTTTTTGGGTCTAAGAGAATACCGTTTATGATCCTAATGTTACTGTAAATTTCTGCTTATAATTTGAAAGAAATTCCATTTTGTCAACTCATAAATTTAGTCTGTCAATGTCAAACCATGGTCTCAAACTCAGAATGCGAAAATTTTTCGTTCGTTTAAAATAATTTGAAATAATAAATATAATTAAAGTAATTAATTAAATAATTTATTTAATTTTTCTAATTTAATTTTAATTTATAATTATGAAAAATTAATAATAGCCATGTTTTTCACAACTTGTTTCATCTGTTGAATAAGTAAATAAATATTGAACAACATCACATCCATTGCTTTAATCCTATGATAAGTAGCCTAAACACTTGTGTTACAGAAATCAGAAACAACGACGGTACCACAACACCCAGACCCGAGACAATATAAAAAAGGCATTTTTCTACATTGACCGACCGGGAATCGAACCCGGAACCCCAGAGATAGCGAAGTCCGAAATGCTCACCTCTCGGCTACAGAGGTCGTCATAAGTCAAACTTTTGACCTAAGTAATTGGTAATTTTAATTTATCTGGTTTATATGTCCGAACGAACAAAACATTCTAGTATAAGGCTACTGAAATCGCACCCCTGCGACTGAAAACCGCTGCGTTCGTTGATACTCATAACATACCCGCATAAATGATGACGTCACGTAAAACCTAAAGGTCGTTTTAATAACACCTCCACACATAAGCGGTACAAGCCCGTCAACACATAAAGAAACATAAAATTCCTTATCCCTGGTTTTAAACATTCGTATGCGTCCACCGTGCGAAACATTAATGTTTGTTTGAGGCCACAAAATAAGCGATTTTGTTTTCTTATATTTGTGAGGGTATTTCTTAATTATTTTAAATAAAACAGATTTATTTTGATATAAAAAAACCGTTTAAGATAATTTCTGCTGTTTGATAACCAATCATATTGTAATGTTACTATTGACCATCTAAAATGTACATTATGAAGTGATTAAATGAATATAAACTAAACTAAACTAAACTAAACATACTTGATGACATAGCTGTACATTAAAATAAAATTTCTATTGCATCTCGTTTTGCTGTGCTGAGGGGTTAAATAACTAGCGATGCATAATCACCTTGTCAGGTAAATAAACTTAAAAACGACGCGTTTTATTAAAAATTCAACATTACCAAAGAAAAGGACTCAGCTTTAGCAAAATTTATTTGAAAACCACAAACATCAGAATAGTGGTAAATTTATTTTTTCTCTATGTTGGCTTAATAGCATTAGACAATTAAACACCAAAGTAGGATTTACTAATTTTCCCGCGTTGCCCCGCGAAAAAGTCCAGTTTATTTATTTATTCAATCTCATTATCAATTTTTTTTTTATCAACCTTTTCAATCCCACTGCTGGGCAGTCCCCAGACTCTTCCATCGATCTCTATCTATCGCCAATGACTCCCAATCCCTCGTTAAGTTAACCAAGTCGTCACACCATCTTTTTTTGGGTCTACCTCTTCGGCGACCGCCGTCTATAGGTACCCATCGGGTGACGATTTGGGCCCACCTGTCTGGATGCATTCTGCACACGTGTCCTGCCCACTCCCACTTTAGCTTTGCAGTTTTCTCGCCTACATCTGCGACACCGGTTTTATAGCGGATGGCGGTGTTGCGGATTCTATCAATCCTTTTTACACCTAGTATGCTCCGCTCCATAGCCCTTTGGCAAACTTTGAGTTTGGGCTTTTGACTCTCGGTCAAAGACCAGGTCTGCGCTCCGTACGTAAGAATGGGCAGGATGCAAGTGTCGACGAGTTTTCGCTTTAGCGAAATAGGAAGGTTCCCTTCATATAAGCTTTCATGGACCAGAAGCTCTTCCAGGCATTATCGATGCGACGCTCGATTTCTTTGTCGTGCCTGTTTTCGAAGGAGACTATCTGGCCCAAATATATGTACTCGTCAACGTATTGCATTGTCTGCCCTTCCACTACTATGGTGTCCTTAGTAGCGTTGGTCATCATTTTAGTCAAAAACAACATTGTAAAACATATTTATTTTGGCACAGTAACTGTTTTGAGACAGGAGTACATAGAGTCGGTGCTTTGTTTTGATCTAAATAAAAAATTACATCTTGTCTGAATTTGATTAGTGCATAGCAATAAAAAACACAAAAAGAAAGCATGCGGCCCGTTTGCCCTATCTTCACGAACCTATATATTTTAACTGATCAAGCATACGTAAATGAGACACAATATAAATTCAATTGTTATGCGGTCTCATGAGACCACTTGGATGTTAACGGGGTAAGCTATAATAGAGTTCTATAAAAAACATGTAACTATATTTTTATCTTATGTGCTTTATTGTGTAACTGTGAAACAGAGACGTTTTCCTCTTTTGTTGTGGCCCCAGCCTCAACCTTCCACCGTCCCCGAAAGGATAATCGTTGATTTATGGGTAATATCGCACACGATTTACCAGTTTTTACCTTTGAATTTTTTGTTTTACGCTTTGCTAACGCGTGAATTGAATTTTATGAGACGCTTTTATCGTCCCTAAAGCGACTACTGATTGAGTCCCGAGGTGTTTAGATCCTGAATGACGTTTTGTTCGTTTTTTAATGCCCTAACATAGATAACGTTTATTAAAAGACGATGCATATTTACAGCAAGCGCATCTTTGACAAGTACTTTTTGAAAGTTTCAAGAACTGGCCACTTACAAAAAATAAACAATTACGGAATTCGAAAATAGAACTCTATGGTAACACGTTACTTTTTAACTTGCAAGACAGTCTTTTGTTTTTTTTTGCGTTCTTTAAAAATAGTGTTACTATTACCACAGCTATTACAATTAATTTAACTCGTTAAAATATTTGCTCAATGATTTTTTTTTATTTTCGCTGTGACTTAAGTTAAAAGTTAAGCATTTGCATTTGGTGATTAACCCTATGTCACAGCTCTGTGTAAATGTGGGCTATTTAACTAAGAATTTTAAAGTAAACTATGCGTTTGAGATTAATGTATATGTTTGATGATAAATGTTAAAAATTACCCTTACAATTAATTAAGTAAAAGCATTTTTTTCTTTTAGTTAAACATTTTTGATTGTGGTATTAACTTAATCTGTACTAAAAGAAATCCTTTGAAACTGATTCGCACGAATTTCTTTCATTAGTAATATTTACTTTGTGGCTTATCAAATTGCCTACTTACAGAGAAATTTATTTCAGACAGAACTTGATTAATGGTAAAAACAATATTAGAAAAAGAGAAACCTACGCATTTGACCGAGAAACGTTTTCTTAGAGATAGTCAAATATTTATCTCTGGGCTTTTCAGTATTTTCGCGTTACTTTGATAGGTATAGATAGATAGATAGATACTCTTTATTGCACACCATACAAGTATTACACATGATTTTTACAGACAGATGTACAATTTAATTTATCGTATTAATAAATTATAATACGCCAAAACAACACACCACTGCCTCAAATTAAGGAGTGAATGGGTGTTAATCTTTGTATTATGATTTACCAGACAGATTTTTTGCCAATGCCTTCTCCAAGAACACGTAGATCTGAGCCAAAGCTGGCAGGGTTTTCAGGCTAAACCTTTGAGCAAAGAACGAGTCATCTTTTAGGGTTCCGTACCTGAAAAGGAAAAAATGGAACCCTTAAAAGTTCACTTTGGTATTCGTCTGTCCGTATGTCTGTCAAGACACTTTCTGGCACACATGGTTCTATCGAATTAAAATTAAAATCACTCAGTTCTACAGTCCCTTCAAGCTGTGAAAAAAACAAATTTCTAAGTTAACGTAAAAAAGATATGGCGGTTTTTGCTGCAAAAAACGTATATATTGACACTGAAGGAAATCATAATTTATAGAGTATTTTTACCGACTTCAAAAAAGGAGTAGGTTCTCAATTCGGTTGTATGTTCTTTTTTAATGTTTGTTACCTCAGAACTCCGCAATTTATGAACCGATTAAAAAATGTATTTTCTCAATTAGAAGAGTATACCTCCAGATTGGTCCCATTTAAAAAATATCTGATAATGGGATCCATGAGGAATTGAGGAAACTCCTAAAATATTATACATATAGTGATTTTAGTATATTCAACAACAAGTCAAGCATTTGCATTCAGAAAGTATCATTTGCTGAGGAGGAACTAATGGAGAAGACCATAGTTGGTCACAATAGTCATCGACGAGTAGCGATAAGATATCTTCATTAAGACAGTTAAGTTTCGCCATGGTCGACAAATGAAATTTTAAATGATTCTGGTGAAAATGGTACCATCAAACTGATCTGATGACGAAGGCGGAAGGTAAGCACCGGAACTCTGTGATAAAATAATGTAATCATAGCTGTGTTTGGACTTTTTTGAATCGTCATGAGAAGCATTTTAGCTATAATTAAATCACAGATAGCCATTTAGAGTGCAAAAAACCCACAAATAAATTTATTTTTATAAAAAAATAAACTGACTATAATTTTATATTCAGACGTAGAGTGCTATGCAATATTGTATCCTTTCATTTTTAACTCTGTCTAACGTCTACAAAGATCAAAGACCTATGAGTAAGTTCTTCCAAACTTTTGAATATTGATGAGACACATAATTTATTCATTAACTTGAAACTACAGTCGTAAACAACCCATTAGATATGCAATCCTCATTTGAAAATAATAATTAGCTTGAGATTCGTATATTTTTGTAATGTGTTTTAATTTGAATTGCAAAATACGACCCATAAAAATAAAGCTTCGATATTTTTCGGTCATTTATATTTGGAAAATCGTTTTGTCTCTGTCTCTTAGACTAAAATAGTGGTATCCATTCAAATAGAAATGCTTTTTGTCCCCTGTATGAAAAGGAACTTATTGAATTTTTTATACAAGAATATTTAATAAATCAATTTCGCACTAAAGAGAGCCAGGTATATTTTTAATCTAAAGAGTACGCTAGAATAGTTTTCACAGTTAGGTATATTCAGGCCTACCCAATCATACTTTGCTTAGACCAAAGGAGAAAAGACGTATCTACACATAAAAAAACAAATTAGAAAAATACTGATTGAGATGCGTCTGTTTTCACTGATTCCGAATATGAATGTAACTCAGTTCGTAAAAAAAGTGTCAGATACGTTTTTTTTCCTTATGACGGAACCTAGTGGAATTATAACAGTACCTACGCTATCTTAAATACAACGTCTTCCAATGCCGCGATGTACTTACACATGCATTTAAAAAATATATATAGTGAAATATAGGATTCTCAAGTATAGGAAAGATCCTTCGACATGTAAAATATTTTCCACATAAATAGTATTGTTAGGAGTTTGTATTTTTATTTATATTTGTGTAATGAGGTTTTACTAGATGTTGTAGTGTCCGTCACGTGATAAATGTCTGACCAATATGACCGAGCAAATTGAACATTTTCTCAATGTGACCGGACATTTTGGACATTTATTGTCACTAACGTCACAATCAATTCTATTGAAAAACTATGAAAAAAAAATTTGGTCCCAAATAAGTACATTATTATAAGAAAGACAGGCTTTAGTAGTAATGATCTATAACGAAATGAAATTTCTAAAATTAGTTTTATTGTATGTTTTTATTGTCAAATACATAACATTTAAGACTTACTTTAGAGGAATTCTTTTTTTTTTTTAGTTTATACTATAAAAAATATGTGACCATCGTGACAATAAATCTCCAATGTGACCGAGCATTTATCATAAATGACGGACGCTTATAGCATATGACCGTCAATTTACAACTCTAGGTTTTACTAACTTTACCAAGAATCAGACAGAGCTGTCAAGTTGCGTACGGAGTAAATAGTTAGCCCACTAGATATACTTTGATTATGACTAGGACCTTTTATCGCATCCGTCTCATTCAACTTCGTTGCTGACAAATTGTATTTGCAAGTGTTGTTCTGTCCATGTCACCGTAATTGTTTCTGATTAAGATTTTACTGAAATCCTTTTAAGTTGGAAGGGTGAAGTTTCTGTTATGATTAGATAAATACAATAAGATAGAATGAATATAAATCGTCACTTAAACGCAGGGGGATCTGACAATAATTTATTAAGACGAACTTAAAGAACTAAAGACCCGCACAAATCACTTTTCTTCAACACTTATTGTGCGAACCGCAAAGGAATTTTATAACTTACTAACTGTTGCCCGCGACTTCGTCTGCGCGGTCTTTAGGGGTATGAAAAATAGATGTTGGCCGATTCTCAGACCTACTCAATATCCTCACAAAATTTCATGAGAATCGGTCAAGCCGTTTCGGAGGAGTACGGGAACGAACATTGTGACACGAGAATTTTATATATAAGACTAGCTGTTGCCCGCGACTTCGTCTGCGTGGTCTTTAGGGGTATGAAAAATAGATGTTGGCCGATTCTCAGACCTACTCAATATGCTCACAAAATTTCATGAGAATCGGTCAAGCCATTTCGGAGGAGTACGGGAACGAACATTGTGACACGAGAATTTTATATATAAGATTTACTGTTGTCTGATAAATGCAACCCAAGTTTACAAATACAAAGTAAAAAGCTTGATAAAAGACCACAGACCAAACCGTTGCTTTATATGTGACTTATTAAACATCATGTAGTCCACGCGAACGAATTCGCGGGCATAGTGTCTTTTATATATTTTATCAGACTGGCTTAATTACCCCTGCCACAAAAAAAAATAATTAAAAAGTTAAATAGCAACGAACAAGTATTAATTAACCTTTATTTCAATATACCTATCAAATAATATGTGTCAGCGTTTCCTCTTTATAAAATAAGGACCTGCTGATTTAGTTTTTATAAGGTGGCGACAATCATAGACTATTAACACAAACAATTTTTACTAGTTTAATAAGGATCTTTGAGAAAACAAGCACTGAAATCGTATAAAAATGTTGGATCATCATCATCATCATTTCAGCCATAGGACGTCCACTGCTGAACATAGGCCTCCCTCATTGACTTCCAGATTGGCTGGTTGGAAGCGGCCTGCATCCAGCGTATTCCTGCGACAGCTCTTCCTTCACTTTACCAAATTGAATTATTTTAATTTCAATTTCGTCAACAGCGGCCAATCTCTGTACGAAGATCGTTTAACGCCTTCCAGGTTGAACAAGGCTGTTCGTGTTTAGAAAGTGTTCTTAGGTGATATAAAATTGGAAGGTAGATCTGTTTTGGAGGGTAGGAGCTGATTTCGAGTTGAATGGTCGCCAAATGACAAAACGATTGGATTCAATTCAGCTAACATTCATAAGAAACATTCTAAAAATTACGAAAGAAAAATAAATTTAAAAGCAAATGTACTTTTGTAACTCATATCTACTCTAAGTGATAGCTCTAGGACTGTGCCGGGTCCGCATTTAATAATAGTAAATTATTCTACTCCATATAACTTTATGTTGAAACCTAGACTAGTCACAAAGTTATAGTCTGTGCGCTGTCTGAGCTAGGGAAACAGAGAATAATATTAGCCTTATTACGCGTACGTAGGTAAAAGGTTGTACCTACTGGGTAAAATATTTGTACCTAGGTATATAGCGCACAACTGATAGGTTCATTTTTAATGCAAACTAGCTGCCCTGAAAGAGGTTGTCTTGTCCAAATTTGACAATGTTTAAACGACATTTGCTGTAGGTAGTAGCAAAAATCTGTTTGAAAAAAGTCATTTAGTATTTTCCGAATTTAACAAATACTCGTTGACAAAATGTCGTAAATGATATACTTTATTCAGAATTTCAGTTTGAATATGTAATTTAAAATTTTATTCACTTAGTCAAATTGGAATTCTGAACGAAGTATATCATTTAAGACATTTTGTCAAAGAGTATTTAATTTTGTTGTTTGTAATTATTCTCTCTTTCGATTATTAACGTATGTTTCATAGGTGTACAACTTTAGATATACACTTACACTTACAACTTAGATAAAAAAGTTGGAAGTTTTTTCTGCATTTGTTAGCACATAGCTTTTTCGGTTTTATAAGTAAATAAATTGTTTTCACAATCACACCAGTTATCTAGCCCCAAACTAGGCAAAGCTTGTATTATGGCGACTAGTTAACGGATAGACATACTTAAATACTTTTATAAACATCCATGACTCAGGTACAAATACTCTTGCTCATCACACAAACATTTGCCCCTTGCGGGATTCGAACCCGCAACCGCTGGCTTTGTAGTCCGGAGCGCGAACCACTACACCAAACGGTCGGTTATAGGATCAAATCCTAACACCCTGTATACTATCAACATAGAAATAAAAATAATCCCCATAGAAGTTATCATTTGACTAATGATCAACGACCAAGACGTGACGTGACCAAAACGTTAGCATGAGGGTTCCGTACCCAAATGGCAAAAAACGGAACCCTTATGGATTCGTCATGTCTGTCTGTTCGTCCGTATGTCACAGCCACTTTTTTCCGAAGCTAAAATAACTATACTGTTGTAACGGTAAGTAGATGAATTCTGTGAACCGCATTAAGATTTTCACACAAAAATAAAAAATAAAAATTTTGGGGGTTCCCCATACTTAGAACTGAAACTCAAAAAATTTTTTTCATCAAACCCATACGTGTATCTGTGGATAGTTCTTCCAAAGTGGTAAAATGTGTGGCCCCCCTGTAACTTCTAAAATAAGAGAATGATAAAACTAAAAAAAATATATGACGTATATTACTTCTTCCGAAAATTGGTTGAAATGAGATCTAGTAAGTAGTTTTTTTAATACGTCATAAATCGTAAACCGCAATTTACCTTACATTCAATTAACTCAAATATAAATTATGTTACTTGCTGCTACGGAACCCTTCATAGGCGAGTCGGACTCGCACTTGGCCGATTTTGTTAAAATATTTGGATGTTAGCTTTTAAAAAGTAGCTGTATTTGAGCACCAAAATCAGCCTCTAAGTGATTTTCATTTTATGAGTTAAATGTTGTGCATATAAACTTCTACAATCTTCTTCTTCTTCTCGAGTCAATGGCAATTAAACTCTCTGCGCCCAAATAGTGGCAACATCAATGGCCTTCTGGTTGGCGTTGTAAAGGTCCTCTTGGGTGCAGGTGGCAGGAGAGGTAGGGCACGACATTAAGTGTGGCATAGACTGTAAGGGGCCACACTCGCACGTGTCGTCCTCAGTGAAGCCCCACCTTTTCCTGAGTTCATTGCACCTGCCTACACCTGAACGAAGTCTGTTAAACGCCTTCCAAATGGGCCAGGGAAGATTGTGACCTGGCGGCAGCTTTTCAGCTATGGGGATGGATGGGTTGTTGGGGGTGAATTTATCTGATCACAGCTGTTCTCTGGCCTTAGGTGGGTCCACGCTAAGTGGCTCGGTGTTACGCATAAAGCTGCGGCGACTCTTAACACGTGGGGGTGAAGGTATATGTTCATACAACGCGTGCCTGCTATCTTTTTCTTGCTTGAGCCTTTCAATGGAGCATGCAACCTGGCGCCGAACACACGGGGGAGCTATTCCAGCTAGGGAGTAGAGGACGTTTAAAGGCGTAGGTTTTAGCGTTCGTACAATTTTTCAAACTAACCAGCCGTTATAGGAACGTGTTTATTTAGGGCTCCGTACCTCAAAAGGAAAAAACCGGCCAAGTGTGAGTCAGACTCGCGCACCGAGGGTTCCGTACAAACCTGTAGGTACCTATACAAGTGAAAGTTCACCCATCACGACAATCGAGTCATAGTTATGGTATTTTATTGCAAAATGAAATCCATAACATTACGAAAGGTAAATTGCGGTTTACGATTTATGACGTATTAAAATAAACCTACCTGCTAGATCTCGTTCAAACCAATTTTCGGTGGAAGTTTGCATAGTAATGTACATCATATTTTTTTTTAGATTTATCATTCTCTTATTTTAGAAGTTACAGGCCCGCCCCCTCCCCTGTAGCATATTTTACCACTTTGGAAGTGTCTCTCGCGCAAACTATTCAGTTTTGAAAAAAAAAAAATTTTGGAACCTCAATATCATTTTTTAAGACCTATCCATAGATACCCCACACGTATGGGTTTGATGAAAAAAAGTTTTTGAGTTTCAGTTCTGAATATGGGGAACCCCCAAATATATTTTTTTTTGTATTTTTGTGTAAAATTCTTAATGTGGTTCACAGAATACATCTACTTACCAAGTTTCAACAGTATAGTTCTTATAGTTTCGAAAAAAAGTGGCTGTGACATACGGGCGGACAGACAGACAGACAGACATGACGAATCCATAAGGGTTGCGTTTTTTGCCATTTGGCTACGGAACCCTAAAAACGGAACCCTTATAAGATCACTTTGTTGTCCGTCTGTCTGTCTGTCTGTCTTTCTGTCAAGACCTTTTGTCTCCGGAACGCGTGGAGGAATCGAGTTGAAATTAAAACCACAACCTTAGGTCTGCAGTCCCTTGAAGCTGTGAAAAAATGGAAATAAAGCGTCTTTCTGGAAGTACGAAGTCGTTTTCTTTCAATCCCGTACCTACTTCCGTAACAATATATAGGGTACTCTTCGTTGACCTTACACTATAAGATTTGGCAAGTAATACATACCTACTATACTACAAGTATAGGGAAAAATCTAAAACTATACATTTAATTTTGTAACAGTATTTGGTTATTTCATCATTTCAGACATAGGACGTCCACTGCTGAACATAGGCCTCCCCCAGTGACTTCCAGATTGGCCGGTTGGAAGCGGCCCGCATCCAGCGGCTTCCTGTAACCTTTACCAGGTCATCTATCCACCTTGTAGGTAGACGTCCTACGCTGCGCTTGCCGGTACGTGGCTTCCATTCCAGAACCTTTCTGCCCATTGGCCATCAGTTCTACGTGCTATGTGCCCTGTCCACTGCCACATCAGCTTGCTTATCCATTCGGCTATGTAAGCAACTTTTGTTCGTTTACGAATCTCCTGATTCCTGATTTGATCTCGCAAAGAAACACCGAGCATAGCCCTTTCCACAGCACGCTGTGCAACCTTGAGCTTTTTTATGATGCCCATAGTGAGAGGTCACGTTTCAGTTCCATATGTTATTACTGATAACACACACTAGTTGTAGACTTTCGTCTTTAGGCACTGAGGTATTTTGGATGAGAAGACGTGGTGTAGTTTCCCGAACGCTTCCCAGCCGAGTTGGATTCGACGATTGACCTCCTTCTCAAAATTTGACCTACCCAACTGGATCATTTTGTTTTTTATTTATAAATAAACTGAGAGGTTCATTTCCTAAACTATTTATAATATTACGTATCCTACAAATTTGTACGGAACCTTAGGTGCAAGTTCAACTTGCACTTGTTCAGTTTTTATTTTTCTTAAGATGTTGTTCCAATGGTAAAAGCTGTTGCATATGAGCAATAAAATCACCCATTAAAAGAAAGTTATCTAATAAGAAATAATAATAAAACTTTAAAAAATAAACATACTTAGGGTCCCAATAGTATAAATCCCCTTCGTTCTACCAAGCACCCTGTAAATAAATTTATCTCGGAGATATCTCGTCAACTAGCTGCCCAAGCTCATAGAGATTACATTGCGGAAGTCCCAAGTCAAACGTTTCCAGACGATCCACGGTTTTAGTTTTAGTATCGCAGAGTTTCTCTAAAGCGACGCGGATGGAACGTTTAATACAATTTTCAAACTCACGTAAAGCAGCTTATACACTGTGACTACAATGTAATCTATGCGTCAGCTGGCCGGCTGGCCGTCTCGTGTGTCGGCGGCTTTACTGCAGATAGGAAATAAGGATGTTCCACGAAGCGGGGCAGTACTATAGTACTATTTTTACTCGATATGTCTACCATGGTTGCAATTCTGTAAATCATGTACCGTGGAAGGGGGTGACTTTGATCAATTTTGAAATTGATATGCATTTTACTCCTCAAATTTAACAGCAAAATATATGAAAAAAATAAATATAATATCGGTTTTGTTTATACCAAAATGTTTTATCCAATTAGACAATAAAATATGTTTTATTATTCTTTATTATTAAAAATGTGAGTGATCAAAGTTAAACGATGGTCGGGGTTACTTTGATTCCCCTCGTTTTTAACGGAAATCGAAAGTATCCCCTGTAAGGAATACAACAAAAAATTAGTAAAGGATTTATGAAGGTTTTTTTATATTTGGGGTGACTTTGACACAGAAAAACTAGAGTATTTTATGTAATATTCAACTTTATTTAAAAACTTTGAAGTTTTCAGAATATTACTCTGCAGATGCCAAGATGCCAAGTAGATTTCACAGCGACTGACTAAACGCAAGCATTGATACCCAATGTTGCCAACCGAAAGAAAAAACTAAAGGTTGCGTTCAGAAACTGAACAATTTGAGTTTTACTACGAAATGAAGAATCAAAGTAACCCCAGCAATCAAAGTAACCCCATTCTACCAGTGTTCCACTTCCAACTGGAGGTGTGAGGTCAAATGAATTTAGTGGCTAACCACTGTTTAGTATAACCACCAAACAACCTCTGTAGCCGAGAGACGAGCATACCGGACTTTGTGTCGCCATCTCTGAGGTCCCGGGTTCGATTCCCGGTCGGTCAATGTTGAAAAATATTGTCACGGGTCTAGGTGTTGTGGTACCGTCATTGTTTCTGATTTCTGTAACAAGTTGACCTTGAGCATTAAGCGTCGATTAAAGCGACTTCTATTACCTGCCTAAGATAATACAAATGCTTCTCGAAGACTAAACATCCATCCGTTGCGCTCCTGTGCAAATAGATTATCATTTCGAGCAAAATATCCGCTCATGGAAAAGTAGGCGCTAAGAGTAAAATCCAAAAAAAACTTCACCCTAAAGGCACGAATGTTATAAATAACTAAATCAACTTTGAAGCTAAACAAAAACGTCGTTTAAAATATAAATGTGTACAAGCTCGCGATATTTGCGGTACTTTGAAATATTTTGTAGTGTTTATAAGAAATAATAACTAGTATTTAGATAAATCAGGAAAAACTTCAACATATAAGTTACATGATATATTAAATTCCACATCCAGTATTTTTGTCAGAAATCTTGTACAAAAACACCTCTTTAACGTGTATTCTCCTTACCCGGCGCCATAAGCTACCTTACCATAAGATTAGAGAAATGTTATGTGATCTTGTCCAATGTTTATTTATTTATTCATAAACAACAACATACAATAATCTTAAAGATGTGTTATGCACGACTATTGAGCACATAACCTATAGAGCAACAATACGGATTATCATTTCCGAAACACTTAGTACACGTAACACTTAGCCTTCAGTGATTTTTCTCTTACATTTAATATTAACTGACAAGTCCTGTCAACTCTCCTCCATACAAAAACAGTACAGTCACAGATTAAATATTGGCGGAATTTTTATGGAACAAAATAATTGATATTTCTACTATCTGTAAAAACAATTTAATGACTGATATTTTTTTCAAAAAAGGAGGAGGTTCTCAACTCGTCGTAATCTTTTTATTTTATTTTTATGTATGTTCAGCGATCATTCGTTACTACGTTGACCGATTTCGATAATATTCTTTTTATTTGAAAGGTAATAATTTCAGAATGGTCCCATATAAATTTTGTTAAATTCTGATGATGGGATCTATAAGAAAATCATCAAACATTGCATGAACTCCGTACCACGCCAACTGAGTCCCAATTCCCGTAATTTGACAATAGTCGAAATCCGGTGTCGATCCGCTTCCAGTCACATTACGATCACAAACGGTATTCTCGTAAACCCAAAAAATTCAATTATAGCACAGAATACCCAACGTAATGCGACTAAAAAAGAGAGAAACCAAAATTAGAATTTTTTTTGCACTATTTTCTGTCTTAATGGGATAGTTTTGATATTTTTACGACAAATTAAAAGTTTACGAAATGACGTTTGTGATCGTAATGTTACTGGGAGCGGACCGATATCGGATTGCGGCTATTGTCAAATTACGGGAATTGGGCCTCTGATCTTAGTATCTATTTTACCTACACTTACGTACCTAATCAGTTACTTTTGGAGTCGGTGCCAGTCGATGAGAGATTCAAAAAAGTTTGAACCGACTCCAAAAGTAACTGATTAGGTACTTAAGTGTTAAGATTATTTTTAGCGTTTTAGTTTTTTGAAGTTGGTTTTTATTTTTTTAATAATTTGCTTTGGACTATGTTGTGAACTGCCGTAATTAGGCTTCTATATTTAGATTCATAAATAGATACACATAAGAAATAAAGTGACAGGAAAAGTACATTATGATTAGCACAATTTAGGCGATCTTATCGCTAGAAGCGATCTCTTCTGTGATCTTAAATTAAATTGCGGCCTACCAACATGTTTCATTATAAAATCATTTTCGAGAATAATCTTCATAATCTTCAGAAGCAAAATGGAAAATCCAAATCAAAGCAATAATTAATTTTCCTAGAACCGCGGGTGTGGGGCCTACTCTGGTAAATTAATGAAATCCGATAAATCGATCGATTCATTGATGTCTTTCTCACTCATCCCAACCATCTAGAGTGTGAGACCGGTACAGATAGAACTCGATGTAACAAAATTGCTTTGCGTAGTAGGCCCACAGTTTTTAATCTGGCCAAAAAAACAGCAACTACTTGTAAGGCACTGGGAGATCTCCTTTGAGCTATATTTATGATTTGGGATATTATTACGTACACCTATCGAATACTATCTATTAGGAGATTAGATTATCTATCAGGACACACGATAGATGCGAGGATAATAATTGCCGATAAAATGGAAATTAAACAGAGTCAGTAGAAATTAACTACGTAGACGAAACCCTATAAAAACTTTGAATAAATACATGAGTAATTGTGTTCAACTTAAGAAAAAATTGTTCTCCCTTTGAATTGTGTCTGCTAGTTTGGTTTTATTTATAAGATCGCAATTTTGGAGCTTGGGAATGTTGTGCTCACCTATAAGTGACATATATATCAGAAATGTCTTTATGCATGTGTTGTGAAATAAGTGTTAAATATATTATTATGTTGTTGGTGCGCCTTTTTAACAAAATTAACAAAATTTAAATTAAATAAACCTTTTTAACAAAATTTAAATTAAATAAATATAATACCCCGCAGGGCAGCTTTGTGGCGAGCTGTGATGAGTAGCGACACCACGGGGTCAGTTGATAATCCAAGTGCTCCCGAGAGTCGGCCAAGACCCTCGTCTTCGGCTTGCCGAAGTGGAACCCAAGGGAGTCTGCAGGACTTTCACCTCTGGCTTGCCTTAACCGGCCGGCAGAGTGGAGTCGCTAGAGCATGATGCTCGAAGGGTGGATGTGGTTCGTAAGTGGCGAGTGGGCACGTGATGCCGGACCCTCAGAGGGGAGCAAGTGGTCATCTTTTTAAGTCCAGAGCCACCTCTCTACTCTTAGCCGCCAACAACAGTTTTGCCCCTCAGTCCGGTCTTGCATGGCCCATGACGCCAGAGGGGCCCATTCAGTTGACGGCGAGTCACCACCTGCCAATTTTTTCACTCTGAGACTATAAACCAGGCAGGCGACCGGTAGTCTCCATCAATAGCCCAGAGCCCAGTCTCTCTATCTTCCTTCAATAAACCCAATTGATTTGTCATTAGCTGCAATAGTTCCTGTACACGTGCAGGGTATAATCTCTGATTACATCACGTGATGTAGTTAGAGATTGGATCAAGCTGTGTAACACTTTCAGATTTGATTATTTGCGCTACAAACGGCCTCTACGTGTTGGATCAGTATCCCCACGCAAGCCTTATAAAGGACCGGGTCACATTTGGCCCGTGAACTCCAAGAGCGTACAAATAATAAAAAGGTTACACAGTGTTTTCAAAATATTATTTTAACAACATATTCAACATATTCTATCGCCAGCGACGTGCAAATTTTAATAAGGAGATCTCTACATCATTTAAATAAATAAATAAAATAATAAATAGATTAGTTCGTCACAGTACTCACAGTGTCATAATTACGGAAACTTTAAATTAAAATGGCACCTTCTAAAAAGTGTACACTTTTTTCTACTAGTTGCTAGGTAGTTCACCAAACAATATTACTTTGTCTTGCAACTTGTGATATCAACTTCATTATTAGGAAAGTTCAGGGCTCCAATCCTTTCAAATACCATTTTGAATCACCCTGTGTCCTTTGTTACGACGATCTCCGTAGGCGAGAGGCGAGCATACTTGACTTGGTGTCGCTATCTCTGAGGTTTGATTCCCGGTCGGTCAATGTAGAAAAATAACTTTTCTGTATCTCGGGTCTGGGTGTTGTGGTACCGTCGTTGTTTCTGATATCTGTAACACAAGTACTTAAGCTACTTACCATAGAATCAGAGCAATGTATGTAATGTTGTCCAAGATAATATTTATATTTGATTATATTATATTTATAAGATATCTTTTTTAAGGTTTGTAAGCATTTAGAATTAAATAGATTTTAGGCTTTATTTACTTGTATGGTGGGCAACAAAAAGTACCTGTGTATCTATTTTTAAAAATAGGTCAAAAATAGGATGAATTGTTTCATGTATCGGAGTTTGGATGGTTGTAGCTTGAATATTTGCAGGTTTTATTCTACTGTAGTTAATGTTTTAGAACTTACTGAGTATATATTTATATAGAGTACCCTAAAATATTCGAGCTAGGCCATATTTAATTCAGTAAGATAGCGTAAAGCTACTGCCTTAACGCGATGATCCGTTAAACTCTTAATTTTTCTCGAAAATATGGTTTACGCAAGCTTACACCAACACTTACATTGAATATTTAATATATTACTATAAACTTTTATTTAAATTGCTGATTCGTAAGTAGTTTTCCGGGACTTCGTCTGCAAGTAATGCATAGTAAGAGGCCGTGCACCTAATTTCAGTGCAAAATTGAAATGCAGTTCTATGCTTGTGTGCGTCAATGATGCGGGATAAAGCGTCAACAATGTTGGTCCTTTAAAAGATAATATTAATAATTGATTAGGTTATTTGAAAAAACTATCAGTTTTACGCGCTTGACTATAAAAGTTAACTTTGACTTAGATTTACAAATAAAAATTATATTATTTTACCTGAAAATTATTGTGTAGTGTATAAATCTTAAAATAGTTGTTCATAACGACGGAAAAAAAAAGATATTTGAATGAAAATTTCTAAAATTTTATGTTATTTCAGCATTTTTATTCTGCTATATTTTGTAAGAAAGTAAAAAAGTATTCAACCCATGTGCAAACAGACCATATTTTCAATTATATGATACGAGTAAAATCGAATTGTTAGGATAACTTGTAGTCTCTTGTAAATCGATGTTAAAAAGTAACTTGAATGTCATTTTTCTGAAATAAGGGTGGTAACTATTGGTGATTTCCCTTTATTTTTGAAATGATATGAAAAATCCATTTGCGCCACATGCAAGAATAAAAACGAATCTTTTAAAATCCTGTGTTAATATTGTTTCAATAATTATTCACGTCTTTACAATCAGAAAACAAAACGTACGGAAATAAAACGATTTCTAGGACGGCCTCTTAAGCCAAAGATGTAGGTAAATATTATAATGTGTGTAAAAAGGTATATCACAAAAAATTTACTGTTATGTGTATGAGTAGACATTTAAATGATAAATCGAAATTAAAAGGCCGCTATGTCCTATTAAAGCAATAAAATTTTTGGAACAATGCAATAAAAGGAAATAACTTCCTTATTTTTGGCCTTCCTAAAAATTCACCTGCGCAATAATGACTTTTTAATTATTATGTTTAACTTTGTTATTTAATTTTAAAAGGCCTCAAATTTTCAATTCTTTCTTTAAATGTATAATAGTCACAAAATAACCGCATGTCAAAATGTTGTAATAGTGCTCTTATAATAGTCAAATATGCATTAGCTAATTGCATTTCAACAAATTTTGTTTAGCTGTTAAAAAGGGATTACATGACTGCAGTGATAAACATGCAAAACATTTATAATAATGTAGGTTAGTAAGAAAAATGGCAGTTCCAGTATCCTATATCACTAGTTGGCCGGCACCACGCTTTCGGCAATGAAGTGGGTCAGCCTTTGGGCTTGTTCTATTAATTCCAATCGATATGGCCAATATACCAGCAGATATATCTTCCGTAATGCCCGGATATCTGGTAGGTGTCGCAGCAATAAAGTATGTTTTGAACGTCTTTAATTTCACTGGTTTGTGAAGTGGGATTATTGTTGTGCTTGAGTTAGAGCACAGAATAAATAAGTTATGGATAGACATAGATGAAGTGGCATTGGGCGGGGCACATAGCACGTAGAACTGACGGCTGATGGGGCAGAAAGATTCTAAACTGGAGACCATATACCGACAAGCGCATTGTGGACGTCTATCCACAAGGTGGACTGAGGAATTTACCAACATATTCTATCGCCAGCGACGTGCAAATTTTGATAAGGAGATCTACATCATCTAAATAAATAAATAAAATAATAAATAGATTAGTTCGTCACAGTACTCACAGTGACATAATTACGGAAACTTTAAATTAAAATGGTAAAGGTCGCTGGAAGACGCTGGATGTATGCCGCTTCCAATCGGTCAATCTGGAAGTCAATGGGGGAGGCTTTTCAGCAGTGGACATCCTATGGCTGAAATGATGATGATGATGATGAGTAGACAGAAGCTAAGCTTCATACAATGCTCAGTAGAGCAACGCACACATAGACATCGCTCACGGCCACGAAATCTCGGAACACTCGCGCTCAAGATTTCGTGACCATTCTTAACTTAACTTCTGCTACCCGGTGTTTTGTGGTTAGAGCTATAAACGTATTCATCATCATCATCATCATCTTAGCCACAGGACGTCCACTGCTGAACATAGGCCTCCCCCATTGACTTCCAGATTGGCTGGTTGAAAGTGGACTGCATCCAGCGTCTTCCTGCGACCCTTACCAGGTCGTCTGACCACCTTGTGAGTGGACGTCCTACGCTGCGCTTGCCGGTACGCGGCCTCCATTCTAGAACCTTTCTGCCCCATCGGCCGTCAGTTCTACGTGCTGTGCCCCGCCCACTGCCACGTAATATGTGGCAGTATTGTATGCCTAATAATAAACGTTTTATAAGGTCCTATTACTTAAATTTATTTATTTTATAAACTTAACCAGGCATGCCTTACACTTACTCTCACTTTTATTTTATTTTAAAGACGCTGCATAAGCAAACTTAGGTACCGACTTGTTCTCACATTCCTAATACACACACACACACACACACACACACAAACACACTCACACACACATACACACACTAATGCGTTTTTCTCTTATTCTTTGTAAGTAAATTATTTTAACTCTTATAAAAAACTTTTTAAAATTTTAAATTTTAACTGCTTAAAAAAAACATTTGTAATCAAACATTAATGGCCTTACTGCAGAGAGAGGGGATGGACTGGGCTTGAACCGTGTCTGGGGAGTAGCCATACAGTTTGGAATATTGACACATCCCACATGTCTCGGCTATGTTACCATACTTTTTAATTGGTTGGCTGATCTTTGGGCAGTGTTTGGGCCTGGTCTGTCTTTTTTGTAGTAAGGCCCTTATCATCTACTTAATAGGTATCACTAATGTAAATCGCTGATATGGAGAGGGGGGATTTCCTAACACTAGTATTTATTTACTTAAAAGGAAATTCTCAATCACTACAATAGATGTAAAAAAAAAATTTGGTACAGAATAAAAAAAAAATTGAATTTGAATTTATTACTAATAAAAATTCTTATATGTGATTCCACTGCTCAAACACATGCAGATTTTACTATGAAACCAAAAACGACGACCTACGTAGTCGAAAGCCGAGCATACCGAACTTGGTATCGCTCTCTCTGAGGTCCCAGGTTCGGTTCGCGGTCGGTCAATGCAGAAGTATAACTTTTCTATATTGTCTCGGTTTTAGGTGTTGTGGTACCGTCGTTGTTTTTGATTTCTATGACACAAGTGCTATGGCTACTTACCATAGTATTAGAGTGTATGTGATGTTGTCTAAAAAACACATCCACAGATTTAGTTATTTTATTTATTCTTTATTGCACGAAAAAAATTACAATTGGCGGACTTAATGCCTATTTTATTTAAGTTAGGATATAATCTATAAGGGACCAAAAAAGGTAAATAGTTAGTTCCCCATACTACTCGTAACTAAACCATTCGTTGTAATGTATGGTACAGGAACGTTGAAAAATTTTTTCAAAGTTTTGGACGTAGGTCCCACATAAAAAGTTTTTTATTTGAACACGAGAATCAGTCCTTACGACGTTTTGCATATTTGTCGTTGTATATAAAATCGTCAACTATTCACCAATGTATCCCCCCATCCCCTGTCATCTAGTAATTTATCAAGCTTAAAACACCGAACATTAACATTGCTAGATTTAGTTAGCGACGCATAAAAGACAATTTATTACCGTAAGCTGGGCCTCCCGAAATTACCTGTGAACTACCGAACGACTCCTTCGGGAGACTTTCAGCCAATTGACCTTGAGTTCAAGTTTTAGGTCAGGATTATAAAACCCGAGCTTAGGTGAAGGTGTTTGATATGATATTATGGTGAAACGGCATCATTTGGTTACGGCAGTCACGGTATATTTATTTATTTATTGGAAAACCAACCACAGTTACAATATTAACTTATATCTAAAAACTTATCTACTAGAATGTGTATATACTTCACATCTTGTTATAAATGAACGAACAGACTAAAATGTAAGTATTGTGATTTATGTTACGGTCGGCCAAGAAAGTGGTCTACCAGTTTTGACAAAATTTAATGTGTAAGTAAAATAGCAATAAGGTTGAACTCATGGACTTTTTACCTTTCAATGAAAGAGACGCACAATTATAACGTATTATTTATTTGTTTTTAACCTAATATGTTAAAGAGAGCATTACTAGCTGTCGAATATTTTTGTATGGGACAATCAATCCTGTTGTTCTATGACGCACGAACGATTTAAACTTTAGGGTGATAGACCACTTTCTTAGCCAACTGTACCTACCTAAGTTGCACCTACGTAATCAAGGAAAAGGAATGAGAAAAAACTTGTGTCATTATTGTCATGAAACACAATATTATTTAGCGTCAAGGGTCTCTGATATAATTATCGTTCATAAATAAAATACCTTCAAACCTGCCTAGAGATAAATGTTCTAAATATGTTTCAAATTTCTTGATTATAGATTGCCATTATAAGCTGAAACGTGGCTTCTCACTATGGGCCTCATAAGAAAGCTGAAGGTTGCACAGCGTGCTATTGAAAGGGCTATGCTCGGCGTTTCTTTGCGTGATTGAATCAGAAATGAGGAGATTCGTAAACGAACAAAAGTTGCTGACATAGCCCAACGAATAAGCAAGCTGAAGTGGCAGTGGGTGGGGCACATAGCACGTAGAACTGACGGCCGATAGGGCAGAAAGGTTCTGGAATAGAGGCCAGGTACCGGCAAGCGCAGCGTAGGATGTCCACCTACAAGGTGGACAGACGACCTGGTAAAGGTTGCAGGAAGCCGCTGGATGCGGGCCGCTTTTAACCGGCCAATCTGGAAGTCACTGGGGGAGGCCTATGTTCAGCAGTGAAATGAAATGAAAATGAAATGAAAAATCAGTTTATTGCTTTCATAAACTTGCAAACAACTATGCATATTTATATATATTTAAAAAAAATACATTGATCTTTTAAGAAGGCAATAGGTGACTCAGCTTGTGCTGATATGAGATCGTGATCCCACCCACGCTGATTTTCAGCCACTTCCCTTTCTCCATTGGTGTTAGGCGAGAATATTATTAGGATTTGGAACTAATAGAAAAAAAAAGGTACAAAGGAACAGGAGCACTCTATCGAATGAGTGTGTGTGTGTGTGTGTTAGTGACGTCCTATGGCTGAAATGATGATGATGATGATGATTATAAGCTGATCTCTCTCTCAGGGGACCGCCGGTACAATGAAAGTGTAGTTATGAAAGGAGCTATCGATATCTTGTTTAGCTACTATGGTTTTAAAACTTAGATGCTTGAGTAGCCATTCCCGAAATTTATGCAACCATCGCTGCAGTATAGAGTAGATGGGTGACCATTCCGACTATGAGTCAACAATAAACAAGTTCTTCCAACAGAACCGCCAGAGGTAATTTGATAATAGCCGCAATCCGGTGTCGATCCGATCTCAGTAATTACGATCACAGGAATTGGGCCTAAGTTCTTTCTCAAACTAACTACTAGATAACAGATAGTTAGTATAAAGTATCTTAGTCTTAGCAAGCTAATTCTAAATATCATGTAACTAATGGGCTAGTTTCCTAAAAAAATCTAATTAGTCCGTCAGTTGGATTAACAGAAAATATTGGACACGTATTTTTTCTTTTCTCAATCAAACTAAAAATGATGAAGATATAACCCGTTAAAGTTCCGTGTAACGTCACGCCTTGCGACACTTTTTAGCAAGGCGTGACGTCACTTCTAAACTTTGACGCGTTTTATCTTCGTCATTTTTTGCTTGATTGACTAAAGACAAAATATGGGTACATTATTTTTTGATAATCTAACTGACGGACTAAGTAGAATAATATTTTTTTGACCCAGGAAACTAGCCTATTAACCTATTAGTATAATTTAATAAGCCGCCTCATAGGTAGGTGAACTTATTGTTCGGCGAATTACCCATTAGGTTTTTTTTAAATACTGAAGAATTTTGCAACATTGACAATAAATATAGGTTATATCTGTGCCAAGTATATTAAGATAGGTTTAGTATAGATAGATAGGTATAGAGTAAGGGCCGTGTGGGGACAGCCGTGAAGAATACACTTCCCGACCGTCAACAGGAGGCGTGTCGTAAGAGGCGACTAATTTCTGTAGCACGAGACTGGCAGCAGCGTCTTCGTGCGAAATTTTATAAAAAAACTGCGCTCGCCAACCCTTCTGCCAAGCCTGGCGAGTATTAGGCAATCCCCTCGATGATAAGTCATTTGAGGCGGCCTTTGTTTAGCATTGGATGTCCTATGGCTGAAATAATGATGATGAAGTTTAGTAGTGTGCAACTGAATAATAAACACAAAAGGCAAAGCGTCTCATTACTTCCCATATTCTTAAAAACCACATCTCATTCGCACTCTCAATTCCAAGTAGGTATCGCATTTCTCATTTAAAACTAAAATGCCGTACATAAAACGCATCGCGGTAACTTTACCTTCGTCGGGAACTTACAAGAAATGAAGTCGTTTTACGTCAAGGCCTTTAGTAACAGCAGTGTTTGAACTGGTGAGTATGAAATTTGATCTAACGATGATATTAGAAACCTACCCACAACATCCTTACACTCCAAGGTCGCTGACTGTTAAGGGTAGGTTTTAAGAAAAATATAAATTAGGGTTAGACAAACAACAAGTGCTTTTTTAGATCCCGACTACTGTCTTTTCGATCGTGACATTTGTCAATTTAGGTACAAACGACGACAGGTCAACCTACCCAATAAAATAAGTCAATTAACTAATTTTCAACTTTAAGTCCGACCGTAGAGATCAATTATTAATTGAGAGAATTGACGTTTTGTGGTAGGTTGACGAGCTGTTTTCTGTTCTACCTTTTATCATCTGAGATGATTAAAAGCATAGGTACTACCATACTTTTAAATCACTTTTTCTCCTATTTTTTCATACAGTTTGGTTTAAAAAAACTGACTGATGGATTAACAGATGAACGCGCATCTAAAATCGCTGGACTTTAGATGCGCGAAGATAAAATTTTTGCATTTTTAGTTCTTGGCTATTCTTAAAAGAAACTTAATGAAGAGGTTTCGGAAATTCAACTGTAACCATATTTTTTTTCTTTATTCATGGTAAATCGTATTTTATGTTAATAAACGAATTTGAAATCCGGCATCCGGCAGAAAGTGGAGTTAGCGATAGAGCTGCTGCTGCTATCGATATCGATATATCGATATCGATTGCTGGTCATATTTACTGTACCTCTAGAACCTATAACCGATGAGGTAGACGTATTCTTTGGTGGAGACCGTAACGTAGTCGCAGCTTAGGGCGCCCTTCGACAAGGTGGAGCGAATATAGTATACACAATGCATGCTGTCAATGGACAAGAATAGCTAAGGATTCGGCTTAGTAGCGTGCATTGGGAGAGACCTATGTTCAGAAGTGAAATAACGTGTGCTGATTTATGATGATATAAATTTGAATTCTAAAAGGTGGACAAAAGTCGTCACGCACTGGCTGCCTACTGACGGACATCGTTCGAGAGGTAGACCTCGAAAGCTATGGCGCGATGACTTAGACAATTTTCTCCAAAATTGGCAGGCCCTTACCACCGACAGGGATAAGTGGATAGGTTTGGGGGAGGTCTTTGCCCAGCAGTGGGACAGAAATGGCTAATAAAAAAAAAAAGGAATGCCGTGTGGGGACGGCCGTAAAGAATACATTTCGAGGCATGTCATAAGAGGCGGCTAATAAAACTGCGCTCGCCAACCCGCCTGCTAAGCGTGGCGAGTATTGGCAATCCCCCTCGGTGTTAGGTCATTGGGGGAGGCCTGTTTTAAGCAGTGGACTTTCTATGGCTGAAATGATGATGATGATGATGAAATTTGAATGTTCCAAGTATTTGTCGACATCTATAGGCATGCCAGACTACCGGACTACCGGACTTGGTGTCGCTATCTCTGAGGTTTCGGGTTCGATTCCCGGTCGGTCAATGTAGGAAAATAACTTTTCTATATTGTCTCGGGTCTGGGTTTCGTGGTACCGTCGTTGTTTCTGATTTCTGTAACATAGGTGCTTAAGCTACTTATCATAGGACCAGAGTAATGTATTTTAATTCATTTATTTAATGGTTTATTAGTATCACTAACTATCAGAATTACTCTCATTTTCTCCGCCTATTGCAGTTTGAAATAATTGCATACATTTTGGCTTACACTAGCTTATGAGCCAGGGCCTCAATCAAATGGAACCGTGTATTATTTAGAAACGTATTTATATTTTCTATTTCTAAACACGTTTTAAACAAAAGCAGGCCACGGCCACAATACTTAAGCTAAAAGTAAAAAGTAATAATCATTTTAGACGCGTTGTCTTCTCCTTAATGGCTCGAAATTCCTCAGCAGCCAGTTTTAATGGCATCTCTAATAGAGGGCTATTATAACTTTATCCTACATTAATTACTGTTTCAAAGTTGAGCGACGATTGTTCTGTTGTTGAGGTTAGGCCTTTGAGGTCTACAATGGAGACAGCGTCTACGTCAAATTTACTTATACCAAGAAAATGCTATTCATATTATACAAGGTGGACGGACGAACTGGCTAAAGTTGCAGGAAGCCGTTGGATGCGGGCTGCTTCCAACCGGCCAATCTGGAAGTCACTGGGGGAGGCCTATGTTCAGCAGTGGACGTTCTATGGCTGAAATGATGATGATGATGATGACTGTTCATCTATGGATAATGACAGCCAATTTTCATTAGGATTGCTTGCTCGCGTTTAGGAATTGGCGCAGTGACGTGATTATACGCTTTAAACGCAAAGAGTTGCGGGTTTGATTCCCCGTTCGCGTCAATTTAGAAAAGATTTTATCAAATGTCTTCGATCTGGTTGGGAGAATGCCACTGACTAAAATGAATAATCTGGTTTTTCGTAACGTCGTACCTTACAAGTAAGTTATTTTCTTACTTCAAGACTATAATACGAGTAGTTAGTGTATTTTCTGGCGCATTACCTATGTAGAAACCTATTTAATTAAGGTAACTTGCTTTTAATTCTACTGCTCCTAATATAAAACAACTTTATCTATGAGGCTAACATTTAAATTTTAATAAAATTCCTATTTTCCCACATTTTTTTTTAATAATTCGAGAAATGCTGTCTCGTGATAACGGATTGAAAATTGAACCAGAACATCTCTTTATTAAACATTTATGCCCATGGATGTGAACTCTCACTTATTGCGGGTTCGAATCCCGCAAGGGGCAAATGTTTGTGTGACTAGCATTTGTACTTAAATCATGGTTGTTTATAAACGTATTTAAGTATCTTTATCCGTTATATAGTCGCTAAAGTACAAGCTTTGTTCAGTTAGGGGCTAGCTTATTGATGTGATTGTGGAAACAATTTATTAATATTATTTACTAATGGACAAAAACGAGACGATTAGCTAATAGCTTCTGATTTACCGTATATTATCCTAAGGTTTAAGACCATTTGTTATAAAAATGAAATTTTATATAAAAGTTTTTCAGTTTAATAGGTTGAACATTCTGCTGAAGATACTCCTTCATCTATTTAGTCACTCATATGATAATGACACACTACGGTATTCAGAAATAAATAGGCACAGAAAAAACATAGCATTAAGAAGTTTTACCAACGGCATTCTCTGTTTGGTATTAAAATAACTTGAAGTAATTTCAAAACTTCAAACTTACTTCTAGCCCTGTGTATAAAAGCTCAACTAAGTCTGAGGCCAAATTATATTACTTCTCTTCAAACAGAAAATCGTATAAAAAGAATATAATACCCAGAAAAAGCGCACAAGCAAATAAAATATAACGGAATGCTTGGTACAAATTGGATTATGGACCAGACGAGTAAAGCCGGGAGCGAGAGCTAGTTTGATAAAGTAAAGAGCAAAAGAGCGAAGCCACAGCAGACATATTTACAGAAGGTCCATTTACTGAGAATTCTTGAGTTCTACTAAGCACCTATCCTAAATAAAACTGAATAGTAGATAAAACTGCTCGGCTCAGCAGAACTTGTGCAGCTTTGCCATAATGAAGTCACTCTAACTCAACAAAAAGTATAACCGCATTTTGGGATATATAGGTATCGGTGAGCCTGTCTGCCAGGAGTAAATATTCCTTTTGTTTTTATTATACCTACTAACATAGTCTATAAGTTAAATTGTTACTAACAATCTATGGATCTTTGGTCTGAAAATAAATGATTTTTATTTTATTTTATTTTATACTTTACAAGATTTAATTTAAATAACGCAAAACCATGGGGCATGATGGGGGGTGATAGGGCAGAAAGGTTCTGGAATGGAGGCCACGTACCGGCAAGCGCAGCGTAAGACGTCCACCTAGAAGGTGGACAGACGACCTGGTAAAGGTTGCAGGAAGCCGCTGGATGCTGGCCGCTTCCAACCAGCCAATCTGGAAGTCACTGGGGGAGGCCTATGTTCAGCAGTGGACGTCCTATGGCTGAAATGATGATGATGATGAACACAAAACCTATTATGAAATGATTTAACTGCTTAAAATTAAATACAAACTTTTTCTTTGTCCCCATACACACCTTGTAAATAGAAGCACGACTAAGAAGTCGTGCTTCTATTTACAAGGTGCGTATGGGGTGTGTGTGTGTGTGTATGGCGGTCTTCCGCCTCTTTAGATATTTTGCCGCGCACTGAATTTTGACATAAATTTCTACAACGCAGTTCTCATGTGCGATTCGGCTAACGTTAGGCAGTCCAGTTCAAAGCGTCCCTAAGAAATCAAGGAGAATGAGCAGTCTTAACAGTTTTTTTTACTTAAAATCATTTATTGTATCAAAACTATTAGTTACATTTGAAGAAATACATAAAATCATAGTCCGAACGTTTTTTCCGTGCGCACCGGCAAGTTGGCGGGCAGAATCTCTTGCAGGGGAAGGACGCAGGTGGCGGGGGCGCGTCCCGATGACGTCAAGGGCGCGGCACCACAGATTATTAAGCCAACATTTATAACATTGGCGCGCGTAGCGATAACGTTTGCGCGTTACAACAGTATTTTTAAAAATTTTAATACTCTTTGTTTTTCACAATAAGTATTATTTTTAGGCATGCCTGTTTCAGAGTTCAAGTAGGAGTAGGTATACTGCATTTGTCTATGCTATGATAGAGTCAATTTTTTGCCTCGCTTCTACAGTTTTTAAACATATCTGGAGCAGCTAAATGTAAGTCATTAGGGGGATTATGAAAGCCAGTTTGAAGAGATCTTTAGCGGTTATATCAACAAAAAAGTAGAATTTATAAACCGGGTACGTATTTAGTGAGAAGCACCATCTGTTGAGTATCGGAACTTCTGTATAAATTCCGATTTAAAAATCTCTTTGAAGTCAAGAATACGTTCGCGAGAAATAATTTCGCGAAACTGCAAAAATAGTAGGTATTCGCTGATGTTTAGTTTTAGGTGTGTATTTTATTAATAACTGGTAACCCGGGTTGGATTACTAGTTATGAATATCAGTTAGGTTTTTTTCATTTGTTATTTATACAAAGGTGTTAAGAAAGTACGAACCAAATTTGTGATTCAAAGTTGTTCCCATTTTACAGGTTACGTTGTTCGAATACAACAGGTTTTGTTATTGTTTGTGTCTTTTTGACTGTCGTTTTTTTTATTAAATATTTATTTTATTAACAACCTTTTTTGAATATTTCTGTAAACTAGCCTCGACTCTAAGTACCTCTATCGGTACTTTTTTAACATCCTGTATCATGTGTGTATGTGGCATTTCATTGTGTCAAATAAAATTTAAAATGTTATAATAAATTAAAAAAAATAACATTTTTTACTAAGTACATTTTAATAACAAATTTGCTTATGGCAGTATTACATCTCTTAAATCATTTACAAGGTCAAAACTACGTCTAAAAGCTTTTTGTGTCAAAATTTTCTTCCCCAAATATTTCTTAATCAACATTTATTTAAATACAGCCATTTCGTTCCAAATTTGATTAAAACATAGGAATTTGCTTACACGTCTCCTCATTTTCTTAGACAAGTGTGACGTCATCTTAGGGTTAAGTAAATGTCAACCTTAAACTATACATCTTAAGAAAATCATCTGGCCAACTGGCTGGCGCTTCTTCCTTGTTTAAATCACGCAAGGGGCAAATGTTTTAAGCAAGAGCATGTTCAAATCATGGATATTTTATAGTGTATTTAAATATGTACGAGTATATTGTTAGCTATTATAGTCTCTATAGCAAGCTATATTAATTTGGGGCGAGAAAGTTGGTATAATTGTTGCGTATGTTTTATTTGATTGAATTGTTACGGCCTATGCTCCGTCGATGCGGTACTGACTGCAACATTTACACTTTTAATAAAATAAGAAGCATGCTTGGGGCCTAAGTGAATGCTTAAAAGATCTTTACTACAAATTTTGTTTTGTTTTTAACACTGCTGTAAAAATAGCACTGCTTAGTAATGTATACTGATCAGCTCTTTTGCTACATGGTTCCCTAACCATACCCTGTCATCATCATTTCTGCCATAGGACGTCCACTGCTGAACACAGGCCTCCCCCAATGATTTTTATGGGGGGGATTGCCAATACTCGCCACGCTTGGCAGGCGAAGTTGGCGAGCGCAGTTTATTATAAGGTTTCGCACGCTGACGCTGCTGCCCGTGTCGTGCTTCAAGAATTTGTCGCCGCTTACGACACGCCTCTTGTTGGCGGTGGGAAATTGTATTCTTTACGGCCATCCACATAGGACACAGAGCCCTGTCCTACTGGTAAAACACCAATCTGCACGGATCAGTGTTATTTTGTAGTTGTATGTTACAAATAAACACTTTAATAAAGATATGAAGGACGACAATCTACACTCATCGTCATCATCATTTCAGCCATAGGACGTCCACTGATGAACATAGGCCTCCCCCAGTGACTTCCAGATTGGCCGGTTGGAAGCGGCCCGCATCCAGCGGCTTCCTGCAACCTTTACCAAGTCGTCTGTCCACCTTGTAGGTGAACGTCTTACGCTGCGCTTGCCGGTACGTGGCGTCCATTCCAGAACATTTCTGCCCCATCGGCCGTCAGTTCTACGTACTATGTATGTATGTATGCCACTTTAATCTACACTGCATCGTAAAAGGACGCAGGATTCTATTTTCACCTGAGGATTTGATTTTTTCAGTAGGTAACATAAAATCTTAAAAAGGAGTATAATAATTCTACTTTGTATTTCAACAAAAAGTGTTCCCAACCTTAGAACATATTTAGATGTTGTGGAATACCAAAAAATTTTGTAAAAATATACAAAATATCACACGGTGGAAATGTATTTTCCTGTCGCCGACAGGAAAAGCGTGATCATTTGAAAATCAACCAGTGAACCTACCCTAACACTTCTTGCTCTCACTTGACTGATTTATTTTCTTTTACCCATCTCCCCACTTTCCGCTACCCCCTACCCCTAGGTAGTAAAACAGACAGCTGTTGGTTGGACCGTAAACTTTTTACGGCACCGCGGTTATTCAGGAAAACAAAAGCCTTTTTAAAGTACTGAACGTTAAGGTAAAAAGATTGGATCGTACCTCTATGCAGGTACCAAGAAGTATTTTAATACGATGGCTACAAATCCGCAATGTGTTTTATACAGGGTTACATTGCAAAGGGGTGCCAAATTTAAAAAATAAGATCTAGGGAACAATATAAAGAAGCGTCTAAATCGTTTTTATTTTTAATAATCGTATGTTACGAAAAAAAAACTTTATAATTATCCGAAAATAAAGTCAATAGAGAGACTACGAAAGCCGCGCGGTCATTCATCAGAGGCTTAGGTACGGCGAGCCAACAAGGACCTGACGCAGTGCACATTTTTCCATAAATGAGTAAATTATCCACGCGTACGATTTGTAACAGAAGATAGAAATAATGAAATGTAAATAAAAAAAAAAGGTTTTGTTATATAGTTCGATTAAGTTACTGATTCTGAGCCACTCCTAAAGATTTGGCACCCCTTTTGAATGTAACCCTGTATAGATATTTTTTACTCGCTCAAGCTGAGTTAGCATTTGCGAGATTTTAACAAGATTATCTGTTAATGTGCCAGTGTATACACTAGCTGTGTAAAACTCACAATGGTACATTTCGTTTATATAAGCATTTACATCTCTGTCTAGAGCTGCGGAGATGTTTATTATAAAGAGAGGGCAAGCATTGGATCTTTTTATTTTATTTCTTTTTTTTTGTCTTTTCATCAAAACAATGGGGAATATGCATGTCTTAAAATAAATATTAATTGATTGTAATAAAACTTCAAGAATTTTCGAAAAATATTGATAAATACCAGACCTACAGCCCATTAAAGTCACGTGTTAGAAAAGAAGATGTGACGTCACAATACACGTCCGCCATATATTTCTCATAGTAAAAGTTGTTTTAGACAGATATAGGTCTACCTTAATATCTAATTATACAGTTACAGTTACGGTTATTTTTTACCTAAAATCAATTTTTTTTTCACTATTAGCACTATAATTTCATAAATTGTATAGTAAAAACAATATATTTTTTTCATGCATATTCCCTATTCATCATCATTATTTCAGCCATAGGACGTCCACTGCTGAACATAGGCCTCCCCCAGTGACTTCCAGATTGGCCGGTTGGGAGCGGCCCGCATCCAGCGGCTTCCTGCAACCTTTACCAGGTCGTCTGTCCACCTTGTAGGTGGACGTCCTAAGCTGCGCTTGCCGGTACGTGGCCTCTATTCCAGAACCTTTCTGCCCCATCGGCCGTCAGTTCTACGTGCTATGTGCCCTGCCCACTGCCACATCAGCTTGCTTATCCGTTGGGCTATGTCAGCAACTTTTGTTCGTTTACGAATCTCCTCATTCCTGATTCGATCTCGCAAAGAAACGCCGACGATTCATAGCCCTATTACTTTTTAAAAACAAAAAATAAATTGTTTCCACAATCACACTAAGAGCCCCAAACTAGGCAAAGCTTGTACTATGGAAACATACTTAAAAACTTTTATAAACATTTATGACTTAGGTACAGGCTCGTACCTATCACACAAATATTTGCCCCTTACGGGATTCGAACCCGCAACCGCTGGCTTTGTAATCCGGAGCGGGAACCACTAACCTACACGGTCTGTGGTTTTGTTTATTCCTATCTCATAAGTGCTTGGAAGTGTACGTAGGAATTATTTTTAAAAAATTAAAATCTCGCTAAGAAGTAATGGGAACTGAAAGGTTACAGTACCTACATAACCAGACCTCGGAAGCCGAGAGGCGAGGATACCGGACTTGGTGTCGCTATCTCTGAAGTTTCGGGTTCGATTCCCGGTCATTAATCAATCAATTACATTGACCATGTAGAAAAATAACTTTTCTATATTCTTTCGAGCCTGGGTGTTGTCGTACCGTCGTTGTTTCTGATTTCATTTCTGTAACACAAGTGCTTTGGCTACTTATCATAGGATCAGAGCAATATGTGATGTTGTCCAATATTTTATTATGTTTTAAAAAACTCTAATTGTTTTTACAATCTATAGCTGAAATTCATTAATGACTATTTGAATTTATGAACTAAATGTATAACTGAAGACATTTTGTGAAGCAAACACCTATAAGACTACTCTAATAAACATGTTTTTATTATTTTACAGAAACTAGAGATTTCGAACTACGAGAATATTCCTTGAATCCGCTATTAAAAACGTCAATCATCCTGTCTGTCCAGATATTTCGTTTTCATTACAAATTGGGTCCAGTTTTACGGAATTGGATATCGGAGTGATAGATGGCAAATAAGAATGGCACGAGTATATCGAGTATAAATCAATTCTCAGATAAATCGAGTTAATAAGTTTATTTATGGACTTTGTGTTGACATGAATATAAATAAATAAATTGTGATCGTAGCTCAGTAGCGGCAGCAGGTGAGTTGAGATGTGGATGTGACCATTCCGACCATATTTAGTGACATTTATTTCAAGCATCTCTGTTCTTCGGAAGGCACGTTAAAAGTAGGTGCCGGCTAATATCGCTTGATACTAGTCGTGAAGCTTACTCAGAGGCCTTATGGCGGCTTAATAACATCTGATAGTAAGGTTAAGTCATCATCATCATCATCATTTCAGCCATAGGACGTCCACTGCTGAACAAAGGCCTCCCCTAATGACTTATCATCAGGGGGAATTGCAAATACTCGCCACGCTTGGCAGGCGGGTTGGCGAGCGCAGTTTTTTTATAAGATTTCGCACGACGACGCTGCTGCCCGTCTCGTACTACAGGAATTAGTCACCTCTTACGACACGCCTCCTGTTGGCGGTGGGGAAGTGTATTCTTTACGGCCGTCCCCACACGGCACGGTGGCAACGGCAAGGTTAAGTCACTGGCCTTAGAATACCCCTCTACAAATCCGCACTGGGCTCGCGTGGTGGAATATGGCCCAAACCACTTCATAGTTGAGATGAGGCCTGTGCCCTGCAGTGGGATATTATATAGGCATACCTTTCTATTAAATAAATTCTTCCAAAAATAGCACCGCGTAAACGGGTTCTCGAGTAGAAACCACGTCTTGGCAAACGTAGTGTGGGATGCCCCCCAATTTGATGGACCGACGAAAGATGGCTGGCAGTGGCTGGTTAAAAAAAGCGGGAGATCGTAGTCTGTGGCGCTCTTTGGGGGAGGCTTACGTCCAGCTGTGGACTGCAATAGGCTGACATGATGAACCATACACTAATGGGCTTGTTTCCTGGTTCAAAAAAAGATTATTCTATTTAGTCCGTCAGATAGATTATCAAAAAATATTTTACCCATTTTACACAAGAAAAAATTTCTTTTGTCAATCAAACAAGAAATGACGGAGATAAAGCGCATCAAAGTGAGCACGTGACATCACGACTTGCTAAAGCCTAAAAAGTGTCGCAAGGCGTGACGTTAGGCGGAACTTTAACGGGCTATATCTTCATCATTTTTTATTTGATTGAGAAAATAAAAAATACGTGTCCAATATTTTCTGTTAATCTAACTGACGGACTAATTAGATTTTTTTAGGAAACTAGCCCATTATCCAGCCCTAAGCAAAGCTTGTACTTTGGAGACGTACGTAGAGACGGTATGTTGATCCGTTACAACATACCGTTATAAACATACATTCGGTGCATAATTATTTTAAGTGGTTAGGGGCGTTTCCAAGCATACATAACATTCAGGTCAAATATTCGCTTTTTAATTGACCCCAACCGGAAATCAAATCCGGGACCGCAACAGATCCAGGCATTCAAGGGAATTCACCGTGCCATTGCGCCAATCGACATATTATAGACAATGTACTAGATATTTTTAAAGAATTTCCTATGAAACTTGCTAGCGCCTTCCTGTAACAAATAGAGTTTCACGTTTCTGAGCCGCAGGCAATGTGTAGCATTATAAAATAAGTTTTTATCATTATTTTGCCGTATATTTTATGTCGTTTGTTAAAAAATATAAGTACGACAATACTTGCAAAGAAACGCTCACAGAAATATTTTATTCTTCTATCTTAAAAATAGGAGCTGTCGTATTACATTGTTGAAATAAACTTCTCGGTGAGGCAAACGTTAAAAACTTCGGAATTATTTCCAAGATAGACCATACATTGTTATCTCATTGGATTATTTTTTCACACTACGTATAATTGCAGTGAAAATATCTCCTATCTAACATTTTTAGTGAAAATGATTTATATAATGCTATTGGATTTATAATTCAATTTTGCATGTACTGGCAAAACTGCTAATTGATTGAATTAAAAATAACGTTTCAAAATGATTATAGTAATACCTCCTTAATTACAAAGAAAATAAAGTTGCAAATCTCTATGTTACTAACACGATAATGTGGAAGTTTGTTTGAATGTATGTTTGATTTAGTCCCGCTTTAGAACGGAATTAACTGAAATTTGCTAAAGCTTGAGATTCTGTAGGGGTAGTTCAGCGAAAAAGCATGATCGATCTACTCGTATTTTAACGGCTAACATTTTAAATTTTTAAATAACTTTAGTGTGCTTGTTTGGTGCATATAGATATATATAGATAGATACTTTTATTGCACATCACACAAAAGAAACAAAGTAACAAGAAAAAATGCATTAGGAATAGCAAAATTTAGGCGGTCTTATCGCTAGAATAGCGATCTCTTTCAGACAAACTTAAGATAACGGACGGTTAAATTAGAAATGAGAGAGGCAGGCGGTAAAGGGTTTTAATACTGAAATATTATTGTATTCAACGCGCATCGAGTGTCAAGTGACTTGTCACGTAGACAACTACTTTAGATCCAATGGCGTCTTGAAACCTGTTTCTACGGAAAGAGTTCCACGGAATCCAAGAAATGCAATAAAACACTAAAATCCCGTGATTTATTGTGAGCACTATCAACAAAACTATTCGGAATTAATAAAAATAAAAATCGCATAGAGCCATAAAAATAAATCAATAGATCCAACTTATCACAAGGGTTTTTTTTTCATTTGGTTTACTTCTGTAGTGTACACAGACAAAGACGCAGGCAGAAGCCATATAGTTATAAATCTAGAATTTTAATAAAACGTTTATTGCTAAAAAAAGTGTGTACGGGCAATTTGCGGAGTTGACCTATTGTATTCTTGTAGAGAACTCTTTCCAACTTCAATCCTAACTGCCTAGAATTTATTATTTCGAATTCAGTGTGTTTGCGAAAAATAAATTGGAAACTTCATTTTACAAAAATTGGGACATTGTCAATTTTTATACGATTTAACGAGATAAACTAGTTCTGCCATTATGAAAGAAGGCAACCTCTCATAAGAGGTATTCATCATGTCAGCATATTGCAGTCTACTACTGGACTTTAGCTTCCCCCAAAGAGCGCCAAAGAACACGTTCGTTCGCTTTTTTTATCCAGCCACTGCCAGCCATCTTCCTAAGGTCGTCGGTCCATCGAGCTGGCGGGCCTCTTACACTACGTTTGCCAAGGCGCGGTCTCCACTCAAGAACCCGTTAACTTCACCTTTCATCGGTTCTGCGACAGATGTGGCCGGCCCACTGCCACTTTAGCTTGCTTTAAGAGGTGTTACTCGATGGCAATAAAGAACAAACTGCCTAGCGAACAAAGTCACTGCCTTTTGACATGGTATTATGGGTTCTTTGACAAAAAAATAATAATTGGGCCATGTATATTTTTTTAAATTTTAATAAACACAAATGTTACTGGTATAATAATAATAGAATTGAATGTAGTAGAACTGTACTGTTTAAATATTAATCAATTGAATTGATTAAATAAATACTTGCACGTCTTAATTAAGGTTTGCAGTCTTTAAAGGACATACATTTGTTAAAACTAATATCAAAGTATTTTTTTAAAGAATGACGTATTATTGATTTAGTTTATCGCAAAACCTGATATTACTAGATAATTTATCCAGGCTGTCCCAAAAATGGCACGCCAGAATGACACCAGCCCTATTCGATAGGAAAACCACGTGACACTATACGATTTAACATTAGTGTCACGTGATTTACCGGTTGTCAATTCGTTATTGAAGGATTCTGAATCGGGGGCCTGGTCCTATAGAAAAAGTTGTTTTAAATTCATAATATTTTCTGTATCGTGTCAATACAGCAAATTTTTAAATGGTCCCTTAAAAAGACACAACTCACAAAGTCGCGAAAAAAAACCTTTCATCATAGAGAAGACTTTTTTTTTCTATGACTTTTAAAAAAATGCATTACATTTTTTGTTTTTCTATTTCAATCCGCTGTTTGGTAATTTTGTATGGAAAGTCAATATTTTTAATAAAAATTTGCATAATATTATAGAATGTAGGTTATCTTTGAGTAACGGGACATCCTTTATATTACATTAAACAATATACTTCCTTTTTCATATTTTCATTACATAACGTATAATTTTAAATTCGCAAAACGCTAAGTGTTATCATACAACACCGTTTTCTAATATTGGGTAAACATCGAAATCTCAAAAAAATATGTTATAAGTCTCGTGATATTATTTGTATGGGGAACAATTGTTCTAAAATGTTTTACCGATGTTGATAACTTTTATAAATATGTTGTAATTTGGAAGCTGAATCATCTCAGAGGTTTTGCTGTAAGAATAGTACTGGCTATAAATATTTTATTTTACAAAAAAAAATGACAGCTCGAAGTTACGCTAAAACGCCTGAAGATGACGCGATTAATATAACCATAAAACTGAACCTACACGAAACTTAATAAATACTTGTACTAAAAACAAAAACAAATCTAGTTCAATTATCGAAAAATCCATCCTAATTATCGAAAGTTATCTATTATTAGCAACCAAATGCGATTTATTTCTTTACTAGAATAACGCCGAAGCTGCGCGGTCCCGGGCGCGACACTAGCGCTATGACGGCCTCCAGCCGCAGTTACGCCTTGTTCGTCGGTACGCACGCACCCGCTCAAACGTGCCACGAAAACGGAACGTAACATCGATTTGTAAAACTGTGCTTGTGCTGTGCTTGTGTGTGTGTCTGTGCAGTGTTGTGCTAAGGATTGTTCGCATGTAAGTGATTTTGAGGTAACTTTTTATTAATTTTATTTTAATACGAAGCGTGAACGAGTGTAATCAAAGCTAAATGGTTGTTGAATAATGAAGTTATATTTCGAGGTGGAAACGTTTACCGTCAACAATAATTGCTTCAAAACTAATTATAGGGTTGGCGATGCAAATAGGGGTTAATGGTGATGTGTTGTTAAATTACTGGTTCGGAGTGCGATGTTTGTTACAGGAAATATTGCGGCTTTAATTAATAATTGTTTCATAATAACCACTTTTTATTAAAGTTTGACTATATAATATTTTTATTTAGATGTTACAATGATAAGAATAAAAATACTTACCTTTTTTTATTTTTATTACTGGCAAGTTTACGTAAAGATTTTAAAAAAAAATCAATACTCACAGATGAAAAAATAAGTGTCTATTAAAAAGTGTTAATTATTCAGGGCAGCTTGCCTAGAATTTTCTAATCGTTTTGTGGTTAATTCGTTTGCGGCTAGTTCTATCTTGAATTAGAAATCAGATCATTATTGGATTTTATGTAGATCTCTATATTTTTAGTATTAACAATAAATCTTGACAAAATACAACTGCAATTGAAAGAGAAATACATTCAGCGTTAATTTAAACAAATAATAGTGAATTTTATCGATAGTAATTTAAATAGGTATATGAAAAAATTAGGTAAATGGCTTGTTGTTATTTTGAATTTTTCAAATGTGAAAAATGAAATTAATAAATTAACAGGACAAGTATCAAGACTGAAACAAAAAAAGTTCCGTACCCCCCTTAAAATTTAACCTGCATTTTATTAAATAGTTAAGTATTTCCAATATTATTATCGATCAAAAACCGGTGAAAAAACAAACATGTTAGGTGGTAGGATATTCACTGTAAAAATGGGCTAGTTTCCTAAAAAAAATTAATTAGTTCGTCAGTTGGATTAACAAAAAATATTGGCTAAGTATTTTTTCTTTTCTCAATCAAAAAAAAGATGAAGATATACCCCGCCTTGTGACACTTTTTAGCAAGTTGTGACGTCAAGTGCTCACTTTGATGCGCTTTATCTTCGTCATTTTTTGTTTGATTGACAATAGACAAAATTTGAGTCTAATATTTTTTGATAATCTAACTGACGGACTAAATTGAATAATCTTTTTGGACCCAGGAAACTAGCCTATTGTAAGTGTCTATGATAGTTCAAACGATATAGCCCTGTGAATTACAAACAGATAGTGGAGACTTAGTTATAGGATCCCGTTTGAACCCTTCAAGTAGGCAACGTAGAGTTGCCTTCATTTCAAATATTCTAGGTAAATTTAAGCTTCAGAGTACTTACTATGTTTTATCAAAGAAACAAAACCTTAAAAATCTTGAAAAGAATTGTTCTCATTAGTTACGAGAAGCTTAAATAAACCTTTTCTCTGATTAATTGAAAGAATTAAATACACAAGATTTTATCATCTACCTTTTGATTATAACTTTTTAATTACGATGTCCCTGGAAAACATAATTATAGAAAATAATTGTAATTACAAAGTTCTTTCGAGACAAGAGGTGATAATCACTCACCCTAATTTGCAAATGACAGCCAAACAATTTCTCGACCCATTTGTTTACGCTCTATACTAACAAGCCAGAAGGTTACGGGTTCGGATCCCATTATAATCAGCTGACCTCAGTCCTCTGGTAGACATTGGCCTCTTCTAAAGCACGCCACTAAGCTTGAAGGTTGTCTAGAAGAGACCGCTTTTAGTGATAAGACCGCCTAAATAGTGCGTCTTTCTGTAAACTTAAATTGTCACTTGATTGTTTGGTGTATAATAAAGAATATTTATCTTTCTACATTCTTATAAAAAAAATGCGCTCGCCAACGCACCTGCCAAGCGTGGCGAGTATTGGCAATCCCTCCTGATGATAAGTCATTAGGAGGCCTTTGTTCAGCAGTGGACGTCTTATGGCTGAAATGGTGATGATAATGATGATCTTTCTATCTAAGCCAGATGCTCGGCTATTCTTTTCCAAGCACTGCCAATCTTTGCGTATTAATCGTTCCACCTTGTCGACGCCCTACGCTGTGTTTGCCATGTCGCGGTCTTCACTCAGGAACTCGTCACCCCATATGTAATCATCATCATCATCATTTCAGCCATAGGACGTCCACTACTGAACATAGGCCTCCCCTAATTAATTACACATAGGCCGGTTGAAAGCAGCCTGCATCCAGCGGTTTCCCGCAACCTTTACCAGGTCGTCTGTCCACCTTGTGGGTGGACGTCCTAACAATGAGCTTGCCGGTACGTGGCCTCCACTTTAGAACCTTTCTGCCCTATCGGCCGTCAGCTCTACGTGTTATTTAATCAGATCTTCAGCAAATGTGACTGGCCTGTTAGCATTTTAGCTTGTTTGTTTAGCCATCAGTAAATTAGTGTTTTTCACTGTAAAAACCGTATTAACATGTTTACCGCCTATTTTTGTCGTGTAAAGTTGAGTTTCTTAAGGCTTATTGATCATTTTGTAAAAAGAAACACACAACAACCTTCTAACCGTTTGCTTTTACTTTATCTATTTTATACACTAGTTAAAACAAACCATGATTTTCTTACGTTGTTTTCTTTTACTGATTTTTTGTTCAATATTTTTTATTTAAATCGCAAATTGCACAATGTAAGCGGTACAGCCAGCTTCAAAAGTAGCTGATCAAAAATTAATTTCCAAAAGTACTGATTATTCTAAATGTCACAATAATCTGACTACTTTATTACACTTTTGCGAGTGATTTTGTCAGACTATTTCCAATTTTTTTAATACGGTTCTTTTGGGTCATTATATTTATTGATCTATTATTATTCATAGTTTTGCTATTTTTATTTATTAATAGCTGTTCCGGCGAACTTCGTACTGCCTTATAATGGGCTAGTTTCCTGGGTCAAAAAATGATTATTCTATTTAGTCCGTCAGTTGGATTATCAAAAAATATTGGCCCCATATTTTGTATTTTGTCAATCAAACAAAAAATGACGAAGATAAAGCACATCAAAGTGAGCACGTGACGTCACGTCATGCTAAAAAGTGTCGCAAGGCGTGACGTTACGCGAAACTTTAACGGGCTATATCTTCATCATTTTTTGTTTGTATCAGAAAAGAAAAAATACGTGTCCAATATTTTCTGCTAATCCAACTGACGGACTAATTAGTTTTTTTTAGGAAACTAGCCCATTTTATTTTTCGTGAATTTTCTGATGTTTTAATAGTTATTTTGCGATTTGGGGTAAATACAAATATAACAAACCAAGATAATTAAAATTGGTCCAGCCGTTCCTGACTTATAAATGGTGTAACTAACCCGACTTTGTTTTATATATATAGATAGATATGTATGTATTTATTTCTGTTTTTTTGTCTTGCGCACTCTTGCTCTCGCACTGTATTATTAATCAATATCAATCAATCAATATTAGACAACATAACATACATTGCTCTGATCATGTGATAAGTAGCTTAAGCACTTGTGTTACAGAAATCAGAAACAACAACGGTACCACAACACCCAGACCCGAGACAATATAGAAAAGTTATTTTTCTACATTGACCGACCGGGAATCGAACCCGGGACCTCGGAGATAGCGACACCAAGTCCGGTATACTCGCCTCTCGGCTACGGAGGTCGTCAAAACCCAGTGTATTATTAATTAATTTCCTCTGCCCAAAGTCTGTCTAGAAGAGATCGCTTTTGGCGATAAGGCCGCCTGATTGTACATAACTATGTCTTGTTTGTAATAGCCTAAAATGTTTTTTGTGCAATAAAGTGGCTATCTTTCTATCTATCAGATACAAAGCTATTAGTGACGTTGAGTGTACTAGCTGTTATTTAACGCACAAACTCATAGATGAGTAGGGGTTTATGTATTCGTCTATATTTTCTTTCCTTCTTTCTTTTTTCACTGAGGCTATTGCACCTTTCAGGTTTAAACAATTTTGTCTTTAAGTGTACTGCGCTAAGACGGCCTACTTAGCAATATACGTTGCTAACATGCAATCTATTCTAGACAAGACTTCAGCCTATAAAGCTCAGACATGCTACGAATAATAACATCGTCGTGCTTAGTTTGCTAGTCCAGCCTGCCTAGCATGAGCACCAAAACACGATTTGATATGATATAGCGATATATCAACACCAACTGTAAAAATATGATAGATATAGCCATCTTATTGAAACGCCGTGCCGGTGACATCACATATTATGATCACTGTTTCGATAAAAATTTAAAATGGCGGCTATCTATCATATTTTTACAATTGGTGTCGATATTTCGCTATATCATATCATATCATATCGTGTTTTCGTACTCATGCTAGGCAGGCGGCAACTGGAAACGAAACAGCAACGACTCAAATCTTAGTTTACGAGCCAAATGTGAATTTAGCATTTTTTTTAGTTAGTTAAAAGTTAAGTTAATATAAGCGATATTGCCATTACTTAAGTGAAGTGAAGTTTAAGGTACTTTTGATTGTCATACCGATTTGAAACATTGAATTTAACATTCAAAGTGGCAAAGGTATTATTTTATACCAGCGCGTCTACGAGCAAAGAGATTAGAAGTAGATGGTAGAGATTTTCAATGGCTACTAGAAATACCCTCGAGGTTGAGACCCAGAGTAGGAACAGGACATAATGATAGGAGAAGACACAAAACTAAGGGATAACTTCACTATCATCAATAAAAAAATACCCGACGATTAAAGTATAATACGCCCAAATTAAAACAATGTCATCCTCTGTTTTCCTGACATTTATACTGAATGGTATTTAATTACACTATATTTTAATCACACGCCTAAATCAAGATTGACATTGTCTATTTTCCAAATATTTATACTGAATGGTATATAATAATCAACCGCATTTTATTTTAATCGTCAAATAAGAACTTGACGAAAGTGAAATAGGCCCTTGTTGATATTTTCGTAAAATGTCATAATGGTTTTTTGAAAACAATTTTATTTGACTTCAACGAGTAACTGTCCAAGACTGTGCATTCCATTCTTAACTTTGGGTATAACGCATACCAACTTTGATGAGTCACTTTAACATCAAAGACCAAGTTTCTCTAAAACAGACAGTCTAAGGCTTTCCAGGAAAAATGACTTCCATTACGGCTTTCAAGCATATCTCTCTATACAGAATATTATGAGTGAAGTTGCCGTGCTGAATATAACAGCCTTGATTTAAATTATTTTTTTAGGGTTCCATTCCTCAAAAGGAAAAAAAGAAACTCTTATAGGAACACTCAGTTATCCGTCTGTCTGTCTTTCGAGATTTTTTCTCAGGAACACGTTTAGGTATCTAGTTAAAATTAAGATGAAATACTCAAGTCTGTAATCCCTTAAAGCCGTACAAAGTAAAACTTAATGCTAAAAACTTTAATATTCGCAAGTGAATGTAATTGAAAATCTATAAAGTACTCCCCGTTGATCTGGAATCATGGAAAAAGCAATGTATTATAGCACAAATAAATAAATATGACAATCCAAAATCTGCAAGTATAAAATTGATTCAATTTTCATTTATTATCAAAGCTAGTACTATGTCGACGATATTACACATAGATAAATGTGCCAAAATACATCCGTAACTTAGGTACAAAAATTTGTTTCTTTCGGGATTCAAAATTGACAAACGCAGCGTGGGGTACCCTGGGATAAGGTGGAGCGATGATATCGGCAAAGCTGCTGACAGCAAAAGGAAAAAGCTGAGGATCGGGCTCAGTGGCGTACATTAGGAGATCATCATCATCATCATTTCAGCCATAGGACTTCTACTGCTGAAGATAGGCTAGCTGCTTCCAAATTTGGCCGGTTGGAAGCGGCCTGTATACAGCGTCTTCTTACAACCATTACCAGGTCGTCTGACCACCTTGTGAGTAGACGTCCTACGCTGCGCTTGCTGATACGTGGTCTATATTCTAGAACCTTTCTGCCCCATCGGCCATCAGTTATACGTGCATGTGCCCTGCCCACTGCCACTTCAGCTTGCTAATCCGTTGGGCTTTGTCAGCGACTCAGGAAATGCCTATATCTAACAGTGAACTGAGTTGTGTTCATTAAGATAAAACTAATTTACAATGCAGGATTGTTTCAATTTTTTGTTGAAAACTTAGTGCCATCCGCGCAAAGCCAGGGCAAGTCGTTAGTTAATAAATATTTTGACCTTTTGACATAAATATCGTTGTAGGCTCACGACAAAGTAATATAATCTTTTGAAACTGAATTTGAAAGTATAATTCAGTGTTGAAATTCGAAAAGTTTCCGAATTCGCAATAGATGTCAGAGTTTGTTTGATATCTCAGTTTCAGTAATAAAGTTATGACTATAAATGATATTGTTCTTAGGTAATTGGACGTGGAGTGTAAAATTTATTTTAGTAAAAAATATCAGATGTATATTAAACCAGGGAGCGTCTCGCAACATATCCAAATCCTAACGTATAAGCTTAGTAAATTACACTGCAAATATCAAATTCCGCATACACCTTTTCATCTCTCATTTAATTTTTTAACAAAAAAAAAATCATTCTGCACGCCTATTCTTGGATGTCATAAACAGCATACACCAGTTTGACCTGCTAAATCTACAATAACACCTAATTCTGTCAAATCAGAAGCATAAAATTCAGTTTAATTGACCAAACGTAGATTTATTTTATAAACAGCACGTAGCACTAATTTTAAAGATACATTTTTTCTTTTTATTGTTTACACAGTCAATTAAATTACTGATCCAGAGTCGCTCTTGAAAATTTCGCACTACTTTGCAATGTAGCCGTGTATAGCTGTTTATGATAAGATAATACACGCGGTTACTTTATGTATTCCTATTTTGTGCTAGTGTGGCCGATAAACACAGTGAATTATATCGCACAAACGCTATATTTTGGAACGGTTAGCATTTGTTAACATACAATAGGAGTCTTAGCAGAGATAACAATGTAGGATACTTTCAGAGATATGTGCGTTCGTTCCGGTGTAGTATTGTTTACGATGTTTCCAACTGTTACAATGGAGATTAATCTTTCACGTTACTTGTACCTACTCTGTTGTATTGTACAGAAATTGGTATCACTTTAGGCAAATCAATAACTGTCTTAAGGCGACGGGTAAGGCAAGTGACCTTGAACATTAAGCGTCAACTAATGCGACTTCTATTACGTGCCTAAGATAATACAAATGCTTCTCGCAGATAAAACATCTATTCATTGCGCTCCTGTGCAAATAGATTGTCATTGCGAGCAAAATATCCGCTCATGGAAAAGTAGGCGCTAAGAGTAAAATCCATTAAAAACCTTACAATTCTTAATTAGTTGTGTATTTGAAAAAAAAAAACTCACCCTAAAGGCACGAATGTTATAAATAACTAAACCAACTTTGAAGCTAAACAAAAACGGCGTTTAAAATATAAATGTGTACAAGCTCGCGATATTTGCGGTACTTTGAAATATTTTTTGTGTTTATAAGAAATAATACCAAGTATTTAGATACATCAGGAAAAACTTCAATATATAAGTTACATGATATATTAAATTCCACATCCTATATCCAGTACTTTCGCCAGAAAACTTGTACAAAAACACCTCTTTTACGTGCATTCTCCTTACGCGGCGCCTTAAGTATAAATTAGTTCAGCAATCTCGTCATATCGAGATCATCATGTCAGCCTATTGCAGTCCACTATTGGACGTAAGCCTCCCCTAAAGTGCGCCAAAAAATGACCCCTTACTTTTTTACCTATTAGCCACTGCCAGCCTTCCTAAGGTCGTCGGTCCATCAAGCCTGGGGCTCATATCGAGATAATCATCTTAATTTTTCTAATCAATAATCATTAATTTTTAATGTCTTTCTACCCTACCCCATAATATTATCTTGAAGCAGAAGTAGAGTGAAAAATTGGGACGTTTCAAAGAGCTTATTTTATGCAAATTATCAGAAAAAAAATATGGTTTTATTAGTTTTTTTAAATGTATGTTTTTTATTAAAAAATTTAGGTCCAATTAGACCATGATTCACGGCTAAAATACTTGTTTATGGGATCAACACCAAAAACGTAAAAAATCTCTATTACTTCCAAAATAGCTTTTTTTGAGATTTCTAAGTCGTTCCTATTAAAAAATTCTTATTTTTTAGCAGTAAACTGATCCTGTGAAAGTGAGATATTTAATAAAATACGACCTTTTATATTATTTTAACGATTCTATAATTTATTATTCTTAAATACCCGCCATAAAACAGAAATATTTTACTTTGGCACCAAACTGTTACAAGACAGAGAATTGAAATCAGGCTTCGTTTTACGACTTGCCATTATCTCTAAATAACCTACAAACCCTGTTATATAAATAAATTATTGCGTTGATTAAAATACAAAACCAACCAACGACATTATCAATCAGGGCCTGGTGACAGGTTAACCACGCAAAGTATACATTAACCTGTATTAGGCGAAGCGCAAACGAAGTTACATTTTGTTGCTGCCATGAGGCAGTAAATGGCGAAGATTTGTAGAAGTTTGTCCTACTTATTACCACCATGTACCACGGTGTGGTAATAAGCATGACAAACTAATCAAACAAACTAAATATACTACGTTTTTTGTATTGATAAAATAAAATAAAATGATAAAATAGTGTCGTCCATATTGTAATGCAGGAGAACTATGTTTCAGATAGATGGCTAAGATTATTGCATTACTCTAGACTGTAAAGACCGACGTCCAATCAATAGTGGTATAGGCAAAAAAAAGTTAAAGATAAACTTGCAACATTTACGTAGTCTATTACGAACATGCTAGACAAATTATTTTTAAGGAAGTTATATTTTACTGTTTATTTTTCACAGCTTTACTGAAAATGACATTTAAAGTGCTACTCCTTTATTGCGATGTCCCGTTTCGGCATCAACCAGTATCGTTTGCGCTTTGCCTTAACTACCATTAAGTAACCGTTTAACCGTCTTTGTCAACGTAATTCCGCAAACAAGGTTGTTAATAGATTTATAACTTGGTAGAGGTTTGCTTTAGAAAGGAGGTCATGAAACTTTCCACCCTTATTTATAAGCTGTATTATGAATAAATTATAATGTACTGTACATTTTTGTGCTCAACATTAAATGAAATTTTGGGGCATTTAACGATCAAAGGCTTTATGTTTGTTCATTTATGTATTTTAAATGCGATGTATATTTGTTATTAAATATATTGGCGTTTAAAAGTTATATGTATTCAAAGACAAGTAACGAATTTAGTTTAAAGGATTTACAAGCTTTAGTTGAAGCAGGCTGGTTACAAGATGGGGCGATGGTATACTCAGAGCTGCTGGAAGCAGATGAAAATTATTTACCTAGGATCGAGCTCAGACCCCAGTGGCCAGCATCGAGGCGACTAATTCCTGTATCACGAGACGGGCAGCAGCGTCTGCGTGCGAAATTTTATAAAAAACTGCGCTCCCCAACCCGCCTGCCAAGCGTGGCGAGTATTGGCAATCCCAATGTATTGGCGATAAGTCATTGGGGAAGGCCTATGTTCAGCAGTGGACGTCCTATGGCTGAAATGATGATTATTAAAACAGTCGAAATCAGTGTTGACATTAAATTCAAATCTCATAATAACAAATTTCGTTTTTGCAGAAAAATAAAAACAAGACAGTAATGTTTTTTTAAATTTAGTTAAACAATTAAAAGAGGTGATTAAAAACATCATGCATTGCATTTGTGAGCCGGTTTATAATGCAGAACCCTTTGCAAAAATTTACTTAACCTCGTTACACAAGAATGTTAATTAGTTAGCATTTCGAGGTCATGACAATAGGGATGATGACCACCAATCCACTGACCTACTTTTTATGAGCTGACTAGACAGGATATCCCCATAGTGTTTGTATAGGGTTATTCAACCATGACGTTACTTTTATGTTACCTAAAACAAGGTCAAATCACTTAACATTTATTGATTTGAAAGTTATTAAATATCATTTAAATAAATACTGGATAACATCACATACATTGCATTGATCCTATGGTAAGTAGCCAAAGCAAGTGTATAGAAATTAAAAACAACGACGGTTCCACAACAACGTACAACACGGGTCAACGTAGAATATTTTTTTTCTACATTGACTGACCGGGAATCGAACCCGGGTCCTCTGAGTTAGCGACACCAAAGTCCAGTATGCTTAGTATGGAACTTGTAAATAATTTACTATTGGTCTATTGAATTGCACTGTATGTACGTACACTGGTTAAGGTTCTTGTTAGCTCGGCGTCGCGAATGATCTCTGATGATTTTTATTTTTGTGTCAGAAATGGTGAAGGTGCTTTTATTATTGCGCAAAAGAAATGTATCAGAGCTATGTGCGGGCTTCCAACTGGCGAGTCATGTAGAGCCTATTTTTGGAGCCTGGGCTTACTTCCGTTGCCAGTACTCTACATATTTGAAATCAGCTGTTTTGTTGAACGTCATACTGAGTTCTTTCAGAAAGCCAGAGATGTAAATTCTAGATTAAAAAGAAACCCAGATAAACTTGTGTTAAGTGTCATCCCGATCCGCCAAATTCAGGAAAAGTGTTTTAACAAGTGTGTTAAAATATTTAATAAGATCCCAAATGACATAAAAATCTCAATTTTAATTTATTTAAATCAAAACTCTATAAATGGCTTATTGAACGGAGAGTGTATGATATTAAAGAATTTTCTGACATCAGCGTATTATAAATAATTGATTGTATTGTTTGACTTGACCTATTTGTATTGTGACTGGAATTTACTGTAATTTTTTTTGACATTTAAACTATTTAATTAAACATACCTCTAATGGAATGTAACAACATAATAAGTATTAAAACTATTTAACTGATTGTTCAAAATACAAATTTGCATGCTAATACAGGCAAAACATGCGCACTTATTGTTACCTACCACCTAGATACGAGTATACCATGTTTTTTGCAAATAAAGAATTTATTTATTTATTGAAAAATACGAAGATTTAAACAATGTACGTTTTTATACAGTCCTTTTGACTTTATTTCTAAAATTTGGCTGTATATTGTAATGTAGCCCTATTATTGCGCAAATGTTATATATTATGTAAACCCAATAATCGGTTTACGTTACGTAAACAGTAGTGGAAAAGGTCGCTGAAATGTCAACATTACAGTCAAAGCAACAAACAACCAACTCATCAAACCCAGCCTTCCTAGCATAACCACCAAAACACGATATGATATGATAAGATATAGCGATATATTGTAAAAATATGATTGATATAGATGCCATTTTTATTTTTTATCGAAACAGCGATCATAATATGTGACGTCAGCGGCACGGCGATTTAACATAGCGGCTATATCTATCATATTTTTTTTTAGCAAAGCCCCCCTTTGCTAAAAAAAATTATGATATTTATATTGTCCTATATCCTGTATCCTGATATTGTTTGCAATTGCGTAATCGCTAACATTATCAACTAAAAATGGTAACTTTATTAATCAATACTATTTATTATTTTCTTAATAATTACTACTCTCACAATAGTGCTTTTACAGTTCTATTTAATTTGAACGACCGTCTGGTGTAGTGTTTGGCCCTCCAGACTACAAAGCCAAGCAGTTGCGGGTTCAAATCCCGCAAGGGGCAAATGTTTGTGTAATGAGCACGAGCATCTGTACCTGAGTCATGGATGTTTATAAACGTATTTAAGTATGTTTATCCGTTATTTAGTCACAATAATAAAAGCTTCGCTTAGTTTGGGGCTAGTGAATTCAAATGAAAATTTCATTTATTGGTGTGATTGTTAATAAAATTCTTGCGTTTAAACTTGATTACTTTTAACTCGTGAAACCTAGAGCGGGCACATGAGACCTCTTCTGTTTTGTTATTGTTTTGTTTTATTATCTTTTGTTTCCTGGCCCCTGATTCAGAACGATTGAATAACGAGTTGTCAATCGGTGAATCACTCAAACTGTTTATTGCAATTATGTGGTGATAAATGATGTTCAAAGAGGTAAACAGTACCATAACATGAACCCTGGAAAGGGTAATGATAAATCCTAGTGTCACGTGGTTTTCCGGTCGACAATTTATTACCGAATGGTTCAGAATCAGGGGCCTGGACTGAGGGGCAAAAACATTTCACTATACAGACCAAGTTAAAGTGTTATAGCAGGTCACAAATTCTTCAACTTTCGATATGATCTGCATCGTCGCATCGTTCAAAATAGTTTTCCATTTCATCACACCACTTCAATCTATCGCTACATTTCGATTGTAGATATTTTCTATTCGTGATGTATTGTATTCGATTTCAATAAAAGCAGACTTTGTTATTGAACTAAGTTGTATGTGTAACAAGAAAAGGTCTTGTTGTTGCCAGAAACTATTTTAAAACACAAAAAACACTTCGATAAATCAAAATCCACTTTTCCGTTGAAGTCGGTTTCATTTTCCGGTACGTGAACTCCATTCTAGAGCCTTTGTGCCCCATCGGCCGTCAGGTCTATGTGCCCCACCCACTGCCACTTCAGCTTGCTAATCCATTGACCTATGTCAGTGACTTCTGTTTGTTTACGGATCTCCTCATTTCTGATTCGATCTCGCAAAGAAAAACCGAGCATGCCCTTTCTATAGTACGCTGTACAAGCTTTCATTAGAGGCCCATAGTGAGAGGTTACGTTTCAGGTTTCTATTTTGTAGCTGCCTAACCATAGACAAAATTGCCTGTCTCGACCAAGTAAGTTAATTACTTTCTAAATAAAGGGCTATTAAAAAAAAAACAGGCACTTGGCTATTGATATTGATTAAAAAACTAAATTCTGAAAGTAGTTACGTAGGTAGAACTGTAACAATTTTTTTGTTAGATTTTGATGTTGTTACGGTTTTTAAAATTCGTGAAGAAGCTGCACGTTTACTTATAGGTAGACGAATGTGTGCACAGAATAAGTATGACACGCTACGCTCTGTGGATGCGAGCATTATGGTAAGTATGCATACATAATAGGGATGACGACGGGGTAAAGAAAATTAAATTCTATTTAGTTGTCAGTTAGATTATCAAAAAATAATGGACACTTAAATTTTTTACGTTTCTAAGGGCCGATTTTTCAACAGCCAGATAATTTATAAACGACGAATAAGTTTATCATGTTCACAGGTTTTGTATAAAAAGGTGTCAAAACGTCATTTTTATTCGTTAGATAAAAGTTATCTGGCGTTTGAAAAATCGGCCCTAAATCAAACAAAAAATGACAAAGAAAAAGCGCGTCAAATTTCGGGAGGCACGTAACGTCACAACTAAGTAAAAATTGTACCAAGACGTCACGTCATGCGATATTTTAAATATCTCCGTAATGTTACGATTATTGTGAAAAAAGAAAAAATACGTGTCCAATATTTTTTGATAATCTATCTGATAGACGAAGTAAATAGTTAGTCGTCATCCCTATTACTTAAGCCATTGCGTTCCACTTACCCACGGTAGACCAGGAAAACAATAGGATTTTTTTTAGTGGCACGCAAAGGCGTAGGTACGTTTTACGAGTAATGAATTCCAACCTTGTTATTTATTGGAACAATCTATCCCTAAATGATGCCATAAGCATATTATAGCCCTGTGTATTGTCAGGTGGCCCGAGTTAGTTTCTCGATCAATAAAAACTGGATAAATAATGAATTGGTTTGAAAACTATGACATTTGGAACGGCATTGTGGTAAATAATCACAAATCCAACTTCTATTGATTTCCTATTTAGATACAACGACTTTCTAAAGACCAATATAATAGTATTGAATTGGTCCTTAAGAAGTATAGTATAATATTGAGATGGCAAAAAACTACTTCCAAATAGATAGACACTTAGATACAAATTTTTACCTATTATTATTACGCCTGTTTTTTTTTCAGAAAAATTCTTGTTTTTTTTTTGTTTTTTAAGGTAGTTTATTTGCTAAAAGCGACCACTTCTACACAACGTTCAGGTAGACGACTAGTTTAGAGGTTGGAGAAGGTTGCTACAGAATGCTTAATAATTAAACGTAGGTACTTAGTAGAAAGAAAAAATTACAAACATCTGTACATCTTCCTGTAAAAATCATGTGTAATTTACTTGTATGGTGTGCAATAAAGAGTATCTATCTATCTGAGTCCGATCAGTTGTGTTGTCATTAACCTTTTTACAGACTTCATTGTTGGTCCCGTACAGAGTGACAGTTATACAGGGTGTAATTGAAATACCGCAAAAACTCTTAGGAGCTGATTCTAGTGTTCGGTTTCTTTCAAAATCTCAACAAAAAAAGAACAACAAATTAATTATACTTTTTTTTTTGGTATATTAAAGTCGTCACTAGAGTTGTAAAGTGTCCGTCACGTTATAAATGTCTGACTAATATGACCGAGCAAATTGGACATTTTTTCAATGTGACCGGACATTTTGGACATTTATTGTCACTAACGTCACATTCAATTCTATTGACAAACTATGAAAAAAAATCATTTTGTCACTAATAAGTGCATTGTTATAAAAGAGACAGGCTTTAGTAGTGATAATCTATAAAGAAATGAAATTTCTAAAATATTTCTGCACGAACAAGCTAAAAAGTGTCGTATCGTTACGCGCGAGTTTTTTTTTTTGAGTTTGATCCAGATCCAATTACATGTTTTATTGTTTGTTTTATTGTCAAATACTTAACATTCAAGACTTACTTTAGTGGAATTCTTCTTTTTTTAATTTATACTAAAGAAAAATATGTGACCATCGTGACAATAAATGTCCAATGTGACCAAGCATTTATCATAAATGAATGACGCTTATAACATATGACCGTCAATTTACAACTCTAGTCGTCACATAGTTTTATTGTTCTGTATTTGAGCACTATAATCATCTCCTAAAAGATTTTGTGTTAATTCAATTACACCGTAGTATCTGAACGATAAAAGCTTATCTATAGGTGTTATTTTTTATCATGGGTCTTTATATTTTACCGACACCTAGATCACAAAAACCAATGCAATCAATGTACCAAACAAAACAAAATACCCAGTTGTCTTCGACAAACATCTACCTCGTCATAAATTATCATGTTCATTTCCGCGCATCGACGGGATTCATATTTACGATGGGATTACGGATTGGCAGGGATACGGATTTTTGTATGTAGCCATTTACAGCGCCTCTATCGGATAAGTTCCAAACAAAGTCTGACGACAAAATAAAACGTTTTTTTTTTACAAAAATAAACACACGAAAAACGTTATAAACATAACCCCAATCATCATTATACTTGGTCACGCCAGACTATAAATGATTGTTAATACCTCATCAAATTCTATTTTATTATTTTTTTGAATACGTTGTTAGTGTGATAAATGATGGTATTAATTATGTCGTCAAGATATAACAGAAAATTTATCTGTAGTCGAAATTGAATAAAATAAAGCAACTTGAATTTCAAAAAGAGGATTAAAGAAAATGAACGTTGCCATTAAAATATCAGAAAGGTTATTTTGAACCCTAATTTAAAAAAAATGCTGTTGATTAAAACACACACAAGTGTTATGTTAGTATATGTACCCGTTATGCTACCAACACACACTAAAGCAAAGTGTAATTAGGTACTTACGTCTAACTTTAGGCACTTTAGATGAAGCCTACGCGTTTCCGTAAATCCTAATAACTGTTAAAAGCGCTAATACGAGTAATCCCACGTAAATAGGTGAAAGAAGTATTTCAAAAGAAAAATTGGTAAGAAATACACGTTATTACATCTTCATCTCCTGCTGAGAAATACACGTTATTACATGACAAAAAAAATTACGTCTACGTATTTTTTATGAATAGAAACAACTTTTACTATGTCATCATCATTGATCGGAATAGGTAGATTGATTTGGGGTTAATGATCTCAAACATTGATGTTAAGATAGACATGCCTCCCGGATTTCTTTTTTGTATCGGTTCTTAAAAAAAAGACATATCCATATTATGCTAGCACTACTAATCTACCTATTCCGATCACTGGTTATCATCATCATCATCATTTTAGCCATAGGACGTCCACTGCTGAACATAGGCATTATAGGCCTCCTCCATTGACTTCCAGATTGGCCGGTTGGAAGCGGCCTGCATCCAGCGTCTTCCTACGACCATTACCAGGTCGTCTGTCTGTCCATGTGATGGGACCAAATAGTAAAATCGAGAAAATAATCTTTTCCATACATTTTAGTCGAGTCGCAGGACTAAAGCATCGAAGTCTTGATTACACCAACCGGTCTTATAGTAAAAGTAATTCATACATGGGGCACTAAAAGTTTTGCACTTTTAGCTGATCGGAACTATTTGAATAATAAAAAAAACAATTGGCGGGAAATGATTTGTCAATTGTTTTTTAACACACATCACAGTTCTACGTACGCAACGAAAATGGAATTAAGTCGAAAAGATTTTAGAACGATGATTTTTTATGATTTTAAAAGTTATCTCGTATTCAAAATGCTTTTGGGAGAGAAGCACCTTGTTTGAGCACCGTGAGGCGATGGTTTGCTGAATTTAAGAGAGGTCGAGTTTCTTTACATGACGAATTTCAACTGCCGTCAATGAAAATAATGTGGCTACTGTTAAGCGGCTAATTGAAGAAAACCCGCGGATTACCTATGAGACAGTTCGAGGACTATTTGGGAATTGGTATGAGCCAAATTAAGAAAATTTTACACGAAGAATTGAAAGTTCCAAAACTTTGCTGTCGTTGGATCCCTCATGAACTGTAAGCGGAGCAGAAGCGGGCTCGCGTGGAATGGTGCTCACAGATGCTACTGAAGTACGACCACAGACATTCTAATGCTGTTTAAGACATTGTCACAGGAGACGAAACGTGGATTTATTGTTTTGAACCCGAAAAAAAATAGCAATCTTGTGAATGGGTGTTTCAAAATGAGAACAGGCCAACAAAAGTGAGGCAGGCGAGAAACGTTGGTAAAAAAATGATCGCGTTTTTTTTCTCAGCCACGGGTCCCATCTGTACAATTCCACTTGAAGATCAAAAGAGTGTTAATGCTGAGTGGTATTATTTACCCATTATTTACCCAGGGTGTTAGAAAAAGTTCGCGAAAGTCGACCCAAAAGCCTCGTTCTCCTACATCATGACAACGCTTCTTCACACACGGCCAACAAAACAAAGTCATTTTTAGCTTCCGAAAAAGTACAACTCGTCACCCATCCTGCGCATAGCCCCGACCTAGCACCCTGTGATTTCTGTATTTTCCCCAAAATCAAAGATTTGATAAGAGGTTTTACTTTAACCTACTACGAAAAGGCAGTGATAGCGTTCAATCAGCACGTAGAAATCATGCCTTCAGATCTGTGGTCCTCCTGTTTTAACAAATGGTTCGATCGCATGAAAAAATTTTTAAAATGTAAAGGAGAGTATTTTGAAAAGCAATAAACATAATCATCATCATCTATACGGTCAATCCCGGTTGCGTCCAAAGCCATTGCTTTGGAGCCCAGGGCCCGCTTTCCTTGATTTGCTCCTCCACTTCGCGCGGTCTTGAGCGTCTCTAGTTGCGAGATCAAAAGCAATTTTGATGATGATTTGAAAAGCAATAAACATAATATTTTGGTTATAACATGTTGTTTTTTTAAGTAACGCAAAACTTATAGTGTGACCCACGTATTCACCAAAAAGAACAATTTCCAGATAGCATAGTAAAATTTCTCATGTCCGACATACCTACCAAACTAACCTATCGAAATACTTTTTATGCTAAATTTATCTCAACTAAGCCCAGACTTTCCGTTTTCTTGTAGATTTAACTTTGTTGACGCTAGCTCTCGACTAGACTCCACTAAGGTACGCCTACGGATAAAGTTTCGAGTAATTTAATATCTGCAACGTTATTACGGGTTGGTTAGTTGATATTTTTTACAAGACTCCTTGGAGATTCCTTAAGAGTCTCCTTTGAGAATTCCCGTTAGGTTTCTAAGCGTTTTCGTTTATCACAACAAGCCGCTAATTGCTTCCTTTTACGTGTATTCAGTTCTTAAATATCAGATAGTAAAGTATCCTTTAGAATGACTGATAAAGGTTGTTTTTGTGGTAAAGTTTGGAGGAATGGCTTTTCTATTGACTTTTCCTGTTTTATTCATACGTTGTCAATGTTTTTGGTTATCCCGTACATTAAGAATTTAGAATATAAATTAAATGGTGCTATTTAAGGCTCAGTATATGCAGGGTTACATTGCAAAGGGGTGCCAAATCTTTAGGAGTGGCTCAGAATCAGTAACTTAATCGAACTATGCAAAAACCAAAAAAAAAACGAAATACACATTTAATTATTTTTATGTTAAAAATCTCATTCATTAAAAAGATGCACTGTATTTGCACTGTGTATTACGCAGTGAACATACAGTGCAATATTACGTCCGTGTTACGTACGTACGCTGTGTGTAAGGTCCTTGTAGGCTCGCCGTACCTACGCCACAGATGAATGACCGCGCGGCTTTCGTAGTCTCTCTATTGACTTTATTTTCGAATATTTTAAAGTATTTCTTTGCGTAACATGCTATTATTAAAAATAACAACGATTAAGACGCTTCTTTATATTGTTCACTAGATCTTATTTTTAAAATTTGGTACCTCTTTGCAATGTGATCCTGTATTCAAATCAAATCAAATCAAATGCTTTATTTCAGGCATTTAGCTCATAATGTTAGTAACAAAATAATCTTAAAAAACTAGTGCTAGTGACTTAAACTTTTAGTAATTTTCTGTCATTTCAAAGTCAGTACATGGACCATATAGCTGCGTGGTTCATGTACCGATAGTCAAACCGACTTCAAAATGCCTTAAGGATACTACTGGCGCGAACCCAGCGCACCAGAGATGTCCACCGCTTACGAATGGTTGCGTAAAAACTATCCACGCGGTACTCGGCAAACATCCCCGATGCGCTGCAGAACCTAGGCAGTCCCAGCAGCATCCTAAAGGCACTATTATATTGGACGCGCAAGGCGTCGAACTGTTTCTTTGTATAGTCCACCCACAGGCTACACGTATAGGACGTACGGTATGCCCTAAAAAGAGTAATTTTGACATCCTCCGAAAATTATTATTAAAGTATTGACGACCTCTGTAGCCGAAAGGCGAGCATACGTGACTTGTGTCGCTATCTCTGAGGTCCCGGCTGTGTCAATTCCCTGTCGGACAATGTAAAAAAAAAACTATTTTATTAGTCTCGGATCTGGGTGTTGTAGTACTGTCGTTGTTCCTGATTTCTGTAATACAAGTGCTATGGCTACTTATTTATTTATTGATAAAAAATGTTTAGAAACACGTAGAATAAGCAACAATAACATAAATTAACTAACAATAAAATACTAATATCACGGGCAAAGAAAGTCAGACTGACCGAACGGCAACGATATCACTGAAGTATGCGTTTTGTAATTTTATAAAGATCAAAGTGTAAAAATCATAATACGTCGGTTTTTTTTTAATAATTAATTAATTTTACAATTTATTGTCACGTTCCTAGTTGGGGGCTTGATCATGATTTCTATGATTTGATTTGATCCTAAATGCGGCATGTCTGGATCATTTTGGATTAAAACTAGCCATGATCCAAACTATTTTAGATCATGGCTATACATCCAGTGTTATCTGGATTACTTAAGCACCGTCTTTTAGATAAATCGGGCGTTTAAAACTACCCTTAATAGTTACTTTTCTAACCTTAAAAATCTTGCATTTATATTTTTTGTTGTCGTTCCTTATTATGTCGTTCGTTATTAAGCAAAATTCGATTTCTTTTTAACAATTCACGTCACAATTTCTCGGTTGCCTTGTTGTATCTCGAAAATGTAAGGCAGCTTCGCATATCTCATGATTTATACAAATGTCATTCTTCTGATTCAATTTTGTTTCCTTTTGTAGCGAAAGCGGAAGCGTGCGATGCGGTCGATACTCTGTACAATAGATCTTGTACTAGACTATATACAGGGTGAGTTAAACTGGGTTTTGTGAATGTACTTACTCAAAAAAAATCTTTGACTGTGTTGCCTTCGTAAAAAAAAGTTATTGATTTTTTTTACATATTTATGTAGCTATTCGCACGAGAAAGCTAATTAGTATTTTTAAGATTTCAATAGAAGAAAAAAGATTTTTAAGAGCGTAATACCAAGTCGAAAGGGTCAGAGATTTTGGTTTGGTAAGGGCAGTTCATTGAATAGAAACTGGGCATAAGTCGCTTAAAGTAGGATTATCTGTGATGTGAAGAACTTCACCGTCTAGACACAGGTCAGTGATTTCTTTCAATAAGGGTACCTAAAAAGTGATTGGGCATAAGAAAAAATATGTTCTATCTCCTGAAATTCAATTGGTTCGTAGCTGAAAACAAAATGTACTTACCTATTATCAGAAAATCTAAAACGCTCTATCATTTTATCATTTTTTGTGACCTTACCATGCCATTGCTTTTATGATAATATAGTTGGGTGAACAGAAACAAAACGTGTAGAAGTATCCGTAACTAAATGAAAAAAAATACGCCCGAGAAATGTTTGAAGTAAAGAAGAAAACTTCCTCATTTTCCTCGACGACTTCCTTGAGGTAAGCGTACTGGATTTGGTGTCTATCTCTGAGGTCCAGGGTTCAAATCCCGGTCGGTTAATTTAGAAAAATAGCTTTCTTTATTGTCTCGGTGGTAACGTCGTTGTTTCTGATTTCTGTAACACAAGTGCTTTGGCTACTTACCATAGGATCAGAGCAATTGCTTATGAAATATTTGTGCCCAGGCCTCTCCTAGCCTAGCATACCCAGGCCTGAGTCAAATTCTTTGGATCAGCACTGCAAAAATATCAGGTCAGTTAAACAAAAAATAACTTTTTTAACCAACTTCACCCTGTATAGTGCGCTATGGTATTTTGCCTTGTTTTTCGTATAGCCCGAATTTTGTGTTTATAGAGACAGTAGCTTTTCCGGACGATCGGTCTTTTGGAATAGTGCCCAATGACAACGCGCTTGGCTTACCGATGGACATTACGTGAGATTGCGATATTCGTATATTACATGTAACAGTAATTTAATTGTAACAATTCGGTCAAGGATTGTCCTATATTGGGAGAGATAAATTCTGTGGTTTAAATTGGATCACGCTATTTTCGGGAGAGTATTTTAGTGTCTATTTAGGTGACTTTTTTTAGGAGAGTATTTTGGATTTTATGTGTCTTGTGGTTACAGCTGTTTTTAAATTTTATTTCAAGATTGTGGACCTCTTTATAGGTGCTTGTCTAGCATAATAGTGCCAACACTTTGTTAAGAAACCCACACCGCAGTTGTTAGTGCATGGGAGACTATTCCGACCGTATTTTATAACATTTACAAAACGTGATAATTTTTTATACATCTTACTCTTATACGATATTATATCATATCATATCTTACTAATATTATTAATATAATATATTATATTATTAATGATATAATATATATATACACCACTACTTTTTAACTATATCTAAAAAAGTAAAGGGCGTATCTCTACCTTTAACTAACTATATATGTGCAGTTAAAAGTTTAAAATTTACATATGTAATTAAGTTATTAAGGTTTATTTGTGTCCCATAATTTGGACAAAATTTTAGACTGTGCGTTTGAATACTTTGAATCTCATTCATTAGTCGCGCGTAAAATCACCGCGATAGCGTACATACATGCTCTCTCGCTCACACCCTTGCCCCTCCCACAATAGTTAAAATAAGTATCCTATCAGTTTAACTAAAAAATTTTAGGACATTTTTTTTTAAACTTTTAACTGCACAGATATGTTCAGTAACGTGTTCTGATACCCCCATTTTTTTTTTAGATATACTTAAAAAGTAGTGGTGTATATATAATATAATTATTATATATATCATTATCATATCCTACTAATATTATAAATGGATGGATGTTTTTACTCTATCAAAAGTAAAAAAGTCAAAATTCAATAATTATTTATTCAGTTTAGGACAGAAAATTGCCACTTATGAACGTCAATAATAACATTATATGGGTCCAGAACATTTCTCCTTATTTTTTGGGCTCTACTAGTGCTTCGAGACAAGACACAGACAATCTGGCAAGTGCTGAGAAGAAATCACACCAGAATGGCTGATCGGATCAAGATAAAATTTAGCACAGAAATAGATTCTAACCTAGAATAGCAGATTGGAGACTTTCTATTAAGGAAAATGTACAGTTTTCGAGGGACTGCCTGCGGTTTTATTCGCGTGGTCTATAATTTAAACTAACTATTTGAAAAGACCACATAAATGAAGTCGCGGGAAACAGGTAGGTAAACATAAATGTAAATGATTTTTGTAGTTTAAACATTGAAATAGTAATGTCATAAAAAGTCGCAGTGCGGCTTTACACTTTCGATAAACAGACTGTATTATTTTCCTAAAATTTTAGCTATTTCCAAACATTTAGTGCGAGTTTTTTTAAGACAAATGGCTCCTTGTGGCATCGATTTTGAACCAAATTTTATATCACCCTGTATTAGAATTTATACAGACAGGTGAGGAAATAAAATTACTCTAAGTGCGAATTTTCCTTCGCAAATATTATTTCAATCAAATATATCTACCAGGTTCTACCTAAATAATCCTTCAAATGCTAATGTAGTTTAGATCTAATCCCTCAGGAGGGCCCTTCGTAATTCTATCATTGAAAATATTTTGTTACTTGACTAAGGTCAAAAGTTCCCGCCCCTAAAAAGGGTTCCATGTTTTCGAACCGGTAATCCGGGACTAAGGGACTGGGATTCCTTGTTTTCAAGCAAGTTAATATATTTTTTTATCTATATTTTATCCTTACACTGCTGGGTAAAAATTCCTTCATTTAATGGCGTAGTGTGAATTTTCAAATGTAAATATAGATCGAAAAGTTACTTGAATTTGTATGGACTTCGAGGTGGCGCCGCCTAGTGGCACATCAAAGCAACCAGTTTTTTTTTCAAATTCACGGTTACGTATTAATCTATTAAATCTACCCAATAAAAGCTTACAGCCAGGACCAACTCAGGGCAAAATAGTTAGCTGGGATCCCTAACGACGTGTAACACAATAGTTAGGCCATATTAAATTTACCTACATAACGAAATTGCCAAAGATATTTTTGTTTTATTTGGCTTTCCTATAAAAACTGCGAGATTGAATCAGGAACGAGGAGATTTGTCTACGAACAAATTATAAGTGGCTGACATAGCCCAATGAATTAGCAAGCTGATGTGGCTGGCAGTGGGCAGGGCGCATAGTACGTAGAACTGACGGCTGACTGGGCAGAAAGGTTCTGGACCATTACAGAACCTTTCTGCCCAATCGGCCTGCGTAGGCCACGCACCGGCAAGCGCAGCGTAAGACGTCCACCTACAAGGTCGACTGACAACCTGGTAAAGTTTGCAGGAAGCCGCTGGCCGCATCTAGCGGCCGATTCAGACCGGCCAATCTGGATGTCACTGGGGAACGCCTATGTCTATTAGTCGACGTCCTATGGCTGAAATGATGATGATACAAACTACCTGGGTAACTAACTTATCGGAATTTTAGAATTATTTTAAACTAAGTTTTTTTTTACAACTATGACTTTCAAAAGGAGTTAAGTTCAGCTAAACTCAGGCTTTTCTGGAACGGTTGCCATGGTAACACATTTTAGTGAAAAACAAAAATGGTTGTGCAATACTAAGATGTAAATAATAAAAACACCACAAATAAAGTTGCCCGATAGAATAAAGAGAGTAGTTAAGTCGTGTACTTTTAACACATTTTATGTATTTATTATCAATCCAAACTTATATCTATCATTACAGGCCTTTATCTAATGCAATAGTATAAACACAAATTTTATTAATAAATCTAACCAAAACAAATTATCTTGTCTCTCGAGTATCCTATCAAACTAAAAATAAATGGTCACCCTAAACCATAGCAAAGTGAAGGTTTAAAGCGTTATCTTGAATAAACAGTCCATCGAAATCCCGCTCGGAATTGGAAAATTTCAATTAGGAAAAAGTGATAAATTTTATTAAAAATTGAAGAAACATAAAGAACCGACCAAAGAATTGTACCAATTGACCAGTGGCATGTCTTGAGCTCAAGGGCCCTAAGGGTTTTCGATAACTGGTCGGGACAACGGGGAAGCACATTGCAAATTTACCGAGAGGTGTTTATTGTGTTTTGCCTGCTCGTGATTATTTGATCATTATTTCGGCTGTCACTAACCTGTGTACATACCTTTACTAACTATTCTATACAAATGACAGCTAAGTTTTAGTGCCCGCTTGTCGTTCCAAACGGTACTCAAAATTAAATACGTTTAAACTAAGTCTCGGTACATTTAATCTAGCCAAAAAGCTAAAGGTCTTTATTTTGATTGATGGCGTAAAACATTGACAATTGATCCCTGTGCTTCCTCATTGACAAAACTTACTTTTAATATTTGGACCAAGGCATCACATTCATGCTTACTTTTATTTAAAGGTAGCTACAATTAAAGCAACACTAAAGTGTTATGCAAGTCCTCACTAATCTCCTATCCTGCATCTAATCAACATCCGATCGTTGCACAGATTACCAACAAACTCACGAACTAATATTGGTATAGGTTTAGCATAATTTAGCCACAAGCTACATAGACATCGAGATTCGGGTCCAATTTCCTATTTACTAGTTTACGAGCTACCTCAAATAGATAGGTATCACGAGGATTTCACAATAGAGGGTAGATGTAGAAGGTTATCAAAATAAACGTTCTAAGTAACCAAAACACGTTTATAATACGAATATAATAGAAAACTTCTTAAGACAAAATGCAGCCTCCAATACAAGCCAGATTCTGAGAATGCTGTAGCATCTTTAATATGCAGACGCTCCACCTGATTATAAAGAAGTCAAAGGAGTATAATCTGTGGATTATAAATCCTACCCCGTCGAGAGACAAACTAGATGAGGTCGCGGGAAACCCTAAACGGCCCATAGCCACTCATCTCCTCTTCTTCTCTTCTTCATCTATACGGTCAATCCCGGTTGCGTCAGCCATTGCTTTGAAGCCCAGGGTCCGCTTAGCCTTATCCCCCTTAGCCACTCATCGTGGTGTTTAATGGTGATTTAATGATGATGGATGATGGAAAGATTAGATATCACTACAGAGAGCAAGCATGAATAAGTATGGAAGAGCGGGTATACAGGCGAGGACACTGAAACTCTATAACTTTCATATGCCTAAATGTTTTTGTCGTCTCGTGTAACAGTAAGCCTATATTATAGGACCCACTTTAAGGCACAGGCCTCACCTAAACTTTGAGGTAGTTTGGGACTAGTGCACATTGGTGGAAGGGCGTTGTAAGGCTAGTGACTAAACCTTACTGTCAGATGTTACATTAAGCTGCTTCAAGGCCTCTTATACTGTATCAAGCAAAATAAGCCGGAACCAACTTTTAACGTGCCTTCCAAAGTACGGAGAGGCTTGTGATAAATGTCACTAAATAGTAGATGGAATGGCCACCCATCCAATCACAACAGAGGCGTTGGTGGCTTAACTTTGGGATCATGACCAAAGCACTGCCGCCACTGAGCTACAAGCATCTATTATCTCGTGAAGAACACGGATTGTTCAAAATCCATTTACGGATTTTTACTACTAGCTCAGCAGTGAGGGAAACATAGCGAAGAAACCTGCACATTTAGATAACTCAGGATGCTTAAAATAGGCTAGTCCCTGTCTAACGGGATTTGTCTATTATTCTCTATTATATTTTATCAGATTGAGCTAGCCACGGATCACAGCATGTTGATTCGACTGCTACCGAGATCCGTTTCCCTCGAAAAATGAAACAATTATTTTACCTACTGATCACGGTACCCGCGGCTACAAGAAATAAAGTATATTATTTTTCGAAACTGATTACTGATTTTATTTATTATATCCATAGGGTTTATGTGGTCTATTTAATTTTGTTCAGCAAAAAGTCAAATATATAGTCAGCTATATTTTTATAACTTACACATTAGTGTCAAACATTATAAAAATAAAGTTGTAAAAAATATAGCTGATTAATATATGACTTTTTGATAAACATTCATAGCATTTTTTTGGTTATAACTTCCTTTCGTTTAAAAACTTTATAATAAATATTAATTTTAAAAATATATAAGTACATACATTTTTTTCTTCTCTGTAAGCCGTGATTAGTTTTGAAAAATACTATACTTATTTACTTGTAGCCGCGGATACCGTGATCGGTAGGTAAAATAATTGTTACTATTTTTGAGGAAAACGGATAAGGATATCAATCGACATAACTCGCCGTGATCCGTGGATAACTCAGTCTAATCCCGGGATCGGTGTAGACAAACCCGTCTAAGGGATATAAATGAGGATTTGCCAGGTCCGCCATGGCAAGTTCCCACCAGCAACTTGTACTAACGGGCGGTATAGCGAATCAGGAATTTCCATCAAGAAGCCATAAACTGTGACGAGTTTTCATTGAGAGCGTGCATACATGACGGATATGATTCGTTTAAAAACAACTTAAGTAGAAGACAAAAATATACACTTACACTCGCGACCTAGTTCTGATATTTCTATTAACGATGGGATAGGTACTTGTAGCAATCTGAAAGTGTCACTTCAAGTGAGCCAACTGAATCTATCGTCTAACAGATACCTGTTCGTCCTTAAGTCTAGGGAAAAGAGTTCAATTTCCACAAATTGTGGAGACAAGAATGTAGGTAGTTTCTATTTACTCACCGCAGTAAACTTAGATGTTTATAGCCACGAATAGTAGAGGGAATTCAAAACAGCGATTGTGATTTGCAAATATCATAAAGTAGGCTGGGAAAGTTGGGATGTAGTGTAACTTTTTTGGTGTTTTATGGATATTTTTATTGCCATAAGCGAGAGACGCATAAAAAATAAAATATGTCGTATAATAATACGAATTCTGTAGAATAAGTTCAATATTTTATTATTTAGCATCATGATTCCGCACTTTTGTTGTCTGAATACAAAATGAATCGCAAACTCGTTTGACAGCTGATATAAAATTCTCTTTACAAACTAAAATTTACTATTTAGCGGTGTAAAATTGGATGGATGATTATTATGTCCAAAATCCATGTATTCATTCATCATCATCATCATCATCTCAGCCACAGGACGTCCACTGCTGAACATAGGCCTCCTCCATTGACTTCCAGATTGGCCGGTTGGAAGATTGTATTCATTAAGACATCGTAATTTTATACCTTTAATTTTTACCACCTCAGTGATGGCAGCGCTTTGGTAGTGATTACCAATAAAGTCCCCTAAACCGCGGTTGTGATTGGATGGGTGATTATTCAACCCATATTAAATTACATTTATTATTTATTTTAATTTATTATCATTTTAGGTTGCAAAGCCTTTATTTCTCTAGATTAAATATAACATTTTACTTTATTTTAATTTCTAATCAACAAACCTCCTCGCACATATCAAGTATTATATTATTTTAATGGAAGTTTGTATGTGTGTAAATATATTATTGATAACTACTTATATGTTGTTTATTTTTGTGCAATAAATTATTATTTTTAACCGACTTCAAAAAGGAGGAGGTTCTCAATTTGTCGGAATGTTTTTTTTTTATGTATGTTCAGCGATCATTCGTTACTACGTTGACCGATTTCGATAATTATTTTTTTATTTAAAAGGTAATACTTTCAGAATGGTCCTATATAAATTTGGTCAAATTCTGATGATGGAATCTATAAGAAAATCATCAAACATTGCTTGAACTCCGTACCACGCCAACTGATTTTAGTATCTATCTTACCTAATATCTTTGCCAAATGTGGACCGATTTTGATGATTCTTTTTTTAATAAATAGCTTATACTTCAAAGATACTATAATAAAATTTTTGAAAAAATATCACACCTGGGTGGAAAAATAGGAAATAAAATCGGTGTTCTCCGTTAAATTATGTTTGCACTCGTAAGATTTTTTTTGATTAGGATTTATTACTAAAATAGATGAAATAAAAATAATCTTCACACTTAAATACCTAATCAGTTACTTTTGGAGTCGGTGCCAGTCGATGAGAGATTCTATGTTTTCGTTTAAGCACCGACTCCAAAAGTTACTGATTAGGTACTTAAGTGTTAAGATTATTTTTAGCGTTTAGTTTTTGAAGTCGGTTTAATTTTTTTAATAAAATTAATTATCAGGTACGTAGAATTTAAGCACTCTGCACTACCTTACCTTTTTTTTATTGTTATCCTCTATACTGAAGGTGGCCTGAAAGAAATCGCTATTAGAAAACGCCTAAATTGTATGTTTTTCTACAAAAATAGTGTAAATATGGTATCAAATACAATATAGAGTATGTATCTATGTAACAAAAAGCATCGAGCTTATATATTTTTACAAAACTTTGGTGTCAATAACATATCTAATATAATAACCGAAATTATAATAAGTACTAAGTATATTTTATTTGCTACTCATCATGTCAATAACATCAAATAAGGAGACAATATGCCCGAAGTTCACCGGAAAACGACATTCAAAACCTTTTACAGAACGTAATCCAACGCCGAAACGTAATTCAGAGGAGTGTCTAACCTACTTGACGTCATACATAAGTTATGCGTGTTGCTAAGCTTGTTAAGAATAGTGATGGGACTAGGTCGATAGAAAAGTAAAGAAATAATTAGTAATTTTTATTAACTTTTTTCTATATAGGCTTGGGTTTGAGTTTTCTGTGAGGCGACTCTTGACAAATTCATGCCTGGTATCTCATAATACAAGAATGTTATTCGCTTTTGGGTGCGTTAAAGTGCGTTGTCTAGCGTTTAAATGTATTTATTAACTACTAGTTGTTGGTTGTTAGTGGCAGTGGGCGGGGCACATAGCACGTAGAACTGACGGCCGATGGGGCAGAAAGGTTCTAGAATGGAGGCCGCGTACCGGCAAGCGCAGCGTAGGACGTCCACTCCTAGGTCGCAGGAAGACGCTGGATGCAGGCCGCTTCCAACCGGTCAATCTGGAAGTCAATGGGGGAGGCCTATGTTCAGCAGTGGACGTCCTATGGCTGAAATGATGATGACGATGATGATGTTCGCTGCGACTTCGTTCGCGTGTTTTTTGCAAACCCATAGTTAGCCTAAACCAAAAACCTCGGAACAAAGTCTTGGGCAAAAGCTAGTGTTAAATATTTTTTTCACATTGAATTGCAAAAAGTTACAGAAAAAAGGGCTAACTATAATGAGAGTTGTCTTGCATCCCTCGAAAACAATGAAATTTCTTGGATTAAATGTATCCTATCTATATTCCAGGCTTTAATCTAATTTTGTGCCAAATTGCATCTAGATCCGTTCAGCCGTTCTGGCGTGAATGCGTAACAAACATCCATCTGTCTAAACTTTCTCATTTATAATATTAGTGAGATTGCTGTGTTTCGAATTGGAAAGCAAGCCGGGAATCGAACGCACAATTTGACGGATGAGTAGTCTCTATTTCTCGCTTAGACTATCTGAAACGTTTGACGATAAGCTTACCTTAGGTGCTTACCTTATCTATACTACAATTACCTTTAAAATCCTTGTTTGCTTGTCAATCAAATAAACAGGAAAAATATTTTAAAGATCATTTTCAGTTATGTAGACCTCTGTAGTTCAATGCAATGGTTCTGGGTTCAAATATCAGTACGAAAAACTTTTCTTTAGAAGTTTTAAAATAATGCGTGCTGTAGGTACCTAACGTGATTTTGATTTAAAGTAATTTTCATTTGATTTTTTTAATTGTAACCTAAAAAAACGGTGCAAAACCTATCTGCTTGTATACTTTTAACACTCTGTATAAAGTTATGTTTAGAACAATGACAACAAAGAGTCAAATAAAATGTACGTAATGCGACTTAGTAATTGTAAAACCATTTCCTTTATATTACAGACTGTTTACTAAGGAACCTTTGAAATTCAAGTACCTACCAGAACTGTATAAACAATTTCCTACGCCAACATAACATATACTCGCAAGAAATTACTTTTACCAAGAACATCACCACCGCTAACACCCGACCCAATTCGGAAGTTTGTTTTCCAAATTAATCCTATAAAGAGTCGACACAACCTTCTAAGTATTAGGTGATCCATCACTACATTACACTTTGATCGGATAATTTATATATGTAAGTACTTCTATTTGATCTTGATCTTCCTGTTGACAGTCCCAATGGGCCCAATCATCTATACGTATAAAATACTCAGTATTGCGCACCATTGGAGTTGTAAATTGACGGTCATATGCTATAAGCGTCCGTCATTTATGATAAATGCTTGGTCACATTGGACTTTTATTGTCACTATGGTCATATATTTATTTTAGGATAAATTTAAAAAAAAGAAGAATTCCTCTAAAGTAAGTCTTATATGTTAAGTATTTGACAATAAAAAATATACAATAAAATATGTAATTGGGTCTGGATTGAACTCAAAAAAAGAAACTCGCGCGTAACGATTAGACGCTTTTTAGCTTGTTCGTGCAGAAAGACAAATTAATTTTATAAATTTCATTTCGTTATAGATTATCACTACTAAAGCCTGTCTTTCTTATAATAATGCACTTTTTGTGACCTGTGATTTTTTTTATAATTTAATTTCTAATTCTGACGTTAGTGACAATAAATGTCCAAAATGTCCGGTCACATTGAGAAAATGTCTAATTTGCTCGGTCATATTGGTCAGACATTTATAACGTGACGGACACTTTACAACTCTACGCACCATACTTGGAGCACATACACACACACACATACACATCACACATAGTAGAAATGTCATATGATTTGTTCAACAAAAATTATCGCCATCTAAATATGGTATGGGCGAGTGTTGACAGGAGTTGTCATTTCATGTCACTAAATATAAGTGAAAAATCACTTACTAGTGTCGAAGAAAGATGGTTCGTATTGCTGCTCTATAGGGTATGTGCTCGATGGTACCATAGCAAGTGTTACGCTATCTTCTTGGTCAGCAAGTTTTCTTTCTGTTTCAACTTTCAGTGTTTCTCTACCACTCAATTTTACAACGTTTCTCTTATCGTCTTTCTAGGGCAGTAGGCTGGCAATGTTTTAGTTGGTCAGCTAACTAGCCTTCATTTTTGTCTCAGAAAGTCCTGTATTCTTTATCAGTAAGTAGATTATTTCAGCTGCCTCATTCATTTTATGTATAATTGTTGCTTAACTAAAGAAAACATGAAATTGATGGATTGTTAACAAATAGATAGATATTCTTACACAAGCAAAGTTAAGGAATATAGCATTTATAATTACAGTGGTACAGTAGGTGGTCTTATCACTGGTAGCAATCTCTTCTAGACAACCATTAGGCAGATAAAATTTTGTGTACACTATAGAGACAATTCATGTTATAATTTCAACCTTAATTATAGCTCTAGGTCTTCATTTTCTTTGCAGTCTAAAAAAATAACTTTGTGGTCTTTTTTCGTTATTCCAACGTCTAACTAAAACATTAAAGGTTAGGTATTCCAAAAGAGAAAACCGAAGCGCCTTAGAACCAGCAACAAAATTAATCAGATTGAAAACAGTACATGAAGCGCCACACAGCCTCAGGCGCTTCTGAATCCTTTACGCTTCTATAGTTCATGAAAAACAAATTATTAACATAGAAAAAGGGCAGAGTTGAATAATTTTACACTGAACAAAGGGCGAAGTTCTAGTTCCAAAGTTGTAGCCTCAGTTCCGTTCCCGGGCTGTACAGGAAATTGGAGCTAAGTTTGTGAGATTTGCAGCAGTTTATCATCGCAACTTAGTGGAGTGATAGGTAGTAGCTTAGTGGCTGGAGTCTGGCTCACAGAGCGTAAGTTTAATTCCCGGACATACTACGCAACCACAATAATGGGCTAGTTTCCTAAAAAATCTATTTAGTCCGTCAGTTGGATTAACAGGTAATATTGGATACCTATATTTTTTCTTTTCTCAATCAAACAAAAAATGATGAAGTTAAAGTTCCGCGTGACGTCACTCCCAAACTTTGATGCGCTTTATCTTCGTAATTTTTTGTTTGATTGACAAAAAACAAAATATGGGTCTAATATTTTTTAATAATCTAACTGACGGACTAAATAGAATAATATTTTTTGACCCAGGAAACTAGCCTATTAGGCGCAGAATACAGCAGGACGTTATTGGTTCAAGGGATGAGAATACCAATTAAACTACTTACTTACTTATCTCTAGTATCTGATTTCTATAACACAAGTGCTTTGCCTCTTTTTTTTTGGGTTAATGCAATATATGTGATACTGTTTAATATTTATTATTATTATTAAAGTCTCAATATCAGTGTCGAGTAAACGCGAGTTAGGGAAGCGTGGGCTAATAGGCAAGACGTGGGCGCAGAATCAAACGGCTATCTCTTAAATGGAGTCGTGGCACAACTAGGTAATACAGAGATCCGTTGTGTAAAATAGTGCGATTTATACAAGTCAATGGCAGGTTCGACAGGTCAGTTGATAGTTATCTAAATCGTCACTTGTCACCAAGAGATTTTTAACTAAATGTCCTACATTATAAAGTTTAATATCAATTTAAAAAGTGCAAGGCGTACTCGCCTGCTGAGGGTTCCGTACAAACTTGTGGGTATGTAAATAGTTCATTCATCTCAGAGGTTAAGCTTCATACAATCATACAATTGCTCTACCAGCAACACAAACTAGAACAGTTCGAGCCAGAGCGTTCTAAATGTCGTGTCCATAAGCGATGTCTATGTGTGCGTTCAAACGCCATTGTGTATCTTAACTTCTGTATACCCATAACTATTATTTATTTTGTGACACTGATCTCAGCGTAACTCACAAATTTTATAACAATGATGACTAATAATCTTTATGCATAATAAATAACACTTACCTACTTATATTCATTTAGTTTACTAAACCTGTAACTACTCGTACGTGTTATGTATGCAGTCAAAAAGGTCGATGGGGCAGAAAGGTTCTAGAATGGAGGCCACGTATTGGCAAGCGCAGCGTAGTACGTCCACCCATAAGGTAGACAGATGGTCTGGTATGAAAAAAAAAAACGGAACAAAAACGATATGAAAACTTAAGATAAACACTAATCTTAGAAATATCAGAGATTCCCAAACTAGGCTAAGCCTGTATCTTGGGAAACCAGTTACGAATAAACAAATAAAAGTATGAAAATAACAAAAGAAAGGTATTTGGGGTTTGGGTTTGTGTGTGGGTGTGTGGAGGCGCGCGTGCGTGCGTGTGTGTGTGGTTAATAGTTGCAGGAAGCCGCTGGATGCAGGCTGCTTTCTACCGGCTGCAAAATTATAACAATTGTGCTGTAACTTATACTATTGTGACAAAAGATTGCCTTCTTGGGTCTAACCCTAATACATAAGCACTATTTATTATCATATAAATGTTATAATTTGCGGCGATAGCTATAAACTTAGGAAAATCCAATAAAGCCTATTTTAAACTTTTTTTGACGAAAACAAACTTTAGATAAGTATGTAAACACCCTGTATACTGTCTCGTAGCAGATTATTTTAAAAGCACATCAGCATCACTGTCCCTAACTGACAAGGCTTAATGTCGTCTTGAACCAATCCCATCAAAAACCTACAAAAAAATTCACTCCACTTTTGTTCGCGGAATTGGGGCTTCAATTTTTTTGGCCAACAAAAACTCTATTACGTCACAGCTCTTGTGAAGATAGAAATCTTCGCTGCGAAAAATTTACCGAATCGGGAGCCCGCTAAATGTCTGTCAGCCTGTACCAGGCGATTTCAGCAGGCCTTGTTAGATTGCTAACCTCCGCATACATTTCTGGTTTTGTACCGTTGATTGCGCATTGAGATTCTGCCTAACGAGCGATGGATGTGGTGTGACTTCTTGAGGGTGACGAATGGAAATGGGTTGGGGAAACCTCGTTGATATTCAACGGGGAGGTTTTATGTCATCAAGGCGTACGAATTGTGTAAGCGCGAGCGTCTGTTAACGCCTCTCGAATCGTTTGTGATGGATGACTGAATTACATTGTGCCCTAAAGAAAAGAGTAAAGTATTGTTTAATCTGTCCCAGTGCTGAAGAAAGTCATCCATCATTGAAATTAAGGGAGTGGAATTAAAAGAAATCCAAGCGAAGAAAATAATTTTCATTTTATTTTCACGATCGATATCGAAAGTAAAGACATTTTTTGTATTTTAATTTTATGAATGTATCTAAAGTCACCGAAAATTTTGGCAAACCGAACGTTATTGAATATTTAACAAAAAGATAATTCTGAAAATCTTTAACCGAATTCGGTAAAACCGAGACAGCAAGGAAATACTTTTAGGGCAAAAATGACCTATGTTAGAACAGGCATAACATTTCTACCTTCATAGGCCTCTAACTGAAGGTTATGTGAAAGAAATCACTTTTAGTGATAGATCATATAACTAAAAGCTAACCTGTCCGTTAGTTTTTTTTAACACATCAATTATCTATCCCCCAAAACTACCTTTTCGACGACCTCCGTAGCTGAGAAGTGAGCATACCTCTGAGGTTCCGGGTTCGATTCCCGGTCGGTCAATGTAGAAAAATAACTTTCTACATCGTATCGAGTCTGGGTGTTGTGGTCCCGTCGTTGTTTCTGGTTTCTGTAACACAAATGCTTATGCTACTTATCATAGGACCAGAGCAATGTATGTGATGTTGTCCAATATATTTATTTATTTATTTCACTCTCTGTATCTTCTACGTGCCGTTTGGGGACGGCTGGAAAGAATACACTTCCTTACCGCCAACAGGAGGCGTGTTGTAATTCCTGTAGCACGAGACGGCCAGCAGCGTCTGCGTGTGAAATCTTATAAAAAACTGCGCTCGCCAACCCACCTGCCAAGCGTGGCGAGTATCGGCAATCCCCTCTAATGAAAGTCATTGGGGGAGGCCTGTGTTCAGCAGTGGACGTCCTATGGCTGAAATGATGATGATTTTCTATGTATGTGTATGTATGCAGTGTGCAATTAAGAATATCTATCTGACCCTCATAAATTTAGATTAAAATGTACAAGTGACCTATATTGTGATTAATGAACGGGAAAATGAACTGCATGATGACAGGCAAGTTAACAGTCCTAACTTTAATCCTGAAGGTCTTGAAGTGATACCTCGTAACTGACACCTTTTTTCGGAAAATGAGATTTTGACGTAAAATGTTTCAAATAGTATTTCCGATGTTACCTCTAAAATATCTCCTCGATTACAATTCATTTTGAATGCAAAAAATGACTGATAGTGACATCTCTTAGTGTTATTACACTTAGTTTTCAAAGCAGTTTTTCGTCTCTCCTGTAAAGTTTGTCAGTGTGAAGATACGAGGTAAAACATCTAGACCAATTAAATATCAACGCATGTATTCAGGCAATAGAACTTACTTTTTAACTTGACGATTTATTTTCATTGTACTGTCATATGTATTAAGGATACTGAAACTGGGCCATCACACACAATATAAGGTGATTAATTTAAAAAAAATATAAAAACAAACGCCGAACAACAACGCACCAAATATTGGAATGGCCTGGATACATAATGTTGCGATATAATGTCATATCGATACGTCTGCTCACGATATGCATCGATAGACTGTATCGATACAAATGAAAATTTTGAACATCTTCATAAGGGAGCTCCGATAGCAATCGCTTCAAATGTAATTAATTTGTTTTATTTATTAACAACATAAAAACTTGACACATTATAGGCAAGCTTACCGCGAAAGGGACAGAACAAAACGCTAAAAGGAAACTGGTGAACATAGCCTTACCACGACTGTACAAACCGATAAACTTGATTGAACATAAAAAAGTGAGACAGAGATAGAGAATGAGAAATTTTTCCCAGCTGAAAAAAATTCTATACTAGGTATGAAGTTGCCCACTTTCCACAGCGACTCACTCAGCAAGAGTCCTCCAGTTTTGTCTTTACTCTAAAACAGTGCATAGTTATTTAAAAAAAAGATTCCGACAAATTGAGAACCTTCTTTTTTAGTCGATTAAAAATGTTATGTAACTGTCTTATGTTAAACAGTTAATTAATTTTTCCAAGGACATCTTCCAGCCCATTCAGGTCTAAGATATTAAATAAAACTCAGGTTTCTCAATAACCCCGAACCGGGAATAGAATATTTTAGTGTAAAAGTCAAATAATCGTGTCACTACATCAATTGAATTGTCATAATAACTATACTTTGTGTATTTCTTGATTCTGAATTTCGCCCAAAAATAAGGCAATCCGTATGTAAATGCTTGTAAACCCAATAACCTTAAACCTTCTAACCCATACATGTTCCACATACGTCAAACCAATGGTCTGAGCTGTACATTTAACGAACTAACGCCATTATGGCCCTTCAGCCAATAGTGAAAAGGGTCATAATAGCTTACTCATTACTCGCTCCATTTCTCCTAAGGTCGGGCTGGATGTCGCTTGGAGCGGTTTAAAGACCCATTTTTAGTAATGCCAAACAATCGATGGTTTTGATATCGATAGCTGATAACAAAATCATTTGAAATAGGGTATACCGATGGTTTAAGATATCAATAAAAACTCTTGGTTATTAGTAGCTTAGGTAAAACATAGAATCATATATAAAATTATTAAATTTAAATGTAGCAAAGACCGGGATTGAAACTGTTTTCTATCTCTACCAACTACAAATGCCTGAACTAACAGATACAAAATGACATTTTAAACCAACTTTAGGATAAATCTATATTTTTATTTATTATTAATCTTTAAATTACAATATCATCACTAAATTATTGTGTATTTTTTTACTACTGTGCACCAATACGTAATGAATCTCCATTTCTTTTGACATTCTAAATAACTTCCTACTAAGACGTGGTACGTTTTTATCATCATTATCATGATCATGTTAGGTCTAATGCTGATCTCTTCCAATACATGAAACTGAGGTCGATCCTTAGTTTTTTTTTCTTCCACATTTAGCAGCCTAAAAACTTAAGGTTAAACGATAATATACGCATATTATCGTTTAACCTGAAGTTTTTTTTTAGGAAAATAAAATTGTAATATCGACAGTTAGGTATTTTAACGCGTCACTGCAGCGGCGCGGTGAAAGGCAAATTGACCAACTATTGATAGACTACCAAATTACGAACTATTGTCGATATTTTTCTATTAAGTGACGTCACTACATTTCTCTCGGGGCAACCTTCAGCAGTGGCTTAACTGATAGCGTATTAGTTTTATTATATTAGGGACCGAGGTTTTAAAATTCAATTACGACCCTTTGGAAACAGATTGTCAGCGAGGTTTACGGAAGTTCTCAGATTCAATATAGTCGGGATTAAATTTAAGCCAAGAGTAAACCAGCTGTGAGTAGGTAATATTGTTGATTGGTCCTTCACAATTTCAAGGAAAAGCATACACTTGGCCATGAGAAGTCTTATTTAGGCAAATAATTTTCTTTGAAATTGTAATGATTACATATTTTATTCGTGAGAAAATCAGGGTATCCCTTAAGGTACATACTTAAATTTAAAATTAGCTAATGCCCGTGACTTTGTCTACATGATTTTTGGAAAACCATAGTCAATCTAAACTGAAGACTAAACGAACGGAGTCGCGGGCTACAGCTACTACTTCATATAAAATTTTATTATTCAAAAATTTTTGGCAACCCAGCAGCGACCTCTAACGTTAAGAAGCGTCATCTATAATTACAGTTATCTTGCGACCCTGCGGAATCGTAAATTTTTGTCGGGGTAAAAAGCTACCCATGCGCTTTTTCAGGCTATAATCTGGTTCTGAGCTAAATTTCATCTAGTTCCGTTTAGCTGTTCTGGCGTGATTAAGTAACAAATATCCATTCAACCAAACTGTCGTATTTATAATATTAGTAAGATGTTTGTAAGTCTGTCCTCTAGAGCTTTGTATAGCTTAGTGATTGGAGTAGCGCCCGACTTCCATAGGCGTTAGTTACAGTCCCAGCATGTTTAGAATCTTAATTTTTGGGAATTTATGTACCTACATCATCATCATCATCATTTCAGCCATATGACATCCACAGCTGAACATACGCCTGTGGAGGCATTGACTTCCAGAATGGCCAATTGGAAGGGGCCTGCATCCAGCGTCTTCCTGCGACCTTTACGCTGCGCTTTAATTTAAGTACGGTTTTAAATCATTTGTTAGGAGATGTTACAACACTAGATCCATAATTCTCTGGTTGCAGAATTAATACAAAATAATACATGGTGTTGTTTAAACAGCTGTCATATTTAAAGAGGCAGATGTTTTTATGAATACAAACAAATTTTTCAACCTAGCCAACATGCAAAACGCGTTTTTTTTTCTCCATACAACAAACCAACGCGCTACCTCAATGATAATGTATGAAGCAATGATTTTTTTTCATTTTTTAGTGTTGATCCCATGGTAAAAGGTGTTTGTATTTATGAACGTTCGCCTTCTTAAATTTGGCTGTCCTTAAAACAACATTCTGTATGTAGGTATTTTCTCAAAACGCTTCAATGCTCAGAAAAATAAAATGTTATGACAAATATTAGATCAAAGAGAACATACAGGCACTCTTCACCAATCTCATGCTACTTAACCGCAACCTCACCATACGAACTTAAGAAAAACATATATATGTTTTCCTGTTTCAAAGAATTTAATATGGCACGTCTTTTTATTTTGCCCCTTCTTATTTAAACCGAGTCTCTACGCAAGGAAGATCTCTGATTTGCATTTCTTTCCCTATGCTCTCAATAATAAGGGTTATATTATAATTTTCTTTGGTACCTTATTTGTATCACGAAATTTTATTGCGTAGCGCATATTTTTGGCAAATTTTCCGCTTTTTTGTTGTGTGACAACAGCAATTTGCGTACACTCGTTTCCTCGTCAGGTTTTTACGTGTCATGTGAGAAGTCAATTTCTTTGTTTTGGTATGCATTAGTGTGAACATTGGAGGGATGGAAGATAAAGAAAGTGCGTAGATATTATGATATTTTATAGTATATAGCTTCACCGGCGTGGAATACGACTTGTCACTCTCTATTTTACTTCCTTAGGAGGTTAATTAAACATAGTAGCATGTCCTTCCCTTTGACACAACTGTTTTACTATTGCCATAGGAACCGTGCAATTTTTCAGGATAAAAAGTAGCATATTAAAGTCATTCTCTGACTTATAAACTCTACTAAGCAAAAAATCATGTTGATCCCTTGCTCTGGCAAAAATATAAACAAAACTGCCCTTACGGAAACAGTTAATTTTTCGGGATAAAAAGTATAATATGCTCTAAAAGTATAATCAATAATCTATCTCTGTGCTAAATTTTATTTAGATCCGTTCAGCCGTTCTGGCGTGTATGAGTAACAAACATCCATCCTTCTATCCAAACTTTCACATTTATAATAACAAAGATACATTTTACTGGTAATTCCGCCACTTCAAAAGGCCTTAGCTTGGTAACTGCGTTATTAACAGTGCGACAATAAGTAGATGCGACGTAGAAGCGCAGCAGTTCAATTTTTACGCAGAGATCCCATGTCTAATTCCCAATTTAGGTAAATTCGGGAAAAAACTTTGCTTATTAGATTCGGGTCAGAGTGAACTGGGAGACGTCGCACCCAAATTCATTGTCTGTAAAACAGTGATAAAAATTCTAAAATGAAACAATGACAATTAGTGGAAAATCTCCAAAGGCAACATCAAAAAGTCTAGTAATAATTTTCCACTCCATTTAGCAAAAAAATATGCGCACTCATTTTGGTCTAAAAATAGCAATTTCAAAATAATCCTTGTACATTATTCCCAAAACAAGCCGATTTCCGTGTTTTTCTGCTGATTATTTTGTCTCAGTTCATTGTTCTCCTGTTTTGTCGACGTGCTCTCTTATACGCTGTGACGTTATTTCGTAACTCAAATCTTTATTTTCTTTGTCTAAACCGCCTTTGAATTCATCCGGAATTTTTATTCCGACGGGAATAGTGTTGATCGATGGATGTGGGTTATTAGAATCGTTTGTGTTTATAATCTTATCCTAATATAGCAATTTTCCGCGATAGTGATGGCGCTGTTGAGCCAAAAAGGAGGGTGGTGAGTCACCGTATACAAAAAAACCATTGATCTTTTTTAATGTGTAGATAGCAAATAAACATTTTACTTTGCTAACACTGATATGATATAGCAATTATAGAGTCCACCTGCAATATACGATAAACTAGCTGTCCCGGCGAAATTCGTACCGCCTCGTCATTAGTTTTTTTTTTTGTGAATTTTTCCGATGTTTTAATAGTTCTCGACCTCAGAAGCATAAGGTCTGATGTGTGCAAGGTTTTCAATCACACATCAGACCTTATGCTTCTGAGGTCAAGAGTTATTCTGCTAGTTATTCGGGGTAGAGACCAATCCAACAAATCAAAAACCATAAAAATCGTGTTTCCCGTTCATGACTTATAAATGGTGTAACTAACCCGACTTTGTTTTATATATACAGATAAAGCCGCCATGTTATTTTGTCGTGCCGATGCCGTCACATGTTATGATCGCTGTTTCGATAAAAAATCAACATGGCGTCTACTATATCTATCATATTTTTAAAAAATGACCGTTGTCGATACCAATGTGGTGTCATGATACCAATGATGATATGATAAAGCGATTGCTTTATCATATCATATCAAATTATTGTGTTTTGGTTGTCATGGACAGCGTATTTTGTGGCGCAAAGTATCATTTTGCGTGTACAACTTGAAGTGTTGTTGAATTTGTCAGCATATCTCCACCTTCACAGGTTATTCCGACACTGACGGGCCCGAGTCCGCAATCTGATTAGGGTCTTCCAGGTCGGCCACGGCCAATTCTTACCAGAAGAGATATAATTATTAGAGAATGTTACATAAAATTACTAAAGACTACTAGACTTGCTAGATTCAATCTCATTAATTAATTATTTTGCTATGGATATTATCAAAATCAAAATCATTTATTTTTGCAAATAGGCCATTAAAAGCACGTTTTGAATGTCTCAATATATTTTTTTGCCCTACCACTGCTTCGGGACAATTTGTGGGCTAGTGCCGAGAAGAAGCAGCGCAAGAAACTCGGTCACTGTTGTCAGCCTCTTTTAAAATAATATTTTTACAAGTTTTGGTGCGAGTTAAGCAGTTTTAAATCCACACATTTATATCATTTAAATAATCACTAACGGTGTAATAACCCTTTTTAACCGACTTCAAAAAAGGAGGAGGTTCTCAATTCGTCGGTTTTTTTTAATGTATGTTTAGCGATCATTGGTTACTGCGTTGACCGATTTCGATAATTATTTTTTTGTTTGAAAGGTAATACTTTCAGAATAGTCCCATAGAAATTTGGTTGAATTCTGATGATGGAATCTATAAGAAAATCATTAAACATTGCATGAACCCGTACCACGCCAACTGATTTTAGTATCTATCTTACCTAATATCTTTGCCAAATGTGGACCAATTTTGATGACTATTTTTTTAATGAATAGCCTTTACTTCAAAGATACTATAACCAAACATTTTTGGGAAAATATTCACCCCTAAGGGTGGAAAAATAGGAAATGAAATCAGTGTTCAGCAGTTAAATTATGTTTGCACTCGTAAGATTTGTTTTGATTAGGATTATTCACTAAAATAGATGAAGAAGTTAATATTATAAAAAAAAAACACTTCAAAAAACTAAAACGCTAAAAATAATCATAACACTTACGTACCTAATCAGTTACTTTTGGAGTCGGTGCCAGTCGATGAGAGATTCTATGTTTTCGTTTGCACCGACTCCAAAAGTAACTGATTAGGTATGTAAGTGTTAAGATTATTTTTAGCGTTTTAGTTTTTTGAAGTCGGTTTTTATTTCTTTTATAAAATTAATTCATTAAAATCATCTTTATATGTAATTTAAGTTCAAATACTGGCATTTCAGCAGGATTGTGGTAATTTATTAAAAATACGAATACATTTTCCCATGAATAAACTTCCTAACTATATAAAGCTTCATTATATACATCCATATAAAATTTCATTAATATTTTTTCCAAAACGTTCCTTTAGATTTAAAAAATAACAATTAACAGAACTGATTAATAATATTACTAATTATTTATTTTAATAATAGAGATTATGTTCATATGTTTTGGTAAAAATATTTTTGGTTCACTATTAAATATGCTCAAAATAAATTCCAAGGTCGTTTGCATCGCTGGTGTGATGTAATTACATTATTATTTAGAAGTCAGATTAGATAAAAGAAAGTTCATGGTTACCGTAGGTAAATGATAATGTTTTAAAAAAGTTAAGGCTATTCGTTTTTGTAATTACATGCTAGTTTTATCTTAGGCATTATAACAAACTATAAAATCAAACATCTGAGGCAGTCGATGTTTTTCTTCAAGTATTTTAATTTCTTAATTATGGTTACGTTGTTCAGTATCCTAACTTGAGTGATTAGGCCAACATAGTGTAATATTTCATCGTCATAACAGCCATTAGGACGTCCATAGACTGCTGAACATAGGCCTCCCCTAGTGACTTCCAGATTGACAGATTGGAAGAAGGTCCTTAACAGGTCGTCTTTCCACCTTGTACGTGGACGTCCTATACTGCGCTTGCTGGTATGGGCCTCCATTCTGAAACCTTTCTTCGGCCGTCGTTTCAACTCTCAAAACAACTCAAATTTCAACTCTCTATCTTGCCATTTCGGCTGGATGAAGATTTTACATGCATACTTTCATCCCCCATACTTTGACTCTCTAAAGGGATGCAAGTTGACAAATGCTGAAACAGGTATTCATTTATTTTTGTTACTGAGTATTTGTGCCAAATTTCAAGTCCATAGATTAAATAAAAAATGTTCCCATACAAATTTTCCCACTCAATTTCACCCCCTTAGGGATGCATTTCCCCAAAAACTCCGAAAACAGTATTTTTAATTTACAAAGAGTAACTTAATAACAAATTTAAATCTTTCTAACTTCAGAAATAACAAACTTTCATAATATAATAAACTATTCTGTGATTAATATTTTTACCCCCTTATAGGTTAAATTTCCATAAATCCGTTCTTATTCCTTGTCTATGTTATTAAAAGAACCTCTGTGCAAAGTTTCATCATTCTAGATTTAAGGGTTTGGGCTGGGCGTTGATGAGTCAGTCAGTGAATGAATGAGTGAGTTAGGACTTGTCTTTTTATATATAGCAAAAAAGATAACATAGCACGTAGAACTGATGGCCGATGGGGCAGAAAGGTTCTAGAATGGAGGCCGCGTACCGGCAAGCGCAGCGTAGGACGTTCACTCACAAGGTGGTCAGACGATCTGGTAAAGGTCGCAGGAAGACGCTGGATGCAGGCCGCTTCCAACCGGCCAATCTGGAATTCAATGGGGGAGGCCTATGTTCAGCAGTGGACGTCCTATAGCTGAAATGATGAAAAAAGATAAAAATATATTGGTAGTCAAGCAGCACTACCAAAATCAAAGTCACGTATTCATTTTGCTTTTTCTTTGTAGAAACTTAACTTTCTATTGGACAAACGAGTGTCTTTATTATATTCTAGTTAACGTAAAAGGTCCTTTGATGACTCTTGTATTGTTAAAATCTTTTCTTTGGTCAAGATTCGCCGTCAGATTTAAGAATCTATTTACTATTATTTAACAATTACAAATAGGTATGACTAAAAAGGACGTTTGGACAAAACCCAAGGAAGATATTTTTACTCTTAACGAATACTCTGTAATTTTTTAAAGATTGGTTGCTTTGTTCTTTGACATAAAATAGACTTTTCTATATGTATGTGTAATACATTTATGGTGTAGAATTTAGCATATAGTACAGTTTAATTCCTTTTAGGATTACGTTAAGAATCTTTTCTTATTGAATTAATTACATGGTTTCGGCCTACTTACTTGGTAACTGCGTTATTAACAGTGCGACAATAAGTAGACCGGCATATATTCGCGGTAGTTTATTTTAGGGATCCCATGTTCGATTCCCGATTTAAGTCAATTCGGAAAACGTACTTTACTTATTTGATTTGGGTGTGAGTGAACTGAAACACGTCGCTCGAAAATAATACTATTTTTAGGTTTTTGTTTCGAGGCTGATAAATAAAACCGGCCACCATTTTAATTTATAAGGAAACACGAATTTTAATAAAAAATGCAACAGTTTACTGTGACAAAATCTTCGAACCCATATTTTAAATTTTTATGTTCATAGATTCAAGGTCAGTTATTCTCTTTTCATTTTAGGTTACATTCGAAGAAATCACAAAAGCACTTAAACAACCAAAACTACAAATAAGAGCTTCGGATAAAATGAAATTATTTTTCTTTCAATTCTGTTATATTATAACTTGCTAAATAATAAAAAAAAAAGAAAACATTTCCACGGAAAAGAGCATTCGTGCCAGGGCAATGACATAATACGAGAAACAAAGGACGGGCGGCTCAATTGTGTTCACTTTTTGATTGATTTTCGACACTTTATTATCCATTGAAATAAGTTTTTTTTAAATGGCATTGCGACTAGCACAACATTTTTAATACAATTCTCTGTAAGCGCCATGAACCTCAAACATTTCAGGATTTAGATGCTATGCAGTTTTCACTCATGATTAAAAACCTTTTTGGTAGGTATATGCAGGTCCAGGGTCAGTTCTATGTACTACTTAAGCATATTACCATAGATGTACCTACATACTCAGGAATTTATCAATAAACACGATAACAACGGTTGTCTATTGTTGCTACGTGGCCAAAATATGTAGCTGAGCATCGGAATAGGTAGTCTTAAAGAATTGTTACAATACTTTTTATTTAAGATTTTTTAATTCTTCATTTAGGGATCTTTGTCACAATTGACATTATAACCAAACTTTCATCATTTCAGCCATATGACGTCCACTGCTGAATACAGGCCCCCCAATGATTTTCATTGGGGGGATTGCCAATACTCGCCACGCTTAGCAGGCGGGTTGGCAAGCGCAGTTTTTTATAAGATTTCGCACGCAGACGCCCGTCTCGTGCTACAGAAATTAATCGCCTTTTACGACAAGCCTCCTGTTGGCGATGGGGAAGTGTATTCTTTACGGCTGTCCCCTCACGACCCCCCCTTCAAACTATAAAAACTCCAAAATATACTGTGAAAGACTAGCCAGTGATTAATTGTGTCAAATATACCTATCAGCTCATAATATCCTTAGACTATTTACTTGGCTCTTCTGTGCTCTGAAAGCGGGCATCTTTGGCTGAACCTCGCAGAAATTTTTCAATTTTATAACACTAAGCCCATAGTGGCAAGTTTAACAATAGAAGTGCTCCAAAGAGGTTTAACTCCGTATATCATTATTAACTGCCGAGGTCATAAAATTGAGTTATGGTAATAAATGTCCCGTACAGAAACATGGTCGATTATGTTCGAGGATTTTTGGCAGCGCAATAAAATGCTGGTGAACTTTTATTACGAATAAATAGAAGGGGAATGGTTTATGATAAATAATAATTTGAGAGCCTTCCACTTAGGTTTATTGGTTATACGTCAATTACGATGCCTTTACGAGAGTTGAGTAAGCTTTTTTGGGAGAGACATTTCTTTCTAGATGATTTTGAAATTCATAATTTAACATTAGCAATTTATGGTTATTTAAAAAAATACTAATACCAAAAAGTGTAATTAGTAAATCTTTGCATCTGCATCAATGTCAAACTCGTTTGACTTACTGTTAAGTTAAAAATTACTTACCTATTGATTTTATGGAAAACCAAAAACTATTTGTAAATAAGTAGTTGCTCGCTTCTTCAAATCTTCTTCTGCTGTAAATATTTCAGTGACTTGCTGGATATTTCTATTTTAGGATTGCAGTAAAAAAGCAGAAGATCTAGTGCTGTGTTGTGCACTAAGAGAGGCATAGGTCTCTCCTAGTTCAACTTAACTTCACTTGATGTAGGCTGATTATGGTGAAATATTAATATATGTTCCCACATTTATCAATATTTATACATTCCCAACCAGCCCACCGGCCAATCTGGAAGTCACTAGGGGAGGCCTATGTTCAGCAGTGGACGTCCTATGGCTGAAATGAAGATGATGTTAATCCCAACTCCCAAGTCATTTATGGTATTTTCTTACAAAGTATGAAGGACAGTAGGCAAAATGGGCAGCCACTGGCTAGTTTATTGATTTCGCAGCAGCAGCGAACTGTAGAATCTGTCTTCATGGAAATGTATGACCAGCATTTTCCATGCGTTAAAAGTTGTATTATTTAGCGACATAATAAGGCCTTAAGACACAGAAGTATTGTGCTAACTGAAAATAACGTTATAATCTTACCTCCTGAAAGTTAGGCTGGTGTTACAAAACATACAAAAGATAGGATTTCTTCACCACAAGCTAACTTTCACGCCCGTTGCACCCTAATACAAGAGCAGGAAGGCATAAAATCGGATCTCCCGATGTTCCACAATGATAACCAGCTCTAATGCGGGAGGTAATCTCGTGTATTAAAACAGAAATTCGGCTTTAACGTCAATAGCATAAGGTCTATATTTGAACGGTTTTTTGACAATGCCTTTTTGACGGTATAAATGCGTAAGGACTTTAATGTTTTTAGAATGTGTTTTCCGTGGAAGTGAAGTTCCGAGAAGTATAGAGAAATGGAAAGCTATTTATTTATTATTTTTAAAAAATATTACCGAACTTGGAATATTGGTGCAAAATTAAAACTACGAAACCCTAAAAATGTCAAAGGCAAGACAAATACGTGTCAGCAGAAGAAAATGTACCTTAAAAATATTTTCGTACAATTACTTCAGTAAAAATGTTTACAGGAAACCTCAGATGGCGCCAGGGTGTTTGGTCCTCGCAAATGTCAAAGTTCGTTTTTTTTTCTGTGTTTACTAGTGCGATGCAAGTTTGTCAATTTTTTATAACCTTTGACGTAGTTATTTTCTGTTCAGTGGCAGCCGTGACAAAATCATTGATCAAATAATCGCTACGGACAAGACCAAACACAATGCGACACCTATCGGGATAAATATACAGTGTGGTGAAATGTTGTTGAAATCTCAAGTTTAGTTACTGTAGCCATTTTGTAACTTACAGTGGAAGAGGCACAGATTACCTGAGATACACGTATTTTTTACGTAGTTCAGGAATCAGAGACTTCACTTAATATCTTGTAAAAAAATAGTTTTCATGCCAATAAAGTTTGTTTGTGTGAATTTATTTATTATATTACTTACTAGCTGACCCAGCGAACTTCGTTCCGCCAATTTGTTTATATGGGAAAATAAAATAGTTGTTTTACTACTTTCCTTGCATTTTTTAAATATTTTCTCACCTTTTAAACCTTTCCTGAACTCCCACAAATATTTCAAGATCAAAATTAGACTTTTTCATTGTAGATTATTGGAAAGTACCTATATGTTTAGATAAAGAGAGTTATTTATTAAATATCATAAGAAAGGGCTCTAATACTCAGTGATCGAGTAAGAACCCTTATTCTAATATGAGCTAGGTACCGAACCCCAAAAACAACCTATTGCAAAAACTCAAGCAATATTTTCTGTACATATCCGTCTATGAAAAAAAGTGAAAACACATTTTCTAAAATACATTTTACCTTCCATTTTTTGTCAAATGTTTTGCTTCGTAATTTCATTTTGCGATAAAAAGCCACCATTACAGTCAGAACCATTGTGCGATTTTCTCACTCAACTCCAATGATAGAAACAGCCTGTCACCGAAAACCTTTTACAAAAAGGTTAATTTAATTACCTACATATTACGTTAAGCAATTCGGTTAAGTTCAGTCTGCAATAAGTAATTGGTATTTTATTCTACGGACTTTAACAGTAACATTTCGGGAGTTCACCAATAAGTTTATATTAAATGGGAAATTTCTGGGATTTCAATAATGAAGCAGCGATATTTTTTGTAATGAGACTAATTTAAGTTTATTCATCTACTTCTTTGTTTTTCAATTGAATAAATGATAAATAAGAATAATTATTAAAAGTAAGGTCTATGTTCAGCAGTTTACGTCCTATGGCTCAAATAAATAATGGTGACGATGAAATTCTCGATTTATATTATGTAATCATCATCATCATCATCATTTCAGCCATAGGACGTCCACTGCTGAACATAGGCCTCCCCCATTGACTTCCAGATTGGCCGGTTGGAAGCGGCCTGCATCCAGCGTCTTCCTGCGACCTTTACTAGGTCGTCTGACCACCTTGTGAGTGGACGTCCTACGCAGCGCTTGCCGGTACGCGGCCTCCGTTCTAGAACCTTTCTGCCCCATCAGCCATCAGTTCTACGTGCTATGTGCCCCGCCCACTGCACACTTATGTAAAAATAATTCTAATTAAAATCCCACTGCTGGGCCTCACCTAAACTATGAGGCGTCTTGGGTGATACTCTACCACGCGGGCTAAGAGCGGATTGTTGGAGGGGTTGTTGTTTTAAGGGTTGGTGTACTGTAATTTAAAGCAAATAACCTAAAACTTATTGTCGAATGTAATCCAGCTGCCTTTGGGCCTTTAACTAGCTAAAGATAAGTTACAAGAAATATTATCCGGAACCAACTTTTGACGTGCCTTCCAAAGAACGAAGAAGCTTGTTAAATGTCAATTGTCACTTAATATGGTTTAAATGGCTCATTCGTCTATTAACATACTTCCAATTGCGGCGTGCCAGCGCTACTGCTACAAGCACCTCATTATAACAAGAAAAACAAACATTTTGTTATATGCCTACAAAACACTTAACTATTATAACAATACGCAAAAAAACGACGAAAATTTCTACCAAACACCATATTTCGTTGTCACTTATCTTATTTTACGAAACTAAAACATGGTTTAGTCGGAAACGAATAAATTATTCCGCTATTGAATAACAAAAAAGCGAATTTCGCTCTATAAACTGTGTTTATCTCGTCCCCTAGATATTGGAATGGAACACGATAGTGTTGTCGAAAAACAAGTGTATCGATTGACATTAGGGTTCCGCTGCCAAAGAACAATAAACATTTATTATGTAAAGTAAATAGACAAAATGGCACACAAGCCAGCTAGCTTATGTCAGATCATTTTTGCTTAAAGCTTAAGCTGACTGCTCAAAGTGTATTTTAACGCCTTTCTTACATTGTGCCTATGATTGCACATATTATAGTAAACTAAAAATTGAGCAATTAAAAAAATAGAGACCTGTACAAGATTAATTCATAATTGCAGTATCAAATTGATTTTAATAAGTTTAATATCAATTTGCACAGCTTAATTATTTTAAAAGTGAATAACGTCTTCGTTGCTTAAATGTAAAAATCATACTTAATTTCGGTTAAAATGTAAAGCATTTCTCATCTGATTGTTAAATATTTAATAGTATTTTTTCGAATATAGTAGTAAGTGTTGTCTACAGAAAAATAGTGTCATAGCCAACATAGGACGTGGCTCAAGCTGAGTGAGGTACAATTAGACAATTTCATTTTTGACACCACTAAAAGAAAAATAACTTGGTTAAATATAAAATACAAGGTGTCTAGAAACACTAAAAGATTTTAAGATATTTACAATTTTAAGATATTTTTACAGAATATTCTTCTCATGAGTATGGACTACTAATATTATGGAAGCAATTACAAAATTATGAGGAATTTCCCTACCTTTTCTTACAAAATTATCATTTAGCTCAACAATAATGTATGAGAGATATTTTTTTATGATTTTAATTAGTTTTATGGTAAAAGTGGTTCATGTTCATTAAAATATTATTTTTCTATCGACTCTTTGACGAGGAAAATAAGGGTTAAAAATTATGTAAATCTATCGATAATCCGGTAGTCGGGTTTGTACAACACTAAGCCCAAGTACCAAAGACAATTCAGTTCAGGATTTATCGGCACCCTTTTAACACAAATACAGTGAGAATTGGCTTCTATTTAATTTTATTTTCGACTTTATCACGGTCTTTGGTAAAATCAGGGTAAATCGGGTCAATTATACCTGGAACTGATTTATTTTGGGGTAGTGAAAGCTTATTACTTTCCATTATTGAATGACCTTATAAAACAACATTAAAAGCTCCATAAGGCTAAAAGTGCTGGACTTCATGACATAATTACCACCCTTTTTCAAAGGAAAATAAATATTCACTTTATTTTATTTATATGATGGTCATAAGAAAGCTCAAGGTTGCACAGCGTGCTATGGAAAGGGCTATGCTCAGTGTTTCTTTGCGAGATTGAATTAGGAATGAGGAGATTCGTAAACGAACAAAAGTTGCTGACATAGCCCAACGGATAAGCAAGCTGAAGAGGCAGTGGGCGGGGCACATAGCACGTAGAACTGACGGCCGATGGGGCGGAAAGGTTCTGGAATGGAGGTACGTACCGGCAAGCGCAGCGTAGGACGTCCACCTAGAAGGTGGACAGACGACCTGTTAAAGGTTGCAGGAAGCCGCTGGATGCGGGCCGCTTCTAACCGGACTATCTGGAAGTCACTGGGGGAGGCCTATGTTCAGCAGTGGAAGTCCTATGGCTGAAATGATGATGATGATGGTGATATGAAGGTCAGACTGGCACAGTGGCCTCGTTTGACCTCGAACGCAAGTGCCCCGGATGCGGTGATTCAATTGCTGATTTAAGAAACGTCTTTTTTTCTAAATAGACTAGTGACTGACTCAGAGTGCTAGGAGATGACTGATCAAAAAAAGGTTGTCTTACATCGAATCGCAATGTTATTAAATCTTTACTTCAAGAGCGTGATATTGATAAACGAATTGTGTCATAAATGTTTTATTAAGATTGTGTAAAATACTTAAAGGTTTGTTTATACTCATGATAACAAAAAACTTTGTCCAAGAAACTAGTTACCTATCTCAACTTAACTTTGTTAATGTATTACACATCTTAACAAAAATGCAATGGTAACGTAAACTAACAAAATTATTATAGTATACGAACCCCGAAATATTGACGACCTCCGTAGCCGAAAGGCGAGCATACCGGACTTGGTGTCGCTATCTCTTAGGTCCCGGGTTCGATTCCCGGTCGGTCAATGTAGAAAAATAACTTTTCTATATTGTCTCGGGTCTGGGTGTTGTGGTACCGTCGTTGTTTCTGATTTCCGTAACACAAGTGCTTACGCTACTTATCATAGGATTAGCGCAATGTATGTGATGTTGTCCAATATTTATATGTATTTTATTAAAAATTAACCCTGTATAGTTTAAGATTATCAATATTATAACTTGACTTTACAGCGTTAGTCGCTACTATACTGACACTATTATCTGCAGATAATGTGTAGAACATAGCAGTGTTATGTTAGTAGATAATATGGCTGAAGGAGCTAAGTTTATCAAAAGCTTAAAGGCCCTTTTGATGTCAATACCGGACGGATAATCAAAGACCGATGTTTTGTGTCTACCTAGAAGTTTGTTAAGGGTCTTATGTCGATAAATATTTACTTTCAGTTCTTTGTCGAATAAGCGATGAAAATGACGTAGGTACGATAAACCGCCAGCTTATAGCTGAGAGAGCCTATTAGATTTTTTTACAGTTATTTGGTGATTAGTGCACATTTATAAGATAAAACAGAAATAATAGACCGTGGTGTCCTATTAAAAAAAATGCAAGTATCAATAAGTATTTAGAAGTCAGTTCTATAAAATAAATAAAACTACATGTACAAATAATAGTTATTTCCTTATTTTTTGCACTTTCCTAAAAATTCACACCGCTTATGCAATAATGACTTATAAAAAATGCTTTTGCTTTTTTTATTTTATTGTACGTAGCTGCCTCCGATTTTCAATTTGTCTTTTAAATGTCCAGCAATCACCAAAACATATATATCCTGGCAAAGGTATATTTTTACCTAAAAGGAAGTTTCGGTCAATAAATGTGTTTTTACATCAAAATAAACAATTTATTTATTATTTATATAGCATAACTGTCAACATTTTGTAATAAGTCCACAACGATACTTGACAATAGTCAATTCGACAATTTCAACTCGTAAAAATCACTAGCGGACGCATGCCATTGCGTAACAATAAGATTTCCATTGTGTCTCGTTCCGTTGGACTGACGGCTTAATACGACGCAATATCACAGTATATACCTAAGTGGTCAGATCTTCGAATTGAAATTTCATGAAATGTTCGACTTTTAAATGGACGTATTTCATGATATGGCCATAATAACGTCAACATTTGACTTTTGATATGCCAATCCACATTTGGCCGTATCATTAAAAATATATATTACAAAACATCATCAAACCCCAATTTAAAAACAAATAAATAGTAAAACAAAGACACCAATCAAAAACTATCTCTCACGTAAACAAAGGGAGAAGGCCATTTCCCACATAAAATCTGAAAGTCCATATAAAATTGACGAGCCTTCGCGGGATAAGGGAGCGTTTTTGTTCTAGAATTGGGGCGGCGTAAAAACGGCATCTCGCGTTTATGGCATTTAGATGAACGGCCCGGATGAAAACCGATGGTCAGTCGGATGTACCGAGTTAGTTATTTAAACTTTTTTTTTCTTCAAACTAAATAAATAGAGCTTGCTTCTGACTATGTGAATTAGTTATAGATGGAATTCTAATCTAAAAAAAATCTGTAGTGATAGACGCCAGAATCATTCTAGTGTTTTTTGTTATAACTCGATTGCGTCTCAATTTCAGTATTCGACTTTCAAGTTCAGAGTTCCGAAATCCTATAGAGCTCTTCTAGTTGTCGACAATGAAACTGTATTTGCACTGTCATGGTGTGTTGATAAAAATATTCATTACTGCTGTGCCTAAATATTGTCGAATGGCAACGAATCAGAACCCTGCGTATTAAAGTACAATTTAATAAAATAATAGCTCTGAGTTAATATAAATATATTTTTTTTAAGACAGCATTATGCAATAATTTTACCGTGTTAAAATGATATTATACCGTATCTTCTAATGTCTGTAAATGCTATTTCGTGTTAAAAAGAAATTATACCGTATCGTCTAACGTCTGTAAATGCTACATTTTTACAATAATGTAGTCATCGATTTAAGGACACAACAAATATAATCTTAACAAAATAAATGAGATAATAAGTGAAATACGACAACGAATACCGATTTATACAAATAAATCGATGTGCACATACTAGTCCGGTTGATTTTATAAAAACGGAATATAGACAGCCCTATGCCCTATGTAGCCGGGACCTATCTGTTTGTTTTGATAAAAAAGTATGTGTGGTATGTAGGTCAGAAAATGTTTTTGTCTGGTTCGGGTAGGTTTACATTAATTTGTTGTCCTAGGACTTTGTTTGAATTATTTCAGACCTAATTTCGAGTTATGTTGACTGTGGAATAGCTTTTTAGGCGCCCAACTGGCCCTAATGGAAGCTAATTTGGAGAATTTTAGAGTGCTTACCCTTTACCTATTTCAGAGGGACTGGAGAAGGGTCTAGAAAAGGTGATATCGCTTATCCGCAATCTGGGATGTTGGTACTTATTTAATAAAAAAATAAGAAATAAATAAATGATGGACAATGTTATGTTGTACATTGCTCTGATCCTATGATAAGTAGCTTAAGCACTTGTGTTACAGAAATCAGAAACAACGACGGTACTATAATACCCAGACCCGAGACAGTATAAAAAGTTATTTTTCGACATTGACCGACCAGGAATCGAACTCGATACCTCGGAGATAGCGACACCAAGTCCGGTATGCTCGCCTCTCGGCTACGGAGATCGTCAATATATTTATGATATTATGTACAGACAACAGCTCGTCAAACTACTCAATAACGTAAAATTTTCTCAATTAATATTGATTTCTACGTATCTGGAATTAGAGTTGAAAATCGGTTTAATGAGCTTTAACTTTTTGGGAAGGTTGACCTGCGGCCATTAACTGTACAATAAACAGCTTATCCGTTTCTTATAAATTACAAAATTCCCGAACCGATTTTCAACATAAAGATTGATACGAGATTAATACCAAATAATAAGATTTTCTTTCAACTCATTTCTTGATTTCTTACTAAGTAATACTATATTTTATAAACAAATGTATATTTTAGGGTTCCATACCCAAATGGTAAAAACGGGACCCTATTAGAAAGAAAGAAAGAAAAGACATTTATTAAACATTGGACATCACACACAAATAGTACAAATGACACAAAAAAAACAAGTAATAAAAACAAAAAAAAAAATAATAATAATTGACAAACGAGTAAACCAAGCGGTGCCACTATGTGCCTGTGATGTCCGGGATAATGGGACCTCACTCAGCTTGAGCCACGGCCTGAGTAGGCCGCGACGCTGGTTTTCAGTAGGCCCCGCCGAGTGAGGTACACGGACGAACAGCCGACCTACTAGACTTAAATAATTTACATATTAAATATAAAAAGAGATAAACTTAAAGACAATAAACAGTACGTAAACTAATGAACAGACAGCGTATTTACTAAACAGATAGGTACTAACAGGTTATAATTATTACTTAAATAAATATTGGGTTTCGCATGGAGAACAGAAGAACATAATTGTGTGTTATATAGATATAATAGTTATGCATCAAGAAATCGTCACGGCCGCCAGTCACACTAGGAATTACCGATCATTCCGGCCGAACGCCATGAGCGGGACGGTAATGCGCGATCATTTTGAAATTTCAGAAACCGTTTTTAACTGGTCTGTTGTAGGTGACCTAAATTGTGCCTAACATGTTAACTGTCGGTGCGCTAGCGAATCGTTAGAATATTAAAAGTAATCAAGTAAATAATTAATCAAATAAAAATCAGTCAAGAAATATATCAAATAAATTAAATTGTCTAGGTGGTTATTTAAATTATGAATCGGTAGGTAAGTGATTGTATATTATCATTTGTACCTAACTTGTCAGTATTTTATTCATTTACTAACATCTAAAAGCCTTACTCCAACTTTTTCAGACTCAACTGCCGTCTACTTAGACTACCTAATTGAGGATGGGTCAGTCAAAACCCGCTCAATTCCCCGACCCAGTTCGCCGCGTACCTACAAAACGTGTAATGGGATATATCTTCGAATGCCTGTTTGTCTAGACTCGAGAGGTGTTGTGTTTATGATGTAACTCATCGTATCGACTTTTGAGCGTCAAGAATGTAACGCTTGTAGTGCTTTTTAAACGTTTCTACGGTTTTTTTTGGACAACGTAGTGGAGGAGGAAGATAATTCCAGCATTTGGACGCGGCAAACTTGAAACATCCCCTGAATGCCACAGTGCGGTGAGGCGGGAGAACGAGGGAGTGACTGGAGCGACGAGTCCTATGCGGCTGCACATCCCGCCATTAGATCAATCTTTCAGCCAAATATGCAGGCACATTGTTGTATTACTAAGACTCCTCTGTCCGTCTGTCTGTCACCAGGCTGTATCTCATGATCCGTGATAGCTAGACATTTGAATAACTAAAAACAGAATAAATAAATATTTAAGGCAGGCTTCCATACAACAAACGTGATTTGTTTGCCGTTTTTGCTCGATAATAATAACGGCTATAGGTAGACGCTTGAAATATTCACAAAATATTATTTTGGACTTTGGACGCATCCGGAATTGACCGTATAGATGATGATTGTAACGGACGACCCGGCAAAAAAGACGAGGGCGGCGCGAGACGAAGACGCCGCTATAAGAAGTAAAGAGACGGCGCATTGGTGCCGAATGCAAATCAGCGCACGCTGATTGGCTGACGGAGTATCGGGGAATAGTCACTAGTTTAGGGATGTTTTTGTAAATATAAATAGGCATAAGTCTGAAATAAATGTCGTTGTTATTGATTGATCGTACACGGATACAAATTGGAGTTTTATTTGAACACTGAAAAAACCTTTACAGTCCACAACAATAATGATGGTACAGAACCCTCCGTGCGAGAGTCCAACTCGCACTAGGCTGTTTTTTTTTCAATATTTTACTGAAACGATTGCCAAAGTACCGTCGTAAAACCAAAAACTTGGCTTTTTGGCTCGTTGCTATCAGCCCCCCAATAAGACCCAATGACAGATGAAGTAGGCCTGTCTATGTCGTATTTTTGTCATCTATCCGTCCTGATGGAAATTCAATGGAAGGGATTTATTGTTCACAATTCCAAGGAAAACATTCGTAGACGGACAGAACGATAAATTAGGTTGGAATATTATGGACAGTAAAAGCGAAGAAACTCTTGAAAATAATTTATCAACGAAGGACTGCGGCAAAATACAATCATACCAATCACAGGAAATATTTAGAAGATAAGCTATTAGTAAGTATTTTTTGCCCTTTCGTTGAATCAAAAATTTCCAGAAATAACGTTTTGCATTAAAGATGACAGTTTAATTGAATTGCTGTGTGGGGACGGCCGTAAAGAATACACTTCCCTACCGCCAACGGGAGACGTGTCGTAAGAGGCGACTAATTTTTGTAGTGAGAAATCTTATAAAAAAAACTGCGTTCGCCAACCCGCCTACCAACCGTGGCGAGTATTGGCAATCACCCCGATGATAGGCCTATGGACAGCAGTGGAAGCCCTACTATGGCTGAAATGATGATTAAAGTTGAAAGGGCTATGCTCGGTGTTTCCTTGCGATCTGTATACGAACAAAAGTCGCTGACATAGCCCAACGGATTAGCAAGCTGAAGTGGCATTGGGCGGGGCACATAGCACGTAGAACTGACGGCCGATGGAACAGAAAGGTTCTAGAACGGAGGGTGCGTACCGGCAAGTGCAGCGTAGGACGTCCACTCACAAGGTGGTCAGACGACCTGGTAAGGGTCGCAGGAAGACGCTGAATGCAGGCCGCTTCCAACCGGCCTATCTGGAAGTCAACGGGGGAGGCCTATGTTCAGCAGTGGACGTCCTATGTCTGAAATGATGATGATGATGATGATGCGTCTGAAGAATTAAATACATAAACTGGCAGTTTATTAAGGGATTTTTTTAAAAATGATTGAAAATACTGGGGAGATACAACATATTATTTTCATGGATACATTGTTGTGACTTGCGAAAAAGTATGAATAAACCCTAACTATTTATTTTCTGATTACATTTCCCCATATATATAAATGTTCCTTCGTGAGATAGCAAAATACGTTCCCAATTAATTTCCAGGCCATTTTAGGAAAGGTTGCCCCTAAAATGTGGTTTGGTGGCTGTATTAAAGTGCGGCAATGAGGTCCTCTAATATAACCCGACAACAGACTTAGAGATGTCTAATAGTTTCATACTGTATCGACAAATCTTATCGTAACCTAATAATTGTATCGATACATTTTTATGGAATTATAATGACATCATTATTCACAGGTTCATAGAAGATAATCTAAAATAACTAGAAGATTCATAGAAGATAATTTAGTGACTAGAATCACACTTACTTGTGCTGATAAAAAAAAGATTTATGTATGCCAAATTGCAAGATTTTCGGTCAAAATAAAAGATAAAAATAATTATATTTATTTACAAAAACATGAGTGCAAAATACAAACATGGCATGAGATGAAATATACTCTTGATGTTAGTATTATGAGTAGGTATCAACATATCTTAGCGATATTCGGCGTGCAAATACATATTTAGTAAAGTTTAATATGTTACTTAGTTTGCCTATCAAAATATGTGTCATAAATAAAGGCGGTATCTTATAAACCTTCAAGGAACTATAATTCTTAGTCTGACAGTAGTTTTGATTGGATAGCTTTATCCAAACTATGAAAGAAAATAATTTTTTGTGGTTTTTTAAGGTTTTCGTTTTTTTAAGCTTTTGAGGTTTCAAACTCAAAAATAATTTATTGTTGAATTTTTCAAAAATAACTGCCAAATAATATTGTAGATGTACGATAAATTAATTATAGTGTATTATAATATCGATAAAAACTGGGCATCTCTAGACGCAAATGGAAGTAAACGGTGTGTCTTTGAGCGTAGCGGGGAGCGGAAACGACATAAAACCACATCAAGAATGGAAGCTTTTAATTTAATAGAGAGGTTGTTCTGTGAGTGTTATGTGTAAGAGCAAGAGGTGGGAAACATAAATAACTATAGTATTCGAAAGTGTGTTCTAGTAAAATAATGGTGGCCTAAATTTTTCTTACTAATATTATACGAGTAAATAGACAATGTTTAACATACGATTATTAAAAATAATAACGATTATGACGCTTCTTTATATTGTTCCATAGATCTTATTTTAAAAAAAAATGTTCTACTATAGTATCTTTGAAGTATAAGCTATTCATTAAAAAAGAATCATCAAAATCGGTCCACATTTGGCAAAGATATTAGGTAAGATAGATACTAAAATCAGTTGGCGTGGTACGGAGTTCATTCAATGTTTGATGATTTTCTTATAGATCTCATCATCAGAATTATTTAACCAAATTTATATGGGACCATTTTGAAAGTATTCCCTTTCAAGCAAAAAAAATATTATCGAAATCGATCAACGTAGTAACGAATGATCGCTGTACATACATAAAAAAAAGATTCCGACGAATTGAGAACCTCCTCCTTTTTTGAAGTCGGTTAAAAATAAATACAGTATGATTTTACAATTATTACACAAATTATAATATAGTTATCTGCTTATCTACTCATAAGTATAAACTAGTCTCTACTCTACTCTTCTTCTATACTAAAGTCGCAATACTACTCGATCAAAATGTATGGAACAGCTGATATTTTTTCCAGGTTTTACTATTGACCCTATACTTATTATATTAACTGTTTATATTCATGAAATATAGAAAACTTTGTTAAAATTTTGTACTCATTATAAAATCACCCCGTATAGGCTATTTTTAACGCATAAAGCAGCAGAAGTGTTGAGAGAGAGCGGGTCAAGTCAGTTACATTTGGTCAAATGGAACTAGATCGTCATCCGCAGAAGACCAATAAAACTATTTTCTATATTGATCCGAACCTGGAATCGAACAATCTTATCATCACGCCACCACGCTGTTATGCAAATTACCAAAGGTCTTTTTATTTCATTATCAAAAATAACAAGAGTTTCAATGTTCCTACTTTTGCTGATGTTGCAAAATCCTTTTGACTCCATAAAAAAGCACCCTATAAACCGTAACCACGAAGATACTTTCTGTTAGAATAAAACTTGTAATAACGAATCATTTAAAAGTTCGGAAACAAAAGCCGAATATTTTTTTAGGATGTTCCAATGTTATCATGGCATTCTTGTTATTGCATACTTAAAAACATGAACCTATCTCCGAATTTTGTTACACCTATCAACTGTAAAATATTTCTAAAGCAATAAGTTATAAGACTTGGGAGAATTTTATTTGTAAAAGTTTGTTTTTAACTTCAAGTGCATTTGTGTGTGTATTATTATTGTTGTTGGTAAGAAACTTAAGAGTTTTATTTGTGTTGAATTAAAAAATACTTTTATAAACAATCATGACTAAGGTACAAATGCTTGTCCTCATCTCACAAACATTTGCCCCTTCAGGGATTTGAACGCGCAATCGCTGGCTTTGTAGTCCGGATCGAATAAAAATTCGTGGCGATTGTAACGATGAGTATATTTTTTTATGCTTTGACTGAAATGTTGGCTTTCCAGCAGCAATATTTTAAACTTCTGTTTATTTTGAAATAAAGAAATATATTTTAAAGTAAGACTACAAATAAAACTGTATATAAACACTGTGGTTTTACTAAACAAAATATAAAGATACATTTGAAACGAGTGCCATCTGATCTCTTTAACTCTTAGACTATTTAACTAAACAATTTTTAGGCAAGTGGCACAAACACTTACATTGATTCCAAAATCCAGTGGTCTACGCTGGGTTTGAACTCACGACTGATAAATGGGAGGCGAGACTCCAAAAACTGAGCTACCGTCATTCATTCGTTCTATTTTTATCTAACTTCCTCCAAACTTCTTCACTATTCCGATGTATTAGCAAGCATAAGTGGCTGAGGACGTGGCATATAGCAAGTAGAACTGACGGCCGATGAGGCAGAAAAGTTCAAAAGTGGCCACGTACCAGCAATCGCAATGTGTGACGTCCACTCATAAAGGAGACAGACAACCTGGTAAAGGTTGTAGGAAGCCACTCTATGCAGGCCACTTCGAAACTGCAAACCTGAAAGTCATTGGGGGAAGTCTATGTTCAGCAGTGGACATCCTTGGCTGTTATTTCTTCACTTATCTGTAGTTAGTAGCGGCTTTAGACCACTATAACAATGTAAGGCTATTCACTTTGTGCTTGAAGCAATCCTACAGTAAAAATAGAGCAAAGAAAACAATATCTACTAAAGATATCACTCGGTATCTCTTATTGCGATTGTGTACAAACGATACACCAAGCTAATTTACTAAAGTAACTGTTGGTTTGTTTTCAAGTTAAGACGGAGATGGTTGACAAAATATCTAAAGGAAAAATGTTTTATTCGAAACGACAGACGATAGACAATAATTTAGGGTTCAGTGGTTAATCGGTGATATGGAATAAATTATTCTTGAGGAATATTTCTTAGGGTTATTATTTGATTTTGACATTAAAGTCGGTTATTTGTCTTGTACAGTCTTTCACTAGACTGACCCTGACTTTGTTTTTATGATCTCTCTGTCATCCTGATTAGCTTAGTAGTGGTGTGATTTGTTTTAATCCTAAAGGCCCAGGTTCAGGACAACTTAAAACATTTTTTTTTAAATCTACTTGGATTAGAGTGTGCTGGAAGACGTTATCGGTAAAGAAGAACGAGGCAAAGAAGCTTTTCACAACTGTTGGTATATTCCAAAGAAGCCATGTTGTACGATACTTTTTTTAACAGTGCACCAATTTTAAAAGTAGGTTTGCCGTGGGCCAACTTCGAAATTAAATTATTTTATTTTGTTAATTTCGATACTTAATCTGTAACTTGTCTCGCTCTAGTTTTTTTTGATAGATTTTTAATGGACTATTTCAGTACCAAAAATTGCGACTTATAGCATTAGCCGTTTAGTCATCACATGTGTTTTTCTGGATCAATTTTCAATCCGGCCAAATTCCATTCTAAAGTAAATATCTCGAGAATCGATCATTTTCGCTGAACATACATGTAGGTCCAATCGATAGGTATTAGTGTTCTCTATCACCTGGGCGCCAGGTGATAGAGAACTGGTACATCCTTCTTAGGACACCCTTACTTGGCTATCTTTTCTCTTTGCCAACCACTATAAACTTTATTATATCCGCTTCACATTGCTTCAAGGTATCTAAGAATTCTTCCTCCGCCAATTGGTGTACATTTTATTGCATACTTCCAAAAGAGACTCCAGTTACAAACTTTGTAAGCTGACACTGTTCTAGAAAATATTTTACTAAACGTTTCTTGAACTACAGTAAGACATAAGAGTTTGTCATTTACATAAAGATGGCGTAGGCTTTTCTTTGGCAAGACTCCCGCGCTGTTATAGAGAATCATACTATTAAATTACCAACTCCCAAATTTGGCACTACAAACAATACTTGTGTGTCTTTTTGTTTCAACGAATGGCCTGGTGTTAGCTCAAGAAATACGGTTTCTTTCATATCCGAAACAATAGTCTTCTACTCATACTATGCCATGTTATACTGTCCCTTATGTATTTGGTAATAAAGGCGAAATTTGGTCATTATACTTTGCTTACTGTATAAGGGGAAGTAAAATATTATGTGAGGGAAAGTTTGTGTTGTTTAGTTATTGTTCTTTGCTAGTGTTTGCCCCAACTTGTTTTCATATGTTGTTAATGTCAAAAATAGCTGTTAGTTATTGTAGACATAATAACTATGCTGTATGCTTTTAGGAAATAGTGTTATGTTTATCAGAAATACTAGAGATATAAATTGCATACACTGAGATTAAAGGTGGATGTTTGAGGTATTGTTTATCATGTCTTATTGTATATAAATATTATTTTGAATTTCACTGTAATTGAAAGGAATATTCGTGTTTTAAATTAATCAGATCACGTCGGCTTTCTGCTTTTTATTCTCACAAAAAGCAGTTTAGAATTACTTCATTTTACACAATAAAATGTCTAATTCACAATAATATGTTTCTTATATAGGATGGTCCAAAAAGAGACGTCCAAAATACTTTTTGGATTCTTTACATCCAGAACTATTCAAATTACCCTATGTCGGTTAGCCTAATTTTCGTAGTTTACGAGATATACTTTTTTTTCGTAATTCGGAGAGTTTTCGATATAATCAGTTAAAAAAAAAATACCTCCACTTTTTATGATGTTAAGTCGGATCTTTTATTGCAATATGATCCTAAATTAAACTTATTTAGATAAAATCATTAGATAGCTAAGATCGAAGGTCAATAGTTTAAAAAATTAAGTGTTTAAACAGTTTTTCATTTTTTTAAATTTTAAGTTCAAAATTAAGCTTTGACTAGCTTGAACGTAAACTATTGACCGTCGGTAAAATTTTTGAAAACTTTTGTTAGTTTTAGCTATTTGATTTTTATCTAAGTAAGTTTATTGTAAAAAGTGGAGAAACTATTTTTTAAATCTGATTAGATCGAAATTATCAAAATTTAATTTAAAAAAAATGTCTCGAAAACTACGAAAATTCGGCTAACATACATAGGGTATGTTTGGATAGCTCTGGATGTAAAGAATCCAAAAAAAATTTTTGAACGTCAGCTTTTGGACCAACCTGTATTTAACAGCAGATGACCGACAATCTGACGCTTAATTTGCCCCTAGACCGATGTATGCAATATATTATTATATCGAAAAATGAACGAAATAAAAACCAGCAGGGAAGTTTTAAAAATGCTACTAAAAAGGATGAGATACTTAAAGAACATTCAAAATATGTGAGGATAGATGCTTTAGAAATTGATCTTTAAATTGAAGAAAATGTAGAATAGGAAATAAGAAAGGGAAACCTGACAGGGCTTGCTTAAACCAGGAGGAAGACAATTTGGATGTTTAATCATATCAAGGGGTTTGCAAGGTACAGAAAACATTTGAAAAAAGTCTACCTCGAAAATATAGCTCATAAATTAACATTAGAATACAATACAAATAAATCAAATGAAATGAAATTGTGGAAATTGTAGAACCAAAATGGGTAATCGTTTAGCATATTACTATAATTTATTGATGTTAAGGTCTAAGTGATGTGACAAGAACGTTTAAATCTTCTAAATGTACAGAACCGACAGTTTGCTTTTTACTTCCCACTTTATGCACTGAGTGAAATACCTAATTTGGTAGAGTGTCCGTGGATCCCACAGGAGATCTGTAATGCGATGACTCTGATGAGCGCCATAATTCAACGGCTGTGGTTTCCCGAGAGATGGTGGTTTTTGTCAAACTGTTGCTTAGAAGACCACTCCAATTTGCAAAAGGTAGGCTTTAAGATGAAAAGTATCGGCATTGGGCCTACTATTTGTTTATTTACGTTAAAGGAGTCAATACTCTCTAGCGATAAAAATAACTATATACTAAAATACAGCGCACATCAATAGTAATGAGTGTTGGGTGAGGACTTTCATCGTATAATTATAAAAATAACGCTTCATTATTTTATCTATTATAAAATTCTTTAGTGATAAAGAAAATAATTCCAAACTATTTATTTAACGTGATCTCAATTATTATAGAAGATGTTTATTTAATTTAAGTAATAATGAAAATTGAAAATATGTAATTTTAAGTTTTTTTAACATTGCGGTGCCCTATCCAGGGCTCATATTATGCTATAAATGCCCTGAACATCATTGAACACCACATGATTGTAATAAACGATTTGAGCTTGAGTTTGAGACAGTAGGACATCCATAAAAAATAGTACTAAATAATTCATAATTCATTTATTGGTTCACATGGTATTAAAGATCTTAATATGTACATATGTCCAAAACATGAACCCTGTAAGGGCACTAAAATATCAAAAAATTAAACAGATTACATTAAAATATTAAAATGTCAGATTGCATAATTATTAACATGCTAGAATAAACATAAATAACATAATGAATAACGTTGTAAGTAAGGCCCATAAATATCCCGAAATTCATTTTAAAAACAGTTTTTACCATATACGCATTGCTTGAATTATTTATAACCGAAAAGAATTTATCAAAGTTAATTATATTTTGGTACCAAGTATAGGTAAACCTAGGTATACATTCTCGAATATTGCCATCACTACGAAAGTAATTACCCAGGACCAATTTTAGTGTCTCATAATCGCCATCTCCGTTACCCACAAACACTATCCAGGCGTGGGAGTGAGTAATAAAACTGATACGACTAACAGAGAGCCGGAATATATTACTTCACATGATACATAAACTGATGATATTTACGGAGATATTTGTAAACAAGCCGAACTTGCGTAAGCATATTGGTGGAGATAGAATTATTACTATAGTTTGGGTTGGGCCCAAACACTTGCGGTAGGCCAATGAAGTTCATGTTAATAAGGTTTAGCTTTATTTAATTTAGAAAGTTAAAAACAATAATTTAAAAAAATATGTTGAAAGTTAGTAACAAAATATTTTTTCCTGTTCTTACAAAGGTAATAATCAGTTTTTTGTCGGTTTCATGTTGCCAACTTGGCCCAGCCCGTTTCAATATGGTTGACCTCTTTTTAGAAGTCGGTTTTATTTTGTTGTTATTGTAGGTATTATTTGTGTTGAAGGTCTATTTGTTTATTTACGGTTTATCCTCACCCTGTTTAGTTCAATTCCTCTTAAATTTACTATTAATCCTTTTCAAGCTACAACAGGGTGTAAGTTAACTATCAAAATGTTGTTCTATCCTTTTCCTATAATATAATTTAAGTGATTGCTTCACAACCTAAGCAATTTATAAGATAAAAAAACCGGCCAAGTGCGAGTCGGACTCGCGCACCGAGGGTTCCGTACAAACCTGTAGGTACCGTTATGAGTAAAAGTTCACCCATCACGACAATCGAGTCATAGTTACTTTAACGAAAGTTAAATTGCGGTTTACGATTTATGACGTATTAAAAAAAAACTAATTACTTGATCTCGTTCTAACCAATTTTCGCTGGTAGTTTTTATGGTAATGTACATTATATATATTTTTTAGATTTATCATTCTCTTATTTTAGAAGTTACAGGGGGGGGACACACATTTTACCACTTTGGAAGCGTCTCACACGCAAACTATTCAGTTTAGAAAAAAATGATATTAGAAACCTCAATATCATTTTTAAAGACCTATCCATTGATACCCCATACGTATGGGTTTGACGAAAAAAAAAATTTCGAGTTTTAGTTCTAAGTATGGGGAGCCCCCAAAATTTATTATTATTTTTCTATTTTTTGTAAGAATCTTAATGCGTTTCACAGAATGCATCTACTTATCAAGTTTCAACAGTATAGTTCTTATAGTTTCGGAAAAAAGTTGCTGTGACATACGGACGGACGGACAGACGGACAGACAGACAAACAGACATGACGAATCTATAAGGGTTCCGTTTTTTGCCATTTGGCTACGTAACCCTAAAAAGGTAAAGGTTTTGAAAAAGTATCTAAAAAAACAATAAATCAAAGATATACCAACTACTTTATATGACCCCATATCAACATCAGCAGCCATAGGAAAATCAGGAGAAAGGATGTTTTTAATGTATCGTGCGTTAGCTACTCAATTTAATTTTAACACCCAAACGACACTCGGTTTTGGGTAAGTCAAGCACCAAGCCCAAAGCGAATCTTTCCTCTTTCCCTCCTACTAAAGAAGAAAGTAAAAAAAAAAGATCATGCATTGCGGTGTAATCGTAGATTTTTTTTAAAAGACGAAAGGTTGATGAAAAAGACAATAAGTAATATAATAAGGGCCAGGGCGGTCCATTTTTTATTTCATAAATCTTTTTTTAGCTTCATGTAAATTATGAACTCTAGCTCCTAGCTCCTAACGTATATTAATCGTAGAGTAAAAACTAGAACGAAATTGTAGAACATTTCATTTAAATCTTTTATCAGAAGTACCTAATTTTAATGCTACATAATCGTACAAATATCCAATATATGAGCAAAAACCTGAAAAAGGGACCTGGGGAAAAGGGAAACCTGTATCGTAACATTTCCCTGAGGTCCTTGGAATAAGATAAAAAAAAACACGCAAAAAAATGTTTATAAATACAAACTCCAAGTAAGGACTAAGAATATGCGTAAAATGATCATTACTTTTCTACATAACTCCGAAGATTTATGAGCGTCTTCTGACATCACATTTTTACAGTGACGCATACCGTATAACTTTTTATGAGTGCCACCAGTGAATGGCATTACCTCTCTCCTAGTTATAAGCAAAGACGTAAAATATAAGTATAATATGCAACTGCCAAACAGTAAGCACATGTCTCTTAATTGTGGTTTATATTCTTCCTCCTTCATCTCCTCTATCTCCATCCTAAAAGTCCTCACATGTAGACATGTGTGTTGTGACATCAGATTGGGCAATAATAGAACAATTTTATCGTCTTCAAAAACGGAATGGATTTTCTTCATTTTTATTACTGGGACGTCCAATTTGATGATTATTTTCTTGTTGTATAGAATATGTCATGATTTGAAGTTAGTTCCATTTAAACTGCATAAAGTAGAACTAATAAGATCGAGTATTGTAATTATTATTATTTTACTGTTGATACTATCTTGTAAGGTCTTTATGACATACCAAAACTCGTACTGTACACAGTTTTATGCAAATAAATAATTATATTCTATTGGTAGCCAAAAGTACTTTACTAAATAAATTAATTATATTATTTTTCGGTGGTATCTTGACGACATCAATCACACTAAAATTATAACAAAAAGTTTTACAAAAAAATTACTGATTTCGGCTAATAGGTATATGTAAATATAGTTATTTATAAAATGAGGTAAATCACAAGGGCCAAAAAAAATTAACATGAACCACTTGTTGTAGGATTTTTATAAATTTGGCTTAAAACATCTCAGTTATTCAAATTAAGGCCTATACCAGGCTAAATAACATTGCAGGCAGTGGAACGTATAAAAATGTCTTATCTACTTATTCACCATTATTAAAGATTTTGTAGTTTTCATACTACCTATATATTAATGAGAGAGTGAAAAGGATAAACCTAAAAAAAATTTTGTTAGGTTTGTTTCCTACACGCCGCTCTTACTGCTGGCATGTAGTTGTTGTTAATATCATGTGAAATTAGCAAAGCAACTTTTAACGTAAGAGCATCATCTTTGACCACACGGATTATTAAGTATAAAGTTTCAAGCCATAGCTTAACAAAATTGGATGCTTGTTGAGCAACAGTTTTAAAAACTATTATCTACTCAATGCATTTTTAAAAGTTTTTAGAACAACGTGCAAAACAACCTTCAACGAATTACTTGTGAAAACAGCGAAATTACGTTTTTTGTTCACTCAACATTTTTCGAAAATGTTGCTTACGGCTTACAAAAGCATCTGCTAATATGGCAACGTAAAAACAGAAAATAGAGCAAAAAAGGCAAGCACCGCGCTGTGTATAATCACGAATTTTAATAATTCATCTCAGCTGTTTCGGAAACGTAGTCTCTTTGATAAGCCGCCATTTTGTAGGGCTACCATTTTGCTGGAGGGGAACATGAGATTTGCCGCTTTTAATGCCGCTACTCATACACACGAATAATGCTAAACTAAATTATACTAAATTAGAATAACTATTTGACTACATAACTAAGAGTAATTTGTACTTGTATTAATTACCTTGGGCCATCAAACAAGGAACAAAATTTATTCGAAATTAAAAAAGGTAATTATTGCCTAACCATAAGTTCTTAAAACAGTATGACTTAAACCTTGTTTTGTATTTCTGTTAAGACTTTGACGTCAAAACAACACTATTTAGGTACGTATAGGCCCCTAATCCATAAATAAATTCATTTCCTTTTTGATATTTTATGAAAGTATTATTTTCCGTCGAGCACTACGCTGCGTCGCCGTACATTTGTCACGTGATGAGTCGGCCATTTTGGTGCGCCGCCATTTTGTCAGGAAACATGTAATGGCGCCTCCCATTGTCTGTTTTAGTTACCGCTTTGCGCGTCATGTTAATGGCTTGAGACGTCGTAAATGGACCGAGCTGAGGTTGATATTTGCTTAATCCTCACGGGTTTGATGACATGTAATTATGTACGGTGATGTGTAATGTAAAGTGTCGTGTGCGATAGTGATATTGGTGAGTGTTTGAATTTCATTTTCACAGACGCTTATGACAAAGTTGTAAACGGAAATGGCACTGGCACAAATTGAAGTGTGGGTTCAATTTATCTATTGCGGCAGCGTTCTTAGGTGTATTATTTTACGATAGAGTAATGAATCATATTAAACTACTTAAAGAAAGACGTACTTGTAACAAGCATTGAATAGAATGAAGTGTGATCCTATTTAAAAGGCGGCCTTAAAGTCAGCAAGCAACAATAATAAAAGTTTTTAAAATTATTGTGTCTACTTATAGACAGGTGAACGATTAGTAGTTAGTGCTTTAGTCTACAAATCAAATCCCGCAAGAACCAAGTGTATTTGTGATGAGTTCGAGCACTTAAGTATGTGTATCTGTTATGTAGTTTGTTGAAGATTCAACAACAACTGTTATTGATTATTATTATTATTGACGAGTGCCGTGTGGGAACGGCCGTAAAAGATAGATTTCCCCACCGCCAACAGGAGACGTGTCGTAAGAGGCGACTAATTCTTGTAGCACGAGACAGGCAACAGCGTCTGCGTGCTAAATGTTATAAAAAACTGCACTCGCCAACCCACCTGCCAAGTGTGGCGAGTATAGTACGATGAAAGTCATTGGGGGAGGCCTGTGTTCTGCAGTCTGTCTGTCTGTCGGTCGTCCATGGCTGAAATGCTGATTGACGAGAGCAAGCAATATCAACATTATAGATAAAATAAAATAACGATAGTCCATTAAAAGGCATAAGTTGAACAAGGAAAAAACTTTTATCGGAAACAATTACAACCCAATCGATGGCACTAAATCTTTTCAAACATCTGAATAAAATATCTCATTCGCACCCACAAAAGGATTTCGAACGGAAAATATCTAAATCTGAAAATCAATCACAAGAAAGCGCTCACATATCCTCAAATCGGCATCGCAGCATAAATCTAAGGGAATAAGAATCCTAATATATTTTGTTTTGAAAAATCGCAGAAAATAAAGGTATCTAGATGTTAGTGGACAGGCGCGGGACAAATGGCGAAGTGATCTTCGTGATTTGTCATTCGAGGAAAAAGCTGCGGTCTTATCCATGTACCAGGGATGTGATGTGACTGTATTTTGTGGAGGTGAAATTAGGAACTAAATAACATATATTAGTTAAATAAATTATTTGTCACGACTGATTTAAAGGTTAACTTCTGTCTTTAAATAAAAATAATAAAGCTAACTGACTGATTGATTGACGGATCAGCACTTGGTCAAAACTGCTGTACCTTAAAACTTGTAATTTCACTTGGAGGTTCCATTCAACCCATCTTCTGGGAAAAAACCGGCTCTCATGAATCGACAATGGAAGGACTAGATACCATAAGTAAGCTTTAATAAAATATTTTTGGGAATACAACCATTAAAATGGGGTGGATGGAGAGCCGTCAAACGATTAATATTTCAGTGCATACTATAATATTTTTGAGCGTGGGGCTAATTAATTGGTCTCTCGTGCAGCCAGATCACTTTTGTATGTCTATTTTGTGTATATATTTTAATTAAAACGTCGGTTCCAAAAAAAAGTGGTATTCGAACAGTAGAGTCACCCCTTTAGAAGAAATTTAAAAAAAAACAAATTGTTGTAACAAAAACAAGATCTAAAATTTGAAACACAAGTTGTGATTAGCAAAAAAAAATATGCCGTCTCTGTCAGTCCCGACCTATCTCATGGTCACACCATTTCATAGGGGTTTCTGATTTGCCTGTCAGGGTTCCGTTCAGCGATGATTTTTTTACAAGAAAGGGTCGAATGAGGGATTCTGATTGCTTAGATTCCGGATGGGTCATGCCTCCGCGAATATTTTTGTTACGATTCAAAATAAATTGATGGAATTGGCCTTGTAAGGCTTTTTTAGGGCAGCGTTGTTCTTTTTGTTTCAATTTAATACCAGGTGAGTGATTTCCAGAAAAAGGCCAGGTGAAAATGAAATACTCGTACAAATTGAGAATTGCTTGTGAAGTGAGCATAAACATATTATTGGAAATAGATTTAGATGGGAATAAATAAGTAGATTTAACCTATGCGTATTTACTATTAAAATCCAATTGCGTAAATAACTAAACAATTCTTGTTTTTTTAATATATTTATTACACATGTGTATGTATTGTACATACACATGTGTATGACATTAGTACAAGTTACGGAGGTCATTATAATTTATTTTCTTTACTTCTATTTCATTATTCATTTCATTAATATTATATTCAGTTACTGTTTAATATCTTATTTTTTAAAACTTAAAAGAACTTTATAATATTGGTTACTAGCGGTTGCCCGCGACTTCGTTCGCGAGGTGTTTTATTTAAAAAAAAACTTTCTTATTTTTTTCATTTAAAAGAACCTTGTCCTGACTGTAATTAATCCAACAAAGAAAGAATTAGCAAAATTGTTTCATCCGTTCACGCGTGATGCGATGACCAAGGGAAATAGGGATTCATTTTTATACAGTGTGTAACGAAAAGGTGAAATAAAACTTTAAGGGGTTATTCTACGGCTAAATTACATCAACTTTTTCTATGGGACCAACATCAACATCTCAAAAAAAAAATTTACGTTTCCATACAAACTGACGCCTACCACAAAACGTCAAATTTTCTCAATTGATATTGATGATGATCTTGAACCCTTAGGTATTGTAGTCTCATGGTCGTCGTCATATTTATTTACGTATGTATTTTGCCTATGTAATCTATGTATGATAGTATTTAGTTTATGTATATCGTTATTTACTGTATGTAGTTTATGCTTTTTAAAATAATTTCACAATTACCTTTCATTTGAATTTGTATCGCCTATATCGCACCGCCCACAAAACGTCTCTGTTTAGCCTAATGGTCGACTGGTAGAGAATGCCTCATGGCATTAAGTCCACCTTTTGTATGATTTTTTAATCTGTGCAATAAAGTCTAAATAAATAAATAAATTGATCTCTAAGTGTAATACTTAAAGTTAAAAATAGTGTTGCCGCTCGATAGGTCAATATCGATTGTCTATCGATAGCCTATCGATAGTTGAGGGAAAAACGATAGTATCGATATCTTTTATACTGCAATACTATCGGTAAACAGCAATACTATTGATAGTATCGATAGTTTCGATCGCCGCCAACCAATGAACTATCGATAGTATCGATACTATCGATAGTTTTGTACTATCGATAGTGATATTTATTTCAATAGTATTGCATTCAGTATGCAGGCATAATGAGTGGTAAAATACGTAATGTGGTATATTCAACGAAATCAAAATTCTAGTGTGTTGACTTTATTTAAACCTACGTTATTTTTTTAATAAAGATGTCAATTACTATTGAACTACAATACTATTGAATTAAAGCTCACTATCGATAGTACAAAACTATCGATAGTATCGATAGTTAATTAGTTGGCAGCGATCGAAACTATTGATACTATCGATAGTATTGCTGTTTACCAATAGTATTGCAGTAAAAGAGATATCGATACTATCGATACTATCGATTGTTCTATCGATCGTATAGATAAATTTAGCGTTCAACTATCGATTGCAAAACTATCGATTTTTCGGCAACACTATGAAAATCGATTCAATGAACTTTAACTTCTTGGGTATGCTGACCTGCCGTTGACTGTAATATGCTGGTTAAACAAACACGAGAGTAAAATTTTAATCATGATTACGCGTATCGTGATTAGAAATAAAACAAAGCGCTAGCAAGAAGAAGCTGGCAAAAAATACAAGTCTACTAATGGCAGCGCTCGCATAATGTAAATTGGCCTTTTTAGGGTTCCGTAGCCAAATGGCGAAAAATGGAACCCTTATGGATTCGTCATGTATGTCTGTCTGTCTGTCCGTCTGTCTGTCTGTCCGTCCGTATGTCACAGCCACTGTTTTTCAAAACCATAAGAACTATACTGTTGAAACTTCGTAAATAGATGTATTCTATGAACCGCATTAAGATAGAAAATAGAAAGACACAAAAATAGAAAAAAAACATAAAATTTTGGGGGTTCCTCATATTTAGAACTGAAACTCGAAATAATTTTTTTTCAATAAACCCATACGTGTGGGGTAGTTATGGATAGGTCTTCAAAAATGATATTGAGGTTTCTAATATAATTTTTTTCTAAACTGAATAGTTTGCGCGAGAGACACTTCCAAAGTGGTAAAATGTGTTACAGGGAAGGGGGCGGGCCTGTAACTTCTAAAATAAGAGAATGATAACACTAAAAAAAATACATGATGTACATTACCATGCAAACTTCCACCGAAAATTGGTTTGAATGAGATCTAGTAAGTTTTTTTTAATACGTCGTAAATCGTAAACTGCAATTTACCTTTCGTAATGTTTTGGATTTCATTTTGCAATAAAAATACCATAACTATAACTTGATTGTCGTGTTGGGTGAACTTTTATTTATATAGGTACCTACAGGTTTGTACGGAACCCTCGGTGTGCGAGTCCGACTCGCACTTGGCCGGTTTTTAAATTTCAGCCAGTCAGTTGTTGCCAGACAACACGCCAAATTATCATTGTCTCAGAGTACTCAATTGATAGTCTTGTGTTACAAGGTTCCGGAAAGTGTTTTTTGCCAGTAGTGTCTTTCAGTCCAGCAAACCCTTAGCTGAGCCAATACAAAATAGATTTTTCTAGCCGGTATTAATATCGGGACTCTTTGCGTTTAAGTCCTCACAAGACTACGTCAATCACTTGATTATAATATATTATTACAAGGAAACGTCACTTATACTTCGTGAATTACATAACCTGTATTTAAATCGTGTAAAACAAACAAAAACACAAATTCTTTGAAAACACTTGGGCATACCTAAATGTATGCAAGTTTCATTACGGCGAGCGTCCAAGTTTTCATAATGTCCGCAGCATAAACGCTTCGTTCACCAGAATACGAGAGTGAAAATCCTCGAAAGTAATCCGCATGTTTTTACATACATTAAAAACGCCGTTGGGAAATAATCGGATGCGTTTTTTTTACAGTCAAAATACGTTCAGTACGGTACTTGAGCAAAGCAGATTAGATTTTTACCTTTCAGATAACCAATTTTTATGGATTAACATACTTCCATACGTACTAACTGATGGTAGCTTAGTGGTCGGATTATTGTTTCACATTTATTGTTTTTTAATTTTTTTTAAAAATCTATATAGGAAATACCACTTACGCGGTGGTGACATGATGTGTCGAGTAGGTGGTAACCCTATAAACTAAAATAACACTACATGTGTATCCATAGTAAAAAAATGGTCTTGTTTTTCTGTCTTGAGAATCACGGAATCATTTAAAAAATATTGGATTTAGAACATCTAGGATCTAGGATCAAGGTCAAGCCTTCCTCGACTAAGAACGAGACAAAGCGCTAGAAAGAAGAGAATCTTCAATATGTACTTTACTAGAATCGACTATTAAATCAATAATCGATGGTGAACTGACTTTCAAGTTACTCTTCCTGCCTTTTTAAAGATTTCAGTGTTAATCAAATCTTAAAAAATATTTTTAAGATTGATAAGATAGGATTATTCTGTTTAAGGAGCTTTACGGTATAAATTACGTTTTTTGTGGCTGGTGAATGCTGGTGAAGCTCAAATCGGCGAGTGACTATTTCATCTCGTATTCATACCTTAATTAAAAGCAAGCTTACTGAAAGTACATTCTTTTTACTGTGGTTCTTATGACACGAATGTGTATGGCGGATTTTAATTATTACAATGCAAAGTTTTTTCTTGCAGTTATTATTACAATGGAAGTGTTTTGATGCAGTATGCGTTTGCTCGTATTGTTTTATCTGGGTGCCTACAGAGTAATATATTATTATAAACCTTGTTTTAATCTCACAACAAGATTTACATACAACATGTAACATAAATGGTCGGCCATATTTTAATATTTGGTTAAGTTAATAAAATCAAACAAGTTTGCCAAAGATGGGTCAATTACAAACTGGGCATGGACGGCCCAATCCATTCTGCGCCTCTGAACATCGTGAGTTACATGCCAAGAGGTACCTTATGTCTATACATAATATAAAACAAAGTACATTCAAGAGGAAGGTTTATTATGAAATAATAGTAGTAATAAAGTCAGCTAATGGGCTAGTTTCCTAAAAAAACTAATTAGTCCGTCAGTTGGATTAACAGAAAATATTGAACACGTATTTGTTTGTTTCTCAATCAAACAAATAACGATGAAGATATAGCCCGTTAAAGTTCCGCGTAACGTCACGCCTTGTGACACTTTCTAGCAAGGCGTGACGTCACGTTCACTTTGATGCGCTTTATCTTCGTCATTTTTTGTTTGATTGACAAAAGACAAAATATGGGTCCAAGATTTTTTGATAATCTATCTGACGGACTAATTAGAATAATCTTTTTTTGACCCAGGAAACTGGCCTATTATACTCAATAATACTAATTTATTTTGTACATAGACCCTCTTCCGGGCACTTATACACGTCCCAAAATATAGCTTAGTCCCACCACCGCCTCAAGTTTATTTTTATTTCGAGTATTATATTGATGAAAATCACTTTTTAGGCTAAACAAACTAAGATTTTTTCGAATGTAAATGAACTGTTAATATATTAATATCTTTAAAAATCTCCCTCAGTGAGTCACGAGGTCCAAGACAGTATATGGCGCGTACGGCTCTTCTCTGCAACACAAAGATTGATTCAATGTCAGCAGCAGAATCCCATAACAGTAAACCATATGACAACAAACTATGAAAATAACTAAAGTATACTAGTCTTGCCGTTTCGACATCAGTTAAAAACTTTCTTTTCCTCACAGCATAAGCCGCTGAACTGAGCCTTCCTGACTAGGCAATTATATGGGGACCCCATTGCAACAGAACAGCAGAATTAACAGAATAGATAGTAAATAATAAATAGATAAATTCTTCCACACATAATCAAGACATCCCCATAATAAATTCTTTCACACAAATTATCTACTTCTAAACTAAGCATATTCTGCTTGTAATATTATGACTAGATAACAGGTAGACATACTTCAATACATTATACATATACGATCTTCGTATAGCTGAGAGGTCCGCCAGACTTGTCGTCAATATCGAAAATGAACTAATATACAGGGTTACAGAGCAAAAGGGTGCCAAATTTAAAAAAATAAGATTTCGGGAACAATATAAAGAAGCGTCTTAATCGTTATTATTGTTAAAAGTAAAGTAATTCAAAGTAATTTTTTTTCGTAACATACTATACGTTACGAAAAAAAAATACTTTAAAATATTTGAAAATAAAGGCGTAGGTACGGTGAGCCAACAAGGACCTTACGGTGCAATTTTTTCATGAATGAGTAAAATTATCAACGCGTTCGATTTTTGCAGCGGATGTTCTTTGCATAGTTCAATTGAGTTACTGATACTGAGCCACTCCTAAACCCCTTTGGCACCCCTTTGTAACGTAACCCTGTATATTGTTTTTGGCGTGGTGTGTCCTCTCTGTCTACAATACCTATCTTATTGTTGTGCCCCACAGGGTCTATAATGATCTGTTTATGGACCTATTTATAAAACCTGTGTAACATTATAGCATGCAATAAATATATTGAATTGAATACTATGTTATCGTCGTTGTTTCTGATTAACACAAGTAGATATTTACCTTAGGATCAGAGAAATGTATGTGATGTTGTCCAACATTTACATTTACATTAACACATCCATGATGCAGGTACAAATGTTCGGCCTCATCACACAAACACTTGTCCCCTGCGAGATCTAGACCCGGAACCGCTGGCTTCATAGTTCATAGCACGAACCACCACCAGTCGTTCGTTTGCGGTCAAAGAACACATTAAGGTACTTTCAACAAAAAAAAAAACAGTATTTTTGATTTTAAAGTCATGTTTGAGACCAACAAATACAAAAAACAAACCCAATGTAGAGCGACACAACCTCTTAGGAATGTCTTGATCTTTTTATAGGCAATAATGTAGACTAAACGCTCTCAAGACGATTCCGTTGCACTTCGTAAGTTCCGCGTACTCGTAATAACATTTGACAAAGCGCCTTATGTGAGACATAAGTAGAACAAGAGGTTAGTATTTCCAGCTATTTTTCTCATATTAGTCTGATAATAGACGGAAAAGGGCTCTTTTAAATGAATGGTGGATCCCACGGGGGAAAAGAGTAGGTTTTCTAATTAGTCAAAAAGTTGAAATTAATTTACAATTTTGACTTAAATTAATATTTAAGTAACTTAAATACGTTAATAAATTGTGAAAAATATATATCTCCGAAACGGTTAATTTTGGGGTAACCCTATCGCATGACAGGAAAAAAATGATAGAAATAGTCCCGTCTCGAATTACCAGCCATCCTGTATATTTTTTATTTTCTATCCGCTGACAGCAGCATTTGTATAATTGTATAAAGTACCTGCATACGTCTATCACGTACCTACGTTTTGAACCGACAAATGTGAGAAAAAGATTCAATCATTGGATTATGAAATATCAGCACTTACTTTTCCTAACACTTTTGGTATCAAAATCCATATTCATATTGATAGGGTTATTAATTAGTGTAAGTACTTTTATGTATTTATATTATGTATGATCATTATTTATAGCAATGTGTAAGTATGTATATTATTTTATTTTTGTAGTATTTATGTAATAAATATATTATAATATATTATGTAATACATTAAATATATACATTACTTTTCCTTCTTATATTCTAAACTCTTCACCGCCTCCCCTCATGACATTTTTTTTCACTTTCCTCTACCTGAAGAGATCGCTCTTAGCGATAAGACCGCCTAAATTGTAATATTCTAAAATTATTGGTTCTCTGTACTGATTGTTTTGTGTGGTGTGCAATAAAGAGTATCTATCTATCTATCAGTAATTTTTTGTTTTTATACACTATCTATACTTAAATTATAAAGCTGGAGAGTCTGTTTGTTTGTTGAACGCACTAATCTTAGGAATTAAGTACTGCTTCGAATGGAAAAACTATTTTCGCGTTGGATACCCAGTCCATTTATCGATGGTACATAATATTATGGTTCATTTCATCAACATCCAAAAATGATCGATAAAATGATGTCGAGAAATTAATTAGAGAACGATTGAATATTTCAGAGCACAGATTTTTAAATTTTATTTTAAAAAATAGACATGCTTTTGTTACAGTAACACTTTTATTCATTTCGCAATCCAATTTAGCTTTCGAAATAGATTTATGGATTTTATTTGGCTAGTAATTTAAAAATTGAATAGTATATGATATACCTACTCTTCATGGACAGGAGTTATCAGATTTCCTTTTTTTCCTAGTATTGTCCAGTGTTACAATTATTATTTGTAATACTTAAAATTGTATTTTTTGGATAATGATTACATACTAGTAAGTATTTAGGCTTGTTTTTCATCATCATCATTTCAGCCATAGGACGTCCACTGCTGAACACAGGCGTCCCCCAATGATTTTTATTGGGGGGATTGCCAATACTCGCCACGCTTGGCAGACGGGTTGGCGAGCGCAGTTTTTTGTAAGATTTCGCACTTAGACGCTGCTGCCCGTCTCGTGCTATAGGAATTAGCCGCCTCCTACGACACGCCTCCTGTTGGCGGTGGGGAAGTGTATTCTTTATCTTTAATAACAGGAAATAATTTAGTCCTTTTATCTAAAATGGCCAAGTTTGTGTTGGTCCAACTAAAGGCATACCTACGGATTGATTTTTAGTTTGAGATTTAACACTATTTCATATGCTTCAATTGTGAAAAACTAACTAAATAACAACTAACTAGCGATGTAGGAATCTTGATAGTCGTTTTAAATCTAATTTAGCTGTTTTAGGGATACCCAAAACTCGGAAAAAGGATACACTTGAAACTTTTAAGTTTTAGATGACAATATAATAGTTTGATTGATGATTGATTCAGGATATTGATAGTATGTAGATGCAAAGCTAATTGGCCGTGATAGATGGACAATCAGATATACCAGTGATCAACAGTTCCGTTTTTGTACTACAAAAAAGAGCTGTACGGGCAATTTACGACCTTAGACCCAACACTCGTTAAAACATTTGGAAATTAATAAACTAATAGTGTCTTCTCAATTCAGGTATGAAATATTAATAATCTTAATACCCAGAAAAAAGACAAACTTTCCGTTTTAAATTTGACACTGCATAAAGTAGGTAGTTGGTTCATGGGAAAATACACTACTCATCAGAAGAATAAAAACACCTTGCAAGTTTATGTTTTCTAAGGATTATCAGAAAAATGTGTATAATTTTATGAATATGTCAAATGTCGTTTAATAGTGAATAATATGAGGTTTTCAAAGACTTGTTAAACAGAATACGAAACCTACGAAAATTTAATTTGAATTTAGAATTTTCGCTCATCACTGTAATAGCCAAACTTCCAGCTGTATAATCATGTGTTTATTTTTCATGGAATAAAAACTTTTTTGTGTTAAATTAGGACAGAAACCATAAAAAGGAAAGTGTTTCGATTTTTCTGATCAGAAGTGTATATTCGCTTTCTATAGCTGAACTACTAATCCATACACTAAATTCGAATGTCAAGATGATTGTAATAAAAAAAGGTTATTATACTATAAATGACTACTTAAATGATAAACATTTAAGGAATTAAATACTGCCCAGCTTGCACAGGGACATTTTATCTTGATATGTAAACATACGATTTAAAAAGAGGCTGAAAATATTGACCGATTTTCTTGCGCTGTTTTTTTTCAGTGCTAGCCCACAGTCGTCCCGAGGCAGTGGTAGCGTAAAAAAATATTTAGAACGTCTAAAATTTTAGTAAATGTAAATTTAAAAAAAAAAGTTAACGGTCATACAACCGATTTTCAACTTTAAATCAAACAAGTACAGATTAAATTGTTCCCACTAATTAGCTAGCCCCAAACTAAGCAAAGCTTGTACTATGGCGACCAGATAACGGATAAACATACATAAATACTTTTATAAACATCCATGACTTACATACAAACATTTGCCCCTTGCGGGATTCGAACCCGCAACCGCTGGCTTTGTAGTTCGGAGCGCGAACCACTACATCAGACGGTCGTCAATGTCCGGACGGTCTTCAATGTCAAATAAAAGAGCTTGATGTAGGTATATTTGCAGAAATAAATTGGTTTTATTGGTTTTCATTCGGACTTCCGGAACCCTAAAAAGTTGAAACTATCCAATATGATTTCTGTAGTTGGTATATCTATGTTCTGCATCCCTTGTGAAGCTGTCGCATGCATACATAAGTCTAAAACAATGCTGCTTTGTATTCCCGCATAAATGCGTCCGGTTTATGTAAATAGATTGTTAATTGCTAAGGTTTGTTTGGACTATTTGGTTGTTGTTTTACGTTGTGTAAGCATTTTATACGACTGCAGTCAAGTAAGAAAAGTATCCATAAATTTAATTACAAATCATTGTATAATGCCATATTTTTTTTGCATTACACAATGATCTGTATGTAAATTTCAAACCACGCTATATCAATGTGTTTTTTATATATCCGAGTTAGTTTAATAATACGTAAAGTAGTAATTCTTTTCCGGAGATTTAGAGTTATCATAAAGAATAAAATAAAAGTAAATATTGTTTCGAACTTCCAATGCTCACTCTGTATTATCAGGATTTGGGACCAGTTTGGGAGACACGGCCATGGGGAAGCACACTGCACATTTATCCGGATACATAGTGTTTGTACTTATAATGTTTTTTTATCATAAAATCCTAGTTATGAAAGATCGATTTGAAAACCTCCGTAGCTGAGAGGCGAGCTAACTGGACTTGGTGTCGCTATCTCTGAGGTTCCGGGTTCGATATCCGGTCGGTCAATGTAGAAAAATAACTTTTCTATATTGTCTCGGGTCTGTGTTTTGTGGTACGGTCGTTGTTTTTGATTTCTGTAACACGTGCTTAAACTACTAAACATAGGATCAGCCCCCCCTAGCATAACTACTAAAACACGATACGATGTAGCGATATAACGACACTAACTGTTAAAATATGATAGATATAGCCGCCATGTTGAATTTTTATCAAACTAACGATCATAATATGTGACATCATTGGCACGGGGTTTCAACTTGGCGGGTACATCTATCATATTTTTACATTTGGTATTGATATAAGTATCAGTATATTACATCGTATTTTGGTGGTCACGGTTGGGAAGCAGAGCAATGTATGTGATGTTGTCAATATTTATTTAAGGCAGAGCAATGTATGTGATGTTGTCAAGATTTTTTTATTTATCAATCCCCATTTCCATAAAATATTCTGTTTTCAATATTACTCGATATACCTTTTATTTCGAATACGCCTAGAATTCCGGCAAGTCCTGAATCCTTTAGAAATTCTGCAGTTATGTCCCCCATTCCACACCATTCGGGACATCAAAGGGAAAGAATTTTAAATACGCGACGTAGTTTGTCCAATTTTTTCGGTCTGACCGTAACGATATATTGCTATTTGGGTCGATGAAATGAAACATGCTAAATATTTTACCTCTTTTCGACGGAAACTCGTAGTGATTGTGTAATGCAATCTGAATTAACCTGTATTTAACAAGCGAATATAAATATTACATCAAAGTTCGATGACAATGATGTGTCGTGCTTCTACACAGAATATTTGAAAAATACATATAAATCTGAAAGTAAAAAAAAAAAAATTAAAAAAAAAAAAAATGGTATAAATCTTACCGGCCAATCTGGAAGTCAATGGGGGAGGCCTATGTTCAGCAGTGGACGTCCTATGGCTGAAATGATGATGATGATGATGATGACATATAAATCATACCTGAACCGCTTTTAGGTCAGCATAGATGACACAATATGTATCCGCAAAAAAACTCACTTCTAAAAAAAACCTTAGGATTTTTCCAAGATTATTTATTATAAAAAATGATCACGTCGTCTAATTTATGTACGAAATCAACCTGTTTGCTCTTACCGAAATCATAAGCAAAGAAACCGTAAATTGCTTTCCACAGTTTCGTTTGCCAAATCGCTAAGACCTTAAAATAATTAAATAGCTTTAACATTATAATAAGTTAATATTGAACAACATTATACAGAGTGTAACGAAAAGGTGAAATAAATCTTTAAGAGGTTATTCTACGGCTAAAGTACATCAACTTTTTCTATTTTCTTTATCAACATCGAATTCGCAAAAAAAAAATCACTTTCCCATACTAAAACGCGACCAGTTGGCATCAGTTTGTATGGAAACGTCAATTTTTTTTTTGATATTTCGATGGTGATCCCATAGTAAAAGTTGATGTAATTTAGCCGTAGAATAACCCCTTAAAGTTTTATTTCACCTTTTCGTTACACTCTGTATATATTGCTCTGATCCTAAGGTAAGTAGCTAAAGCCCTTGTGTTATAGAAATAACGAAGAAACCAAAATTTTCTACACAGTCGTATTATTTACAGATTATTAAATTTATTCTCAGGAAAAAATACTTTGGGTTAAATACGATTTCATGGTAATTCATTTTAATCTTTGTTTTTGGAATAAAATAAACTTTAAATTTCCCAAAAAAAAAGATAACGTGAGGTGCGCTGTCATTCATCAGAGATTACAGGCTCACGCAGAGGCCACTCCAATAAGGACTGTTGTGGACTGTAATGGTTTCTTCAAACTCCGACTTTGTTGATCAAAACAAATACAACTATATTATACTCATACTACATTTATTTCAGACTTATGCCTATTTATATTGACAAAATCATCCCTACGCTAGTGACTATTGCCCGATACTCTGTCGGCCAATCAGCGCGCGCCGATTTGCACACGGCACCAGTGTGCCGTCTCCTTCCCTCTTATAGCGGCGTCTTCGTCTCGCGCCGCGATGCTCCGCCCTCGTCTCCGTGCTGAGTCGTCCGTTACAGCTCTCCCCCCGGCGAAGACTCCGTCGCAGCCCTTTCTACGGTCAGGACGGCGAGCTTTGTGGTGGGCCGTCGGAAGACTCCTCCTCGCGTGCGAACGTCAGCGCTACGTACTCTGCCATCCGGACCAGGATACACTTTCTGGACAATCCCGCGCGGCCAGGTGTTGCGGGGTAGCGCAGCGTCTACGATGATAACCAGGTCATTCTCTTGCAGTGGACGTTCGTCCGATGCAGCCGCTTGGCGTGGTACGAGTGTCGGTAAGTACTCGCGAACCCATCTTCTCCAGAATTCATCGGCGATACCTTGGCTAGCGCGCCAAGTCTTGCGGTCGGCCGGCTGACATGGCCCGGTGTGTGGCAGGCCCGTTGATGACCCCAGCAGGAAATGGTTTGGGGTAATCGCCTCAGGGTCATTAGGTTCAACCGAGACATGGGTGAGCGGCCGTGCGTTGACGGAATACTCTGCTTCAGTCATTACGGTCTGTAGCACTTCCTCCTTTGGTGTCTTTTCCAGCAGCACTGCGGTAAGAGCTGTCTTCACTGATCGGACCAGGCGCTCCCAAGCTCCCCCCTGGTTCGGTGCTCCTGGAGGGATGAATCGCCAGGTCATGCGGTGTAGTTGACCCAACTCTTCTAGTGCAGGTGCCCACTCTTTATAAGCGGCGCGAAGTTCTGCATCTGCGCCCCGGAAATTGGTAGCGTTGTCGCTCATCATTACCGCGGGCCATCCTCTGCGTGCTGCCATTCTTCTAACCGCCATGATAGCGGAATCTGTGGACAGGGAGCCCACTAATTCCAGGTGGACAGCTCGGGTTGTGAGGCACGTAAAGAGTGCACCCCACCTCTTCTCACGTCTTCGTCCGACAGCGACAATCATTGGTCCAAAATAGTCAACCCCGCAATTCGTAAACGGCCGTCGATAAGGGTCTATGCGCGCCGTCGGCAGGTCTCCAAAGATTGGCACCCGTGGTCTTGCCTTTCTGAGGCAGCAAAAAGCGCAGTTTTTAGACACGTTCCGCACTGTTGTTCGTAGGTGCAAGATCCAATACCGCTGTCTAAGGTCATTGACGATACGTTCTCTATTCGCGTGTCCAGCAGTTTCATGTTCCCGTTGGATGAGCATGCGGGTGAACGGGTGGCGTCCGTCCAGCACGGCAGGCTCCTTCATTTGTTCTGGCACATTTATTGCGCTTATTCTGCCGTCCAATCTTAAAGTTCCGTTCTTGATTTTCGGGTCGAGCTTGTACAATCGACTAGACTTCGGAATGCGCTTCCCGTTTTCTAGTAATCCAACTTCCAGAGGGAAGCTATCTCGTTGGCTTTTCTTGATCCACAGCTGTTCTGCCTCTTCCAGGTGGCGGACTTCAAGTCGCTTCGCTCGCCCTTGGCACTTCTCGATAAATACAAGGACGTATGCCGTCGCGCGGATGAGCCTCTCGAACGATGAAAAGCGGCTGATATCCGGTAGGTAAGTTGCCTTTGGATGTTCGTAAGTAAGCGTGACAGTTTCTTCTTCTGGGTCAAGTTCCTTGTTTTCTTCTTGGGGCCAAGTCTCTTCAGGTCTACAGAGAAAACTCGGCCCTGTGAACCATCGGTCGCTTGCAGCTATCGAGTTGCTCTTCAATCTAGTTGCGTCGTCGGCTACGTTTACTTCGGATGGTAGCCAACGCCACTGCTCACTCTTCGTGCGCTCCGCTAACTCGCCGAGGCGGTGCGCGACAAAGGGTGTGTATCGTCGTGCATTTTGTCGAATCCAATGCAGTACGGTGCGGGAGTCACTCCAGAATGTGACGCTGCTAGGCTGCAACTCATGTTCTGCGGCGATGACCTCCGCGAGGCGTGCCCCGATAACCGCAGCTTGCAGTTCCAGTCTCGGGATGCTCTGTTTCTTGAGTGGTGCTACCTTTGCTTTCGCTGCGACTAGGATTACGTTCACCGTGTTATCTGCTTTCGTGAATCTCCAATACACGGCAGTCGAGTAGGCTTGTTCACTGGCGTCACAGAAAACGTGCAAGTGTCTTCGTTCATGGCTGCCGAGTTCGTAACAACGGGGCAGACGTATCTCGGCTATGCTGTTTGTTAATTCTGAGAGCCATTTTCGAAAGTCTTCTGCTTCAGCGGCGGGCAGCGGTTCGTCCCATCCAATCTTATTTCGCCACAGATTTTGCAAAAGTATCTTCGCTCTGATCGTGAAGTGGCTCAGTAGTCCGAGAGGATCGTATACGGACATCACGGCGCTGAGGGCTTCTCTCTTAGTTGGCGTTCTGTTATTCTTTACTACTTGCTTCGGTACCTTAGCAAGATTCGTGTTGAAAGCTAGCTCGTCTCTTTCAGCGTCCCACAGCAGTCCAAGCGCCTTGTCTGATGGCGTTGCTAGATGTGTGGTCGCTTTGGCTCTTAGCTCGTATGGGACCTCCGCCAATACTTCTTGTTCGTTGCAGTTCCACTGTCGTAGGTTGAAACCAGCTTGCTTATGGACGAAAGTCACCTCCTGGATCGTTTTCTTTGCAGTTGAGATATCCTCGTAGCTCTCCACCAGGTCATCCATGTAGTGGCTACGTGTTATGGATTCGTAGGCTGCCGGGTGGGTATGCACAAAGTCTTCAGCGTTCCGGTTGCGCACACTGTGAGCCAAGAATGGGGAACTGGAGGCTCCAAAGATCATTGACGTCATCTTTAAGACCTGCAGCGGTTTATTTGGATCTTCTCGCCAAAGAAACATCTGGGGCGGTTGGTCGTCTGATCTGATCTTAATTCTGAGGAACATCTCTTGAATATCCGCCTTCACTGCTATTGGCTTCTCTCTGAATCGGAACAGGATACCTGGCAGCGGTCGAAGAAGGTCCGGTCCTTCCAGTAGGAAGTCATTCAAGCAGACTCCGTGTGACTTTGCAGCGGCATCGAAGACTAGGCGGAGCTTTCCCGGTTTATTAGGGTTAAAAACCGGGAAATGCGGCAGATACCATTTTCTTGGGTTCCGTTCTTCTGTCCCATCGCAGGCTTCCGCGTAACCTTTCTCTTTCAGGGCTTCGATTTCCTTCTTATATTGTGCTGCGAAGTCTGGATCTCTGGCGAACCTGCGCTCTAGTCCAATAAGTCTTCTATAGGCGGCGTTGTAACTCGGTGGCGTCTCCAGGTCATCATTGCGCCATGGTAGTCCGACTTCGAATCGGCCGTCGGTCCGTTTGGCCGTAGCTTCGAAGTTCTCGATGGCACGTTGATCTTCTTTCGTTATCTTAGTGCAAATAGACACGCCTAATGAGTCAATTTTAAAGTGTTCCTCCATCATTGTGTCCAGACGGCTGTCAGGCACGTCGTTCTCATCCACGCCGCGTTCAGGCATGAATAGGTGCAGGACAGACTCTGTATCTCGTCTGTGGATAGTGCGCGGTACCGTTCCGTGGATCGCCCACCCCAACGTGGTCAGCGAGGCGGCTGGTTGTTTCTTCTTTCCCATTCTGAGTTGTCGTGATACTATTAGGTGCCAATTGTCAGCACCGATAAGCAGTCGCGGCTTCGACTTCTCGTAGCACACGTCGTCCGGATTCAGGCTACGCAGGTGCTCGTAGTTAAGCAGCTGAGTGGATATTGTTTGTGTATGTAGCACCAGCTGCGGGATAGTGCGCAGTCTAATTTGATGACAATCTTCTTGGTTCTTGCCTCGGATCTCGAGGTTGACTGACTTGCTTTTTTCTTGGCGTTGACTGGCGGCTACTCCTTTGATGTGTAGTGGTCGTGTCGGTCCCTCCGCTCCCAGATACAACGCCAGGTCTTCTTCGATCAAAGAGATGGTAGAACCCTCATCAAGGAGAGCATGAGTGTTAATGCTCCCCTTGGGTCCCGTTAAACTAACAGGCACCACCTTCAGTAGTACCGAAGCTCCTTGTTGATCTTCAGTGGCGGCGACGGACATCACAGTTTCGTTAGTGACTTGCAGTGGCTCAAGTGGTGAACTCAGAGGTGGCGATGACGCGGGTTCGGTGTGTAAGAGTTCGTGGTGTGGTCGGCGGCATCCGTTCACTCCGCATGGCTTTGCTCGGCAGTTCGTTCGTCTGTGCCGGCTAGCGATGCATTTGAAGCAAAGGCCTGCTTTTTTTGCTATTTCCCACCGTGAATCTGATGTCAATTTTGCGAATGTGTCACATTTAGTTAGTGTATGATTTCCTTCGCAGCTATAGCACTTGTATTGTTCGTTCGTCGCGGCGGCAGTTGTTGCGTACACCTCCACTTGTTTCTTTCGTGTATAGGTCTTCGCTGCTGGAGCTTGTTTCTGGTTCCCAGTCACGGTTGCTGACGTCGTGTATGTGTATCGCAGCGCCATGTCCGCTTCGCGCATTAAGAAGCGCGATAGCAGGACGATTTCCGGAGACATAGCATGTTCATGTTCATACGCGTAGTCGCACCATCTTGATCTTAAGTTTGGCGTAAGTTTATCCACGATATCCCTTATCAGCATTGGAAACTCCAGGTAACCACGACGATCTATATTCTTGAGAGCGCAGACTATGTTCTGAAGTCGTACGGCGAACGTGTTAAGCTCTCTCGCTGTGTTGCCCAGTCGTGGTAGCTTCTTAATGTCCTCTATCACTTTGTCGATGATATATTCGGGTCGGCCAAAACACTGCTCTAGTGTTTGCATGATTTGATCGGGGCTGCCACCAGTGTACAGGAGCTCGGTGACAGCTTCCTTTGCTTCGCCTTTCAGGCAATTTCGTAGGCGCGCCATGTTCTCGATGTCGCTGAAGTTGTAGACCGTAGTTGATTCTTTGAATGCTGCGGCGAATGGCATCCACTCGTTGAAAGCACCGGAGAAGTTAGGTAAGTCGGTCACCTGCCGCGGCACCGGTCGGTTTCTTGCCATCTTCTCGATTGCCTCCGCTAATTGCTCGATGCCCCTGCTTCGATTCCTGGTCGGTGTTGATGAGCGAGCTTGACGGCGTGCGTCTTCAAAGCGTACACCTCCGTGAGGCGGCTGCTCCCCCCGGTCGGCTCTCGGGGTGCGCGGTTCGCGCGCAGGCAGCGTGCTTTCTTTCGGCTCGGACGTTGTGTGCCTCAGAGTGGTAGTCGCTTCGACGATCCCTGGCGCTACGATGCTCTGTTGTAGCCAACTGTTGATGCGTTCATCCGGGTCCCCGATACTGGCGGCTTCCTCTCCCCGAATTGTTTCTACAGTGGCTGCTAATCGTTTCTTGACTAGCTCGGCTTCTAACTGGAACTCCCTCTTCCTTATTTCCGCTAACTGTTCTTCCGCTGCTAGCTGCGCGGTGCGTATTCGCGCCTCGGTGCTACCCGTTGATCGTCGTGACGTATGCGAGCGCGTCGGCGATGGCTCACGGCGCCGTTCGGCCGTAGTCGCTGGGCGTGCGGCGGTCGGTACGAGGGGTGCGGGAAGTGCTGTTGGTTCGTAAGTACGACTTCCTTCCCCTTGTGACGTCACCGGTCGCGATCTTGAGGCCGCGGACGGAGATCTCGGTGGCGAGTGAAATACTCGCGCCTTGGCAATGGATAGCGGTTCTTCCGTGCCCTCCATTGCCCGCTCCTGGCTCCTGGTTCGTACCATTTCGCTAGGGTACTGGCGGTTTTCTTCCATCCGGCTCGAAGGACCAGACTTTGTTGTGGACTGTAATGGTTTCTTCAAACTCCGACTTTGTTGATCAAAACAAATACAACTATATTATACTCATACTACATTTATTTCAGACTTATGCCTATTTATATTGACAAAATCATCCCTACGCTAGTGACTATTGCCCGATACTCTGTCGGCCAATCAGCGCGCGCCGATTTGCACACGGCACCAGTGTGCCGTCTCCTTCCCTCTTATAGCGGCGTCTTCGTCTCGCGCCGCGATGCTCCGCCCTCGTCTCCGTGCTGAGTCGTCCGTTACAAGGACCTTATGCATTGCACATACGGTGCAATTTAATCGACTTATTGTAATTTTTCCACGAGTTCTATTTTTTTAAAAAGGTTTTTTATTTTATTGGCCTTTAATTATAATACTATCCGTAATAATTATGATGCCTGAAATAATATTATATTATGAGCAAAAATTAAAGAATTTAAAAAAAGTTCAAATTACCATATCCCTCAAAACAAAACCCCTTGCGAACGGACGTTCGAGATCAATTAACAATAAAATTTCCGTTGTGTCTCGTTTCCTGCCCCCCCCCCCCCCCCCAGCATAACCAAACACGATATGATATAGCGATTTATCGACACCAACCGTTTTTTTAAATATGGAAGATGGCTCTCTGGCAAGGCGATTCAACATGGCGGCTATATCTATTATTATTTTCACATTTGGTGTCGATAAATTTTAATCGCTATATCATTTATCGTGTTTTGGTGGTCATGCCTAGCATGACCTGGCTGTGCTGAGCTAAGGAGTTAAGTTAAACTAAAGCTATTTCCAGTTGCTTTTTACTGTTAAACTCAACCCGATACGAGATATGCTTTATGATTCTCTATAACTGTACATCAAAGTAGTTATGCTAATGCAAGCAACGAGTTTCTCTGTGTGTAGTTTCCTGAGAACGCTTTTGATTTAGGAGCGACATTTAAATGTCTTTATTATGCGGTGACACATCTCGTTATACAAGATAGCATGAACTAGAGGAATACTGGCTGTTATGAGAAATATTCCTTTATAGTTTATATTGAACATCTTTATTTTTCATTTTATTGGCAAAAGACTTCAGTTTATCGGTGCATATTTATTAGACGGAGATCTGATCTTTGCTAACCTGATCGTTAACCTATTTACAGTAGAACACATGTTCGCACTATGGGTAAAAGTAAATAGATGCGTATGAAATAAATGGTTTGCATTGGCGTATCATTCGCGCAAAGACGTTTTTTATTCCAAGCGATTTATATGATAGATTTAGCCGCCTTGTTCAATCGCCGTGCCGGTGAAGTCACATGCTATGTCGACGACGTTGCTGTTTCGATAAAAAATCAATATGGTGGCTATACCTAGTTATGTCCCCACGCTTGCCCTCTCACATTATCGAAATGCCTAAGTAAGTCCCTACTTGAATAACTATCTATCATATTTTGAAAAACAAAAAATTGGCGTCGATAAATCGCTTTATCATATCATGTTATGGTGGTCATGCTAGAGGGGCAGATAGTCATTCAGCTGTTTCGATAGACTTTTCTCTTCATTTCATTCATTAATATGGGAAGGCGATTTTATTTTTACGATATGAATGTTGATCCCAAAGTGAAAGCTGTTCTATTGAAGTAGTAGAACAAACCCATTCAATTAAGTTACGTAAATAATACATCTGGGATATTGTACACAACTTATCATATTACGCAAAGGTTTTTTCCTGTCTTTCTGTTTGTCTTTCTGTCTGGGCCGGGTGAAAGGTTTTCCGCAGGCGTATGTAGTCTAGGGAAAGGAGCAGGGGGCGTCGCATGTCACTTAAGAGACCAGAGTTTAACTCTAGCCTCAGCTCTGCTGCGCAAGCGTTGGTCTGCCTCAGGAAGTTTTTGCTGCTTTTCAGTCTTGCTCCTGCCTGCCTAGCATGACTACTAAAACACGATATGATATAGCGATATATCGACACCAACTGTAAAAATATGATGAATATAGCCGCCATTTTGATTATTTATCGAAACAGCGATCATAAATGTACCGTAACCGGCACGGCGATTCTACACGGCGGCTTTAACTATCATATTTTTACAGTTAGTGTCAATATATCGCTATATCATATCATATCATATCGTGTTTTAGTGCTAAAACCAATAAAACCAATTTATTTCTGCAAATAGGCCTAAATTAAGCTCTTTTACACGTCCCAATTTTTTTTTACCCTACCACTGCTTCGGGACAATTGTGGGCTAGCGCCGAGAAGAAGCAGCGGAAGAAACTCGGTCACTATTGTCAGCCTCTTTTTAAATAGTATGTTTACATTACAAGATAATATGTACCTGTGCGAGCAGGGCAGTATTTAATTCCATACATTTTAAAAATTGCTCATGCTAGGCAGAGTTTAACTCTAGCCCCAGCAGGCTCTGCTGTGCAAGCGTTGGTCTGCCTCAGGAAGCTTTTGCTGCCTTTTCAGTCTTGCTTCTGGCATGTAATAGCAATGGATAGATATTATATCTTATATTATATAAGGATTTTTTTTCTTTTTAATTTGAAAGTATGATGAAATTATTGCGTATTTACTTTTTATTTACTATCTGTGTATAATCAATTATCTATATATATATAAATGAATCCCTATTTCCCTTTGTCATCGCATCACGCGTGAACGGATGCAACAATTTCGCTAATTCTTTTTTTGTTGTGTTATTTATTGTCAGGAGAAGGTTCTTTTGAAAGAAAAAATTAAGAAAGTTGCGCAGTTTTTTTAATGAAAGACCATGCGAACGAAGTCGCGGGCAACAGCTAGTGATAGTATATAAATCATAATTACTCTGCTTATTTTACATTTATTTAATAATTGTTTTATTACTTTCAGGTCATACCAAATGCTGAATCTTGAATTATGAGTTTGGTAAGTAATTGTCTAAACTTTATATAATATTTTTTCATATTACTTTTAATTAGAAATAACCATAAAACTTATTCAAATTGATAATAAATGTACTATTTTTGAATGTATCATAGACTATTCGTTGTTTGTAAAAAGGTTGGTTTTTAAGATAAGATTAGATACTATTATGGTCGTTCATTGTTTTTAAAAAAAACTCATAAATCGAAGCTGTAAGATTTTTATTCGGCGTAAGGATCCGAAACAAAAAAAAATTGACAAGCGGCTCACTACTAGCTTATATTCCTGCACTGTCTGCACGAATACTCGCTTTGTAACATGTTACATTACGCCCCTTTTCTCGGTCAGTACCTTTTTTTTTTGTCGCAGGGAAAAATGCATTTCGCATACCTACCGCCGCGGGGGCAGCGATAGGCTATATAGGACTCCCTCGACAGAGAACAGTGGCTTTCGCAACTGTTCCCCGACGAGGTATTACCCACTAAAAAACCTGCGGTGTACCACACTAACGTATGCATGCAATACATGGGCACCCGTTTTCTGGAAAGCTATCCATGCATCGCCTACGTACGGCTACTATGCCGGGCCACAGGCATAAGGTTTGGGTGATCCTGTACACGACGGATCACCCCCACTCGTAGGCTGTGCAATGCAAAAAGCAGAGGGCCCCCGCCCCACGCTCACTAGCCTACTAGAGGGTAGAAGTTGAGTTCGGCGAAACGCCTCCCCCTCGCCCCCCCTCTTTCGACTTCGGATCGGGTCAGCAAGGAGTTATCCTTCCTGGCCCGATCCGCGGCCACCCTTTGCGACGAAACGGTGCCGCCACAAAAGGCCGACTACGTCTCACGCCCTCTCGCCGCCCAGTATAGCTTGAACCATACTGGGAAGCGAGAGACTTCCACCAACCGCAGGGCTAGGACCCCGCGGCCACCGTCTAGGCCGCACGAGCAGGGAGTCTTCAACCCCCACACGTGCCGCCTTCGCGAAGACGCATCCACAAACGGGCTGCCCTAGCCCGCCGGGAGCGCCTCGCTCATCCCCTCCCCCCCCCCACAGAGTTTAGCCGTGAGCTAGCAATCCCCGAAAAAAATTACTAACCCCCGTTGCCCAGGATGAACCAGGACAGGATGCTACTCCTTACACCCGATCGTAACCGAGTGTAATTAGTAACACCCCGCCGCACGTGGAGGTGACTCTGATCAACCCCCGGTCAGTACCTACCTTAACAATACTTATGTTTATTATTATAATTTTATGAAAATCCTTTATGAAAAATCTTCTACATTGACTTCTCTCACCACGGTAGCGATGTAAGTACGGCATCATTTTGAATGCTTCGCTTATGGTGACAAAAGTTACCCGACCCTCTCAAAATGGACTGTATCTCGTTAGAAATACGGTAGAATATGCTTTAATAAGAAGCTTTAATATTATAATCTTGAATGTTTTTATAGAGCAGTAAGATAAAATGGTTCTCCATTTGAGGAGATGGCAAACATTTCTTTAGATTTGTTGGTACAGGGATCTATTTCAATTTTGCGCCGAAACGTTTTTGCGGTTAAATTACGCTTTCGAGAGAGTCATTTGTTATTTTCTTTGATGGGCATGACCATGATATTGGCGTTTATTGTCGAGCCGCATAAATTCAATTGTTTATTTTTGTGTTCGTTTGTTTTCATGACGTTCATTTGTCTTTTAATGACGAAAAAGTTGATATATGATGTGGGAATAATTTCCAAAATATTACAAAATAATTTTAAGATTTAAAAAAACTGTTTCAATTAGTTATTTTATTTTAATTTTAAATATTACTTTATTCTTATAAAGACCAGTTACTTTTTTAGTAAATAAATAAAGAAAAAATTTATTATCGTATCAAATTCCTTTTGCCATCATTAAAACTAGTTTACATCACTCTTTTTTATCTACTTTATGTAATGCTTATTAATTATTAATTCAATATGCTTGTTGTGATACTACAAAAGAAATTGGTATAGAAAAATATAATAACTAACTAAAACAGCTCATTTAGTTTAATAGAAAAAAAGGAGGGAACTTTTCGTAAGAATAATATTTATTGCCTTTAATACAAATATCAGACTGATTTTTAGATTTATAACAACAAAAAATAAGTTTTATACAAAATCTATTAGCATTTTAACTTTTATTTAGTACCTACATTTCCACATCAAAATAATAATTTATAATTTAAATAATTTAAAATTTTATTTACTCTTCACATAGGTTTACACAATACATTCAGTGCGTAGCTAAGTATGCATACAGATAATACCTATAATGTGAGAGTCTGGTGCCTGACATAGGTATAAAAATACCTGTATTACAGGTCACCAGGCCCCACTCATCGGATTACAGTGACAAAAATAAGCATTACAGTGCTAGTACAGACTTGATAAAGTATTAGATAAGTAAATTTATAAGATAACAATGTAATAATATAAACAACAATACGAGTGTGGTTATGATGCGATTCCAGAAGTGTGTGTGTGTGTGTGTGTGTGTGTGTGTGTGTGTGTGTGTGAGTGTGTGTGTGTATGTATGACAGTAAGTGCGTGCATTTTTTTTTTTTTCCTTTTTTCTCTCTCTTTTTCTTTTAGCTATCTAAGTAATATTAATAGATTTTCTGTTTCTTGGTAATCAAGGGATTTTAGCCATTTAGAAACAGGTAGTTAGTAAAATCATTATTTTATGGATTCTACTCTTTTAATTTGATCTTTAATGTAATAAAACAATAAAAAATACTGATAAAAATGGGTTTTAAAGGCTTAAAACATATTCTCTTCTCTTCCCTACCCCTTCAGTAATATAATTGCAGCACGTAGACTCAATATTTATTAATTTTTAACTGAAAATATTGCTTCCATCAATTTCGGCGAAATTGTCGTAGCGTTTCGTAACGCACCGTAGCGTATTGTACTACGACGTAGTTGCTACGAGAAAATATTTACAGGTGTTGGCAACACGGTCGTTTATTTATATATTGACGCTACGTAATATTAACATGTGGAACTTTTTTCTGAAGTTTATTCGTTGCGATTTACTTTGTAAAATTTGATTAAATTCGTAAAATAATACGTTTCAATGTAAAAAAAATCTTTAATAATAAAAGCATTTGAAATTCAAAGTAGTTATACGTGATAATAACGTAGGTATCAAGTAACATTTACACCTATAAAAGAAAAAACAGGTTTTGTTTTATTTAATTATCTGTTCTTCTTTACGTGCATCGACCTCAAATGGGAGCCGAATCCAAGTGTCTCCTTGCTGTCCCGGCGACCTATTTTATTTCAAGTGTTATCTTAGACATTATTATCATTATCAACATTTTTATCACTCTAATTCTCATTACAGTTGCATGATTTTTAATTTATTCTAAAAGGATTTTCTGCGCAACTTTCTTAATATTTATTTTTGTAAGAACCTTCTCCTGACAATAATTAACACAACAAAAAAAGAATTTGTAAAATTCTTTTATCCGTTCAAGCGTGATGCGATGATGACCAAGGGAATAGAGATTTAATTTTAGATATATATATAATTGGCATTTAATTGAAAAAATAACACTAAAGCCTTCAACGACCGTCTAGTGCAGTGGCTTCTTGTGTTGCGCTTCGGAATACTAAGCCAAGTGCTTGCGGGTTCAAATCCCGCGGAGAAAGTGTTTGTATGGTGAGCACGAAGAGCATTTGTACCTTGCGCTTCGGAATACTAAGCCAAGTGCTTGCGGGTTCAAATCCCGCGGGGAAAATGTTTGTATGGTGAGCACAAAGAACATTTGTACCTGAGTCATGGATGTTAAACGTATTAAGTATGTTTATCAGTTATCTAGTCACCACAGCACAAACTTTGCTTAGTTTGGGATTAGATAATAGGCTAGTTTCCTAAGTCAAAAAATATTATTCTATTTAGTCTTTCAGTTAGATTATCAAAAAATATTGGACCCATATTTTGTCTTATGTCAATCAAACAAAAAATGACGACGATAAAGCCCATCAAAGTTTGCAGGTGACGTCACGCCTTGCTAAAAAGTGTCGCAAGGCGTTACGCGGAACTTTAACGGGCTATATCTTCATAATTTTTTGTTTGATTGAGAAAAGAAAAAATACTTGTCCAATATTTTCTGTTAATCCAAATGCAATGACTAAATAATTAGATTTTTTTTAGGAAACTAGCATATTGGTGTGATTGTGGAATCAATTTATTTATTTATACATTGGAATCCTCACAATATTTGTTTTATTTAATAATAAATTCAATACATTTCGCAAGCAGAAACAAAACGTAAGAAAAGAAAACATTAATGATTTATCCTACACCTACTCACGACACTCAATCGTAAAAGCATGAACCACGTACGATACCATATTATATTCTTCACGTTATCAATTTGTCAGTAAAAAACCATTAACTTCTTACATAATCACAGTTTTAAATCAACTGCCTTACTAGGTCATTCATATCAGACGATTCTGCCAAAGAAAAAGCACCGGAAATGAAATTTAAGACGGTCCCATTTATTGCGAAGCGCAGATATTTTTGCGTTAATATAATGATCTAGGTTGACAGCTAGACGAAATTAAGGGGGATGATACAGACGGGGGTGGAAACTGAGATATTATGAGATAATGTGACCTGTTTCGAAAACTTTTTTAGTACAAATTTCGCTTTAAAATACCATGGTGATGAGTATTTATTATTATTTATTTATTTAAATTATTAAACACATGCAATTTTTACAGTTGCTATAATACATAGCCCCACAAAACCGTTTAAACAGTTTATCTGCAGGAACTTTGAGTCTCTAATACAACATATTATTATGTTAAAATTAAACACTATGTAGTATATTGTAACAAATGTTATTTTAGTTTGTTTTTATATAAGGTGCTGTAAAAATATCTGCAACGGCTGAAATGGGTAAAAGTATTGCTTATATAGATTACGATAGTAAAGTAATTTTATGACCAGAACATCATTAATTTTTTTATTAAAAAAATTATATTAAATAAAGATTAGGCTTTATTCTGTCTCAAACCGTCCACACCTGTCCAAAAATGCTAACGTTTCACATTATACCGCCCGGCGGCCAAGTCAAGGGCGGGTGACGAAGTGTGTTATGCAAATTGAAGCAAGTAACCATTTTTTTACTGTCTTTTCGCCTAATAATTAATTACCGATCCGGGGCACGTAATTCCTTCACTATCGTGATCTATATAAGCAATAATTTTACCCATTTCAGCCGTTGCAGATATTTATGAAGCACCTTATATATGTTAGTCACCGGCTGTTCGGTTACGTCAAGAAGAAGCAGCATAAGAACCTCGGTCACTATTGTGTACCTGTTAAGAAATGAATATGTTTTATTTTTATTGTTAATTATTTTCCATCCCGTCTCAACTTATTAAACTGTCCTCTACCTGAAGGTTGTCTGGAAGAGATCACTTCTAGCGATAAGACCACCTAAATTGTACTATTCTAAATGTTCTTTTTGTTTCCTCTGTACTGTTTGTTTTCTGTGGTGTGCAATTAAGAATATCTATCTATCTATTTTCTTTTTATGAGAGGCAAACGTGTTCAATTATTATTATAAAATTTTGAATATGCGATAATTGAAATAATTATAAAATTGTTACTAGTGCGACTGGGGTGGTTTGGAGACGTGATAAGTGACTTGAAGAGGGCCCATATTGTTATAGAGTGTGTTTTTATCCGGTAGTTATAATACATAAAAGGTAAACATTTTCACCAATATAAAGTATTTTTTTCACCAATATAAACTATTCAGGTCAACATTAAAATCCTGAAAAAATAATCAGATGCTCAGTGATGATTAAATGTAGAAGCGCATATTTTTGCGATTTTTTTTCTTTAAAAAGATATATAACGCCATTAGAAGGATGAAAATAAAAGATGAATTTGTTGTTGAACTACGTAATTTATTACTGTATCATAAGTTCGATAAAAGACGTAAAAAATTGTGATACATGAGGGACTTAGGTTTTGACGTATAACAAACTTAACAGAGACATGGCTGATTGTGTGTATGTACAGACAGGTCAAGCTACTCAAAAAGTTAAAGGTCATTCAACCGATTTTCAACTTTAAGTCCGAGGTGTAGAAATCAATATCAATTGAGAAAATTTGTCGTTTTGTGGTAGGTTGACGTGCTGTTCTCTGTACATCAAATGTTCTCTCGTTGACAGTTTAAATATTGCGAGAAAGAGACGCCATTTTCAGGGTTCCGTAGCCAAATGGCAAAAACTGAACCCTTATGGATTCGTCATGTCTGTCTGTCTGTCTGTCTGTCCGTCCGTATGTGACAGCCACTTTTATCCGAAACTCTAAGAACTATACTATTTAAACTTGGTAAGATTTTCACACAAAAATAGAAAAAAAAACAATAAATTTTGGGGGTTCCCCATACTTAGAACTGTAACTCAATTTTTTTTAAATCAAATCCATACGTGTTCGGTATCTATGGATAGGTCATAAAAATGATATTGAGGTTTCTAATATCATTTTTTTTTCTAAACTGAATAGTTTCCGCGAGAGACACTTCCAAAGTGGTAAAATGTGCCCCCCCCCCCTGTAACTTCTAAAATAAGAGTGATAAAGTCGTTGTATGGTAGCACTTGTCGAAGAGAAACGCTCAGATGATGGAAATAACAATTTATTGCGAACACTCGGTGCACGGACAGAAACAATTAAAACAATGGTAGTCGCGTGCGATGTCGCGGTCGGATGGTGGCAGACTGACTTTATAAAATGAACGCGAACGAAAGCAACACCGCGCGCGGATACCCACACTTTTTCAGAATAAAAATACACAAATACCAACAGTTTACCACAATAAAAATATACCAAAATACCGACCAAAGAATTCGGCTTGCATGAATATTTTACAAATTAACTAACTAAAACCCTAAAACTTAATGTTACAAAGGTGCGCGTCGCCAACAAAGAGAAAAGAGAAAACTAAAAAATATATGATGTATTACCGATAAAGTCATGCGAAACCGACGCAATGGAAGTCGATTGTGTTCGCATGTTTCAAAAACGGCTTTTTTAAAAAAGAGCATTTTATGTATGGCACCAAAAATATACAATAAAGTACCAGAGGACTATAAATCGCTAAACACTAATCTATTTAAGAAAAACTAAAAAAATTTTTAATTGATAAATGTTATTATAATGTACAAGACTTTTTAAATGACAAACTCTGACTTCTTATGTTTTTTTTTTCTTTCTTAATTTTATTAATTTATAATGTAAACAATCTATTTAGTAATTTCTGACATTAATTATGTAATTTAAACTAATATTATTATTTTACACGGCGACTTTGCCAAAACATGTTGACACTTTAGAAAATGTAACAACAACCATAATGCATGATAACTCTGTAATATGTTTCACACGTGTTTTGGTAAATAAATTTATCTTTATCTTTATCTTTATCTTACCATGCAAACTTCCACCGAAAATTGGTTTGAACGAGATCTAGTAAGTATTTTTTTTAATACGTCATAAATCGTACACCGCAATTTACCTTTCGTAATGTTATGGACTTCATTTTGCAATAAAATACTATAACTATGACTGGATTGTCGTGATGAGTGAACTTTTACTTAGTTAGTTAGTTTGTCTGGGCTGTTTCCGCACTTAGCCTCCTGATTGGGCCATTGTGCGTGCTACCTTTTCCTTCTTACTCCAACCATCCTAGATCATCCCAGAAGGTCAGCAATCTTTTCAGATTTTTGCAGGCTTCCGGGAGAGATCCTGGCGATTGGAGGATCTGATGCCGTTGATCTGCCACGCTCCTACATTCCATAAGCACGTGCTGTGGCGTTTCTTCTGCCTCCATGCATCCTCTGCATGTGGGGCTGTCAGTCACACCTATGTTAAATAGGTGCTTGTTTAGAGGACAGTGACCGGTTATAACTCCTATAACCTTGCGGATTTTGTCCTTTTTTAGTCTGATGAGGTTGCAGGTAAGCTTATTTGATGCTACCGGAACTGCATTTTTTGTTTGCCTGCATCCTTCACCGTTTCTCCATTCTGTTAAATGCGTTTCTCTAGTTCTTTCGCGCAACCATGTTTTAATTTGGGCATGAGGTAAAGGCAGTAGTGGTTCCGGTCCGTGAACTACTGCCTTCGATCCTCGTTTTGCCAGCTCGTCTGCTGCGTCACGAACGTCACGTCGAACTTTTACTTATATAGGTACCTACAGGTTTGTACGGAACCCTCGGTGCGCGAGTCTGACACGCACTTGGCCGGTTTTTACCCATTGGAATTGAGCAATACAAACAAATCTTTATTTACACCAATGGAATTCCAAAGTGACACTTTAACAAAATTTCTTCCCCGTCACATAAATAAGGGATTTGCGAATTCTCATCAAGCGACAGAAGTAGTGGGGCCTATTCAATAAATTTTAATCAACGAACAGATTGCTTTGCCAATCGCTGCTTTGTTTTTCTACTCGCTTTTAGTCTGGAGTATCCCTAAGGCTTAAGACACAAATGCGTTTGCCGAAGGAAATAAGGCTAATGGAAAAAGGCCCGATTATTTTGTTTTTAATTCATTTATTTGCTATTGCGTTCTCCATATAGATTATTTGGTCAAGTGGTACGCAATCATTAAAACATACACACAAGGGTAACTTAATTCGTTAAAACATATACATACACACAAACACTCAAACACACACACACACACTCATTTGATAGAGTGCTCCTGTTCCTTTGTACCTTTTTTTTTCTTTCTATTAGTTCCAATTTATCCTATTAAGCAATTTAATGTTTAGAAGAATTAAACCCTCATAACATTGATTCTCGCCTAACACTAATAGAGAAAGGGAAGTGGCTGAAAATCAGCGTGGGTGGGATCACGATCCCATATCAGCACAAGCTGAGTCACCTCCTATTGCTTTCTTAAAAGATCAATGTATTTTTTTAATTATATATATATATATATATAAATATATGCATAGTTGTAAGTTTATGAAAGCAATAACTCATTTTTTTTAAAAAAAACATCATCTGCCAGTCTACCATAAGCCTATACTAATTTTTTTAAACCCTTGCGACAAAATCAAATAAAAGTCACAAAAAGATAAAGAAAGTCACAAAATGAAAAAGAAAACAAAATCCACTGAATCGGATCCTTAACCATGGGCTAAATAACCAAAATACATGCATAAGTCGACATTCAGTGACACTTTAGTGTCCGTATAAGAATTGAATTGAAAATAAAATAAGCCCGAACAAGTTGTATGTAGTCTTAGCCTTATACAATTCCGAATTTTAATATCTCACTAGGGGCGGCTTAATTAAAAGAGGCCTAAGGCATCGGCTATTCTTTTCATAGGATAGGCAGAATTATTTATAACGTTCAAGGCCGCGAAAGTACAACAGCAATCATTAAATTACCTCTAGATTTAAAAAAATATAATAGTACGTTTTATATAAATAAATAATAATATATAACAAATATTGGAAAACATTACATACATGGCTCTGATCCTATGATAAGTAGCTTAAGCACTTGTGTTACAGAAATCAGATACAACGACGGTCACATCACCCGGACCCGAGACAATATAGAAAAGTTATTATCCTACATTGACCGATCGGGAATCGAACCCGGGATCTCAGAGATAGCGACACCAAGTCCGGTATGCTCGCCTCTTGGCTACGGAGGTCAGTCGAGGACTATAGAACTAAATTATATCTCCTAATAATTTAAGAATTAGCAAAATACATAAGTCTAGTTACTTGAGAAAATATTATATAAATCTTAATCAGAGCGATTTTCAGTGTTCCATAGTTACACATATTACTTTAGGACCGATTTTCAAACGCCAGATAACTTTTATCCTACGAATAAAATTGACGCTTGAGTTGACACATTTTCTATACGAAAACTGTCAACTTGTCAAACTTACTGTTTAAATAAAAGTTATCTAGGTATTGTAAAATCAGACCTTAATCAGATACTAATAAAGTATTTTTACTAAATTTTACAGTTATTTATAAGTTTTCTTCACCAAATTTTTGGACATATGAATCTTGCATATACGTAGTCAAGTCAAAGTCAAAGTCAAAGTCAAAAATCATTTATTCAATTCAGGACAAAATTGCCACTTATGAACGTCAATAACAACATTATAGGCCCCTAGGGGGCCAGAACATGTCTCCTTATTTTTTGGGCCCTACTAGTTTTTTTTTCACACCCATTGTCTGGCCTCAGACTAACCAAAGCTTGTACTACGGCGACTAGATAATAAATAAACATACTTAAATACCTTCATAAACATCCATGACTTAGGTACAAATGCTGGTGCTCATCACACAAACATTTGCCCCTTGTGGGATTAGAACTCGCAACCGCTAGCTTTGTAGTCCGGAGCGCGAACCACTACACCAGACGGTCGTCATAAATATGTATTGCATATACCTAGTTACTTTCTTTAGAATCATCATCATTATTATTCCAGCAATACGACGTCCACTGCCATTTCTTGCGAGCTTAAAAGCGTCTTCCAATGCAGCGCTATTAATTTGAATATATGGGCCTTACTACAAAAAAGATAGACTAGGTTTAAACACTGCCTGAAGATTAGCCAACCAATGAAATCATTATGGTGACATAACCGAGACATGTGTGATGTGTCAATATTCCAAATATAAAGCTATTCTTTAGACATAGTTTAAACCTAGTCTATCATTTTTGTAGTAAGGCCATTAATGTTTATTTCGAAGGTTTTACACACTTGAAAGTTAGTATAAAAATTGTTTGGCGCTAACGCTGTTAAACTCCTAAGGTAAAGCGGGCCTTCTGTGTTTATATTCTGTGCCCTAAGTATAAAACAAAAGGATCGCGTGACGTCATCAAATCCTGTAAGGTATTATACTTTGTTGACGCGGTGTTGCTTAAGTCTTTGTTAACTCGCGACGGTAACAAGCATAAGTCTGATATTACAGAAAATGTTCGTTCATTGCATGAACAATTAAGCACCTTATAATTACGACGCCGTTCACACAAAAGCTTTAATTTTAACGGGTTTTAAAACATTTATTTAAACAGTTAAGCGTTTTAAAACGCTATGATTTAATAATGTTTAAAGTACGCTGATTGGAAATATTTTAGTAATTATCTTGTTTTTGATACAAAGATAAGGTACCAATATTATCAAATAATTATAAATATGGGTAAAGGGACTTCGGACCTTTGGACAGGATAAGTGACACAAAAATTTGCATAAATCTATATAACCATAATGTACAGTATAGATAGATACTCTTTATTGCACACCATACAAGTAAATTACACATGAGTTTTACAGAAAGACGTACAATTTAGGCGGTCCTATCGCTAATAGCGATCTCTTCTAAACAACCTTATATGTGGTTACAAGACTACTCTTGAGTTACGGACACCCTATATATTTTACCGTGTCTTGATTCGTAATTTTCGAATTGTTATATGAATTTTCGTCTCAACTTTCGTCGACTCACGACGGTAACTGGTAGAAGTCTGATATTTCGTACAAAGTCTTTACAGAAACCGCTGGCACGTTCGTTCGCGCCGGAACAATTAACAAAGCACCTTATAATTACGAGACCGCTCACAAAGGCTTTGATTCTGCTGCGGCAAGAGTGATTCGCGAATCGCTTAGGCTTCATACTTTTAATTCACAAGTTGAAAAATATTGTTGGGAATAATTTTAGGGTAAGTTTTTAGCTTTGTAGAAAGCGAATAATGTAAGCTTAATAATCAGTGATAGGAATAGGTAGATTGATTTGTTGTACTTTGGTAGTGCTAGCATAATATGGATATTCCTTTTTTCCAGAAACTGATACAAAGAAATTCCGGAATCCTGGAGGCTTGTCCATATTAACATCATTGACCCCAAATCAATCTACCTACTCCGATCACTGTTAATAATACATAGTCCTTTCCCACACTCTATAATAGTTCAATATTTTCATTTAGGTATCGCTAAAACAAGTAATTTCTTGTACGGTGATGGGGTCATTCAAATAATACGCAGAATTTAAATACGTATTTACTTCTCTTTCATCAACTTACTTCACTAAATATTATATGCGATAATATATTTTTTACCATAAAAATGACAGTTACTTATTTGAAATAAACTTTGTTCCTATTGAGTCATCTTGCTTCCCCGAGCGTACAATTTAGAATGCTGCGCTTGAACGGAGCGGCTGACCCCCTCTCTAAAGTACCCCCACTACCACCTTCGTGGTGGTGGTTAACTATACGAGTAAAATGAGTGACTCGGAAAGTACTAAGCAGACGAGTGACCTTTTGCATATTTATTGACCTAATTCCGGAATCAAATTCTGCTTTTGAAAAGAAGTTTACACTTGGAAATGTATATTTAAAAATTAATGTGTTTGTAAAATTTTCTAATAACATTTTTAAGTTACATTTTTTACAAAGTGTAGGTCATGTGTTACCCCGTCCAAAACAAACCCGGTCACTGTTAGCATAGGTTATCGGACTGACTTTACCAAGACCACAATTAAGGAAGAAATGCGTTTGGAAATATTTTTCATCGTGCTCGGGCAAACGACGCTGGACATCATCATCATCATCTATACGGTCAATCCCGGTTGCGTCCAAAGCCATTGATTTGGAGCCCAGGGTCCGCTTTCCTTGATTTGCTCCTCCACTTCGCGCGGTCTTGAGCGTCACTAGCTGTGAGATCATTGGCACGCATGTCAGCCCTCACAACGTCAAGCCAGCATTTCTTGGGTCTACCCCTTTTGCCAGGACCTGGCGGTGGCGGCATGGCCAGACATTTGTTTCCTACGTAGCTTGCCGGTTTCCGCAAAACGTGGCCGTACCAGCGTAGGCGACTCTCCTGCAGTTTGTCTGCAATATCACGGACACGAAGACTACCGCGGATGCGCGAGTTCCTCACGCGGTCCTTACGCGTGACTCCGCACATCCACCGCAGCATATTCATCTCCGTGACACGCAGCTCCTGCTTGTGTCGCTCAAGTAGCGGCCATGCTTCGCTGCCATATAAAAGAACAGGCCTAATGATGGACTTATAGATCTGTCCTTTAAGCTTAACCGGCATTCTGGGGTCACAAATGACACAAGTCACCTCTCGCCATTTGGCCCACGCAGCAGCAATGCGTGCTTTGACGTCGCAATCGATGTCTCCGGACACGATGTCGCCATGGTTACGAAACGACGCTGGACATCGTCATTTCGTAACCACGGCTTATGCCACTAGTTACTAGGTCAAAACGTCGGGAAAATCAGTTCGTAAAAAGAGGTATGTGTTAAATTAATACCCGTGTAGTGTATGCAATTTTTTTTTATAGTTTGTTACATAAAAAAGATAAAACACATAAACTATCAATTGTTTTAGCGATACAAGATAAAGCTATTGCTCTTTATAATAAATGTTAATAAATTCAGATCCGAAATCTATTTCAGTGAAATATATGAAATGGGTAAAATATCTAAGCAGTTATTAGGAATTATGAGGATCATTAAAGGTAACATGAAAATGTTCAACTTGAAATAATACAGGCCATTTTTGTTACAACTTACTAAGTACAAATCATTTTGTAACCACTAATTTAGGCATTATTATTAATAATGGGGAAAAAGTGTTTTATTTAACAAATTTATAGCTTAGAAAGCCTTAGGGTAATTTCTATTACAACTTTGGTACAGTCATCAACTCATCACCTTCTAAAAATGTCTTGTCCAAATCAGTTGTCAGAAGTTAAAATTCCTAGAACCCACAGCGCCATCTACTGGGTCTGATTGTGAAACTAAACTATCTAGGGACCCACTCAAATATACACAAAAACAATTTTTAAAAATCTTGTATTACGAGGGACATTTTAGAGGTTTTTTTGCGTTGCGTTGCGGTGCGTCTGCCCTATTAATTTGAAAACAATTTTTACAAATTTTAAGAATTTTAGTATAATTTCTGTTGTAGGAATCACATCGTTTAGGGACTTGTAATAATACGAGTAAATTAGAAAATATTTCATAAAAAAAAAAATTGTGAGCATGCATTTTGTTTTCTATATAAACTCAGGTTCTTAATGTTTTGCTGTCATTAACTAAAAGTGTTCCACAAACCCTCTGCTCCTGTTTCAACACACTTTTAAAAAGAAGAAATGTATGCCTAATACATTCCACTGCAGTGCACAGGCATCACCTCAGCTATGAGGTGGTTTTGTATACTCCACCACGTGGGCCCAGTGCGGATTGGTGGAGAGATGCTGTAAGGTCAGTGACTTAACCTTACTGTCAGATGTTATTAAGCCGCCTTATAGCCTCTGACTAGACTTCACGACTAGTATCAAGCAATGGCCAGGACCAACTTAACAATAATATAAAACAATAAATGAAATCCAAAGATAAATAAATATTTAAATGCCTAAAAATACTATTTATTTGATTATGTTATTCAATATATTATTCAATAATTATCATATGATTTCTTAATGTATTTTAATTCTTTAAAACTTCTTAAAATAAACAAATTGATCTAATTATGCATGGCGTCATCCTCTCTGCCCACAACACCTATCTTATTGTTGTGCCCTAAAGGGTCTATAATGATCTGTTTTATGTACTTATTTATAACACCTGTGTAACATTATAGAATGCAATAAATATATTGAATTGAATTGAACTTTTAACGTGCATTCTAAAGCACGAAGATGCTTTACACTGTTAAAACCAAGTTTTTTATCCTAAGTTTGATAAAATATCTTTACATAAATATATAAATATAAATATTGGACAACATCACATACATTTGCTCTGATCCTGTGGTAAGTAGCTAAAGCACTTATGTTACAGAAATAACAACGACGGTACCAGAATACGGACGGTACAAAGATAACTTTTCTACATTGATCCGACCGGGAATCGGACCTGGGACCTCAGAGATAGCGACACAAAGTCCGGTATACTCGCCTCTCGGCTACGGAGGTCGTCTTTAATATTATCATACTCGTTCCAAAAAGCCTTAGCATTCTTGTTCGAAAAAGAGTAACATCGAAAAAATAAAATGTTCAAGTTTTTTGTATAACATGTTTATAATGTGCTAAATTAGCGTTATTTGGCACATACCGTAATATCAACAAAGGCGAATTCCATTGAAATATATACAAATTTGGTTATTCCCAAACTGTTATTATAAGCTTGACGCGAGAAACCAAATAAATTTCCGGCTAAAGGCGGATTGTTAATAAATCTAACGAAAACATCATTCAATCTATTTTGAATGGCTTTGTTTAATAGGGACTAACCTTTGATAATATTAAGTATAAAAATATATAAGCGGAGTTTGGTTAAATAAAGTGAAAATAAAGTATAAGTCGTTAAATATCGTGCTCGGATTTGTGCGAAGATTCATTTTTCCAATTATCCTACGACATTATATTTCCTTCCTAATAAATTATAGTATAATGATTTTAAAAAATTGTCTAAATTTCCTCGTCTTTGTATTGCACCAGTTGACCCATCTGACTTTGCTCTATTGATTTCAATAATTCCATTTATAAATATAAATAAATAAATATTTGACAACATCCCATACATTACTATGATCCTTTAATAAGAAGTTTTGTAACAGAAATCAAAAATAACCAGATATTGCACTTTTTAAGCAAAACTTGAACAACCTCCTAGGGGCTGATTGCCGGTGCTTAAATACAACAACTTTTTCTATGGGACCAACATTGAAATCGCAAAAAAAACACTTCCCCATACTAAGCCGCCACCAGCTGACATCAGTTTGTATGTTTTTTTTTTTAGATTTCTATGTTGGTCCCATAGAAAAAGTTGTATTTGAGCACCAGAATCGACCCCTAGGAGGTTGTTGATGTTTAACAAATAACTTTTTTTTTAAATTTGATAATTAAATGCAAAATACGACTAGTTCCAAGAGCTAGCAGCAAACCTTCAATGATTTAAGAGGAACTTGAAGAAAAAGGTTGAGGTGCTTGTAGCTCAGTGGCGGCAGCGCTTTGGTAATGATTACCAAAGTTAAGCCACCTACGCCGCGGTTATGATTGGATGGGTGACCATTCCAACCATATTTAGTGACATTTATCACAAGCATCTCAGTACTTCGGAAGGCACGTTAAAAGTTGGTCCCGGCTAATATCGCTTGATACTAATCGTGAGGTCTAGTCACAGGCCTTAGGGCGGCTTATTAATAACTGGCAGTAAGGTTAAGTCACTGGCCATACAACACCCTTCCAACAATCCGCACTGGGCCTGTGCCCTGCAGTGGGACGTACATTGGCATAGGTACTTTGCTTTATTGAAGAAAAAGAAACATTAGTGGGACAACATTAAGTTACCATGCAACAAGTACTGGAATAATTTGAGTTGCAGACTAAGTATGTGTTTTCTGCAGCTCGGTTAACCTGGATAACGACGGGGTTTAATACACAATTTCATATTTTATACAGGGTTACATGTCAAGGTAGTGCCAAATTTTAAAAATAAGGTCTAGAGAAAAAAAAATCTTATTTATCGTAATTAATTTCAGTCGTCGTATTTCAGGAGTAAAATATACTTAAAAAATTCCGAAAAAAAGGAAAACGCAATATGCGCCGTTATTTATCAGAGATCACAGGCATATACCGACGCCGCTTCAACAAGAACCTCATGCAGTGCACATACGGTGCAATTTAATTGAATAATCGTACATTTTCTACGTATTCTATTTTTCAAATGTAGAATGGAAGAATTGAAAATGAAAGAAAAAAATACTTTGTTTTTTATATAGATCGATTTAGTTACTGGTTTTGAGTGGTCCCTGAAATATTGGCACTACCGTGAAATGTAACGCTGTATAACTAGCGCTGTAAATGCCAAAATAGCACACAAAATAAATCCATAAACAGTTTTTAGGAAATAAAGCGTCGCTACTTGTCCGATCTTTCCCAGAAAAGCGTCATGGGAGCAAATTAGAACTTACTAAGTTGGAGTCGCAAGCGGAATAACAAAACTTCTTATTGTCGTGTGGAAAAGCTTGTGAACTGTTGAAAGAAAGCAAAAGTTCTTAGAGACATGATGTCCCTTTCAATAACCGCTGAACGTGAGCGGATTGCAATGGATTAGAGTATAAATGATTTTGAAACTCTAAGCCCTGCGCGCAAAGCTTGCCATAAATTCAAGTGAATATTTGTATTATGTGGAAATATTAAGGCAGGCAGAAAATTCTTTTATTGGACGCAAAACTGAATTGTCCAGATACAATAGATACTACTTTTGAGACAATTTGAATAACGTCTGCAAAAATGTTATAAGTTTGACCTTGACTACAAAACAAAATTGACTAACTCCAATTAAATTGGTACCAACCAATATTTTTTTTACAAATCACTTCAATAATAATTCTGCTAAAATGAATAATACTTATTGAAACGGTAATTACCTCAATCATTAAAATGTACAGTCAACATTAAAAATAGATGATCAAAAACGAATTTTAAAAAAGTACTGACTATTCTAAATGTCACAATAACCTGACGTCTTTATTTTGACTTTTGGGTAGTAATTTGACAGACTATTGTGATATGAATGCAATGAGCTAGTTTTGATGTTGACTGCACGTATTTTACCTTTCACTGTCTGACATTTCGTCCAGGTTATACTAAACGTGTTCACAGAATGCTTGCTTACATTACGCTTAGAATTCGTGCTTGAATGGCCTGGTAATCGTCTTCTATCCCTAGCCAGAGTCATAAATGTTAGGAACATTTTTATTATATTGAATTTCTTTCCAAATAGCATTCAGCACTTAATTCAGCAGAATATAATAGCAAACCAAAATCCAACCACCGGCCACACTAAAGCTAAAAATAAGAAAAATATCTTATATATATAAAACAAAGTCGGGTTAGTTACACCGTTTATAAGTCAAGAACGGCTGGACCGATTTCAATGACCTTTGATTTGTTTAATTTTTCTTTGCCCCGAATAGCAGAATAATTAGTAAAAAACAGAAATATCCACGAAAAAAAAGTATGAAGGGGCGGCACGAAGTTCACCGGGACAGCTAGTTAAATCTATATATAAAATTAAATAAATATTCTTACGTGATGGTTGACACGATACAACAATTATTAGATAGGCTAACATCTTAGTTCATCAATTCCCGTTATAAACAGTATACTAAATGCTGTCATATTTCATGTCTGACAATTAATGTCTGATTTGCTGATAATAATATTCTCTTGAATATCCAAAATATAATTGTATTATTACACACAAACATTCTTGTAATTTCACACCTAAAATGGTAACTTCTATGACTGGTGGTTCTTGGTCATTGTATTTATAGGCGCAAAACATTGTCTTCTATTCTGTCTTTGTTAGTGCCTAACAAAGCCGGGGCAAGGCTCTAGTTCAGAATAAGTACGACACGAGTACTGTTGTTTTCGTTAAGTTATCTTTCATCTTCTCAATCACCTTTACTTTCAGCTTCGAAAAAGTTTGGCGTACTTATCAACATCCTTATATCTACTCAACGTCTGCGTTAATCTAATGGAGATATAAAAGAAACAGTACTCTTTGAGGAATAATTGGATGTGCCCTAGAAAACTAGGCCAACTTGTTTCGATATAATGGAAATCGATGTAACAATAGGCTTACTACGAAAGAGTGACGGAGTGGAGCGAGAGAAACAACTATTGAAACGTGTCCAGCCAGTGCTATTCTTTATAGTCGTATTTTATTAGAACAGTCCAAATTATGAAAAAAAGTTGTTGCTAATTAAAAAAAACCTTTTTTAGTTAAGTTTTTTTAAGAGCAACTATATTATCAATTGGGATATCCCAATTAACCATGATCATAGGTGTGGCAATTCTAGTTATTATATGACGTGATTGACATCAGACCTACACAGCACTTAGACAGGGAACCAAAATCATTTTGTACTGTGACTACATATCCAGTGTTATATAAAAGTGAATGTTTCGTCAATTTACAATTTCGAGACCGCGACAATGATTAGTGTGTTTGACGCATAAAAAGGCAAATTCTACCCATTCTAAGTATCTTAAAAAAATGGGTAGAAAGTTGGTTTTACGGAAAACTAGGACACCAGCTCGATGGACCGATGACCTTAGTAAGCTGAGAGTGGCTTGCTGAAAAACGGGAGATCGTGCTCTTTGGGAAAGGCTTTCGTCCAGCTGTGGACAAATGATGACAATCATGATGATAAATAAAACACTAAAGATTTTAGGTACGTTTTTTTGCATTCTGTCTCATGAATATCCATATTATGGCTTTATCTAAACAGTTAAGCTTTAGACAAAATAAGATGTAACTCTGTAATCAGTTCATTTATATTCATCGCTGTCATTCACTGCCGTTCGTTTTCATTGAGAATTTGATTTTCTCGAAGACTAGCAAAAACATTGGAGAATTCTAAATGAGGACTTGTTTTACTATAGTCGGATTTACTGGTATTTTATATGAATATTAAGGAGACTAAATACTTTGAATTAAAAACAAAACCATCAAATGCTCGTTTCAGATACATTCTCATAATACACCTAATTTATAAGTAGATAAAGGAACTTAAGTGTTTAAGCTTAATTTACCCGAAATGATTTCTTAAACTTAAAACCATGGCATGATAATGACATGACACGCCACGTTTAAAATTAAACGACAAAAATATAAAATGGACTGTGTGACTGTACCTAGTCTTTTTAATTCTGATGTAATGAAATGTTAATATTATAAATATCATTACTTTGTGCTTATGATTTATATTTCACTAGCTTTCCCGGCATACTTCGTACTGCCTTATTTTTTTTTTGTAAAATTTTCTTAATTTTTATAGTGATATAACATTTTAAACTTTCTTGTTGCATTTTTTAACTAACACTATGCATCAAACGGGTATAGTGGTTTGGTTTGGTGCATAGTGTTTAATAGTTATTTTGCTATTCGGGGCGGAGACAAATTTAACAAATCAAAGATCACAAAAATCGGTCCCGCCGTTCTAGAGTTTATAAATGGTGTAACTAACCCGTTTTTTCTTAAACATATAAATAGATAGATTACTGTATGACTTTCACAAGTGCTCGTTAACTTGAAAACATAACTATATTATATTTATAACGTGAGACTGTAATTATATTGTACATTATTATTGTTTTCTAAATGCTAATCAATATCTACAGTAGGTTTCTAAATATACAAGGTGATTTCACGCCAAAGTCACGTGATATGAATCAGTTAAATTACGCGTTGTTGGTGTGTGAGAATAATTAATCTTTATTACGTGTTAAGAGATAACTGTGATTTTAAATAACACATTAAAACATATCTATTTCTTAAAAATAAATAAAGAGAGCATTAAGAAAAACGTGGCTCATTAATTCAAATGAAAACATCGGTTAAGAGGGTTCCGTCATTAAAAACGTACCGGTTGAAAGCCGAACGGTGATTTCAGTAAAACATCGAGATTTACATATTCAACAGACTCCGTTAACATTAAAATAGCTTTAGGAAGTCTTGTCAAGGGTAGAAATACAGAAATATTTCGTATTTTCATGAGTGAGGCTGATACCCAGTAAAGTCAAACGACTATTTATGTAGCAAATTATGAAAAATTAATTGTGACATCGATAGACTCGAGCATCCTTATTTTCTTTAGAAAATGACGTCACAAGATCGTTTTAATGTCAGGCGTTTAAATCCCCAGATTCTGATTGCTGTTATAAATATATTTCTTATAGATATTTTTATAAGTGAAATATATACTAACTACATTATCTGCATTGGCTCAAGGTTGATTGGTAGAGATTTTGGTATAGCATTAAGTCAGCCAATTATACTTACCTGTGCAATAAAGTTTAAATAAATAAACATACCTATTTTTTCAGTTAGGAAACAACGTAAATGTTAAATTAAAAATAAAAATAAAAATTTTTTTTATTTAGTCTTCAAGTTTTAGTTGAAGACGTCTTCCCATGATTTCAATTCTTTAGGGCGGTAGATATTATTTTCGGCTCTCCGTAGAGGAGACCGGGGATGGTTGGGTATAGGAGCAGGATGACTGACTGTCATACACTTGAACTACTTGATAGTGTTGCATTATGTAACTAGGTGTGAATCTCCTCACTGTCACTGCGCACGCAGCATTACATTTCTCATGCTTAGTTATTGAATGTCACAAATAAATCCAGTTTTTGACAGATAGTTAACCCTTAGGGCCTATTTTACATTCGTCAAGTACCTAGCTCATAATGGGCTAGTTTCCTAAAAAAAACTAATTAAAGTTCTGCGTAACGTCACGTCTTGCGACACTTTTTAGCTAGGCGTGAAGTCACGTGCTCACTTTGATGAGCTTTATCTTCGTCATTTTTTGTTTGATTGACAAAAGACAAAATATGGGTCCAATATTTTTTGATAATCTAACTGACGGACTAAATACAATAATCATTTTTTGACCCAGGAAACTAGCCTATTGACTTAATAGTTTTCTTAGGTGTTTCTTAAAGCTTAAAAGATACTTTATTGGGCAACTTAACATTAAAAATCAGAAATCAGTCTTAATTTTTTTTAAAAGGGTATAGTTACAATAGTAATACAATAATAATACAATAAATGTATTTCAGTAAAAAGTTTTATCTTACATTAATTAGTGGCCGGAGTCTCCTTTTAAGCAAAAAATGCCTGCCAGGAGGCTCCGCTCTTCCATTACATCGATTTATGTTCTGTTAGAATATACAAGAATTACAGTAGGTATTAAAACAAAAAGATTGAACGTATAACGCCCAAAGAAGTGTTTCTGTGCGTGTTGATTATAGTAAGTATATTTGTGTGTGTGTGTATGAGTGTGAGTGTGCGTGTGTATTTGTGTGTGTGTGTGTGTGTGAGCGTGTGAGTGTATGTATGAGCAACGAGTACGCAAAGAGTGATGGAAATGCTATTAAAATTAATAGATAGGCATATAGCTTTTAAGTTACATTTATTTAGAAAGTATTTATTTAATTTGTAGTAAAAATAGCTCTGTGCTTTGATAATCAAGATGTTTTAACCACGTAAGTATCATCTTTTTACATTCATTGTATTTTTTTGGATAAATGTCTAATTCTTTATTAATATAATTATAAATTTTAGCGGACAGACTACAATACTGTGCAGAAGCAAATTTTGTTTTTGTTTTTGGCACTTTAACTGCATTACGTTTTCTTCTACTTTCCTTTTCACAAGTGACATACGTTAAGGTCTTGTGTTTTTTTAAAACAATATTTATTATAAATAATTTCCTTACCGAGAGCAACCCACAGTCAGAATAAAGCTGTTCAGTAGGATATCGTAGGCGTTTAAAAAACATAGTCTTAAGCTCCTAAGTCCTAAGTTACAAAACCTATATGTTGGTTCATATGGCGAGAAATGTCAGACTACTTTTTTATATCTTGATGTACCTAGCGTGTTTCTAAGTAAGTAAATAAACGAATATGTTTTTTTTTTTAATTGTAGCAATTGAAATTATACAAAAAACGTTAGGCAAGGTCACCGACTCTACCGTAAAACTTAAAAAGTGAATAAATTCCAAATTCCCCCTTTTAAGGTTTTTTTATATTTTCATAAATATTCCGAATATTTCGGGTGGACACTTGCTCCTTGATGACATTGTATAAATGCTTTGTAAAATACAAAAGTTGTAGGTAAAAACGTTACGTCATTCAGTATAAACGTTAGGAAAATACACGATAGCATTCTTGATTTAGGCGTATTATACTTTAATCGTTGGGTAATTTTTAATTGACGATAGTGAAATTGGCCCTTAGTTAACTATTTTCAGCCTTTTCTACACATGTTTTTATTAATCTACAAAGAAAACTTATTCGATATCAAAGACGACTATCCAAAGAACCCCGACAAAGCAATCTGGGACAGTAATAACATTTGGCGTAAAACGTTTTATTACAACATTCAAATAAATATTCGGTGTAACTGCCATGGTGGTCATGGCTATTGTTCATGAAATAAAAATATTTAGTGTGAAGGAATGGTCCCAAAAATACTCATATAAATCAGCACAAAAAATCTCTGTTTAGCCTCACGGTTGACTGGTAGATAATGCTTAATGATAATTTAGGGTTTGATTTTATTTTCAACCGACTTCAAATAGGAGGAGGTTCTCAATTCGACTGTTTTTTTTTTGTATGTATGTTACGCGATTACTCCGCCAATTATGAATTGATTTTGATGATTCTTTTTTTGTTTGGTAGATCATACTTCAGAGGTGGTCTCATATAAATTTTATCGAAATTGATGTGATTCATGGGTCTATGTTAACCAATATCTTCGACAAATGTATACCGATTTTGATTATTTTTTCAGCAGAGATTAGGATTTATCACAAAAAACAGATGAAATAAGTAAATTTTATTATGCCATATATATGCCAGCCGATGAGAGATTCAATGTTTTTGTTTGCACCGACTCCAAAAGTAACTGATTAGGTACTTAAGTGTTAGGATTATTTTTAGCTTTTAGTGTTTTGAAGTTGGTTTTATTTTTTTTAATAAAATTTACTTATGTGCAATAAAGTTTTAATAAATAAATATAAATCAGGCAGGCAGTTGGTACAATTAATATATCTTACAGAGAGCTTTATAGAATAATACAGTTGAATTTAAACTGAGTGGGAAAGAAGGTTATGAGGTTATTATAGTCAGAATTGTTTCAGACAATAATTTCAGCTTAAATTTTCCATGTAATCATAACAAATCATTAAAATAGTTCAACGAAAACTGTGGAACAAGCCAGTACTTCTTCTTTGACCTCTTAAGTTACATAAACAGATTTCATCATCAACATCATTTCAGCCATAGGACATCCACTGCTGAACATAGGCCTCCCCCAATGACTTTCATTGGAGGGTATTACCAATACTCGCCACGCTTTTTATAAGATTTCGCACGAAGACGCTGCTGCCAGTCTCGTGATACATGCATTAGTCGCCTCTTACGTCACGCCTCCTGTTGGCGGATTACACAAGCGGATTTACATTTACTAAAACAGTACGAAACATTCTATTCTATCCAAGTACTCTACGTTATTACATCGTCGCATTCACTCGTCTAAACGCGACGCTTCCCCGAAGCGCTATTTTAATTCCGTGGAATATCAAAGCGGCACGGAAATTATATCATCAACGGATGTACGAGAAACGACCCCGGTACTACATGTGCTGGCAATTTGTTTACCTCCAACGAAATTCGTTGTAGCGATACTGGTTCGCTGAAGCACGGGCGCACGGCCTATTTTGAATACGACGGTTTAGTTGTTGGGTTGTGACTAAATGTGATTCGTGTTGAACTATAGGCAAATGTAAAATCCAATCTAAATTATACAACAATAGTTGTCACAGACACTTTTTTGATAACAAACTTTTGTATTTTTTACTTTTTATTTTGACGACTGTCTGGTGTAGTGGTTCGCGCTCCCGACTACAAAGCCAGCGGTTGCGGGTTCGATTTCCGCAAGTGGCAAATCTTTGTGTGATGAGCACGAGCATTTGTACCTAAGTCATGAATGTCTATAAACGTATTTAAGTATGTTTATCCGTTACCTAGTCGCCGTAGTACAAGCTTTACTTAGTTTGGAGCTAGATGATTGGTGTGATTGTGGAAACAATTTATTATTTATTATTGTATTTGATATTTTTTAATAGTTTTGTTCTTTGCTATCGATTTGAGGTCTAAAGTGAAAATTTCGTACCGCCCCTTTTATAATTTGTTTGTGAATTTTATCCGTCACTTTTATTATTATTCTGCTATTCGGGGCGAATACGAATTCGAAAAACCAAAGTTCATAAAAATCGGTCCAGCAGCCGTTGTTGACTTATAAATGGTGTAACTAACCCGACTTTGTTTTATATTATTTAGATTTATAGACTACGAACGAATCGGTTACAATAGTATTTGTTACCAGTCTAAAAGCAGTCTTACCGGCACTTAATAGGACAATTCAATTCAATTCAATATATTTATTGCATTCTATAATGTTACACAGGTGTTATAATTAGATACATAAAACAGATCATTATAGACCCTGTAGGGCAAAACAATAAGATAGGTATTGTGGGCAGAGAGGATGACGCCATGCATAATTAGATCAATTTGTTTATTTTAAGAAGTTGTAAAGAATTAAAATAATTAAGAAATCATATGATAATTATTGAATAATTTATTGAATAACATAATCAAATAAATAGTATTTTTAGGCATTTAAATATTTATTTATCTTTGGATTTCATTTGGACTTTGATTCTCAGTAGCAGTTGATATTAAAATCAAAATATTCAATTCTGCTATGTCTTGCAGCCTTTCTAGCATGAGCACCATAACACGATATGATATAGTAATATATCGACACCAACTGTAAAAACATGACAGATATAGCCGCCATGTTAAATCGCCGTGCCGGTGAAGTCACTTAGTGTGATCATTGTTTCGATAAAAATTCAAAATGGTGGTTAGATCAGTATCGATATATAGCTTTATCTATCATAATATATCGTGTTTTGGTGGTTATGCTAGGGGGGCAGCTGTGAAAAAGTCAAACTTGTAAATCAAGGCAATCAAAAGATACGGCAATTTACGCCGCATTCTTAAGACTCGCAAAAGAATTAAAACTTATAGGGTACTCCCCTCGACCTAGAATCATGAAATTTGCCAAGAAGGAATGTCTTTTAAGTCTGGTAAAAGAAAAAGTCCGAAAACCGTAAATTTGTTACATCTCATTTTTTCGAAGCTTGATTACTATTTACATATTTGTACGGAACCCTTGGTGCGCGAGTCAGACTCGTACTTTATAATAATAAATAAATAATAATTTGTTTTCCACAATCACAGAAACTACCTTGCCCCAAACTAAGCAAAACTTGTACTATGGCGACTAGATAACGGATAAACATACTTAAATACATTCCTAAACGTCCATGCCTTAGGTACAAATGCTCGTGCTCATTACAAAAACATTTGTGCCTTGCGGGATTCGAACCCGCGATAACATCACATACATTGCTCTGATCCTGTGGTAAGTAGCCAAAGCACTTATGTTACAGAAATCAGAAACAACGACGGTAGCACAACACCCCGACCCGAGACAACATTGAAAAGTTATTTTTCTACATTGACCCGACCGGGAATCGAACTCGGAACCTCAGAGGTAGCGACACCAAGTCCGGTATACTCGCCTCTCGGCTACGGAGGTCGTCGATATGTTGTGAGTAGGTATATTTTTTCTTTTTTTAAAATTAAAATATACTTTATTCATATCACAAAACGTGGTAAACTCACAAATGTGGATTTACAAGAATAATTTACTATTATTCGCAGTATCTGGGAGTCTATAAATATAAAATCAAAATGACACCTCTAACAAGGGTCGGGCAAAAATAAATAAGTACAGTTCGCGTTCAATTTGGTTACCAAATTGACGAGAAATTGGTCCTTTGGCGCTTAGAGATTGTGCCGAATAAAAATGGTAATTTCTATAGCATTTATGCGTAGGATTTGTTTTTGTATTTCAATTCTCGGACGTTAGAGCTACTACGATTGATAATTGCAAGAAACCTATAAATAGGTTTTTAGTCAATTCTTCCGACAATCTCACACATTTTGGCGCTAGGAATAGGCAAGTTTCGTAAAAAAAAAACTAATTAGTCCGTCAGTTGAAATAACAGAAAATATTGGACACGTATTTTTTCTTTTCTCAATCAAACATAAAATGATGAAGATATAGCCCGTTAAAGTTTCGCGTAACGTCACGCCTTGCGACACTTTTTAGCAAGGTATGACGTCACGTGCTGCCATTCCCAAACTTTGATGCGCTTTATTTTCGTTATTTTTGTTTGATTGACAAAAGACAAAATAAGGGTCCAATATTTTTTGATAATCTAACTGACGGACTAAATAGAATCATATTTTTTTGACCCAGGAAACTAGTTTATTGCTTTGAACGCAAACGGTTTCGATTATATAGATATTCGATTCCCGGTTTAGGTCAATTCAGAAAACTAACTTCTCTAAATTGGCTTGGATCTGAGAAACGTTCTGGCAAAATTCATTAACAATACCATGAGTATCATCACAAATAAATAAATATTGGACATCATCATTGCTCTGATCTTATGGTAAGTAGCCAAAGTACTTGTATTACAATCAACAAATCAAAAACAGCGACGGCACCACATCACCCATTCCCGAGACAATATAGAACAGTTATTTTTCTACATGAACTGACCGCGAATCGAACCCCGGCCCTCAGAGATAGCGGTATGCTCGTCTTGTCTTGTATTCAAATTACATACATTCATGTTGTATAAACACAAAACGCTTATTAGATAAATACTGGGTGTCAGTATTTTAACAAAATCTTACAGTTTAATTCCTGACCACCAAATAGGAGCTTGAAATACTTTATATCTTTTTTTTTATGTCTCGTGTTTGCAGGTTTAGACATCCACCTCCTAAAAAAATCTAGTTTAGAACTTAATTTTCGCATATAGTAAGTTTTCAACACAGCTTTTTATTACATTTCCATGAACTAGGGTCATATAAAGACAGATTCTCGTTGCTTATATTATGTACCCACTTTACCTAACTCAGCATTAATATTCATATTGCGGTGTTTAGCTTCAAGGGCAGACCATGTTACCTACACTAGAGTAATTACGTCGTAGGCCTTAAAATTAATGTGAGATAGGTATGTACGTAAATAAATCCTGATAAGGTTGTTATACCTAGACAACTTAATTGTCTTTAGAAATTGTATATTCGTAAAAAGGTAAGTACGCATATTATGCGTCACACTGCGGACCAAAAGCCTCACATTCACTATAAGGTGGTCATATCTTCTGCACCAGCCCAGTGCGTATGGATAGAAGAAGTTGTAAGGCGTGACTAAACCTTACTGTCAGATGCTTACTACGTTTCACAGCATGATTCAAGTTATATCAGCGATGACCAACTTTTAACTTGTCATCTAAAGTACGGAGATGCTTGTGACAAATGTCAATAGATAAATATGGTCGGAATGGAGGGCCAAACCTGCGCTGCTACTTTAGCTTGCTAATCCATTGGGCTATGTCAGCGACTTTTGTTCGTTTAGCCTCCTCATTTCTGATCAGATCTCGCAAAAAAAAACACTAAACATAGCAATTACATAGCATGGTTTCTTCTGTTAATACTGTTTTGTTACTTACATTTAGTATAAACTAACTGTCCCGGCGAACTCCGTACCGCCCCTTCATAATATTTTTTTTCATGAATTTTTCCGTTTTTTAAAATATTTATTCTGCTATTCGCGGCGGAGACAAATTCAACAAATTAAAGATCATAAAAATCGGTCTAGCCGTTTTCGACTTATAAATGGTGTAACTAACCCGACTTTTTTAAAATTATATAGATAAGTCCTGTAAATTCTCTCCCATACAAAACAGATACAGTTAAAAAAATTGCGGAAAATGTTGTTGAAAATAATGACATTTCTTCTGTATAGGTTATGTACTCCATGCTAACACTAGACACAAGTGACCTTTCCGATGTTTTTCACATCAGTAATTCAAACGAACCCCTAAAAACAAGGCCATTACGTTCGTGGGCGACATCGTTAAGGTGTCTCCGAGTCTTATCTGCCCGTGTCTAGTAGCGTGACTCGCCCCTGTTGCTGACTCGACGGAATAATGACGGAATCTGTGTAAATGAAAAATCTTGTGGAAATAAAATCACTGTATTCTTGTGACGATCCAATTAGAGCAGTGGAGTGGCTGTGATTCGCCTTAGTTCGATTTGTAAAATAAAGCCTGCTTAATTGGGTTAAGTCTGGGAGTGCAGGCACACGCCTTTGGCCAAATTCATTGTCTTTTGCCTCGTAAACTATTTATTCTTTGTATGTGAATAAATTTTGTTAAATAATAGACGAGTTTGTTGTTTGTAGGTACTAAGTGCATATTAATGTAAGTTATATCTTATGTTTAGTCATCATGTGCAGTGTGGGGACGGCCGTAAAGAATACACTTCCTCACCACCAACAGGAGGCGTGTCGTAAGAGGCGAATAATTCCTGTAGTACGAGACGGGCAGCAGTGTCTGCGTGCTAAATGTTATAAAATACTGCGCTCGCCATGCCACCTGCCAAGCGTGGCGAATATTGGCAATACCCCTCGATGAAAGTCATTGGGGGAGGCCTGTGTTCATCAGTGGACGTCCATGGCTAAAATGATAATGATAATGATAGTCATCATAATATCACTGCGTATATAATTAAGATTGATTAAGATTGGATTACATTGCAAAGGGGTACCAAATTTTCAGGAGTGGCTCAGAATCAGTAACTCAACTATGGAAAGAAGAAGGAAATATTTTTTCACATTTAATTATTCCTATCGTACCGTACTGTACCTACGCCTCTGATGAAAAACCGCGCGGCTTTTGTAGTCTCTCTATAGACTTTATTTTTGGATAATTTAAAGTAATTTTTTTTTCGTAACATACGATTATTAAAAATAATAACGATTAAGACGCTTCTTTATATTGTTCCCTAGATCTTATTTTTTAAATTTGGCACCCCTTTGCAATGTAACCCTGTATATTTAGTTTTTAGAAATAATTTATTTTTCTATTTCTAAAACTTTTTTTTTAAAACTAAACTTAAATGTTAATCTAAAGTCATAACAATCTGTGAGCTTAGGGCCTTAATGTCCAAAATCACACCACGTCAATTTTAGTTAACAAAAAAAAACTTTTGAGTTAAACCTATGCAAAATAAAACTCGCTTACATAAGAACCCTGTATATCAGGTAACGATACGTTTAAATTCGTGCAAGCTCACTGGCACTCGCTATCACTCCCTTTCCGCTGACTCCATGTCTCGTACCACAGTAAAAGTATTTACAGTTGGATCACTTTTACTCGTAAATATAAGTAAACAAAACAAAGTTTTTCGCATTTCCAGTGCACTGTGTGTAGTTTTCTTAGGTCTATGTTTTTACCGGTTTGTCTTTTTGTATGTTTTATTATCATTTGATTCACAGTCGTGCATGCCTCTTTAACAAAAAAATCAAATTCGAACCTTTCTTTATCGTAAACGGCTAGTTTTATCGAAAAATTTTAAAAATAAGAACGATATTTTAAAAGACCTATTCAACGATGCCAATGATACGACCTGGAGAGCGTTGGCAAGTCGTGCTGTTCGAAGTGATAACGATCCTCAGTCATGAGGATACGGCGTAAAAGAAGATGAGGGCCCTAAGATCATCATCTCATGGACATTGGATACTGTATAGTGACATCGCACGATACAGTACCCAATGTTCATGTGTACTTTCGTTCAGTGAGCCTACTTCATCCACTTCAGTTGCGCTCGTATCTGGAAGCTCCTCCGGAAATCCCTTAAAATAATAAGGAATGGAAACATCCCAGCAAGCCGGGAGGTTTTTTGCATTATTCATAGTGATAAATTGGTTCCCCACTCGCGATTTTGTTACAAGTAGGGAGCAGGCTGTGTTGATAACGATTTTTTTTCTGTTACACCGTTTTGGAGGTCAAACGATATGGGAGTTATGAATCTTGAGTGACAACTCACTTTTGGTGTTGGTATATTCTTAAGTTTTTTATTTAATGTTGTTGTTGTTAAGCTTAATCCAGATTGAGTGCAGAGTTGCACACAAACATAGCTGGATTCTTAATGTTAGTATTTGAATTCGATTGCCCTATTTGGACAGACAAATACAGAATTCACATCAAACACTGCGAAAGCTTGCATTATAAAATGCGTGGCAATGCACCGTGCTGCACTGCGCTTCGAAGAGTGGCAGTGGGTCGGCCACATCTGTCGCAGAACCGGTGAAAGGTTGAGTAAACAGGTTCTCGAGTGGGATCGCGCCTTAGTAAACGTAGTGTAGGATGCCCCCCAGCTCTATGAACCGAAGACCTAAGGAAGATGGCTGGTAGAGGCTGAAGAAAAAAGAGAGAGATCGTGTTCTTTGGCTCTCTTTGGGGGAGGCATACGTCCAGCAGTGGACTGCAATAGGACATGATGATGATTAGTACACCCAGATCCAAATAAATGATCAACCATTTTATTTTATTTATTTTTAAGACTTAACTAGTACCTACTTATAAATATGAGGATAGCTAATTACAGGTTTAATACATATATAATAAATAATAAATAAATAAATATTGGACAACATCACATACATTGCTCTGATCCTGTGGTAAGTAGCCAAAGCACTTGTGTTACAGAAATCAGAAACAACGACGGTACCACAACACCCAGACCCGAGGCAATATAGAAAATATAGAATGTTTCTACATTGACCCGACCGGGAATTGAACCCGGAACCTCAGAGATAGCGACACCAAGTCCGGTATGCTCGCCTCTCGGCTACGGAGGTCGTTACACACGCACATATACTTCTACATTGAATAAAAATCTATATTAAATAGTATATTATTGAATCCAAATTATAAAATTTGACTATTCTTCCATGTTATTGAGAAATTCTATCGCTTTATATTTAACTAAACTTTGATTGTGAGTGAACATGTCAATTTCCTGGGAAGTATCATTATACCTGAGTCCACAGAACAGGAATGACACGCTACGCTGTCATTCCTGTTCTGTATACAGAATACGTGTGTATTCTGTGCCTGAGTCTTTAGTAGGGGAGAGGTGGGTGTTTCCTTCTCTTAAAAATATAATGTAAGCTTCTAAGTGATTCCTTCAATCTCCAAATCCTACCTCGACTTATCGTACGATAACATCCTAATATCTTTTCATAGGACTTCCTAACTCCTTATTTGTTCCGCCAAGACCATGTAAATAGACCTGAGATAAATTCAAGTATTTATTGATCTGTTTTTGTATTGCACGTACTTACAAGAATTAGGAAACTTTCTGAAATGGCTGTTTCGGAACGAAGTTAAGCCTTCGAAAGTGCTTTTTGTAATGTTATTAAGTTTGTTTTATTTGGAGAACTAAATGCATTAAGATATTTTCTCTAACTACATTATCATCATCATTTCAGCCATAGGATGTCCAAAACTGAACACAGGCCCTCCTTAATGATTTTCATCTGAGGGGATTGCCAACACTCGCCACGCTTGGCAGGCGGGTTGGCGAGCGCAGTTTTTTTTTAAATTTCGCATGCAGACGTTGCTGCCCGTGTCGTACTACAGGGATTAGTCGCCTCTTACGACACGCCTTCTGTTGGCGGTGGGGAAGTATATTATTTACGGCCATCCCCACACGGCTAACAACTATGTTATAGAACCGTAATTAAAAAAAGAAGTCTTGATTTAAAAAGAAACTATACATATTTATAATAAGGCTAGGTGTCACCGAGTCGAATAGAAATGAGTAGGACATTTTATCTGTTAATATTTAAAACTAGCTGTTGCCCACGACATCGTTCGCGTGGTTTTTGCAAAACCATAGTTAGTCTTAACTTACAACTTATTTTTTTACTTTTCAAGGTTCGGTACCTCAAATGGTAAATAAGAATCCTTAAAAGATCTTATTTCTTTGTTTGTCTGTTAGTCTTTCTGTCAAGGCTCTTTTTACCGAACGCGTAGAAGTATCAAGTTGAAATTGATATAAAATAATCAGGTCTGCAATCTCTTGAAATATACAGGGTTACATTCCAAGGTAGTGCCAATTTTTTAGGGACCAGTCAGAATCAGTAACTAAATCGATCTAAGTAAAAAACTTTTTTTTTCATGTCTTTTATATACCTATATATGTATAAAACAAAGTTAAACCGTTTATAAGCTAAGATCGGATCCGCCAAGAGAATTATATGTGATGATGTCCTTTTTTTAGGTAAATTATTTTTTTACTAATAAATAATAATAATAAATACACAATCACACCAATTAGCTAGCCCCAAACTAAGCAAAGCTTGTACTAAGGCAACTAGGTAACGGGTAAACATACTTAAATACTTTTATAAACATCCATGACTCAGGTACAAATGCTCGTGATGTGATGAGCACACAAACATTTGCCCCTTGCGGGATTCGAACCCGCAACCGCTGGCTTTGTAGTCCGGAGCGCGAACCACAACACCAGAACTCTAACGTCTAACTGTTTCAAAAAAACTATTTACTATCAAACTTTTCTCATCTACTTCATAGGTATCACTATGGTTAATGTAAATCGCTGTTATGGAGAAGGGGGATCTTCTAACACAAGTATTTAGTGACTTAAAAGAGATCCTCAATCACTACTTATATAGAAATGTAAAAAAAATATACTAAAGAAAGAATTAGTATTAATTTTTTATTAGAAAGATTTAAGATCGTAAGATGAAATTTGCGAGGGTGAAAGCACGAATGATTGTTAAATTCGCGGACTACACCACATTTTCAATATAAATTGTATTCTATGTAATCGACATTTTGATTTCCCAGCAGTTATATTCTAAACACTATTACAATTTCATCCTTTACTGTCTAAACTAATTTATATAACGTATCACTGACGCCGCGTTTCAACAACCGAAGTTCAGAATAATATCGGATTTGATCCAATCAGATGACAGATGGCTGGACCGGTTTCCATATGGAGTGCTGCATATTTAAAAGGGGAAAGAGTGGCCGCTTTCATCTAAAATCTAGCGGGTGGAATATTGAAATTGTTTTACGAATTTTATGACGATTAGTTTTTTGTTAGGGATTAAAATCATGTCAGATTCAGAATATACACACACCGTGTAAAATAGAGTCCTAATGGTATTTTTATAAAGCTTTACTTTTAGGTAAGCAAATATGTCATCATCATCATCATCTCAGCCATACGACGTCCACTGGTGAACATAGGCCTCCCCCAATGATTAATAATGGGGGGATTGCCAATCCAATCCAATCACTGCTGATGATAGATCCAGTAAAGAATAGTAGAACTTTTTAATTGCTATTTTACTAATAGCAATTAAAAAGTTCAAAAAAAAACTTTTGTGTTTAGGTTTATTTGTACATACTGATGATAGCTAGTTTTAAGTTGCATCATCATCATATTTTCAGCCATGGACGTCCACTGCTGAACACCGGCCTCCCCCAATGACTTTCATCGGGGGGGATTGCCAATACTCGCCACGCTTGACAGGCGGGTTGGCGAGCGCAGTTTTTTAAAACATTTCGCACGCAGACGCTGCTGCCCGTCTCGTGCTACAGGAATTAGTCGGTTCGACACGCCTCCTGTTGGCGGTGGGGAATTGTATTCTTTACGGCCGTCCCCACACAGCTTTAAGTTTAACAGAAAAATACTGATAGTAAGGGAATCGACTGGGAACATCCCTATGAGCGGTGCCCGGCACTAGCAGTCAGCGTACCCCTTAATGCGTCGTAATTAGTTAATATACCGTTTTATTTAGAAGATCTCTATATTGTACCATTCTAAATTAATTAGTTTTCCTCTGTACTGTTTGTTTTGTGTGGTGTGCTATAAAGAGTAGCTATCTATCTATCTATTATATCCCTTCTAATAGTACATACCGGTCTTAGTTCTGAACTTGGAAATACTTATAGAATTTAAAGAAAATACGATTTCAATATTTTCTTAGTTACGCGACTCGCTGGCAATACATAAAATATTGATGACCCATGATTGTAACCTAGATCCACTTAGACAGACTTTTTACTACCTTTATTTAGGTCAGACGGTGTATTGCTATAATCACTATAATATACCACTTCCACGCCTCTTAAGTACCTTAAATAGACTTAGGATTTGTGTTGACAACAGTTACTCATGAACTAATCTATGCAATCTTATTTTAAAAGCAAAAAAGCCTACGACGACTTTTGACGACCTCTGTAGCCGAGAGGCAAGCATACCGGACTTGGTGTCGCTATCTCTGAGGTCTGGGGTTCGATTCCCAGTCGGTCAATGTAGAAAAAATACTTTCTATATTGTCTCGGGGCTGGGTGTTGTGGTACCATCGTTGTTTCTGATTCCTGTAACACAAGTGTTTAAGCTACTTATCATAGTATCAAGAGCAATGTATGTGATGTTGTCCAATTTATATTTATTAATTAACTAGCGGTCCCGGCAAATTTCGTACCGCCTCTTCATATGTTTTTTTTTGTGATTTTTTTAAATGTTTTATAGTTATTCTGCTATTTGGGACGAAGACGAATCCAAAAAAACATGAATCATTAAAATCAGCACCACCATTCTCGAGTTATAAATGGTGTTACTAACCCGACTTTGTTTTATACAGGTGGCCATAAAAGTGACGCTCAAAAATTTTTTTTAGGTGCCTCGTCTTGAGAGGTATCTGAAACCTAAAACATACAACTCATTTCTAGTTACTTGTATTATGTATAAGAGATATGTGTTTGGCACATAGACATATGTTTTTGAGTTTTTCTATTTGAGTTTTAGTGGCTATTTCTCTGTATTTCTTTAAATTGCCCAATCAATCAAAATTGATAATGATCTATGATTGACGTAGCTGGTTATACATTTACATCTTTATACGTGTATCTATGGTTATAAGTACCTATATAATGTGTAACTAATTGTTTTATTAAAATGAATAAAATAAACAAAATAGTAAAAATATCTTCAATTTCTAAAGACAAATGTTTGTTAAATGCTGAAATTTGACCGTCTCGACCTACGCTGTAACTTAACACAGATTTTGTAATAATAGCTCACCTGTCTCAGCGTTTGAATTACGTTTTCTAATTGAACAACATATTTACTCTATGCCCGAAATTTGGGCCTTGCAGCTAAATCTATTCAGTGGATCCTGAATAGCTTTGTGATGTGAATTGAGCCGTGTTGTTTTGTAATTTGCCGTTGTTCTGCTGCTAGTGATGTGATGTGGTAATCATTTTGTAGTAATGTAACTTGAAAATTATCGATTAACTTATTTAATAGTTAGCCAGGGCAACGATGGGATATATATTGTCTTTACAGTAAAATTTTAATTGTGTCTCGTTTTAATATGGTTTGAGGAAAAATCCTCTTTTTTTTTAGTTATCACTCACAAAATAAGAAAATCTTGTACCATGGCACCCAGATAACGAATAGACAAACCTATCTCGTTGACCGTCAATGATCAATAAAATACATAAATGTTGGACAACATCACATTATATTGCTTTGATCCTATGGTAAGTAGCCAAAGCACTTGTTTTACAGAAATTAGATCAGAAACAACACCTTCGTTGTTGTCGCACCACAACACCCAGACCGCAGAAAAGTTATTTTTCTACATTGACCGACCGGGAATCGAACTCAAATAATAACAGTTTTACCTTTTGTTTCTAATCATCGACACAGTATAAAGGATTATTACATTGTATGACATCCATGACACAAACACGCAAGTGATTACGCGATTCGAATGCCGGTTCGTTTGGGACTACTGGATTTGGAGTCCTGAGCTTGAACCACTGGAGCAGATAATCGACAAATATTATACAACGATATAGTATCGATATTGTCAAAAGTAAAATAACTTCGAATTAATTAATATCGATATTTTGGCAGCACTAACAACCACTAGCTGTTTGAACGTTCTAGGAACTGCGAAATAACCTATTTCAGATATATTATGTTTTTGATATTTACTGAAAGGTGAATCAACTAAGAGAAATTGAACGAATTTATTAAAATCGTGGAAAGCGCCTTGCCAGATTTATAGACGTAGACTTTTCGGAAATAATTGGACTACTAAAATGAGCTCTTATTTATTTCATAAAGATACAAAGATACCTTGAGTAAGGTAAAATTATATTCGTAAAGATATTTATGGACATATTTCAGTATCCTGAATAAATAAATTGACAGGTTTATGAACAAAATTAGTTTTTGCAAAAAACATAAGCAGCAAAATAGATATTTTATGAACCTTTAAATAGCTTAAGCTTTATAAGGCAATGGCCGAATATTTGCCAAACTTTAAACTTCAATCTCTTGTCATAAGGTCCAAAAACTAATGAAATTTCAATTAGGTCTTAAGGGTCTTCTCTTTTTAAACTAGTTTTTTGTCCCCATTGCTATGCGGACTACGCTTGACCGTAATCTGACTGTTGTTGACTACACGTTAGGTACCTACTTCGTAGCAATATCACCAAATCTCCTTCGCAGGTGAATGTGATCATTTTGAACAATGGTTGCATGAACCTAAGGACTTGCTTTACAGACCGACAAATGAAATTAAAATCCTATGAATTTGCTGTCTTCTATTGGTTTTACTTGTATTTACCACAGTGGATAAAAATAAATTATGAAATACTGCGCTTAAACACATACAGTGCTACCTATTTTTTTATTTTATTTTTTATTTATTTATTGCATTGCATATGACTTAGATGCTAAATACATAACATAAGTAAGTATAAAACTCCAATATTCATATGCACCTTGATAGGCACAGCAACGTGTTTCACTGTTTCCCTCACCTAAACAAGTGGTAGTATCTATATAAATAACACAAAATACCTACATAAAGAACACGCGTATTACTCATTTCCCGCCCACCATTTTGTAGCTATAAAAACCAAATAAAAGTTAAGAGATCTACCATAAAACTACGAAGTAGGACGGCCTGTTTTCATGCGATGTCGGTGCAAAACCCTATGTGTCAATGTTCACAATTTTACAGCTCATAAAATGTCAGTACAATTAAGGTTTCAGTCACACAAAAGAAAGGGACAGTAAGTCCTTTTGTATAAAACATGTTGTACATACATTTTTTTGCTAGAATCCATTATTTAGTGCTTAGTTATTTAGTGCCGTGTGGGGACGGCCGTGAAGAATACACTTCCCCATCGCCAATAGGAGTCGTGTCGTAAAAGGCGACTAATTCCTGTAGTACAAGACGGGCAGCAGCGCCTTCGTGCAAAATCTTATAAAAAAACTGCGTTTGCCAACCCGCCTGCCAAGCGTGGCGAGTATCGGCAATCCCCCCCATTATGGGGAAGGCCTATGTTCAGCAGTGGACGTCCTATGGCTGAAATGATGATGATGATTATTTAGTACTAGATGGTCGCCAATTCAGAGCGTGGAGTTGGGCGTTCGGGCAGGACAGTTCTGTGACACATACTTTTAAAAAAATGCAAACTTAATGACTGGCACCGTAGCCGCTTTCTTAATGGGAAACCAGGTGACAAGTCTCGTAAATTGTGTCTACTGGAGATCGGTGGAAGAGGCTTATGTGTACCAGTGGATGGCTATGTTGTAACTAAAGTGGATACCACACTGCCTACGCTACGATTCGGTGAGAGATTTTGGCGTCGATAGAATCTCAAATCTGCCTTTTAATAAGACACGCCATATTGCATAATAAAGCGCACAATGAGAGAGATCTGCTTTTTTTTTCCTGCATTCCGAAAAATGACACATAGCAGCGACCGCGTTTCTTAACAAATATAAATCTAAACCAATTAAAAAATATATTCTATGAATTAGCCAAACGGGATAAGGAACCATTGTTACTGTGCCATTCGGACGTTAAAAATAACGGCCGGGATTGGACCTACTGTCGTTTAGTTGTGAGTTAGACGCATGACTTAACCGTTTTGTTTTATAGCGAGCCCTCAAATCTATTGTTTTATGGTCCAGACTTCAATGTTCTTGTAATCACAAAAAAAGTGTTTAACCCTAATTGTGAAATGAGATTTCAGATTCGCACGCGCACTAAGTATCTGGTTATTAGAATCAGAATCATTTATCCGCAACATTGACTAGGTCGTCAGGCTACCAGGTGCGAGGCGCTGCGTCTTCCAGTTTATGGTCACCACTCGAGAACCTTTCTTACCCAATGGCATCAGTTCTGCTAGCTATGTAGCCAGCATTGTTTCTTCAGCTTTGCAATCCGAAAAGCTATGTCGGTGACTTTGGTTCTTCTACAAATCACCTCATTTAGGATCTAGTCTCGCAAAGAAACGCAATGTTTATCTCTCTTTTATCTGCCTCTTTTTAAATAAGTATTGTTTACTAGAAAAATTTACCAGTGCAAGCATAAAAGGTTTAAGCGTGTATTTATGTAGCGAAGTTTAAATAAACAAGCAAAGTTTTTAAATAATAACAGAGTTGATGTTTTTTTTATAAAATGGGCCATATTTAAAACCATGAATAATAAACTAGAGTCATTGTATTTTCATATTATAGAAATATTAAACCTAGTTTAAAAAAATAGTATAAAGTATCTCATAATTTTTTATATAAAAATAAACATAACTTAAGGACATTATTCCTACCAGAATGCTTTAATCATTTTGCCAAATGAAAAATGATTTGCTTATGTTTGTTAGTAAATAATGATATTTTATATGACATCAATTTTCTTTTCATCCCAAATATATACAACAAATAAATAAACAAAAACCGTTTTCCTGAATCATGCAGATATTAGGCTACGTACAAAATAGAGCGTTTAGAATATACATTTAATTTTGTTAACTTAAACAGGTTTTTCTGTTGCAAGTTTGTAACAAAAAAAACTGTTTAAGTTTTAGCCAAGTGATGTTAAAAATAGTAAATTGGAAAATCGTGATAATGGAATAACATGAAATGGCATAAAATACGATATACGTTACTTAAGTCCCCAAACATTATCATAACCGCTGATCAATTAGTAAGTAATACAGACTGTTTTTTTTTCGTTTCGTATCCAAAGGGTACAAACAGGACCTTATTATTAAGATTCCACAGTCTGTCTGTCTGTCTGTTTTTCTATCACCATGCTGTATCTCATGAAACGTGATAGATAGACAGCTGGAATTTTCACAGGTGATTTCTGTTAGCCTTTTTTCAACAAATTAGAATAACATGTTAACAACATTTTTTTTGTAAAACAATAAAATAACCAATTTAAGTGGGGCTCCCATACCAAAACTACTGAGGCCTTTTCTCATTAGGAACCATTTATTAAGCAAAAATGATCTGGTTGTTCTGAGTAAGGGTTGTGGACGTCTGATGGCAATCGATCCAAATGTTATACCTAGAAGCGGATCTTGGATCATGGTCAAGCATAATTCGACTAATAACAGGATTAAAAGCTAGGAACAGGTTACAGATAGGTATAGATACTTATAGTAAAACATTAAAAATGTATTGGGTTATATGTATTAAGCGCTCTGACAATATTATACTTGAAACATATTATACTAGTACCGTGTGAGGACGGCCGTAAAGAATACACTTCCCCACCGCCAACAGGAGGCATGTCGTAAGAGGCTACTAATTCCTGCAGCACGAGACGGGCAGCAGCATCTGCGTGCGAAATGTTATAAAAAACTGCGCTCCCCAACCCGCCTGCCAAGCGTGGCGAGTATTGGCAATCCCCCCGGTGAAAGTCATCGGGAGAGGCCTGTGAATATTCACAGGTGATTTCTGTTGGCGCTTTTTCAACAAATTAGAATAACATGTTAACAACAATTTTTTTGTAAAACAATAAAATAACCAATTTAAGTGGGGCTCCCATACCAAAACTACTGAGGCATTATTTTCTCAGAACCATTTATTAAGCAAAAATGATCTGGTTGTTCTGAGTAAGGGTTGTGGACGTCTGATGGCAATCGATCCAAATGTTATACCTAGAAGCGGATCTTGGATCATGGTCAAGCATAATTCGACTAATAACAGGATTAAAAGCTAGGAACAGGTTACAGATAGGTATAGATACTTATAGTAAAACATAAAAAATGTATTGGGTTATATGTATTAAGCGCTCTGACAATATTACGAGTATACTTGAAACATATTATACTAGTACCGTGTGAGGACGGCCGTAAAGAATACACTTCCCCACCGCCAACAGGAGGCAAGTCGTAAGAGGCTACTAATTCCTGCAGCACGAGACAGGCAGCAGCGTCTGCGTGCGAAATGTTATAAAAACCTACTTGCCAAGCGTGGCGAGTATTGGCAATCCCCCCGGTGAAAGTCATCGGGAGAGGCCTGTGTTCAGCAGTGGACGTCCTATGGCTGAAATTATGATAGCAAATATTGGCCCAAACCACCTCATAGTTGAGATGAGGCCTGTGCCCTGCAGTGGGACGTATATACCTATAAATACTTTACTCTAGATTAGGCAACCATTAAATAGAAATGAATTGACGTTTCTTAGTCTCACAAAAACTCAAGAACGGCTAGACCGATTTGGCAATTTTTGGTTTTAAAATATTTTTAGATGTCCAAGGAAGATTCAAAAGGTGTGGATAAAGCAAGACCACTTTTATTGGCGTGACGAAGTTCGCTGGGTCAGCTAGTTGACATTAAAATATTGATATATACCTATTTATTATATATATTAATAAATATATTAATATTTATTATGTTAACTAAGAATTTAATATTAATATAGGTAGTTATTTTTAAATAAGATTTTAATATTTAATAAATGATATTATCAATATAAAATTTACTCATCGATAGTACCTACAACAAAAAAATAAGACACATCAAAAAAATTAAAACGAAAATATGTAACCTGGTTAATATAAATAAATGGTTTTTATACAAATGAAAAGTTACAAGAGGGAAAATCTGCGAGCAACATTCGCATCCATCAGTACCGTATACGTTTCGTTACACGCCACTTCCCTAGTATCTACGCATCCTTACATTTCCTTAAAGATAATCCCGGGCCAAACTGGGGGCATACTAGGAAAAACTGTTTTTACATAGATTGTGAGGCAATGACAGGGAAACGAAAATGTTATATAGTGACAAACCCCGTTATTGTGTTTCACGAATGAATGTTTGTGTGAAAAAATCGGAAAGATCTTTGCCTAAGCCAATGTTATGGCCTAAAACCGGGTACATATGTGTTGACAGCCGTTTAGAGCAGTGACACATAGTGAAAGGATAAAGGCGGATGTATATACGTTTTACTGATGCTTAGAGGTTTTTCTTGTCTCATTTTCTTATCTGGATGGATTGACGTGACGTGAGTCACGTGAAAAATGGAAACGTGCAAGTATATTGGAAGACAAATTGATAAAAGAATGTCTGATGTAATGAGCCATAAAATTGCGTCTATATTTTGACAACCTGATTTCTATACCGACCGGATGAACGTCATTTCTTGAAAGCAAAGATATTTGACCTCCATCTTATGGATTCTATAGATTTGCCCGACGCAAAAAAAGGGTGTGTAACTGTTAGTACCTAACAATCTGTGGCATCGTTTTCTTTAACAGATGGAACGATTAGAAAGTGTTTTTTTTTTAATTAAAAGTTAGTACTAAAAACTAATTTAATATAATATGTATTACTTGTGAGAAACATTTTGTTTTCATGCGATGGCCAAGTCAATCTATTAATTAAAAACATTAAAGATTTTTAATATTGATATGGTCACTATAAGATGTTGTTAGGTTAGATAGATAGATAGATACCCTTTATTGCACACCATACAAGTAAATTACACATGATTTTTACAGAAAAACGTACAATTTAGGCGGTCTTATCGCTAATAGCGATCTCTTCCAGACAACCTTCAGGTAGAGGACAACCAATAAAGAGAGGGGAAGGTGGTGCAGAGTTCTTATAATTCTTAAATTTACCTGTTACAAATAGGATTGCAAAATTTATAGCATAGACGTATACACAAAATACATAACAATAATATATACACAAAACATAATAAAATACATACACAAAACATAATAATACTACTTGATACAGGAAGTGTCGAGACCAACAGTGACCAGTAATATTCTAAGATATGAAGGCAGTTTGTTTTAAAAAGAAAGAAAGTGTGCTTTAAGCCGATTTTTAAAAATAGCAATCGATTTGGATCTTCTGATTGTTAAGGGTAGGGAATTCCAGAGGCGAATGGACTGGACAGTAAACGGCTGCGTATAATAATTAGTGAAATGGGGAGGAAATTGAAGGTGTAGTTTTTTGGATGACCGCATGTCGTGACCCTGTGATGACTGCAGAAATTTAGAGCGCTCTTTTAAATAGGGTAGGGTAGCTCACTACGTAATAACTTACGACAGAAAAACCTATAAGTAACTTATTATTACATGGATCTCACAACTTTTTACGGTAGGAAAACAGTTGCGAGACTTTTTTTTACAAGTTATGTTTTTGATGGCATCAATTTTTGTTGCACCGGGTCGATATGCAAGCTAGTATAGCCATCTCTGTTTGATTCCATGGTTGACTCGTAGATAATGTTTTTGGCTTTAAGTCTTCGATATTTTTTTTGTTCTTGTAATAAAGTATAAATAAATATTTATACGTAAACGAGTATTTAATAAGTTTTAATTTTATTTTGAGAATAACTGGATTTTAAAGACTTCACAAACCGGTGTATGCATGGTAGGTTGGCGAGTCCGCAAACTCTGTACGTCACGGGTCAGTGGTTTTGTTCAATCGTTTGTCGGAAACACTTTTTCGAGTCCAGTTGAGTGTTTACTATGTCCACCTCACCTTTTTATGACGTTGGTCGTAGCTGTTTGAGCGTAATCGGTTTTGTATTGACAAAGAATTGTTTTGGTTCGCATGTATGGTTTTTATTGCTATAATTTGTTTTAATTTAGAGCTTATATTAATGTTTTCAAGAATAATTTTTTTGACATTTATTAGTATTTTGTGTAATTAACATTAAGTACCTTATAAGAATAACTGTGTCCTCGCATCATACCTAAATTATTTGCTGTGCCCAACAGGGTCCATAAATGGTCTAGCTTTAAGTCTTACATTACATCTCTTGTAACATAAGAGTGCAAATAAATAAAATATACTGACTAGCTGTTGTCCGCGACTTCGTTCCACCACGCGGTCTTTAGCAAATTCATAAAGGATTTTCTGCGCTACTTTCATAATTTTTTCTTTCATGAACCTTCTCCTGGTAAATAATAAACACAACAAAAAAGAATTTAAGAAATTGTTCCATCCGTTCACGCGTGATGCGATGACCAAGGGATATGGAGATTCGTTTTTACATATACAGGGTTATTTGCAAAACATCAACAACCCCCTAGGGGCTGATTCTGGTGCTCAAATACAACAACTTTTTCTATGGGACCAACATTGAAATCGCAAAAAAATCACTCTCCCATACTAAGTCGCCACCAGCTGATATCAGTTCGTATGGATAGGTCAATACTTGTAACCACATAATATATACATCATAATAATACTAATTAAATATAAGTTGTAATTTGGATAAATTTATTGCTAAACGATTGCATTTTATAAAATTGTACAAATTGATACATACATTGACATAAACAAACCCTAAAAAGAATAAAGAAAAATTACTTTCAACAATCACTCTTTCCAATTATCTTGCCTTAAACTAAGCAAAGCTTTTACTAAGACAACTAGATTACGAATTATTAAACATTCCTACTTAAATAAATCCATTTACAGACATCCATGGCTAAAGTAAGAATAAGAAATGCTTTCAAACACTAAATAATAACAAGCAAAACAAAAATGAAATACAAATAAGCAGAACAAAAGAAAATTTAAATTTAAAAAAATTCAAATTGTAAAATACAAAATAAAATCAAGACAATAAATACAAACATAAGTCTTAGGACCAAGGTTTGTTCCAAAAAGGTCCCCCGCTCAGCATTAGTCATGGCATGTCGGCTTAGCGCAGCCCATGACACTGATTCTCTGCGAGGGCCATGATAGGCAGTGGGAGTAGCATTATTAAATTGTTGTGCTCAACACACAGACATTTGTGTCGCGACCGTGCGGAATTTGAACCCGCAACCGCCTTGTTTTATAGCCCGGAGCGCGAAACACTGGACCAGACGGTAATATTATTTCAATTTTCGTATTGAAAGGGTGCTTTAGTATACAGGATTATGGTAAAATAATCTGTCTCCTTAAATAAGGCAATCTAGAGAAGTTTAACCGTTATTCTTATCAGTCACAGCATTACATGCTCGTTCAACACAAACTCTCCTCGGAGAACAGATTTATATCTTCACAATGGAAGTCGGGGAACGCATTAACCCTTCCTTTGCTGACGTGCTAATTTTATATGTAATCGATAGCTACGGGTCTTCAAGAACAAGCGAGGTAGAAAAGGTTAGAAACGGATAGCGTTATTGTTAGGCTGCGGGTGCATGACGCCACGATGACACGGTGCGGTGTGGTGCGGTCGGTGCGGTGCGGTACAACTCGTACATAATTCTAAAATCTTTTTTTTTGTCTAAAAAAAGTGTTTGAAAATAGATATAATATTCCTTTTACCATATCACTTCAGTATAAAATCATCTTGACATGCAATTTCAAGTATTTACTACAAGAAAAACACAACATTATTTACTTTTATTTTTCTTTCGGTGGTTGTTAAAACGACATATCTACACACAGCAAATAGGTATATACAGACCACTCTAAAGTTTTGGGTTGAACAAATTTGCCAAACGTAACAAGAAGTCGGGTAGCATTGTATGTAATTTATTACAATTTGCCGAAGACGGCTTGTCTGTCTTGGCTAATGGTGATGAATTGGGCGGTTTTCACTCGAAAGTGCCGGGATTTTGTCTTGCACAGCAAACTTCGTCGGTATTTGCGCGATATAATGGCTTAGACCGGGCGGCGGTGGCTGAGTTAACAAATGTTGTATTTGGAAATAAATTTCTTAGACATGTCTGGTTTTATTAAATAAATTCAAATTTTGTTTTAAGATTCCGTATCGTACGAAAAAAAAAACCTTTTAGGATCACTTCGTTAACCGTCTGTCTGTCTGCTTGTTAAGACCCTTTTTATTTGGAGCGCATGAAAGTATCAAGTTGAAATTAATATGAAATACTTCACTTCTAAGATAACGCAATCAAAAAATACGGCCGTTTATGCCGCATATTTTGACACCTGCATGATAGATAGATATATCTAATAATGTAAGGACGGATACGAAATGTGTATAGCCAAACCGACTAGTACAATATTTAGAGATGGGTATTAATTTCATCCTATCCTGATATTGTTGACATTCCATTTTCACCCAGCATTTCCTCCTTATTGCTACGAGATGCTACGACAGCTACGAGCTTCGTAGCGACATACTACAAGTGTTGTAGCTCGCGTATATTTTATTATATTGAACTAGGAATGGTGAAAGATTGAAGCACAACACATAAAAACGTCTTCGCTGTAATAAGCTAGATTATTTTTGGACGTAAGTATTTATTATACAAGGTGAGGCTTTGAACTGTTGACAAATTTAAGGAAAGCCTCCTTGTTCTTTCTTACTTCTCTCTTTCTCTTCCTTGTTTGTCGAAATCACAAGTTTGTTTTTTGTTTCTCCATACAAATTAACGTTTAAATTAGTTTAAATTCTTAAACTAATAATGGCCAGTGACTCATTTTAAGCTTACATAAAGCCTCTTCGCAACAATAGTTTTTTAATTTGATTTATTACTAGTATTTTTGGGTACTCTCACTAGGCCCTGTGGTGTTCGTGGTAGAAGTTATTTTCTTGCTTACTGAACAACAAACGCTCGCGGCTTGGTAGACGACTGATATGAGAAACCTTGGGAAAATTTAGATTAAATGACTTTGAGCCAGGTTTTAATGAAAGAATATCAATCAATTCAGACTGTTACTATAATTCCATTATTCAAAATAGTACAAAATTTCGATAAAACTTAGTAATAGTGAGCTCTAAAACTTCGTTAAAAACCCAGCTTAATGCTTATCAGACATTCGGATCGGATCGAATCGCGAGATCGACTCGGATTGGTCATATACGGACCAAGGGTTCTTTAAGTAATGGTTTGATAAACGAGCTTGCAAGACTTAGGATATTAATAAAATACATTATTTCTACAATTAAACCGATTGTCTGTCCCGAAACTAAACAACTCTTGTATTATGGCGACTTGATAACAAATAGCCATACTTTAATACGATTATAAACATCCATGATTTACTCATCATACAGTCATTTGCCCCTTGCGGGATTCGAACCCGCGACCACCTTGGCTTTGTAGTCAGAAGCCTGAACTGTTACACCAGACGATCATCAAATGATTATGACATGATGGCCGTATCTTTTGATTAGGATTACTTAAGGCGACGGGTAAGGCAAGTGACCTTGATCATTAAGCGTCGACTAATGCGACTTCTATTACGTGCCTAAGATAATACAAATGCTTCTCGCAGACTTAACATCCATCCGTTGCGCTCCTGTGCAAATAGATTATTTGCATTGCGAGCAAAATATCCCCTCATGGAAAAGTAGGCGCTAAGAGTAACGTCCATTAAAAATCCTTATAATTCTTAATCTGATGAATATTTGTAAAAAGAAAATTCAACCTAAAGGCACGAACGTTATAAATAACTAAACCAATTTTGAAACTAAACAAAAACGTCGTTTAAAATATAATAAATAATATATATTTACAAGCTCGCGATATTTGCGGTACTTTGAAATATTTTTAGTGTTTATAAGAACAATAACTAGTATTTAGATACAACAGGAAAAACTTTAACATAGAAGTTACATGATATATTAATTTCCACATCCTATAATCAGTATTTTCGCCAGAAAACTTGTCGAAAAACACCTCTTTTACGTGTATTCTCCTTACCCTGCGCCTTAAAAGTTTAATTTCACCTTTAAAGGCCCGACCTTTTGTACTTAGTATTAATTTTAGCTATCACTCACTGTACGTGTTCTTAAGGGAAAGGATTTTGATTTGACAGACGGACTGCCGACGGTCAACCAGGCAAACGTATTTTGTTCAGGTAAAGACACACACATATAAAATGGTAATAATTATTAATAATATTAGTTGATTTTGACTGATTAATATTTTCGTATTTCAACGTGGATGATCCAGAAGATATGAACTTGACTACATGAGAGACTAATTATAGTGTAGTGATAATGTTTGCCTCTCAATATGGGCCTCATAAGAAGGCTCATGGTTGCACAGCATGCTATGGAAAGGGGTATGCTCGGTGTTTCCTTGCGACACAGTTAGTAAGTAACATATAAGTTTAAGTATAACATATTAGTTTACTGCTATAGGGCTCTGCTGCTGACATTGAATCCATCTTTGTGTTGCAGAAGAGAGCCGTACGTGCAATAAACTGTCTTGGTCCTCGTGACTCTTTGAGGGAGATTTTTACATTTAGACATTAATATATTAACAGTAGCCTCTCAATACATTTTTGAAAATATTATGTACGATCGAAAAAATTTAAGTTTGTTTAGCCTAAAAAGTGATTTTCATCATTATAATACTCGTAATAAAAATAAACTTGCCGTTCCGAGCTTCAGACTACACAGAGTTGGTAATTTATTCTTGGGAAAATGTATTAATTTTTTTAATAAAGTTCCACAGACTCTTGTTGAACTACCTGTACATGAGTTCAAAAACCACATTAAAAAAAACCTTATGAAAAAAGGGTATTATAAGTAGTATTTGAACGGCAAGAGTGCATGGACTTAACCTGCTTAGCTCGCACTTACTTTATGTCTTGTTCCTGTAAAAAAGGCTGACAAAGGTGACTGAGTTTATTGCGCCGTTTCTTCTCACCACCAGCTGATATGTAGTCCCGAAGCGGTGGTAGGATAAAAGTATATTTTGGGACGTGTATAAGTGCCCGAAAGAGGGCCTATACACTGAATAAATGAGTATTAATGACATCGAATCAGAAATAAAGAGATCCGTAAACGAACAAAAATCGCTGTCATAGCCCAATGGATTAGCAAGCTAAAGTAACAGTGGGCGGGTCACATAGCACGTAGAACTGACGGCCGATGGGGCAGAAAGGTTCTAGAATGGACGCCTAGTACCGGTAAGCGCAGCGTAGGACGTCAATCCACAAGGTAGACAGACGACCTGGTAAAGCTCGCAGAAAACGCTGGATGCAGGCCGCTTCCAACCGGCCAATCTAAAAGTCAAGCCTCTCCGGCTTACGAGTATGTTCAGCAGAAGAAGTCCTAGGGAAAAATTGATGATGATGATAATATTTTTGTAGGATTTACTAACGTCTTAAAAATACGACATACAATAATTGACCTATATCTGTTTCAGTCGGTCGCTAAATTTATTCAAATTGACGTGCCCAAAAAGTTGTCCATATTAGGAAGTATGGTTTTGACAGAAATAATTGAAAATACAAGGCCGAAGCTAATAAAAGAGGAGGAAGGCTTCCTTTGAAAACAATCTTGCGATGACCACTGAGTGGCCCTCTTGCCTCTCTCAATCAATGACAGACTTCTGGGAGTATGTTAAGGGGACTTGAGCCAGAACCGTGTTTGGGAATATATTCATAAATATAATTACGAATCACAACAAAAATGTTGTAGCCATTTTGATAAAAATAAAACATGGATCTATTTAAAAAATGATATTGTGATAGAAGTAACAGATTAAAAAACCGGCTAAGTGCAAGTCAGACTCATATTTGTAGGTAAGTAAATAAATTTGTTTTGTGATGTAAATAAAATGTATGGTTTTCAGACTTTTCTCTTAACTTGTAATCTAAGACATTGCTTTATTGTAAAATTTCATTGTTCTAGGTCAACAGAAAATACTCAATAGCAGGGACTCTCAATCTTTTTTAGTTCTTACTTACAAGTTTAGTGTTTTATTACGTCGCCCTACTCTAGCTTGCTATTTGAAATAAATACTCAGTCAAATTGATGTGACGGGTGAGTTCTCGACAGTTTTTCTAAGCGGAGAATAAGGCTAGACGCTGCTACTCTCGTTTGTTGTTGGTTATAGGTATACGCAAATACCTGCATTGTTGATTTGTTATTAAACTATTCCTTAAAAGAGGTGTTATTGATTTGTTAGTATCATCATCATCATTTCAGCTATAGGACGTCCACTGCTGAACAAAGGCCTCAACCAAAGACTTATCATAAGTATAAGGTTTTGCATAATTATATAGGATCGATTCACGGCGCCCTTCTTTACTTTCTACGCGCGCGGCGCACACTTTGGGAACCCCTGACCTTTAGGCTTTGATTCACTTGCTGGTGTCAAAATATGCTTCATAACCGCCTGTATATTTTGATTACGTTAACTAAAAAGCTTTTTACAGCTGCAAGGGATTGCAGACCTGAGTATTTGATATAAATTGATGCAGCACAATGCACAAATTGATAATAAATTTATTCTTTTGCACTTAAATGTAAGATAAAAAAAGATAAGGTTTGTTTTTGTTAAAATTAGTATGTTAAGGAAGAGTGACTTCCTCTGACACAGGTACTTCCGTACCTAATAGAGGAAGTCAACACCTACATTTGTAAGCCTAAATTGTGAAAGAAAAAAACATTTATTTATTTATTATTTTTTTATATAAATTTCAACTAGATACCTCCACGCGTTTTTGATCAAAGGGGTCTTGACAAACAGACAGACAGAAGGACAACGAAGTGATCCTATAAAGGTTTCTTTTAAGGTAGAAATAGAGCAGCTTAAGGGAAACTTAAATTAAGACAAGTTTAAAAAAATGGCTTCTACTGCTTAGACATAGAGACATACAGACACAATAATAGATAGATAGATACTCTTTATTGTATACCATACAAAGAAGTTACAATTTGTATTTACAGAAAGATGCACGATAATAATTACCTTAAAAGGTAAGGTATGTCATAAATAGTCTGGCAAAAAACAAAATAAAATTAGCAAAAATTTGGGAAACGAACAGTTCTAGGAATTAAAAATACGAAATCGAAGGTACATAAACCGGGCAACCAGGAAGAGCGCAAAAAAATAATTAAGCAACAAATTAGGTAACAAAAAAATATATATTCGCTACATCAAATCGCCATCTATTGCCAAATTAGTACCTAAGCGTTCTGTTACCGGACAAATCATGAATTTGTTTCTTATATTCAATTAAGGCTGATGCGAAAATACCTACTATTTGACTGTCACTAATCTGAAAATTCCTTCCTGCGGCCAGTGGGTACGATAAAAATCAGTATTAATACGTAGGTATATGGAAGAGATTTTGATAACGTGCACGAAGCCGGGGACATCGCAGATTATTATTTAGTCAACATTTAGCGTGAAGATTTGAAAGCATCCCTTGCACACACATACATGAAATAAAAATTAACATATAAATTTATATCAGTTATTTCATTCAATTTAGCGTCAATTAAGACAAAATCGCTATTAGTTTGTCCGTCAGTCAGTTGGATTAACAGAAAATATTGGACACGTATTTTTTCTTTTCTTAATCATTTTTTGTTTGATTGACAAAAGACAAATTAAGGGTCCAATATTTTTTATTAATCTAACTGTCGAAATAAATAGAATAATATTTTTTTGACCCAGGAAACTAGCCCATTATAATTAAAATAAAAAGTTTAAAAACTTCAACCCAAACATAATCCAATAACATTTAAAATATATCCCCACATACAAAGCGTACAAAGAGGCAAATTATATCAACTAACAACACAAACAAAATTTGTTTTCATTCACAGCCTTGTTATACAATGTCAACTAAGAATTACCATTAACAACTGACACGCATACGTAATTACGTATATAATAGTTCAAACAGTATAGTTTGTATAGCTTCATGTGTTAGTAGATTAGCATGCGAGTCGCCGTAAAGCCTTCCAATGTAATTCAATAAACATAACGCAATTTGGCATGTACCGCATTATTCAATTTACTCGATTTACTATGAATAATCAAGACTGACTTGACTTGGATACATGACGACGACCTGTTTGATATAACAGTTGTTCTTGATAATTCCCTTGCGTGCCACTAAAATGTTCCCTATTGTTTTCCATTGTTTTTCCGGTTTACCATGGGTAAGTGGAACCCGATGGGTAAGTGGAACCCGATGGGTAAGTGGAACCCGATGGGTAAGTGGAACCCGATGGGTAAGTGGAACCCGATGGGTAAGTGGAACCCGATGGGTAAGTGGAACCCGAAGGGTAAGTGGAACCCGAAGGCATATATAAAATTTGATATCATAGCTTAACTGATCAAGCATACGTAAACGAGACAATAGAAATTATATTTCTCGCTTGGATGTTAACGGGTTGAAAAACTATAAAACACAAAGAATGAGGACAAACACAAAAGGTCTTACAAGTAGTCGTTGAAGAGTTATTTTATTTTCAACCGACTTCAAAAAAGGAGGAGGGTGTCAATTCGACTGTATGTTTTTTATATGTATGTTACGTGATTACTCCACCAATTATGAATCGATTTTGATGATTCTTGTTTTGTTTGGTACATCATACTTAAGAGGTAGTCCCATATTATAATTTTTATCCAAATTGACTGAGTAGTTTTTGAGAAAATAACAAAATACTTAAATATACTCAGATAATGTTTTGGTTCGTAATTCTTGTATCTATGTTAACCAATATCTTCAACAAATATTAACCGATTTTGATGATTCTTTTTTTATTGAATAGCTAATACTTCCAAGATACTATAGTAAAAAATTACCCCTAAAGGTGGAAAAAAAGGATGAAACCGGTGGTCAGCAGTTAGATTAGGATTTATCACTAAAAATAGATGAAATAAGTAAATTTTATTTAAAAAAATTAAACCGACTTTAAAACACTAAACATCTAAAAATAATATTAACACGTAAGTACCTAATCAGTAACTTTTGGAGTCGGTGCAACCTGGTCGGAGTTTAAATGTTTTCGTTATTGTTGTAAAAAAACATCTTTGTTGTGAGAAAAAAACATAAATAAATATAAATAAATATTGGACAACATCACATACATTGCTCTGATCCTAAATAACCCAATAACATATTTTTTATTTAAATCGCACTGTAAAATCAGTGACAGAACGGGGTGAATGGTCACCTTGTAACCAACAGAATTAAGGGATTGGCCTATGCGTAAAAAAAAGAATTACATTAATAGTTAAGTAATTTAATTAATAAAAAATACGTTGTTTACTTTATGTTTTTATTTTTATATACATTATCCAAAACATACATTGGTTGACTTTTAGAAATATTGAGTACTATTTTGGTTAGACCTTAGGTATACACTTTATCGAAAAGGAAAGTATCTACCTATCAAATAATTCAATGACACAATTGGCGTAGTGTGTGATAATAATTTCGTACTTATATTATTTTGTGTCAAATGAATTTTTTCTTAGTACGTAGTCGTAAAAATATTTTTAATCAAGCCTCTACTCTGTAACCCGTACGTGTTAATATACCATCATCTAAGAGAAGTTTTAATGAAATTTACATATTATATTATACGTCGAAGACGACGTTTAGCCCGCCCGCGCATACTAATGGCCCGCTTATTTTTGTAATTATTTCTAATATCTCTTTTGTTACTTTGAAAAGAAAACTTCTTTGTCCGCGTCATTTGGTATGCAAGCCATTGTTTAGAACTACTTAATAGTCTGAAGTCCACTGGGGAACTTGAGAGCTTTTTTCTTGTAACTAATAATTTAATTTAGTCTCACGCAGAAAAGGCTCGGTCAGTTCTTCTTGCCGCATTTTTTAAAACTTCAAGAGCTAAAAACTTGTTGTGTTAATTAGGTAGGTACCTTAATATTTTTAGAATATCGGAGATCTATTTATTTTAGAAAAAGCTTTAATTAACGGCCATATGATGAAGTACCTTAAAGATGAGTGAGCTTTTTTTTGTTTCGTATTTTTTCCTAAACAAACTTAAGTATTTACTAGTGTAATTGTGAATCTGCATACACGAGCGTAAATAGTTCAATCGCAAAACTCAGGAAAACTATACACATTTAACATTTATCGGTCTTATTGGTTTAATTTTAAAGCGGAGTGGCCAATGGGTGACCATAAAAATTCGGGTAAAACGCATTATATTTGAAAACAATGTTTTTTACCCATCTGAAATACGACTGCTATAATTTTACTGCAAATAATGAAATCTCAAATGTTGGTGTAAGGTGAAACTATTCGAGTTTTAATTTGAGTTATAAACATTTGAAACAATAAAAAATATATATATAAATATTATAATTCAGGTTTTTTCATGCTAGTCTATTTAAAAAAGCATTTGAAACAAGCGGCATTCCCCGTTTAATTCAAACGGCTCAGAGCTGCTCGCTGTGGCTTTCGTTCTATCTGGAGAAAACTAGCACAGATTAGATAATAATAACCAAGTTGTTATGTCTTGCAGGGGACTTTCAAAGGTTGTTGATGGACTCTTTTTTCAACTAAGTACTTTATACTATTTGATCTGGTTAGTTTGAAAAAGACAGTTGCCGACTATCCTTGCCTTAACAGTTTGGCTGTATAATTCACAAATAAATATAACCGGCATGTTATTTGCGCAACATTATTCTTAACATTCTGAAACATCTTGACCTATCCTTGGGTCGGTAAAAACGTGACTATCATTAGTGTTTGATTTATTGCCGGCCTCCTAAAAGGAGTGCCTCAAGGGTCTACGGTTGTCCCTTTGCAGATGTTACAGAGATTTGGGCTAGCAGCTTTAACACGACACATATTAATGTGCCTCGGTCTCTGCCAGCGTATTAGGGTGAAAGTATTCACACCGATTATTCACTTTCTATCGTGGGCGTCAAGTAACGTTGGAGAAATTAATCTTGTTACAGAATAAATGTGTTTGAAGGCAGCGTATAAGTAATAATCTCGAGTGAGGAGCAGCAATCTACCAAAAAAAATTTTGGAAAGAAAATTTCGAGACTGCTATATCCATTTTTTATGCTGTCTGCCTGATAAATCGACAAGCATAACGACGACGACAGACAGACGACGTACAAAGCGTCATGTCGAAATAAATTAATTTTCAATTACATAAAATAGATTTATAAATTAAAATTACCTAATAGCCAAAACAGTGTCATATTTTTTAAATAAAACTTTAAAACCACGAAATTAGCTGCCAAATCGTGCAAAATACGGAAAAGCTTCATACAAACTAACGCTAAAGTCATGTCGGTGACTTTAGTTCTATGGATGTCTTCATTTCGGATGTTATCTCGCTTAAAGACACCCTTTATAAAAGGTTAAGGTAAAGTTAGCTACTCGAATCCATAACGCTCGTCTGTAGTTTTTTGTTCAATCAATTACATGTGTTTTTATTATTCCGTCTTTGAGCAAATGTATAAGCCTTTTGCTACTACTATTATTGTTTGTACAGAGAGAGCGCTGTAGCGGATTTTGTCATAAATATTGAACAATAGTATTTATGCTCCAACCAGTAACAACAGACTTTGAATCATTTTATTGGTTATTCAGGTTTACACACAAGATAGTGAATCTAATGTTAAAACATAAAGTTATACTTCAATTAACAAAATGTAAAAAATATATTCAGAAAACAATGTGGTCCGATGAGGGTTCTATAAAAATATTTTTTATGTTTATGGTAGAATTAATTAAAAAAGTGGCTTGACAATCTTTTTTATTTTGCTACAATATGTTTTACTAACTGTTGCCCGCGACTTTGTTTATGTGATCTTTAATTCAATTAAACTAACTCTTCCATCCCGCGGATTATAAATAAATGATTCACTGCCATTTTGTTATTCACGAAATTTTATCGTTTGAAAAATATTCAATTCATAAGTATTTTATTACAAATATTCCGAAGCTAGTTTCCTTACATTTTGAAACAAAGTAACACTTTTCTAAATTGAAATTTCATATCGCCGAAACCGTAAATTATGTTATAACATTCTGTATTTCCGTTTGAAAATAAATTTTATTCCCGCAGGAGAATTTTCGCAAGACTGTTGTGTGAATTTCAATTATATTATCTCTTTGCCTTATATACAAGTATTGCGACGATGTAGTAAAACGAGATGGACTGCCAGACGATGCCTCGAGGCATTAAGTCCACCTATTATGCACTGTCTTTTGTGTTAAAGTTTATATAAATAAATTGTTAGAATACGCTAAGTAACAGTAATTTATTGAAACGACACTTTAGTCATGCTGTCTTGTTTCTGTCTTACTGCGAGGAAATGACAAATATAACCAAACGATACTGACTTGTCTCCCAGTCCCTGTTCATAAATGATGTTCATGTCATTATGACAGGTGATTGACAGAGTCTCAAAGTTAAGTAGGACACGATTTAATAAAAATGCTTTAGAGCTGTAGGGTTGTATTTGAATACAAAATATATTTAAAATCCATCTTTATCAAGAAGTAACAGATTGCGCAATTTCTAACTTTATCATTTATTGAAAGTTTGACTCAAGGAGACTTTTAATGAGCGACGTCGATGTTTAAGATCCATCTCAAGTGATTCTGTAATAAATAATGACTTTGAAGATGAATAACTGGAAATCATTCGTGAGGAAGCTCTTTTAAAGGTTCGTCACAAGGGCCAAATGTCCAAGAGTGGATAATGATGAGTCAGGCTTCATAAAAAAAATTTACAAGAAGAATTGAAACAGATGTTTGCAAGTAGATGCAGTGCAAGTTTTTTTTTCTAAAAAAAAACAGATATATATTTAACTAATTCGAACCCGAAACTGGGTTTTATATTTCGTAGCGCAAAGGTGGTCGTTTTATCTTAACTAACTTAAAGCTATAGCTTATTATTTTATTAATAGGATTACCTCCATTGCTGAGAGGCGAGCATGCCGGACTTGAAATCGTTTTCCTTGTATGTCAATGAAGAAAAATAACTTTCCTAAGGTATCTCGGGTCTGGATGTTGTTGTATCGTCGTTGTTTCTGATTTTTGTAACACAAGTGCTTTGCCTACTTACCATATGATCAGAGCAATATATGTGATGTTGTCTAATATTTATTAATTTAATAACAAAGTCGAGTTAGTTACACCATTTATAAGTCAAGAACGGCGGAAACAACTTTTACGATATCAGTTTTGTTAGATTTGCCTCCGCCCCGAATAGCAGAATATCTAATAAAACATTGACAATTAACAATTCATGAAAAAATAAGTTTGAAAGAAGCAATACGAAGTTCGCCGGGACAGCTAGTTTATTAATATTTATATCTTATTCATCAGTGTCACGGAGATGAATATGCTGCGGTGGATGTGCGGAGTCACGTGGAAAGACCACGTGAGGAACACGCGCATCGCGGTAGCCTTCGTGTCCGTGATATTGCAGACAAACTGCACGAGAGTCGCCTACGCTTTGTTTGTTTGTAATTCGCTACGGCGATGTTTTGCAGAAACAGGCAACCTACGTAGGAAACAAATGTCTGGCCATGCCGCCACTGCCGGTCCTGGCAAAAGGGGTAAACCCAAGAAATGCTGGCTTGACGTCGTGAGGGCTGACAAGCGTGCCAATGATCTCACAACTAGACGTTCAAGACCGCGCGAAGTGGAGGAGTAAATCAAGAAAACCGGACCCTGGGCTCCAAAGCGATGGCTTTGGACGCAACTGGGTTTGACCGTATAGATGATAATCTTATTCATCAGTAGTCTCAGTATTCTGTAAGCTGACAGTTGAGAGAAAGAGAGTTTGTCTTTTAAAATCAATTAAATGGTACTTAACAAAAGAAAGACGGCTGTTCTTTTTATCGCTAATCCTGAATTTAAATAAAAAATAAAAATAAAAAAAGATTCTTCCTGATTCTTTTGTAATAGATTTTTCATCAAATCTCGTACCCAAAAATGCCAAATGATAAAGTTAGTTGAATCGACACCCCTGCAAAGAGGTGGGGTACCAAATTAATTCATTTCCTCTTGTCTCTGGCACGAATTAAATGAATGCTTCGGAATCTGACGTCATGACACGACTTGGGGGCTTAAGTTTGGCATAATTATTACATTTGCAGGATTGGACAAAACAATTGCTAAGCTGAAATAATGCTGTTAGGTGAGTAAAGTCAATAAATCAGAGCATCGAAAATTTAAAATTAATATTATACATATAAATAAATATTAGACAGCATCTCATACTTGATTTGATCTTAAGATAAGTAGCTAAAGCACTTGTGTTATAGAAATCAGACACTCAATGATTTATTATTATTATTTATTATTATTATGTGTATCTCTCCTACGGGAAATCACGAAGGCCGGTCCTTTTGTAAGGCGTCCGTGGGGATACAGATCTAACACGAAGAGGCCCCTTTGAGATACGATAATGAGTTGGGATATGTACATCTAGCGGATACTATCTCTGCCTGTACTATTGAGAAGATACAGCCCAAGACAGCACCCGCTAGATTATTGCAGTCATGATGGAAACTATACCGGGTCTATGGAAAGGAACTTGATTATTACAACACCTAGATCCGAAACACTGAACATTCTGAACAACCGTTACTATAAATTTTCCCACCACCCAAACCCAAGCCAGTTTAGAAAAAAATATTTTCTAAAATTACTCGAACTGACCTAGAACTGAAGGCCGATGGGGCAGTAAAGATTTTAGAATCGAGGCCCCGTACCGGCAAGCGCAGTGTAGGACGTCCACCTACAAGGTGGACAGACGAACCGGTAAAGGTTGCAGGAACCCGCTGGATGCAGGCCATTTCCAACCGGCCAATGTCGGCCGGCCGAAGTCTTACGTTTAGCAAAGGATGTTCTAGGGCTGAAATTATAATGATGATCCTTCGACATCTATACAGCTCTTCAAAAAAAAAAACCCTGACGTAACTCGAACCCGTGACCGCTTGGTTTCGTAGTCCCGAACGCGAACCAAGGCGGTCGCTGAAATATTTTTTTAATTTTTTATTTATTTATTTATAAAACAAACAATATTAATAAGTATATACAATTTACACGATATGACATAAGCTTTAGGGCTTTACCGCATACCGGTGCCGTTGCAGATAGATTAAAAAATAATGATAGATGTACACAACATATGACATAATAAAAACATTGAAAAATAAAAATGACAATACACAGAACAATGTAATATTTTGCACGATCACGCCTCCCATGCATGCACGTCGAGCCGGTCGCCGAGCCTGCGCCCGACCAGTTCCCAGCACATACATACAGGGCGCTGCCAAATTATGTGCTTCTTTAGTTTTGTATTTATAGTATTTATATTTGTATGAATATTTAAATGCTTTCTAAAAAGTGTTTTTTTAGTTTATACTTAATATTATTTAGAGTTATGTTAGCTAATTTAATTTTAATAAAAAAGAATTAATTCTTGTTATTAAATTTACAATTTATCGCTTAAACTCAGCCATTTTATTTCATTAGCGAAAATGACTTTATTCTACAAATCATAAAGATATTGAATTAAATAACATTATAAGCTATATTTAACTATTTAATTTATTAGAGTCGTACTCATGAGATTAATCCCTGTATTTTATAAGTACCTTGAAGCTGATTAAAATACAGACTTCTCCACTAAAAAGTTTTTATTGCAAGTATTCCAAACGGAATTGACGAAACAAAATTACGGAGACTCGGCGATGAATCGACGAAGTTGTTCAAATCCCAAGTTTTATCTTCATATCTTGGGGCGACGACAAAACGAGCGTACCTATTTGTAAGTCTTGTCATAGTAAAATTGTGTACAGCATCATCATTTCATACTTTTTCTTCGATTTCCGTAGCCGAGAGGCAAGCATACCGGACTTGGTGTCGCAATCTCTGAGGTTCCGGGTTTGATTCCCGGTCGCTATATTGTCTCGGGTCTGGGTGTTGTGGTACCGTCGTTGTTTCTGTTTTCTGTAACATAAGTGCTTAAGCTACTTATCATAGAATCAGAGCAATATATGTGATGTTGTCCAATATTTATTTTTATTCATAGTCCTTTACCCCGAAGTGCACATTGCAGTAGAACTGACAGCCGATTTGGCAGAAAGGTTTTAGAATGGAGGCCATAAACCGGCAAGCGCAGCGTAGGACGTCCACAGACAGATGGCCACGCGGCTTTCGTAGTCTATTGACTTTATTTTCGGATATTTTAAAGTAATTTTTATTACGATAAGGACGCTTCTATATATTGTTCCCTAGATCTTATTTTTTAAATTTGGCACCCCTTTGCAATGTGTGTGTTTGCAATATTTCATGCGAGCGAAGCTAGTAAAAAAAAAAATCCGTAGTAATTGTCGGAACAACGCACCGACGTTTTTAGACCACATTATTTTCATTCATTTAGTTTGGGATTTCTACTCCTTTCTATTCTGTGGACGTTGTGTCGCCTCCCAGCGCGCTCAAACAAACTGATACTAATGTACGTTCGTGGAACTTGTTAAAACGATACATCAATAGAATGTTTATTTTAAAACCTCCGTAGCTAAGAGGCGAGTACGCCTTAGCGTCGCCATCTGAGGTCATGGGTTCGACACTCGTTCGGGACAATGTGAAAAACTAAATTTTCTCAGGCCTGTGTGTTGTGATTCCATCGGTGTATCTTATTTCTATATAACAAGTGCTTTAGTTACTAAGAGAGAGTCAGAGAAATATATGACATGTTGTCTAATAATAATTAAAAAAAACAACATAAAATAATGATAAATTATAAACATGTACTAAAAACCAACTTTTCTTAACTTAAGGAAAAACTGCGAGGAAATTATTACTACACTAACCGTATCTACATCTTTCACGTCTAAAAATAAACTTTATTAACTGAATTAAATTAAAAACAATTGTTTTTGTTAGTCTTGCTGGTGGTTTAATAATTTAAAAAATATGGCTAAATGTGTTACTGAGAGAAAAAAATATTTTTTAACGGCTTGACTATGCTAATTCTTTATTTGCCGTGTTTGTAATTATCAGGACAAGGTTAAACACTGGAAAAGTTTCCCGGAAAATTGATCAATTCAGGAAAAACCAAACGTATTTTTGTACAGGATTTTTGCTACCACGGGCGCAAATGTCGTTTAACATTATCAAAGGACAAAACAACTGTCGCGGCAGCCAGTTACTTATACAGGATTACTTGTAAAACATCATCAACCTCCTAGGGGCTGATTCTGGTGCTAAAAATACTTACTTTTAAAAATTCGCGTTGCATGATCAATACACACTAAAACACACCACTCGGTCGGTGTAACCCGGTCGAAACGTCAGTCAAATAAAAGATAAAATATGTACCTATTGCTGATCGCGTTAATTCCCTTATTCCCTTATTGCTGATCACGTTAATTAAAGTTTTTGTATGCTCATGCTTTTTCTATGGGACCAACATCTTTAAAAAGAAAACACTGCTCCATATAAACTGATGTCAGCTGGTGGCGGCTTAGTATGGGGAGGGGTTTTTTTTGCGATTTCAGTAGAAAAAATTGTTGTTTCTGAGCACAATAATCAGTCCCCAGGAGGTTGTTGATATTTTATAAATAACCCTGTATAAACGAGATGTGTTTAAACAAACCATCCACGAACACGATCACTTTCCATTGATATGTTAATTCAGTCTCCATACATTCTACATTGCCCACCTTTGTAATATAGTCTACTGATGGCGCAGCGTAAATTGAACAACCAAGTTATTTTATAAAAACACTAAATGAATTGTAGAAACATAGGTATTCAACTAGAAAAACAAGAACAGATTAGACAGAATAATATGACATCGACACTAAAATAGCATTATTAAATTTAACGTTCTATTTTCAAATGGATTAATGCTGAATTTGAATGTAATAAATGAATTATTTCATTCTGTTTTTGAATATTTCTGAGTTAAACAAAGAAAATGAACTGTTTTAAGGAATGTAATACGCAAAATAAGAAGACATCGAAATGAACTTTGCTCACAATTTATTTTCGTGCTTATATTTAAGATTTTTCAAATGTAAACAGCAGCTGGTCTGGTGGTAATGCAGAAGATTTTTTATTTATTTTAATTTTGACCTTGCTCCCATACAAAAAATATATTAAGTGACTCAGAATCAGCCCATAAAAAGATGTACGTTATTCAAATTACACTTTTATTTTTCGGCCGCCTTCTCTGGGCTGTGGTAAAGGTCGGAGTGACATGTACTTCAGCCCTAAAATTAGGACAAGGACTTGCCCTCTGTAAATTTAGAAACACAGGTAGTTATTTGTGTTGCCGACCCGTAACCGTGCTGAAACTTTGGTATGACAAACTATTTTGGGGTTTGGAACATTCATATTTGCAGCTAAACAACTGGAGTGTAACTTGAGTTCATAAAACATTATTACTTCAGCCTTATTTTGTTTTTTCTGTTTACTATTTTACATAAACAGCACTGCGTACTGTTTTGGGTAATAGTTGAAAGTGATATGGTAATCAACTTTGTTTAGAAAGCCTTTACATAATCTGTAGTCCATCGGATGTGACGTTGCCATCTCTAAGGTCCCGTGTTCGATTCCCGGTCGGGTCGATGTAGAAAATGAAATGTTTTATAATCTCGGGTCTGGGTGTTTTAGTACCGTCGCTGTTTCTGATATATACAGGGTGTAACAAAAAGGTGAAATAAAACTTTAAGGGGTTATTCTACGGCTAAATTACATCAACTTTTTCTATGGGACCAACATCGAAATCGCAAAAAAAAAAAACACTTTCCCATACTAAAAAACATCTTATAGTGACCATATAAATATTTAAAATGTTTTATGTTTTAAATAAATAGATTGACTTGGCCATCGCATGAAAACACAATGTATCTCACAAGTAATACTCGTACATATTATATTAGATTAGATTGTTTAGTACGTACTATTTATATATTTATACAGGTATACTTATTCTTTCACTGCAAATGTTTTCTAGATACATCAACTGCATAAATAACTTTGTAATTCCATATTGCAGTTGGTGTATCTAGAAAACTGGACTGAAATTGCAAAATATTTTAGTTTTTCCTTGATTTATACACTAAACACTAATTGTGTTAAAAATTTGAAGCTTCTATGTCTACTAGAAGTGCCTTAGAGTTTTGATGATCGGTCAGTCAGTGAGTGACAAAATTAAGAACTTTAACTAGTTTTAATTCTTAAACTACTTGTTCAAATTAAATGAAATTTGAAATATACCGTGTTTATACAATGTTTGCTTGGTAACTAGAAATACAGACTTCTAGTTTAATCCACAGCGAAGTTATAGGGGGTCGAAAATGGCCTAAACTGCTCCGAGAAAAGAATAGGACGGCCGTGCCGCTTTTTTTGCTCGACTTAGCGGGGGAACTGCCGTGCCTCCAGAACTGATAATTATAAATTCAAGATTATGTTGTTTTTGATTTTTGCAACTCAAGTGCTTTGGCTACTTACCATAGGACCAGAGCAATATACTTATGTGATGTGCTCTAATTTTTATCACACTTATTTAATTTTGCAAACGCCAAACTTAGAGTAACCTATACTACTTATGTAAGAATTATATATTATCTAACATTCATGACTCACGTATCTCTTTATTTATCTTATCAAAGGAATCGGTCATTTATATTTGTAACGAAACACAAATTGCCCTTTTGTAGAACAAATGAAAAAGACAAACCTACCTTTGACTCCCTGCCAACTTTCTACCGGTTTGCAAATACCGACCCAAACCTGCAAACGGCTGGGCAAATAAGCCCCTCTTGTAACAAACCTACAACAAAAATAGAAACAGTGGTCTCTCTGCTCTAAAAAATTGTGAACCCATTTGGCACAAGCTAAATTACACACGTTGGTTTTCGTAGCCTGATGGGATATCGTAAATTGATGCATTGTTGCAAGAGGTAAAAGTGCCAATAAAGCTGTCACTTATTACAAACTCTCTCGCCTAATGCCTCTTTACTCCGTTTATCAAGATAATATGTTGACATGCTCGCACAAGCGTCTTTAAAACGTTAATAATAATAATGATAAACCCCGCAGGGGCAGCTTGTCGCAAGCTGTAGGTGAGGGGCGACTCCTCGGACCCGTATTTATTTGGCCCTCGCCTCTTGTGCTTGCCCTAACTGGCCGGCCAAGAGTGGAGTTGCCAGAGCAGAAGCTGTGCTCCAGGTTGGAAGTGTAAAATGTAATAACGCCGGGGGCCCGTTAACTGGTGCGTTTAGCACTGGAATCATGCACCCCGCAGACTCACCTCTCTACAACCTTAGCCGTTCACACCAATGTTGCTATCCTGGCAACCTTCTGGTGGCCTTAATAGGGCGGCCCATTTAGTGAGCGACGGGTCACCGTCTGCCCTGATTATCGAGATGAGACATTTGATATGGCAGGCGTCCCGTTGTCTCATCAACATCCCGACAACCAGTCCATCAAGTTTCTTTCCATAGACCCGGTATAGTTTCTATCTTATCTGCAATAGTCCTTGTACCTAGCGGGTGTTGTCTACGAGAGATACAATAATAATAATAAATAATTAATTGTTTTTACAATCACACCAATTAGCTAGCCCCAAACTAAGCAAAGCTTGTACTATGGCGACTAGATAACGGATAAACATACTTAAATACGTTTTAAAACATCCATGACTTAGGTACAAATCCTCGTTCTCATCACACAAACATTTGCCCCTTGCGGGATTCGAACCCGCAACCGCTGGCTTTGTAGTCCAGAGCGCGAACCACTATACCAGACGGTCGTCAATAGTGATTTTACTATTTTTGTTTCAAGCAGAAATGTTAAAAATTAGAATGCATTATCTAATTTTATGTCGATTTGCGTACTAAATAACCTACTACGTATTTTGGTATTGTGTTAAAATGTTCTTTGAGGCTCATGACATATTCTGGTTCAAAGGCAAAATTAATTATCGTTGTGTGTCTAGTAATTTATATTATACACCATGAACTAAATTAAATACAAGTTGTTCATCGATAAATCGATAATTTGTTACAAACTCGAATATATTTTGCCTTGAACGAGTTTCCTATTTTATACAATCTGAAATTTTGCAGTGAAAACTACATAGTAAGTACCTTGCTCTCTTTTTAGAACAATTTGTAGCAAACTGAATAGTTTATCGTATTGAACACTAGAGAGCCATCTAGGGTCGACCGTTTTGCATAAAACTATTCTTCTAGATTGCTCTGAGTCTCGGAGACTATTTCCGCAATAAAGTGTCTTGTTAGATTGTTATATTCTTTTTCCTCTGGCTGTGTAATAGAAGATTAGATAAAGGATGTTACTTTTGCAAGTAATTTCTATTATGGGTGTAATTTCGTTTCCGTAGATAGATTACAAAATTGTATTTAAAAATATATGTTTTCATATATTTTGTAACGCTTAATATTGTAATCACTTTCTTTTAATATTTTGAAACTCATGACCGCCTTACCCTCTCAATCTAAGTCAACAGACCTCTACCAGAAGTTAACTGAAAGAGCTCGCTTCTAGTGATAAAACCAAACTCAAAATTTTACAGCTCTAAGAATATTAACAGACTTTACTTTATTTACCTTGTGTGGTTTGCAATAAAGAATACCTGTCTATCTGTCTCACGATAACTTTATCTAGATAAAACTATATCACATATTATGTCCCATCTACGTATTTTTTGCCTTTAATCCTGTTCTGTACGTATGTATAGCCAATTCCATCATCATCAACGCCTGTTTATTGAACTTCAACATCTCTTTTCTTAGCAATATTATTTTTATAAACTAGACCTATGGCAATACATTTCTTTATAACACAATACAAAATACTTCCAGCTTTTTAATTTATTTTTATAAACGGGAGTCGTGTTTATTATTTTTTTATAGTTTTTGTTTTAGAGTATAATAATCACCTTCTAAACTAAAAGGAAATCATTTATTAACATTGGAATGTATTATTTATTTAAGGTCTTATTTTATTAGGAAATCAATTTCCTTTGAGGGGTATTTCTACTACTTTAATAAAATATTCACTTTTCCATATAACCTGTAACAGATGATCGGAGTGTATGTATGGAGAATTACATTAGTTTTTTTGCGATTTTGATGTTCCTATTGTAAAAGTTGTTGTATAAAGTCAGGAGGTAGTGGGTGTGAATCGAGTTAAGCATGAACATTTGAACATAAGTCATGAATGTTTATAAACGTTTTAAGTATGTTTATTCGTTATCAAGTCTATCAAATTTGCTTAGTTTGGGGCTAGATAGTTGGTGTGATTGAAAATAATTTATAATTTATTTAAGCAGTAGAAATACCACAAGTTACCACATTACCGACTGCTATAGCGGAGGCGGTAGCGACTCCATTGGTGTTTTAATTTTTAATCAGCCTTCTCATAAAATATACTCTTCCATCTCGTTTACAATGTCAGTGTCAAACTTTAATAGGTTTTAAATAACGTTCTAAAACCATCTCTTGAATATGATGAGAAAATAAGTTTTCAAACCTGCAGTTTTCAGGCTAACCGGTTGTCATCTCACGCGCGTGACACGCTTACTGGAATAGTGTATTGTATAATTTGATGCAGCAGTTTCGCTGAGGACATTTAGGAGACGTATTGCAGATTAAGAATTAAAAGTGTACGATATCACAACAATCGTACACGAATTTCTTACATCACTCTTTAAAAAAAACATTTTATAAATTTGCTGCAAATAGGTCTCTACTCGGTTTTTGATTACAGACAAAATATGGCATTGTCAAAACTGACTCTTAATTTACGTTCCATTGCTGCGATTTGTCATTGTCAGCTTTTAAAATCAATAATCTTCCAGGTTTTTATACGGCAACACTATAATATGCACTATATATACTATAATGGAAAAATGGATTTCGAACGATTAAAAAATATGTAAAACTAGTAATAGAACTAATTTCACACTCAGTTGATTTTTATGTACTCATTTAAAATCATTTATAATACTTTTAAAATACGTCTCGGTTCATAGGAGAATTGCATCTTACTGTTAGCCGACTTTAACTCCGCTGATGAGTTTTAGAATCAGTTAAGGTAAGGTACATCGTAGGTAAATTTTGCGACTTAGACCGTTATGTGCTTTATCTTGCTAAATTTACTTATTGCTAAATTATGATAACGTAATACTCGATAGGCTTTAATCTCAGAATAGATCCTCAAGGTTACAAGTCTCCCGTGTTACAGAACAGGCAATATTACCTTACTGCTTATATCGTTTTAGGTCCCCATTTTCCTTAAACCCACTGAGTTTTCCTCCATTACGCTTGATGTGAGCTCGTTTACTTTGCTCACTAACGTACGCTCGGCTTATAAGTAGCTTGTCATTGGAACATTTTGCAATGATCGTTACTATTTCAAACTACTTTCACGGTCTTCATACTTGTGCTAATAACATTCAAAGGGGCATACTAAAATACTAAATACTGTAAGACAGAATAAATAAATAACAGCGTAATGAATTTTAGTTCTGGAGTACATAGGTCTCGTAGCGGTTTCTTCCTGGTATAATAAGAGGGGAATAGCGTGAAGGAATTCGCTCCATCAAGTATTTAGGTGAACCTAGAAATGCAAAAGTGTTTGTCACTAGCATAAATAACAATGAATAAATACAAAATAAGTAACAATACAAGCTGATATTTCAAGTCAACTCATTTCAAATACACGAGTTATTCAAAGGTTGCGTTCATTGGTTTATTATTAATTAATAGTGTGCAAACCCAACCCTTCAGGCTACAGAGCCCGCTTTTGTTTGCAATGAACTTGCTTTAATTTAAGTGTCACGACCGCCGTTCCCTAAAGATGAATGCCGAAATTCCCGCTTACAATACCAAAGATTTGGGTTAACTATTACATTGCGTCATATACCACGTCGTTATACTAAATACTGTGTGTTTAAAATCTTTTATTACAATCACATCCACATTTAACGATTCATTTTCAACAAATTTTGCTTTACACAAAATTCTCCCCCTAAAATCTCTTCTGCTAAACTGAACATGACGAAGCACACGAATATAGTATCAACAAAATCGATAAGTGCTTCGAACTGAGCCATATAACATACTTATACGATCAAAGCAAATAATATTTTGGGGCAAAATTTCCATACGGCTAATGTAACTGATACATAGAGGAAGGGCCCGAGGAGAGTTCCTTGTGGGAGCCTTTTAGTGGGCTGCCATAAATCAGGCCCTAATGGAGTGTATAAGGGTCTGGGGACTACGAATTTTAGACTGACCAGAGTAAATGGAATACTGATAGTATAACATGGTGACGATATGGAATGATTTGGCATCTTTTGGATTTCTTATAAACTGAATTTGAATAAGGGTTCTTTAGATCTACAAATAGATCACTGACACTCTACTAATTGTAGACATTATGAAAGTATTTTGTTTAATTTTAGGCTTGTTTTTCAGATGAACAAATTTGAGGGCCTAAATTTATATGACATCCATTAAAAAATACTTAACGAAGTGCAAGTTTAACAGACCAGAATAAAAAAATAATAAAAATGCCACTATCTGTTTTTTTACATATTATAAGTTAACTAGATAATATTAACTCAAACAGGGCATTTTGCATTTCCATAAAAAAACAGATGTTTTATAACTTTTATATGGTGCATTTTAAACATACTTAGTATAAAGATATAATAAAGTTATTAATGGAAGATTCTATATTGAAAACTGAATTTTCGCAGTTTTAATGTTGGACTCTTAGTAAAAGTTTGACGTTGGTCCCTTAGAGTAATAAGCAAGATTTCATATTCACCCTGTATTTAGAAACATTTCTGAATAGCTCACAAAGATTGCAAATGGACAAAAGGAAGTAATTACATTCTGCTCTTCCAATCTCATTTTGAAACTTCAAAATTTGTCTAAACGAAGTTTTCGAAGTCATCCGTCAAGGTCGGATGGTCACTGTGAAGCAAGTATTTGGGCTTCTTACTTAAAATTCTGATCTAATCAATGGTTCTTTCGACAATTTAGGACAATCTCCATTTAATATTAAAAAGAATTACACCCTTGTTGTATATATAGAAAGAAAAAGTGGTGAAGTGGTTTCCAGTTATGACAATGTTCGTCATAATACGAAAAGTTGAACACTTAAGCGGCGAACAAGCTAAAACTGCCTTTAGGAAAGTAGGAAATGATATTAAACACGGTTACAAGGATTGTATTTTATTTTAAGAAAGCATTACAGCGGTCGGATGGATTTGTGAAGAAATCTTATAGGCCATTTTCATTGTTTTATGTTTCGATCGTGATCAGTTTGTTACTTAGCTAATGTGTGGAAATTTTATCAAAAAAGAAGGAGAATGTTAATTTGACTGTTTATTGCGATTTATGTAAGTGCAAAAATACCATTGAAAGTATAGTAACAGAGTTGTTATAGGTTTGTATAGAGTTTAGGCTATGAATTTTACACCACACAATATTGATTAAAATAATTTAAGTAAACCTTACTATTAACAATCATGACTTCTATGTAGTTTTAACGAAAAATAGGGTTTTCAAAATTTTCAATGGCCATAATAAATGTCATCGGACAGAGCCAACATTAAAGTCCTGCAACGAAAATAATAGAAACTAAACGTAAACGCATAATTCGACATACCAATAAGCAATTGCAGTACCGCGGCAAAGGCTAAAAGAACGTACATTTTCATGTTCAATGGTACTAGTTTGTTTAAATGAAATGACGCAAAATTAACAGTTTTCGTTTATCGTTCATTCAATGTACGTTTGGATATTGTGATATTGTGTAAGTAAATTTAGCATAGTTTACACGATCACATTATAATTATCATTATCATGACAACCTCCGTAGCCGAGAGGCGAGTATACCGGACTTGGTGTCGCTATCTCTGAGGTCCCGGGTTCGATTCCCGGTCGGTCAATGTAGAAAATTAACTTTTCTATATTGTCTCGGGTCTGGGTGTTGTAGTACCGTCGTTGTTTCTGATTTCTGTAACACAAGTGCTTAAGCTACTTATCACAGGATCAGAGCAATGTATGTGATGTCCAATATTTATTTATATTTATATTTAGATATGATACACGATCAAATATTTTATGTTGGTTAGTTGATCGGTTTCATTAATCTTGATAAAGTTTTACTTTATAAGATTTCTGAATGCCCCGGTACATAAATATTTATGTTTTTAGGGAGATTAAATTACAATTTAGTTTTTCCATTCAGTGTATTTACGAAGATTGCCCAAAATGAGTCATCTTCTTTTCGTTGTAAACGCCAAAATATCGCTATTTAATTTCAAGTAACTAAGTGAAAAATAAAATATTGTGTAGCTCACTTTCAGGCAGAGTATCTATTGGATATCTATGTTAAATTTAATTCAAAATAGGTTTTAAATCATGTTTTCGTATTGAATTTAGTATATGTCAAAACATAATTATAAAATTAAAGCTGCATAGAACAAATTTCTCACAAGATTTTGTGATGCAGAAAATAGATAAATAAAAAATTGACGGAATAACTTTTGTTTCATCAGTTCATTCGATTAAACTAACAAAATAAATGACTGAATTTCAGACAGCATTTGACTTGCTTCGTCACCCAGACCAGCCAACTGAACAATATAGAGAGAGAACTTTATTCTAAGTTTCAGCATCTTTAATACCGAATAAATTTACAGTAATCCGCTTAAGTTAACCCCTTTTGAATATTCCAAAGTCTTCCATAATTTCAAAACTACTTAGTGGAATAACCATAATAACGTATGTGAGCTCTATTTAGCCAATGCTCCTAAAGATTAAGGCAGTAAACTGCCTTTAATTTACAGGCAAGAAACAGCAGTCGATTGTGTACTTTAAAGCTAGTGTCATAAGTACCAAATTAACCAGATATCTTTGGCGAACTGTATGAGAAACTTGCCGAACGCGTATAAATGGCATAGTTCAGTTCTAACTGTCTGAATATGCAGAACTTAGTATCTTGAACGTTCATTAGCAAACTTGATGCAACAACAATAATTTATAATTCATGTCTTGGCTTTCTTTGTACGGTTATTGCAATTCATGAACCAGTGTGCGTTTTTTTTTTCATTTACCTGTAGTTTAGCAAAGTGAATTTATCCACACTTTGTTTCAGTGTGTGTGTGATTATCTGACGTAGAAGATACGCATAAATAAAAGTCGTCCGTCCGTCCTTTTAAAAGCGTATAAATATACTGTCCAAAATATAGGACTCTACTTACTTTACTCAATATAAAAGTTAGTAGTATTCAATTGGGACAAAAATTAAATCGAGAAAAATACTGTTCCATTCATTTTGGACGTGTAGAACTTGGACTGAATGGGACAGATGTTATTTATTTATTATTTTGAATGAACTCGCCACACACGATGTCGCTGGTGGCCACAACCACTAGCCTTATTTATTTATTTAAACTTTATTGCACAAATAAAAATCGTACAAAAGACGGACCTAATGCCATGGGGCATTATCTGCCAGTCGACCATTAGTCTAAGCAGAGATGTTTTGTGTGCGGTGCGACATAACGTTTAAAAAAAAATGAACATAAAATCATAGTATAAACTACACACAGTATTAATATAATATTATGACTACATAGACAAAATACATACATAAATATGATGACGATTACTGGAAAGTAGAGAAGCAAGGGTTCATGATGACGATTGGAAACAGAGGGTGGAAGATTCTTTAACTAATACTCATAAGAAAAAACAAAATGATTGAATTAAATTAAAATTAAATATATAAACGAAACTCGCTAAAATATATTTTTAAGTCACATAACTAACAAACAATATCTTTAATTTAATTCTTAAAAAATTTAAAAACCGGTCAAGTTCGAGTCGGACTCGCGCACCAAGGGTTCCGTACAAACCTGTAGGTACCTATATAAGTAAAAGTTCACCCATCACGACAATCGAGTCATAGTTATGGTATTTTTATTGCAAAATGAAATCCATAACATTACGAAAGGTAAATTGCGGTTCACGATTTATGACGTATTAAAAAAACTACTTACTAGATCTCGTTCAAACCAATTTTCAGTGGAAGTTTGCATGGTAATGTACATAATATATATATTTTAGTTTTATCATTATCTTATTTTAGAAGTTACAGGGGGGGGGACACATTTTACCACTTTGGAAGTGAAAATCTTAATATGGTTCACAGAGTACATCTACTTACTAAGTTTCAACAGTATAGTTTTTATAGTTTCGGAAAAAAGAGGCTGTGAAATACGGACGGACAGACAGACAGCCATGACGAATCCATAAGGGTTCCAGTTTTTGCAATTTGGCTACGGAAACCTAAAAATTTTAAGGACACATAAATTGATTTTCTTTTAATTATATTTTTTAATGGCGCGTTCTCGGTTAGCGTGCCATCGCTCAAGTATAGGCGTACCATTACGTTTTCGGATGAAACCAAGTAGCCACTGAGGAGTGCCAGAGTTTTTATAAAAAGTTCGGCAGATCGGAGCGAGCAGTGTTCCAGTTCCAGAATAGCACTTAAAAACACATTTTGTTTTTGCATTAGCCGTGAATGAGGCTCGAAGTTTAAAGACAAAAAGCTCTCCGCAATAACGGACGCTATGAATCCGTTATTTAAAAATACAGCAGTGATGTAAACATGTCGATAGATGAAATAAGTCAATTGGTAACATATTAGGTTAAGGGTAAAAATAAAATCGATGTCTTGTCATTCAAGACCAATTAACGAGCCCAAACTCGATGGGGTTACGTTTTTGTTTAAAATAGTTCCTTTGGCCACCTTCTGGTTTTATCATCATACATTTAATAGTACAGCATTTCTCAAGACAAATCAAATGAGCCCAAACTCGATGGGGTTGCGTAATAACACTATTACAGGCTTCCTGTGGTCTCCTTACGGCTTCATCATAAGACTCTAGACATTGTTGTATACTAAGAGAGCATTTGTCAAGACAAATCAAACGAGCCCAAATTCGATGGGGTTGCGTAATTTTATGATAAAGTTCCTGTGGCTACCTTCCGACTTCATAATCAGACCCAGGACATCATGTACTAATAGCTCTATTAGTACATGATGTCCAGGCTCAGTGATTTTTTTGTGATAAGAGCTCACTTATCCTACACTTTATGGGGTTGCCTCGTATCGTTAAAACGTTACTATGGCCATATTCTGACTCCATCATCAGATCGGCTCGATGGTACCAAAACATTGCATTATCACCGACTTCACCGGTGACAAATTTCAGCTTCGAACACTGGGAAGTAGGTCAAATTTAAATTGCAAAATTTGAAGCTGACACCTTACATTACGAACATTGAAAAGTAATTTATAGCTTTTAATAATAAATACCAGAAAACACACTAATAAACTAATTTATGGCCTCGAGATAAGAAATTATCATCCTAATATGACAATACATTTTGCCAAGGGCGTCTCCCAGTACACCCAGACCCGAGCCAATTTAGAGAAGTAAATTTCCTAAACTGATCTAAACCAGGAATCATACCCGTGATATTGTGTTCAAGCTAAACCACCGCACCACTATTCAATATAATTGGGACGTCAATATGTCGACATATTTATTACCATATTCATTTATTGCGTCATAAGTGTACAAATGATATGATTATAATTATATTCTATTATAACACATTATCAATACAAATTTAATAATATATAATTCTTGTTTTGTTATACCTACAATCTCTCTTATTATTTTCCACCTCTTTTTAAATGTGAGTGTAATGGTGTCTGTCACTTTGTTGTTTTTGTCTTTTTTATTTCATTGGTTGGTTATTTAATTAATCATTTAATTTATATTGCCCATCTAGGCCCGCGCGGAATACCAGTGTCGTGGCATGCCTTACTTAAGCTGTCACGACTAATACTGAGCAGGGGGACCTTTTTGGCACAAATACATCGTTTTTTTTTCTTCTCTGTTCAATGTAATTACAAATTTTGTGCCAAATAAAAACATTTCGACGGTGGAAAGGCAAAAGGCATCAAGCGACACTTTGAGCGATATTGAGTTATATACATAGTTAGAATCAGAAAATTTTTCTGCGTCTTTTGAGCCAAGTTTGGTATAAATCAGAGCACTTTTTTGTCGCTTGACTCCGTCACAAAAAAGGCCATCATTTCTTAGTGCCGGGAGTTAACCGACTCAAAATTCATCTTTTTTTTTAAGCCCTGGATTTCAATTAATTCGCAGGTAGCTCTAATGAATTAGGCAGTCACTTAAGCTTTTCATCCTTCTTCAGTTTTAGGAACACATTACTTTTAAATCTTTCTACCTTGCTGTAAATCTAATAAACGCAGCATTTAAAGCGTTTTGCCTGGAATACAATAACACATGGCTGTCGTTTAAGTCTTTCTTCCTTAAACATCATCGGAAATGAATATCGCTTGAGCCCTTTATCCTTACTCTACGCACAACACAGGTATTACATAAGTTGTTTTACCTTAACCTATTGTAAATTAAAATGTGATTTAAACCCCTTTTCTATGACGTAAACATAATTGCCAAAGTCAGTACAGACTTTTTACCTGTTTCAGAAAATTGCAGATTTTTTTATTTTAATCATTTTTCCTTAATCATTTGTACCATTAATGTGGCCCTTAAATCTTTTTATTTACGCAGTAAAAGTATCATAAGGTTTGTAAGTCATGTTCCGTTTATTTAAACGAACTTTGTTATGTAGTTTGAATCTTCGCGACGCTACCATTACAACCACTGGATTTGATTTGAACTAGCTAGCTAGCTAGCCGCAAACGTTGTTGCATTTAGTCGCAATTAAGCAACCGGTCAATGCGAGCTCTGTTTGTGTGCTATGTTGACAAGTGGTGAGTGTTTGTTTTGTTTTTTATAATTTTATTTCAAAGTGTGAATATTAAATCTACAATTCACTTTTCAGATTAGGTAGCTAAACAATGAAAAATTACAGACAAAAAACTTCCTAAGTTGAAAATAAGTACATACACGGAAAAAGTTCGTAAAGCTTTATTAGAAGAAAAAAAAAACTTGCTTGTAAACACGTTCTTTTTCATACAAATTCATTATTAAAAAACCATGACAATCGGTAGGTATGTCATCTGATCCATGGTATGTTTATTACCATGATTTTACGAATTACCTTTTATGAATTTACAGGAATTTTCATGAATATAGGGTTTATAGGATTGATACTGCTGCTCAAATTGGTAAACAATAAAATGACAATAACATATTGTTATCGCCATCATTATCATCTTCATAGTGAATCCCAGTTGCGTCCAAAGCCATCGCTTCAGAACCCAGGATCCGCTTTCCTTGATTTATTCCTCCACTTCGCAAGGTCTTGGGCATCCCTGGTTGTGAGATCATTGGCATACATATCAGCCCTCACGACGTCAAGCCAGCATTTCTTGGTCAACACTTTTGCCAGGACCCGGCGGAGCCGGCGTGGCCAGACATTTGTTTCCTACGTAGCTTGCTGGTTTTCATGGCCGTACCAGCGTAGGAGACTCTGCTGCAGTTTGTCTGCAATATCACGGACACGAAGGCTACTGCGCGAGTTCCTCACGCGGTCGTTTCGCGTGACTCCGCACATCCACCGCAGCATACTCATCTCCGTGACACGCAGCTCCTGCTTGTGTCGCTAAAGTAGCGGCCACACTTTGCAACCATATAAAAGGACAGGCCTAATGATGGACTTATAGATCTATCCTGTCAGCTTAACCGGAATTCTGGGGTCACAAATGACACTAGTCACCTATCGCCATTTGGCCCACGCAGCAGCAATACGTGCTTTGGCGTCGCAATCGATGTCTCTTGACGCGTGTGAAGTACAGATCCCAGGAATTTAAACTGGTCCGTGCGCTCGACCTTGTCTCCGCCTATGCGTCGTCGACGTCCGTCCACGTGGGATCTGTAGAGTTACAGGCCAGGAACTCGGTCTTCGCCACATTGAGTTTCAGACCACCACTTTCAAGTGACTGCTCCCACTCGTTCACCATTCTCACTAGCCTGCCCCTGTCCACGTCTACCAGTGCAATATCGTCAGCATACATCAGCAGCCATAGTGGCTGATAAGGTGTCTCGTGAAACGGACTTAGGACGGAACCCTGGTGTACTTCGACGATGATAGGAAATGGTTTGGAGTCGCTAACAGCGGTCAGAACTATAGAATCGGAGCTGCGGTACATGTCTCGGATCATGTCAACGTAATGCTTTGGAGACCCCTTTGGATCTCACTGCCCACCATATCACCACTTTGATCTTTGATCTGCAGAAAGCCTTCGACTGTGTTCCTCGACACAGTCGAAGGCCTTCTGCAGATCAAGAAATAGCAAGTGCAGAGGCGTGTTCTTCGTCCTGTATCTCTCCATGACGGCCCTTAGGGGGAAAACAGGGTCCATAGTCCCGTTGCCAGGACGAAACTCATATTGACACTCCGAGAAATCACACTCCTGTCGGATCCGGGAGTCCACAATCCGCTCAAAGAGCTTCATATTGTAGGACATGACCTTTATGCCGCGGTAACTGCAGAACTCTTGCACCGATCCCTTGCCTTTGAAGACGGAAGTACGAGTAAAAATATTCATTCTCCATCGGCTCGGGATTAGCCCGGTTAAGAGTATGCGATTGTAAGATTGAAATTGAAATTGAAATGCGATTGTATGAAATGGTTATGATGTCCACCCCACGAGGGCCAATCGCTTTCTATTGGGCTTTGATTGGGACTCCATCGGCACAGACATCTTTACGATTCTTCATGCGGCAAAAAGCAATCTGGACTTCTTCAGGCGTTTCTGGTGCTACTAGTCCCTGATAGAGGAGAGGTCTAGAGGGAGGTCTGGTGGCTGCACCTCTTTGTGCTGCTTATGGAAATAAGAGTGCCATCTCTCCTTCACCGAGAGGTCCTTGTATAACAGGTTACCCCCAGGGTCTTTAACAAAGCGACACTGTAAAATGTCCTGTACCGCTTTGACCCTGGAGCGCGCCAACTTAACCTCTCTATATAACGGATAAACTTACTTAAATACATTTAAAAACATTCATGACTTAGGTACAAATGCTCGTGCTTATCACACAAACGGTAGCCCCTTGCGGGGTCTCAACCCGAAACAGCCTGGCTTTGTAGTCCTGAGCGTGAACTACTAGACCAGACGGTCGTAAGATATGGACTAACTAAATAAAAATTTAAAAAATCTTATTATTAACCAAATAATTTCCACGTTTCATGCAGGATACATGATACATGTTGCCAAAAAAACTGTCTTAAGTATGATTAGCTATAGGTCATATGAAGTTTTTTCTATAAAATATTTTTAGTACTAGGTCCTTCTGCTCACTGTTATTTATCTTTGGTGTATGAATGTGAGTGATTATCTCTATTTCTTCCACAGATATGTTAACAATTATTAAAATAAATAAGCGAGTTGTGGGGAACCTTTTTTCTGTTATTTAATTTTGAATAATCACATGCTTTTGCTGCAATGTGCTGAAAAATTAAAGAGAATTGTTTGCAAAAGAGTTTTTTTATTGTGTTAAATTATGATCTATATAATCGATTACAATACACAATAGCCTAAATGGCAATAAACTATAAACTCGTTAAATTTATTGTATTTCAGCTATATGCCATAAAACTTCTATTGGCTCATAAGATGTTCTTTCTTATTCACACAAAGATAACATTTGACTTTGAATTATTGTGCCTTGCACAACTTAAATAATATTGGCCCTTTCACTCTTTTAGCTTTAATCTATTTTTTTAAGATTTTACTCTTAAGGTGTTCTGCATGGAATCAATTATTATTTAGATGGTTGTTAAATCGGTTTGCATGGAACCGTTTTCAAGTGCATCGGCGTTTGACCTCTTCTGCCTTAATCCAAAAATAGGGCATTTGGGGTTAACCGACATCTAACTTCGTAAATAATAACTCTATAGCTGAAACTTTAATTGCATAATATAGATCTTTTCTTAAAACATATATTTCTGTAAGATTTTTCTCTGTTTATAGCGCCAAAAAATAACTACGATTTTTTTTCCAAAAATAAAAACTTTAAATCGCTCTCCTGTAAAGTTATCAAAATGTCGCTTGATGCCTTTTGCCTTTCAACCGTCGATTTATATTCTATTCTATTCTAAATAAGTGTTTACAATAAATTAGACCCAACTTATGGCACCCTACTACTACCCTGACACATACTTATACTGAATGTGCCAAGCCTTTTCGTAGGTACTATTTGCTATTTTTTCAAGTTACATCGAGTACGTATAGAGCAGCAATACAGACCATCTTTCTTCGAAACTAGTTAGTGATTTTTCACTTAGAATTAATATAAACTGACAAAATCTGTCAACTACCACCCATGGTGAAACAGGATAGTCACAGATTAATTGGCGGAATTTATGCGAAACAAAATAAATGACATTTCTTATCAAATTCCTAATCTTTTCATTTCGCGGCGCACTTACAAGTTAAGTATTTTGTCACAACGCCCTACCCTAGCTAGCTATTTGAAATAGATACTCAATCAAAGCAATGTTACGGGTGAGCAAGGTAATCTTCATACTGTCTTTTGAAGCAGGGCATAAGGCTTGACATTGCTACTCTCATCTTGCTTCACATTGACCCTTAAGCGATATTTGTTCTTGATTACAGCTACAGCTGAAAATTCAGCTATACACAGATATGATGTGGCAAATGGAATGAAAAATCTTAGAAATAGTAGTAGTAATTAGTACCTAGGTAACCACGAATTTATGGTTTCGGATGATGATCAACTCACGGCGCTCTTCTATACTTTCTACTGCACACCAGGGCATCGCGGCGCACACTTTGGGAACCCCTGCTACAGGGTATAGGCTATGCCTATGTTCTCCATGTCGAGTTATGAACTAATTTCAGCTCAACTGTCTTTTGTTGTTAGCCATTAGCTGCTTTGTAATAAGTTTGTAAAGTTCTGGCTTTAGTTTTCCAACTTTGACAAAGTCAAACATAAAATTAAATTAATCAACTTGTCTCTTCAATGTCATAGACTTACAATCCTAAGAATTAAATAATAAAGACTTGTTTTGCCATTTTTTGTGATGTGAGCTGTCGTTTGACTTCAATTTCTCACTTGATGTTCATGATGCGGTAGACTAAATACGTTTACATCGTCAATTTTTTGATCGGATTTTAATTTTAGTTTAGTTAAAAGATCAGAATAAAATTATATAATAAGAAAACCTGCACATTTAGTAGCTCTGGATTTGCAGCCATTATTCAAAATGGTCTGTCAAGAATCGCTTCAAATTTAAATATACCTGTTTTAAGAAAATCGATTAAATGGAAACAATATAGAGAGTAGTCGGTATATATTTAAAAGGGTGCAGCGTGCTACCTAGCGCCAGCCATTGTTTTTTTTTATTTACCTCAAAAAGTACTTATCCCTTAGATTTTTTAATATCTATTCACAGTTTCTCAATGTGTCTTTTGGTTTTAGACGGCGTTTTTATCATGAGTGGCCACTTTTAGCAAAGGCGTACTAAATACATGTTTAGTAGGTAAGTATGATACACTGGATTCTCAGCAAGTTTCATAGCAAATGACTGCAAAAAATATTTATCCGTAGCAATGCCCTGAGTAATACCACCTCTCTACAGAGTTTTCTAAGACTAATGTACATAACCTTTTATGTAAATGGAATAAAGGGAATCAGTGTAGAGAGCAGTAGGTATATTGACACAATAACTGACATAATGTTGGTTCTACAGAACACTTGTCCACGTAATGTAGGTCCCACGGAATGTTGGTCTCACAAAATGTTGATCCCACAGAATGTTGGTCTCACAAAATGTTGGTCCCGCGGAATGTTAGTCCCACGGAATGTTGGTCCAAATTAAAAAAAAAAATAGCAGAATCACTGCCTAAAAATGATGTTAACAAATAATATAACATATAGGTATTTAATACATAATAACAAACTTGGTGTTTTACAAAAGAAGATCACATTTACCAACCTGCCACATCTTTGAATATGCGCAAGCGTATGCCACACGTATGAACGGTATATATCAAACCTTATGAAAAAAAAAAAAACTGACTTGAGAACTCAAACGACGACCTCCGTAGCCAAAAGGGGAGCATACAGAGGTCCCAGGTTCGATTCCCGGTTGGTCAATGTTAAAAACCTAACTTTTCTTTATTGTCTCGGGTCTGGGTGTTGTGGTACCCTCGTTGTTTCTGATTCCTTTAACACAAGTGCTGTGGCTACTTACCATAGGATCAGAGCAATGTATGTGATGTTGTCCAATATTTAAAGCAATAAAACACTTAGTTTTGTATTTACCAGCCAAGTAAACAGACTTATTCTACCTGTTTTTGAAGCTAAACCATTAATTATGGAACAATTTCAACGATTAGTTGCAACATTCACACTGGATGGGTAATTTATAGTAACCAAAAGATTATTTAAACTGACACTATCACAAACCGTTAAAAAAGTTTCACCAATTACCTAAATAAAATCTAGTTAAAGTTTAAAAGAAATATTTAACCGTTGTAAATGATGTCTATTTCACGTCTACAACAAATTGTATTACTTTTTGTTTCTGATTAGTTGGTTAGTTCTCGAAAGAACTTGGTACGAGTGGTTACAAACTAACTTTAAAGCCTAAATTTTGTAAACATTTTGGTTCCCCAGTTATATCAGATACCAGTGCCCACAAACTATGACCCACATAAATGTAATCGTGTATTACGTGTCCCCCACCTGCTCACGCAATGACGTACTTCGCGCCACTAGAAACGTTGTCCACGTGGCGTTATATCGGTCACATAAAAATATTTCGTGGCCTTTGACACGAGAAAAAGAAGAATATTCTTCTAAATAAATCTATAAATGGGTTACCATGTACTTTACTAAAGAGACTAACTTTGGAGAAAAACTGCACAAAGCACGTTATAATATTCTAGAACTTTATAAATTACGACCAAAGAACGCAATTTGAATATCGCAAAAATATTGCCTGAAAAATGCTCACCGAAGTTTCAAGCCATAATTTTGAAGCATACGCTAAAATCCACTCTCTGAAAATAGGTTTTGTAACACTGCGTGTGGGAAACGAATTGCTTTTTTCATATCTACACAAATGTAGGGGCTCTGAGGTGTTATTGATGGAAATATTAAATTCGGAAATAATATGGTGCGGCGAGAAGTGGGGTCTTCATTGCTTTTCATCAAACTTCTGACATAACTTATGGGAACTTAGCATATGGTTTTATTGCAGTATATCATTACAGAGGATTTATTAATGCTAGCCAATACGAAAAACAAAAAACAAGCCAAGTTTGTTTTTCAGTTAGTAGAGTAAGTAAATTGTTTGATTTTAATAGTCTTGGTACTTTAATAATATTTTTTTTTTGCTAATTATGTTTTCTTATGTAAGTCACTAATAGTTATGATTGCTCCCGACAATAATAATTGTCGATCCATGGAGCATTGTGCGTCTAGGACCAGTTTCTCAAACCAACTGCCGAAGTTGAGGACCTTTACCTGGGTAAACATGCGCACTCAATGAAAACGGTTCCCCGCATTCGGGTCCTATGGCATGCGTTACAAAACTCTCCCGCACGCTGCATGCAGGCGCTAACGACCAATAAAAACGCAACCTTAAAGACTTTCTTTATTGCAAAGATAATTCTTGCATTAAAGATGTACTTTTCTTTTAAAATTCCCGGCGCATTAAATGCTTTCATTTATCTTCTCGACATTTTACTTGTAGGATTTTAAAGTCCAATGAAAATGTCCATTCTCGGCACTTAATGCAATCAATTCTAAAGAAATATTGCAGTCCATGTCGATTCATTACGGTGTTCGGTATAATCTGGAGTTCGCAGTCGTGGGAAATTTAAAATTGACTTTCGAATTCTGTATTTGCAAAACCTAGTTAATGGCTGAAGTGATTTATTTTCACGTTAAATTCTGACACGTTTTACGGTCATACTTTTCTTTTTTGCCAAATAAAACGTATAATGGCGTTAATTGGCAATAACAACGCAATTTTTTTATAACTAGGCTAAGTTATACTTGTCGAGTTCAATTTGATGTCCAGAATAGGGTCACACACACAGCGAAACAAAATTACGCCAGCTCACGCTACGCAATGCTACTCCCATGGCACGCTACGTCATGCTACGCCATGTCACGTCATTCCACACTATGCCACGTAAAGACACGCACAGCTTCAGGTTTCTGCCTGACGCATTAAACTCATAGCACATTGATTAAGCAGTGGACGGGGCACATAGCACGTAGAGCTAACGCCCGATGGAGCAGAAAGGTTCTAGAATGGTGGCCACGTACCGGAAATAGAAGCGTAGGATGTCCACCCACAAGGACAGACGACCTGGTAAGGGTTGCAGGACGCCGCTGAGAGCAGGCCACTTCCAACCAGCCAATCTCGAAGTCACTAGGGAAGGCCTATTTTCAGCGGTGGACGTCCTATGAATGAAATGATGATGATTATGATGAGATTTATTAATGACGAATATTAGATCACCTCATATTTGAAAAAAAAACTAAATCTCGTCTACCTCTGACCCAAATTTAAATCCTTTTAAAAGTAATTCCCAACTTTAAAATAGCAGGTGAATATGAGACGAGCGTCTTTTAAGCGCACAATTTAAACGGGAAACTATTACAGGATTCTGTACAAGAGGAAAATTTAAATACAACTTTGTAAGGCGTCGTTATGAAATAGTTTTTTAAGTTTTTCAGTGACTTGTTTTATAAAAGCAACTTGAAAAGGCTACAGAAAACTGGAGTACTCGTAGTAAAATCCTTGAAATGTTTCAATGAAGTTGCTTTTAATTTGTTCCTTGAGAAGGCTTTGTTCGTTACAAATATAAAAGTGACTGATTGTAAGTTAAAGTTACCTGGTGTTGTTTAACTACTCATTTGTGTTTTACTTAGAAATTATGAATAAACTAAAGCGTCTGTTATTAAAGAAAGCTACAAAATATTTTTATATTTCTGTTACTTAAGAACGCCGTTTTATGGCGCCTTTTTTGAGATCGCATTATGCAATTTTTTACTAGTTGTTTGAATAAACGTATTTTTGATGTTATTATTGGTCCCATAAATTGATCATAATTATACATACTATTGTACAACTCACAAGAGAAACAAATTGCTGATAACTTAAAGCTGAGAGGGAGGCAGTAAAGAAGATAAAAGTTGTATGTTTAAGTAATATTTGTTTATAATTGTGAGCAGAATACTATGGTAAAGTTTGGATAGAGATAAAAAGCAACCTGTAAATTATTGTCTTGTGTTTAAAATTATGACTTATAATAACAAAATATTGAATTAATAACAAAAAACACATTTTCGTTGCAGGTACAAAACAGATGGATTTAACGGTAAGTATTAGAATTAACAGAATTTTACTTGTACCTGTATGATGATAATAAAGTTCTGTTTTATGAGAAAAAAAAAATTATATCAATTTTTTAAAAGTATAGGGATCGTAGTAATATATTTTTAAAAACATTGCGTCAACATAAATCAGTTTTATTGCTAACGGTTTAACCAGCAAACCCTTTCATGATGTATTTACAACAGAATTGTAAGGCCTACAACTTAAACTCCGGAATGATATTGTATTCGTAATTCGTATATACGAATATAACATATGTTATACGAAAATCAGTTTATTGCACCTTTGCAGAGCTGCTACAGGTCTCTAGTTGTTAATATTAATTATAGACATTCATAGTACGACTAAATTCGCTTGATACTAGTCGTGAAGCTTAATTAGAGGCCTTAAGGCAGCGTAGTAACACCTGACAGTAAGGTTAAGTCCTGTAGCCGGCGTGGTGGCCCAAACCACCTTATAGTTAAGGCCTGTACCCTTCAGTTGGGACGTTTATAATTATACTTTACTTTTTTTACATAATACGACAAAATAATAATAAAACATAACAAGACAAAACTGTAATAAGATTAGGGTTAAAAAAGAAATGCTACAAGACAAAGCTTCAAAAAACATATGGTTATTTCTTGGTGGCAATAATATTACAGGCTAATTTATCATCATCATTTCAGCAATAGGACATCCACTGTTGAACATAAGCCCATATAGGGGACCATTACTCTGTGACTATTCGTGTATTTGTAATAAGTGTTTTTTGTGGTTTTTGTAACTTAAGGCTAAAAAGTGTCACATTTTATCTAACATTCTCGTTTTGTCTGTATTCTTAATATTCTCATAGCAAACTCTAGGGATAAAATATGGAGTAACTCGCAACTTCACTGTAATATTTAAAGAATAAAAAATACTCGCAGCTACAGAAACGCCCCGATACCAAAACGTAATGTGTCACTCATAAACTCATTACGTGTTCCTCATTACAAAATATTATTCTTCCATTACACGAAAAGCTAATGTCGTGAGTTCTCATAACAAAATCGATCATTATTATGCCAAGGAACAAAAAACTTTAAGCGATTCGATCGATGTGCTCGGCACGCTATATTGTGATCAATGCCAACTTGGCTGTAATTTACCGTGCACTGTTTAGAACACTGTACCTACTGGTATAGAGGGTGAGTTTTGGGATGGGAGTGGATGAACAAAACCGGAAACATGGTGGATGATTTATAAAAAACCTATAGAAGACATTTTTTTGGATTTATGATAAATCAGAAAAAAAACGTGACTCGGGGTTTCTTACTAGGGTTCCATGCGTAAAAAGGACATACATTTGTAATTAATTTGATTGTTTTATAAAAAATATTATTATTCCTCCTTTTCAACCGACTTCAAAAAAGGAGGAGGTTCTCAATTCGACTGTATGTTTTTTTTTTGTATGTATGTTACGCGATTACTCCGCCAATTATGAATCGATTTTAATTATTCTTTTTTGTTTGGTAGATCATACTTCAGAGGTGGTCCCATATAAATTTTATCGACATTGGTTTAGAACTTTTTGAGAAAATCAACAAATATATACCCAGATAATATTTTGGTTGTGGTTCTTGTTACCTATCTTCGACAAATATGAGCCGATTTTGATGACTTTTGTTTTATTGAATAGCTTATACTTCAAAGATGCTATGATAAAAGTTTGCAAAATAAAAATCACCCCTAAGGGTAAGAAAATAGGGGATTCGACTCCAAAATTAACTGATTAGGTACTCAAGTGTTAGGATTATTTTTAGCATTTTAGTGTTTTTTTGTCAATTTTTAATATAATAATTACGTGCTTTGATGCAATATTATGATAAAGTAATCAAATTTGAATGATGATTTGAATTACAGCGTCCACATGTATGATCGCACACGATGTGGCTATAACATTATAATATATAATAATAACAAGCAATAAATGAATATAAAAGAAATTAAATAAACCCTTTGCCATATATACTGTTGTCCGTGAGTTTGTCTGTCCAAATGTCAGTCTGTCAAGACCATTATTTTCAAGCACTGATGAAAAAATTAAATTGAAACTAATATCAAATACAAAAACCTTTTAAAATTGTAATAAGTCCAGTGTCGTAATCTTACAAAACATGCGAATTTAAAATAGTTTTCAAAGTGTTTTGTGGCTGTTCTCCTATTTAGGCCAATTTCAATACAAAGTTATATATATTATTTTGCAATAATGATGCATATTATTGAATTAAAAAAATATTACATTTTTTCACTACAGAACTCTATCTATCTATCTAGATATCTATCTATGCTTATAGACATGAAAGTTTATAGAAGTAATTTCGACGTAAAACTTGATTCACATCTAACTATCGATGATTTTAATGTTACATTATTTGAATGCTTTGAATGGGCTAGTTTCCTAAAAAAATCTAATTAGTCCGTCAGTTGGATCAACAGAAAATAATGGACATGTATTTTTTCTATTCTGAATCAAACAAAAAATTATAAAGATATAGCCCTTTAAAGTTCCGCGTAACGTCACGCCTTGCGGCACTTTTTAGCAAGACGTGACGTCACTCCTAAACTTTGATGCGCTTTATCGTCGTCATTTTTTGTTTGATTGACAAAAGACAAAATATGGGTCCCATATTTTTTGATAATCTAATTGACGAACTAAATAGAATAATCATTTGTTGACCCAGGAAACTAGCCTATTTACTCGATTTGAAATCAAATTACTTTAAATTCTAGAATTTCTTCAGTAGTAACGTCTTACTATTTGATATTTCTGTATTTGGCTAGGCTTAAAATAAAATAAAAATAAAATAAAATAAACTTTATTTGCCATAAACATGGTATACAAAGGTGTTACAAAGAAAATTAAGTACTGATCATGTTTAGCCAATTACAGAGGCATGCAAATTTAATGAATGAGAACATAAATTAAGTATTGAAATTCTTTAAATATCAGTCATCATAATCCATAATCATGTCATAAAATATAATTAATTTTTATTATTTAGAAAATCCTTTAATTCATAAAAAGTACGTGAGACAAGCCATTTAAATAAACTTGTTTTAAATTGGTTAATATTCATTGTCTTTAATTCATTAGGAATATTGTTGAAAATTTTTACACACATAGTTAGACAACTTTTTCTATACATTAATGTTTTTGGAGTTTCTGGTAGTACCAGTCTATTTGGATTTCTTTTATTGCGTGGATAGATATCTTATCTTGTTAGGTTTATTGCTGGCAAACATAAAAGCTTTGTGCCGTGTGGGGACGGCCGTAAAGAATACAATTTCCCCACCGCCAACAGGAGGCGTGTCGTAAGAGGCGACTAATTTCTGTAGCAAAAGACGGGCAGCAGCCTCTGCGTGCGAAATCTTATAAAAAACTGCGCTCGCCAACAAGCCTGCTAAGCGTGGCGAGTATTGGCAATGTTCGGCCCATGTTCAGCAGTGGACGCCCTGTGGCTGAAGTGATGGTGATGATGATGGTAAAAGCTTCTGATCTTAAGTCAATAAACCTGCTCATCGAAGGGTATTTTAAGGCAAAGATAGTCGTCGGCAACTTTGTATTCCCGAATAATGGTCAAATAGAGCCTATGAAAAGTACAGTTTCCTATCGATTCATTTTTAAGGTTCAGTACATTAAAAGGTAAAAAGAAGCCCTTATAGACTTACTTGCTGTCCATCTGTGTTTGTCCTTCTATACGTCTTTCAAGACCCTTTCCACCAGAAACGCGTAAAGGTATCTTGAAATTAATATCAAACACTCAGCCCAGCCATCCATTGAATCTAAAAAAAACGACCTACGCTGCGCTTGCCGGTACGAGGCCTGCATTCCATTTTTTCTGTCCTGACGGCCGTCAGTTCTACATGCTTTTACAGACACTCGCTCTAACAACGTAAAAACGATCCAAATGCCACGCAAAGTTTGTCACAGGATAGTCATTTAGTGCTTGAATAGATCAAAAAAAATATCAGGGATTTTTGAAAATTAGAATTGTTATGGATTTTGACGTTCTCTTTTCGAATTTTCACTTAACCATCTCGTATTTTAGCCGTTCACGCCGCCTGCGCCCTTTGCATTGTAAATTTACAAGCTATAACAGTTATTATTTATTTATACTTTACTACACTAGTTGAGGACTTAATGCCAAGGAGTATTTTTCACTAGTCAACTAGTGGCTAAACAGAAAAGTACAAACGGTGCAGCAGAAAAGGAATGACATTAATAAATAGGCAGATTGGGCGATTCTTGTACATATTTATAAAAACATTTAACATTAAATTGATAGTATCATCACTACTCACTAAATAGTATAAAAGACAAAGTCGCGTCCCGTCTGTCTGCCCCATGTATGCTTAGATCGTTAAAACTACGCAACAGATTTTGAGGCGGTTTTTTAAATAGATAAAGTAATTCAAGAGGAAGGTTTATATGTATAATACATGCATAATATAGTAGAGAAACACTGATAATATTAGAGATTTCTAATGTGATGTTGTAAATAAACACATATTTTTGCGATTACATTGCAAACGCTGGCTGAACCCTACGAGATACATCAAAATAATGTACTACAGTATTGTACACCTTAAACAGATCTACAAAAAAGTTTACAATAGTATGTGTCTATCTCTTAGGAATAACCCACAATAACTGTTTTTTATCCTTCACTTTTTACGAGAAATAATGGCTTTATGAAGCGATTTTAAGCAATACAGCATGTGATTTAAATGAATATTTTCGAAGATATTACAGATTTAAAATGCAGGGACATAGCGGTACCAGGCGGGGGGCCACGTGCCGTTATGTATATTTATTAGTACTATTAGTATCACCATTGCACCCGTGTGAAGCCGGGGCGGGTTGCTAGTAAAGTATAATTATGACTATCAGATACATAAATACACACATATAAATTATAGTAAGAACAAATGATAGGTAATTGAGGTAAAAAAGTTTAATCGAAGGCTACAAACGTGTGTTCACCGTTTCATTATTTCATTGTACGGATTGTTTCATACGGATTGTTCGCATTGTTTCATAGTTCAAATTAAATGCAAAAAAAAGGAAATTATTACTTGTTTATTATACAAAACTGAATCCACAGTCATATTTTGGTATAAAAACAACAAAAAAGTTTGTCTTTTTTGCTTACACTCAGTGTCACTCTTACTGAAAACATGTAATAAATATACCCAACTTTCGGTTCTTTGTATACTCAATTGTTAAAAAGTCACCATTAATCGTACACACACAGTTTCGTTCCTAACTTTTTCCCTTCTGACCCCGTTAATCTTGGCCTATACCAGAGACAACTTTGATCAGTAGACACCACCACATACGAAGAAGAAGAAAAAAACGCCAAAACGTTTTACAAAAAAATCTAACCGTCTTCAATTTAAAGGAAGTAATAATTTGAAGTCAAGTGGGTTGTGAAGACTTTTTATATTCTTTTTTTACTTTTGTTAGTGTGTGTTTTATGAGAAATGAATATACAGGGTGGCCAGAAAAGTGATTTCCAAAAATTGTTTTTAGGTGCCTCGTGTTGAGAGGTATCTGAATCACCCCTAGTATGTTCTACGATTTTTCGTAGTTTTAGAGTTTTTGTCTTTTTACTTACTGACTGTGTGACTTAAATGTTTTTTTTATTCTGTTTTTAGTATTTGTTGTTATAGCGGCAAAAGAAATATATCATTCGTGAAAATTTCAACTGTATAGCTATCACGGCTCATTAGATATAGCCTGGTGACAGACAGACAGATAGACGGACGTGGAGTCTTAGTAATAGAGTTCCGTTTTTACCTTTTGCGTACGTAACCCTAAAAAATAAGTTCACCTTGGAAAGCTAAGGAATTTCCTATTAATTGTGTCGCTTTTTGACCCCACTTCATTCTATGCGGCGGTTTCTATAGAATAAGTTGCCTGTGCCAACACAGAACATTTTTCTTTTACTTCAGTCTAGCTTCGCTAGGCCTATAAATTGTAGGGTTATTATTTAGAGATATACAATTTTCGGATACGGATACGAAACATTTTAGGGTTTCTAATGACTTCAACTATTTATGTACTGATAATATAATTTAGAAAAGCTGGCTCGTTCCTCGCTAAAAAGATTAGTTAGAATGGGAAATTAGACAGGAAATGCTTCCAGCATCTTCGCTTTCTTACCTTATTTCTGAGTACCCTGCCATGGTTTGCCTGTTTAGTTATTGGCTAAGTTTAATTTTTTAAAAGTTATTGTTTTTTATTGTTATATGTCATCATAGACATTAAAACTAAAAACGCCTATAAAATATTCATATTTTGTTAAAACCAAATGCATTAAAAGTGCTAGTACAGTATTATTTGCATAAATACATTGGTTTTATTGTTAAAAGTATCTCTGAATAATTTTATATTGGACAACACAACCACATACATTGCTTTGATCCTATGTTAAGTAGCTTAAGCACTTATTTAATAAAAAACATAAACAACGACGGTACCACAACAGTCAGACCCGAAACAATATAGAAAAGTAATTTTTCTACTTTGATCGACCGGGAATCAAGCCCGGGACCTCAGAGATAGCGACACCAAGTCCGGTATGCCCGCCTCTCGGCTACGGAGGTCGTCAATAGGATAGATGAGAAAAAAACATCTTCACGGTACGTGTAGGAGAGATACCAAAACATTTTTCAAGATTTCATCTAGGTACTACTTTGTCAGCGTGAATAATATATTTACCCATGCGAAATAACGGCTTCCTAGACTTTCTAGCACTAAGAGTAGATACTCAAATTCAGATGAGCTAAGCAGCGCCTGCAAAAAACCAAACCGACTACGGAACCATAAAAAATAATATCAAATTGAGAACTATACAAATAAAAAAACAAAAAAGTAATTTGCATTTATCTTAATTAAAGAGAATTTTTATTTTCGATTGGTTTAGATAAGGCATCTAAAATAGTCTGTAGTGGTTTGACAGTTAGCTTTTATAATAGAACCAGAGCTGTAACATTAATCCTTAGGATCACAGTAATGTATGTTGTTCAATATTTATTTGAATTTATCTAATTCTATGGTAAGTAGCCAAAGCACTTGTGTTACAGAAACAACGACGGTACCACAACAACCAGACCCGAGACAGAAAAGTTATTTTTCTACATTGAACGACCGGGAATCGAACCCGGGACCTCAGAGATAATGACAGCAATATAATATAGTATGCTCGCCTCTCGGCTACGGAGGTCGCCATTTGATCAAACATTGCATGTTTCCTTCACGCTTCCCAATTCGATAACGAATTATTGTTTCGGATAATCCGATCGGTTTCGGATACAAATCTTTGTACACAGTGTATCCCTAATAAATTCTGCGACTGCTAGCGCGATTATTTTAGCCTGTATTTCAGCCCGACCACAATTAAACTTTATGGAAAGGAATACCCTTTGTTCTGAATACTTTGTGAAATCTACTTTTTACGTAATAGGACGGACTTTAGAAATTCTAGGTCGCCTTTTTAGGGTCAAGGCAACCGCTGACTACGGGTATTGATACCAGTTACTGGTATACTCGTATACTACATACTGGATGAATTGTTGTTAGTGTAAAATACTTGAGAGTAAGTATGAGTATATGTCGTAGCCAGATCGTAAAATTGACCAATTCATGATGTGACCGATCATTTCATAAAATGGTGGTATTTCATGATAATATCATATGTGGTCAGATATATAGATATGGTCAGTTTTAGTTGGTCATATTATGGCCAAATAAAACTAACCGATATGGTCAGTTTAAACATCAACATTCAATGAAATGTCAATCCACGTTTGGCCATATAATTAAAATAAAATATGTTTACAAGTTACGTGAATTTGTTAATATTTGTCATCTTGGTCGTTAGATAATTTAAACATTTCAAATAGTTATTATTTTTAAACAAAACTAATAAATAAAAACACTTGAATAGCTTAATAACCAAACTAACCTCTCAAATTACGTTCCGATCTCCTTGATTTTTTGACGTCGCGCTCGTTTTTTGAGTGATTTTCATAAGAATCGCCTCGATTGGTGTTGTAACGATATTTTACTACACTTTTACCTTCAATTTACACATTATTATTCACTTTTAGAATAAATAATTTTAGCTTTGCTTATTAATATTTAATAAGCAAAATTAGCGCCTCTACCGGTGGGTAATGTGTAGCGACATCTATCTCGCTACATATAAAACTGACGTATCCTACATCGCGATATTAAAGTTATCGGAGTGATTGAACCATATATACAAAAACCCGACAAACAACCGTCGGGCAGTAGCCCACCAGACACAACACCCGTCTGGTCGGAGGATCCTCCCTTTTCAATATTTTCAACTCTTCGATATTTTCGTTGTTTATTTGTTCTTATTTCCATGAAGGTCTGAATAGTACTGTGTTCCATAGAGGAATTATTCGCAATTTAAAGAGAGCCCTGACTAATAATAGCGCCGGTTTTAGTAATAAAAAATTCTATTAAAAAACGGCCAAGCGCGAGTCGGACTCGCGCACCGAGGGTTCCGTACAAACCTGTAGGCTATATAAGTAAAAGTTCACCTATTACGACAATCGAGTCATAGTTATGGTATTTTTATTGCAAAATGAAATCTATAACTTACGAAAGATAAATTGCGGTTTATGATTTATGACGTATTAAAAAAATATATACATACTAGATCTCGTTCAAACCAATTTTCGGTGGAATTTTGGAACCCTTTTGAATGGAACCCTTATGGATTCATCATGTCTGTCTGTCTGTCTGTCCGTCCGTATGTCACAGCCAGTTTTTTCATATCACATACATAAATTCGGAGTACAATTCTATTACCAATGAAAAGTAAAACCCCAAAACTAATTCAAGTAAAAAGTTGGCCCTTTATATCGAAAATGAGTTTTATTTAACTCGTATTTTGACATTGTCATTACTGTCCCACTTGCCCTTGGGTATACTAGACCTTATTACAGCAGTCAGCCCTTTGAAGGGTTAAAACGGCTCGCAAAGTAAATAACTTCGGCATTTCAAACGAATTAATGTTTATATAACCTTAATAGGTACTTAAACGACAGTTGTAGAACCTACCAAAATTGTGTGTAATTGGAAACAGAAATTCGTACCCAATTTAGATACGTAACGAATTTGAAATTTCAATATCAAAATAAGTAAACGCCTACGGATTCTTCAAAGAGTTCCTGTTTCAGGGTTGCAAAATATTAAAGGTACGTTACAAGTTGATTTATTTGTGCAGACAACAGCTCGTCAATCTACCACAAAATGTATTTTTTTTAATTTTTTTTTTATTTATTTATTGCATTGCATATGATATTCATCTTTACATGTGGGACAAACAACAAATTACCACAGTCCATTGCTGAACTGCCTATGTATGAATTTAAATCGCATGTCAAGATGATTTTAATGAAAAAACTTATTACACTGTAAATGACTATTTAAATGATAAAAATGTATACAATTAAATACTGCCGTGCTCGCACAGGTTCATTTTATCTTGTAATGTAAACACACTATTTAAAAAGAGGCTGACAATAGTGACCGAGTTTCTTGCGCTGCTTCTTCTCGGCACTAGCCCACAATATTGTCCCGAAGCAGTGGTAGGGTAAAAAAAAATATTGGGACGTGTAAATGAGCTTAATTTAGTTCTATTTACAGAAATAAATTGGTTTTATTGGACTTAAAGTTCAAAATCGGTTCAATGACCTTTAACTTTTTGGGTAGGTTGACTTGCTGTTGTCTGTACATCCATCATAAGTGGTTCTGTAATAATCACACTTAATTCTAAATCGCATTATTTATTAAAATAAAAAATAAAATATTTTATTTTCCGAATTATGGGTTTTCATATATTTTTTTACTTAACTTTAAAACATCCTACATTACGGTTTAAAAAAATACACGAGTATTTTATTGATTTAAATTTAATTAGACAAGTGCAAGAGTATTATATTTTCATTTTATAGCTGAAACGTCCAGTGTTATTTGAATGACGACCATCTGGTGTAGTGGTTCGCCATCGAGTACATACCCTATAGAGCAGCAATACAAACCATGTTTCTCCGAAACTAGTAAGTGATTTTTCACTTACATTTAGTATGAAATGACAACTCCTGTCAACCCTCGCCCATACAAAAACAGCACAGCTGATACAGATTAAAAAATGGCCGAAAATTTTGTCGAACAAATATATATATAGAGGGTATGTGCTCCGTGTAGTTCGCGCTCCGTACTACAAAGCCAGCGGTTGCGGGATCGAATCCCGCAAGGGGCAAATGTTTGTGTAATGTGCATGAGCATTTGTGCCTAAGTCATGGATGTTAATAAAAGTATTGAAGTATCTTTATCCGTTATCTAGTGGCCATAGTACACCCTTTGCTTAATTTGGGGCTAGATAATTGGTGTGATTATGAAAAAAAACCATAGGTTTCCTCACGCCAAAACCAAGTGGTTTCGTTCGTTCATTCGTTCATTATTTACGAAGAACCCAGGGGTAGAATAAAACAATAGGTACAACATAAAAAAAGGTATTTTTGGGTCAATTATTATTAGTTGAAATTAACATTATATTTTTTTCTTACATTGCAAATATTATAACATAATATAATATAACTTCAATTTGATTAAATATCAAGATTCACGAATACCTCACAAAGGTTATAATGTAACTATTTAGGTACTATCTTTAATGCCAATGTTATATTATATTGATACTGCTGTTAAATTATGAAGTGGTTAAATGAATATTATTATGAACATATAGCATTACAGTCACGTACTAGTTCTATCTAGTACAAACCAGTATTAACTAGATGATTATTTGTATATGTATATCAGGGACATACTGACATGTAGGTACTAATGACTGGTCTATAGAGACTCGCATATAATACCATTAAATCAGCCCTCTTGTGTTATCGATAACGCTGTTAGTGTGTTATTGATGTAAACCTAGTTGGGGAAATGACATATTAATTTGTTTTAATAAAATACAACAGCAAGCGTAGGACGTCCACCTACAAGGTGGACAGACGACCTGGTAAAGGTTGCAGGAATTCGCTGGATGCGGGCCGCTTCCAACCGGCTAATCTGGTAGTCACTGGGGAGGCCTATGTTCAGCAGTGGACGTCCTATGGCTGAAATTATGATGATGATGATGTTGATGAAAATACTACAGACTTGTAGAATATTGTATCCGTGATATTTAAGACAAACTGCAGGACAGTTGCCTTCGCTGGTACGGCCGTGTATTGCGGAAACCGGCAAGTTACGTAGGAAACGAATATCTGGCCATGCCGCCACCGCCGGGTCTTGGCAAAAGAGGTAGACCCAAGAAATACTGGCTTGACGTCGTAAGGGCTGACATGCGTGCCAATAAACTCACAACTAGACGCTCAAGACCGTGCGAAGTGGAGGAGTAAATCAAGGAAAGCGGACCCTGGGCTCCAAAGCGGGATTGATCGTATAGATGATGATAATGCCAACAGACCTATACATAAGTTTAAAATATAAAAATGAAACTATAAAGAAAATTAACAACACTGCATGGATTTGACAACCTGCCTAGATATCACTTACTACATGTCCTGTAACTGTTTTTTTTTTTAAAAACTGACAAAGGTGACTGAGTTTGTTGCGATGTTTCTCTTTATCACCATTGCAGCCATTATGTGAAGCGGTGGTAGGGCAAAGCTATATTTTGGAAATACATTTCCAAAATATAGCTTAGTCCGGAATAGGGTCTTTTTAATTTATTTTAATTATTGAAACTAAGAATTTTCGTAAAATATTAATAAATACCTGACTTACAGCCCATTAAAGTCGCGTGTTCGACAAGGAGATCCGATATGTACCGTGACGTCGCATTACACATCCGCCATACATTTATCATAGTAAAAGTTGCTTTAGAAAGAGATAGGTATACCCTAATTTCTAATTACTGTATTACGGTTACTTCTAACTTAAATCAATTTTGTTTTCACTATTAGCACTATAATTTCATACATTTTCCTATAAATATAGTCAAAACAATATATTTTTTTCATGCATATTCCCTATTAAGGCAACAATTGAACCTTAGATTAATAACTTAAATCAAAGTTGTCTATGGTAATAAAAATTAACACTAACACCTTTTTGGTAGAATACAAACATAAGAAAATGATTACTATACATTATATGACATTCCTTCTAATCAACGCGGCTAACAACTCATTCACATACATTACAGTTATAGCTTATCTAATCACACGTGCGATTGTGTCGACAACTGGCTAGCAACGACTGCTAATCGGCTTTACGACAGTTAATTAAGCGGTACGAACCAAACTACGTTATTTCACAATACATCTGTCATGAAGTAGGATCACTTTCCACAAGATCGACTTCCTTAGATGGTAATTGAACCCACGCCTCTTCGGTATCTGGGTCATCATTTTGATCATCAGTCTTTGGAAGTCCACTGCTAAGAATAGGCCACCTCCATAGCAATTTGAAATTTGGTATCAAGAGCTATTCGGCCGCTTACCTTCAGCGGCTTCCCATAATCTTGAATAGGTCATCAGTCCACTGGGTGAGAGGGCTCTCCACTCTGCGTCTTCAATTAAATTGAATTCGTGATTCAATTAAATTCAATTCTTAATGATCTTTTTAAAACGTTTTGCATGCCAGTGTCTGGTGAAATGTGAGGAACCACCATTTATATTATCACCTGTATGTGTCCCACTTTTAAAGCAAATAAATACATTTCATTTCATTTCATTTCATTTCTAGTTTCTGGTTGCCACTCAAGAATCTTTCTTTCCGAACGGCTGTCAGTTCTGCGAGCGCTTTATTTTTGAGATTTCAATATTGGTGCCATAGAGAAAGTTATACTTATTTGAGCAACAGACTACAATTTTATGACAAAAATCTTATTTATACATAACACCGCTTTTTTAAAGCACAACAGCACAACCTGCAAAGGTCCACGGAAGACAAAATTAGTTTTGAAGTTGCTTTGCTGTGTTCTGCCGGTACCATAGTGATAAGTATTAAATTAGCAAGATTGCTAGCTTTATTATGTGCGAAACTTAATTTACAAAAGTAGCATTATCACCGATGCCAACGTGATTGGGCTAAAACAATTCATGCTAGCCAGCCTAAACTGTTTTAAGAAAGAGTTCATACTTACAGAATTATGTTAATCACTTAGGCTTTGTGTCTTAGGATAACACAAAAAATGTGAAAAGGTATTCTTTTTTATGTCAAAGGCTAACTTACTCTTGACCAATCTATACATATAAAACAAAGTCGGGTTAGTTACACCATTTATAAGTCAAGAACGGATGGACCGATTTTTAAGATATTTTATTTGTTAGGTCAATTTGTTAGGTAACATCGGAAAAATTCACAAAAAATAAAAAAGAGATGGTTCAAAGTTCGCCGGGACAGCTAGTAAGTAATATTTCATAATATAATATATTAATATATTTCATAATTACGTTACTCGGACAGACAAGAGTTACACTGTCGGTGCTCAAAAATTCACTTCTAAAATTAACTACTCCACCGACGAAGATTGTTCTTGAACATGAAACATCAAGACAAGAGCCACTGAACTCCATCACAGACTTCATGGAATCCAGTAAGTTTGAAGACAATATCGAATTTATTTAGGTGTCGCGTCTAAAGATTTCCGATAAAACTCCAAGGAGCGCTACAAAGGCGCGCACTTGTTACTAGCGCGAAATAGTCGCCTTCCTGAACCCACGATACACTTAGAGACACATTGTCTAACGGTTTGGCGAGCAATTTGTTTTGTTTTTGGAGAACACAAAACACAAAAACCTCTCTGCTTCGCCAATTAGCTTTGGCTAAAATAAACATTAAGTCCGCCATTTGTACAACTTTTTTTAAATGTCTGTGCAATAAAGTTTAAATAAATAAATAAAAACCTATTTCTGTATTTTGTGGTTTGAGGTATGACACCTAAGTATATACTCCCTAATTAATAAAAAATATACCTACGAGGAGCTTGTAGCTCTATGGCGGCAGCGATTAGGTAAAAAAAAAACATAATTTTTAAAAACAATAATTTTGCATACAAGTTTTTTTGTATCTGAATACAAAGAAACTATTTAAGAGATCGAGAGAGCTGACTCTGTCAATCTCTTTTTAAAGATCTTTTATTATTTAATGCGCATCACACAAATAGCATTAATATTCCATTTAGACCTAACTGCATAATACATTTGAACTATCACAAATTTCATTTGCTATTCTTCATCATTATCATCATCATCATTTAAGCCATAGGATATCCACTGCTGAACATACGCCTCTCCCAAAGACTGAAGGTAAATTAACTTAACCATAATCTAAGGTTACTACTACTAATTAAATATATCCTTGTGACTTTAATAATTTGTTTATCACACGCCCCGCCATTGTGTCTCGGCTTGCTACTCAAATTGTGAACAAGAGAGCAGCAAACAAGTGCGTCACAAGGGTTACGGTCCCTCGACACAAATCTTTGGTCCTACCCATTATTTATGGACCTTATATGAAGGCGTTAGGGCCGTTTTTGCAAATCTTACATTTCTTTATACGCCATTTGGCAGCTTTTAAAAGGAAATTCGAATACCCCGGAACATATACGCCTGTTTTATCAGCATTTTTGCATCGAGATATTGAGTCTGATACATTACAAATCTTTGGGAGTAAAATATAAATACACGGGAATAAATGTAACTTTCGCATTAATACCTGAATAAATCTGGGGGCATCGTCTACCACAGGATTTATTATACAATACACTGTATTTTATACTTTTTTGCTTCGTACCCTGTTTGTAAGTGGTGTCTGAAATAGCTAGGTTTATATTTACCGATTTACATGAAGCACCTTTTTTATTTCCGTTAAAATTTAAGATGCGTGGTGAATTTTTGATGGTTTTGAAGCCGTAAAAGTCAAATTCTTTTGCACAAATAAAACAACTTTACTATGAGACCAACAACAACAGCATTACACTATCCAATAACGAGTGAAGAAAAGTTAAGTGAAGAAAAATACTTTCGTGTCTCGCGTCTCTATTATAATAATAGTCTTTTATTCAGTACTAGCTGTTGCCCGCGACTTTGTCCACGTGGTCTTCAGTTTATTAAATATTTTTTGCGCAACTTTCTTTTTTTTTTTTTCAAAAGAACCTTCTCCTGACAATAATTAACACAACAAAAAAAATATTAGCAAAATTGTTCCATCCGTTCACGCGTGATGCGATGACCAAGGGAAATAGAGATTCATTTTTAAATATATAGATTTAAGTCCTCTTCAGAGCACTTACACGCGTGTACAAATGTAGATTTTCCCTACCACCGCTTCATGGACTATACAAAGGTTGAGTTACGGACTTAAGGATATCCTTGTAACCACATAATCTACCCATCATAGTATACACCTCCTGTTCTAAGACTTTTGCAAATTGATCGACTTCTCATACAAAATTACCAAACAGCCGATTTAATAAAAAGACAAAAATAATGCATATTTTTAAGTTATAATTCAAATAAATAAATAAATATAAATATTGGACAACATCACATACATTGCTCTGATTCTGTGGTAAGTAGCCAAAGCACTTGTGTTACAGAAATCGAAAACAACGACCGCACCACAACACCCAGACCCGAGACAATATAGAAAAGTTATTTTTCTACATTGACCCGACCGGGAATCGAACCCGGAACCTCAGAGATAGCGACACCAAGTCCGGTATGCTCGCCTCTCGGCTACGGAGGTCGTCAGAAATTCAAAAGTAGGTCACTATGATATACTCTAAGAATAACGTTGTGGTTGTTGTGGTTTCAAGGTTATTCTTAAGTTACGGAACGCCTGTAAATTGGCTAGTAATGAGAAGAAACGCAGACTGACACTGTCACTGTTGTCAGCCTTTTTGATAAAGGAAATAAGATGCAAAACTCGTAGTAAGTACGCTCAAGTCGTTTAAAAAATCGTCTACTTATTTAGAACTATTTCATGTTTCTTATTATGGAGATGTGTACCTTCTACGAGTAAAAGTACTTCTACTATTAAGCATTCTCTGGTTTAATGATATTTTCTTTCTTCTTTTGTTTGCCCTGTATAGTAATGATTCAGAAATTCCATTCATCTAAACTCTTTAGAATTTAAACTCAACTATTGACAGATAAATTTAATTCCGCTGCGGCTTTAGAGTGGTGGATTCAATCAGTAGTAAGATTCGATTCCCAGACAGACAACCGAGTTCTTTATCTCGGAAAATAGATTAGTTCTAGTTGTTGTGGAAAAATGAGATATCGGATGGTAGAGGATTTTTTACTGGCTTTTATTCCTTTAAAGTATTTGCTTTGGGAAAATTTCTGTCTGTGAGAAATACAGGATTGAAATTCTATTTGAGATAAGATTGGGGCTTATTTAGGGGTAGACATTAATAGAAAAACGTTTTGGCATTAATATTGGGTATTACAAAGAAGTCAATTAAGTAATTTTATTACTCATGGCTGACTTTTGAGATTGGAAAATATCGAATACGAAAAATTTAATCAATCCGCACTGGACTTGCGTGGTGAAGCACCATGTTAAGGTCTGTGCCCTAACATTTGGACGTTTAAAACGTTATTTATTGTTTTTGCCGAATATCTATAAGGACTGATTCTGGTACTCTCACGAGTATGGTCCAAACTTCATCATTTCAGCCATAGGACGTCCACTGCTGAATATAGGCCTTCCCCAGTGACTTCCAGGTTGGCCGGTTGGAAGCGGTCCGCATCCAGCGGCTTCCTGAAACCTTTACCAGGTCGTCTGTCCACCTTGTAGGTGGACGTCCTACGCTGCGCTTGCCGGTACGTGGCCACCATTCCAGAAACTTACTGCCCATCGGCCGTCAGTTCTACGTGCTTTGTGCCCCGCCCACTGACACTTCAGCTTGCTTATCCGTTGGGCTATGTCAGTGACTTTTGTTTGTTTACGAACTTCCTCAAACTTACTCATAGTTAAAGGAGGCGTGCGCCCTGCAGCAGAACGTATTTAGAAATCACCGGTGGAGGCCTATGTTCAGCCGTGGACAAACTATGGCTGAAATGATAATGATGATGATGAATAAGTACCTCTTATAGTACTATACCACTTTTGTTATTAAGACAGATATATCTGACGTGCAGCCGTAACTGCATGGATTTTTAGAAATGTGACCCATAAGAAAAACTTGACATTTGCCAAACGAAGTCTTGGGAGATAGAAAAATACAAAAAAATAGTTTTCTAATGAATTTGGTTCGTAGTTATAATAGGTACTAATACCTCGTTGCAATAAATAGGCACATAAACAAATGACTTTAACCAAAGTTATCACACTTCTCTAGTGACTGAAAAATAAAACCCAAAGCATGTGGTCTAGTTGAAAACCAACAGCTGAACTTTCTGCGGCCATCTTGTACGTAAAGAAAAGTTTGGCGTCCACTGTCCGACTTGCAGTTTTTTGTTGCAAAAGTTTACAGTTTGAGAAAAGGGATTGAGTTACTTATCTTGATTAAGGTAATTGCTTCTAAACGTGTTAACTTCTATGTAATAGACAGCTACCATTCTTGATCTCACTTACAGCTAATAAGTACTTGTTTGTGAAATACTAGCTATTACCCGTGACATCGTTCTCGTGGCCTTCAATTCAATGAAACATTTCCTGGTGCACAACAATTATTCATCAAAGTTTAATCGCAATTTGATGTAAGTAAGATGTAAGTACCCATACTTGACAAACAACCACACGTACATTTTTACATACAAAGTGTTTTAGGTTATGGCATTATCCACCTTTAGGCAATAAAGTCTAAATAAATAAAAAAAAAAGACCTTATCAAGCCAAAAAACGCATGTGTTAACATATGCTGTAAAAACTATGATGAAATTTAATATCATATTTAAAAAAACATACATTAGAAGAATTAAGTTTTGTTTGAGAATAAGGGCCGATGGATATAGTCCAAAAATGGAGCAAGCTAAAGTGGCAGTGGGCCGGCCACATCTGTCGCAGAACAAATGAATGAAGAAGTAAACGGGTTCTCGAGTGGAGACCGCGCCTTGGTAAACGTAGCGTAGGACGCCCGCCAGCTCAATGGACCGACGACCTTAGAAAGATGGTTGGCTGTGTTCTTTGTCGCTCTTTGGGAGAGGCTTACATCCAGCAGTGGACTGAAATAGGATGACATGATGATAATAGATAAATAGATAGATAGATACTCTTTATTGCACACCATACAAGTAAAGTACACATGATTTTTACAGAAAGATGTACAAGATTGTGATGATATTATCACAAATAAAATTTTATACGTGCACTAATTAACACAATCCTATTAGATTTTTAATAGCCCCGCCATGTCGCGAGCCACTTGCGTTCAATATCCATCTATGTATCTGACCATGATATACGAGTACACTCTTACTCAAAAACTTTGGTATTAAAGCACTGCCTTACGTACTGTAAATATCTTTGTATGAATACCGTGTTTTAAATAAATATTTCATTCATTAATTCATTAATTAATTCATTCATTAATTCATTCATTCATTCATTCATTCATTCATTCATTAATGCCACTACTGATCAACTAGAACCTCATGTTTACGGTTGTATATAGATATTCTACGAGAAAATCTAAGCACTATGAATGTGCAAAATGAACCTACGACTTATCACAATAAAGGTCATATTACAATAACTACCTACACAAAATTATAGACAAGATAATAGTTTTTATCGAAAGGCTTATGCCCATAATGACCACCTAAACACGATATATGTTATGATATAACTATTTATCGACACCAACTGCCGCCATGTTGAATCGCCGTGCCGATGACGTCACATGTTTGTCGTCATCGGTAAAAAATTAACTTGGCGACTTTAACTATCATATTTTTGCAGTTGGTATTGATAAATCGCTATATCATATCATATCATATCGTGTTTTGATGGTCATGCTAGGGAAGCAGGAGCATCAACGAAAAAGGTGTCAAAATTTCATATCTTTTGGTTTTAAAGTTTACATAATGTTGTCTACACGGAAAAAAATCATAAGTTTTGTTTATACATCTCCTATTACTTAATACATTTTTTACAAAGGAAATTCTACTTATCCCCTCTTAACATTGTGCTTACATTAAAATCCTATCATGGCTTACAATCCGATTGTATCCCAAACAATTTTCATCTCTATTGCCTTTAACATAAGTCAACGTTTTCCTTGTGGAATTTTGTCATTGTATTTTTTGCGCTATTTAAAAATAAACTGTACCTATAATTTGATAAGGTCGTTTTTTGTCCGCAGGTGCAACTAATACAGGGTGAAACGGAGTATGAAAACGGGATTATGCATGGACACGTGAACTAACCATGACGACAGCTATCCTCTTCGGGGTTGGTGTACTCGCCCTCGTCACGAGAACAGGTGGGGTTAATGTTGTGACTTCATTCGTGTGCATGCGCCTTTAGTTTTTAGCGATGCGTGATGGAATGAGATGAAAGGGTTGCTGGGTTTTTCATTACACGAGGATCTTTTTGAGATAACTAAATAAAAGAAGATTGAATAGACATATGGGCCAAAGAGTTTATATTTTTGTAACCTGGCTTGCACTGCGAATAAATATATCGGCAGCGCCATCTATTGGTGGCTGGTTCTCAGATAGTTTTTTATTCGATAAAAAAACAAATAAAAAATAATTTGAAAGGTCAATAATTATCGATAGTGATATATCGATTTTTGAGCCGTGCTAATAAATTTCCACCTTCGCATTATAAACAAATAAATAAACGCTAGATCGTTTCATTTTATTATCCGCATTCCGCATTGATAATTATCACAGTAAAGATAGGTACAAAGTAGATAAAATAAACTAAGACGGTAGGTTCGCTCCCAACTTAAGTTAGTTGTGTGATAGATAAAAAAAAATGAAAAAAAGGATGATAGCGAAGCAACTATTGAAGTTTTTTAATAACAGCATCGGTGTTTTTAAATTATTACAATCTTTAGGCCTTACAACACTCTTCCACCAGTCCTCACTGGACCCGCGTGGTAAAGTAAGGGCAAAACTGTGAGGTGATAGTGGAAGTAAGGCTGTGTAGTACGATGTATGAAGACTTTTTTTACTGCGATTATGATTAATAAATACCGAGGATACTGTGTATAATTTTACTGTGTAATTACTCCGTGCCATAACTCAAACTAGGGACAATGGATGTCTTTACTGAATAGACGTAAAGGATCGTGCCTGAAGTTAGATCCCAGTTTAATAACCGATGTTTTGTTCAGCTTAATGCTTAAATTACTTGGCTAGTGATTTATTTGGTTTAATTTACTTTATGAAGAATGGGAGGCGGATATTAGAATTTAGTAAAGAACACTTAAATAATATATATTACACTGGCTGTTGCCCGCGACATAATTCACGTGACCTTTAAGGTGAGTGTAGTCGCAAAATTTAAACTAGTAAGTGGTTACAAATGCCTTTTACTTAAACTCAATCAATCAGAAAAATATGAAAAAAATATGCTATGAAATTTCAAAACCTATACAACATTTTGAGCATAGCATTTGTTTCTAGTACATAAGCTTCCGGAGAAAATAGATATTGAAATCATTGAAAAAAACAAACAAAAAAGACAATATTTCTCTTTATTCTGTGATCGATTTAATTCGTTTAAACGTCTATTTCTAGGCTAACTTGATAGCTATCAACTGTAAATAGGTTTTTATAATCTAACAATGCGAAATGTAATATTTTCCCCGATTTTCGCTAGCTAAACTCGCTGCGACCGCTGTTATAAACCGTATTTTAACGAGTTTTTGTGCGATATTCGTACTAATACGCGTTGAGTTGCTAGTTTAGCAGCACAACTCGCCTTAAATCAGTTCCAAAACTAACAAAGTGTATGGAATTTTAATTTTCATCGTAAATTCTTCTTATTCTTTAATAATTAATCTGCTATTCGGGGCGGAGACCAATTAACAAATCAAGGATTATTTATAAAGGGAGACAGCATTGCTTGAGATAAAAACGGTGTAACTAACCCGAATTTTATTTATGTAAATTTAGATAATGAGGACGAAGAACCATAATTTGCATGATATTATAAGCTTAAAACAATTTACAGAATGCGGTCCTCATATTAGATAGATCCCGGTCCAAAAATATTTTACCGACACATAGATACATCGGTGTGAGAAGCTCTGGTTAATCATTTTCTTCTTCATCCTAAACATTATTATGAAAACAAAATACGTACCTACTAACAAATCATTAAACTAACCAATTTAAAATTTTGCAGTTTGTCTTTTAACGAACCATTCAGACAGCATTCTATTTTTAGAAGTATGGTTTTCTTTTAAGATCCTTTGTATAGTAGTACGTGTTTTAGACTTAGAATTCTTACGAGAATCTTGTTTGCTGAATCTTGAAAAAACAAAAAACGATTGGGACAATCATTTCGATTCGGTTTTCTCTTGTCGAGACAAGATTTTTTTCAAAATTAGAACATGTTTTAGCAGCCCCAAATTGTCAAAAACTAATCGCGAAAATGTAATGCCGTGTATCCAGTGACTGAGCGGGAAGAGAAAACCACTCTTCGCATCCACTTGAATAATGCAACACTTTTGACAGTTTTTGACAGTTAGTCTACCTACTCTTAGAGTCAATTATTCCCGGTGTCCCATAAGCTGTAACTAAATCCATTTAAAATACTCCAGAAATCCATTTAAATCCATTTCAAATTCTCCAGAACAAAAGAGAACTACAACAATAGCGAGCAATCAAATCATTCTACATCGAGAATTCCGGCGAATACAAAACAGGTTATATTTTTTTATTAAAAACTCAAACTGGATAAAAACTCTTTTCACGGTGGTTTGAGTAAAAAATAGTTGGGCAAATATTTAGTAAAAAAATGCTGGCTGGCACTCTTTTACAATACTTTCACAACTATAAAAATGAAAAAAAATAATTTAAATTTAAAAATGAATGGCTAAATGTGTTGCTAAGCGCAATTCTCGAAAATTACTGGACCAATTCGGCTACTTTTGTTTTAATTGAAGTCCGCAAAAAGTTATAAAGAGAAAAAAATTAAAGCTCCCCGGATTTTTAAAATTTGGCAGTCTTGATTTTGCTACTATGGGCGCAAGTATTTCCACGTGGTCAAAATACCTGCATTTTTTAGGCTCCATGCCTGCATACATCAAGTTGCAAGTAACCTAAAATAACGATATTTTGATGTACGACCTATGAAACATATGTTAATCGATAGAGAAAGTAATTACACAACAAATACCTACTCTTTGACAAGATGTAGTAAATAATATACTTTGTTCAGAATTTCAGTTTGAATGTGTTATATTTACCTTTATTTACATATTCAAACTGAAACTGAACAAAGTATATCATTCACGACATTTTTTCAATTAGTATTTGTTTTTTGTAATTATTTTCTCTTTCGATTGTCGTATATATCATAGATGTTCACCAAAATAACATAATATTAGGTACTTGCAACTTTAGGTCTGCCAGGCTCCATACAAAATAGTTCAAAGTCTTTTGGACAAGACATCGTCCATCGGGGCAGCAAGTTCTCATTGAAAAAGTAAAGTGAAGCCTATTATAGCGTACGTAAGGCATAGGTCGCACTTAGGTCCATAGATAGTCAATCCCGCAGGCTAAGTGCGGATTGGTGAAAAGAGATACGTATAAATAAACTTTCACTCTGACAGTGAGGTTATCTCAGTCAATACCATATGTCATAACTAACATAATTGTCAGACTTTATACGGTTACCCTACTTAAACCTTTGATTTAATTAACGACTAATACTTAGCGATATAAGTCGCAACCATTTTTATCACCAAGCTTAAAAAAACATCATCTTATCTTACTCTTTCTAATAACATAAATGCGAAAGTTTGGGTAGATGGATGTTTGTTACTTAATAACGCCAGAACGGCTTAACGGATCTAAATGAAATTTGGCACAAAAATACATTATAGCCTGGAATAGCAGATACTTTACTTTTTATCCCGAAAAAATGAACGGTTCCCGAGGTTTGTAAGATAAATGTCAATAAAGATGGAGCTTCTTACCGTTAGATGTCGCTCTAAAGCTGTCGCTGAGGTTGTTGTAGAGAGCAAAGGTTGTCTGGAAGAGAGAGCTTTTGGCGATAAGGCCGCCTGATTGTACATAACTGTGTCTTGTGTGTAATAACCTTTAATGTTTTTGTGCAATAAAGTGTCTATCTATCTATCTATCTAGCAAACATTTTTGAATGAAAAAATAATTTCTATTGCCCGCGACTTTGTTGGCATGGTCTTTTATAGTTTAGACTAAATATGGTTTTAGGTACGCGAACAAAGTTGCGTGCAACAGCTAGTTTTTTTATTTAAAATGCCGAATTGAAGGGAATCAACTGAAATTAGGTATATTTTGATATTGATCTAGTGACATATTATGACTATCCCGTGGTATGATAAAAAAATCACAGGGAAAATTGTTAAAATAGTCAAGTTGTCATCATTTAGGATCATTTCTTTCATTGTTATTCAAATTCAAACCTCAATATTCCTTCATTAGAGCTGTTATTCATCAGATCCCTTTTTTTACTCCTTAAATTAAGCTTAACAATGCTAAAAATTCTGAAAAAACGCAATATTATCCTCTTGCATACTTTCTGAAACAATATTAATGTTCAGTACGTCATTGTATTTCATTCAAGAATGTTCGCGTTTCCCAAAAAAATATGGTCCTCTCATTTTAGAGATGTCATTTAAGTGCCTTAGGTTCTGGTCATATTTCATAAGAAGGGCGGATTTTTTAAATTCAGTACAAATTTTTGACGGATGTCGGTTTTACTTTACCATTTTGGTATGTTCTGAGATACAACAATTTGTAAAAGCGGCATAACAGCCAAAGCTTAGCCAAAGCTTAGCCAAAGCAAAAGTTAAAGTAATAATAACTTATATTTTTCTTAAAAAAACTGATATAACAAAAAAAATATACTAAACAATTGTTTTATATAAAAAAAAATGTGCTGATTTTGTTTTAAATTTTTACCAGCAAATGTTATTTCATAAAATTGAGTTTTTACTTTTCCAACCTAGCTGACTCATCCTCATATAATACTCTTATGTACATTCCCCGCTTCGCTTATCACCATACTCTCTTCCAACTCAACTTTAGCGACCATTCCGACTGACATTTTTTTCATCAAATATAGAGTGAATCTGCAAGACTCCTCTTAATAGCTCAGGCTTGATTAAAGTGGATCTCTCCAGTAATTTTAGGGGTCCAGGATAATACAGCGATCCCGGTTCTTTGGTCTCTTATCTGTTTAAATGGAAATGATACTCGCTTTTGAGTTTTAAAAAGAAATGGTGGACTTTTTTGTTGGCATTTAGATTTTAAGTGGTCTTGAATAATCAGGAGCGATAGGATTTCAGATTAGAAGCGTGAATTATATAAAAGGGTTAATAACCAAACCTTTTCTCGTGGATTTTATTTTGTGTTGTTTGTTTAGGGAATATAATTATTATTTCTAGTGTTCTAACTATAGTTAAAAAAACAGAACGGCTTATAGGATCACTTTGTTTTACATCTGTTCATCTGTCAAAGCACCATTTCTCATAAAAAACAGTATAGGTAACTTTATACGATTATGTAGGTACCCTTAGGGTACGAATTCCTAAAAATTTGCGGCCAACGACCATGTGTCTGCCACCAACTATGTAAAAGTTCCTGCCGTGCGCTTTAGCAACTTAAAAGCTTCATCATCATCATCATCATGATTTAAGCCATAGGACGTCCACGGTTGAACATAGGCCTCCTCAGTGACTTTTTTTTTTAAAAAACATTGCACAGAACTAAAAATAAGTGGTACTTACAAATGGCGGACTTAATGCCAAAAGCATTATCTACCAGTCAACCATGGGGCTAGACAGAGATGGTACTAGCGGTGCAACAAAACAGTAATTAGTGTTAGAAAAAAATCTAGCAACACAAACACAGACAAGATGAATACATACATACAAAAAATACATAGATATCAAACCGGTATGCTTACATACGTAAAATAAATACATATACAAATACATGTACATAATATGATTGTACACAGATCATATGCCAGCGAGATTGATTTCAAAATAAAGAGGAAAAAGAGGAAGAGACAGTTACTCCTTAAAATGGCTGCGCAAAGCCATTTTGAAATAAAATTTTGAACTGGAACTTTCAGATTGACCGGTAAGAAGTGGCTTGTATCCAGCGTCTTCCTGCAACCTTTTCCATGTCATCTGTCCACCTTTTAGGTGGACGTGCTACGATGCGCTTGCCGGTACGTGGCCTCTATTTCTGAAACTTTAAAGCCTATCGGCCGTCATTTCTACGTGCTATGTGCCCCGCCTACTTCTACTTCAGCTTGCTAATCCGTTAGTCATTATGTTTATTACGTTATGTCAACGACTTTACAAATATGTGGCGGACAACATATTGATTACCTAAAAGTAAAAAACTAACATCCTTGTGGTACAAGATAGAAACCATAAACCATTTTACTGCATGCCACTGTCGCTTCTTACCGTTAGATGCTCGGCTACCCGTCTCGTGCTACAGGAATTAGTCGCCTCTAACGACACGCCTCCTCTTGGCGGTGGAGAAGTGTATTCTTTACAGCCGTTCCAACACGGCTCAATGTTTAATTGGCAAACATTGTTGAATGTGATGTTGCCCGTGACCAAGTTCGCGTGGTCTTTACATTAGACTAACTATGAATTAAAGAACCACGCAGACAAAGTCGCGTTAAAGAGCTAGTCTTGAATATTTTGTGCAGCTAATGGCACCGGAAATATTAATGTGTAGGACAATAAATTAAAGATCAACATTAATTAAGGAAAAAATGTTTTAGTGTCTGATGAATGGACTGCTCTTAATTAAATATTTTTCATGGTGAGTAAGTGAGTAATAACTAATCAGAATCAGAGTTTTCGAGAATATTCAGATCTACTCAAGGTACTTTTTAACCTACGAAGATTAACGTGTGTATCTGTGTGTCTGTATATATTTTTGTGGCATCGTAGCTCCCAAACGAATAAATCAATTTTTAACTTTTTATCCTAAGACGAATAAGAGGGGTGTTATAAGATTATCGTGTGTATCTGTGTGTCTGTGTATCTGCGTACATGACTGTGCATCTGTGTATATGTCTTTAGCATCGTAGCTCCCAATCGAAGGAACCGATTTTTAACTAAATTATAAATTCACAAAATTATTTAACTAAAATAATAGTTACGTAGGCCTATGCTATTTACTTATTAATACCACAGTAGGCAGAGCTGAAAAGTAATTAATAATTCCGATTCTCAGAACTCTATTTCAGTAGAAATGTATCGCTTTAACAAATCACACTTGTTTCTTTGACGATAAAAAAATAAAGCAATTAACTACATATTTTGATACACTAATTATTTTAGGGCCGTGCTTCTTTTAACTGAAGGCCATGAATTTTTATTTAAATAAACATTTCAAATTAAATATTACATTCCTTTTGATTTACGGTAATTTACAAAAAATATTAATGTTTTTGTCGACAAAAAGTTAGCTTTTTGTCATAGTATGTCATGTATACATAGTTTTACTATGTACGAGGATAAAAAAAGTGATATAAATCTTATGTTTTTTTTGCTAGTAGTACACAAGGCACTCTACACCTTACGCACTTTTTGCATCGGTCAATATAAAAGGTAAAATAAATAATAAATAATTATTTTCACAACCACACCTATTATCTAACCCCAAACTAGGCAAAGCTTAGTGCAATGGCGACTATATAGATAACGGATAAAGATACTTAAATACTTTTATAAACACCCATGACTTAAGTATTTATAAATGCTCATGCTCATCACATAATCATTTTCCCCTTACGGGATTTGAACCCGCAACCGCTGACTTTGTAGTCTGGAGCGTGAACTACTACACTAGACAGTCGTCAAAATAAATTGAGATTTTCAGGATAAATCAAGCGCACAGTAGACTATCGATTACTATACTACTATCTCCCGACTTTCGATAGTCCATTTGCTAGTATATTATCGATCGATATCACATCACTAACTGTCTTATATGTTACGAGTTAATAAATTGAATCCATTGCTTCCCAGGGTGCACAGACAACACAAATGGCCTCGGCACAGACGGAGTCCCAGAGCTGGATTACACAGATGTTGACCTTGGGTTGGCACACAGAGGTCCGCATTTTGACATTGCATACTCGAAGAACGTGACAGCCCTGGTCGGGAAGACCGCACAGCTGAACTGCAGAGTCCACGACTTGGGAAACAGAACAGTAAGTTTTTTACCTATGATAGTTCTTGCGACTTACGAACGAATGTAACGTAAACTAATAATTACACATTATTTGATTAAACCACGCTTGATAAACAGCAGGCAGCAATTGCAGATTGCTAGCTTTTAACTGTACTTTTTTTTAAAAACAGACATGCTAATTTGAAGTCCATTTTCTAAAAAAGTGACTTGTTCCAAACTCGAACGAATTTTTTAAAACTGCGTTTTTTTTGTCACGTTCTGATTGGGATCCCTTAAACCATATCATCATCATAATCATTTCAGCCACAGGACGTCCACTGCTGAACAAAGGCCTTCCCCAGTGACTTCTGATTGGCCGGTTGGAAGCGGGTCGCTTCCTTTCCCGCACCCAGCGGCTTCCTGCAACCTTTGCCAGGTCGTCTGTCCACCTTGTAGGTGGACGTCCTACGCTGCGCTTGCCGGTACTAAGCCTCCATTCCAGAACCGTTCTGCCCCATCGGCCTTCAGTTCTAAGTGCTATTTGCCCTACCCACTGCCACTTTAGCTTGCTAATCCGTTGGACTATATCAGAGACTTTTGTTTGTTGACGAATCTTATTATTCCTGATTCGATCTCGCAAAGTAACACATAGCGCTTTCCATAGCACGCTGTGTAACCTTGAGCTTGCATAAGGCCAACCTGTCCTTGTTAAAAATGTGTCATTGCCATAAAAAAAACAATTTACTACCGTTTGCTATATTTAGTTACTATACAGTTAGGTTATGTGACTAGTTATGTGATTTTATACAGGATTTTCCCTACATCCTACCATGCTATCTCGCTTACTGCACCTTCAGTTAAACTTCTTTACCGATCCATAACTATTGCATAAGCTTCTTAGTCTTTTTTCTTGTAGCTGACAAAATCGATACACTATATTTTTTAATTAAAAAAAAAAAACACTAGAGTTCACACAAAACAAAACTAACGTAACCCTGTCACCGTATTCACGAGCGTATTTTGCGAACGACAATTAAAATAAGCCGGTCCACATAAAGGGATTATTGTAGATAAATTTATTCTGAAAACCCTCTAATCCTCTACCTAAATGTAAATGGTTCAAGCTTTATATTTTCCACTTTGACCAATATAGTGGATCAGATTGTGGTAAGGCCTTATCGGCGTAGGGGTTAAGTGGGATTCAAGCTAACTTTGCTTTTACGTCGATTTAAGGTCTGATTAGATAGTTGTGGGAAACTTGATCATACGTCCCGCTGACTTATATTTTTTGTATTTATTAGGAAAATAATACAGACTGATATCAAAACACTGACATTCAAAAGTTAAAATTACAAAATCACACATTATTCTTGTTACGAATACCAAATAAAAAATATCAGTTAAAATGATTAACTATCATAATAATTACAACCTTATTGAAATGAATACAAAAATTATTTAAGAATCGTTATGTAAACATACATTTTTATAAATTTTCATTATTTTCATTTGAATTAATTTTTTTCCACCTGAAAGTGCTCTTTTAAGATAATATCCATTATTGCCCTATTGAATTTAAGCAGTTATTAACAAACTATTTAGTTATTTATGCTACTTACGTAAATATGATTTTAAATCAGAATCGTAAAATCAATTTCTACTTTTTAACTCTTTTTAGAAATAACATATTTTACAGCTATTAATTTTTATCCATTAAATAATATTAATGTAGGAATTTACAGTTGTAAAAAAAATAGATAATATCTTCAAAACCGTTATTTTAGGGATAGACTACGATACGATTAAATTAGTTAGAAATATTCCCCCCTATATTCTTTTAGCGGGAATAGATCAAATTACCTGTCACCCTGTATTTTCGAGTGTCTCTTTTCTCTTGGCGTCTCACAAAGACGATAGCCGCTAAGCGTGGCATCTAGCAGTGCAGTCGCAGTCTTACAATGTTTTTTTCCTCAATAAGTGGTTTAAATCTGTATCTAAATAGATTTTGAAAAATCTAGAGACACTAATTTCTGGCTGGGATTCTAACCGCGGAGCTTCCACCGATAATCAGAGAAAAAAATAACATACTATTATTTTAGTATTACACAAATGTTATCTAAAAGTTTATAGTAGAAAGTAATTACCGCAGGTAGGTATGAAATGTAATGAAAACATTCTGTCGTTTATAAATATTCTGATACACCTACCAGTTAAGCCTTTCGCCCACAGCTTAATTACACCTACACATTTTTAGGGTTTCGTACCTCAAATTGAAAAACGGAACCTTTATAGGATCATTTAGTTGTCGATCTATCTGTCTGTGAGTCTGACAATATATATATCAATCAAGTTGAAATTAAAACCACTGTAGTGACATCTATCTCGCCACATACGAACTAAAACTGACATATCCTGCATCGCGATATTAAAAAGTTATCCGAGCGATTGAACATTTAAACAAGAACTTACAAAAACCGTCGGGCAGTAGCCCACCAGACACAACACCCGTCTAAGCGGAAGATCCTCCCTTTTCAATGCTGGATGAGGAACTTTATACCCTGTTCCTCACACCCCCCAAACCACGTACTAAGGTTATTCCAACTCGAACCTGTCCAGTTTTTTGGAAGTCATAATCAATATTGCATTGCGCAAAATTATTACATTAAAACAATGAGATACATATTCGGTATCCAAAGAGAAGGGTTTTCGGCTGCAACTGTCTCTGTCGATTTGTACATGCGAAAAGAGTTCGCAGTGTCTTACAGACTTGGATATAAACCAGGTCTGTATCTGATAAAAATCACTGGTAATATTGTTAACATGGCAACACCAAATACTGAGTATAAAAGCCATGACCGGTCAAGATAGCTTCTTCTTTTCTTTCTTGACCCACTCTGTGTTAGGAGGCAGACATTATACCTTCATCGCACCTACTACATAAAAATATATATGTTCAAACGTATTCTGATTTAAATCTGCATTTTTCTTTTTCGCTCATGACCCTATTTCCAGTCCAAGTACTTAATGATTTAGGTGTACCCCTAGGGATGCTATATCTAGACTTCCGCTAGACATTATTTTTGAGACATCCTGTTCATAAAATATCATAAAGAATCATCACAACTGCTTTTGACTGGATATTGCGTAGATAAAACATTTTATATCTACTCTAGAATAAATGTGAGTAATAAAAACAATAAATGCGTATAGAGTTAAAATTTATCTCGACCCTTTGCGTTTGCTATGCCCAAGGGCATCGTAGGTCATGATAATGTACCTAACGCATGGGGTTTTACGGTTTTGATCATAAATTTTAGAAATAAAAACACATATTCATACGTCTTTCGTTTTTATCCAGTTTTTTGTTGGTAAATCTACTGCGTTGACAATTTACAGGTGATTTCTTACTATTCTCGAATAAATGTGGTGTTTAAGAGCATTTACAGCCCAGGGCATTTTATACAAACTTAATATCAGCCTAGTGCAGCCCATTGTTGGACGTGAGCCTTCTCAAAAGAGCGCCAAACAATAACCTCCCGCTATTTATATCATCCACTGCCAGCCATCTTCCTAAGGGCGTTGGTCCATCGAGCTGGGTCCTTATGTTTGCCTCTACGTGATCTCCACTCGAGAAGCCGTTTACTCCACCTTTCATCGGCATGTGGCTGGCCCATTGCCACTTTAGCTTGCTACATTTTAGGACTATATCCATTACTTTGGTCATATCTTCTCGTCGCCACTGCCACAACACCTGAAGAGCAAGGTATTCGACCAGCGCATCCTATCAGTGATGACCTATATAACCGAAACGTGGGACATGACATTAAAGCTAGCCCAGTAACTTTACGACACTCAAACAAACTTATTAAGTTTAAAATCTTTAATGTCAAAATTACACTAATGTCTAAGGGGTATTATAAAATTCAAGACTATCTTGATGACAAGAATGCATGGTCAGTCCAGCCTGCACTAAACTGATGTACCTATCTGTTTATTTTGTTTTTTTTTTCGTGGCAACTAGTGGTGACTGAGTTTGTTCCGGCGTTTCTTCTCAGCACTTGCCAGATTGGTGTCTTGTCTCGAAGCGCTAGTAGGACCCAAAAAATAAGGAGAATATTTTGGCCCCATAATATGGCCTATAATGATATTATTGACGTTCATAAGTGGCAATTTTCTGTCCTGTATTAAATAATGATTTTTGACTTGTGACTTTTTGAAATGGATGAAATATAAAACGTATGGGTAAGCAGAAGACATAGTACAAAGACTTGGTCTTTTTTTGAAAATTCTATCTCTTAAGAATGAAATTCTGGATATAATATATTGTTTCTATGGAAACATCGAAATTATAATACCTATCATTACATAAGCGACATTCAGCACTATGTATATTAGTTGTAGATTCATGCTCATAATGTTTCCAAACCAAACACGGATACATACCTCTGGTTTGAATTAAATCAAAATTTCTAACAGACAAGTTTTTCACAGGTATCATGGATCCGGCATCGAGACATACACCTGCTTACCTCAGGGAGGATGACGTACACCTCGGATCAGAGGTTCATCAGTGTACACAACCCTCACACAGAGGACTGGATACTCAAAGTAAGTTAAAGGTCAAATAACTATATCGTCAACCAATCGGTTGCTAGATAGTACAACAAATTGAGCACAAATTCGATAAGTTGTGCTTAATTTGAACTAAGTTCTTATTGTAATTCTGTCAACTGTGAATCTGTGGCTAGATTTACGTCGTACGCAATGTAGCAATTTTATTAGCTTCACTTCATCACTATTATCATCATTTCAGCCATAGGACATCCACTGTTGAACATAGGCCTCCCCCAGTAATTTCCAGGTTGACCGGTTGGAAGCGGCCTGCATCCAGTGGCTTCCTGCAAACCTAACCAAGTCGTCTGTCCAGCTTTTGGGTGGATGTCCTACGCTGCACTTGCCGATACGTGGCTTCCATTCTAAAACCTTTCTGTCCCATCGGCCGTCAGTTCTACTTAATAGTACAAAACAGTGGGTCAAAAATAATGTAAGTGAAGACTTAAGACTACGTCTACCCGATCGGTCATCGGTTCACTTCAAATGTGACCAGCCCTTAAAGATAGCCATACTAAATCTAACTTGTGATTTCTAGCTACTTAATTTATAAATCAATAAAATCCAAAAACGTATTCCAGAAACGAATCGAATAGTGGATGTATTCCATTCTAAATATTCCAATAACGCTTGCCCAGGAATTCTATCAAATAATTCTTTCACAGATAAGGTTCCCGCAGAGACGGGACTCCGGCATCTACGAGTGCCAAGTTGGGACCACGCCACCTATTGGCCACAGGATGTACCTTTCAGTCGTCGGTAAATCACAATTTTCTATTTATTCTAAGTTTATTGAAATGCCTTTATACTTTATGGACATTTAAAATAAAGTAGCTAGCTAAATAGGAGACATGTCTCAGTTATTGTATACATCACCGAAGTAGCGAAAATATATATATCTAACTAGCTGGGCAACAGCAATTTAGTTCACACGATCTTAAGTTTATTCATAAAGGAATCTCTGCACAACTTTCTTTCAAAAGAACCTTCTCCTGGCAATAATTAACACAACAAAAAAAAGAAATAGCGAAATTGTTGCATCCGTTTACTTGTGATGCGATGACCAAGGGAAATAGAGATTATTTGTTATTATATAGATAAAAATAAGTTCAAAACTTCTGTAAACAAACTTCACGTTGACAAAATATCATTGGTTTTATTTCAATACAAAATGTTAAGTGAATTTTACTATTCAATTTACAGAAAACAATATAGCTTTTCAGTATCTTATAGGAATAATAAATTTATGTATATCCAGATGAAGACAGCATTGAATATTAAGGATAAACTATAAAAACAAGCACTTTAAATACCAGTACGATGTGAATTGATACTTTCAGTGATAAATTTTATTTTTAAAATTCTTGATGCAAAACAAAATAGTATTGATCAACTTATTAACTTTTATGTTTCTACAGAAATAAATATTAGGACAGCATATAAATTAGAATTTAAAATCAAATTACTCGTATCTATTGAAAATACCTACGTATTTTTAATTTTTTATATGTAAAAAAAAATAAGCACTCTCTTTTGGGCACATAAACGTCCCAAAATGTATATTTGCCCTACCACCGCTTCAGGGACTTATTACATATCGGCTGGTGATTAGAAAAATTAATGGTTTTAGAAATTCTGTCAGTTTCTTACCTGGTTTTTTTAGCTACTGAAGGTTATGTATTAAATGTCATTCCATAGAGCACTTGACTTTACCATAGACTTAGAATAGGCTACGTACTGCTGTGCGTACGAGGTGCTCCTCGTCTGGGCGCTTAGGGAGTTATCTATATCTCTCTTTTATTTATGATGTATTCAGAATCAAACTTAGACTGCATGTGAGTAATTTATTCATTAGGAAATCAATTGGAAACAGTTTATTACACTGTTAATAACTTTTTTTAATGGGTGGAATTAAAAACTGCCATGCTTACATAGTATACAGAGAATATATTTTCCTATTTAAAAAGAGGCTGACAATCATCATCATTTTCATCATTTTAGCCATAGGACGTCCACTGCTGAACATAGGCCTCCCCCATTGATTTCCAGATTGGCCGGTTGGAAACGGCCTGCATCTAGCCTCTTCCTGCGACCCTTACCAGGTCGTCTGACTACCTTGTGAGTGGACGTCCTACGCTGCACTTGCCCGTACGCGGCCTCCATTCCAGAACCTCTGTACCCTATCGGCCGTCAGTTCTACGTGCAATTATTATTATATACTATAAGCTAACTATAGGCTGACAATACTGAGTTTTTTGCGCTGTCTTTTTGACGCCAGCCAATATAATAGTTTAGGCCAATTTACAAAAATAAACTAGTTTTATAGTTTTAAACCAAGACTGTGTTATTCTCCTATCTAACTAAAACAATTTTATGTTTAAGCAGAACCTCTGACGACGATCTTGGGAGGTCCAGAGCTGTTCATCAACACGGGGAGCACTATCAACCTCACCTGTGTGGTGCAGCACTCACCTGAACCTCCCCCGACTATACGATGGACTCATAATGATGAGGTAAGTTCCGTAAAAAAAAACTATGGATAGAATGACGATTGATGACACTTATATGTCTATATACGAGGAGTGTAATATCTTATCGAGCCTTATTATCAGCCCCTAGGAAACAACTGCTTGACATAGACCTCCCCCAGTTGTAATGTTCTTTGAAGAGGCCTCACTTAGGCTCAGGCCTATATGTCAAATAATATACAAAATACTATGTCCAGCGGTCAATGCTCGTTCTTGAATTAATAGTTATTACAATGTCAATGCATACTTTTATCGGATATGTTTTACGTCAACTTATAACAATATTTGATCATTCTAACCTCAACAATCATCATAAAATAATGCACTATGTTTTGTTTATGTTGTCTTAACACACGCCCGCACAAAAACTATCCCTAAACATAAGCGTGTCCAAATTGCACGAACAATCTCAAACAATCGCAAACGAGACGAAACCATACGACAAATGAGATCGCAATCTCTTAACATTCAACCTCGGTTTTCCACGCTTTGCAAATTGCCTGATCTTGCACAGTACAAGTGCTGAAGCGAGAGCGGGAACGATTGTAGCGAGAGATTCAAACAAGTGATAGCGGGTGCCACGCAGCGGTAACACAACTACCTTAGTCAAAAATCCGTCATCTGCGCCGGCTATTTATAGTTTTTAAGGTTAACGGAGGTCTCATAACAATCGGGTAAAAGTAATAACAAGACTGCATTCTAGAACTAAGTTTAACCGTACCCCTACTAAGAATGGGACTAAATGCTGCAAGGAAAAAAGAAACATCGGCTTTAGCAGAGTTAGCATTGACAAATGAAAATCAAACAAAGTAATTATTTGTTGGATTATACCTAATATGCAAGTCAATGCACCGCTCTGTCAGCACGAGCGAGACTTAGAGAATTAAATTGCTTGTCCGCTTCTGTCACACGCTCGCTCTAACACTGTAACATGGGTCTTATCTGCTCCCTTTGGCGAGCGAGTTCCAAAGTTTTATTTACAAGGGGGTGTACCAGTCGATTTGAAACGTTGCCAGAATGAGCTGCGAGCGACGACCCTCGGATTGGCTTGCCAGGGGGTAAAATTGTCCCCGTTGTTATCTAATGCCCTAGTTTTAAAGTCGCCACGATTGGTTTGTCAAATCAAGTGCCATTGACAGATGTGGACAGCCGGAGTGGGCGTCCGATGGCTGGAATGTTCGAGCCATTTTGTAACCTGACTAAATGTTTCGTTTCGTTTTTTATTTTCTGGAAAAATAGAGGGAATTTTATTCGGCGTTTATTTGAAGTCCATTTTAAATGTAATCTGTATTTGAAATCGCTTTGGGTCGTTTTAGATTTTCCAGATAATTATCTAGATTGTTTTTTAGAAGTTCTACGTTTTTAAGGTTGTCAATCTACGTTGATGCCCGTCTATTCGTCTGATAGGGCAATTGTTCTCCGACACGTAAACATTATGTACAAAGTTATTATGATAGTCATATTTTCGGCATTTAATTTTTAAACGTTATTGTACTGCAAAATAAAAATATACAAAGGGTGGACTTAATCCCATGAGGAAATTGAGGTTCCCTCAAGGAAGGAACAAGGAAGGTATTGCAACAAGAAAGACGGAAAAAGATCTAAAATATTCGAACTTGTTGTTATAGTCTTTAAACATATTTGAAACATGTTGGCGCATTACAAGCATTTGTATAAGAGTACAAAATACGGCCTTATTTTCAAATAACATTTCTGTTTTCAAATAAGTCACTCTACAAATTGAATAAGGTGCCTGTTTCTAAGTGCACTTCTATTTCTTTCTATCCGACAGCAAATTCTCAGCTGTAACTTTTCGAAACTTACAAAAGTAGTACCAATCTTGTTTCCAGTAATCTTTCGGTTGGTACTAACGACGTTGTCACAGTCTAAAGTGAACGGCTTCTCTTTTATAATTTCATTATTATTAATGTCGATAATGTTTTTCTATTCTCTAAGCTAGAGCCTTGCACTGTAATAGTAATTTAGCCGATCAACGAGTGATTTATTCACAAAATTAGGACTTACAAAACCAAATACTAAATGATTCGCAAGGATAACATTTTCGCTTAGTTAAAACTAGACAGTCAGTATGGCTACTTTTCTCGTAAATAAAAAGAGACAACTGACAGCTGTCAAACTATAAAGCTGTAAAAAATTCATGGACTGTATATTTTTTGCAATTACTTGCTATTTATATCTAAGATGTAAGACTTGAAATAATCGACCGTCCCAGGTGGGAATCAAATCCACGTCTCATCGCATGCTAGGCGAATGCTTTCACAACTAAGCTACCGGGGACGTTAGCTAACCCGTCGAAACTTGTGAAGAGTTTCTCTTCTTGCTAAAGCAGTGGATTTTATTTTAAGTGTAATATTATTCTTGGAGTATTCTAGAAGGCATGTTAACCCAAATATTTGCTCTATTAACTGGCTGATCTATTTGTTCTGTGGAATATAGTAATTAGCGCAATCCGGTGCCAATTAGCTTGTAATGTCAACGCCAATAGCCTGTACACAGGCGTTTGGCATGACTTTTGTACAACTAAGCACTGTGTGCTAAGTGCTAAGGTGTTTTGCTGAGTATTCGTTCCTTTTTTTTAGTTAAAAAGTCATTCATATCACATTACCTTTTTGCCATTATTAATTTATTGTAAGTAATTAAGTACTTAATTGTGATAATATGAACCAAATAAATATTTTTCTTTCTTTCTTTCTTTCAATAAAACCTACAAAAGCTGTATCGGTTATTTAGTTTTTGCGATCATGTGTCTGTCTTAACGCGCATTTTCATTGGTTGATAACTCGGTCGATAAAACGCATACGGGGAGTTACCATACGGTATAACACTTAATAAAAGTCCCAAGTCGATAACGCGGTGGTCATACCGCAGTTGGTGACAAGCAGGTAAGGTAAACGCTGCTAATGTCTATCGTAGTAGAGTCAGAGAAAAAGTTGCGAAGTAAGCATTTCAAAATTTTGAATTTTTCTTGAGTTTAGCTACTGAAAGACTATTTGGTGAGTGCTATCGTTAAAAAAGTAGTAATCTGACGAGTAATTGTGGTAATTACTTTTAAACTTTCGCGTTGCATAATTAATACACACTAAAACGGGAATTAACGAGTTATTGTGGGCTTTTAACCTTAATTTACTTCATCGGTTTTTAATCAGAAATCAGAAATATTTATTTGCTTTAAACATGGTAGTAAGTTGATGTTAACATAATATTATTTCCTCATGCTTGGCTTATTGTGCCATGAAAATTAAAAAAGTATCACATTTTAATTTATAGCTAAAAATACAAATACAAAATAATTTTAAAAGCATACACATAAATAATAGAAAATGATTAAATTTTGTTGCAAAACATTTCATGGTCATTATTATAAATTATTCAGTACCCATGTCAAAATTATCCCTAAGTCATAAAAAAAAACAATTTACATTCATAATTTTCTTGGTCGTCTAGCTAGATATTCTTGAATTGAGTAATAGCACCTAGTCAAAAGCCAGGAATGTAACTTTCGTTTAAACAATGGTAATGGCAGAGATACAATAACAGCTTCGTCTGTACAGTTGCAGTCTTATTTTAGGTAGCATAAGTCTATCATGATGTCTAGTAAGCTTATTTTTGTATTGCTCCCTAGTGACAGAATAATGGGAGTGTTGTCGTACAAAAATACACATTTGCTTTATACACAAGCATGGTAGCGGTAGGATACCTAGTCTTTTGAAAAGGGGTTTACAACTTTCAAGAAAATGTACTCTGCAAATAGCCCTTATACATTTCTTCTTAATAATTAATAAATTAATTTTCTGTAAAAATGCGTTTAAATTAAAGTAAATAAAACTGGATAAAAGCGAGTCGGACTCGCCTCGCCGACGGTAAAATATCTACACCATCGAGGGACTTTAAATAACTAGTGAATCTAGTAAGGCGCGCTTTGATAATATCTCGTTTTTTAACTAGATCTCGAATCAATTTAATGTCACAATCACTATTGTACCTATAGGGTGATTTGTCACGAGATGTTGAGGCACCTGCGACGTCACTGGTCTCCGATACGCTCATCTTGGTAACAAATGAAAGAGGAGTACTCACGTTTGAATCTAAAGCGTAGAAATAGTTGGTGCTTGCGGCTGCAACTTATCGATATCAAGGGAACAAACGGGTAACTCACACTGCACCACTGTACTGAAATTAGGAAAAGCACAAATATCAACGTACAACAATGTTGAGATGGGCTAGGAATAGGAAGGGCGGCTGGCCGTACCGATGCGCAATATGAGTTGATGCGGCAGCTAGCTTCTAGTCGATCAATTCCTGGCTGATGCGTATTATTCTCCAGTAGTTCTTGTAGAATTTAGATCGCTGATTCTGGTAGTCGGGGTTGAAGGTCCATGTTCACAGGGTGTGGTACAAATTTGTATTTACATTAATATTATAAATAGTTCAGGAATCGAGTCTCGCAGTTTTATTACAAATTATTTACAAAAGTATAGTTTTCAGATATTCCCCTGTAAGTACCATGTGGTATAAGACGCCATATATAGCGCCAGATGTCTCATGTAAGCCGTACTTCAGAGTTTTAAAAATACTCTTGCTCCCATGTCTCTACATCATTGAGATAGGAAAATCTGTAAAGCAGAACCAGAACCAATTCATCCAAGTAAAAGAACGAACAGATAGGCATCTCAGAAACCCTGATAGGCTTGTACTAGACATTTTGCCAAAAACAAAAAGGTGTAATAACAATTGCTACGGTATGTGTATTACGATATATAACCATATACCGAGTCATTTAAAGAGCTTACATTAAATAGATTTGAAGCTGCTCTGCGCGAATGGCTAATAAAAACACTTTTTATTCGGTAGATGATTTTCTCAAACACAAAATTGACCTGAGTTATATTAATTAATGCCCAGAATTGACTTCTAATATTTTGTAATAACTACTTTTATTTTATTTTATTTTTGCATGTCATAGATTATGGCTAAATAGGTCATAAAACACAAATCTGTATCATATCTTCGGAGCTCTGTAATCACCTGTTTAAAGCAAATAAACAATTTGATTTGATTTGATTTGATTTGATTTGACGATATTACTTGCCAAATTCCATACTTCTAGGTCAACGGAAAGTACCAAATTATTGTTTTTCTTAAGAGTGTCGCATTATACGTTTTTGCGTTTTAACTTAGAAGTTTCACTTATCTACAGCTTCAGAGGGACTGTTGACCTGAGTATATGGTTATAATTTTAACCCGATACCTTCACGCGTTTCCTTATAAAGGGTCTTGAGAGACAAACGGACAGACAGACAGACAAAAAAGGTATCTTATAAGAGTTCAATTTTTTTTTAGTTACGTACGGACCCATAAAAAAGGTGTGTTTAAGCAGTAAGATGACACCTTTAAAGAAAGTGGACTAATTAAATAGAATCTTATTACATCGAAGCTGATTTAGATTCTACCAGCAGTTTGTTTTTATATCGATTGCAACGCAATTTATTTATTGCGTTCTATTATATTAGCATGAAAACCAAAACACGATAATGATATAGCGATTTATTAAAACCAACCGCAACTATAGAATCGCCGTGCCGGTAACGTCACATCTTATGGTTGCTGTTTCGATAAAATGTCAAGATAATAATAGTTAACGATAAAATTTTACTTCCATTTTTTAAAAAAATACCGTTGGTATCATATCATGTCGTGTTTTGGTGGTGGTAAATTAGGTACATTAAACGGATCATTATAGTCGCTGTTGGTCACAACAATAACAAATTGTGGTCAAAGAGAATAACGCCACGCATTGTGCGTAGTATTTCATCTGTTATCCTTAAAGAATAAATTATTACTCTAAACTTATTTAATATGAATCCTATTTTGGTCTAAAGATGTTTGAATGAATAGAGTTTGCAATTTATTCAAGTATGAATTTAATTTCAGAATAGAGATTACTTACCCATATCATACAACAATACAATACACATTCAAACTCTAGGCTTTGAGAATTCTAACACAAACAATTCGAATATTACAAATTGTGTCTAGCCTTTACCCACGGCTAAGCCCGAATGTTTTTTTTTTCAACTCTAGACGTTAAGAAATATCGTTCATAAACTTTGTAACACCAATAATTTCATTTCAATTTGCAAACGGTCCAAAGCCGGTCGCAGTAGCGTTAGAGAGGAGGCCTTTATCCAGAATTGGACTTCCAAAGGCTGTTGATGTTGATGTAAAACAGTTTTAAGCAAAGAAACAGGCAGCAAATCTAAAGTCACGGTCCAATTAAATAATAATACACATATTCTAAACTAAAACTATTTATACGCAGGCAGATATTTTATAAATAGAAAAGTTCACAGAAAAGGCTGATAGTTTTGCCCTACTGAATAGCTAAACTAATCCGTTCCCCATCATTGGATCGTGACATATCTTAACTAAACGCTTTGACATCTTCCATTGGAAGTTCATCTCTTCCATTGGAATCTTCATTATCTGCATTACCTCAAAGTTGACTGAACTGTTGTTGATAATCCTTACCTGTGCAAGAAAGCTTGAATAAAAAAATACAGTTGGGTCCCCATGCTCCCAGAGTTTTAACCCCATTTTTTTTTTGTTTGAAATTACTAATCATAGAACTTCTACAAAGTATTATTAACCAAATCGCCATGTTGAATTTTTATCGAAACAGCGATCATTACATGTGATGTCACCGGCACGGCGATTCAATATGGTGGCTATATCTATCATATTTTTGCAGTTGGTGTCGATAAATTTCTATATCATAATTATCATGTTTTGGTGGTCATGCTAGGGGCCTGTAACTTGAAAACAATGAATAATATTGACATGGTTCTTTAACAGCCTTAGAGAAAAAAATTAAAAGAATTTCATTTATAATGGAGACGAGGGAAAACATGGCAAGAAAACCTGCACATTTAGATGGCACTAAATGTGTAGCTATAGTCCAAAATTGCCTGGTTCTCCTGTCTCAAGGTTACGGTGGTCTGTTGGCCGCTGTAAATGTAGGTTATAAGCAGTGATCAGAGTAGGTAGATTGATTTGATGTACTTTGGTAGTGCTAGCATAATATGAATATGCCTTTTTTTCAAAAACTGAAACCAAGATATTCCGGAATCCAGGAGGCATGTCCATATTAAAATCCATGTTTAAGATCATTGACCCCAAATCAATCTACCTACTCCGATTACTGGTAATAAGACATGCCTCATCTATCATGGTCAACAGGACCCCATCTAGGGCCGAGACAAGAGTTAGGCAGAAGATGTCAATCGTGCATGTCTTTTTATAGTGTAGATCTAAATAATAAGTGCAATACTAACCAGGTTTCTTTTCTCCAGGAAATAAACTACGACTCACCCCGCGGCGGTGTGTCAGTCATCACAGAGAAGGGTGAGACGACCACTTCTCATCTACTAGTCCAGAAGGCAAAGTCACCAGACTCCGGGCGATATACCTGCGCCCCCGCAAACGCAAACCCGCGGTCTGTGCAAGTCCATGTTTTGAGTGGTAAGTTGTCATTATATACGAGCCGCATAGGGCAATGTAACATGTCTATTAATCATCTTCATTTCAGCCATAGCTGTTAAGGCCTAGCCGTTCAAATTATTGCACAAAAAGGTCACGTACAGCCACGATCGATGGGGCAGCAGAACGGATCCAAGTTATTATAACTGAAATCGTTAATTATGCCGATGGTTAACTGCGCGGACGCTAACTGAATCTTTGAAACTCAAGTTCCAAGGTCGGGATTTTCTAAGGCCCCTAAGCTAGGACAGAGACGGATTCAAAAGTTTAGAAATTATGAATTTGTGGTCGTCCGGTAAAGTTTTAATTATCTAACATATTTTGAACAAATTTAAATTAAAGGTTATTTGCTGGACATTCACTTTGACGAAAAAACTATGGAGATCATAAAATTGAAGTTTGTAGACTATGCTTTGTTGAGAACTTTAAATAATAGTCGACAGTTGTACTGAATAATGATAGAGTCACCAAAGTTTTCATATTCAAATGCGTCACGATGAATGTCGTAGTACCTATTACTTAACATGCCTCTTTTTCATAAACTAATAAGTCATTTTGCTATCAAGATTAATCTCGTATCTAAATATGTATGTGGCGTAATATTATTTCCCATGAATAATACACGAAAGCGAGATAAAGCCTCCCAAAGGCTGCTACACTCAAAACTGTGGGAATTTATGGCTTGCCCCAAGAGCCCCGGATCGTGGCCCCTTGCCAACCTTAGTTCATCCCTGTCCTAGCCGGAGGCCGAACCAAAGTTTCGCTAAGTCCATAAGTCTAGGTTTATTGGAGAAACGTTGTCGACAAAGTAAACGGTGCTCCATAATCTTCATAGAAATATATCTTGAAGCGATTTAGAGATAGGCATAAGGGTTAAATGAAGTGAAACTGTTCGGGTGGAAGGAAAACTAGTGAACGAACGGGCAAATATTGATAGAGGTTGGGGTTGGAGTAGATAAGGCGATAGGAAATCTATTTACCTCACGTCAATTTGTGACACAAGGTTAGCAATTTCTTAGCTTAGTTAGGTTGACTGAACGGTGCAAGTGCGCGAATTTGACATACGCTGGTAATGTAATTACTATGCATTCTAGGCATACGTGACACTGCGCCGATACAATAGTCAACAGCATGTCAACCTACCCAAAAATTCATTCATTCAGGTCATTGAACCGATTTTCAACTTCAAGTCCGACGTGTCCGACATGTTTTGTGGTAGGTTTGTTGAACCTGTTGTCTGTACGTTACACTTACTTTCCATGTAGTGAATCATAGAAAGATAATTTAGTTTAATTCTGATACTCGAGTTTATCCAGAAACAATACTTCTATTTGTTTTACCATAAATTTGTAATCATAGGCAAAAATCTACGCAACTGTGCAGTAACTTACAAATTGACGCATCTCTTTCACGCAGGTGAGCACCCAGCGGCGATGCAGCATGGTGGCCAGCTCCGTCTCCAATACCCTCTTTCGGCTGCTTTGCTGAGCGTCATCGTAGCTCTTATGGGATGCTAGTATATCAGGACGTAGCTCTTTTTTGTAATGCCTATATACCTATAAAATAATAGTAACAATATCTAAGGCTTCTAATTCGGAATGGCGTGAAGAGTGCAGCGAGGGCGTTCGAGCGTTGCAGTACCGTTACGAACTCAATAGACTTAGAACTAGGTTTTCTCATACGAGTACAAACAGGGCAATGTTAGTGCAACGCTAAAACACTCCCCTACGCGCTTCGCCGTAGAAAATTTGCGGTCTTAAATTTCAAAGTATGTAATAATTGAGACACAATATATTTGGTTGGAGCTCCGTCATGATTTAGTTAGCTTTAACACTTTAGTTGAGAGCTCGTATTAGACCAACTCTGTCAGCTTCAAAATAGTCATCCCAAAACTGAATTACATTGTTTTTTTTTAAGTAAGTTGATATTTAAATCTATGACGCTGACATAGCTTGGGAATAAAAGAAATATGATCTTTTATTTAGTTCAATAGATGATATTTTGTTTTTATTGTACCTATGTGATCTAAGTGAAACATGTATTGTTATGTAACTATCGGTTAATTAATTTCCCAACTGCCATCTCTTTACAAAACACTCAAAATGAAGGCTACTCATGTCTTGTTTATAATCATGCTACTTGATAATTCAAAATATCCTGAAAGTTTGACAAAGTTTTGCTTTGAATATGTACAATCAACGACCCAGATTATCATTTAAACTGTAATATTTAGTTTCCCTATATAGCGATATGGTAGAATTAAATTCGTGGATACAAGAGATAAAAATTACCATTGTTTTAATGATGTACATCATACGTAGACTGGCCCGGTTATCTTGTTAATTAATTCAATAAAGGCAACATGTCTGAGTGTCCAAATAAACTACAAGTACCACTAGTGATGTCGGTATTTTTCATGTTTTCTTTTAGTAAAACTATCACTTACATACATTACATACATTTATCTGATTATAAGGTATTGTAAGCCAAGGCACTTGTGTTATAGAAATAAACAACGACGGTATCACACTACCCACAGCCAACACACTAGTTTTCTACATTAACGATCGGGAATCGAACTTGCTGGGACCTAGAAGATGGCGAGGTCGAGTGCAGCGTGCTCGCCTCGCGGCTACGGAGGTCACCAAATCAAAAATATCAATAGTATTGCTGCTTATAAATAATAAACTTTTGATAGTATCGAAGCTTCTTACAACAAAACTATCAATACTAATAGAGGGTGTACAAAAAAATTAATGTTCTTAATTGTGAAAGAATTGCTTATAACTACGTTATCAGGTGCGCATTAAATAAGAGAAACATCGAAATTAAGATACATTTTGGGGGTGTGAGGAACAGGGTGTTGAGTTCCTCATCCCCCATTGAAAAGGGAGGATCCTCCGACCAGACGGGTGTTGTGTCTGGTAGGCTACTGCCCAACTTTAATATCGCGATGTAGGATACGTCAGTTTTAGTTCGAATGTGGCGAGATAGATGTCGCTACATCACTCACCTCTGAGACCGGACCCCTCTATAGACCCCTCTATAGCAGGTTGAGTCGTCCATACATCTTGTGTTGCTTGCCGGGCCAGTGGAATGTTCCAGTGAGTCGGAACCAGTTGCCGCATAGTTCACGGTGAGTCGGAACTGTCTGCGGTGATGCCCCAGTGAGTCGGGGTAGTGCAGTGCTGTGTAGTGGCTGGCTGCTGCGTCGACCAGGAGAAAAGTGCGTCTCTGCCTGCTGACCAGCCGAAGTGCAGTGTGCTGTGCCAAGGTCGCTGAGAAGGCAGTGGGTGATGACCAGGAATGCGCGTCCGCTGCATGCTGGTTGTCAGGATACCCGTAGTAGCCGTGGGTGCTATGGATGGATATTGATACTGGCTGGCTATATGACTCGCTGCTCGAAAGCTTGAGGAAGTGATGATGACGTCACGATGACGCTTTGCGAAGGCTGCGTTGACAATCACGTCGGGGTCACCAGTTTGGGGGTGTGAAGGGGAGAGTGTTGAGTTCCTCATCCCCCATTGAAATGGGAGGATCCTCCGACCAGACGGGTGTTGTGTCTAGTGGGCTACTACCTAATCGCTCGGTTAACTTTAATATCACGATGTAGGATACGTCAGTTTTAGTTCTTATGTGGCGAGATAGATGTCACTACATCATTATCATTGAAGTAGCGTGTCGATTTTCACGTTTTCGGTGTTGTTTCCATTTTAAACATGTTGTTTATGAGCAGTTGAATACAAGTCTATGAGTTTTTTATTCTTTTTTACAGCCTGTATTTACAATCGTCTTACTATTGGTCGGTTTCGATAAACTATCAGCTATTTATCGATATTCGATTATCGATCGGTTATATACCACATCTCTAAAACTTTATCCTTTCTACCGTGTGGGAGTGGCATGACGACGTATATCGTCACGTTCCCAAAATATTTACTTAGGACTTGTAAAGCCAATAAATACATTGATTGGAAAATAAAATATAACCAAAAGTATTTCAGGGCCAGGAAAACTTGTACTATCTCGTTGATTACAAATATAAACGATGACTTGAAATCATATTAAAATTATTAAAGTAGCCTCAATACAGAGACCCGGACCAGGGTTCCGGATTCGATTTCCGGTTAGGGTTAATTCAGAAACCTTTTTTTCTAAATTGGCTTAAATCTGGATGGGCTGAAAGATTAACTAGACAAATTTCGCTGTTTTGTCATCATCATATTATAAATATAATTTGTAAATATTGAACAATATCCCATAATCCTATGAGAGGTAGTTTAGGCATTTGTGTTACAGAAATCATAAACAACGACTGTACCATAACACCCAGACTTGAGACAACATAGAAAAGTTATTTTTCTATATTGACCGACTGGGAATCAAACTTTAGAGATAGCGACACTAAGTCCGGTATGCTGTCCTCTCGGTGACGAAAATCATCACATTACAATGTTTATTCATTGCTTCGAGTTACGTATAAAAAACAAGGATGGATTTAATTTTAATTAACTTTACTTCAGAGCCAAGGTATCATGTTTTTGTGTATAGTAAACAAATACAAAAAATCCTTAAACGATAAAAGAAAATCAGTTTAGTTACAACATTTATGGCTTAAGAACCACATAAACAATTTTTATGATCTTTAATTTGTTGGATTTGTCTCCGCCCCAAAAAACAGAATGACAAAAAATAAATATTACATCGAAAAAGTTTGATACAAGAAAAAAAAGAGAATTCATTTTAATAAGTTTGGTTGAATAAATAAATGTAATAAATAAAATTAAAAAAAACTTCGAAAAAAAATTCATTCATTTATTCTAAGGCAGCACGAAGTTCGCCGGGTTAGCTAGTTTATATAAAAAATAATATAAAACATGCACAGCTATGTCAAATACGCAATACCTTGTATACTTTATGGTGTTGATTACACCTGGCCTGCATACCAGCTCACAGGTTGCCATTATGTCAACATTGTTGTTACCTCAAACGATTCACACCTTGACTTGCGAACAATGTCTGGAACGTGAAACTTAGATGAAAGTGACATGGACTGAATTTATAAGTCAATCCTGAAATCATCGAATGCCACATAGTAATATTTATCTTTATATATATAAAAGAAAGTCGGGTTAATTACACCATTTATAAGTCAAGAACGGCTGGACCGATTTTTATGATCTTTGCTTTGTTGAATTCGTCTCTGCCCCGAATAGCAGAATAACTATAAAAACATTGAGAAAAATCACAAAAAAAATTTTGGCGGTACGAAGTTCGCCGGGACAGCTAGTCTACATATAAAACAAAGTCGGGTTTGGTACACCATTTATAAGTCCTGGTAAGTAAAACCTTTTTTCATGATCTTTGATTTGTTAGATTTGTCTCCGCCCCGAATAGCTGAATAACTATGAAATTATCGGAAAAAATCACGAAAAAATGAAGGGCGGTACGAAGTTCGCTAGGACAGCTAGTAATATCATAAATAATTTGTAGCAGATATAAGGATAAGGATTCTATTCTATTGGCTATGGTCCATTAAAACTTTTTTCAAAACCCCTTGGAATAAATTTGACGACCTCCATAGTCGTGAGGCGAACATTTTTTATTTTTCGAACATAGCTCAAACCGAACGAAAATACGGCAATTATTTTTTAGGCAATCACACACTTAACTGATAAAGATACTGGCCATCGTAGAAAAAACATCGCAAGGGCTTCTATAAAAAAAACACATTCTGTTATAATGAAATGAAATGTATGTAAAAGTAACCTTTTTTGAGACATTTATCTACCACTCAACTAGAGGTATAACAACGTGCCTACTCTAACTAACCATCATTACAAATAAATAAATATTGGACAACATCACATACATTGTTCTGATCCTATGATAAGTAGCTTAAGCACTTGTGTTACAGAAATCAGAAACAGCTTTGGTACCACAACACTCAGACCCGAGACAATACAGAGAAGTAATTTTCCTACATTGACCGACCGGGAATCGAACCCGGAACCTCAGGCTACGGAGGCCGTCATTAAAACTGCAAAACAAATTCACATCATGATATTAAATAGCTGATCAGCTGTTTATGTTGTTGGTTTCGCTTCACTTATATAGCCCAACTATGAAAACTTGCAAGCTCGTGATAGTATCTCTGTAATCCGCGGTGTAAACCATAAGTATGAAAAGTCGCGAAAGTGACATTAGCGAAGCAAAACGAACCTACCTCCGTTTCGCTTCGCGTCCAGTGTGGCGTACGCTTTAGAGTCGACGACATGTTAAATGGGACTCATTTCAGTAAGCATGCATACTGTAATCCTACGATGTTTTAGTAACGCATGCACAGTCATTAATTCACTGAGCTGTATTTTAATTGGCTACTAAGTTTTTTACATAGTTCTTCTTAAAATGCATTTTATATATTTAAAAATATCGTGTAATGATCAGAATAATGCATTTACTATTGTACATAAAATATTAACGATTAAGTGTTTTTAAGAAGGCGTTTTGTGATTGTCACAAACACGAAACTGAAGCCATGTAATAATTAATTGACGAAGTCTCACTAATTTTAAAAACTTAGTAACTTTTTGTTACATAAAAATTTAATTTTAAGTATGTATTATAATTTTAATGTTGTTTAATCTTATTTTTTTAACTAAAATTAAGTTACACTTTTAGTTTAGTTTTTAGCTTTAGTGTGACTTCGTCCTTACATTTAATTATAATGATGTAAATAATTATAGTGGTAATAACATTAAATTGTTATGTTCGTCTAACGTATTTATGAAATTTAAACCTAACATTAGATTAGTTCTAAAACTCGAAACTTAAAGTTATTACTTACAAAGTATAATATACTAGTTAAAATGTAATTATAATGATAATTAAGGTAAAGATAAGATGTATAATTATTGTAAACGAATGGAAAGATATTTGTTTCAAATAATTTTAAAATAATTGGATACGGTTGTGTAAATAGGTAAAATGTTATCTAAGAAAATAAATAAACTTATTGATCGTCAAACATGTTGTTAATTTATTTGAGTTTTACCTAATTTCAATAGTTTTTTTACAGGTAACAGCTGTTTTTCTGAATGCAATGAAATAACAGATTATGATATAAAGAAACTAACCTTAAACTAAAAACTTAATATATGTCAAAATTCCCCAATTGGTATAGAAATCGAATAATCCTCAGTTGTTATATTTTTCTTCATAAATATGCTCTTTTTTAATACTTACAAAAATTGCATGAGATAGTCATACTACGATTTAGAATTTTGGATAACAAATCTACAATCTATACTTCACATAAAATCAGTTTAAATTAAATAAATAGTTAATGTTGTCAATTTTTAATTAGATTTTGTGAATTATCCTAAAATTACCGAACACAAGACTTTTTTATTTTTTAAAATAAAGCAAACCTACTGTCATATGCCTATACCTATCTTTTTTGTCCTACTACAGGGTCGCCAGGTATAAATAGCGTTAATATTATTCAATAAAACATATATTTTCTAAATAAATAAATACATAAAAAATATTTTTACCATGAAAGTGTAAGGTCTTAATTTAATCAGGCCCCGGATAAAAAAAAAAATCGATAACACACGAACTTCGACCGCAATGTCAACCGGTAAATGACACAATGACACTTGACACTCATTTAAATTATTAATCATGTCACGTGGTTTTCCAGTCCACAATTTTTTATCAAATGGTTCTGAATCAGGCACCTGCCTCCCTAGCATGAGCACCAAAACACGATATGATATGATATGATATAGCGGTATATCGACACCAACTGTAAAAATATGATAGATATAACCATCATGTTGAATCGCCGTGCCGGTGACGTAACATATTATGATCGCTGTTTCGATAAAAAATCAAAATGGCGGCTGCTATCTATCATATTTTTACAGTTGGTCTAGATATATCACTATATCATATCATATCGTGTTTAGTTGGTCATGCTAGGGGGGCTGGCAACCTATTTGCCGTTATGTCTATACATGACTACTAAAAATACTTAACTTAACTTCATTATGATTACTAAAAAGTATTTTTAATTGAGAAAACAAATGAGTGAAGTTCTATCTAAGGTTAGGATCTTGTAGTCATACACTTCTACGCTCTATTCGTTTACTGTGCGGCTTAAGCTATAAATAAATATGGTAAAGGTGGGTCGCATTACGAGGTTTTTAGAACTGTAAACCCCATAACTCCAGGGTAAAATTGTGAAACAATACGAAACAATGTTGTTGATGTCATTAGTAAATTAGTTTTGTGCCATTTTATCACTGAATGGTATTTAATTCTCAATTGCTGAAGATTTTCCGATTAGTCTTTTACGATGATCTGTTTATCGTAGTAGCGGTGTTATTCACTGGAAACGGGTTCGATTCCCAGTTCTGGCCAATTTAGAAAACGAAATTTTATAAATTGACTCGGGTATGGTAGATACATGGTAAGTCGGGTATTTGGAGACACCTCTGGCAAAATTATTTATCTGATACTTTGTAACACATGGATGTTAATCGCTTTTTCGAGGCTATGGCAATTATTTGGTGTACCTATTGTTCTAGTGTCACTTAAAGGTTTTTTAAACCATTCCTAATAACAAAAAAAACATTGCTCAAAAGAACTAATTACATAACCTATTCTTTCTTCTTCCTAGCGTACCTATATTCAGTATTGTGGCAGGGTCCGCTTTTTTGCCCTTCTTTCTCCACTTCACTATACCTATTAATACAAAAATACGAACAGTTCCTGACTAGTAAATGTTATTATAACATTAATAAATATTGTATTAATAATAATATACAGGTCTATAAGGTACTAGAGACGCTCAAGACCGCGCGAAGTGAAGAAGTAAATCAAGGAAAGCGGACCCTGGGCTCCAAAGCAATGGTTTTGGACGCAACCGGGATTGACCGTGTAGATGAAGAAGAAGAACACAGGTCTATAAGGTAGATTACCAAAAAGTATTGCAGACCTAGTTTTTATTTTTTCATCAAAATATTGCAGAGATATTTGATTTGAAATGTCGCATGACGTCATGTTTTGGTACAATTTTAACTAGAAGTGACATCACGAGCCCTACTTCTAAACTTTGACGATCTTAGCTTTATAATTTTTTGGTTGATTGACAAAAGAAAAAATAAGTGTCCATTATTTTTTGATATTCTCACTGATGGACTAAGTAGTTTCATTTTATTTACCTAGTATCAACCCTATTTGCTTCCAGGCTGACAGAGTTGTATGTATATTGTGCACTGTTCGGCTACTTGGCCTTCTACCATTAGTGGGTCAGTGCAGAGAGTGATGACATTACACTCAATAAATTGGGTTTTCGCTACACTTAGTATTAATCCTCTGCTTCTGCTTGCAACTGTGCGCAACTTTTATGTGCCAGAACCTGAACCAGAAGAATTTTCAGGTCCTAACGGACTAATTACCTATTTTATTTTAATTATATACATCTGCAAATTGTTTAATGCCTAGAATCAGCAAACTGTGTATACTCGTAAGTAATGTTACGAAAATAAAGGTCAAAATTATGTTGGCCAGAAATAGAACCGTAATTACTGTCCACATTTTCATAATTCAATTGGAAGTCGGCTTAATACTACATAATGTCCGAACCCAGTCACATCACTGAATAATATTATAATCACTCATTTGCAAACACGCAAAATGCCCGATGTCACTCGCACGATATTGCTCTCCCCGACAAAGATTAAACTGTAACTGAAACAGAAGGTTTGGCAATATTTTCAAGGATTTTTTTAATTGACATTTGACAGGCTAGCGTAATGGAGCAATAATTCGCCTTAAACGCAAACGTCGGAACCCGGTTCGGTCAATTCAATAAATTAACTTTTTCTGGTCTGAGAGACTCCTCTGGAAAATTCAGTGTGGTAAACTGTAAATAACAAGTAAAAACAAAACAAGCTTGAAGTAACACTGCAATAAGACTAACTAAACCCCCTCAACTTGAAATTCCATGTTGTGTTTAACACGTGAATGCTTTGTTTGTTAATGGGTTCTGACGACCGTCTGGTGTAGTGGTTTGCGCTCCGGACTACAAAGCCAGCGGTTGCAGGTTCGAATCCCTCAAGGGGCAAATGTTTGTGTGATGAACACGATTAACAGCATTATTTGTACCTGAGTCATGGATGTTTATAAATATATTTAAGTATGTTTATCCGTTATCTAGTTGCCATAGCACAAGCTTTGTTTAGTTTGGGGCTAGCTAATTGGTGTGATTGTGGAAATAATTTATTTATTATTATTATGTTATCTTAATTTAAATTGATAATGTTTAACTTAACTTATTTATTTTAAAGTATATATTTTTTGATATAATTTATTACTTATTTAGGGTCGATATGTAATCTTTTTGTCTATTTTATCTTTGTTCATTTATGTTTAAAAAATCGATATCCTAGGAGGTGGGAGCCTGATGACCTGAATCACAGGTATTAAATTACCTCACACAAACTTTGTTCTGTACATGTTTGTAATTTTTCATTATTTATCTGTGTTGAGAAAATAAATAAATAAATAATAATCATTATTATTTATTTTTAATCTAACGATTGTAGAAATCCAGTTGTCAATTTGTTTATTTCTGGAATGAAATGCAACTGTAGTCACGGGCAAAGGCTAAGATATATTATTATTATGGCTGCATCGTACTAACACAATCTATTCTAATCGTATAAAAAGTCCACAAAATCACTTGTCCTATCTGCGATTTACCTAATCAAACATACCATGACTTGGCATGCCGAATGCGTGCATTACGCAACGTTGATGGCGCGACAAGGGACGCGGGGTAAAGTTTGACCGCTAATCTGTTAGGCATTAATCGGTTTGGGTGGCTGCATATACTTTGCGAGAGGCGGGTTGTATAGGCCAAGAGGTAGACTTTGTTATAATTTGCCATTATGAATGGTAATTTTGAAGAAGCTTGTGGATGATTATTATTTGTATTATATGGTTAAAGTATGTTTTTGATTTAGCCGTCATCATTACAAAACTGCGCAAATATTTTCGCAAAAAAAATCTTTGTCTCTATCGGTGGTTACAACCAAGGGCGTGGTTATTATAGGGCTTACAAATCTTCATAAAAATTTTATTGTCTTAGTTTTTGAAGTCTACCTTTGGGACGAATTTCACATGCTAAGAGAGCTAGGTAAATGACTGTACTTATTTTTTACACGACTGTCCAAAAAGAAGTGTTAAGTTTTTAGGTTCGTATATTTATGTATGTATGTGTGTTTTTTTATTCCACTGTTACAACTAAACGCGTACACCAATTTTGGTGTATAAGGTATCGTTAAACTTCAAGTGTCATAGGGTATAATTTGTCAATATAAAAAATGAAGCGTTTTTTTTGTTTCATTTATCAACGTCAAAGTTATAAACTCATGTACTGAAACAGATGTAGGTGAAATTGTGTGGCATTAATTTACCTTATGGTGCCTAAAATTTTAACATAAGAAAAATATATACTTTACTAAAGCTAAAATGGTCGGACGTGACCAATTAAATAAACGGCGTAACATGGGTGGTAGTAAGCTTCGTTTTGTTGATAAACTTTTCATATTGTATATATATGTATTTTGTATTATAATATATATTATTGTTATGTATGTAAGTATATTTGTATTTGGACTTATATATTTATCTATTAGATATATAAAATTTCACAGTAATCTCTCCGCACCATTTTCCTCTTCTTCTTATCTGTCCTCTACCTGAAGGTAGTCTGGAAGAGATCGCTTTTAGCGATAAGACCGCCTAAATTGTGCATCTTTCTGTAAACACAAATTGTAACTTCTTTGTGGTGTATAATAAAGAGAAAATATCTATTATTACTAATCTTACTTTTTATCAATAAAGCCAAATAAATTAGTCTTTATAAAAAATTACCCTCAGCTCCTGGTCTAATCGTTCAGAATACGCATGGTCACTAATGGATCGCCGGACACCTGAGAGGATTACCACTCGAGGTAGGTGTGATGACTAATGACTGTATTGTATTGAGTATATTCGGAACAAGCTCCTTACCTGACGCACTAGACGACCACGACTGCGATGAAAGAAATCATAATTATACACCGTGTAACTCTAACTATGCAAAACCTCTTAAGAGCTGAATCCAGTGTTCAAACAGTGCTAAAACACTTTTTGTATGGGACCAACATCGAAATTGCAAAATCGCAATTTTTTTTTTGAAAATTTTTACCATAGTATCTTTGAAGTATTAGCTATTCAATAAAAAAGACACATCAGAATCGGTGTACATTTGTCGAAGATATTGGGTAACAGATACAAGAATCACGAACCAAAACATTATCTGGGTACATATTTTGTTATTTTCTCAAAAAATGCTACATCAATTTCGATAATGTTTATATGGGACCACCTCTGAAGTTTGATCTACCAAACAAAAAAAGAATCATCAAAATCGAATCATATTTCGCAGAGTAATCGCGTAACATATAAACAAAAAAAAAAACAAAAAAACATACAGTCGAATTGAGAACCTCCTCCTTTTTTGAAGTTGGTTGATAAAAAACAGTCCCCAGACATTCTCTATGATCAGTGGAGTCCAAACAAATGCGTTTTTAGAATTCTTGCCCTGTATAAAACAGCAACATTAATTACTTAGAATTTCAATTATTTTCGCTGTTTGGACATAAATCAGTGTTTTGTTACGTAAATCCTTGCTTTTATCAAAATATCCACTGTTTGTCTAAAAGGCGCTCAAAAGGTCCGAGTGTATATTTTGTTACACAATTGCAGCCCTTATAAATTATAACTTAAGGGTCAATGTTAAGTAAACACTCAATGTGCGGTTTGCAGCCTGGGTCCGAGATACCCCGGCACGAATCATTTTATTTTAAAATGTTAACCCTTCGTGGTCGATGGGGACTGATAGCTCTGTAGAGTGACCTTAAATAGATTTGAAAAATAGATAAAAATATCTCGTAATAATGTTATTTTTGCTAGTTATATCATATTGAACAGTTTTGAAAGTTGATTTTGCAACTACATGTTACTATTGCAAATTTCACTTAAGATGATAATATTACAGTTTTAAAAAATATTCGACTGGTTTAACTATTGAAAATATTTAATTAAGAAAGAAAATGGCAACACAACTTAAAATTATTATAATCAATCAACCATAGTCTTCTTCCTCCCTCTAGCCCAGACTTCTCTACTCCAGTACGGGTGTTATGTACCCTGACATTATCTGTTCAAACAAGTCTGGACAATCATTAGGAGTACTAATCAACGCCCTTTCCCAATAATATTTCTGTCAAATGTTTACGGTATATATGTATACCCGAAATATTGATGAGACAACTCCTACAAATAAAAACATTTAAAAAATCATTATTGAATTCTGTCTTCCTTAACTAAGAATACGAAAAGACGTGTCCCCATCTGAGCCAGTCGATTTTTTTCTCAAGTGTTTCACTGTCCAACGTAACAAGTTAATTATCAACCGTAACTCAGGTAGCAGGAGTTTCTTAGTCTATTTTAATATGGAACCCTTTCTACAATAAGTACAGTGATCGCTTAGAGCGGGGTCAGCGTAAGTTTCTACGTGTAGTTGATTATAAATGCTTTCACAGAAAACTCTCGTACGATAATCTTTTAGATAAGTACTCTGTTCATTCACTTTTCAAAAGAAGACTGCTACTTGGTCAATTATTTTTGTATAATATTTGCCATAACAAATTCGATTGCCCTGAAATTATTAAACAAATTAAATATCGTGTTCCTAGCCGTTTGGGCCGATCATGTAATACAATATCGATTTGTTTATTTGAGCCCAAATTCGCAACAACACACGCAGGCAAGCGTGCCCTCTGACTAGGATTATGAAAACATATAACGAGTACTTTGTTCATATAGACTGGTTTGCTTTGTCACAGAGTAAATTTAGAAAAAATGTTATAGAATTACTAGACACACTTTAAATGTCCAAATATTTTTTTTTTAACAATTGTTTTCGTTCTAATGTGTAGGGATGTGTGTCCCTGCACATGGGAGCGAAGACCTTGTTACCTTTAAACGCCTTCAATGCTTCAATCTTTTGTTCACAATGACTGGTGCCTGCTGCATGGTGGGAGTGGTCAGCATTTCTACTATAAGTTTAACTAATGTGTACGATCTAAGTAACCATATGTTCTTCGTTATTTCTGTGGATAATGGTGCTGGTTGCACATATATATATATTTTTTGTAATGAACTTCTTATTTTATCAACATGTGCAATTGTTTGTTGTCCCTAATAAATAAAAATAAAAAATTAAAATTAAACTCTGCTTCGATGTTCGATACCTCGATAGTATACTACATCGATGATAAATATCTGTATCGATGTACAAATATTTTCACCTATTTAGTTAGACTATGTGTGCAAAATAGTATAAACAACTTTTAGAGGTAACTACCCAACGAGGTAACAAACGTGGAGGCCAAGTTCCGTTGAGATAGTAACCGAGGTATTGATTCAAAATCATTTATTTTTGCAAATAGGCCATTAAAAGTACTTTTACTTGTTCCAATTTTTTTTTTGCCCTACCACTGCTTCGGGACAATTTGTGGGCTAGTACCGAGATGAAGCAGCGCAAGAAACTCTGTCACTGTTGTCAGCCTCTTTTAAAATTAATATTTTTACAAGTTTTGGTGCGAGCTAAACAGTTTTCAATCCACACATTTTTATCATTTAAATAATCACTAACGGTGTAATAACCCTTTTTCATTAAAATCATCTTTACATGTAATTTAAGTTCAAATACTGGCAGTTCAGCAAGGTATTGTTAAAAATACGAATACATTTTTCCATGAACTGAACTTCATCTATCTATTTCTATATCGATGGGTATTGATCATTAAAGCAACGTCAATCTAGAGTACGAAACAAAACTCAGGTAGTAGACAGTGAACCTGTTAACATTATAGATAGATACTCCTTATTGCGTCATGTGGGGACGACCGTAACGAATACTCTTGCCCACCGCCAACAGAAGGCGTGTCGTAAGACGCGACTAATTCCTGTAGCTCGAACAGGCAGCAGCGTCTGCGTGCGAAATCTTATAAAATACTGCTCTCGCCAACCCGCCTGCCAAGCGTGGCGAGTATTGGCAATCCCCCCAATGAAAATCATTGGGGGAGGCCTTTGTTCAGCAGTGGACGTCCTATGGCTGAAATGATGAAAAATTATGACTCTTTATTGCACACTATACAAGTAAATTAATGATATTTACTGGAAGACGTACAATTTAGGCGGTCTTATCGCTAGTAGCGATCGATTATGCAATATGCTACAATGCTTTTCATTTAGTAAATAGCCAGAATAACTGAAACTAAATTCCATGTCATTCATGTCGTTATTATGTTCCTTTGAAGGCATAATTGAAATCCTTTCGTATACAGGAATACATTTAATTTGAAATTTGAAAGCGTTCGATGTCGGAAATATTAATGTTATTACAAAATCTATTACACGGCAAATACCTATTACGTGCGATTCCATAGTCTTAACCCGTTAACATCCAAGCGGTCTCATGAGACCGCATAACAATGGAATTTACATTGTCTCGTTTACGTATGCTTGATCAGTTAAATAGAAAAAATCAATTCCATAAACTTTGAAACTGTGATATTTAATTTTAGATTCTCTGAATAAAATCTATATTTGATTATGTTTGTTTTTAGTCTGCTAAAGCAATTCAGCAAAAAGCTTAAGTGGCCGTGGGCGGGACAAAGCATGTAGAGCTGTTGGCCGATGGGGAAGAAAGGTTCTAGAATAGAGGCCACGTACCAACAAACGCAGCGTAAGACGTCATTATACATTGTGTAATGAAAAGGTGAAATAAAACTTTAAGGGATTATTCTACGGCTAAATTACATCAACTTTTTATATGGGACCAACATCGAAATCGCAAAAAAAAAAACACTTTCCCATACTAAAACGCGACCAGCTGGCATCAGTTTGTATGGAAACGTCAATTTTTTTTTTGAGATTTTGATGTTGGTCCCATAGAAAAAGTTGATGTAATTTATCCGTAGAATTACCCCTTAAAGTTTTATTTCACCTTTACGTTACACCCTGTATACATACCTGGTAAAGGTTGCAGGAAGCCGCTGAATGCAGGCCGCTTCCAACTGGCTATTCTGGAAGTTACTAGGTAGGCTTATGTTCAGCAGTGGTCGTCCTATGGCTGAAATGATAACGATGTTGATAAGTTCAATTTTTTAATCGGCAACACTGGTCGTTTAACAGAACGTCGGTTGTAAAATTACAAACCCGGTTACTCTTGTACGTGCGCTCGTCGTGAACAGACGATCCTGAGGCTGTGTCCGGTAGTTTGCAAAGAAGTAACAAAACGCACCGAAAATAATTCTGAGTATTCTTACGATGGTGAGGTGAGAACTAAACTAAATAGTGTTTTGTTAACAAGTGACATACCTTAATCTAAATGCTTGTTGTAATGGTAACATTTGGTAAATAAAGATTTTATTATTTTTATTATTATTACCCAGCCCAACCTATGTACGCAAAAGAGGATCAACTTATCCAAAAAAAACATTAGTAGTAAGTATTTATTTTTTCTTTTTGTGTTAAAATACATACATCATTGTGGTTACCCTACTCAACCCTTTTACGGGCTAAAAACTCTTCGGCCGGCTCGTGATGAGCTTTAGACGACTTACTTTTCCTCAAAAAATCACATTTTAACATCCATTGGAAATTGAGGCCTAGTTTCTTAAAAACACGAGTGATTATCGAATGACAAGGCGGAAATCTGATTTCAGTATGATGTATTCGGTAGTGGACCTCAGAACGATTTGAGAACTTTAAATCAAGTCTTAATTAAACAAGAACAAAATTTTTAATGTTTTTGACAGATCGAACTTAGTCGGAGTTGGAGCAGCAATATGCCTCCTCCTACTAATATTATTTAACTAGCTTCCACCCGCGGCCTTACCTGCGTGGAGGTCGGTCTATAAAATGAAAATAAAATAAATTGTTTACACAATCACACCAATTAGCTAGCCCCAAACTAAGCAAAGCTTGTACTAAGGCGACTAAATAACGGATAAACATACTTAAATACTTTTATAAACATCCATGACTTAGGTACAAATGCTCGTGCTTATTGCACAAACATTTACCCCTTGCGGGATTCGAACCCGCAATCGCTGGCTTTGTATATTCCGGAGCGCGGTCTGTCAATTAAAGTCTTTATTAACGACCAAATAATGCATTATTTAAAATAAATTTGATTACTTTAAAAAAGGTTACAACCTTATGAGATAATAACTAATGTTGTCACAAAAATTTTTTTAGAAATTTAAGAGAAGAACATTTCTGTCATGGAAGGTTCTGGAATGGAGGCCACGTACCGGCAAGCGCAGCGTAGGACGTCCACCTACAAGGTGGACAGACAACCTGGTAAAGGTTGCAGGCAGCCGCTGGATGCTTTCAACCGGCCAATTTAGAAGTCACTGGGGGAGGCCTATGTACAGCAGTGGACGTCCTATGGCTGAAATGATTATGATGATGATGATTTCTATCATAGATGAGTTTTACGCAACTTTAACCGTTTACGCAGCGCACGCAACGGGAGCTCTCAAACGGAATATTTTTTCCCGTATTTGCAACATTTTTCCTTTGTGCTCCACTCCTATTGATCGTAGCGTGGTGTTATGTAACCTATAACCTTCCTCGATAAATCGACTATTCAAACAAAAAAAAAACCGGCCAAGTGCGAGTCGGACTCGCGCACCGAGGGTTCCGTACAAACCTGTAGGTACCGTTATGAGTAAAAGTTCACCCATCACGACAATCGAGTCACAGTTATGGTATTTTTATTGCAAAATGAAATCCATAACATTACGAAAGTTAAATTGCGGTTTACGATTTATGACGTATTAAAAAAAAACTAATTACTTGATCTCGTTCAAACCAATTTTCGCTGGTAGTTTTTATGGTAATGTACATTAAAAATTTTTTTTGGATTTATCATTATCTTATTTTAGAAGTTACAGGGTGGGGGGACACACATTTTACCACTTTGGAAGCGTCTCACACGCAAACTATTCAGTTTAGAAAAAAATGATATTAGAAACCTCAATATCATTTTTAAAGACCTATCCATTGATACCCCATACGCATGGGTTTGACGAAAGAAAAAATTTCGAGTTTTAGTTCTAAGTATGGAGAGCCCCCAAAATTTATTATTATTTTTCTATTTTTTTGTGAAAATCTTAATGCGGTTCACAGAATGCATCTACTTACCAAGTTTCCACGGTATAGTTCTTATAGTTTCGGAAAAAAGTGGCTGTGATATACGGACGGACGGACAGACGGACAGACAGACAGACAGACATGACGAATCTATAAGGGTTCCGTTTTTTGCCATTTTGCTACGGAACCCTAAAAACGAACCAGTTGTTCCAGAGATTAGCGCGATCAAGCAAATAAACAAACAAACTCTTTAGGTTTCTAATATTGGTATAATATAGATTAGTTTAGTTACTCTTAAAAGTTCATTAACTATGTCGTAGCTCACAAGCTACTGTATTAGGTAGTAATTATTTATTTTGTACCACCAAAAATGACTTTCATGCTTTAGGTACAAACGTTCGTGCTTATCACATAAATACGGCTTGCACCTTGCGGGGTTTCCCCGCCCGCGGCCACACTACATGCTAAACAATTTGGTGCTTGATAATAAGTGTGATTGTTAAAACAATTTACTAATAATTATGCTCTTAAAACCTAGTTTCTTTTTCTTTCGTCCCATTTCTAGTTAGGGTAAGCTAATAGTAGCAAATACCGTATGCACTTGGCTGGTGTTTCTAGTAATTAAAATGTATGCTTATTTTTATAACATTTCTATTTCTATTTACTGGTTAACAGAGCAAGCTCCACATTTATAACTTAGGTCTATTATGCGTTATCACAGGGTGGCAAATAATTAACACCTAGTTAATATAACCCTAGCTGAGCGTTTATCTTAATTAAGGTCCTGTAATCAGTGTTGCTAATTAAACGAACTATTTCGACGCTGCAATCGTTAAGTCTGCTTCGTTTTGGGATAACACGTTTTTGCATTTAGAATTCCAGGTTTATTTTACCGTCATTTACAATTTTTTTTTTGTGTGTAGAAGTGTTGAAATAATTATTTTAAAAAATATTAAACGTACAATTAATAAACTATGCTGCTTAATTGTTTTAATTATTAATCTCAATTTACATAGTTAACTCTTAGCACACACAACTTATAATATATACTTTATACAAATAAGTATACAGCTTAAAACTAAATATAAGACAAATAATAATATATTACAAAATGTACATAAAAGACATACAAAATAAAAAATGTATAAAATAAAAGTTTATCAAAACCTAACATCACCCATTCCCACTGAAATGTTAATTAAATAATAATAATAAACAATTATATCTTTATTATGATTGTCATTGAATAATATATTTACTAATAAACATTGACGTTCGGCAGAAGACCAAAGTAATGGGCATAGTCCAAAAATGTAGCAAGTTAAAGTGGCAGTGGGCCACATCTGTCGCAGAACCGATGAAAGGTGGAGTAAACGGGCTCTCGAGTGGAGACCACGCCGCATGAAACGTAGTGTATGACTATGGACTGATGATCTTAGGAAGATGGCTGGTAGTGGCTAGCTGAAAATAGCGGGAGATCATGCTCTTTGGCGCTTTTTGTAAGCTTACGTCCTGCGGTGAACTAAAACAGGCATAAATTGTGGTGATGATTATTATTAAATCATTCATGTTATTCACATTAGGTGCCGTGTGGGGTCGGCCGTAAAGAATACACTTACCCGCCGCCAACAGGAGGCGTGTCGTTAGAGGCGACTAATTTCTGTAGTACAAGACGGTCAGCAGCGTCTGCGTGCGAAATCTTAATAAAAAACTGCGCTCGCCAACCCGCCTGCCAAGCGTATCGAGATTAGCAATCCCCCTCGAAGATAGGTCATTGGGAGAGGCTGGGTCCTATGGCTGAAATGATAATGATGATGATGTGAATACATCAAGTGAGAACAACGTCTTATTATAAAAATTGATTTTTGACTGGCTGGCTGACTGAATAGCAGACTACGTGTTGCCGCCATTCGGCGTAGAGACGTTTGGACTGTTGACAATATTTGACTGTCCGAGGACTGAATATTTTTAACCGACTTCAAAAAAGGAGGAGGTTCTCAATTCGTCGGAATCTTTTTTTTTTGTATGTATGTTCAGCGATCATTCGTTACTACGTTGACCGATTTCGATGTTTTTTTTGTTTGAAAATTTATACTTTCAGAATGGTCCCATATTAATTTGGTTAAATTCTGATGATGGGATCTATAAGAAAATCATGAAACGTTGCATGAATTGCATTCCGTACCACGCCATATGATTTTAGTATCTATCTTACCTAATATCTTTGCCAAATGTGGACCGATTTTGGTGATTCTTTTTATAATGAATAGCTCATACTTCAAAGATACTATGTTAAAACATTTACGGAAAAAAATTCACCCCTAAGGGTGGAAAAATAGGAAATGAAATCGTATTCAGCAGTTAAACTATGTTTGCACTCGTAAGATTTGTTTTGATTAGGATTTATCACTAAAATAGACGAAATAAGTTAATTTTATAAAAAAAACGACTTCAAAAAACTAAAACGCTAAAAATAATCTTAACACTTAAGTACCTAATCAGTTACTTTTGGAGTCGGTGCCAGTCGATGAGAGATTCTATGTTTTCGTTAGCACCGACTCGGCTTTTTTAAATAAAATTAATTGGGCCAGAATTTGTACCTCGTGGGCATTGCTCTTTAATAATCAGTAACCTTACTAATTGTTAAAACATAATTATCTTTTTAGCAATTCAACTCAAACGATGCGAATTACAATTATGTTATTAACACAAATACACAAATGAAACAAAACATGTATGTTAGAACAATAAATATTTTAAATCCAATTAAAACAACAATAAACTTCCATAATCCTCTTCAAAATTAGGTAGCATTAGAGAAACCGCATCATAGCTAAACAAGTACAGCATGCCATGCTAACACTTCGTTACAAAGAGATGTTTTTGAAAAATAATATGATAAATGATATGGCAGTTAAATGGTAAATAATATTGGGATCGATTTGCGGTTCTAATCAACTTAAGAAACCTTTCTAAATTGACTTGAGTTGGGTGTCTCGGTGGGATTTTTTGTAGCGATTTATCACAACATGGTTAGATTGTATCAATGCGATGGACTGGACAAGTTTTATTTATCAGGTGAGTAGGCTTTACCATTTGGGTTGTGAATGCGTCCAGTCTAAATTCTTATTAAACCTTAAATACAAAATGCTGTAGGCCTCCGTTAATGTAAATCCCGCTAAAGTATTCAGAGGTCCGAAGGCCTTTTATATGGTGTTTCATTAGTTATTGTTACTGAGAAGATACATACGGTCTGCAAGTCACCTTTTCGTTGTTCTTAAAGGAAGAGGTTCTTAATTCGGTTGTATGTTCTTTTTTTATGTTTGTTACCTCAGAACTCCGCCATTAATAAACCGATTTGAAAAATTATTTTATCAATTGAAAGGGTTACCTCCAGATTGGTAATTTTTTTTTCAAAATTTAATTCTGATGATAGGATCTATGAGGAATTGAGAGAACTCCTAAAATATTATAGGTATACGTATAGCGATTTTAGTATATTTAACAACAACTCAAGCATTTGCACTGAGAAAGTATCATTTGCTGAGGTGGAACTGATGAAGGAGACCATAGTTGGCCACAATAGTCTTCCACGAGTAGCGATAAGATATTTTCATTAAGACTTAAGCCTTGCCATAGTCGACAAATCAAATTTTAATAAATGATTCTGGTGAGAATGATACCATCAAACTGATCTGATGAAGAAGGCGGAAGGTAAGCACCGGAACTCTGTGATAAAACAATGTATCATAGCCGTGTTTGGACTTATTTGAATCGTCATGAGAAGCAATTTAGCTATAATTACATCACAGATCGCCATTTAGAATGTAAAAAAACACTAAAAAACAGACAAATAAAGCAAACAACCACATTCAAACAGTCCACGGCTGGTACTGACTCCAATAATAACTGTTTGGTATGATTGTTTAAAAGTTATTTTTAGCTTTTTAGTGTTTTTGAAGTAGGTTATTTTTTTATAATCTGATCAATAACGTGGCTTTTGTTAATATTATATTCTAAGTGCACGTACAGATCTGACGAATGTTTCTCGTACGTAGTTACTTTATAACTATTTCGACAAAGGTATTAATTTCACTATTGTGAGATTTTGTGTAAATTCCGCGGGTATACAGTTAAATAATCAAATTCACTTCTTAATTTATTATCGTGTTTACACGATTCGTCCGAAATACCTCAGGACTCAAAGATGAAAGTCTACAACCAGTGTGTGATAAAAGTGATTATATATGGAACTCAAACATAATATTATAATGATAATAAATCTAAATTTATCAAAAAGTTCAATTACAACAAGCAATTAGATTTACTTACACCTATTTGCATATATGATTCGAAATTTTGCTTGGGAAAAATACAAAACATCTCACACTAGGCTATGCCTGTCGTGTGAGACAGCTCTCTCACTATAGGCCTCATGGGGAAGCTCACAGTTGTATAGTGTAGGTACTATGAAAAGGCCTTTGCTTGTTGTTTCTTTGCGAGATCAAACCAGAAACGAGGAGATTAGTCGCTTACATAGCTCGACGGAGCACGTAGAACTGACTACCCATAGGGCAGAAATGTTCTAAAATGGAGGCCACGTACAGGCAAGCGCCACGTAGGACGTCCGCCCGCATGGTGGACAGACGACCTTAGCATAAGAACTCTAATTTGGTATGCCGATAGAACAGATATACTATACTCGGCATTTTTCAGCCATAACTATCTCGTACTTAGCTGGTTTTGTAAATAGAATAATTCATTTTAAAAAAGGATTGAACTTACGGCAAAATAAAACTGCTCTAATTGATTCAAATAAAATTAAACAGCAATTAAAATATATTCTTTGAAATTTCATTTCCTCACACTTGTTAGGAATTCTTTGTAAGAAATAAAAAGGTTGCTTTGTCCGGAACTGGGTTCACGGGTCAAGAATCCATAGCGTCCTTTAATTAATTTTCAAGTATTAATTATATCATGACTCGGATAATGACGTATTAATTAAAAATACTCTTTGATCTTTCACCTTTGAGAAGTAATGCTACAAGAAAGTTGACGTTTGATATTAATTATTAGAAATAATTGTTATAAATGTTTTTTTTACGATGTATGGAAATTAATCTTATTTCTTAGGTAGTTGTTGTAATGTTTTTTGTTGGAAAATTGAATAAAATTAACATAAAAAAGCATTTTCTGAGCAGAATCCGCTAAAATTTAGGTTCTCGTTTGTATAAAATTATCGGGTCTAACATTTTCAGTGATAAAACACTATAATTTTAGTGTAGCTAGCTAGCCCCAAACTAAGCAAAGCTTATAGTATGAAGACGAGATAACTGATAACCATACTTGAATACATTATTTGGATGGCTTAGTTTTAAAAATCACTAACTCCATTTTTATTGATATTAAGATTCCCAGGTCAAACAATATCTCCGTTTTTTTTCTTAATTTATTGACCGTACCCGGTATTCAATAAAATGATGCTAAGTAGGTTTTTACTAATCAAAAAAATCACTAAATCCTGTCAAATAAATTCATTTAAAAGTTTTTGTTAACAATTTTGTTAAGAAATCTCTAACTTCACATGTATTGCGATAAGTCCTAAATTTTAAACAACTCATACTGTGCATAATAATTGAGACATAATTTTTTATAAAACACCACTTTAAAGGTTACCAAATGTAGCATTGTTAAGTTTTTTATAATTTGTTATTATTGACCCACTCTTTTTAAAAACGTTTTTTGCATTTTAAGTACAATTATCTCAAAACAAAGAAAATGGACTTATTAACTTTTAAAACTAATAAACATCCATGGCTTAGATAGTAAATACGCGTGTTTATCACATAAATTTAGTCTTCCCTTATGCCAACCCGCAACCGGCTTAAAAAACATTATATACCTACATTATTGCTTACAAATTAAACTCGCTTTTAGTACGGGATACGTCAAAACAAATCAAAATGAGCCCTAAATCAAGTATTTACAGTCAAAAAACTATTTTATCATCAAATCAGCAGTTATTTTAAGTGTAGCATTTTGCCAGCACAATCATTTATTATTGATTTGATAATGTATAAGTCAATATAACATTTTTAACTTTCTTGTTGCATTTTTAAACTAACACTAATTTATTGGTATTAATGCAACATATTTCTTTTAAGAATTTGATTTTCCCGCTTAGATGAGCTTAGATGCATTGGCCGTGGTCACGGAATGACTACCGACAGACGGCGTCGTCTTCCCGAGCGCGATGAAAAATATTTACCGACCCGCATTTCTTTATTATTTGTGTAAGGAAATATTGTTTAATTAAGTCCTTTTTTTTAAATAATAATATTTCGTCTCCGTCACTCATCTTAGGTTGAGTGAAAAAGACGGATTGAGCCAAAATTAAAATTGTGTTGCAGAGTAAACCCAAGCATTGTCAATTATTTGAATGAATACCGTCAATAAAGGTTTAACCTAATCTAGCGTCGCAAAATGATTGGTTCCTTCGCTAAGCCCCATCCCATTTAATTATTTGTTACATTTAGGTTAATACTTGTGTTATCGGATTAACTGGGGATGAATTGGAAATTGTATTTGTTTACGTTAATACGAAGTTGTCCTCAGAAAATTGTAAAGATTAAGTTTACAATTAAGAGTTCCCCTACTCTTCTGTCTGTCCGTTCGTATGTAGGGGTTTCTAGAATGAGTAATATACTTATTTTGTATCGAATCAAACTTATTATTTCTGATTATGTCTGAAGAAAGGTTTTGATATAAAAATGAGAAATGGTTGGAACATGAAAAGAAGCCGATAACAATACTTTTTTTTAGTTAGGCATGTGTGTCAGTAAGTGTTTATTGTATAGAGTTCAAATATGTTTTCTTATTCAACTTAATTTCCTCAGCCCAAAGGTTGTCTGGAAGAGATCGCTTTTGGCGATAAGCCCGCCTGATTGTACATAACTGTGTCGTGTGTGTATAACCTTTAATGTTTTTGTGCAATAAAGTGTCTATCTATTCTCACAGGATTATTTTATACGGGTTCTACTTATTTACTACTTACTTAAAAAATAAAAAATGGACGTGGGACGGGTTAACAGCAGTAAAATATACAAACATTAAATTTTGTTAATGCAAACATAAAATATAAACAACAATTAACGAAATCCGGTCAAGTGTGTATCAGGCACGCCTGAAGTTCCTGTGTCGGCCCACTTAAAATTTTCACTTAAAGAACCCTGTGTGAAAAAAGTTAAAAGTTTAACCGATACACACGCAAAAACGAAAATTACGATAAAATTACGGGTCATTTTTGACCCAAAATCTCAATCAGTACCCTCCCCTGTTCCGGTCCAAAAGTGTTCTTTCAGGGGAAATTTGTCGGCAACAATAAAAGGCTGGAAGGTCGCATGGGTAAAATAAACCAATCGTTAAATTTTTCCCGCCTTAAGCTAGATGTGAGAGGTAATTTCCGGTTAGGGTACGGTCGAGAGTTGGCCCCGGTCTATTAAGATTGGGGTCTCTTACACCGGAGTGTATCTGTGCTTATACAGGTTGGTTTTTACAATTTTATATTATTTTAATTTCGGCATTTACAATTTGTAATATACTAGCTGTCCCGGTGAACTTTGTACCGCCCGCGCCTTTGTACAATTTATTTTTGTGAATTTCCCGATATTTTAATAGTTATTCTGCTATTCGGGGCGAATACAAATCCAACAAACCAAAGTCATATAAATCGGTCCAGCCGTTCTCGACCTATAAATGGTGTAACTAACCCGACTTTCTTTTATATTTATAGAAGATAGATAGATAAGGCATTATCTACGGCATTATTATCTATCTACAACACGGCAGTGTTGGCCGTAAAGAATACACTTCCCTACCGCCAACATGAGGCGTGTCATAAGAGGCGACTAATTCCTGTAGCACGAGACGGGCAGCAGCGTCTGCGTTCGAAATGTTATAAAAAACTGCGCTCGCCAACCCGCCTGCCAAACGTGGCGAGTATTGGCTATGAAAGTTTTTAGGGGTGGCCTGTGTTCAGCAATGGACGTCCAACGGCTAAAATGATGATAATAAATTTATGATAGTTATAATTTCTTGGATAATATTTCATTTGCATTTTTAAAAATTTTCTGATAGGATTCAAAACCAAGATCTTTCCCTTTAAGGGTGAAACTTCGAACTGATTACTCTTCACATCAATTCACTTTAGTTCTTGGGTTTGAATTCCACCAGATACAGTTTTTAAAAAAAGTAAAAATAAAGGTTCCAGCAAATTATAACTTAAACTATAAAACCAAGCAACCGCAGGTTCGAATTCGATCTAGCTATTTAAGGCTATTTATATATTTGGTTTGTTACGTACTACCATATTTTATGCAATAAATACTATTTTTATTTCTATTTACCGTCAAGGGCATAAAATACTTATTTTTTAATATACCTGTGACTTGTGCCTACATTATAATTTTGTACTTTAGGCTTCCGAATGGAAATACTAGGCAATACTGAAACACTACGCTGCAATGAGGTGTAATTATTCCCATCATCATCTTCTTTGCCTTTAGTTCGGCCCTTGAACCTAATTTACATGTTGAACTCAACCTCGGGGGAATCTTCGAGAAACGCCTGATTATTGGCCCTAGGGCAAACATAATACATCCAGACCGAAGCCGTAATCATAGATGTGGCAATTTCAGTTAGGATAAAAACGCATTTTTTGTTTTCTTTTTGTTTTAATATAGTCTTGATTTTATTTAATGTTTTGTGTTATTTGTAACATTTAATTTTGTAGTATTTGTGTGTGATTTCCAATGAATAACAAATGTGTTTTTATTCTTTCTTCTTCTTTTATTCGTGGTCTTACATTAAAGACGTAAAACAAAGTACATATAAACGGTCAATTAAAAACCTATTTATACCTAAATTTTGAAATTAATTGAAGGAAAATACTTTTAATTGAAAAAAAATTTCAACTGCCTTTGGTGGTATTCATTCTATCCAATTTTTTCAAGTGAAAATATTTTCGTTGTTATAATACACTAGCATTATTATGAATGCAAAAAAGTATTAATTATTTAAAATTTAAAAACGCTACGCTACGGTGTAATAGTTCCCATCGTCTATCAGGCATCTCCCTTGGCTGTAGTTGGGGCGGTTCAACCCTTCACCCTAATGTCACATGTTTAACTCAACCTCGGGGGAATCTTCGAGAAACGCCCGATTATTGGGCCTCGTCGGGATAATGCCAGCAGTCGTAAAAGTTAATAGATTTAGAAAATGTTCCGTAAAATCAAATATTATTATCGCGATGACGCCACTTTCGAGTAAATAAAAGCTCCATGTATTTACAACTGTATTTTCTCCGCGTAAAATATCAATAAATAAACTGTTTTCACAATCACACTAATTATAGCTAACCCCAAACTAAGAAAATACTAATTCTTGTAGTACGAGACGGGCAGCAGCGTCCGTTAAAAATTTATAAAAACTGCGCTCGCCAACCCGTCTGCCAAGCGTGGTGAGTATTGGCAATCCCCCCTTTTTCGGACCAGCATATATGCACCAGCATATATGCACCAGCATATGTTCAGTGGACGTCCTACGACTGAAATGATGATGATGATGATGAAACTAAGAAAAGCTTGTATTATGGGGACTAGTTAACGGATAATCATTCTTATATACTTTTTAAACATCCATGACTTTATAGTTACAAATGCTCATGCTCATCACACAGTATTTGCCCCTTGCAGGATTCGAAACCGCAACCACTGGCTTTGTAGTCTAGAGCGGAACCAGTACACTTGATGGTGTGTTATGTCTTACACATTTATGTATACATAATTTCGTTTGATATTTTTTTATTTATTGAATAAGATACACCATCAACATATTATTTTACGTTCATAAGCAATTTGTGAAGAAAAAACAAGTTTAAAAGATATGCCTCTGCAGGTGCATACAACACTTTTACATAACTAATGTCGACTAAGCAAAAAAAACTAATGATTAACTTTTAAACAATACAAATTGTTTTAACAATTTAAAGCTCCAAATTAAGCAATTTTGCTTTAAACGTGCGCTCGGAATAACTGAAGATATCGATGCTACAGTTATTTATGTCATTGTAAATACGCATACATCGATATAGTAGGGCGCACCTACCTAGGTTAGTTCTACACCGAGATATTTGGAAGTTATTAGTCATAGTTATTAGCACAAAAATTTAAAAAGTGTCTCATGCGTGTGTTGCTAGACAGGGATTATTAATCAGTTCCTGATTTTTTCAAAGAATCCTGGACGTGACTTCTGTTCCTATTAAAATTTGTTGTATGTACCTAGGTTAAATAAGTTCTTTGATTTCTGCTGTGTGACATTTTTGTTACCTATAATTTTGTTTTATCAATAGATTTGTATGCCTGAGGGCGGGACATAGTGGAACTATAATAATTATGTGCATGCAACCAACTCTGATAACCTACCTATGGACCACAAATAAATACTTTGAATTTGAATTTAGGGTATCTAGGAATATGGTAAGGGACTTTAATATTTATTTGTTGCAGTATTATAAATAAATTTGAAATAATCTCGAAGTATAGAATACATTATCTATGAAAATTTCTACTATCTAGATTTCACGATTTTTACACTTTGGGTAATGTTGGCGACAGACCTTTTTTCTACATGTCTTTACTTTTTTATATTTATTTTAAATATTTTTGATGTTCTGAAGTTTTCGTTTTTTGTTTTAGTTGTGTGATTGGGTTTGTCAAAAAGTGCATGGTATGTCAAAGATAAGAAAGTTTAATAAATTGAATTGTGTAAGTAAGTACCGATTCCTTATTAAGCCCTGACTTGCTCCTATCCTTGTTCATAAGCTTTCGCATTTGCTGACGTTTTTATGTTCGGAACCCTAAAAACAGTAGATAGACGGACACAATAAGATTGAATAGTAATATTGGAATTGGTAATCGTGCAATATCATAACCTTTTTGGCACATTTATTTCTTTATGTACATAAATGTCACAATGTGTTTTTGTGCCAAATAAATAAAATTTATTCTTATTCTTATTCTATCTGGCAAATGTTGCCCAATGTCGTCTGACATCTTACCTGAAGACCTTTTTATTCGAAAATGACAGTAAGGCAAGATATCTGGAGACATCGCACGACATGACATTTTATTCGGAAACAATACGATATAAATAAACTAACTACTAACAATTTAAAAAAATACCTACCATTTATATTTTGCGGGATCAATATCTCGCAACCAATACTCATAGTCAACAGAAAGCTAAACTATTCTCTTTGTTTCATTCTTATCATTTTAGCTATCCACTCAAACAAAAACTTAAACATTGATCCACTCAAGTATTGTCGCGTCAAATTCCTTCGCACAACTCCAATATAATCTGTCAAAGTACCGAACAATTCGATACGGTATAAAGTCACGATAGAAAAAAAAAGGTCTAGGATATTGTAATTAAATAACAACTGACAAGGGTCGCCTTGGGACGTCAGAATGTGCTGTCAGAAACTATACCTTGCCATAGTTGTTGTATGGTCCAAGTGTGGATGGCCGCATGAAATAAATAGAAAAGGTAAATTCTGAAAAATAATTAATTGAATTGGGTATGGGTAGAGTTGTAAAGTGTCCGTCACGTTATAAATGTCTGACCAATATGACCGAGCAAATTGGACATTTTCTCAATGTCACTAACGTCACAATCAATTCTATTGACAAACTATGAAAAAAAAATTTGATCATAAATAAGTGCATTATTATAAGAAAGACAGGCTTTAGTAGTGATGATCTATAACGAAATGAAATTTCTAAAATTATTTATCTATGTCACGGGATGTGGTAATTGAAACTGTGTCCGATTCTGTAGAGAGCGTTTATTTCACTAAAAATAATAAATCATAAAAATTTAATTGAATCGAGTGCATCGCGCGCGCAAGCGCTATTTCAGCATATTTTCTAAACTATTGAAATATCATGTACTTGCTTGTACATCATGTAATAACTCAGTTGAATGCTTGAAACTCATAGCTTGTCCCATCGCCAATGAACATACGGTGTTATACCGCCGCTATAATGTGGGTCGGCAGAATCGCTCGTCGCTATGATTGCGAGCTTTTCGATCGTTGGCTCGGATTGTTAATATTTCCCGATCCTGATAATAAAATATCGTTTTCTGATAATGAACTTGGTTCTTACGGTTTACGACGTTTTCAGTATAAAAAAACCGTTTGATTCCCGTTTGATGTTAATATTTTATTGATACAGGTATTTTTTACACAAAAATTTCACATTTATATTCTTATTTATTTATTATGTTACAAGTGTTCATTTTTTATTTATTTATTTATTAGGGACAACAATCAATTGCACATGTTGATAAAATAAGAAGTTAATTACAAAAATATATATATATGTGCAACCAGCACCATTATCCACAGAAATAACGAAGAACATACGGTTACTTAGATCGTACACATTAGTTAAACTTATAGTAGAAATGTTGACCACTCCCACCATGCAGCAGGCACCAGTCATTGTGAACAAAACATTAAAGCATTGAAGGCGTTCAAAGGTAACAAGGTCTTCGCTCCCATGTGTAGGGACACACATCCCTACACATTAGAACGAAAACAATTGTTAAAAAAATATATATTTGGACATCCAAAGTGTGTTAACATTTTTCTAAATTTACTCTGTGACAAAGCAACCAATTAATTAATTAATATTAATTTACATTAAGGTGGTATTACACTGTGTGAGCCTATACTCATGGACCTTGTAAGGGTATTGCATTCTTGTTTTACAGTAATATTATATCAAATTACATAAAAATCGTCATTCTATTATTAATAAATTAAAAACAATAAAGTATGTCATGTCAATAAAATATATAAAATTTTATTTTAAATCGAATTCAATAAAATAAAAACATGCGAATCAACATAAACGACGGTGGAAAGGTAAAAACGCTGAAGCGCCTTTTTGGCCGAAAATGGGCTTACAAAGTTTATGTGTATGTAAAAGTATTTACCACATTTTTTAATAAAATACTAGGATTATTTCAAAAGCTTCATTTATTATCGAAAAATATCTTGAAAACTAGAGTTACAAAGTAATGTAAATAGACGTGTTATGTGATTTCAAAAATTTCTACAAACTTGTTTGCTTTGAATTGAATGCTACAAGTAAATAACTCTCATTTGTAACCATTATAAGTAATCAGAACTTTCGATAACCTACTAATATTATTAAGGATTTATTATATGAAAGGCATAGCATTTCCTTTTCAAATATAGTTTCTTGTATCTAATGAGATGTTATAATATGGTTTCATCAAAATCATAGTTAAGACATCGGCACATTCATTTATCACTTATGTGTAGTCATGTTTCCAAAATAGTATTGTTCCCCAGACCAAAAGTTACGGATGTCTGCTAGCAACCGCTCCATATTTAATAACTTGTCTTGTAACATTTAAACAAAATGATGTTGAGTTAAATCAGTAGCAACCCTAAAACAAATAATATGACTTTATATAGACCTGTACCGCTTTCGGGCATAAACAATAACTATTTATATGGGACTAACATCGAAATCGCATAAAAAATTTCACTTCCTCATACTAAGCCACCACCAGCTGACATCAGTTTGTATGGAAAAGTGATAATTTTTTTATTTATTTCAATGTTGTTCCCATAGAAAAAGTTGTTGTATTTGAGCACCAGAATCAGCCCCTTGGAGGTTGTTGATGTTTTACAAATAACCCTGTATACGTCCCGCTGCAGGACACAGGCCTCACCTCAACTATGAAGAGATTTGGGCCATACTCCAGGGGCGATATTTGGGCTAGCTTAGTGCGGATTAGTGCAGGGGTGTTGTAAGGCAAGTGACAAAATCTTACTGTCGGATGTAATTAAGCCGCTCTGCCTGCCTAGCATAAGCACTAAAACACGTTATGATATGATATAATATAGCGAAATATCGACACCAACTCTAAAAATATGATAGATATAGATATAGATATATATGATGCTAGGGGCTGACTAGGCTTTACGACTATTCGTAGTATCAATCGATAAATTAACCGGGACCAACCTTTAACGTGCCTTCCGAATTCCGAAGCACGGAGATGCTTGTGATAAATGTTACAAAATATGGTCGAAATAGTCACCTAGTCACTTACAACCTCAGCGGGTAGTACTTAACTTTGGTAATCACAACCAAAACGCTACCGTCATTAAGTCTGTCACCTCTATAGCTTAGTAAACCACAAGTATTATGCAGACAATAAAACCATCGAATTCATATTTCAAGACCCTTACCCTTGCGAGTACAAGCACATAATACTATCTCCAAAAGCAAAGTGGACGTTCCATTGCTAGGGTTAATTCTGTCTGCGGTCCCCATACTTGCCCTTAATCGTTCTGACATAGGCCTGACGTTTTAACACCAGCCTTTCTCTACCTTTTTGAAATCTTAAACGTATTCGAAAATGTACTTAAGTGAAAAGAAATAAAGTTAACTTTCAGTTGGTATTTATTACTTAAGACTTTTTAAATGGGTGATTTGTCAAGCCATTGTTTTTTTAAGTAGAATTCGTTAGCAATTACATCTTAGTTGAATTAACACGTTTCTGTTTATCGTGTTAAAGAAAAACAATGGAAAAGAAAAATGGAGTAGAAAGTAGAAATAAAGTTAAGACTAAGTGTTTTGTTTTAAGTATTTTTTAATGTTTATAAAACAACGATTTTTTAAACTGTGGTTCTAAGATTCCGTAAATACTAAGATAATTTAGCCTTGAAAATTGGACTGCCTCAAATAGGAATCGAGCACACGTCTCTTTGCTATCCCGCGGCCAGATCAGTCACCCGCTCTTTCAACTGAACTTCTTTAATTTCTTTTTCTTCTTCTTTCTTCTTTTTTGAATTGTAAGACCTTTAGTGTACCCTGTTTAAACGCAAATAAACTATTTCTATGCTATTCTGAGGACAGTCCATAACTAGCTCTTCAAATTTCCATTAATTATTTCTAACTAGCTGACTTAGCGAACTTTGTACTGCTAATAAAAGTTGTCTCTCTTTTTAAACCTTCCCTGATCTTCTACAAATGTTTCAAAACCAAAATTAGCCAAATCGGTCAAGCCGTTCTCGAGTTTTGCGTTTTTGCGAGACAAACGAACAGCGATTCATTTTTATATATATATATATTTTGGGGCTTATAATGGGGCTAATATAAGTCCATACTCACCTAGCTAGGCAAGCTGGTTGGTAAACGCAGTGCAGTGTCTTGTACCGACTACGATGCTGCCTGTCATCGGCCGAAGGTATTTGATCCGGCATGTAGATAGATAAACCACTATCGATTGCCGAGAGCCTCGCCCGTCTGTCAGCAGAGTGTACCACGGGCAGATGAGGTTGACATTTGGGACACAGGGGATTAGATGTCCCTTGTCCCTCCCCCCTGGCAGTGGGTGGAATAAAAAAGCAGGAGATCTTGCTCTTTGGCGTTTTTGGGGCAAGCTTATGTCTAGCAGTGGCTTGCAATAGGCTGAGATAATAATAATTACTGATTCATAATTTCAGCCATAGGACGTCCACTGCTGAACCTAGGCCTTCCCCAATGACTTTCATTGGGGGGAGGGGGAATTCTCGCGTCGCTTAGCAGGCGCGTTGGTGAGCGCAGTTTTATTTTGATTTTATTTATTTGGGATAACAACAGCTTACAGATTTATGACATAATATGTGATCACTCTTTACACTAAGGAAAGCCAATTAAACGATTAAAGATTTCGCATGCAGACGCTGCTGCCTGTCTCGTGCTACAGGAATTCGTCACCTCTTACGACACGCCTCCTGTTGGCGGTAAGGAAGTTTATTCATTACGGCCACCCACACTGCACAATTAATGCTTGTTTTAAGTATATTCGATGTATCAATTTACACTTGCCTTACAACTCGGCCGGTATTCTCGGAAATCTTTAATGTTATTAAATTTGTTGAACACACGAACCTGTGCTGTCTACAAAAATGCGGTTGCGGACATGCGGGTGAAAGAGGGTCTGTTTATCTTACTGTTTATTTTTGGGAGTAATGTGAATTATTTTCAGATTACAGTCTGAAAATGTTGGCGTTTATTTTTTAATGTTTTCATCAATTTTATTACGAGCGCTAATATTTGAACTTTGATTGCGTGTAAACAAATAAACTTAAATAAGCTTCTATTTTGTTGGTTAACGTTCAAAGAGTAATTTTAATGCTCATACATAATCATAACAACTTTTAATATGGAATCAACTACGAAATCTCAAAAAACGGTTTTATACAACTTACAATAGTTGATTGACTCTTTATAATACCTTTATATAGTATGTGGCCTGGAACCGGGCATAATATTGAAAACAGAGACTCTATAGGTCATTAGTAATTGAATCATTATGGCCCCAACTAATTAAAATTAAAACTTAACTTTTAGATTTTTTCTAACAAACTTAATCGTAAATTCAATGTAATGCAAACAATGCAATAGTTCCGCTCAACTCGATCGATTGAGTTCATCTGCATCGTACTTATTCGGAGCTACTCGGAACGTCTCTATGACACGACATTGACAACGTTAGCGATAATATCGTTGCAATAAAACACTGATTAAGAATCGCAACTTTAAATTCTTATTGCGTGTAATTCATGGGTTTTGGTTGACTGAAATCTTTTCAGAAAAAATACTAGCACTGTACGGAGTCTCGGTTTTGAATATTATCCCCGATTCTAGGTCACACACTGTAGATGAAGAGATAGAGGACGACCTAAGAAGAGATAAATGGATTGTGTGAAGAGTGATATGACTGAGAAGGGAGTGATGACTCGATGACGGGTGACCGGAATGCATGGAAAAGAAAAAAATACTGACCTGAGATCATGCCAGGCGATGATGATAGATCAAAGTGAATTTAATTTTAGACTTTTCATTCTTAGTACCATAATAAAATGTGTAGTACCTACCTAAACAGCAGCACGAAAAAGAAAAAAATATTAAATGTTTTTGTCAATTACGTTTATTGAGTTAATGTATAACTTAATTACCTAACTCACGAGACAAAATACTCGTTTATGGTGTGTTATTAGTGGACTGAACATTTTTAAGTAGAGGGCAAACATTGTGTCACACATAAATGATTTGATTTGATTTGTCACAAAGTGCAAAAAAAAGTTCTGCGTAACTCTATTGGTAATTTTAAAGTGCCTTTTATGCCTTTCTTTAAGAAAACATAAATACTGTAGTCTCATTACAAATTTAAAAGAATTGTTATAACAACTTGATGTTTTAGTGTTGCGTCAATAATAAATTTGTTATCTATTGTGTCGGTATTTGCCAGGACAAAACAGGATAAATTCAATTTAAAGAACCATAAATAAAAACATGGACCCGCAGACTTTTTTCATCGCCTTAGGTACATACTATAAACGTAAACTTTGTTTGGACGCTTTGTTTTTTAAAAGTATTTCGAGGTCGGAAACTCTTTTTGCGATGTTATTTAAAAAAAGTTCGTAATTCTGTTTTCCTTAAATCATTTCAGATGTACACGATTTACTTTGACGGTTTTTTTTTGAGTGAAAAAACTGAGCTAATTTTGATGTTGCTTTGTATTTATAATTAAAAATATTTTAGGACTTTTTTTTAAACAACTATTTGTTAATTTGTTTGAGCAACTATTTGTGAATTTTAGTAACATTGGATGTTCCTTAAAGATTTCACTCTATATTTCGGGGAGAACATTAACTGTTCTCATACATTTTTTTACAAATTAAAAACGTGAAATATTATAATTGTTTCATCTTTTAGCATTCTTTAAAACAAAAACATAATCAAATACAATACAAAAACCAAAGGTGAGTGAGCTGATAAAGTTTAAAAATAATTGTAATTTACAAAAGAATACAACCCCTAAACCAATCAGACGAAAACCGTTGCAACCAATAAAGTTTCCATTTTCATTTGAAACGAAACTTGTTTTCACAGAACGCAGACACCTAATTGTCTTCAGTGTTCAGCTCTACTAAAAGTAGCTAAGATTCTTCAGACTAATCTCGGCGAATCGTCTAGACACCAATTTAGGAAATGCGTAGTCATACTCAAACAAAACCCTCGTCCCGAACGAGCGAGCCGTCACTCTTTGTTAGGGTGAGACCCTGTATATGTGATAGGTTTCGTGACATGGGAAATGACAAAGTGTTTTACGGGAATTTTTATATTATTTCAATCCTGTACATGTTTTGGCCCGTGGTTTTGCTTGAGTAATTTTATATACCATCTACTGTTCATGCAATTGTCGAATAAACAAAGTCTTTAGTTGTGTGTTTGTTGGAAGAACGAGTCAAAAGAAATCTAAACCTTTTTGACATCTTATCTACCCTATTTCCTTGTAAATTCCAAAAGTGTCGCGATGTTAACGTGTCATTATCCGACGACTCGATTAGCATTGCGTGTTCAATTCTCGTGTCGTGTCAATTCAGAAAACGTTTTTTGGCTAAATTGGCTCGGTTTTGAGTGTGTTTGGAGACGCCCCTAGAAAAATTCATTATCTGGTTGGTACTAGTGTTGCCGCTCAATAGCCCGCTATCGACAGTACCATAAATAGCTAAAATATCGATACACCTATCGATAGTTAAATTACAGCAATAGTACCGACTAAACTTAGTACTATCGATGGTTTTGTAACACCGATTGTCACTTGTATTGCAATAGTATTAATCGTAGTAATGAGAGGAGTAATAGTAAATTTAAATATAACAATTTTGCTTTCTGTTATACACACAGACTGATAAATGTTGTCACTAAATGGACACAAAAATAGTCCTAGTCATGCTTAGCATTTCATACCATACCTGTGCAACTGAAAGTATTAAAATACAGTTACCAACCGATAGTCCAAACTTAGCGATTGTATCGATACTGTTGATAGTTTTATTGCTATTATGGTGCAATACTATCGTTACTATCTATATTATTGCTATACATCAATAGTTTTGGTATATTTAATCAATCGATAGTATTGATACTATCAATAGTGTAACTAAATTTCAAAATCAACTTTGGATAGTTTGACTATCGATAGCTTGGCAACAACACTAGTTGGTACCTCGTATCACAAGGATAAGAATTCCTTACTTCGATACCATGATAAGAGGTGTGTTCTATGGCGTTTGTTTATTTATTACTTCTGTCAAAACTATATACTTTTTTTTTACACAGAAGAACCATTTTGGACTATAGCTATATATTCAGTATTATCTGAATGTTCATCTTTCCTTACGATGTCTTTACTCACTACTAAGCAAGTGGTATAAATTAGTGTTGCCGAACTATCTATAGTTTCGATAGTTTACCATGAAATGCAGTTACACTAACGATACTATTGGGTTTAATCAAAACTATTGCTGTATTTTAGCTATTGATACTATCGATAGGCCTAACAATAGTTAGACTAGACTCGATACTATCGATACGCTTAGGCAACACTAGTATAAATCCATAGGTTTCTAAAAACCTAGATATGCGTGTAAGTATGTGATGACTTACAGATATAAGGCAGACTTCCAAACAAAAAAAAATTAAGAGAAATTCAATAAATAAATAAATATTGCTCTGACCCTATGATAAGTAGCTTTTAAGCACTTGTGTAAGCTTTTAACCAGAATCAACAACGGTTCCACAAGACCCAGACCCGAGACAATATGAAAAAGCTATTTTTTACATTGACCGACCGGGAATCGAACCCGGAACCTCAAAGATAGCCACACCAAGTCTGGTATGCTCGCCTCTCGGCTACGGAGGTCGTCAAAATCTTGTAATATCATTTAGAACAGTATGTATCGATTTCTTCGCCAATTTATTCCGTGCATCGTAAAAATATCCCGAAACAAAACTCACCGTCGCCGCGGCGCAATAAAAAATAACTTATACAAAATATGCGCATTTATTACATTGCGAAAAATCGAGCTGTCACAAGAAGGATTATTGGATGTTATATGAGCCTGCTGCCTGCTACCGGTCGCGTTATACCGACATGGAACGTCAATCACACTCGCAATAATGCAGGTTCCTATGTAAGGGTGCTGTCTTCTGGGTGTAATAAGGAATTGCCACTTTAGTAGCAAAACTAAGGACATTTTTGGGCGTAATTATGAAGCTTTTAAACTAGTAGAGGTATTACATAAACCTTGTTTTGTTTTTTCTGTATAGATAATGGTGTAAAAATACCGCTTAGCTACTAAGGACCAATTCATGGATTCAAAAAAATTATAATTACTTAAAACATTTAAAAACACGACTGTTGTTGAGCGAACTAAAAAGTTATAAATAAATTGTGGTTACAGTAGGAAATCGTTTGCAGTTACCTTTGGAGGTGTACTTGCGTGCCGCATATTATTTTTTAGGCATTTACACGTGGCACGCAAAGGTGGCTTAGATAAAGGTCCCTCAACTGTCTGGTCAGAAGCCAATTTGACTTGATTAGATTTGACAATAAGGTTAGTTAAACTTCTTGTATTTGACGACCGTTTCGGAATACAAAGTGGGTTCGAATACTGCAAGGGCCAAATGTTTGTCTGATGAACACGAGCATTTTTCCCAATCTGAGTCGGAAATCAAACTAAGGACAAGCGCCAATACGCCAATAGGCTATTCTTTGTACCATTCGGCGCACATAGACACAAAACATAGTAGACATTTCCAACGCCAACCTTTTTTAGCAAATTCCTTCAAAGCTATCAAACAAATAAACAAGAGTTTCACTCGTCATCTTATTGTGCCATCGGATAAGGCCCGAATTAATAGTTGGGCTGCGGGTAATAAATCAGTAAAGTTCGGACGCGTGCGGTGATGCGGGTCCTATCAAACTTCAGCGGAGTTCGGCTGTAACTCAACGCTGCAAATCTCCGGCTATATTGTTTCTGAAGGTTTGCAAGGTAAGATACAAGTCTATGCTAGTTCTTGTCAAAATGCCTATAATTCAAATGATATACATACTCATCTTTTATTACTTACTATGCCCGCGTCGTCGCTCGCGTGGATTTTCATAATAGTTATTCTGCTACTCGGGGCGGGGCCAATCGAACAAATCAAAAATCATAAAATCGGTCCAGCCTTTCTTGACTTATAAATGTTGTAACTAACCCGACTTTGTATTATCCAAAGAGATAATAATCATGTGCTTCACGAAAATAATTATTAATATAGATTGTAAGAGGATAATGACTGTACTGGGTAGATTATTGTAATGTTTCACAGAGCGACAGCATTATCATCTGTGTGGTCTGTCTTAGTTTGGCTGAAACAAAGTTCTGACTAAACTAATAAGGTCGTACCAGTAACTAATAGCCGAGTGGATTAGCAAGCTAAAGTGGCAGTGGGCGGGGCACATAGCACGTAAAAGGGTTCCAGAATGGAACCCACGTACTGGCAAGCGTAGCGTAGGACGTCCACCTACAAGGTGAACACCTGCTAAAGGTCGCAGGAAGTCGCTGGGTACAGGGTTCTTGCAACGCAGCAGTGGACGTCCTAAAGCTGAAATGGTGGTGAATATGTCCGGGTGCCTATATTTCTAACTATAAAAATAATTCTTAAGTCTATATTAAAATAATATGATTTATCAAACGTCTTCATCTCTTGGTTGCCTTTGAAACTGCATGGAGTTTGGTCTTGAACAAACTTGACATAATGGATTCTTTGTACCAAATAACATAAATATAAGACAACATCACATACAATATAGAACACTCTAGACAATATGGATAAGTTCGTTTTCTATACTGATCCTACTAGGAGTCGAATCCGGCATCTCAGAGACCTAAGTTTTAAAGGTTTGTCAGCTTATAGCTATAAAAGTTTATTTCTAAAGACCGGGTATAAAATCATAAACATCCCCATATTTTTCCGGGTCCGAAGACATATCACTCGCATGTTTATACCCCACAATACACTATGAATCCGGAACAAACAAAACCTCAGTCGTATTCAAATCACACACTGGCAATAAAAAAACTCAACTCCGACGTGGTTCGTCTCAGGGACGGGCCGAAACTTTTTTGATTTACGACCCGGGTAGATCTCTTTTGAATTTGAGGCCACCGGGCGATGCTAAGTTGCGTATTTTTGATGAGCCTCTAACAATTGTTAACTCTTTCGTTCGGAGGGAAGTTTGTGAAGGATTTTGCGTGGAGCCAAATTTTTCTTTTGATTTGAAATTTTTAGTCCTGTTGCAACAATTCAAAAAATATTACGTTTATTTTTTATCATGAATTTTTATAATGTGTCTGACTTCGGTCTACAAAAGAGCTGAAATTTCTTCTTTAATCTTAGGTATATAGTAATTAAAAATCACTATTCGCTTCTGTCTGTTTGTTAGTTCAAATAAACTGCGGATTTTGATGGTGATTCCACTGTCATTTATGTTTAACTCAAAGTGACATGAAAAAGCACCGCAGTCACTACTGACGCGCGGTAAACGTGCGATTCCGAATTTTATACATATCTTGAAGAATAAAACAAATACAAATTTATTTATTCAAAAAAGACTACTGTTACAGTGGCACCACTATAGCGCTGCAACTGTACATAGATTTTACATAGATTGATTGTTAATAAACTCTACGGAATAGTTAATCTGTTGACCTCTTAAACAAGCTTAAAGTCGCCTAACGTGCTATGGAGAGAGCTATGCATGGCATTTCTCTGCGAGATAAGATCCATATTGAGGTGAACCGCAGAGAACCCAAAGTCACCGACATAGGTTTTCAAATTGCAATGGTAAAGTGGCAATGGGCAAGCCACATTGCTCGCAGAAATGAGCACCATTGGGGAAAAAAGGTTCTCGAGTGGCAACCACGGACTAGAAGACGTAGCTTGGATAGGTTTCCCACGTCACCCACGTGGTAGACCGATGACCTAGTCAAGGTTACGGGTAGCCGCTGATTGTAAACGGCTTAGAGCCGCTCGCTGTGGCGTTCTATAGGTGAAGCCTATGTCCAGCAGTGGGCTTCCATGATGATGATGCAACTCTACGAGTTGAACTTTAAGATGACAATCAGTCAAAGTTTGTCATTTTGTTGTAAGTTAAAAGCTATTGAGGATACTGTAGGTACATGCAGTTGAGTGCACCTTAACTAGGTCAATAAACTAATCGTGCGTCACAGACGACTCAACCTTGTACAATATTTTATAATTAATAAATCAGTGTGTATTGAAACTTGATCGTGTTTGATTGTCTCCGCAATTACATAACTCAAATAACTTAGGCTCCACCATACACGCACACTCATCCTACATTGGTGACCCCGTCTGAAAAGCTCATCGCTCGGTGACTGCACTGCACGATTCTACTGGTCTCCACAGGCGGAATCGCCATAGAATCTTCAAGAGGCACATAGTCACTGAAACATGAGTCTTGCAGGAATGTGATCCCACGGTCATGTTCAACTGTTTAACTCCACGCGATTCAATTTTTTTTTTCTCTTTTAGTTGATTTAGTTTTTTTAGTTTGATGTTGTTTTTTGTTTCAATAATCTTTTTTTTTCAGCTGTTTTGTAAATATTTACATTTCTGTTATAAACACTGTCTTTCTGTTTGAGTAGCAGCTAAGCATTATAAAATTAAATTGTAAAGGGTTTTTTAATTTTGTAGTCATATTCACAACTATTATTTGCTTTTTAATTACGTGGAACAATTTTCAGAATAAAAAGTGAAAATTGAATCCGTCCAGCTAGGGTTGTTTGTCACTATGATGAAGTTACTACGAGTAGTTCCAATTTCCGTTTTTATTATTAAGATCATTACAGAATCATAGTTATTGCAAATGTAATTAATAAATAAGAGAAACGATTCTAAATTTAACCTAAAACTAACTAACATTAAACTATAAGTAAGTAAGTACTTAAACATTAAATTAGATAATTTGGTGGATTTAATATATACATAATAAAATATCTTCATCATCAGCCAACTGTGAAACACAAGTCTCTTTTAAATATCACAACACCTCATTGTTGTGCCCAACAGGGTCTATAAATGTATGCCATCAAAAGCATAACTTGTAAAAAACAATTCTCGCAACTCAGTTCTTCAACTGTAAAAAGTTGTGAGATCCATGTAATACCAAGTCGGTTAATTTATTCAGTCCCTACCTAAGGGGCCTTCTGTCTTAAGTTATGACGTAACCTAACCTAATAACATCCTATAGTGACCATATCAATTTTAAAAATATTTTATTTTTTAAATAAATAGATTGACTTGGCAAAAAATAATAAAACACTGTGATAGTTGCAGACTGACTTTTATTTTTATAAAACTACCTTGATCAATGACAGTTAAATATATCCTTGAACATATTGCCATTAGATGGCGATAGGTGTATTTATTTTGATATAAACTTTAAAATTGAATAAAGAAGTTAAATCCCCACTCCATTATATACGCGTAACAGACAGGTAGGACATCGCAGTAATGGAATACTAACATGAAAAGCTGCTGCCCGTTCCCTGACCTACAAACGCTAAAGCTAGATGTTTTACCGCAAACATGGCTTTGCCTTTTACAACATCCATAAGTGTAGTAGGTTATGGCTGCCTTTTGTGCTGCCAGCCTTTTTGACAGGTCCAAATCATCATCATCATTTCAGTCAGCATCATAGTCATCATCTTAGCCTATCGTAGTTCACTGCTGGACGTAACTTTCTCTAAAGATTGTGTAAACATACAACAATTTGTGAGGTAATCATATTAACTTACATACACTTTTTTATGTTTCCTAGTTTTTGGCTTCAGGCCACTTTTCAAAGATTCTTTAACAAACTTTATAACATAAAACTGCCTTCGTTTTATCTAGCTCATACAAAAGTGGTTTTAACTTTTCTAGAAAGAATACTAGGCTAAAATAGAAACTTTGTTTTGTCACGTGTAAATTACAATAAAAACTTAATTAAAAAATAACTATGTGACAGCCCTAGGTCGTACACAGCTGGCCGCGATTGTCGCTCAGGCGTGTGAGCAAAACTGTAATTTGTGCATAAAACTTTTATGCAGATTGCGACGCGCCTGCTTCCAGCTGTTATGTGTACCTAAACTCATGTACCTACAGCTTTATATCTAGGTATCAACCTGGATTTGTACTTAGGCACAAATCCAGGTTCATACCTAGACACTTCAAAAAATCGATAAATGTTGTGCCTAGGCACAACATTTATCGATTTTCTAGTGTGAAGTGTTATATTATTATAGATACAACATTTATGTTTCCTCCGGCTAGAACTTTTTTTGCATGTCTTGATAAATTTGATTTTTGGTATTTTGTGTGTTTGTTGCACCGTTTTTTCCTATCACTAACCATTTGGTATAGCTGCAAAGCTATATTTTGCGACGTGTATAAATGCCTGGAAGAGAGCCTTGAGAACGAATAAACAAGTATCAATTAGCAATAAAACCAATTCAAAATCGCCATTGAGTTGTTCGTATTCATTTATTGCGTCTTAGGTGCACATTATGGTGGTAACAATAAATCTAACTTATTGACCCTGTTAAGGCATTGCAATATTATTACTTATACATTGCTTATTATAAATTATTTACTGTAGAAATTGTAACTACAATCTTTTGAAATCGTAAAGCTCCTGAAGACTGTACATTTTGACATTAAAAATTCCTTTAGTTTTAAGTAAAAATGTTGAATTGATTTCAAAGGAGGGCGGTGTATTATAAATTAAAGGTAATTATGAGAACTGCGTATAAAATGTACAATTTGACTTAAATTTTGGGAAAATATAAGTAGTCTGTACCTTTAAGAAGTAGATGAACTGTAATAGAAAGTTAAAAACCGGCTAAATGCGAGTCGAACTCGCGCATGGAGGGTTCCATACCATTATCTATAATATTCTGTAAATATTTCAAGCGTCTACCTGTTGCCGTTATTAATATCGAGCAAAAAACGGCAAAAAAACACGTTTGTTGTATTGGAGCCCCTCTAAAATATTTATTTTATTCTGTTTTTAGTATTTGTTGTTATAGCGGCCACAGAGATACATCATATGTGAAAATTTCAACTGCCTAGCTATCACGGTTCATGACATACAGCCTGGTGACAGACTGACAGACAGACAGACGGACAGCGGAGTCTTAGTAATAAGGTCTCGTTTTACCCTTCGGGTGCAGAACCCTGAAAATAATCATCATATAGATGTAGTTATTACTCATTTAAAAAATGTAACCGCTTTAGGTAGGAATCGAATCTTCATCTCTCATAGCTCTCCAGGCGTGCTCTTCCTAATTAAATTAGGAACAGTAATAAACAAAATATGCTGTTTTGCATTCTGACATTCGATATCAAAGCAATAGCCGATCCAATTTCCCAGACATCGTAATCTCATTTGACACTCAATACTTTCGACTTTATCCTCATAAAAAATGTAGATTTTCTACTCAGAGGGAGATCGTGCAATTAAAAGGTTCTTCCTAATTACAAATCCAATTAATGTTGATTCCTTTGTGGGGTTCGAACCGAGTGGTCTAAACGGATCGTAATGAGTTGCTATCTACTTAGAAATATGTTAGTGCTATAGTTGTAGCAATTGACGACCTCCGTAGCCGAGAGGCGAGCATACCGGACTTGGTCTCGCTATCTTTGAGGTCCCGGGTTTGATTTCAGGTCGGTCAATGTAGAAAAATAACTTTTATATATTGTTTCTGGTCTGGGTGTTCTGGTACCGTTGTTGTTTCTGATTTCTGTAATACAAGTGCTTTGGCTACTTACTATAGAATCAGAGCAATGTAGGTATGTGACGTTGCCCTATAATTGTTATTTATAATTATAATCTTACCTAATTTGACAATCTTAGTCTTAAATGTTTATGTTTTGGTTAATGCAATATTTTGTGATTGTTTGTTGTTCCGAATAAAAAAAAAAAAAAAAAAAAATGTGACGCCCCGTATGATTGTTGCAGCGATTTACAAAATTATTACATTTTTCAATATTTTAGAGGTTTGAAGTCGATTAGATACCGCACTAGTTCTAACCGTAAATATGTCATCTAGCGATCCGCCGACGTTACTACAATGGCTCGGTGGGCAGCTTCCGGGAAACCAAAGATTTTGGACCACGAGGGGAGTATGGTTGCAAAGCTGAAACTTAAATGAATTGACGGAATGGCACCACCAGGAGTGGAGCCAGCGTATAACTGTATGGCCCAAAATACATTATAATTGAGGTGAGGCCAGAAGGTCTTCTACGAAAATGTTTTGTAAGTTCAGACGTACCTTAAACTTAACAAATTAAAATACTATCCACATGTTGTCCTTGGACAATTTCTGAACAATTGAAAACGGTCACCTTTTTTACTTGGCTAGTATCTGATGTTCATATTTTGTCATAGGATTGACACAAGTGAATGGTCATTCTAATTTATTAGGTTTATATGTCCGAACGAACGAAACATTTTAGTAGTAGTAGTAGCTTCCGGAAAATTTTGAAAACTGTTATTTCTAAATCGGCTTGGGTCTGTGACACGCCACTGAACAACATCAATATCATCAACAACTGGGAAAATTCATTATCTGGTATCACCTAATACTAAGATCTTGACTCCTTACTTCGAGGCCATAACAATAGGGATGAAGACTAACGTTTTTTTCTTCGTCTATCACGTAGATTATCAAAAAGAATTGGGACACGTATTTTTTCTTTTTTTGTATATAATCAAAATATTACAAATATATAGGTATTGATTTGAAATATCGCACAACGTTACGTCTTGTTACAATTTTTATTTAAAAGTGACGTCACGAGCCTCTACTTCTGAGCTTGGACGCGCTTTATCTTTGTAATTTTTTGGTTGATTGACAAAAGAAAAAAATAAGTGTTCATTATTTTTTGATAATCTATCTGACGGACTAATACTACTACTACTAATACTATTAGTTTGGTATTGTCTAAAGCATATTTATTTATTTTACTGTTTTACTAAACATCACGATTCAAGAAACATTCCGTGTAACAATACATTTTTTAAGTATACGTAAATACGCAAAATACACATTATTTCACGAAAAAAAATATACAATTTGACTGCCTCCGATTTTATTAGCTAAGCTTATTACGGGCCGGCTAACACACAAAATATGATTCGTTAAGTGAAAACAAATGCCTTTATTATTTCGTCTGGAACGATGATTATTTTGCTCACGTACCCTCGCTCCTTTCACACACAAACCCCAACGAGCTACGAAGATGAAATAATTATTAGGGTATTTTATTACATCTACAATTCTGCAAGAAGAGCTAGGCATTTTTCATAGGCTTTTTGTGTCAAATAAGCGTATCATTGGCCAGCGCTGGACATAGCACTGTACCATAAATAATTATGAATAAAATAATTTAATAATCTGTCTGTTTACCACGACCCTACTTTTCGTAATTTTTACTTTTGAGAGATTGGCAGACTTTAACCCACAACAGAGAAATAGACTTACCTAGGGAGATACCTTTACCCAGCATATCATAGGTTAAAAAATCTTCGTCATTTCAGTCAAACTTCTGAGCATAAGCCCCCACCAATGACTTTCAGATTGGCCGGTTGGAAGCGGCCTGCATCCAGCGGATTCATACGTCCTTTACCATTTCCTATGTCTACCTTCTAGGTGGATGTCCCATGCTACGCTTGCCAGTACGAGGCTTCCATTTTAGAACCTTTCTACTCCATCGGCCATCAGCGGTACGAGCTATGTGCCCCGCCCACTACCACTTCAGCTTGCTAATCCGTCATGCTATTTTAGCGACTTTTGCTCGTCCACTCATTTCTGATTCGATCTCGCAAAGAAACACCGAACTTAGCTCTGGATGTAGCATAACATGAACAAAACGATTGTGATGTCGAATGCCCACTTTGCACCCTGCCATTAGTATCAGTTGAAACTTCTATTCTCAAAATTTGTTGTCAAATCTACCTGGGATAAGTAATCCAATTGGAAAGGTTCAATTTTGAGAAGGTCAATCGTCGATTTATACTCGGCTGGGCAGCGTTCAGGAAACTGGATGTCTTTTCATCCTGAATACCTTATTGCCTAAAGACGAAATTCAACAACCAGTGTGTGTTACCAATTATGACATATAGAACTATGGATATATTAATTTTTTACATTCCGTAGTTTCAAATCACAAAATACACGAAAGCTTAACTTATTTTAACTTGTAAAAACTAAAATCTGTTTTAAAAATTATTATATTATTATTTGATGTTTAAAAGTTTGACAATAACTAGTTCTAGTTTACGAATCTTCAAACTGTAGGTTTGCAGTCTTCAATTAAGTTCGTCTAATAAAGCTTAATTAAGAACTCTCTTACGTTATTTTACAAATAACAATGCAGTGTTGCGAACACGGGCCGTCGATGTTTCCGGCTAATTTGTCACGTTTGTTGGTAGTAACCTACGTCGTCGAGCAGTAATTAGGAGTTCGCATTTATTAACACAAAGACATAATTACCACCCGTATAACTGTAAGGAAAAACACTGGTCCAAACATACCTCCTTGTGGTAGCCTGTATTTTTGACTTTAAAAACAGTTATTTCATCAAATCAACCCACACCAAAATTTTGTAGCTCAATTTCAATTTATATACTCTATAGAAAAGCAAAGGAACTATAGTCCCTTGATGCTATGTGTGCCAGTCTCTGGCGGTGCATTTCAGACAATAGGCATCGTAAACTCCGAGTCTGAGCAAAATGCCGTGCACGAGTTATTTGATTGTAGGTCAATTATAAAGATTGTTAAGTAGAATGTGTGATTTAGCTTCATATTATTACGTTTCTCGTTAATATGAACAACTTTTCCTATGATATCAATATTGTAAATTATAAAAAAATGGAGCAGCTGTTTTTAGGGTATCGTGCCTCAAAAGGCAAAATAGAACCCTTGTAAAGACCACTACGTTATTCTTCTGTATATCTGTCAAGACTCTTTTTATCAGGAATGCGTAGAGGAACCAAATTTGAAATAATATCAAATAATCAAATTCACAATCCCTTGCAGTTGCGAATCAATAAAATTTGTAAGTTATCGCAATCAAAAGATCTGTCTGATCTGATCTGATTTTTAATACTCGCAAGAAAATAAGAAACCTAAAGGGTACTTCGCTCTGACCTAGAATCATGAAATGAAGCAATGTCTTATAGCACAATCATAGGAAAAAGTTGGAAAAGCGTATAGTAGTCACATCGCAAAAAAAAAACTCGGAAAATGTAGTACTACTCTTTTCTGAGACTCGATTTCCGCTATGGACGAACTATTCATATTCCTAGACATTTCTACGGAACCCTCGGTGTGCGAGTCCGCCTCACATTTGGTAAGTTTTTATCTTCGCATAGTCATGAGATCAACCTGTAGAAGTGTATCTTTCGTTCATCCTAACAACATAAAGTATTGCACCATCATATCAGCCTATCGCAGACCACTGCTGGACGTAAGCCTCCTTCAAAGAGTGTCACAGAGCACGATCTTCCACTTTTTTCACCAGCAACTGCCAACCATCTTCCTAAGGTCGTCGGTCCATCGAGCTGGGGGGCGTCCTACACTACGCTTGCCAAGGCGCGGTCTCCTATCGACCAAATTATTTGCTTCTATTAAATTAATCGCGTTTACGATGGAGGCACCGCGTTCAATTCTCACAGAAATCTTCAAGCTGACTGCGTAAGACACAAATTTAAATTCAAATGATTTATTGCATGTCTCATTAAATAATTAGTTTAGATGGAAGGCACAGACTAGTTATACATGTGACGCTCTGCAAGGCCATGGCAATTTGTGAGGGCTAACTATGTGCTTGCCAATTTAATTATCGCAGATATTAATTAACTGAAAATTTAAAAAATAATAATTCTAAAAAGTTTAAAAAAAACACATATGGAGCGTGTCCACCGATGAATACTGATTAGTTCTAAAAAGTAACAAATAATTGACAACTACCGATGATGCCCGAACTGCCTGAAGAGAGAGGCGCCAACATGGATCTTACAAGATAAGATCCAACTCACAAATATCCTAATAATAACCTTCCCATTATGTTGCTTGCCGAATGTTTCCGAAGCATTCGTCACGGCTCTCGCGGTGCTAATAGAGCAATTTGTTTTTCTTGTCCTATTATCACTTTCTTTCGTCTTCACACTCAACTTGGTTTGCAGTTTTCATTAAGGTTTGCAGTATATGTAGCAAAAAGCCAGGATATTTTTTATCAGTTTTTTGTCTAATCCTCATACTTTACGCTGAAGATTGAATTTTATTTTGCCAAGTGATAAGTGCAAATGGTAAATGCAAGTCCTATTACAGCCGGGCCTAAACACAAGCACATGCACTCATTACAGGAACGTGTCTCTAGCACAATCATTATAGGTAATCACAATATAAATCGGGCATAAGGTTCTCAAGTAAAAATGAGGAACGAAAATACGTCTCTGCGGAACATTCGGTTTGCATTACCTCATGTGGAAAAATAACTTTTCTATATATTCTCGAGTCTAGGTGTTGTGGTACCGCCGTTGTTTCTGATTTCTGTAACACTTGGATCCTAAGTAGCTTAAGCACTTATTGTAGGATCCGAGAAATGTATTTGATGTTGTTGAAAATTTAAAAACACTTTATCATACAATAGGCGTATAAACATCATATAATAGGCGTACAATGCCGTAGGATAAGATTTTTTATTCTGTAACAAAAGCGTGACAATTCGGACAAAATGGCGGCAAAAGGCAAGTACACAATACCATTTTTACTAAAGATCATTATCCTTTTTGAATGAAATCCAAAAAATCGTTACTTTCACCAAGGGAATTAAAGATTGAACCGGTTCAGTCAGGCATGCTGCTGTCAATTAAGTAAATCCTCTTTTTTGGTAATCTTCGTATAATCGATCCAATTACTGAATAATAACCACATTAAATTATGAGTTAATTCTGATTGTAGAGATTACTTATCATGTTTTTGTTTACTTAGTGTAATTTAATAAAGACTTTTAATATTATCTTCAAATAGGTAGATGAATATAATTTTATCAACCTAACTCCCAAAATTACTGTAATTAATGTTAAAACTTAATTCTTATTACCAACTTTCATTTTTACACCAAATTAAAAAAGAAAGAGGTTCCCAATTCTATTGTCTGTTTTTTTTGTTTGTTACGTTAACATAAATAACGTTTATCTTTTTCAAATGTAAACAGATTTTTATAAAATTAATAAATAAACTTCATTTGCCATAAACATAGTATACGGAGAAGTTGAAGAGAGTTACATAGAATATTATGCACCAATGTTTATTTTTTAAGAGTATTAACTTAGGGAATGGTCTCAAATAATGTTTACTGATCAATGATCGATGTTTCATTCGATCGTACGGAACTTTAAAAAGACGGAAAGAATGTCACTTGCACACTCTGCATGTATGCACACAGACAATGTTATAAATTAAACCCAGAAAATAGCCATTGGGCTTTTCGGCCGAAACACAAAAACCCCGTAACACACTATCTGATTTACAACCTTACCGCAGCCGTATCTGTCGGTGCTCTCTTATCTGGGTCTCCGGTCCGGGTCGATAATTTACCGAACGGCCCGGACGGCCCTAGATCGTTCGGAAGTGGCTTAATAACGTTTTATGTGGTATTTTAATCTCTTTGTTACAACTTAGTATACGTTATAGACGTGTGATAACTTGATAAAGATCTTGCGGCGAAGAAAACCGCAGTGTGTGTAATATACGTCCCACAGCTGGACACAGGCTTCACCTTAACTGCGAGATGGTTTGAGCTTACTTCACCATGCGGGCCCAGTGCAAATTGGTAGAGGGGTGTTGTAAGGCCAGTGAATTAACCTTACTGTGTCATTAAGCCGCCCTAAGGCCTCTGACTAGGCTGCACGACTAGCATCAAGCGATATTAGCCTGATTCAAATTTTTAAAGTGCGATGCTTGTGATAATTAACACTAATTAATATGATTGGAATGGTCAAAAATCCACTTACAACCGCGGCGTAGGTGGCTTAACTTTTGTAGATACTAGTTTTGCCGCTCAATCTTTCATTCATAGTTTATCGATAGTTCATTAGTTGGCAGCGATCGAAACTATCGATACTATCGATAGTATTGCTATTTACCGATAGTATTGCAGTAAAAGAGATATCGATACTATCGATTATCCTATCGATCGTAAAGATGAATTTAGCGTTCAACTATCGATTGCAAAACTATCGATTTTTCGGCAACACTAGTAGACACTACCAAAGCGCGGCTGTTTCTAAGATACAAGCACCTCCTGATCAAGCATACGTAAATGAGAGACAATAGAAATTCTATTGTTGTGCGGTCTCATGAGACCGCTTAGATATTAACAGGTTATCTGTAGGTTAAAGATATTTTACTGGTCTACGCAAGTTCACACCTATTCCTCTTAATTTCTCTTTGAACTGTTAAATATATGCGTTTATCCGGGCCTTCAAAGGGTACGAACCCGGTTTAATAGTTTTATTATTGCGGCCTATATCACAGAATGATTTAAACATAACTTTAGCAGACGTCAAGCGTGTAAGCTTGTTATAAACCTTTTGATAACATCACCTGTAAAATACCTGATATTTAACAACGTATTATTCTTACAGTAGATTCTTGTTCAAGTATTCTGTGGTGCACTGTATCGTAGAGTAAAGCAAAGTATAATACTGTAGAAAAACTTAACATTGATATTAATTTAACTAAAAAAATATTCAAATTTAAATTCAATTTTTTTTATTCTGTACCATTTTTTTTTTTTACATCTATTGTAGTGATTGAGGATTTCCTTTTAAGTAAATAAATACTTGTGTTAGGAAATCCCACCTCTCCATATCAGCGATTTACATTAGTGATACCTATTAAGTAGATGATAAGGGCCTTACTACAAAAAAAACAGACCAGGCCCAAACACTGCCCAAAATTCAGCCAACCAATTAAAAAGTATGGTAACAAAACCGAGACCTGTGGGATGTGTCAATATTCCAAACTGTATGGCTACTCCCCAGACACAGTCCAAGCCCAGTCCATCCCCTCTGCAGCAAGGCCATTAGGCCATTAATGTTTGATTACAAATGTTTTTTTTTAACAGTTAAAATTTAAAAAGTTTTTTTTAAGAGTTAAAATAATTTACTTACGAAAAATAACAGACAAACGCATTAGTGTGTGTATGTTTGTGTGAGTGTGTGTGTGTGTGTGTGTGTGTGTGTGTGTGCGTGTGTGTGTGTGTGTGTGTGTGTGTGTGTGTGTGTGTGTGTGTGTGTGTGTGTGTGTGTGTGTGTGTGTGTGTGTGTGTGTGTGTGTGTGTGTGTGTGTGTGTGTGTGTGTATTAGGAATGTGAGAACAAGTAGGTAAGCAAGTTTGCTTACGCAGCGTCTTTAAAAAAAAAAGTAAGAATAAGTGTAGGGCATGCCTGGTTAAGTTTATAAAATACTATGTATTCTTAATATTTTGTTTCATTTGTGTAGAATTAATATATAGAAAAAAGGAGCTAAACAATATTAAGTTTAAAAAATTTATTTAGAAAATAGTTAATGTGCTGATCTCACTCGATAATTATGCTTACACTACTAACTATATTAATAACTTCTACGTAAATAAATATAAAACCAACGGAAATGTATTCGTATAGCATTCAAAATCTCTACTAAAAGCCCAGTGACCAAACCCTTTTCTCTATAAATAAAGACAGATGGCGCTGTTATTTTGTTCCCAACTCAGGGTGCTTTAAATAAATTGGCATTGCAATAGTGCTGTGAAAAAAAAACTATTTTTATCGATATTTAATGTAATCGTATGAACTGATGTAATTAGGTATATTAGGGAACTTAACAAGTAATGTTTATAAATTAGTAAAGTTTCGGCTTTGATTCATGGTTCAGGTAAATTCGGTATCGGACTTTTTCTAATTTGTGTCAGGTTTTAGAGTTCAGGGGGTCATCCCTTCGGAAAAAAAATTGATAACTCTTGATGACTTTGATGTCCTATCTGTTTAATATTTGGAAAGTATTTTTTTGGAATTCATTGATTTTGATTCTATACATTTACTTATTATATTTAATAGCATTATTTAATTTATACGTTAGTTTATTTATGTTTGTGAATTGTTACTCTGTTCATTTAATCAATTTTAATTTGAATGTGTGCAATAACTTTAAGTTTTGAGAAGCAAAGGTCAACAAGGCGGAGCGTTGCATTACGATTATGCTGTTTGTATGAGAAAACCTATTTTTATTTGAGTTTGCTCTGCTGCATTGCTTCCGAACTAACGCCCTTATTAGGGGTTTTCCTCTAAGAGTGACAGAGCAAGAAAGAAATTTAGCCACAGACACCTTGCCCCGACCAGACAAAACCTGCTTCCTAATTTTTACAACACTATCGCCATCTAGAAAATACATCACTCACCTTTTACGAGTCGATGCTTGCCGCACCATATTAAATTCGAATTAGGAACTGTTTATTCCTTTTAAAATTCATACAAGTGTTTTTGGAGTTTTTAAACTATATTCGCAATAGGATAGAGAAGTACTTTCTACAAAACTATCGATACATGAATGATTATTGATTATTCTGCAACACTATTATGCAGGAAAACCTAAGTTATTTACTTTGATTTACAATGCGAATATGTTGACAGTGAAATAATAACTTTGAAAATGAGAGACGACCTTTAGTTGCTACTCGTATGTTGATATAATTTGTTGGTGTTTAATCTTCTTTACTGTTTCAGCCATGGCTTTGCTTGTGTAGAATTTTTTTACCGTTTGTTTGTCCGTTTAAAATTAAACATTAGTAAAATAATAATAATAATAATTTAATCCATTGATATAATACTAAGTGACGCTATTGATGTAACTATTATAATTTAGGAGCATGAATAATAACTATTGTTTAATAATTGTAAATGAAATGCTGATATTGGTGAGATTAATTTTATCAAATAATTGTGTTCACGAATGCCTCATAGAGGTTATAATGTAACTATTTTATTACCATCTTTTTATGCCTATTAACTGTACTGCTATTGGTTTACATTATAAAGTGAATAAATGAATAGGAATATGAATTATTATTTTTAACTAAAAGTCTTCTTTTGCTTAGCAAGGATTCTAGAAATGAGTTGAGATACACATAACTAGTTAGTAATTCCAATGTGGCTTAACATTACAAAATAATGATTTATTACTTAATTATGCTTTAAAGGCTGAACCGCTTTAATTATACTTCGGCACAAATGTAGATAAATAAATAATAATGCATATATTAATAAACATGCGCCAAACAATTCGCCATGATCATTTTCCCAATTTCAAAAAGATCCGAGCCAATTTAAGGAGATCGTCTTTTGAACCGACCCAAACCGGGACTAGAGCCGAAAGCTCTCTGCGTTGAAGGCAAACTACGACGCATCTACACAAATCAGAGGCTCAATTCCCGTAATTTGACAATAGCCGCAATCCGGTGTCGATCCGCTCCCAGTAACATAACAGCCCAGTAACGTAACATCCCAGTAACAGTCCCAATAACATATATAACATACATAGTACCACGATCACAAACGGTATTCTCGTACACTTTTAATTTGAACTTATTATAAAAACTATTCTGATATGACTGAAAATAGAGCAAAAATTTTTTTTTAAAATGATGACATCGATTTTTTTTAAACATCAGATACATTGCTCTGATTCTATGTTAAGTAGCTTAAGCACTTGTGTTACAGAAATTAGAAACAACGACGGTACCACAACACCCAGACCCAGAATATAGAAAAGTTATTTTTCTACCGGGTATCGAACCCGGGACCTCAGAGCGACACCAAGTCCGGTATGCTCGCCACTCGGCTACGGAGGTCGACGACCTATTTCAATATATCTATCTTTCTATCTGAACGTGCAGTTTCCTTAGTATGATTTCTCTCAGCCCAGCAAGTAGGTAATGAAATTCGTTATTCCCAAGTACCCAAATATACGAAGTATCCGATCCCACAGTTGTAAGATGAGAATACCAAAGGCGGACAAAAATAATTCAAACGGAAAAAGCGTGAATTATTTACATTTTGCGCATCAAGACAACCATTTGTAAAGTTGGCCACTGCCTAAAACAGGGTCACAAAAAAACTTTTGCGCTAACCCAAATTGTAACACAAAGACACTTTTAGAAAACAATAAAAACTCATAGCCGTTGAAAATATTTAAATGCCGTAAAGGTGGGTACGTTTTGCTATCAAAACTGTAGTCCGCTGGGTGCTCCCCAAAATCCACTGAAAGAACTTTTAACGACCGTTTCATAACTTACAAATTTGTCCCCACGCTATTACAAACAATATTGACCTTTCTGTAATTCGTAATACGTGTTTCTCTAACTGCAAATCGGATTGAAACTTGCTTATGAATTGCCAATTGGACCCAGATAAAAAATATTCGATTTCGATTCGTATTGCTTAGATAGTAAGACTGAATAGAACGGTATGACTAAGATAGCACATAAGTATGACAATAGTAGCAATCGAGACAATTCATGAATAAATGTATGAATGGTTTTAGAATAGTTTTCCTATATGAAGCGTGTATGGACTGTCCGTTTTTTCTCCATGAATATTGTTTGTTAAATGATTTATGCCTCTCTTTCTGGGTTTATGGCGTATTGATGCGGTCCTCGGAATTTTATTATTCGTGTGATGAGTATGGGCAGTTTGCATGACGAATACTGATTGAATCGATACTTGTGCATAATGTAAGCTTAATATAGTGGCCTCACTTCTAGCCACACGAAGTAAAAAAAAAACATAATGAAAAAAATTGCATGACTTAATAAGTCAAACATGAGGACATTCCACTTTGTTAACATCATTGATTTACCACGTTTACAGCAAATAAATATTTCTGATTTCTGAAGCAAGACGCGGTTGGTAATCTCCTTCCACGGAGCACATACCCTATAATGTCATATGATTCGTTTGACAAAATTTTCCGCCATGTTTTTTACCAACTTTCATAAGAACTTGAAGTGACAAACTTTTTGCCTTAATATCATTATACCAAATAAAACTAGAAACACAAACAAAACGTTCTAAATTATTAAATTTTAGCGATTATTTACATTCTGTATTAATTTAAATTTAATAAATCAAGTTGTTACCTAGTTAAAGGGCTATGACGCACCGACAGACCATCAACGTTGTAGTAAATGACGTACATTTCTGTTAAATTGTTATCTGTTAACTTGTAGACTAATACTTTAAATATAACACATTATATTTTTATATGGTTTGTCTGTTTACGATAATATGCAAGAGCTTGTTTTTACTAAATGGCTTGTGCAGTATATGCCCATAACTATTCTGTAAGTGTCTACTTTTATTTTTTATATATTTTATTTAAAGATGTACAAAACAGGTTACATCCATTATGAGTTGCAAAATTACAAATAGGTAATTATAGCTTAAAGACTAGGTTGCTACCCTTAACATGTACTTACTTTGTTTGATGTGTGTTCCAACATTACCAAATAAGGACATGAATTTGCCCAAAGCAATGCACCGTGACGTCGGCGGCTAGGATTGGTCCACGTATCGCAAGATCGGAGGGGGCTCATAGAAGAAGCGACGTTTTGAAAATTTGAACCCGCCATTAATTAACTAGCTCACAGAGTGTCGAAACTGATTTGTACCTTTTACTTAAACTAATAAATATTATCTAAAGTTAAAATCGTCGCAGAGTTATTTCTACTACGCCTCATCGAAACATATGGACCTTCGACGCCAAATTTGATGAAAAAACCATACCAGACTGACTATTGAAGCGAAGCGCAAGATCGTTTAAGAAACCGCTAAAAACTACCCTGGTGAGGTTGAGGTAGCGGCTTATGCAGTTTGGAAGTCAATGAGAAGTGGAAAAAGGCACATAGATCCGCAAAGTTGTGAGAAACGTCGGTCCCGTACCTGAAAACGCGCATAGGTACGTCCAGCCATCCTGCCTATTCCTGCTTCATCTCCATTCCCACTGTGTAATATTTGCTGTTCTGCTAATTTCAGTGTTAACTACAAGTGCAAATTACTTCTTGTCGTGCCCTACTACGTGCCTTTCGCTATAGCAAGTATTCATCATTTAACTGTAAGTACTTAACTCCATTTTCACTACACTCCGCCGAAATGAGTTTAGATATCCAATCCCGTGATAAATCTCCTTATAGATCTAGTGATGATAGCTTATTTAAAGAGTTGGTTAAAAAGCGCGGTATAGTTAGGGGTAGGTTAACTAGGTTTGCAAATCATTTATCGTCACTCAAAGGTGAAACTATGTCTAGTAAAAATTGTATAGATCTTAAATTGCGCATTCAAGGAGCTAATAACTTGTTTTCAGAGTTTAACGAAATTCAAAATAAATTAGAGGAAATAGCCACCGACACTGAAGAACAGTTATCACAAAGAGATTTATTCGAGGATAGTTTCTATAGTACAATGTCGCAAGCCGAATATCTTTTAAATTCGAATCAGATCGCTGACAATTCCGAGGGTGGTAGCAGTCACAAGCATAAATCGATAAAATTGCCTACTATTTCTATGCCCACCTTCAATGGCTCATGTGAGCAATGGCTCGAGTTTAGGGATACTTTCCTATTATTAGTGCACAATTCTAACGACCTAAGCAATATAGAAAAGTTTCATTACCTTAAGTCATCGCTAAAGGAAAGTGCGGAATTAGTGATCAATTCAGTAGAATTCTCCAGTGATAATTATTCTGTTGCTTGGGAATTGCTTCTCAACCGCTACAATAATAGCAGATTATTAGTACATAATCACGTCAAATCCTTATTTACTATGCAGGCTATAAATAAAGAGTCACCTGTTTTAATTAGAAAACTAATAGATACCGTGCTAAAGAATTTGCGTTCCTTGAAAATTCTTGGTGAACCTACTGAGTCGTGGGATACGTTAGTCATCTATATAGTAGTTTCAAAATTAGACCCGACTACAGAACGCGAATGGGAACAATGTAAGGGAATGTTAATATCTAATTCTAATGAATCTAAAAAACAACTCAAGATTGACGACTTAATAGGGTTTCTTAAGGATCGCGCCGATTTGTTGGAAACATTGCAAGTATCACACAGCAAAACTAATCCCGATACTAAGAAAAATTATTCGCAAAATCAGTCTAAGATTCACTGCAATGCCGCCACAAATAATCCAACAGAACGTCACTCACGCGATTTTGTGAAGAGAACCTGTTTACTTTGTAACGCAAGTCACCCACTTTATTCTTGTCAAAAATTCATTGATAGTAATTTGGAATCTAAACTTAAATTAATTAACGACAAAAGGCTATGCATGAACTGTTTACGTTCTGGTCACACTATAGATAGTTGTAGGTTTGGGCCATGTCGAATGTGTAACAAAAAACATAACTCGTTAGTTCATCCCGGTAGCCCTAATGTTGTTTCGAGTAATAGCTCCGCCGCCTTCCCTGTGTCGCACGGTACTAGTGGGCAGCTGCCTGCACCGCTCGTTGCGCCCGAGATGCAGCCCGCTCCCACCACATCACACTTGTCGTGCGCGTCATTACTCATGCAAATTCCTAAGATTCAAGCAAATAAGGCACATTTAAGCTCGCAATGCACACAATCTACAGTTTTGTTATCGACCGCCTTGGTTATGATAGCCGATCATCGCAATAATTATCACCCGGCCCGCGCGCTTCTAGACAGCGGCAGCCAGCGATGTTTCATTACTAAATCTTTATGTAATTTACTTCAAACGCCAGTTTTACAGTCCACTCACGAGATACGCGGTGTAGGTAATTCGGTTACAAGCTCGACGCAAACGTGTAGTGTCGAGATTAAATCGCGCACAGAATCCTTTGTTGCGCATTTGGAATGTTTTGTTTTGCCTACAATTACGTCATCGATACCCGCAATAGCAATTGTTCCCGCGCAACTGAATATTCCTGAAAATATTCAATTAGCAGATCCGCAATTTTATCAAACTCAAAGTATTGACATTCTTATAGGCGCGGATATATTTTGGGATTTGATAAAGAATAATAAATTTAAGTTAGCCAATGGGCCATTCTTGTTAGATACAAAATTGGGATGGATTATTTCCGGACCTATTTGTTCTATTCCGCGTAATGATAGGTACATTCAATGTAACTTTTCGCATTCAATTGAGTCTCAACTAAGACAGTTTTGGGAACTCGAAGAAATTCCTCGGGAATGTAGGGACACGCGCACCGAGGAAGAACGTGCATGCGAGGAACATTTCATCAAAACTACTACGCGCAATATCGATGGAAGGTTCTGTGTACGTATACCCTTTAAAAAAAGCCCTGATTCCCTAGGTGAAAGTTATACGCAGGCTGAACGTAGGTTTTTGGCCCTTGAAAAGCGATTGCAGCGGAATGATAGTTATAGGCAACTTTATAGTGACTTCATTCATGAGTACATACGTTTGGGTCATATGAGTCGCGTTGAGCGTTATGGGTCATCCCATTATTTTCTGCCTCATCATGGCGTTTTGCGCGAACAGAGCAGCACAACCAAATTGCGAGTCGTCTTCGATGCCAGTGCTGCGTCAAGTAATAATGTGTCGCTAAATGAATTACAAATGATAGGCCCAGCAATACAGGGTGATCTCTTTCCTATATTATTGCGATTTAGATGTCACAAATATACCGCTTGCGCAGACGTTGAAAAAATGTACCGGCAATGTTTAGTTCATGAGGATCAGCGTGACTTTCAATTAATTTTATGGCGTGACGATCCTTCTGAACCCTTGGGTGTCTATCGTCTTAATACAGTCACTTACGGGACAGCTTCAGCGCCATTTCTGAGTTGTAGATGCCTTAAACAACTTGCAATCGAAAGTACTGATCCTGACGTCATAAGGGTAATAAGCCAGGATTTTTACGTTGATGACATGATTACAGGTAGTGACAGTAAGGAAGAGTTATTGAAAATTTGTTCCACAGTAGAAAGAGTCCTAAATTCAGGCTGTTTTCCTCTTCGCAAGTGGATGTTAAATTTTGATGTCAATGATCCAGTAATTGATCAGTCTGATTTATTCAAGCCCTTATCTTTAGTCAACAATACAAGTTCCAAAACTTTAGGTTTGGGTTGGAATCACTTTAGTGACGAATTTTATTTTAGCACGCAATTTGGTAAAGATGATGAAATTATTACAAAACGTTATATGATGTCAAACATTTCACAAATCTTTGATCCTCTGGGACTATTAAGTATATTTATAATGATTGCAAAAATATTATTGCAGAAACTATGGCTGCTAAGAATAGGTTGGGATGACAGGGTTCCAATAGAGGTCGAAAAAACATGGGAACGGTTTTCATCTTCTGTGCTTAGTTTAAATGAAATCCGCGTACCACGTCATGTCATAGGTGCTGGTCCGGTGCGTCGGGAATTACACATTTTTTGCGATGCCTCGGAGTGCGCGTACGGTACATGCATATACATACGTACTATCAATTATGATTCTGTAACAGTCAGGTTGTATTGTTCGAAGGGAAAGGTTGCGCCGTTAAAACCAGTCAGTATCCCAAGATTGGAGTTGTGTGGGGCTTTATTGGGTGCCAGGCTATATAATGCAATTCGCGAATCGCTCAATTTTCAATTTGATAATATTATTTTTTGGTCTGATTCAACGATTGTACTGGGTTGGCTGCGTATGGCTCCTAATTTGTTGAAAACTTTCGTGCAAAACCGAGTAGCTGAAATTCATGAAATCACAAAGGACTTACCTTGGTGCCATGTAAGCGGAAAGAGCAATCCAGCTGACTTAGTGTCACGAGGGGTCAAGTTAGAGGACCTTAAGACTTCCACTTTATGGTGGGAAGGGCCTACATTCCTCCGCGACCTTAAATTCGATTGCAATAACTCGATTTTTGAACAGCCACATATAGCACAGTTAGAGTTACCAGAAATAAAGCCTGTTCAGCCTATCCACTTATTAGTGACCACATCAGAAGTATCATTGTTTCCTTTTGAAAGATTCTCTCAATATAATCGTTTGAAACGAACTTGCGCATATGTATTACGTTTTATTAATAATATACGACACAAAGATAATGATCGACGTGGAGTTCTTACTATTGACGAACTTAGAGAGGCGGAAATGATGCTGGTGAGATTGTCTCAACAAGAGTCTTTCTCGAAGGAATATAATATATTATTAAATAATAGTCACTTAAAAAATACACACAATTTAAGTAAATTTAATTTATTTATGGATAGCGAGAATATATTACGAGTAGGCGGTAGAATAAAAAATTCACCGAATTTTTCTTTTGATAAAAAGCACCCAATGTTGTTATCTTCAAAGCACTGGTTTTCTTTGTTGTTATTTCGTTCCGAGCACAAGCGCCTACAACATGCTGGTCCGCAAACGCTTTTGTACAACACACGAGAAGTATACTGGATAGTTGGAGGTAGGAATCTTGCTAAACATACTGTACATAAATGCGTTATTTGTACGCGTTTGAGAGGCAAGACTTTATCTCCCATAATGAGCGATTTACCTGAACAGAGAATTACTCCAAGCTTTCCATTTTTACGTTGCGGTGTAGACTACGCTGGGCCGGTGCTCATCCTGAACCGCAAAGGAAGGGGCTCAAAACTTATAAAAGCGTATATTTGTTTGTTTGTTTGCTTTGTGACTCGCGCAATTCACTTGGAACTTGTCAGTGACCTATCCGCGGATGCCTATCTTCTAGCGTTAAAAAGGTTTATCGCACGGCGAGGCAAACCTGCTGAAATTGTCTCTGATAATGGTAGAAATTTTGTAGGACTTGCTAATGAATTTTCAAAATTTTTAACTAACTGTTCTAAAGATATTATTGAATACGCTACAAATGAAAACATCAAATTCCGGTTTATAGTTCCTTACACGCCTCATTTCGGAGGACTTTGGGAGGCTGGAGTTAAGTCCTGCAAACACCACATGTTACGAGTAGTTGGAAATGCACACTTGACTTTTGAAGAGTTCAGCACTGTATTAACACAGATTGAGTCTATCCTGAACTCCCGTCCTCTTAATCCCATGTCCACTGATCCGAACGATTTCCAACCCCTGAGTCCTGCTCATTTTCTGGTTGGTCGTCTCCTAACAGCGCCTGCGACTGAACAGCTGACTGATGTCCCTGTCCACCGACTAACGCGCTACCAGCGAATCGAACAAATAAGACAACATTTTTGGACCAGGTGGAGCAAGGAGTACGTCTCGGAACTACAAACTAGAACTAAATGGAAGGAGCACAAGGCTGATCTTCAGACTGGCACGATGGTCGTTATCAAAGAAGACAACACGCCGCCTTTAAAATGGAGTCTAGGGCGCATTATTTCCACGCGACCAGGAAAGGATGGGATTTCCAGAGTAGCTGACATACAAACCGCCTCTGGAGTTATCAGACGCGCGTTTCCTCGAATCTGCCCTTTATTCTGATAACCATGAAGACAACAGTTGGACGCTGGTGCTTCCAAGGCCGGGGGCATGTTCCAACATTACCAAATAAGGACATGAATTTGCCCAAAGCAATGCACCGTGACGTCGGCGGCTAGGATTGGTCCACGTATCGCAAGATCGGAGGGGGCTCATAGAAGAAGCGACGTTTTGAAAATTTGAACCCGCCATTAATTAACTAGCTCACAGAGTGTCGAAACTGATTTGTACCTTTTACTTAAACTAATAAATATTATCTAAAGTTAAAATCGTCGCAGAGTTATTTCTACTACGCCTCATCGAAACAATGTGTAATTTAAACTTATATTTAAATACATTAAAATAGTTTCTTGCCGGTCCATCTCGCTCACACCCTGTTCTCCGATCTAAGTTACTACATATTTTGATAGACGGCACCAATAGCAATTATGTTTGCAGTGCATCCCTCCAAAAATGGGCAGCCTTCTTTAAATTCCTGAGTGTACACAGCTGCACACACGAAGATCTGTTTCTCGTCGCACCGATAGTGCGGTTCGTGATATGGAATTCTGGTAATAAAAATTTAAAAAATCGCCACAGACAAAAATAAATCAAATAAACCGTAAGCCTTCTCACCGAAATATCTCTGTGTGTGTCTTCCCCATTTATTATGTGTTTTCTTTTACTGTGTGATACGGGACCCTAAAAATAAACTTAAGTGGAGCCTACTGGGTTCGCATTGTGGCTTGCGTGTTACATAAATGTCTGATGTAACTTTCTGGTGTCATATTGTTCGGTGATACATCGCTTTTTGCTCGTGATTTAGTTAAAAGCTAGGCTTGGCTTGCTGCCATTTATTTGTTCTTGTCGTTCAATTTCGAAGATTTTTTTTAATCAAATGCACTAAAATCTATTTGTTTTCTGAGAGGCTGTTTGCGATTTTGTGTGTAAAATATATTTTATTTAGGCTAATAAAAATATTCCATAATAACCATATTGTAACCAAGTAGGGAAGACCATATTTATCCTTATTGTCAACTATAGTTGACTATGGGTAGGTTGACTGGGTCGAAAACTAGAATTCTTTAAAAGTATTGCGTCATTGAACTGAGCGTGAAATTTTAATGCCGTTGTCCGGTAATTGGGCGCAAAAAAGAAACTGTTTCTCGGACCCAGATAAAATAAATAGATTGTTTTCACAATCACATCAAGCGAGCTTTCACACACAGACACATACAAACACACACACGCACACACAATACTAGCATAACCAGGCATAAGCATCGTTCTCTTTATAATTTCAAAATTAGCGTAAATTAAGACTGTTAAGACTGTACCGAAGAGAGGAGGTTACCTGTTGCCTGTAATACAGGTTTATCCTACCATAGGCAACAGTTGTCATTATCTCTATAAATTAAATATTTGTATGCGTGATACTTACTGTGCTGTTGCTGTGTTTTTGTTAAGAGAAAATTGTACAAAAATATCTATGAAATAAAGAATATCATATCATATTATACCAATTATCTAGCCCTAAACTAAGCAACTATGGCGACTAGATAACAGTTTATATTTTTAAGAGTTGCTTTAACATTCGTTTTAAAAATGATGTTATTTTACATTTGGGTTTCATAAGCGCCTTAGAAGTAGTAATTACCATATGCGATGATCAACGCTAAGATCTTAACATGTGCCACACTGAACGCGAATAATTAAAACAACTCAACTTTGCGAAACTTCACTTGATGTATTATTTTAAGTACTGACATTAACAAAGATTTTGTTGCAAAATTTCCGACATAGTTAGGAGTTTTTGAGACAAATAACGAGACGCGAACGTTCATAAATGTTTCTACTTACTGTTTACTGTTCATTTTAACGATCGCTTGTTACCGGATCGTAAAGTTTTGAATTATACTAATAGACTAGCTTATACCCGCGACTTTTCCTGGATTTTGAAAAAAGCACTTGGCTCTTGGAAAAGCATACTTAAATGAAAATATTTTAATACAATTCGTCAAATAATTTACAAACCCTCATGATCATGATCAGTCATGATCTCTAAGAAATTAACATCTCAGTATTACGAGGTACTAGCTAATGTATTTTTGCCAGGTTCATCTCGTAACAAAGAAACCAACCAACCAACTCGTAAACCTTGTTTTTTTGTCTTTAGTTTCTTTTTGTATAGTCATCATCATCATCATCATTTCAGCCATAGGACGTCCACTGCTGAACATAGGCCTCCCCCAGTGACTTCCAGATTGGCCGGTTGAAAGCGGCCCGCTTTTTGTATAGTACTAAGGTGCAATCAATTGCCTTTATGTTAACGTTAATCGCTTGTATCTTGTCACATTGACTTTACTTCATAATTCCCAATTTATATAGCAGATAGAAACCGCATTTGTTAACACATCAAGTTCAAATATGATGTTTACGTGAGTCAATCACAAAAATAGGTAACAGTATTTTATACTCGTCATTTTTACGCATGTGACTCACAACTTGTGAGTTGTAGCATATTAGAAAACCTTTACATACGGGCCCTTCGTAGTAGTAAAATATGGGACAGTAGAGACCCCGAAATTTAGTGAAGTCACTTTGGTAGTACTGATATGAAGCCGGTATATTACAAGGCCTACTGCGAGTACTCACTCGCTCGGAAATTATTTATTACTGCGCACGCGATGATTTATGTGCATTTTGTTCAGAAAAAGGTTCGGAAGATTGCAGAGTTGCGATCCCTAGTTCGGATCTGGTTTGGGGTACTAGCCTTAATAACTTGGGTATCTTTTGGTTTGCATTTACCACGAATGTGTGGAAGTTTATCTATTTACTCGGAAATATGTTTATATTTTTTTATATTACGCTAGACGACTTACTTAAGCCTTCGCGTTTCACTTACCCTTGGTACATCGGAAAAACAATGGAAAACAATAAGGAAAAATTTTTAGTAGCACGCGAAAGGATATTATCATGGCTTTGATGGAAGAAATTAACATTCTTGTATTATCAAGTAAGTAACTTTTTTACCGAGCGAATCTCCCAACACAATCTGTACCGAGCTAAATTAAATTACTAACGTAATTTTTATTCGGTATGAAATATGGTAAGTTCATCTACGATGCGGTTATTGTGAATTAAAATCATTAGAAATACACCGATATGTAGCCAAATCGGTCAATAGCTGAGTGATCGTAAGGTTTAAATCCAAAATGCTGACTGGAAATCGATATGGACATGAAAAATTGCGGTAGTCTTTGTTAAAAAATTGCTTTAGAACGACTGAGAGAGCTTTTGGCATTAAGTTCGCCATTTACACTACTTTATTGTGCAATGAAGTGTAAACAATAAACCAATAAAGACGGCTAATCTAGACGACGTGGTCAGAATCCTCAAATTCTGAGGACTTTACTAAGAAAGACGATGATCCACATTTAACAAACGATACAACAAGAGATCAACCTGTCGCATCAAACAAGGAAATATTTTACCTGCAAAACGGTGCTAGAATCTATGTTCAACTGAAACAAGTAAACGCTGTAGTATAAATACACATAGTAGGCCCGTCTATTTAAAACTTTGCAAGCGGAATGCAGGGAGCGGTGATAAAATGTGCGTCGAGGCCCGCGTCTTTCAATGCAAAACAAAGAATTCGAGTTAGAGTACCCTTTAATAAGAGTAACCCCGCTCTCATTCTTCTTCTTCTTCTTATAGTGCCTCTCCAATTATTAAAGGCTGGCTACCAGCTCCTAAAACTTGTCCTAATTTTTGGCGAGGTGGACTAACTGGGCTGCATTCGTTATTCCTGTCCATTCCCGGTTATCGCGGAGCTCACACTTCCTTCTGCGACGGACATGTCTCTTCACGGCGCGACATGTTGGTTGTCCTTCTATGAACGTAAATTAGATGATACATGTGAATCGAATGTTGCTCTACCTTACTATATAAATATTTATTAAATATGAAATCTCTTTTTCTCTCTTGTCTACTAGTATACAGGGTGTAACGAAAAGGTGAAATAAAACTTTAAGGGGTTATTCTACGGCTAAATTACATCAACTTTTCCTATGGGACTAACATCGGAATCGCAAAAAAAAAACACTTTCCCATACTAAAACGCGACCAGCTGACCAGCATCAGTTTGTATGGAAACGTCAATTTTTTTTTTGAGATTTTGATGTTGGTCCCATAGAAAAAGTTGATGTAATTTAGCCGTAGAATAACCCCTTAAAGTTTTATTTCACCTTTTCGTTACACACTGTTAGTAAATGGTGATAAATAATGTAGAAATAGGTAAAGTTTTTCTAATACTAGGGCTACGTTTGTTCATGATCTTGGACGCGGTTAGTCTATTTATTACATTTGTAGCCATCTAGATCAAGATATTTTCGTTTTTGCTCATTAAAATTAAACACTTTTCACTCACACTTCACTATGTCTGTCCGTTTGCCTGTGGCTTAGCTTAGAGACTCTTACTACAAAAAAGCCGTGATTTTGCAAATATTAATCACGCCCACAAAGTGGTACAATAAAATCATCTTTATTGCAAATCTAAGGTGACTGCTGTGGTGTCTGACGTATATTAATTTAAGCATATTTACCAAGATTTTACGGCCTATTATTTAAAATATTTTGTAAGCAGTAAACCCACTGCATACCCTTTTATTTTACAAATTCTCGGAGCTATTTGTCCCGCCCTGGGGCGGCGCCAAGTGCGCGAGATTTGCACCAGACATATCTCAGCGTGCTCTTGAATACATAAATTGTTACTTTACTACTACAGCCTCGAGAAAGACACGTACTTTAGATGGACAGATTCTTTATTGCACTGTGAAACTGTTTGTGCAAGCAAAAAACAACAGATTCTAGCTTCAAGATAAGATGTGCTTACACGTTTTACAAGTTCACAGTAAGCTCTCACACCTTATTTTAAAAGCGACTGGGCAGCGTTCGGATAACCACACAAGATCTTCTCTTCCACAACACCTGTGTTACTAGTGATAATAATTATATGAAACTAAAATGTGACCTGTAACCTGGGCTTTGGCTACTTACCATAGGATCAGAGCAATGTATGTGATGTTTAATATTTATATATTATATATTTATATTTACCTCTCACTATGAGCCACATAAAAAGGTCAAAATTACACAGCATGGCAAATAGAAAGGGCTGTGCTCGGCATGTCTTTGCGAGATCGAATCAGAATGGAGGAGATTCGTGTTGAACAACGCTTACATAACCTGACAGATTAGCAAGCTAAAGTGTCAGTAGGCGGGGCACATAGCACTTAAAACTGACGGCCAATTAGGCGGAATGGTTCTAGAATGGAGGCCACGTACTGGCAAGCGTAGCGTAGGATGTCTGCCCACAAGGTGGACAGACGACCGGTAAAGGTTGCAACAAGCCGCTTTCAACCCGCAATCTGAAAGATCCTAAGCCAAAACATTTGTATTATAGAAATCAGAATCAGAACCCTTTAATATGGTGTCAAAAGTTAAAGGATCTGGTCTTGCCAATTAATCCGACTTCTCCCACTTGGCCTCTTGCTTTCGACTCTGTTAGTTAGTTAATAAGCCTAAGTATTTCAAGATTCTTTAAGAATAAAATTGCCCCTTTCAGTCAAGTCAAATTCTAATATTTAATAAAAACGAGCAGTCATAGAAAAATTCTTAAATGTATTTTTTTACACAAAAAAACTAATTAAAAATGTAATGAACCTTAAAGCTGCCGTTAGCAACAACGTTTAAGTAAATAAGCTTCTGAAACTAATCAACGCAGAATAATGAACAACCACAAACCTAACCACATTTTTTAAAACTAGAAATTTAATTGCATCCCATTTTTTAACTACGAGTAGATGTTATGAATCTGATGAGAAATGTCTGGAATTAAAATTTACAAAGTGGCTCAATTAGAAGACTGATTAATTATTCCTTTGTAACAAGTTTTCTCTGCATTTTAAATTAGGATTTTTTATTTCGAATATATTGTACAAAGTAATATTTAGATTCAAAAAAGCAATCATAAGTTTGTTGATCGAATAGCTGCTCTAAAATCGTTTCAGACTTCACTTGTTGACCTAAACTAAGACTTTTTCTTTATAATTATTAATATAATAGTTAAAAAAAACTATCATCATTTCAGCCGTCGTGCATTCACTGCTGAACATAGCCCCCCCCCCCCCCCCAATGACTTCCATCATCGGGAGTGATTGCCAATACTCGCTACGCTTGGCAGGCGGGTTGGCGAGCGCAGTTTTTTATAAAATTTTACACGCAGACGTTGCTCCTCTCGTGCTACAGGAATTAGTCACCTCTGACGACACTATAAGAAGTATAAGACTCACTTATATATATTCTGGACTCGTCAAATCGAATCGAATAAGCCCAAAAACGAAGGTTTTACTAGTAGTCATTAAATAGTTCTACGACCTACCTCCTGACGCCATCATCAGATCAGCACGATGATGTCAAAGTATTGTATTGTCATACGAATGTCAAATACTTACAAAGTTTTAAATCGATACGTTAGTAAGAAGTATGTAAAAAAATAGGTAGGTAGGTAAAAATACTTCCAAAGAGTGATTACATAATACCTAAGATAAAAAAAGCTAATATAAGAATTTAAAAATTGACTGTCAAATTGTAAACTAACTCAAAACCTCGCATAGCGATTGAGAACTCTATTCAGCGGAATAATGTTACAAGCATCTTGAGTAAAAGTAAATAAATAAATATTGGACAACATCACATACATTGCTCTGATCCTATGGTAATAGTCAAGGCACTTGTGTTTCAGAAATCAGAAACGACGACGGTACCACAACACCCAGACCAAAGACAATATAAAAAAGTTATTTTTCTACGTTGACCGACCGGGAATCGAACCCGGGACCTTAGAAATTGCGACGCCAAGGTATGCTCGCCTCTCGGCTATGGAGGTCATAGTCATATATATTTATTGCATTATGTTGGTACAAAGATCTTGAATTAATTTAAGTAGTCCCGTAACATGGTCGAAAGTAAGAGCTTATAACCTTACTGGTCGGGTCAAACCCTAGTCACTAAAGCTTAAATACCGTACCACTTAGCCAATTGATCGTTAGTTATTTTTATGCCAATTTTTTTTCGTATTAAAAAACTTGACTTATTAGAGGTAATAAATAGCAACAATTTGTCAAGCAAATTTTAATTTATTTTACCATTTTATCTTATTTTAAAAGTTGCTCTAAATCACGAGTAAAATATTGATGATATTTCCGAATAATAACAAATATTTCCGACAAGAAAAAATGTATTCGTCAGTTTTCGAGCAAGCTAACAAATGCCTCACATTAAACGTAGCAGCCGTAGCCTCGTAGCATTTCGTAGTCGCTACGTCGTAGCCCTTGGATAGCAAAGCAATCTACGATAACTTTTAGTAGACTGTTTCTGTTTTATTTGTCCTAAAAGTAATATAAGCATTTGCTTGAACAGTATTTTTCAATTTAAACGTTTGCTTTAGCATTTCAAATAATATTACGAGTAAAACATGCGATAAATTGAAGGTTACACGTTGCTAAAATGTTTTTGCCTGCCGATTTTTAGTTCAAATTGTGTCAACAAGTTAACATTTTTAAATGCTCAAAAAAGTTCCTCATCCCCCATTGAATAGGGAGGATCCTCCGACCAGACGGGTGTTGTGTCTGGTGGGCTACTGCCCGACGGTTGTTGTCGGGTTCTTGTATATATGGTTCAATCGCTCCGATAACTTTAATATCGCGATGTAGGATACGTCAGTTTAGTTCGTATGTGGCGAGATAGATGTCGCTACAAAAGTATGTATAAAATACAGTTTTTTACGCTGTAAGACGAAACTTAGACAACGTAGCAAATCATAATAAGTACAATGAATGTCTGTGCTTTATCATTTGAACTTGACATTAAAGTTCTGCGAATAAACGTATACTAAGAAATACACTAATAATGCTTTGACACTAACTGTAAATTAATAAGGCAAACTAATAATTTGCATCCATAATTAAGGGCGATTCAAATTAGATTCGCAAAAATAGAATCTAAAGTTATGTAAATCTGTTTGTTTTCTTATTTCAGTTAAATTTTCAGTGTAATTATTTTAAGTTTATACAACGGGTTTTTGTTAATATTTTTTTACAAATGATACAATACAGGCAAAAGGTCACTTTTAAAAAATCATTTCCATGTAATGCTACGTTCCTGCGAATGCTCGTTGCTGCTTTCAACACAATGTTCACGGTGAGTAACATAATTATAATAACATATTTACCTGTAACATAAGATGCATTAACTCTTCTTCAAAATGTCATTTATTTTTCTCTTGTTTTTTTGTTCGATTATCTTTAACATCAATATTCGAGCATTTTGCTCAAATTTTGGTTCGTCGTTCGTTGGTCGTTCGAAATGACATTAGTCGCTTGTTTTTCTGTAACAAGTTCAAAATGTTCAAATGTTCAAAGTTATCTTACCTTAGGTTACCTTAAGTTACTTTAAGGAACATGCCTCGAAATATGAACCTATATCATAAATCAATTGACCGCCTCGGCTATTTTTGAGAGGTATAAAGTAATAACTTTGTGTGCCATGTCTTATCATGTTTCTTTGGAATACTTATTTTTATCGGTACGACTATATTTTAAAATATAATTTTATGACACAAGTAAAAATAATATTGCATGCATTTTGCTTCGTAATTACAAACATACTTTTTAATTCTTGTTATTTTTCACTTCACAAAAAACCACGTGTATAAAACACCACAACAATACAAAACAATTCTTACCCAACAAAAAGCAAATCTTGAACTAATGCCACATATTTCAAATTATCGATATCCAATAAACGCAAGCGTTGCAATTTTAAATGCCAATTGCAAAGCAGATGGAAAGTAGAAAACCTCGCCAATACCGCGCATATTTGAGGATCAACTTTCACCAGAGTCGTAGCTCGGTTGAAACAGACAGTCCAAACCGATCAGCCAGGTCAGTTTGTCAAGATTTTCTAGTCACATTATAAATACCATTATATTTTGAACCTTATTTAATTATCATACGACCGAAAATTAATGAATAATTACAATACGCCAGCCTTGTTCACGAATTAATATCTTAACTCCTAGAAATTAGTTTTAGTTAAAGTTTGCTTGACTATAACTATGCGTCAACTTGCATCATTTTGAGTAATATGTATGTGTGTATGTACAGTATTAACCAAATGATAGAGGCAGAGTAACCAAATGATTCTATATTTATCTTTATTTATTTCTCAAACAATATTATAAATACACTAAAAAAAAAACGCAAAAAGAGAACTAATAAGGGGAAATATATTCCTACGATATTATGTTATAAATACTAACACTTTTCACTAATAAAAGGTAGTCGGGTTTAATACACCATTTATATCCATGGACTGCTTGACCGATTTTTATGATCTTTGATTAGATGGATTTTGTCCGTGCTAAATAACAGAATAACTATAAAAACATAAAAAAGTCACAAAAAATTATTATAGAGGTGGTACAAAGTTTGCCAGGTCAGCTAGGTTTTAGTAAATTACTATTTTAACTTTTATAATGCATGGGTTGGCTGTTTGTACTTGTTTGGGTATGTTAGTAAGGAAGGAACACATTCCAAGATGGCGGCATTCGATCTCGATCTAAATGCACCGATTGTGAACGTTCGCGTTGGCATGCAATAAAACTGTTCGTTGCGCTGTGGACGTAACTTGGTGCGCTTTTGACGCGAAGCCGTCGGGGGAAATAAGAAATAGTTTTGGCACGGCCCTTTGATGGAGATCCACAAGGAGGTATGTTAGGACCTGTATTGTAATTAGTTGAACATAGAGAAAGTGTGCTATAAAGCTTGGTCTCATGTGACAGTTAAACAAAAATAACTATTGGAAAAATAAACTATTTTAACTAGTAGGATCGGGCTTCAGAAGCATGCATTTCAAAAGGCCTATATCCTGCAGTAGACTGACGTATGCTAATTACAACTAATGCTAATGAACTAGGCAACAGGCATAATTTACGAGATAGGACTTACAACTTGACTAGTAAAATATGTAATAAATATTGGGCAACATCACATACATTGCTCTGATCTTATGGTAAGTAGCCAAAGGACTTGTATTACAGAAATCAGGAAAACTGATGGCACTACAACACCCAGACACGAGACAAAATAAAATAAAAATATTTTTCTGAACTGACTGACCGGAAATCGAACCCGGGACTTAGTGACACAGAGATAGTAACACTAAGTCCGGCGTACTTTTCTCTCGGCTACGGAGATCGTCAATACACTACCCCAAATAAGTTTTGTTAAAATTATCATAGATTTTCTAAAACTGTTTCAAACTATTTAATAAAGCTACTTAAGAAAACGTGAATATCTCATGCAAGCAGAAAGAATCGATAAAGTCTATTGAAACAAAATAAATAAATAAAGTACTAGGTAACTATTAAAATGTAGGTAATATCGTGTAAACTTAAAGTCGTCACATTTTATAAGTAAAGTCCAAAATATTATTAGACTTCTTAAGTATGACGAATGCACTCAGGAGAATTCTCTAAAGTTTAGATATTGTTATATTTTATGAATGTCATCCCTTAGCCTGACCTCGACTTAAAGTTTTAAAGTCAAGAAATAACTTAAATTTTGTTTTTAGCAATTACATGCTTTGTTATATCTATGATAATATAACACTTGAAAAAAATCGACTGCCACCACTGTCCCACCTGAGGCAGTCGATTTTTTTCAAGTGTTATATCATCAAAGAAATAACTTTTTATGAAAAATCAACCATAATAACAAATTCTACACATTTAGGGCACAATGATTGCCCTACATGATTTAACACTTGAAAAAAATCGGCTGCCACCACTGTCCCACCTGAGGCAGTCGATTTTTTTCAAGTGTTAAATCATCAAAGAAATAACTTTTTATGAAAAATCAACCATAATAACAAATTCTACACATTTAGGGCACAATGATTGCCCTACATGATTTAACACTTGAAAAAAATCGACTACCACCACTGTCCCACCTGAGGCAGTCGATTTTTTTCAAGTGTTATATCATCAAAGAAATAACTTTTTATGAAAAAATCAACCATAATAACAAATTCTACACATTTAGGGCACAATAGGTTAGATAAAGCCAAGGCCAGTGATTCGCGAACAAACACCTCCGTTGGACGAGATCCAGTCTATTGTTGCATTTGCCCCACTTCCTAGTGAATGGGGATTATAGGAGCACCCGATATCGGATATTTGAAACTGTATAGTGTTTTGTAACCTTAAAAAACGATAAAAGTAGTCGATTTTGGAATTGTGTTATGTATCAGTGCGATTTTGTGGTTAAATTACATTGAGAAATTGGGATCAGAAATAAAAACAACAAATACAAATTCATCTTTCCAAAAAACACAATGTTTAAAAAAGGAATGAAGGAAGAGAAAGAGAAAGATAAAAATACTGTGGGCAAGTGAGGCACACAACCCTAGTACACATAAACAAAGACAAGTTTTCAAAAAAATATTAAGTATGTTATAGTCATTCATTATTAACCTACTTTTAGTAGCTTCGCTTGTAAATAACTAAGGTTTTATCAAATTTTGGAAGTCGTTTTTATTATCTTCTCACCGTTGTATTTATTTCGTAAACCTGCCCCAAAAATATATATAGATATATAGCCGCCATGTTGAAACGCCGTGACAGTGATGTTACATACTCAATATGGCGGCTTTTCTATATTAAAAAAAAATACAGTTGGTGTCGATAAATCGCTATATCATATCGTGTTTCGTGTGTGTAATTCACTCGACTTTGGTTTATTTAAAGATTATTGTCAAGTATCTGCAGTTTCAAAACATGCAAGAATTTTCGCCCTAAACTATTAAAATATTTTTTTCTACTGCTAAAAAACAAAGTTTTATTTTAACTTTACATTAAAATATCATCCCCAAAATCGAACGTTATAATTTACGCTCTAGAACTCTTCGTAGGTAAGCTCGTGCATAGTTTATCTGTCCATACATACGGAATAGCAGTATAAGTATTAAATACTATTCAAAATAATCCTTTAGCTGTTTTACACTTATTTAAATGTAAACAATTAGAGTTCTGTAACAAGTTCTTTAATAATAATGAGTATTCGAAAGGCGTCACTAAATCAAAGTAATAAAATAATAATAATCATCATCATCATTTCAGCCATAGGACGTCCACTGCTGAATATAGGCCTCCCCCAGTGACTTATAGCTATTTAAGTTATTGCAATATATTTAGTTGTATATTATCATGTGCCATGTGGGAACGGCCGTAAAAAATACACTCCCCCACCACCAACAGGAGGCGTGTCGTAAGAGGCGACTAATTCCTGTAGCACAAGACGGGCAGCAGCGTCAGCGTGCGAAATTTTTTAAAAAACTGCGCTCGCCAACTTGCCTGCCAAGCGTGACGAGTATTGGCAATCCCCTGTTCCTGTTGGAGGCCTGTGTTCAGCAGTGGACGTCCAATGGCTGAGATGATGATGATGATGAATATTATCATTCTGGAACCTTTTTTCCCCATCAGCCGTCAGGTGTACGTACTATTTGCCTAGCCCACTGCCACTTCAGCTTGCTAATCCGTTGGGCTATGTCAGCGACTGTTCGTTTCGTTTACGGATCTCCTCATTCCTGATACGATCTCGCAGGGAAACACCAAGCATAGCGCTTCCAACTGGTCAATCTGGAAGTCAATAGGGCAGGCCTATGTTCAGCAGTGGACGTTCTGTCGCTGAAATGATGATTAGCAGCCATATCAGTAAAGAGATTTAGTAAAATTAGTATTTACAAAGACCGACCAAAAAATTCAGGGTTTTCGTTCGTTTTGAAAGAAAGAAAGAAAGAAAGAAAGAAAGAAAGAAAGAAACGTTTATTCGACACACAAGAGAAAATAATATAATAATACACAAAACAATATAAATTAGATATTGTGTCGAAAAGGTGCCCGCTCAGCATTTGTCGTGACAGCCACAGACTTATCACGACGCTTTTGTGGTTTGTATTTTTTAATTTCATAAATAACTACGTTTTATTTAAAAGAAATCTAGTTCCAACAAAAGCATTTTGTGTAACTAAACAGACTAGGATCCCTTCGGCTTTTTTACCATTTTCGTATGTTTTTACTGTGCACATGAAATATGCAGGAAAAATGAGGCTGCGCTAGAGATGACGGAATGCCGGTCAGATAAACGAATACAGGGTGATTTTTTCAACAAAACGGGGCTATGCCGTAAAAATAGGATGACCAATAAATGTGTATTACAAACCGGACATTAGATCGGATTTAATATCCGGTTTTTTGTATTATATTATTTATGGTATTGTGTTTGGTTGTTTTTATGTTTTTGTTTGAATTCTGTCTGTCATTGCTGCAGTTATGTTACGTTGTTTAGGTAGATATTTTATATTAATATTATAATATTTATTCTCTTCTTTATGCCTCTTTAAACGGCAAACGATTACAATATAATTGTTAGATATAATTATGTCTGCTGATGTTCCACTTAATTTTAAGTTATTTCTGTGTGTATGTAATGTTCTAATAAATAATATAATAATAATTTAATTTTAGGATGTCTCTCTTGTTTGTAAGTAGAAAAATAACTTGGAGGAAAAAAGGACTAGAGTTTTGACTATCCTCCTCCGCATCAAGTTCACCACAGCCACTAAGATCATTTAAATCCATAAGAGAATGGTCGTTGTACACTACGAATGACAATTTCGCAGTCTGTCACTCTCAGGCTATTGTCTTTAAATGTATTTTTATTTATATTATGTTAGTCAGGCTTGACTTTTATCGCATATCACATATTTTAATTGTAATTTTATTTTATTTTAATTGTAAATTTTTGTTTTCATAATCTAATTTTCTGGATGCTATATTGACTGAAATAAATGAATTTTAATTTAAAATAAATTCAGTCTCTTGATAGATGTAAAATGTAGATCTTATTAAAATTCTCCTATGATTCCATTCTCATGCTTAACCCCTGGTCACCCCAAAAACATTTTCATATTTTATAACCCACTGCTCTTTGTATGAATATTTTCGCTCTTTCGTTTTTTGCTTGCAGCACACCCCGATTAAATGGTACAATAAAAGCTGTGACGTTGACCATTTAATAAGCCAATGGACTCTCTGGGAGCTCTTGAATTTTTCATACTTCAGTTTCAGTAGAAATAATTTATGATTGGATTTTTTCGGGGCTATGTCAGCACTTGTGTCAAGTGGGGACTGGGATTTTCTATTCTAATAAATTGAGGAGAAGTATATACGTATTTAGTTTGAAATAATGAGTTTTGCGAGCTTAGAACATAAGCACTTCTCGTCACAAAGCTAGCATTCTATGTCATCCTTTAATTAGTTTCTAACTATTTAGTGAACAGCTAAATAGCTGGCTATGTAATTAAAATCTTACATAGTTTTAGCTGCCATGTCAATTTGAAACTGTAAGTATGTGCTATTCGGATGAAAATCATAAAGAAAAAAAATGGAGGCTACCCCAAAAAAGGATATAGAAATGGTAATGTTTTTGTAAATAAAATTAGGTAATTTATATGCCAATAAATTATAGCTACCTTGTGACCAAACACACTGTATATTGCAGTAATATACCGTTTATTTTTTGTATTAAGACAAAATCAGTACGCCATCCAATATTCATGTTTTACTTTACATGACTAAATCTCATGTCTCGCCAAAGGGCTTTTGTTTGCTATATATAGAACATATTATGTAGAATGCGTAGTCAACCAAGCCACAGGGAAGAGTAATAAGCCAGTCTATGTAGAGAGGGCTGCCTCCCTAGCATGAGCAGCAAAACACGACATGATATGATATGATATAGCGATATATCGACAGCAACTGTAAAAATATGATAGATATAGCCGCCATGTTTAATCGCTGTGCCGGTGACGTCACATATTATCATCGCTGTTTCCATAAAATTCAAAATGGCGGATATATCTATCATTTTTTACAGCTGGTGTCGATATATCGCTATATCATATCATATCTTATCGTGTTTTGGTGGTCATGCTAAGGGGGCAGGTCCTTAATTATTAAAAAAGTAAGTGACCCTTTGAAACTGGACCGGCGGGTTTTTGCTACTGAATTTTGCAGAAGTCAATGCTTAATTTATAAATGACACTGCCGTAAAAAGTTTATCTCTTGCAAGAACAAAACTCCAGATAATCTCGTTCTTAAAAAATTACCAACCCAACCAATTATAATTAAAAGCAATAAAAAAATAAAAACCGACTTCAAAAAACTAAAACGCTAAAAATAATCTTAACACTTAAGTACCTAATCAGTTACTTTTGGAGTCGGTGCAAACGAAAACATTGGTCTCTTATTGACTGGCACCGACTCCAAAAGTAACTGATTAGGTACTTAAGTGTTAAGATTATTTTTAGCGTTTTAGTTTTTTGAAGTCGGTTTTCATTTTTTTTATAAAATTAAGTTATTTCATCCATTTTAGTGATAAATCCTAATCAAAACAAATCTTACGAGTGCAAGCATAATTTAACTGCTGAACACCGATTTCATTTCCTATTTTTCCACCCTTAGGGGTGAAATTTTTTCCAAAAATGTTTTATTATAGTATCTTTGAAGTAAAGGCTATTCATTAAAAAAAGAATAATCAAAATCGGTTCACATTTGGCAGAGATATAGGTAAGATAGAAACTAAAATCAGTTGGCGTGGTACGGAGTTTATGCAATGTTTGATGATTTTCTTATAGATCCCATCATCAGAATTTAACCAAATTTATATGGGACCATTCTGAAAGTATTACCTTTCAAACAAAAAAATAATTACCGAAATCAGTCAACGCAGTAACGAATGATCGCTGAACATACATAAAAAAGTAAAAAAATAAAAATAAAAAAGATACCGACGAATTGAGAACCTCCTCCTTTTTTGAAGTCGGTTGAAAACCAATTTATTTCTGTAAATAGGCCTAGATTGAGCTATTTTACACTAATTGTTTTAGATGCCCTGTCATTTGGTGGAAATCGGGAAAAATAAAAAATGTATTGCCGATATTACCGAAATCTTTACATCTTCCTGCTGGGCAGAATAAAACGGAACGTTATCGCGATGTAAATACTTACAGCGCCCTCTAGTTATCTTCTCAAATATTGTTAATGTCATAAAGTTGAAAGAACTATGTTTAACGTAAAACTTTACCTGATCAGTGTAACTATGCACCGATTTGCTTTTTATTGGACAACATTACATATATTGCTCTGATCCTGTGGTAAGTAGAAAGAACCACAACACCAAGACCCGATACAATATAGAAAAGTAATATTTCTATATTGACCGACCGGGAATCAAACCCGGGACCTTAGAGATAGCGACAACAAGTCTGGCATGCTCCTAAGCCATAAGTCATTTATTCCAGTAACAAAAAACATTGTGTAGGAAAACATTGAAATTAATAACATTAAACATTAAAAAGCGCATTACATTATTAGTCACATTATTATAAAATCTATTTCACCTCTCGCTTCTCGGCTACGGAGACCGCCATTATTGACATGTCATCATTTCGGCCATAGGACGTCCACTGCTGAACACAGGCTTCCCCCAATGACTTTCACTGAGGGGCCGGATTGCCAATACTTGCCACGCTTGGCAGGCGGGTTAGCGAGCGCAGTTTTTTATAAGATATCGCACCTAGACGCTGCTGCCCGTCTCGTGCTACAGGAATTAGTCGCCTCTTACGACACGCCTCCTGTTGGCGGTAGGGAAGTGTATTCTTTACGGCCGTCCCCACATGGCACATGATAATATACAACTAAATATATTAATATATTGCAATAACTTAAATAGCTATAAGTCAATGGGGGAGGCCTATATTCAGCAGTGGACGTCCTATTGCTGAAATGATGATGATGATGATGATTATTTTATTATTTTATTTTAGTGACGCCTTTCGAATACTCATTATTATTAAAGAAATTGTTACAGAACTCTAAGGGCCTTACTACAAAAAAAATAGACTAGGTTTAAACACTGCCTAAAGATTAGCCAACCAATTAAAAAGTATGGTAACATAACCGAGACATGTGTGATGTCCCCACACTGCACTATTGAAATGTACTTGCTGTTATTTTCTAGCTAGATTAGAATGTACTCAACCAGGCTGTTGTATATTTACGTCACGAACGATATAAAAGTACTTTCCTCTTCCATCGGGCTAAGGGCGCACGGAGTTGGAAACTTAGAATCCAGAAAAAAGCCGTTGTTAGTCTGTGTGTATTTAGAGCGTGTGTGTTGGGGAAATGTTTTGCTAAGTGCTAAGCCATTTGGTAGTTACAAAACGATAGGTACAGGTTATTTTTTCTCAATAATAACCTCGTTATAACTAACTCGGTGCTCAAGTACATGTTGTATTTTATATGTTTTACATCATCATCATCTCAGCCTATTGCAGTCATTGCTGGACATAAGTGTCTCCCTCAAAGAGAGCCAAAAAAGCACGATCTCCTGCTTTTTCATCCACTCACTGCCAGCCATCTTCCTAAGGTCGTCGGCGCACCGAGTTGGAAGGCGTCCTACACTACGTTTGCTAAGACGCGGTCTCCACTCGAGAACCCGTTTACTCCACCTTTCATCGTTTCTGCGACAGATGAAGCCGGTCCACTGTCACTTCAGTTCCCTACATTTTAGAACTATGTCCATTACATTGCCTTTAATAATATCAGCTACACTTCACTAACCTGTGCTATGTCAGATTTTTATTTAGCGGAAATTCGCGAATGGTTTGCAGCGCTCGACAGATGTTTCGACGCGTGTCACTTCAAACTGTATTTCTGACATGTTTTTGTCATTGCTATCATATACTTTTATAATCCTTAGAAAAAAAAAAATTATATTTTGTATCATAATATAATTAAGCTACATACACAGTATAATAGCGTCATGAATCCAGCTGACTTAAAACTTTCCCGATTTCTACAATCAGTTCATTAAATGCGTCGTGGTCTTTGACGCTCTTTAGTCCTTCCGGCTTACGTTTAGAAGTGTATGTGTGTAGTGAATGTAATCAAATATTGGAAGTAGTTTAAATCCTACTTCAAACTGTCGTACCGGGTTGAAACTTTGCTTGTTATTTGTATGGCAATACAATAATTCGGCACCACCGAGCCGATCTGCCGATGGTTTCTGAATGTAGGTTGTTCGTAGAACTATTTAATGGCTAATAGTAGAATTCTCGAGTTCGAGGACGTTTACTGCTGAACATAGCTTTCCCTCAGTGACTTCCAGATTGGCCGGTTGGAAGCGGCCTGCATCCAGCGGCTTCTTGCAACCTTCACACCAGATCGTCTGTCCACCTTGTGGGCACTCTTACGCGGCGTTTGCCGGTACGGGGCCTCCATTCTAGAACCTTCCTGCCGCATCGGCTCATTATATACAAAAATTATATGATTATTTTGGAGCAAATATAGAACTATAATTCAAGGTGGTAACATTGTTACTGTAAACGTTATTAGATCATACCTTGGCTCACAATATAGTCCTAAAGCAGGTGAAAATATATTTTTTTACGTGTAAACGAGCTGAATACAAGCCAATTTGCTAAACTAAATTGTTTTTTTAACGTTAGTTGAAGAAAATTGCATTACTTTCTTTGTTCAAGCCTATTAAAATTCAACGTGTTTTTAAAGTAAGCCAATATCGACTCAAATATTAGCTCAACTTTAATTAAAACGTTAAAATATTCCAAGAAATTGATAGTCTGGTGGTAAATAACTTAAAACAGTGGTAATAATACACTTAACTCGAATATCGCTAGCAAATTGACATTGACTGAGACCTAAGTCAAACTTTATCGTGTTTTTCGATTGAGTGAAATATTATAAAGTTCTAACTTGTATTTTAACTTTAGAAGACATTTTAGTTGTTTTTGCTTTTAGGGTTTCATACGCCAATGGAAAATGGAAACCCTTTGAGACGGCTTTGGCTTAGTGGCACGGTAATTCGCTTTGGATGCGGTTCGACGCCCGGTTCGTGTCAATTTAGAAAACGATTATTTCCAAATTGGTTTGAGTCTGGGTGTGCTGGGCACCCTCGATGAAGACTGCCCTAGTAAATTGTGTTGTCTGGTACTTAGTGTTACATCTATGTTAACTTCTTTCTCCGAGACCTTGGCAGATTTAAAAATTAAAAATCTAATCAATCTACTACATCAAGGATGTCAAGCGTGTAATTGTAATTGCGTTTTTGTTAGTTATAGCACTTGAAATATAAATGTGGGCACATGCCACTATCTAATGGAACGTAAGTTGTGTGAAAGAGAAGTGAGCGAGAGGAGAGACGAATGCGGATTTTAAATGTGATGACGGACGTTTGTTGATGATGACTTGTTTTACGATGGTTGGAGTAGTCAGTAGATGTTCTTGGTGCGTGCTTCTGCAAAACTTAAATAAACGAAGTATCGTTTTAAACCAGCATTTCCTTAATCCCTACATACATATTTTGTAAATACATTTAAGTATTTAATATACGGGTCGTTCGTCTTTTAATTGACAATGATATATTCCTGTTATTAAAACTCAAAAAATTGGTAATTGTTTTCAAAATATTCAGTTATATATTATTGAAGGATCCCCCTTTAATAATATTTAATTCTAGCTGCCCCCGACAGACATTGTCTTGTCTAAAATTTACAACTTATTTTTAAATATACAAAATGTGTATAAATTAAAGATAAGGTCCTAAACTCACAACGTTTATATCGTCTTTATATTGCTATACCCTTATGATAGGGTTTGCAATATAAAACAAATAAAAATTAAGTATAAGGGTGAGCTCGTTCGGCAAGGATACAAAACTAAACAAGAGAACATACTGTAGTACAAAAACCTATGGTTAAAGAAAGTGTGTGTGTGAAGAAGTGGAGTGTAGTGTAACCTATGGTTACACTACACTCCACTTCCCCACCGCCAACAGGGGGGGGGGTGTTGTAAGAGGCGACTAATTCTTGTAGCACGACATGGGCAGCAGCGTTTGCGTGCGATACCTTATAAAAAACTGCGCTGAGCCTGCCAAGCATGACGAGTATCGGCAATGTGTTTAGCAGTGGACGTCCTATGGCTGAAATGATGATGATGATGGTGATAATTAACTTACTGAAAAACTGTTTTTTTTTAAAGATAAAACCTCCGTCAGCCAGCCCGTCTCACGCTTAGCTAGATAAGGCACTTTAAAAATACTTAACAACTTTAATCTAAGTTTGATATTTGTGAAGTCTCGGGATGACATATATTTGTTAACGAGGGTTGTACTTATTTATTGTAATTCGGAAAATTTTGTAATAAAAGTAAATATATAATATAAATACACATAAGAGGCTATAAACGCAAGCGGGATTGACCGTATAGATAATGATAAATACACATATGATCTCTCTCGCCTAAAGCACAGGTTCTACCTAGTTCAGAAAAAATATTATCATCTTCTGCACTGTTATGTTATGAGTTATACCAAAATACAAATAACTGTTTTTTTTATTATTTAATAGTTTATTTATATATGGCACATTCTGTATTTATTTATATACGGGATGTAAATTGGGATCAGAAAAATGGAATATTTTTACAAGTTTTTTCTCGTGAATATTTTAATCATTTTTTTATATGAAACCTTTAATTAAATTATGAAAAAATTTGATACACTATTTTGATTTCAATCCTCAAATAGTTCAAAAGTCAATTCAAACGCAGGTAAACACATTCGCAATTCACCGTCTATAAAAAGCCTTTGTTTGTATTTCAGCCATAGGACATTGGATAGGCCAGTTGGAAGCGGCCTGCGTCCAGCGTCTTCCTGCGACCTTTAACAGGCCGTCTGTCCACCCACAAGGTGGACAGACGCCCTACGCTGCGCTTGCTGGTACGTGGCCTCCATTCTTTAATTGCCCCATCGGCCGTCAGTTCTACGTGCTATGTGCCCCGCCCACTACCACTTCAGCTTGCTAACCCGTTCGTAATTACGACCGTGCACTGCACGGGCAGCAACGTCCGCGTGCGAAATGTTATAAAAAACTGTGCTCACCAACCCGCCTGCCAAGCGTGTCGAGTATTGGCAATCGCCCCGATGAAAAGCAGTGGACGTCCATGGTTGAAATGATGATAATGATGACAACACCATCATCGTGCTCATCACGCAATCATTTGCCCCTTGCGGGATTCGAACCTGCAACCTGGCTTCGTATTCGTAGTTCGGAGCGCAAACCACAAGACCAGCCGGTCTTCAATCCACGTATACATCTTGCGGTTGGATCTTGTAGTAATAAACCAAAATAATAAAACTTCTAAGAGCGCTTCTGAAGCAAGACATTGTTTTGAAATGTTTGTATAAAAATCTGGTTGGAAATGGTGCGTGGTTGGAATATTCGCCTTCCGTGGCTCGGTCGAGATTACTGCCGCTTACTTGCACGATTATCAACGAATGTTTTGTATAGGTTGACCACGAAGTTTTGATATTTTCGATATTTTTTTATTTTTTTACAGTCACACCAATTATCTAGCCCCAAACTAAGTAAAGCTTGTACTATGGCGACTAGATAATGGATAAACATACTTAAATACTTTTATAAACATCCATGACTTAGACAAATGCTCTTGCTCATCACACAAACATTTGCCCCTTGTGGGATTCGATCCCGCAACCGCTGGCTTTGTAGTTCGGAGCGCGAACCACTACACCAGATGGTCTTCAATATTTGAAGAAAGAAAATACATTCAATAAATATTTACAAACAGCACAAATGGTTATGTAACCATCCGTCAAGATAAATATTATCTCATCCTACCCTATATATTTAATCAAACCTTTTTGTGAAAAAAAAAATTCGATAAAATTTTTTTTTAGTTTTTTATTTTGTTCTAATTTTTTTTGATTATTCATATAACTTTAATACAATATCTTAAAAATCAACAGAATAATAGTCTGGACGCACTAAACGCTTTCAACCTGTATATGACCTAATAGACACTATACAGGTCGTTAGAAAGAGCCTCCCGCGCAGCCGCAACCGCACGCACCGGTCCGCAGTAGCCGTATCGGCCGCAGCTTACGCGCCGAGTCTGGTGACGTCATCCGCATTCTCACATTTTAAGTTAGTTTAGTTACCTACTGCAATTCACGGCCGATGCAGTGTGACTAGGTGAGCGTGGTGTCAGACGATTTTATACATCATTATCATCATCATCATTTCAGCCATAGGACGTCCACTACTGAACATAGAACCATTGACCTTTGATTGACAGGTAGGTAGCGGCCTGCATCCAGCGTTTTCCAGCAATCTTTACCAGGTCGTCTGTCCACCTTGTGGGTGGACGTCTTACGCTGCTTGCATTCTCAATAAATAATTCTTTATTTGCAATAAAACATGATATTACACAGGTGTTATTAATTACAAAATATAGCTCAATGACATGTTTTGCCTAATATAACAAAGCATGCAAATGTATGGCTAAATCGAGGCGTTGTCAGTACAGTAATCTATCAAAATCCGGTATAAACATGTCAGTACTTATAATAAAGTAGTCCAACTTATATAACTAAGGTATTCTTTTGCATTATAGAAGTTTATCTCATTAAGCCATTGATAAAGTTTTATTTTAAATAGTCTGTTATTTAACAATTTTAGGTCTTTTGGTAACTTATTATAAATCTTGACACACATAGCTGGACAGTTTACGTTGTATTTTCTCAATTTTGGGGCTACACTTAATACCAGTCTTTGTGGGTCCCGTTTCAGACGTGAATTCATATCACCAGCCGTCTTTTTTTTTCCTGGTTTTTATCTGCAATCAGTCGTCTTGACTATAAGCAGGTCTGTGTATTTGACGTGCCGTGAGAACTCCCCAGCGGGAGCGTTCACTCATCATCACCAGCCGTCATAAATAAATAAGCATGCTTTTTAACAAAAAGACACACCTCATAAATGTATACTGAGAGCAGCGGTAGTAAACCAAGCGATTTAAACAACGGCCTGCATGAATGTCGAGGTGATATCCCGCACATGGCTCGAATACATTTTTTTTAGTGATAAAGGCTCTATTCGCTTCCGTGCTGTTGCCCCACACTATCAGACCATAACGCAATATGGATTCGTCATAAGCGTGATAGGTTACGACAGCAGTTTTCAGAACCTTTATAGTTCAGTTCTACGTCATCATCATCATAATTTCAGCCATAGGACGTCCACTGCTGAACATAGGCCTCCCCCAGTGACTTCCAGATTGGCCGGTTGAAAGCGGCTCGCATCCAGCGGCTTCCTGCAACCTTTACCAGGTCGTCTGTCCGCCTTGTAGGTGGACGTCCTACGCTGCGCTTGCCGGTACGCGGCCTCCATTCCAGAAACTTTCTGCCCCATCGGCCGTCAGTTCTACGTGCTATGTCGTCTTTAGGCACTGAGGTATTTTGGACGAGAAGACGTTACGTAGTTTTCCGAACGCTGCCCAGCCGAGTTGGATTCGACGATTGACCTCCTTCTCAAAATTTGACCTACCCAACTGGATCACTTGTCCCAGGTAGACATATTTGGTAACAATTTCGAGAGTAGAGCTCCCAACTGATACTGGGTAGGGCGCAACATGGGCATTGGACATGATCTTTGTTTTGTCCATGTTCATCCGAAGGCCTACTTGTTGGGAAACTCGACTAAGGCCATCGAGCATTGTGCCGAGGTCTTCAAGCGATTCTGCCATGACCACGATATCGTCGGCAAACTTTCCATTCCAGGAGCTTGAAGGCGTCTTCCAATGCAGCGGTGAACAGTTTCGGAGATATAACATCTCCCTGCCTTACGCCGCGCTGCAGAGGAATCGCCTTCGTGCTCTGCTCCTGTACTCGGACCGACATGGTGGCGTTTTTGTATAAACACTTCATCACCTCGATGTACCGATAGTCGATATGGCACCGCTGGAGAGACTGTAGCACTGCCCAGGTCTCGAAAGAATCAAAGGCCTTCTCATAGTCCACAAACGCCAAGCATAGTGGCAAGTTATACTCCTCGGTCTTCTGTATAATTTGCCGCAGCGTATGGATGTGGTCTATGGTACTATAGCCTTTTCGGAAGCCGGCTTGTTCGGGTACTTCTACGTACGGGCAGTTCGGGCAGTTCTACGTACTACAAAGATTTCATAGAAAATTAATTATAATATGGCTACTGCAGAGCGGATAGGTGCCCGGTCACCTTAAAAGACGATATTTGTCATTCTATGAGTACATTTACAATTTTTTACTCTATACGGTTTTTTTTTTCATTTCAATGATCACTAACAGTATAATAGCTACTTTTATTAAAATCATTTTGACATACGATTCCAATTCACTTCAGGTTCAGCAATAAAATGTGGTAATTTATTAGAAATGCGAATACATTTTTCCCTGAATGAATTTTCCAGTTTATGCTTCTGAAATTTGATATGGCAAGATCTGAATCTTTGTCCTACGGGGTATTGAATTAATGTGTGTCGTTTTTCTTGTGAAATCAACGATGGTTTTTGTTTTTGAAAATATACAGATGAATTAAATGAATTTGCCTTGAATTTTTTTTTTTTGCAGTACTAACACAAGTTAAATATCTGCAAGATTCTATTTCAACTAGAAAGCCTATAATGTACGTTTTAAATATAAAATAAAATTACAAAATAGTAGAAGAATAAACTTTTTTTTTCATTCAAACGTTGGTTTGAATGACAAATAACATTGCACTATAAAAAAAAAAATTCCAAATCTATATACAAGGTCGCTTTTTATAAACGGGTGAAACTTTAACAGAACTTCTAATTATATTAGAGAAACCGGGCCCTATTATTTTCGTTCTTAAAAACGGGCTGGTTTTCATTTATATTATTCCTAACAAAAAAAAAAAAATTAAGAGCACCCTGTCTAGTCTGAAACGTCCCTACGTCATCGCCTCTGTCTCTCTCATTTCAATCGTGCCCCACTCTTCCCTCCCTTTAAAAACTAAGTTTAAATTCTAAGGATAATAAAAAAAAAAAAAGCCTGTATACGTCCCACTGCACAAGCCTCACATCAACTATAAGGTGGTTTTGCGCCATACTCCACCACGTGGACCCAGTGCGGATTGGTGGAGGGGTGTTATAGGCCATTGACCTAACATATTATGACAGTAAGGTATGTTATTAAGCCACCCTAAAGGCCTCTGACTAGGGTTCACGACTAATATCAAGCGATTTTAGCCGAAACCAACTTTTAACGTGCCTTCCGAAGCAAGGAGAAACTTATGATAAATTTCAGTAAATATAGCCGTAATGGTCATCCATCCAATAACAACCGTGGCGTAGGTGGCTTAACTTTGGTAATCGCTAACAAAGCGCTGCCGCTACTGAGCTGCAAACACCACGAATACTCGCTTGGTAATATGTTACATTACGCCCGATTGCGCCAATCAGTACCCACCTTTAACTGTTAGGGCTATTGTGTACCACGCGGGAACCTTGCGGATTCGGTAAGACGTCGTATGTAAACGGTCCTTATATCTGCTGGCCGTATAGAATTAAATAAATAATTGACATATACTAATTGACAATTTATACTAAGTATGAACATAAATTTGCTTAATAATGTGTAAAGTTTTTCGCATGCCACCCAATGGCGAAACATGAATTCTTTTTTATAATGAATCATCTTTTTTTTAAATTTATCACTATCATATCATATCACATATAACTACTTTTACATTTATATTGATAATATTAATACACAAACTATTTATAATACACATCTAAGCACAAAAACTACACATTTATAATACACAAACTGCACACACGGCAAGATGTACTACTGTAATTATAAGATTCTGTTATCGACTGTCAATTATTTCTACTTCTATGTATAAGTCAATTATTTCGAAATAATAAAATAAGTAATATGTAAACACGTACAGCTAAGTAAGAGCGTTGTCACCTATCACAGGCATATTTTTGCTTTAAAGGTGACTTCGATCACTTTGTAAAGTGTCTATTTATTGTAGTGTCTAAACGAAATAAAGTTTTTATTTATTTATTATTTATATCTGCATGTTCAGACATCACGTCAACCTACCACAAAACGTAAAATTTTCTCAATTGATATTGATCTCTTCATCTCGGACTTAAAGTTCAAAATCGGTTTAATGACTTTTAACTTTTTGAGTAGGTTGACCTGCAGTTGTCTGTACCATGCTTTGTGCAAATAAAGATTATTTCTATTTCTATGACAGACAGTGTAAAGTTTAATTTAGTAAGTACCAATCAGAGAATCAAAAATAGTAAATTTCACATTGAATAAGATATACTGAAGATCACAAAGTTAAATTTGTCTCACTTATTCAGCTCCAGCTCTATTCAGCATGTTTATTTATTATGAATTATTTTGATTAAAACACTTTATTTACTTCACGTGTGACTAACTAACAGCTATTAACTAACAACGAAATCAAATATTGGAAGTCGCTTTCATTTTACTTCTAAGTGTTTTTTTTTAAATCAAATCAGACAACCCATGTCCATTTTATCAGTAAAAATAATCGTATAAGCTATATTAGTAACAACAAAAGCAGAAAACAGACAAAACAATGAGACAGCTTAAACTTTGTTACATATGACACTAGCTGTTGCCCTTCGACTTCGGTCGCGTGGTCTGCACAAAACCATAGTTCGTCAAAACTAAAGACCACTCCTACTCATCCCGTGGGTGTCGTAAGAGGCGACTTAGGGACTACACATTCAACATAGGACGAGCAGCAGCGCTCTCTATTAAACATCAACTTTTAAACTGCGATCTCCAACCCGCCTGCCAAGCGTGGAGATAATGGCAAAACCCTCCACTAATGTGGAGGAGGCTCAAAGCCCAGCAGTGGACTATAACGGGCTGTTGATGATGATGAAAGACCACGCGAACAAAACACCTAGTCTTACTTTTTTTTTCACATACCAAAATGTTTGCTTACTTAACAGCGACATCTAACGGTAAGAAGCGCCATCTACAGTGTGTAACGAAAAGGTGTTGGTCCCATAGAAAAAGTTGATGTAATTTAGCCGTAGAATAACCCCTTAAAGTTTTATTTCACCTTTTCGTTACACACTGTATAATGACAGTTATCATGCCTTCCTCGGGAACCGTACATCTTTTATTTCGGACTAATATCTATTTTTTGTGACCTTATCTGGATCGTTCTGGCGTAATTGAGTAATAAACATCCAGATCTTTCGCATATTTTATAATAATACTAAGATTTTCATGTCAATACAATCATTTGATACCATCAAACTGATCTGTTGATGGATTCAGAAGGTATTAAAACTTATCAATCGCTACCAGTAAATTCCGTATTTGTGCAAATTTGATTTGTTTTTAAGGATGTAAAAAACTGTGTTTTATAGTTTTTATAACTATGATTTCGATTTTTTTTTTCATAATTTTTCGTTTTTGTATCCCTGCTAAGCAAAGGTCTCTTCCAAACTTCACTTATCCCCGTCGGTGGTTAGGGCTTGCCAATTTTTGAGAAAATTGCCAAATTCATCACGCCATTATTTTCGAGGTCTACCCCTTAGACGACGTCCATTAATAACCAGTGCGTGATGATTCTAGTCAACTTTTTCACGCCCATTCTCACTTCAACTTGGCAGTTTTAATTCAATTACTAAACTAAATAATCAATTAAATTGATTCAAACAAATACACGAAAGGTTTTTTATTTTAATGAGTCTCGCGATCCAATATAAAAGCAGCGCCATCTTTTGGTGTTTCCGAGCTAGTTTAATAAGAATGTTAAACACATTTAAGTGTAAATTTGCAAGTAAAAACTAAAGCGTATTCCCAGGAAAGTTAAGCGCTAACCTAACGTGAATCGGTAAGTTGTGGTGATAAATTTTAACTTCTCCAGGTAAGTTTTGAGCTCGTAAGACTGACGGATAGGTTAAGTACTTGTGTGAAACTAGAGGGCGTGGGTTTTATAAAACTTTATTCTGTGATTTGAAGTTTCTGTTTGAGTATCGGAAAATGGCTGTTGTCGTAAACTATCAGCTCTTTTGACGACCATCTTCGCGCTTTGTACCAAAAAACCAAGCGATCGCGGATTTGATTAGAGCAAGGGGCAAATATTTTTGTGATTAACACACAAATTAAGTAGTAAGTATTTGAAATGTATTTATGTAAATCCTTATTATAGTACGTATAATTACATGCCTGCGACTTCATTCGCGTGGACTTCAGGATATTTGATATGTCTTATATTGTGAAACTATAGTAGTTCCGGAGTAATGCGCGGCCAAGATAGACAGATAAAAATGAAAATAAAATCTGTTTTTAATTCATTACCGATTCAATGGAGTGCTGTACAAAAAAAAACTTTAATTTGGTCAAATTTTAGTTTGTTACAGTATTATTCTAAGTACAGGTTTATTCACATTATTTCTAAATCTGTCCATAAATATTTATAAAAGTAAAAAAAGAATTAAAAGTCGCGATCGATATCGCAAAAAACTAGTCTAGGACAAAATGACCAAAAGCTTAGGAATAACGTTTAAAAGTCCATGGCTATGGCGGCAATAAGCTGATTTGGAAATTGAACGTGATTAGCATCATTATTAATATTAAGTTAATTCATTGCGATTTCAATGATTCATTAAACGTTTCAAAGGATTCAATACCCAGTGGTAAATGCATCAAATCGCCTTTGGCCTGAACGGGACAAACAGCTGCCTCTAATTCGACTCTCTGGGCACCGTTAGGTCCATTTAAGATAGGCCTCCTCTGTTGATCTCCTTTGGGAATGATACATAGGGGCCAGGACTCGACGGCTTCCTAGAATTTTTATTGGATCATTTCCCCCACTGCTTCTAAAGATATGCAGTTTCTATTCGAGAACATTTGTTTCTCAAAATTATATTTTTTAGGGTACGTACCTCAAAAGGAAAAAAACGGATCAATAAACCAATAAAACCTATTTATTTCTGCAAATAGGCCTAAATTAAGCTCTTTTCGCGTCCAAATTTTTTTTTTACCCTACCACTGCTTCGGGACAATTGTGGGCTAGCGCAGCAGCGCAAGAAACTCGGTCACTATTGTCAGCCACTTTTGAAATAGTATGTTTACATTACAAGATAATATGTACCTGTGCGAGCAGGGCAGTATTTAATTCCATACATTTTTATCAATTAAATAGTCATTTACAGTGTAATAACCTTTTTTCATTAAAACCATCTTGACATGCGATTTAAATTTATGTATAGGTAGTTCAGCAATAGACTGCGGCAATTACCTTTATAGGATCACTTTTTTGTTCATCTATCTGTCAGGACCCTTTATCTCGGGAACGCGTGGTGGCATCGAGTAGAAATTAAAATCATACAACGTGGAAGGGGGTGACTTTGATCAATTTTGAAATTGATATGCATTTTACTCCTTAAATTTAACAGCAAAAAATATTAAAAAAAATTAACATCGGTTTTGATTATACTATCCAATTGTAGCGACATCTATCTCGCCTCATACGAACTAAAACTGACGTATCCTGCATCGCTATATTAAAGTTATCCAAGCGATTGAACAGATATATAAAAGAACCCGACAACAACCGTCGGGCAGTTGCCCGCCAGACACAACACCCGTCTGGTCGGAGGATCCTCCCTTTTCAATGGTGGATTGAGGACCTTAACACCCTGTTCCTCTCACCCCCAAACTGGTGACCCCGAGCATGAACGTCAGCGCAGCCTTCCCAAAGCTACGTTATCGTGACGTCATCATCACTTCCTCAAGCTTTCGAGCAGCGAGTCCTACAGCCAGCCAGCATCCACGGCTACTTCGGGTATCCTGACCACCAGCATGCAGCGGACGCGCATTCCTGGTCATCACCCACATCGCCTTCTCAGCGACCTTGGCACAGCACACTGCACTTCGTCCGGTCAGCAAGCAGAGATGCACTTCTCTCCTGGTCGACGCAGCAGCCAGCCACTACGCAGCACTGCACCACTCCGACTCACTGGAGCACTTGCAGCATCACCCCGACTCACTGGGGCATCACCGCAGACAGTTCCGACTCACCGTGAACTATGCGGCATCTGGTTCCGACTCACTGGAACATTCCACTGGCCCGGCAAGCATCAGAATGGACGACTCAACCTGCTATCGACCTCCGGTCTCGGAGGGGAGTGATGTAGCGACATCTATCTCGCCTCATACGAACTAAAACTGACGTATCCTGCATCGCTATATTAAAGTTATCCAAGCGATTGAACAGATATATAAAAGAACCCGACAACAACCGTCGGGCAGTAGCCCACCAGACACAACCTGTCTGGTCGGAGGATCCTCCCTTTTCAATGGTGGATTGAGGACCTTAACACCCTGTTCCTCTCTCACCCCCAAACAATTATACAATAAAATATTTTTTATAATTATTATAATTCTAGAAAAAAAAGTAAGTCAAATCAAAGTTAAACAATGGTCGGGATTACTTTGATTCCCCTCGTTTTTTTAACGGAAATCGAAACCCCTATGGAATACAACGAAAAATGGGTTAAAGATTTATTAAGGTTTTTATATATTTGGGGTGACTTTGACACTGAAAAACTAGGGTATTTATTTAAAAACTTTGAAGTTTTTAGAATATTAGTCTTCAGATGCCAAAATGCTAGGTTCCACAGCGACTGACTAAACGCAAACATTGACAACCAATGCTGCCAACCGAAAAAAATATATCGAGTCCCGACTTCATCCTAGTGCTTCGCATGCAGTCTCAGAGTTGCCTTTGACGTGCTCAGACGGCCACTTACGGAGGAAGGTTGCGTTTAGAAACCGTACAATTTGAGTTTTACTACGAAATGAAGTTTTTATCAAAGTAACCCCATTCCACCTGTACTTATGTCTTCTGACCATTGAAGCTGTTTTAAAAACAAATTAGGATACGGCCGTTTAAGCCGTAAGATATATTAATATATGTTATATTTCGACACTCTCTAGGGCATTAAAATTTATGAGGTACTTTCCGTTGACGTAGAACTATGTTTTTTTTTAATATACATGTATTTTTTGTATGTATGTATTCATCTAGTCTGTGTTTGTGTTGCTAGATTTTTTCTAACACTAGTTACTGTTTTGTTGCACCGCCTGTACCATCTCTGTCTGGCTCCATGGTTGACTGGTAGAGAATGCTTTTGGCATTAAGTCCGCCAATAATAACAATAAAGTATAAATAAATAAATAAAATTGGGTTTAACTTGTTTTATTACGGAGTTATTTTTTATTTATTCAGGAAATCAACGGCGACACAAAAAACTGCGCTTGCCAATCCGTCTGCCAAGCGTGGCGAGTATTGGCAATCCCCCCTAATGAAAATCATTGGGGGAGGCCTGTGTTCAGCAGGGGACGTTCTGTGGCTGTAATGGTGATGGTGATGATAAAACTTTAAAAGCAAAGTAAAATAAGACTATTAACAATATGCTCATCACGTTTCGTGTGGGTGTGTAAGTATGTGTGTGTGTGTATGTGTAAGTATATGTGCAAGTAATATCGTCTTACACTACATGCACAAGAAAAATCTAAAAACTATACATTTGTAAATTATTTTTGAATTGAATTTGTAATTAAACTGCGATACTAGATTCCTGAACTATCCAAACTAAAAATTTGTACGGAATCCTCAGTAGGCGAGTCCGATTCGCACTTATCTAGTTTTTTTTAATTGAGAACTAGCTATTCCCCGCGAACCTAAAAGATAGCGCTGCCGGTATATTAAGGTGGGTACAGACTGGCGTTACTGGGCGTAATGTAACATGTTACCAACATTCGTGCAGTTAGTACCGGTGAATAAAGGAGGAACGACTTGGATTTACACGTCGTATGCTCGGCGTATTAATATATTAAGAATCGCATTGCCGGTCAGACCTATTTGATTGTAATGACGAGTTGGGTCATTGAAATAAATAGACTCTCAGGTCTATTTGTATTCTCTTTTAATAAATAAATAATTGCAGATGTAATCTAGTTAGCCGATCTTTAAAATAATCATCTAAGGTGTACACGCACTATGATGTAGTGAATTAATTATTCGCATATCGCTCGCGCATAATCTAACCCCTTCGATTTTGTTTGTGTCAAAGTCAAAGTCAAAAAACATTTATTCAATTTAGGACAGAAAATTGCCACTTATGAACATCAATAATATTATCAGCCGATATGGGCCCAAATACTTTTTTGGGCCCTTCTACCGCTTCGAGACTAGACACAGACAATCTGGCAAGTGCTGAGAAGAAACGCCGGAACAAACTCTGTCACCACTAGCTGCCATAGAAAAATATAAAATCAAAATAAACAGGTACATCAGTTTAGTGCAGGCTGGACTGACCATACATTTTTGTCATCAAGATAGTCTTGAATTTGTTTTGACATGTGACTTAAATTTATTAACAGGAAGTTCGATAACATTGTGAGGTATATTAATAAAAAATGTAATACAATAAGAATTAATTACTTGTTTTGGTCAATCTGAAATTTGGGACTATCAACAAAAATTGGTGTTTATCAATTAGTAACGTGAACTGCAAACGCACGATCTACGCACGAGCCTTGCATTAGTCTTATCAAAGAGAATCAACAGTTGTAGTAAATGCACGCAAGCGGCGTGCGAGCATCTTGCTAGCAGTGCATTCGTGAGACTTGTACGCGCGCTAAAATCTGACCCGCACGAATAAGCTGAAAACATTCACACAGGTAAACACGATATAACGCCATAATTGCACGTAATTACAATAGCTCAACTCTTAATAGCTGCGAAAACAGTTATACTGTTTAATTATAAGCAGTGGAAGGACTTTTTGTTTTATGATAGGCTCCACTTGGTGCTGAGGCTTCCTCAACTTTAAAGTGCTTGGTGGGTTTTTGGCACGATGTTTGCAACATGGTGTTGTAACACGATGGAACTGGAGAAACCCCTAGAGGTTGCTTATGGACTGTGGGCTGCCATATAGAACATCAGACTCAGGGTTTTGCACCTCAAAACGAAAAGGGAACCCATATAGTTGTCCAATATGTATGTCTGACCATCAGGACCCTATTAATTGGGAGCTCGTGGATACTTCCACAAGTTAAAATCAAATACTGAGTTTGCAATCTCTTAAAGCCGTGAAAAATCAAAGTTCTAAGTTAACGCAATCGTAGGATATGCAACTATTTATATTTACCTACGTAAGGGAATCAAACATTATAGGATACTTCACGTTGACTTGCAATCATATTTTTTGGCAAGAAAGGCAAAAAGGAATTTATTCATTGATTAAGTAAAAAAAAAAAAACCGCATACCATACAAAAAACTTGGAAAACTTACCTATTTATATACTTTCAAGTTTTATCGGAACTTTTGGTCCGCGAGTCCGTGTCGCACTCAACCGCTTTGTTACATAAAATTTGACATACAAAAAAACACTGCTTGAGTAACAGTTTGCGTTCATGGTAAGGCCTTTGAGCTAACACTCAAGACGATCACTTTCAGCTAAGAGTTTTCTGCTAAAATTATTCACTGAAAACCTATACAATCTTCTATCAGATGTTTCGATGAAACTTTATGAGAGACTAGCTTTTGCCCACAACTTCATCTGCGTTGAAGTTTACCCGGATAAAAAGTTATTTAATTACTTTTAAAGAATCGTGATTTTCACACATTACACATATTATACACAGGTCATAACACGATAGTTAAATTTTATGAAGGTAAAAAAATTAACTATCGTGATAAGACCTTTGTATAATATGTGTAAAAAGTAACTTAAGTGTTAATCCAGGCCATGGCCTATCTGTATGCCGAATTTCATCAAAATCTTTTCAGTAGTTTTTTGCGTAAATGAGTAACAAACATTCATACACACTTTGGCGTTTATACTTATTAGTAAGGATTAGTAAGGATTGTAAGGATTATTCCTAATAACTCTATTCAAATTATTGTATTCATGAATCCATAGTAATTACAGAAATAGACAAATTGAGCAACGCATAAATGTTTTGCAAATACAAGTAATAACTATCAAACGAAGCTTACTGTATTTTCTGATGGTGCATTTCATAATTGAAATTATACAGGCCGTTTACTGATTTTGACAATTAAAAAGATATATAAAACTAGCTATCCTGACAGACGTTTTTTTATCTAAATTAGCTGACAGAGGACATTTGCATCTTTAATAGTAGAAAAAATTAACAGTTTGTCCTGAATTTGAAATTTTTACGAAAAACCTTCAAATTTTCAATGAATAAAATAAAAAAAATCTATGACCGGACTTCAGCCTAATCTACCGGGTATTATAGCGTTTTCGAAACATCCAGAAACCTTTTTAAATATACACAAATTTTCATCTAAATCGGTTAAACCGTTTAAGAGCTGAAAAGGAGGTGACAAACACACGTAAAAAAAATAGGCTAGTTTCCTGGGTCAAAAAAAGATTATTCTATTTAGTCCGTCAGTTAGAATATCAAAAAATATTGGACCCATATTTTGTCTTTTGTCAATCAAACAAAAAATTACGAAGATAAAGCGCATCAAAGTTTGGGAGTGACGTTTTTTTGAGATTTTGATTTTAATCAAAATTAATTAAAATTACGAAAGGTAAGTTGCGGTTTACGATTTATGACGTTTTAAAAAAAAAACTACTTGCTAGATCTCGTTCAAACCAATTTTCGGTGGAAGTTTGTATAGTAATATACATCATATTTTTTTTTAGTTTTATTATTTTCTTATTTTAGAAGTTATTATACCACTTTGGAAGTGTCTCTCGCGCAAACTATTTAGTTTAGAAAAAAATGATGTTAGAAACCTCGATGTCATTTTTATAGACCTATCCATAGATACACAACACGTATGGGTTTGATGAAAAAAAAAATTGAATTTCAGTTCTATGTATGGGGAACCCCCAAAAGTTATTGTTTTGTTTCTTCTATTTTTGTGTAAAAATCCTCATGCGGTTCACAGAATACATCTACTTACCAAGTTTCAACAGTATATTTCTCATAGTTTCGGAAAACGGACGGACTGTCTGTCTGTCCGTCCGTATGGCTGTGACATACGGACCGACAGACAGACAGACAGACAGACAGACATGACGAATCTATAAGGGTTCCGTTTTTGCCATTTGGCTACGGAACCCTAAAAATGAAAAACAGTAGGTAAATATACGTCAGACAAAAAACCTATTGTCATCGTCTCCTTTTCGTTTTAAGGAAGCGAGTCAATTATAAAAAAAATCTCTTCTGGAACAAACCTGGACTAAAATCGATTTAATCAGGTCATCATATTCTCTAATAAGGACGAGGTGCAGTGTTATTTTACCGTCTATTAGGTTGACTTTTATCATCTCTCCCATTCTACTTATACCTATGTCAGTAAACAAACTAACTCGGATTTTATCCAGCTATAGAAAAAAACATTTGTGTATTTCATTATAAGTTTTTGGAAGTCCATTGCTGGATATAGGCCTTAGGCCTTCCCCATTAGCATAACTGTGAGGTTTGGGCCATTTGCATCCAACGGTTTCCCACAACCTTGATTATGTGGTCAGTCCATCGGGTGGGAAACCTGCCCTGCCGACCCACCTGTCTTCGTGTATTTAAATATTAGTTTTTTAATAATGGGCTAGTTTCATAAAAATCTCTATTTAGTCCATCAGTTGGATTAACAGAAAATATTGAATACGTATTTTTTCATTTCTCAATCACACAAAAAATTATGAAGATACAGCCCGTTAAAGTTCCGCGTAAGGTAAGTTGCGACACTTTTTAGCAAGGCGTGACATCACTCCCAAGCTTTGATGCGTTTTATCAGTCATTTTTTTTTGATTGACAAAAGCCAAAATATGGGTCCAATATTTTTTGATAATCAAACTGACGGACTAAATAGAATAATATTTTTTGACCCAAGAAACTAGCCTATTTTTTTTAGCCTAAGTGATTAATCACCCTGTATGAACGTATGTAGCTTTGGCCAGAAACTCTGAATCTATAATGACTGCAATTTGTACGGTTTACAGACGTGCAAACTATATCAGCGAGGATTGAACACAATATTTGCGGTCAATTTTGGGTTTCGATTCAGCTTTGTACGAGAGATCTTACTTAGGTATTATAAATGCTACCTTTACGTAGGCACAAATTGAACCCAGCTACAAAATTGTCGATGTTGAAGCCGAAAAATATGAAACGATATAGTTTAAAGGTTTCTTCCGTTTTTTCACTTGTATAAATAAAACCTATCCCAGCCTTATTATTAACACATCTATTATAACTGACTATGAAATCAAATCTTGGAAGTAATTTTAACCTAATTTTTACTGACGTATCGATTTAAAACTTTTTATTTATAATTAGAATAAATATTCATTCTACAGTTATTTTGAATTTGCGTTTTATTCTACACCAGTTAACGGTGATTTTTGGATAGGGTATGATTGCATAAACTTAGTTGGCAATAGTCCTTAACCCCTTAACAGAAATAGGTCAAATTGCTAGTCACTCTGTATAATTATTAACATAACTAAAAGTGGAACACACTTGATGCAGTAAGCGCATCGCGTGGGATCAGACTGCCTAGCCAATGTTTATGGGGGAGATGCACATTTTTCAAAGAGGACTAGAATCCACGTTTTAACAGTGAAAGTAAATTTAGTTAATTGTGTTACTAAGGAAATACTATTTTAAGCCTTGAAATCAATTTGTATCAAATGTATTAGAAATAATTAAAAAATGAAATTTGTTTTACTATCCAACTAAGTGAAATCTAAATACTGAAACCCAAGATGCTCGGGTACAAAAAGATACAAATGGGACCACATAAAAATTTTAATTTCTGATCAATTTTTACAAACTTTTGTTAAATGTTATTTTTGGCACTTCCAAACAAAGAGTAACTTTTATTTCATTTGCTTTTGCCATACGAACGAAGTAGACTGCATTAAGGTTTCCGAACCCTTCGGCTACGGAACCAATCGCAGAAATCACGATAACACTAACAGAACCCTAAAACGGAGTATATTAGTTTTCCAATTACAATCTACTCACACGCTCCTATCAAAAACGACTTCAAGCTACGCGAAGATTGCATCCCGCAGAATTGCGAATCTAATTTCTACTAAATAGATTCTCCCAAGTTTCTACCAAATGGGAGAAACAAAAGCTACCAAGTCGTCCAATTTGGTAGTACACTAACGACTCGTCTGTTATCAACACAATAAAGATAGATTCAGCAAGGATGGTGGATGTCCCTTCTCCATATCTCACCACCTCGTGAAACATCATTACTAGTGAATTAAAACTTTCCCGTTTTATAATAATATGTACCACAGGTATACCAGTGCATCTTTGGCTAAAGCAGTATTGGTGCTAACATTATACACTACATAATAATAATGTCATATAATCAGTACCAGCTGTCCCGGCTTACTTCGTACAGTTTCGTTTTTTTGTGTACTTTTGATGTTTCAATACTTATTCTGCTATTCGAGACGGAAACAAATCCAAATAATCATAAATCATAAAAATCGGCCAAGCCGTTCTTGACTTATAAATGTTGTAACGAACCCGAATTTGTTTTATATAAACTAGCTGTCAAGAACTTCTTTTTTTCTCGTAAGTTTCCCATTTTTTATAGTTATACTGCTATTCGGGGCAGAGAAAAATTTAACAAATCAAAGATCATAAAAATCGGTCCAGCCGTTCTCGAGTTATAAATGGTTATAGATAGATAAGATATATTTCGGGCATTTATGCACGGTTCAAAAATATAGCTTTGCCCTACCACCTTTGGGACTACATATCGGCTGGTCATGAGAAGAAACTGCGCAACAAACTTAGTCACCTTTGTCAGCCTTTTTACAGAAAATACAGTTACAAGACATGTAGTAAGTGCAAACAATAAGCAAGAAACTACATGCTACTTTATAATTGGTGACTACACTCCCCATAAACCAATTCAATAAATTAGTATTCTTGTCTTCCAATATATAACGTCTAGCTGTCAAGTGGTTCATTGTTGTTGTGAGGTATGCTGTTTGAAACACTGCACAGCTAACACCAAAACATTTGTAAATATACTAAAACTGCCTTTTAGTATATTTACTAATGTTTTGGTATATTTACAAGTGATCGAGTTTTTTACGCTGCTACTTCTTAGTTCTAGCCAAAAAATGTCCCGAAGCAGTAGTAAGGTTCAAAAAATTTAGAAGTGTAAAATGCTATTAAATGGCCATTTGCAAATATAAATTAATGATATTATTTTTACGATTACTGAACAATCTCATACTTGAAAGCGCAATATAACACTATTTTTATGCACAGTAATAAACATCCATGTTTTCTATGTATAAAAGTATCGTTGTTACAACTCATTATCATCTTAATCATCTCACGTCAGTCCACTGCTAGTTAAAGGCCGCTTTTAATGCATGCCACTAAGCCCGATCTTCGGCTATTCTTCTTCATCCACTGCCAGCAGCCTTGTGTATAATATCGTCGCTCCACCTTGTAGGAGGGCGTGCTGCACTTGCTTAGTCGCAGTATCCTCTCAAAAACACTATAACTGATTTGGTCATCAGTTAACAGTTCTATGGCAAATGTGAACAGCCCACTGCCACTTTAGTTTGCTTAATCCTTGAGCTATATCGATTTCTTTAGTTTTCTATTAGATAACCTCATTTCTGATTTTATTCTTTGGTGGAATCCCGAGCATAGCTCTTTTCATTGCTTGTTAAGTAACTTTAAACTTGTGTACTAATCTCGGCTCCGTACGTCATGACTGACAGTATTTAAAATTCCGAACTAACGTTATTACAAACACATAAGTAAAATTATTTAACATTGTATCATAATTTTTAACCGTATACAAATTGTGTAGGGCTACTACAAGTACTTACACTGTGACTCGTCCGTTATCAGGCTGAGTTAATTTTCGCGGAAGGCTAGAGAAATAGCGTTATTTTATCTATAGAGGATGCGCAGTAGCATTGTTTTAGGCACAGTGCAAACGTATAGGATTAATTTTTTCAAACAAATAATCTAAGGCCTGTTAAGTACATCCATTTTAGATAAACAAATCTTATGAAAAACATAACTACGCGGATTTTTAAGGATTGTTTTTGCCATTTGCCGACGTAACCCTTACAAAATTGTTTTTTATTTAAATTTCATTGTCGGTCCAAAAAAACACCTAGTTTTATTTGATGGCGATTTGTGAATGGAATGGTGCAATGATTAGTCAAGAACTCACGAGCCCTGGTTTGATTCCACGTCAGGTCAACATAATATAAATATAAATTGGTTATAAGTAGCCTTTTTTAAATAAACCAGGAGAAGACAATTTAGTCTTGTTAGTGTTTTCTTTCTTTCCTTAAATTAACTTCATTCTTTCTTGCTTGTAGTTAAAGCAAGTGGCACCCTGTACAGTTTTCTTGTAGGAGTCTCTGAGCGCCTGAGGACCCACGAGCTAGCTTAACTGGCAAAATAGCACACACCATCCCGCTCTGTTACAACTGTGGTAATTTTCAACAAAAGATGACCACGTTTGCAGAGTGCCTTATTTGCAAAGAGAATGCATTGTGCCTTAGCATGAAACTGGTTAATGACCGCACGTAATGCACTACTATTTTAAATTGCAAGAATGTTGTTGAGTTATTATTTCAGTTAGTAGCAAGAGTGAATTATGATAGCTTAACAAGGTACCTATTATATTTCACAAAAATCCCTAAATGATAGTCAAAATTCATTAAAAAAATTATGTCACCGCTCTCAACATCATGTTTGTTTATTATTTGTAGGAGTTTAGAAATTAAAAATTAAATAAATTTTATATCATCGTTGATTTAACTCTTTAATTCAATGCTGCTTTTTTATCCGAATAAATGAAAAAAGTTAATTAACACGAAATAAACGTACGTACGTACATAGATGACGCATCCAATAATCTGGAAGTATTATCTCAGCCTTAAAATACAGCAACGAAATTGCATATTAAAAATAAAAAGTTTCACTGTGGGTACAGTCAGAATATAAATACACTGCGCATAACCATTTTAGAAAATTCGTACCAAAAATTACTAAAAGCAGCGAAACGCTTACACGGTTGACATAATTTGGTTCAAAACTGCACTTTCCGTGCCTGTTTCATTTTGTCTGGAAAATAGTCGCTATAGTTTCAGTTTTATTTGCCCCTGGAAAATTTCTGTTGGGTTTTTATTAAGTGTGGAATTCGATTTTATGCGGTCGTCGACGTAAGCTGTTGGTAATAAAGTTTCTTAAGGCAATTTTGATGGGTTATAAAAGGGGAAATTAGAATTGATCAACTAGCTTAAGTCATTAAGGCTTGGTTTACAATTCGAATTGTTTACCTCAAGGATATGTCACGTACACACAGTGTAGGTAGGCATATGAAGCATATAAACTTGGCTTTATTTTAAAATATTTTAGTTTTTTTTTAAATTAGTTCTTTTAAATTTTTTAGTCTTCACTTTTTCGCGTCGATGACAATTCTGTCAAATTTGCCGTTAGTACCATTAGCCTCACTTTTTAAAGGTTATCTTTACAACGGCCGATCTGTGGTCACAGCTTGATTAAGGCTTTCCAGTTTTACCACAGCAGGTTTTTGCCAAGTAGTTCTGACGGTGGGAGAAATTGTGCGGGGTACTTCTCTTTCCACCTTGTGTCACAGAATTGAGGAACATTTTAGGTGATGTAACAGGTCTCTGACATGAAGCTTAGTCTGCTTTTAGGTGTTGAGGGCATCGTGAAGCATCGGATTGCCTTTTTTTTGTTGGGATAAAGAATACAGCGTGCTTACCAGAGTTTTCTTCAAGCAGCCTATGATTATCTGCCAAGTATCGTGAAGTTGTGTCCACCTATTTTGCGTATGTACAAAAACGAAAGAGTAACCACCATGTAAACTGCTAGAAAAAAAGTACAAAATTTACGCAAATATTGAAAAACCACAAAATTCTTGAAACAAGTTTTAATTTATTACCAGAACAAGGTCCAAATTTTATAAAAGGTGGGTACAGACTAAGAGCATTTACAGAACAGACACCAGTACCTAGATACAACAATATTATAATTAGATTTAACATCTCTAAATTGCTACCAATTACTTACGGTGCGGAATAATGAACTCTCACAAAGCAGAAGTCTATTAAATAGCAAACAAACAGAGGCCATGGAACGTGGCATTCTCAAGTTTTGCTAAACATCGGTATACGTTTATCAAAGACGAAGAAGATGGCTATTGGATTTAAGCAGTAACAAAATTCTGGCCAAGAGTAGGAAGAAAGACATGAGTAAATCATTAGCTCGCTGGCCCGACAATAATGTGTGAATAACTTAATAGCTGGTGCCCTGACCGAGAACCTGGTGCTAAGTCGACAATGTCTCTGTACTGATCAGAATGATTATTAAATAATTTATTACAAATTATTGGTCCCAGTGATCCCCACCCTAAGATACAGGGAGAACACAAAACTCTCCTGTAATATTTCTTGTAAACTGTCAAAGTCTATTTTCACTTCCCAATAAAAAGTTAATCTTAGACAAAGTTAAGGGAATCTTTGTGAATGTAAAAAGTTTTATATTTCTTTCGCGTCTTGAGGAAGTTAGGTTAATACGCGAAATTAAGTTCTTGGGTTGTTGTTATAAGATTTTGAGATCAAGATGAGGTTACTACTAATTAGATAATACAAGTTGGTGGTCTTATTACAGAGATAATTTTAAAGCCGCAAATTGAAATGGTGGAACATGCATCAGGGTGTTTTTAGTGTTGCGTTACGATTACGCGTTTAAGCTTTGGTATTTTGACCAGAAACCCGATTCTCGTAATTGAATTGTAGTCAAAATCCAGGTCTGATCCGGTCCTAGTAACATTTAGAATAAAAATATATTTTCGTAAACTCAAAAATGCAATTACAAAGCCAGCGGTTGCGGGTTCCAACCCCGCAAGGGACAAATGTTTGTATGATGAGCACGAGCATTTGAATCTAAGTCATGGATGTATAAATAAGTAAGTTTATCTATTATCTAATCACCATAGTACAAGTTTGCTTAGCTTGTGGCTAGATAGTAATTACTGTGAAACAATTTATTTTATTTTTTATAAGTCGTATTGCGACTGAAAATGGAAAACATGACTTTTTGATTATTTTTTGTTTGCATTGAAAACGAGAATTTCGTTTTTACGATACCGTAGTCAAGACGGAAGATGTGATTATTTTTTTTCATTTTTTTTTTATTAGACAATATCACATACATTGATGTGACCCTGTGATGAGTATCTTAATCAATTGTGTGATAGAAATCAGTAACAACGACGGTACCACAACACCCAGATCAGTGATAACATAGAAAAGGTATTTTTTCTACATTGACCGACCGTGAATCGAATCCAGGACCTCAGAAATGGCAACACTAAGTCTGGTATCATCATTTCAGCCGTAAGATGTCCACTGCTGAACATAGGCCTCTCCCAATGACTTTCATTAGGGGGGATAGCCAATACTCGCCACGCTTGGCAGACGCTTGGTTGGCGAGCGCAGTTTTTTATAAGATTTCGCACGCAGACACTGCTGCCCGTCTCGTGCTACAGGAGTTAGTCGCCTCTTACGATGCGCCTCCTGTTAACGGTGGAAAAGTGTATTCTTTAAGGCCGTCCCCACACGGCACAAGTCTGGTATGCCGACTTACATCTACGGAGGTCGATTGTCACAGATTGTCACACTGTCCTCAGCTGAGATCAGACTCTTATGTTACAGGAATGAGGCCTCTGAACGCACAACGCTGTCTTGGAAATACAATTGTATAAAAACCGGCCAAGTGCGAGTCGAACTCACTCACAGAGAGTTCCGTACCAACCTGTAGCTATGTAAATAATTCGTCTGTTTATCGGAAAGTCTCGAAGATAGTCCAAGTTTGTTCATAAAAACCTTTTTTTTATGTAACTACAATTTTACGGTTTTAGGACTTTTGCCTTTACTTGTGCACAATTGTTTCTTGTTAAAGTTCATGATTCTAGGTCAATAGGAAAAACCCTAATAATTTTGATTTCCTAAAGTGTCGTAAAATACGTTTTTTGCGGCATAAACGGCCGTGTCTTTTGTTTCACGTTATTTTCATGATTTCAGCCATATGACGTCCACTGCTGAAGAAAGGCCTCCCCTTATGACTTATCATCAGGGGGGATTGCCAATACTCACCACGCTTGGCAGGCGGGTTGGCGAGCGCAGTTTTTTATAACATTTCACACGAAGACGCTGCTACCCCTCGTGCTACAGGAGTTAGTCACGTTATTTTAGAAGTTTGAATTTTTCACAGCTTCAAGAAACTGAAATCTCAAATATATCGTTTTAATTTTGACGCGAAACCTCCACGCGTTCCCAAGATAAAGGGTCATTGACTTCATGTATGAGTTAAATTAACCACGCATACGATTTTTAAATTCGGATAGGAATAATTAAATGTGAATAAAATAGTTTTTTGTTTTTTGCATAGTTCGATTAAGTTACTGATTCTGAGTCACTCCTAGAGTTGTAAATTGACGGTCATATGCTATAAGCGTCCGTCATTTATGATAAATGCTTGGTCACATGGGACATTTATGGTCACGATTGTCACATTTTATTTTAGTATAAATTTAAAAAAAAATAAGAATTCCTCTAAAACAAGTCTTCAACGTTAAGTATTTGACAATAAAAACATACAATAAAGCATGTAATTGGATCTGAATTGAACTCAAAAAAAAACTCGCGCGTAACGATACGACGCTTTTTAGCTTGTTCGTGCAGAAAGATAAATTAATCTTAGAAATTTCATTTCGTTAAAGATCATCACTACCTGTCTGTGCTGCCTGTCTTTCTTATAATAATGCACTTATTTGTAACCAATTTTTTTTTCATAGTTTGTCAATAGAATTGATTGTGACGTTAGTGACAATAAATGTCCAAAATGTCCGGTCACATTGAGAAAATTTCCAATTTGCTCGGTCATATTGGTCAGACATATAAACGTGACGGACACTTTACAACTTTAGTCACTCCTAAAGATTTGGCACCCCTTTGCAATGTAACCCTGTATACGTCCCACTGCAGTGCACAGGCCTCACCTTCATAATGAGGTGGTTGATTTTGAAATTTATATTGATATTACAGCAACAATTTATGAAATAATTATTTATTTATTTACCTGTACATTCAAAGACATCCTAAATTTAATTGACCTTGAGGCATTTAATTAATAATTTATTGTTTGTTACAGTTAAGTGTAAGTATTATTTAACCACATCTATAAAACACTCGTAGTTTAATTATAAATGGAAAGGTTAGTAATTCCAGAGCTTTATTTCATTCAGGTCGGTTAAATGAGTAAGTGAAGTTGTGACGGCTGGTTAAATTTGTTGCACTGTTTAACGTTTTATCACCATTTTATTACAACCACAGTGGAAATATATACAGAAGGCTCTGTCAACTGAACATTAATGAACCAGGTGCTCTTGATCGCGATAAAAGATGTTGATGAATCTCGAGAACGTTAGGACATAGTAAAAATATATCAGAACGCTAATTTTGACTAATGATGTCGCTCCCAATTAGCGTATGTTAACGCAAACATTGTCATCAAGTGGTCAAAAATCGATCGTAAGTCATGGGTGCAATATAGGAGTGTGCGTCCAATAATACATTTTTTTAATTGGACAACATCAGATAAATTGCTCTGATTATGTGGTAAGTAGCTAAAGCACTCTTGTTAAAGAAATCAGGAACAACGACGATACCACAACACCCAGATCCGAGACAACATGGATAAATAAACATTGACCCTACCGAGAATCTATCCCATAATCTCAGATATGGCAACGCCAGGTCTCCTGGCTACGGAAGTCGTCATAGTCCGGGCTACGAAACCAGCGGTCGCAACTTGATCCTAGAAACAGAATATTAATATTTGTGTGTTTAACACGAGTAATTGTAACACGAAAATTTTTTTGCCAAAGTTATAGAGATTTATAATTGCGAAATATTGTCGCCATAGCATAAGCTTAGCTTAGTTTTGGCCTAGATAATAATAAGTGTGATTGTTGGAAGATTTTTTTAAATGTATTTATTTCAATATGACTTGTGTTATTAGATACGAAGTAGTTTACATAGGCCTACTGTATTTTACTTTACTATGTCATAGCGTAGTTTAAAGTCGTATACTTAGCGGGAGTTTTATAGCCTTTTTATTGCCGGTTTAACTTAGTAGCTAAGTTGGAATAGAGCCTATTTGCGATGGAGATAATCAGATTGTTAAGTCAGTTTCTAAGTAAATGGATTACCAACTGAAGCTTTCATAAAATAAAGTGGTACTGGATATTGTGCCGTATGGGAACGGCCGTAAAGAATACACTTCCCCACCGACAACAGAAGGCGTGTTGTAAGAGGCGACTAATTCCTGTAGCGCGAGACGGGCAGCAGCGTCTGAATGCGAAATCTTATAAAAAAACTGCGCTAGCTAACCCGCCTGCCAAGCGTGGTGAGTATTGGCAATCCCCCCCGATGATAGTCACTAGGGGAGGCCTATGTTTAGCAGTGGACGTTCTGTGGCTGTAATGATGATAATGGTGATGATGATGGATATTGTGTCTGTCTTAACTTCTAAAGGATAATCATAAATTATAATTTTAGTTTATTGAATGTAAAAACAATGAACAATAGATTAGAAAACGAAATTTTCAAATTTGATATAAAATTTTTGACAATCTCCGTACAGAGACTCCTATATATTTTGACGACCTCCGAAGCCGAGAGGTGAGCATACCGGACTTAGTGTCGCTATCTCTGAGGCCCCAGGTTCAATTCCAGTCGGTCAATGTAGAAAAATAACTTTTCTATGTTGTCGCGGGTCTGGGTGTTGTGGTACCGTCGTTGTTTCTGATTTCTGTAATACAAGTGCTTAAGCTACTTATCATAGGATCAGAGCAATGTATGTGATGTTGTCCAATATTTATTTATTTAATTTATTAAATTATTGTATTTGCTGTTCGAACATTGCTGATTAACACCCTTCTGGAACTCCTCAAACTAATCATGGTTAAGTGCAGTTTAGTACAAAACGGCAAAAAAACAACTAACTCAGTATAGTAATCTCTAAGGAGGAACCCCAGGGTTCGATTCCCGATCGGATCGATGTAGAAAACATTTTATTTCTATGTTGTCTCGGGTCTGGGTGTTGTGTTACGGTCGTTGTTTCTGATTTCTATAACACAAGTGCTTTAGCTACTTACCTTATGATCAGATCAAAGTTTGCGATGTTGTGTAATAATAAAAAAATTTAAAAAATTAAACTATGGGAATTCATCAACTAATACACTGATACAGCAAATAAAATCTAAACCTTTTACGAAACAAGAGTCAAAGTTTTCAAGAGTATCATCTTTTTACTTAAACATTTGGTATCTCCGAGCATTCCGCTTGAAACACGTTTAAAGAACAAAATAAATACACAATAGAAATAAGTGTAGTGCAACCACTCTAGGTGATAATAATTTATTTTACAGTCCATAACGAATTTTCTACAGATAAACATTGTCCAGAACCTACATAAACACTAAAAAAATAATACCTAGATTTTGACTACCTCCGTAGCCGAGAGGCGAGCATACCGGACTCGGTGTTGCTATCTCTGAGGTCCCAGGTTCAATTCCCGGTCGGTCAATGTAGAAAAATAACTTTTCTATATTGTCTCGGGTCTGAGTATTGTGGTACCGTCGTTCTTTCTGATTTCTGTAACAGCTTATCATATGATCAGAGCAATGTATGTGATGTTGTCCAATATTTATTCATTTTATGTTATTTATTTATTTATATGCTGGCAGCCTTATCAGATAAGATTCACATTAGTTTTTAAATTTGAAATTAGGAATTACCATTGTTGGCAACCCAATAAAATAATGTTTTTCATATGTTGGCAACTTTGGTGATCGCCCTCTCTTAAATTTTTAGCAGCTGCAAGTGTGCTTTTGTAACGTAAATAATATTACGGTAGAAGTCGGTGTTTTTTTAAATAAGCAAGGACTCAAACAACCATCATGTATCATCTTAAATTAGATTCAAGGGATGGTAGCCCGTTTAGGTGTAAGTTCAATCACCTTTGAAACTCACAGTAGCGAACCTACTGTTCCTTTTTATTTCATCCTCCACGTCTAAACGTGCTTGATAAAATATTTAAGGCGAGTATGTTCCTTATAAATTCGTCGTTCTCTACTAGGCTTTTAACCGTGCAATGCTCGCGTCAATCCTCACTGAATTACATTAAGAATTCAGTTTACGTACACGCTGCGCCGTAACAGGTTTATTTTGAGCTAAGATGGCGCTTTTTGGTGATGAAGTTGGACGAGGAAATGATAAAACTGATTATTTTTTTAACTTTTGATAAAAAGGGGTAGATAATAGTTTGATCCTGTCTGTTTGTGTATCTGTCGCATCGTATAGAAGACCATATTGACTTAAAACTAGAAATAACACCTATCTCATACTAAGCAGCAAATGTTAAAACACCTTAATTATTAGGTACAGACAACGGCAGGTCAACCCACCGAAAAAGTAAAAGGCATTGAATCGATTTTCAACTTTAAGTCAAAGACATAGAGATCAATATCAATTGAGAAAATTTAAAGTTTTGTGGTAGGTTGACGTGCTGTACACGTAGCTAAAACAAGCGGTGCAATTTACTTTGAATGCGTACTTACTGCGTCATGTAGCTGGCACAACGCTTTTTTTTAAAAATCGAAATAAAAAATCAATCTACTTAACTCTTTTAATTCTATTTATTGTATTTTCTTTATCTTTTTTAGGGTTAGCGTTGAGGTTAATTTTCGTTTTGAGTTTGTAAATATTTATTATGTGTTGATAATTTCTGAATAAAGTATTTATACTTAACTAGATTAGTTCGGTTCAACGCCACCAGGGTCACTATCTTTATCACACGTACAATATCTACACAATTGGACGCGTTTATCTATCTTTATATAAAAAAATTAATGACTTCAATTCAATTCAATTCAATATATTTTTTGCATTCTATAATGTTACACAGGTGTTATAAATAGGTACATAAAACAGACCATTATAGACCCTGTAGGGCACAACAATAAGATAGGTATTTCCCTTGGTCATCGCATCACGCGTGATCATCAGGTATAACAATTTCGCTAATTCTTTTTTTGTTAAGTTATTTACTGTCAGGAGAAGGTTCTTTTGAAAAGAAAAAATAACAAAAGTTGTGCAGAAAATTATTTATAAGTAAACTGTAGACCACGCGAACGAAGTCGCGGGCAACAGCTAGTAATAGATAATTGCTTAACAGAACAATTTGGTATGTGGTGGAAATTTTAATAGTGGAACAATAATATTTTCACTTCAAAGAAATGACAAATTGTAGCAGCAAATACTTACATAAATATTTATTCTAAGCAGTTCATCTTTGTAAGCCTTTTTAGCGCCTAAGCACTTAAGACTAAGACACCGCACCTAAGACATAATCGGATTACAAATGCCAGTTGAAGTGAGAATGATTTATCTGTAGGTCTAAGCATGTTACCCGATAGTACCTGTCACTCGTAACTAGTCATAAATCAGATCAGTATTCGATTGATACTGTCTATTAGTATCATGCATTATGCAGAAGAAAGAAAAGTAGAAGAAGAAAAAAAAGTTAAATATTATTTTGCGAATTTTAAAATTTTAAATTAATTTTAAACAAAGCAAAAGTTGTTCAAAATGTTGTATAAGAAGGCGTGGTGACTAGGTGACGTGGTTTTTACGGGACAACCTGTATGTACAAGACTCGTGAAAACAAATCGAATGAACCTAAACACGAAGATTTAGGCCGTTGAAGAATTCCACCATCCACCTCATAACTCCATCATCAGATCATCACAATGGTGTCAAATTATTGTATTGTCTTCCGTATGTCAGATACTTTCAAAGTGTCAAACCGATACGTCAGTTAGAATTAGGTTAAAAAAAACGGCCAAGTGCGAGTCAGACTCGCGCACCGAGGGTTCCGTACAAACCTGTAGGTACCTATACAAGTAAAAATTCACCCATCACTACAATCAAGTCATAGTTATGGTATTTTTATTGCAAAATGAAATCCATAACATTACGAAAGGTAAATTGCGGTTTACGATTTATGACGTTTTAAAAAAATACTCACTAGATCTCGTTCAAAACACATTGTGTCTGCTCACTTCACGGTTACTTAATAAAAATACAGCGAAAACTGAGGCCCAATTCCCGTAATTTGACAATTGTCGCAATCCGGTGTCGATCCGGTCCCAGTAACATTACTATCACAAACGGTATTCTCGTAAACTTTCAATTTGAAATAAAATTATTAAAACTATCCCAATAAGACTAAAAACAGAGCAAAAAAATATCTTATTTTGGTTTCTTCCATTTTCAGTCGCATTACGAACAATAATTGCATTTTTTGGGTTTACGAGAATACCGTTTGGGATCGTAATGTTACTGGGAGCGGATCGACACCGGATTGCGACTATTGTCAAATTACGGGAATTGACCCTCTGTAAAGCACATGCCGGAACTTGCTGGCATTTTCTTAAATTTTATTTTAAGTGTGTAGGTTATAATGATTTTCGTTCGGGCGAAGTGTCAGTCAGATGACAGATTAGGTGAAGGCGCGTTCCGATATCCGAATCGGACCGAAATCGATTTTGGCGTACCTTACTCGTCCGGACTGATACTCCGCTCTGTCCGAATGACACCGTGTGGCGTGTACCTATAATTTCGTGTTAATATGTTGTCCCGTCTGGCACCGTGCTTGTGGGCGGCGGTGCATCGGCCTATCGGGGGTTCCAGGTTTTTTCCGACCGATCTTGTGCTCTTCATGGGCCCGGAGTCCGGGTACCATTTTACCACTTTTGAAGTGTCTCTCGCGCAAACAATTCAGTTTAGAAAAAAATGATATTAGAAACCTCAATATCATTTTTGAATACCTATCCATAGATCCCACACGTAAGGGTTTGATGAAAAAAAAATTTTGAGTATTAGTTCTAAATTAAAATTACAATTCAAATTATTTATTAACCATTTCGTTACATCGCATAACATTGGTACGTCAAAATTTACGTTTAAGTATGGGGAACCCCCAAAATAGATTGTTTTTTTTTTCAATTTTTGTGTGAAAATCTTAATGCGGTTTACAGAATACATCTACTTACCAAGTTTCAACAGTATAGTTCTTATAATTTCGAATTGAATCGACGAATCCATAAGGGTTCCGTTTTTTGTCATTTGGCTACGAACCCTAATTACTTCCAAGATTTGATTACCTAGTTAGTTAACAAAAATATGGATTGTCCACAACTATTAAGTAAATTTTGATTTTAGACACCTTGCAGGTTACCTAACAAATCGCACCTTTGACTCTACCAATGCGCACTACATTATTAAATTCAAGTACATTTGTCCCCAGTGTGACCAGACTTCTGAATTGTTATGGAAAATCCACAGATATTCACACTGCAAATCTCACTACATTTCGTAGGCATTTGCGAGCAACCATTATCGGTAAATTGTTTGGTTTGTAATTACCGTATCAGCCATAGGACGTCCACTCCTGAACAAAGGCCTCCCCCAATGATTTTCATTGGGGGATAGCCAATACTCGCCACGCTTGGCAGGCGGGTTGGCGAGCGCAGTTTTTATAAGATTTCGCACGCAGACGCTGCTGCCCGTCTCGCGCTACAGAAATTAGTCGCCTGTTACGACTGTTTAATATTGTACTTTTTAAAACTTGAAAGAACTTTACATTATTTATCCAAGTTATAATACATTTTGCATGCGGTGTTCACCTTAAATTAATTGTGCATACTTTAGACATGTATATGCATGTATGCCTTCATATCTTAGAATATTAATAGTCACTGTTGGTCTCGACATCTCGTCGCATATATCAAGTAGTACTAAGTATGTTTAGTGTATGTATAATTATTGTTATGTATTTATTTTATTTTATTTTTATTTATGTATTACTGTATGTATACGTCTATGTCATAAATTTTTGCAATACTATTTGTATCAGGTAAATTTAAGAAATTTAAGAACTCTGCAACACCTTCCTCACTAATGGTTGTCCTCTACCTGAAGGTTGTCTGGAAGAGATTGCTATTAGCGATAAGATCGCCTAAATTTTACATCTTTCTGTAAAATTCATGTGTAATATACTTGTATGGTGTGCAATAAAAAGTATCTATCTATCTATCTATAATGTAAGTGTAATTGTAACAATGCTGGTTAAACAAAAAAAAAAACAAGTAAAGCCAGTAAAAGTGTGTTAATAATAAATGTCTCTTACAATTGACATTGACTTCAGTTTTATTCAAATTAGATATTTGCCTTTACAATTATGTACAATTGTTTTCTCCTTAGCTTCGTCTAGTCTATGTTTTAGGCAACAAAAACGAAATTCGGTTTCTTTGTAGCTACTGATTACAATCTACTAATGTAGGTCTAAATGCTTGTTACGTTAAAATATAAGACCGTATACAAACTTGTTGGTAAACCATATTAAGTCAACATGTCTGTGAATTATTAAATAAATGGTTTCATCACAAGTATGTTGTTTCAATTTATTTTGGAGCTAGTAGGTCACTAATTCACTAATTCAGCCATAGGAAGTCTACTGCTAAATACAGGCCACCCCAATGACCTATCACCGGTGGGGATTGCCAATACTCGCCACGTTTGGCATGCGGGTTGACGAGCACAGTTTTTTATAAGATTTTGCACGCAGACGCTGCTGCCCGTCTTGTGCTACAGGAATTAGTCGCTTCTTATGACACGCCTCCTGTTTGCGGTGGGGAAGTGTATTCCTTGCGGTCGTACCCACACCGCGCATTTTGGACCTGCTCGTCATAAACTGAATTAAATCTACAAAAAAAAAAGTCATGCATCTTTAAGGCTGCCACACACACGCCTGAGACACGGTACTTCTGTTGTTGTCAATTTCAGGGCCGTCAAAGAAGTCTTTACCAAAAAGTTGTAGTAAAAATTATAATTTCTCACTTCGAGACATTGTCTGGTGTATATTTACCTATTAACATTATACGTTTTTAATCACGAGTAGGTCTAGGTTTCGATTTTACTTTGTGGTATTACGAAGTTTTAGTCTTTTTTCATTTATTTAATAGTACATTGTTAACCTAGGGGTGAAAGTAACTTAATTAGTCCCGAGACGCGGTTTGACGCCAATAGTTCAAGGGACTAAATAAGTCTTTAGCCCGAGGTAAACACTGTGCTTTTCATTACGAATACAAAGAAAGTAAAAAAAAACATGAATTAGCTGAAGAAAAAAATTGTCAACTTTAACAAAACCGTACCAAAGAGTACGCAATCACTACATTTTACAACTCGAAAAAACAAATGAAGATCGGATTGCTGTTTACCCGCCTATTTTTTTTTTGTGGCCGGCCAGCTATTCAGCCATTATTTTTCATTTTCATCATTGAAAAAATGGTAAATATTTTGCCCAAATCTGTTATTATAAAGAAATAGTTGAAGGTGAACTTATAATAAGGTTATTAAAAAAAACTTTAATGAATACTTAACTTTATGTTACTTAATTCAATTTTACATTGCGCTGTTATTGAGTGGCTGTATAGAAATTTGAAAACATGGTTCATTATGAATGTAAAAATTGAACTAGTTTTTTTTTAAATAATTTGACAGCTGTCAGTGGAAAACGATTAAAACAGTTTTTCTGCGGGAACTTTAAGTCTCTAATACAAAATGTATGTTAAAGTTAAGCACTATGTAATACTTTGTAACAACTGTTTTTTTTTTAAGGTTCCAGTTAATTGAAAAAGTAAACCCTCATACAATAATTTCGTTGTCTGTCTGTGTGTCTGTCTGTCAAGACCGTTTTTCATCAGAAACTCGTAGTGGTATCAAATTGAAACTAATATCAAATACTTAAGTTTTCATTTTTTTGAAACTGTGTGTTTGGCAAAAATCTATGTCTTATAGCACAAGTAAATGAAAAAGTCCAAATAAATAAATAGTAATTCTTTATTTGCAATAAAACATGGTATTACACAGGTGTTATTTTCAAATTCAAATTCATTTATTTCGGACATCAGAGATCCATTTGTTAGTACAATTTATACAAATAAAATAGAGCGCTTACAGCTAGTGTTAGTAATAAAAATAAGGATTCATAAACACAGATAACTCATTTTAATTTGTCATGTACCTGCGCGGCATCCCGCGCGGACGACACCCAGCGTAGCTACAGCTTACTATTTCGGTCGTCGTTTGCACGAAATGCCTTACAATAGGTGCATGCGGATCCTCTGCCACCATTTTCAGAACGCCGTTGTTTCTCCCCCGCACTCTGTCCATCAGTGATGCCACTATTTTCGAAATCAGGGCATGAAAGACGTCAGTTCGGGTCTGTGCAAACATGTTGGAAGCAATGCAGAAGCGGGGGAGTCCCAATGTCATCCTGAAAATGTTATTGTACTAGACTCGTAGGGTGTTTAGCGATTTTTGAGCATACCGGAACCATAAACCGCCCGTGTACAGACCCTGACAATACGCTTTGAAGAGCGTTATTTTGTCCTGGTCCGAACAACGAGCAAATCTACGGGCCAGCATGTTACCTCGAACCGCCAAAGCCCTACGCTCCCTCTCTATGTCTAGATCGTCTTTAAGGTCATCGGCAAGAAGTTATTGATTACAAAATATAGCTCAATGACATGTTTTACCTAATATAACAAAGCATGCAAATGTATGGCTAAATCGAGGCGTTGTCAGTACAGAATCTATTAAAATCCGGTATAAACATTTTAGAAACAATAAATTTGTAAATACACCAAAAAATGTTTTTATAAACAAACTTTAAAGTATTGTTACACATCTTAACTTAGTCAATTCAAATATTTGGAGTGCTATTAAATCGTTTGAATAATAGCCTTTAGAGACGAGATTTTAACAGACGTAATAAACGGAGATATCATATCACAATCACAGTGAAGATAGATAAAAAACCGGCCAAGTGCGAGTCGGACTCGCGCACCGAGGGTTCCGTACAAACCTGTAGGTACCGTTATGAGTAAAAGTTCACCCATCACGACAATCGAGTCATAGTTATGGTATTTTTATTGCAAAATGAAATCCATAACATTACGAAAGTTAAATTGCGGTTTACGATTTATGACGTATTTAAAAAAAACTAATTACTTGATCTCGTTCAAACCAATTTTCGCTGGTAGTTTTTATGGTAATGTACATTATATATTTTTTTTAGATTTATCATTCGCTTATTTTAGAAGTTACAGGGGGGGGGACACACATTTTACCACTTTGGAAGCGTCTCACACCGCAAACTATTCAGTTTAGAAAAAAAAAATATTAGAAACCTCAATATCATTTTTGAAGACCTATCTATTAATATCCCACACGTATGGGTTTGACGAAAAAAAAAATTTCGAGTTTTAGTTCTAAGTATGGGGAGCCCCCAAAATTTAATATTATTTTTCAATTTTTTTGTGAAAATCTTAATGCGGTTCACAGAATGCATCTACTTACCAAGTTTCAACAGTATAGTTCTTGTAGTTTCGGAAAAAAGTGGCTGTGACATACGGACGGACGGACAGACGGACAGACAGACAGACAGACATGACGAATCTATAAGGGTTCCGTTTTTTGCCATTTGGCTTCCGTAGCCTAAAAAGGGCTCATTTAACATCTCACTTGCCATCATTTCAGCCATAGGACGTCCACTGCTGAACAAAGGCCTCCCCCGATGACTTATAATCGGGGGCATTAACAAAACTCGCCACGCTTAGCAGGCAGGTTGGCGAGCGTAGGTTTTATAAGATTTTGCACGAAGACGCTGCTGCGGTCTCGTGCTACAGGAATTATTCACCTCTTACGACACGCCTTCTGTTGGCGTTGGGGAAGTGTATTCTTTACGGCCGTTCCCACAAAGCACGGCACGCCAACAATAATACTAAAAATTTAATTTGAACTCGATAGGATTCAAATTATTTATTCATAAAATACAGGTATTTACCCTGTCTGGCGTGTTCGATTGAACGTCTTTGGATTGGTATCTATGCATAAGATGTTCTATGACTGAAATGATGATGGTTCTGATGATAAATGGCGCTTAAAACTAGTGCCGTGTAGAACCACTACAGTGGCAGGGGCGGCATTGCAGCCCCTTTTCACGCTAATACTTTGAATGGATCCAAACTAGTATTTTTAAATAACTCAAGCGTTAATATAACGAGTACTCGAGCCTAGATTTGAATAGAGGTTGCCATACAAAGTAAACGGAAAATCTAGTTTTATAAACTGGTACACGAACAGAACATATATCCTTATTGACATTTCATCATCATCATCATTTCAGCCATAATACGTCCACTGCTGAACAAAGGCCTCCCCCAATGACTTCTCATCGAGGGGGATTGCCAATACTCGCCACGCTTGGCAAGGGGGTTGGCAAGCGCAGTTTTTTATAAGATTTTACACGAAGATGCTGCTGCCCGTCTCGTGCTACAAGAATTAGTCGCCTCTTACGACACGCCTCCTGTTGGCGGTGGGGAAGTGTATTCTTTACGGCCGTCGCCACACATTGACGTCATTTTTTAAGTGTATATTCTGTTTAAGAATCTAGTCTTTAAACTAGGTTTGTTATTAATTAAAGCACCGGCGGTTTCTTGTCTGAATTCACGAATTGGCGTCGTATTAATACAAGCCGAAATGATCGTCACGTGTTGCCGGCTTTCCGGACTCAGTGAGAACTAAGCCTACGGAATTTTCTTTTACTGTGCAATAATTACCAATTCCCACAATTTCACTGTTAGCAACGTTAATCCAAATTCATTTAACGACGCTTTGCTGTTCAGATCTGTTATAATAGGTAAATACGGCCTGCACCGCCTCAGGCAGTTGGACACATCGCTCTTGGGGATGAAAAGCATTTTAAAAATGCAGGCTTGTAAGAATTAATTCAATCTGTATTATTAGCAATGTCCAAATACTATAGGTAACTGATATCAGGATTAGAATCTATACACATAATAAAACTGTAAAAACTCAATTCCTTTACATTGACTAGATAAAAACAGTCCCCAGGCTTTCTCTATGATTAGTGGAGTCCAAAAAATGAGACTTGAAGAATACAAGGCAAGAAAGAAAGATTCATGGTTTTGTGGGACTGGAATGGACTGGAACCATTAAAATTCTTTGCTGTTTGGCCACGCGCTTAGTAACACAAAAAAGACTTTTGTAAACTTTTGTTGTCATCGACTGACTGCAGTTTCATGTAAAAGTATAAGAACTCTTTAAGAACACAGGCTTTATCTAAGACAAACATTACAGTTAGTTTTTTACCTTGTGTTTTGTACGCCAACCAATAAACATTTTGATTTAGCGAATCCATGATTGCTTATATTACTCTCAAAGTAAAGCAGGCCATGAATTTAGAAACAAATCCCAAAGATTTTTTAGTTAGTTATCGACCTCCGTAGCCGAAAGGTGAGCATACCGGACTTGGTGTCGCTATCTCTAAAGTCCCGGGTTCGATTCCTGACCGGGATGTCAATGTAGAAAAATTAGGTGATGTTGTCCAATATACTCGTATTTATTTATCTCACAGTTTCAGAACAAAACTTACAGGGATGATCTTGTACAGTTACCACTATAAGTCGTTTTTAATACAGCTTAAATTACTATATTTTTAATGTAGAATCGTCTGCGTCTACCACAATCTTATTAAAACTTATTTATTTAACAACGTTTGGTGTAGTGCTTCGCGCTCCGGACTACAAAGCCTTCCAAAGAACGGAGATGTTTGTGACAAATGTCCCAAAATATAGTCGTAATGGTCACCCATCCACTCACAACCACAGCGTGGGTTACTTAACTTTGGTAATCACTGCAAAAGAACTGCCACCACTGAGCTACAAACAAGTCAAGGCTTTATTGGTTTTAATGCTATCAGCTACGTTATTGGCTGACAACGACCCGTGACTATCATCTTAAATTTTTCATACAAAACTAACATTAAAAATGCCTTCCAACCTTTGATTTCGTATGTATCGAGTGTAAATTGTGTGCTATTATAAGGTATTGTTAACATTGTTGCGTCTGGTCGCGTGCTTGTGAGGAGATCAGTAATAAATATTTATCTCAAGACCGGTGCCATTGTGTTCGTTCTTTTGTATTTTGTATTGCTTCTCAAACTGTTTAGGTTTTTTGTTAAAAATACTGACATTAACATGTACAAATAATAATGCTTTACAAGATTCCAGCCAGATAGCACTGGATGTGGAGCCACAGGTCAATTGGTCTATTTCTAGCTTTATACTGTATAGCATAACTAGCATTTAAAAACTGAAATACTTTATCCATGGTAATTGTCTTTTGGGTTCCTGTTTTGTTTATCTTGCGATCCAATTAATAGTCCTTTAGCGACATTGGAGTCTACTTCAAACAATTTTTTTATAGCTTTAAAACACAACATTTTAATTTACTAAAATTTAAGTTTTTTGGGTAACAATATTTCAAAGTTTGGCAACCAATGCCTTTTGTTGTGCTTGCATTCAAGGATACTTCATTATTTAAGTCTTCAAAATTCCTCCTAGGAAAAATGGTTAAAACAAATACTACAAAAAAAATGCTATTATACTATACAATTAATGAATACCTAAATGACAAACATTAAAAAATGTAAATGATTTTTTTTCCAATGATAAATCAATATATAATGCCCCACCAAAAACAATTTAATTAATTACAATGATTATACATTATTCATTATTATTTAAATATATTGTTAAATTTTATATAAATTATTACCATTTTAATTACTTATTAAAATTAACTATGAATGGCGTCATCCTCTCCATCCTAACTTTATCGTTGTGCCCAACAGGGTCTATAATGATATAGACACCTACGGAACATTACAGAACGCAATAAATACATGTATATTGAAATGAATTGAAAAATACATTTATAAATATCTATGACTTAGGTACAAACGCTCGTGTTCATCACACAAACATGTGCCCGTTGCGATATTCGAACCCGCAACCGCTTGGGTTTGTAGTCCTTAGCGCAAACCACTACACCAGACGGTCATCAAATATAATATAACTGATAAATAAGCTAAGTCTTGATTAGAATCTCAACTATTCTATGTATGCAGGCTACCTATTGACCAGTGTCTAATAAAGGATGGTAGAACAAGTATGCGGGTAGGCGCACACATCGCGCGTCGACCGCAGCGTGCTGTCCTCTGAATTATTGTGTGCAGTCTGTTCTTGTCTAGCTCTAGGGCTGTCTATAATACGTGAATAGAAATATTAAACTTAGTTTACCAACTTCGACGATGGTCAATCATTTATTCACTGAAGACATCATCATCGGTCTTTGGAAGTCTACTGCTGAAAGAGGCCTTTGCTTTAGAAAGCCACAGCGAATAGCTCTGGGTCGTTAACCCTAAGTCAATAGACTTAAGTGCACACGGTGGACTAACGACATAGTCTATAGGCTAGGTTGTCAGTCCAACGGGTCTCATAAAGGACAAAAGAAATAATAAAATAAAATAATACCTTATTAGTTGTAAAAGTTATTGGGTTTCAGAACCAAAATAAGTACTTAACAGGAATCACGTATAGAAAAAATAATGTTGTGTAAATGATTCATTCACCATCTTTATCATGTCAGCCTATTGCAGTCCACTGCTGGACGTTAGCCCCCCAAAGAGCACCAAAGAGCACGATCTTCCATTTTTTTCATTCATCAACTGCCCCAGCCATCTTCTTAAGGCGACGGGTAAGGCAAATGATTGAGCAATTAGCGTCGACTTGCATGACATCTATTACGTGCCTAAGATAGTACAAATGCTTCTCGCAGACTAAACATCCATCCTTTGCGCTCCTGTGCAAGTAGAATATCATTGCGAGCAAAATATCCGCTCATGGAAAAGTTGGCGCTAACGTAAAATCCATAAATAAAACTTATAATTCCTAATTTGTTGACTATTAAAAAAAAACCTTCAACCTAAAGGCACGAATGTTATAAATAACTAAACTAAAAACGTCGTTTAAAATATAAATCTGTATAAGACTACGGTATTTGAATTGATAATTTGAAATATTTTTGAGTGTTTATAAGAAATAATAACTAGTACTTAGATACGAGTACATCAGGAAAAACTTCAACGTATAAGTTACATGATATATTAATTTCCACATCCTATGTCCAGTATTTTCGCCAGAAAACTTGTGCAAAAACACCTCTTTTACGTGTATTCTCCGTACCCTGCGAATTAAGGTCGTCGGTCCATAGAGCTGGGGAGCGTCCTACATCACGTTTGCTAAGACGTGGTCTCCACTCGAACACCAGTTTAATCAACCTTTGCGAATTATTTATTGATAAAATAATATTACTTCTCGTATTGCCAACCCTGCTATGCTCACCACAATTATTTAGCAGAATCGATGTCGGCATACTAATGTCGGTTTCAATGGCCGGTTTGCCCAGTGATGGCGGTTGCAAAGGCTGTGTGGTATAACAACCGGAAATACCGAAAATAGTATTTTTTTAAATATGTCGAAATATAGATATTTTATTGCACTAAAACCGTTAAAAGTTATTACAAATAACACAGTCATGTACAATTTAATTGAATTAAAAGATACATTATGTTTTGAATATTGTAGTAATGACCTTTGATATTTGATACACGCGGTTTCTTTAACTTTTACTGCAGAGTATTAAAGATTGGTCGAATTTTAAGCAAATCCGGGTTTAATAATTATGTTACTTCTGAAACATTGAAAAATATATAAAAATGAATATTGGTTGTATAACTCCCCTGCCAAACAAATCTACATACTTTATTAATTCCGCAGCATGACGATATTTTATGTCTTTATCATTTCAGCCATAAGACGTCCACTGTTGAACATAGGGGGGGGGGGGGGGGGGCAGGCGGGTTGGCGAGCGCAGTTTTTTTATAAGATTTCACACGAAGACGCTGCTGCCCGTTTCGTGCTACAGGAATTAGTCGCTTCTTACGACACGCCTCCTGTTGGCGGTTGGGAAGTGTATTCTTTACGGCCGTCTCCACTCGGCACTTTTCTGTCTTAAACAATTATAATGAATAATGAAAAAAGACAGATTGAATTTTATTTATTTAAAAAATTTACAGCTCTAACAAATAAAATTAGCTCAAAAACTTAAATCGTATCATCTTAAAGTAAAGGATTTACATTTTAAAACTAAATCAAATAAAAGTGACTCATCGAGATCGGTCGTGAAGCACTCCCAAGCAACTACAATAAATAAATGCTCCTTTATTCTTGCATTCTTCTTCTTCAGCATTTCTGTTTCGTCCACTGATATATGCCTCCTGAAGCTCTCTCCAGCTAGCTCTTAGTGCGACGATTCTTGTCCAGGTCGGTCCTGCCGTCTTTGTAACATCGTCCGACCATCTTGCTGGTGATGTGCTCACACTTCTTCTCTTCTTCAATCTTGCATTGCACTCCATAAAATATTGTTTTTTGTATTATTATTATTTTTATTTTGCCTGTATAGTGTTTGTGGGTCTAAACCTTTCCGACACATTAGATCCCATTAAAGTTTTATATTGTTTTTTATCTCTTGTGTGTCAAAAAAACGTTTTCTATTTCTATTTCTAAACATTACCTAAATACAATACGATTAAAAATGTTAAGCCCTATTACAGAAGAAACACAAAACAAGAGTTAAGCTATACTTAAATTTAGTTTTTGAGAGCTCATAGTTTAGCCCCTGTTAACGTATTTAGTTAAACCTTAAAACTAAACATGCAATTTATTCAACTAACATCCAAATAAGTCTTGTCAAGGCGAGTTTAATACCTCTAAAACTAACCGAAACAGTTGCCAGTTAATTATACCGTGTTGTCCACTCTATTTCGGGCTTACAAGTACATGAAGTGTGCTGACTATATCAAATAAGGCGTATTTTCAATGGTCTTTAGCGCCTGTATGCAGGGTAAGGGAGATTTATGTAACGCATGCCATAGGGCTTGCATGCGGGGAACTTTATTTTCGTTGGTCCTACATGAGGCAGTTGCTTTGAGGAACCGGCCCTAGACGCACAATGTGATGGATCAACCATTACTGTTGTGATTAGCAATCTTAGATATTTACATTTAAAACAACCAAACAAAAAGAGGCAGAAGCAGTTCTAAGTTTATTCCTAATGTCATTGTGCTACCTACTAATAATATGTAAAATGAAACCTTGTAATTGGCCTTACTTTAAACTGTATGCTCATCATTTTCTTATACTTATACTTTTGTAACGCTGTAATGATTTCTAAATAAATAAAAATAAAATAAAAACAATATTTATGTATTATTTCTTTCTTTCACACAACCCTGAACTTAATTTAAAAGATCTGGAAGAGATCACTTTCTGCGAAAAGGCCACCTGTTTGCCAGGGATCGGAAACCGGTTATTTTATTATGGAACCTTAACCGGAATAATAAAGGCTTTCGCTAAATTAACTATCTGTTGACGCCTACACACACACACACACAGACATCGCAGTGTGAAGATGAAACTACCGCGGCGACCGAGGCAGTGTCCTCTCTGTACTTACATATTAATTTAGAAGCATTATAGTTCTAAAATCAGTCTTATTCTTTTAATTAACTCCTTCTGCGAGGGTCCCATGCAGGAGCTTAGATCATTCTTCCACACTATCACATACTCCAAATACCGACTTAACACCTATGGCAAATTTAGTTTTATGGTCAAATCTTTACAACAACTATCAAATATTAGAAATGGGTCTTATACATTCTGAAATAAATATTAACCGGTTTCGATCCTTGGTTTGTACACAACTTTGTCCTGTTTGTAATAACCTTTAAGGTTTTTTGTACACTAAAGTGTCCATCTATTGTTTTAATAATACTTTCTGTAAAGTGATCAAGTCTCAAAATAGGTTTCAAGACTTTATCAAGCAATTCTAGCTGGGACGAACTCAACTTGCCTCCTAAAGCACAGAGATGCTTGTTGCTATGTCACTAAAATGGCCATAAGTTTTTTAACTATTACCAAACACTACCAAATATATTACATAGTTAACAGATATAATTATATTGTAAATCTTTAAAACGAATGTTGAAAACAACAAATTTACTTGCCGAAAGCAATAAGCATTACCGTAGAAGCCAGAACACAGAATGCACTTCGCAGTTCCGCGGTCACTTCCACAGAATAAGTTTAGTGCCCGAGCTTTAGTGCTTAGCGAAACAGAATTGTAGTAACTGACTTTAGAAAGGATGTATGTTGGTACACAGGTAGTTTGTGAATTTATGTATAAATGAGTATGCAAAATACAAGAGGCCATAGGAGCCGATATCATAGGACTATACAGGATGGCCAGAGGAGTGACGTCCAAATTTTTTTATAGGTGCCTCGTGTTGAGAGGTATCTGAATCACCCCTATGTATGTTCTACGTTTTTTCGTAGTTTTAGAGTTAAGCACAAAAAAAAACATATTGCTGTCATTCCAACCAATGTTACTTATTCGTAAATGGAATGAGTTACAGACCTGTAATAAAACTGTCCTCTGCCTAAAGGTTGTCTGAAAGACATCGCTTATAGCGATAAGACCGCCTAAAGTGTGCTATTCTTAATGTATTTATTTTCCAGTAATTTGTTTCTTTTGTGTGGTATACAAATAAAGAGTATCTTATAATATTTAAAGACATTTCGTGTAAAAGTTCGAAGCCTATATGTCATGATTTTGGGTTCCGTAGTGAACAAGAAATCCTTATAGTTTTGCCATGTCCGTCCATCTGTCCATCCGCAGCTTACTTCAGCACTCAGTATAAAAACAACATACTTAATACAAAGTTGTCAAATAAAATTCAAAAAACGTAAAGTGGGGATGTCTTATTGTTTATCCCTTAATGTGAGGACAGGTCTTTTAAAAATATTGTGGATATGTGAAAACCACACTTTTTTCGATTAAGGGACCCGTTTGCGTAGAGAGCTTTATTGCGAGTAAAGTGCAGCGGGGGCGTTTCTGACAGCTAAAATGGTTGTTTTTAGAAATATGAAAAAAAAACATGACAATAGTTCATAACTATTACTAAGTTATAATTATAACATCACTGCTAGGTAGGCTTTACAAGATAAGAGGCCGTCCTAGAAATCGTCTTTTTTCCGTATATTTTGTTCTCTTATTGTAATGACGTGAATGATAATTGAAACAAAATAACACGTGATTTTAAAAGATTATTTCTTATTCTTGCATGTGGCGTGAATGGAATTTTTCATATAGTTTTAAAAATAAAGGTAAATCACCAAAAGAACTACCGAAACTACTGAAATAAGTTCAGAGAAATTACGTTCGAGTTACGTTTTAACATCGGTTTACAAGAGACTACAAGTTATACTGACAATTCGATTTTAAAATTTGATTGAGATAAATGGTCTTTTTGCACATGGGTTGAATACTTTTTTGAATTTAGAAAATATAACAGAAAGAAAATCTAATATTTTTTTTTTTTTCCATTCAAATATCTTTTTTTTCTGTCGTTATGAACTACTATTATAAGATTTAAACACTACACAATAATCTTCAGGTATACTTTTAAAATAATATAGTTTTTATTTTATGAAGAAAACAAAAAAAAATTCAAAAAGTCAAAATAAACTATAAAAACAACCGCGCGAAACCGATCGTTTTTTAAACCTTTGTTGACGCTTTATCCCGCATCATAAACGCACACAAGCATAGAACTGTATTTTAAATTTTCATTAAAATTAGGAGCACAGCTAGGAGTTAATAGTGATTCAACTTAAAAATTGTATTTGGACAAGTAAAACGAAAATTTCTTACAAATTGTGACAGTTACGGAACCCTACACTGTATGTGACCGGCTCGCACTTGGCAATTTTATAGGCTTGTTTCGTGTCAGACTATGCTTAATATTCGAGTTTTTTATGACTGTGTTCCATTACAGATAGATTTATCATACCTTGAGGATGTCAAATTAGATTAGATTTTTTTTTAAATAAAAATGTAAAGTAAAATAAATCCGACTTCAACTGAAAACCTGTGTGATTTTAAAATGATATTCATACATCATTTTTAAATCACACAGGGCCAAGTCCTCGTTTCGTTTGGAGTCAATTTATTTTTTTTGTAAAAGAAAACGGATGTTAAATTTAAAACGACTATAACGGTCCCCAAGATTACATATTACGTGTCTTGTTAGGTAAATACGTAATGAGAAGAGAAAAGGTGAAGTACACGTGAATCGTTCTAGGTAGCCGAAATGCATTCCCACAATACAATGTCCCAGTAAGTACAGTTAGCAACACGTCAAGCTACAAATGCCCACTATTTATCTAAGCACGTATTTATCATAACCAAAGGACAATGACCAAAACCGGGCCCAGATTGCGTCTTAATAATTTTACTGGTATTTTTGTAAGTATCATAATAATATGAATAGAAGATACAACTAAATAGTTGTAATTTTCATCTCGCATTCATTTCCAGTTTATGCAAATTATTGCATTTCCGGTGTAGTATTCCGAATTGAGCGAAAATCGATTTGGGAACAATTTTAAGCACGCCAAAATCGATTTTGGTTCAATTCGGAACCACGCCATCTATCCCGATCTGTCATCTATCTGTCTGACTGACTGACAGTCATTATTCATATATTTATCTGTGCAATTATTCAAATTATTTCTATTTCTGCCTCCCATTTTCGTTTTGCTTCGTCGAATTTCGAGTCGCATACAACCTTTTCGTTTAATTCGTGTATTCTACTGTGTATTTACTGTTTTCTTATTAATCCAACGTCAGAGTCTATAATTTCTCCGTTGACTAACTTCGGAAAACTACGTGTTACCAAGCAATACCAAGACTGAGACAGGACTTGTGTTTAAACTAATTAAAATGTCTTCACAAATCCGTGGCGTGATGTTACGCCGGTGTACAAACTACTCTTTCGTAGTGCCACGCCAACAATAAGTATATTTTTGGACGAGCTCTCCAATGCAATGCTTAATGTTTTAAGCTCATGGATTGCACCTGGTTCAGTAAGTGTAGCGACATATAAAACTGACGTATCCTACATCGCGATATTAAAGTTATCGGAGCGAATGAACCATATATACAAGAACCCGACAAACAACCGTCGGGCAGTAGCCCACCAGACACAACACCCGTCTGGTCGGAGGATCCTCCCTTTCCAATGGTGGATGAGGAACTCAACACCCTGTTCCTCTCACCCACCAAACTGGTGACCCCGACGTGATCGTCAGCGCAGCCTTCGCAAAGCTACGTTATCGTGACGTCATCATCACTTCCTCATTATTGAATTACTATAGTAAAATATTATTATTACTATTTATATATAAATTTTGTCTCGTAATGTTTGGCTATGTTGTTGACTGTACATTTGCGAAAACGAGACGGCACTAAAAGCATTTGTAAAGTTGGCCGCTCTTTATTGTGTCCACAGCAAACAGCTATATGCCCGCAAGTCTGAAAGTTCCGAGTTTTTGTGCTAAAACGAATTGAATTAGTGCATTTTTACGTATTTTTGTTCCGTAGTGAAACAACTTTGTTGGTATTTTTGTGGTAGTTTGCTCAGTTGCGCTTGAACTTAATAAATAACCCGTAACTTTGTTTAATAAAGTATTTTTATATGTACTAGGAACATTGGCAGTTCAGAAATCAAAGGATCAGAGTCTAGCATCTTGTACGTGTGACGTGTGTTCGCAACCCACAGCACGTATATTACGGACTGTTATGCAATAATCAGCCCTTATAAGGTTTTATTGAACAAATAACGATGTTTCTTAAATTGATTTTTGTTTACTAAATAAAATTCATGAGTCTCCGTCGAAAAGAATGACGCTTTCCTAAAAACGGTGTCTTATTTCAAAAAATATCGGTGTAAAACTAGATAATTTAATATAATGTAAGTTTTAAGATGAGACAGGCTGTGTAGCAAGCAAAGCGTTCTTATAATGTGACTATAGAAACACGCTCGGTCACGCACTCTAGAACAAACATTTGTACCTAAGTCATGGAAGTCATGTAATGTAATATACAGGGTTACTTTGCATGGTAGTGCCAAATTTTAAAAATGAGATCTAGAAAATAATATTATATAATAATGTCGTGTGGGGACGGCCGTAAAGAATACACTTCCCCACCGCCAACAGGACACATGTCGTAAGAGGCGACTTATTCCTGTAGCACGAGACGGGCAGCAGCGTCTGCGTGCGAAATCTTATAAAAAAACTGCGCTCGCCAACCCGCCTGCCAAGCGGGGTGAGTATTGGCAATTCCCCCCCAAATGAAAATAATTGGAGGAGGCCTGTGTTCAGCAGTGGACGTCCTATGCCTGAAATGATGATGAATAATATAAAAGTGCGTCTTCATCCTTTTTTTTGTACTGTTACTTTAAAATATCCGGGAAAAACGACAACTTGACCTGCGCGATCATTCATAATAACAGGCGTACGCCGCGGCGCCTACGCCGAGCCAACAACCTTAGTGGCAATTTCATCGACGAGAACCTTACGACGTAAAGGCTAAAGTTTGTTTTGCGCGCCATTGTAATTAATAATGCATTGAACTTTGCAGTTCTAGGTTGCACAGAGATAGTGCGTGCGTATTTTTATGAATGAGATAAGATTATCCACGCGTACCATCTTTTAACACCGGTTAATAATAGTTAAATATGAAAAAAAATGAGTTTATTTTATACGTAGATCGATTTAGTTACCTATTCAGGGACCACTCCCTGAAAAATTGGCACTACCTTGAAATGTAACCCTGTATGTCTATCCGTTACATAGTTGCCATAGTACAAGCTCTCCTTAGTTTGGTTGCTTCACTTAGACAGTTAGGATGATTGTTAAAACAATTAATTATCAAACTGAATATATCGTCTTTCGTATTTGTAATAAAACTTAACAATTCCTTAAAAACGCCAAATTACGCGCGAGTCATCGCTATATAAACGTCAATGATATCCACAAAACGTTCTAAAATAAACCAACTCGCCCAAAAATGAAAATAAACAAAGCAATTTCCAAACCGTTTCAGTAGTTTGCGGCAAAATATGAAATCCTAATAGAAAATTTAACTAGAAATAGCAGAACTCAAACGATATTGAGGCAATTTAAAATACTTTGCAGGCGAGCGTGCTCGTTTAAAGGCATGTACTTAGGTCAACTAAGGTTAACGACCTTCTGAAGTTAAAATTTTTAGAAATGGAACGATTGATTTTTTATCAAAAAACTTAACTACGTTGGTAACATCATGTCTTGCGCATTAAATGAGGTCCAATTTTATTTGTAAACTTGAATTATGGGTACTCCACAAATACGAGTACAACAACATTCAATAAAGGCTTTTGATGGTAAGGTAAAATTGGCAAAAATTTTTTTTTACCAATAATACTTAATCCCTGGGTATTTACCCAAATTATGTTTTGGTTTCACCCAATGAACGCTACTGTCTCTAAAATTTGCCTGCAAAATTATTCCAAATAGCCTCTGCTCAATAATAATAAAGCGTTGAAATCGTCAATTCAAATGAGCAAGTAAGCATATTCAAAGTTCCCAGAAAAGCTGACCCACATCAACAGCTGACACGTCTATTCAGTCTTACTTCGGGAACCCTAAAGGCATTTATACACTTGACCGTAGAGAAAAATGCGAACAGAAACAACCACATTGACTCGGTACTTACTGCCAAAAACGAATTTGTCAGACAAAAGATGAGGCATTGATTAAAACAAACAGAAGCGGTAGTAGAGCAAAGCTATATATTGAGACGTGAATAATTGCCCGGAAGAGGCCCTCTTCTATTGTTCTGTTATATTGAATAAATGACTATTATGACTATTGACACCTCGTCCTCCTCTTGTTTTTAGAGTTGTAAATTGACGGTCATATGCTATAACCGTCCGACATTTATAATAAATGCTTGGTCACATTGGACATTTATTGTCACGATGGTCACATATATTTTTTTAGTATAAATTTTTAAAAAGAAGAAATCTACTAAAGTAAGTCTTAAATGTTAAGTATTTGACAATAAAAACATACAATAAAACATGTAATTGTATCTGGATTAAACTAAAAAAAAAACTCGCGCGTAACGATACGACGCTTTTTAGCTTGTTCGTGCAGAAAGATAAATTAATTTTAGAAATTTCATTTTGTAGATCATTACTACTAAAGCCTGTCTTTCTTATTATAATGCACTTATTTGTCACCTTTTTTTTTATAGGTTGTCAATAGAATTGATTGTGACGTTAGTGACAGTAAATGTCCAAAATGTCCGGTCACATTGAGAAAATGTCCAATTTGCTCGGTCATATTGGTCAAACATTTATAACGTGACGGACACTACAACTATATGTTTGATAATAATTATGTAAGGAGAACAAAATGTTCATAACTGCACCTCAATAGGAAGACTGTCTATGGGAACAATACTAAAGGAGTTGTCCCAAAATGATTTTTTATTTGTCAATATTTTTAACCACGATATGTTATACATATCACTATCTATAGAACAACCAAACAGCAACATTTGTTACTAAATTAAACAATTTTAAACACCTCCGATTTTGAGAAAAAATATAATTTTAATTTTTCTTTTTTTATCCTTAACTATTAATCGAAAACACATGTTAAGAGTTAGTTTTCAGTTATCATTGCATAATGGTAGAAGTAATGGCTTTCTTGCCTTTTAATACTTGATGTAAATAGAGAAATAAAAATACTTTAAATCTGGCTGTATGGCTCTGTGCCGTTGCCTTTCCGATCATGGACAAACATTGCTACCACTACTGTCAGATGGCAATGTCACTGTCACATATGTCACATGTGACTATCAAAATTGACATTTAAACAAAGGATTTGGCAGTCTGACAGATGTCAGAAATGTCAATAACGTCAGACAGTTGACATCACAGGTAAAAAATAATAAAATAAAAATGATTTTTTGTTGCCATATACTTTTTAAATATTTCTACTAACATTTTAATACATATTTTTTTCTCTGAAACTGAGGTATTTAAAATTATTGTTTCTGTAGTTTCATGTATCATATTTTTGTAGCTTTTAAACGTGTATAATTTCATCTTGGTTAAAATTTACTCAGAATAAAAAACCAACCTCCATAGAAAAAGCGGACATGCCCATTGAATTAATAATAATAACTTTTTGAGAGCAAAGAAAACTAGGAGAAAAGGAAATGTTTTTGTATTTTTAACATCCATTTAGAGATCGTATAAGTTTGACTCCTATTTGTCTATGGCATTATAGTTCTCAAACGGATGGACAATGATCCATACTCCAAATAACTGCATACAAATGGTGAGTATGCAGTGTTTTTGTAATAGAAACCTAGTTTTTTAGTTTAAGAAATGTTTCAAAGCTTTCGTTAAGTAAGAAGTAAAAACTATTAACTTTTTTATTTACTTATAGCTTCGGCAGCAACCTTGACACATTTAAAGGTTAATAACTTAAAGGTCCATATTTGGTAAAAGTACAGTGATTTCAGCTAGCAATACTGTTTTGGCCCTCTGGTAGTAGGTAGGTGACGAATACCGCTTTATGGACCGTTAGGCTGTCAGAGCTGATGAATTTATTACTCACGGGGTTCTCGTTAATGACGTGATGCAGATGTTTCCAACAATCCGCTATAATGAATCGGTACGAGAGGGAAAACTGAACAAGTGCGAGTTGAACTCACCTGGAGTAGGTTCCATGATTCCGTAAACAAACCTAACATCATCATTATCATTTCAGCCATAAGACGTCCACTACTCAATATAAGCCTCCCCCAGTGACTTCCAGATTGGCCAGTAGGAAGCGGCCTGCATCCAGCGGCCTCCTGCAACCTTTACCAGGTGGTACGTGGCCTTTAATCCAGAACCTTTTTACCCCATCGGCCGTCAGTTCTACGTACTTTGTGTCCTGCCCACCTAATATACGAGTAATTGTCCCTTATATTCCAACTGCAAAGTTTGACCGCACAATTTATTTTTTCTGTAATTTATAAGTAGGTAAATTACAATTTCTGTAAATGTTTTAATATTTTTTAAGTTAAATGGTTTTGAAGATAACAGGAAATGGTTCGTCGATTTGTTAAATAATTTTAAAATGTTTATTTAATTAATTGAGACTTTCAATCAAGCCCATTCATTCCACATATTGACACTTTTAAAAATCATTTTAAATATTTTATTTAGGCCCTTAAAAGTATCTATATACTATGGGAATTGAATTCATGTACCAAATTTCAACTTAGCCGGTCTAGTAGATTTTAAACAAATTTTCTGTGATAAACAGATAGACAGAAGCACGAGTGATCCTATAAGTTTTCTGTTTTTTATTCGGACGAACGAAACCCTAAGAACTAAGTCAGTATCACAGTTAATTTAGTGGTTTGTCTCTAGCGTTTATTAGCGATGATGTGTGTAAGTGGCTTAATATTATTGCTCCACTTTATGGTGAAGCACGGGAAGCGCCTATGCCCGCTCGCGCTCTGATTTTGGTATGAAGAATTTCTGCCTATCATAGTAGATTCTGTTTTATTACTGACAGATTATTCTTTTGTATTTTATTTTAGAATTTATCATTTAAACTTAAAGTTTCAAGTAACCTATTGCCCAAAAGCCATCTATCTTTTGATATTTTAAGTCTAGCCAAACTTAGATTTTCATATTTCGAATTGTACAACTTATAGTTAAACAATATATTACTTTAAATATACTACTATACGAGTATATTTAAAATGCGTTTTAAGACTATTAAGAAACAAATTCTATAACATGGGCAGCATTTGGGAAGTTTCGTCATAAATATATTCTCGTCACCACTGCCACAATGCTTAAAGAGCAAGGTGCGATCATTGCGTCCCACCAGTGATAACCTACGGAGCTAAAACTTGGAACATGATAGTAAAGCTGGTCTACCGACTTCACGTCACTCAGCGAGCTATGAAAAGGTGATCTCGTTATGGGATAAAATACGGAACTAGGTCATTTGGCATAAGATAAAAGTACCTAATGGACATAATCCAAAAATATAGTAAGATATAGTAGCAGGCCACTTTAACTTGCTACATTCCACATCCTTTGGACGTGTCTGTCTCAGAACCGATGAAAGGTGGAGTAAATAAGTTCTCGAATGGAGACCACGTCTCGGCATATATACTTGTCTATTATTACCATTATCCTAGACATCAGATGCATTAGTGGCACCGCGTGATTTCTTTTTTTGACTTGCTTCCATTGTTTTATTAGACTTATTTGTTGTTTTTTTTTGTTTACTATCATTTCTGTCATTTGTGCTATTTGTGTGTGATGTCTAATGTATATTTTTTTTATTTATTATTCTTTCTTACTTAGTGAGAGAAAAACATACTTGAAATACATATTTTCGGGCTTTCAATATTGTACCAGTGCATCGAATATAATCCGAATATTCGCTTATGATATTTCGTTTCGCTGATCCAGCACATACCTAATGTCGCTGTCAGCTATAATATTGGGGTGAGATTTATGTCTATTTAATCTTTATTAGTAATCCAATACATGATCTTAATTGGTTAACGCTAATAATCCAATTGTGTAGACAAAGGATATTAATTTTATTAAACGTCTTTACAAAGATAGAGCCGACGATATTATTTTCACATCTATCACTTGTAGTGAACTATTGATCGCCTTTGGAAAATAAATTTTAGTCTCTACTAAGAGTTATTGTATTTAACACCGTGACTATGACAATTGGTGTGTTCATCATCATGTCAGCCTATTGCAGTCCACTGCTGGGCGTAATCTTCCCCCAAATAGCGCCACAGAGCACGATCTCCCGCTTTTTTCATCCAGCCACTGTTAGCCATCTTCCTAAGGTCGTCGGTTGACGGAGTTAATGGGTTCTCGAGTGGAGACCGCGCTTTGGCAAACATAGTGTAAGACGCCTTCCAGCTCGATGGACTGACGATCTTATTGGTGTGTTATCTAGCGCATATTTATTCATATACTAGCTGTCCTGGAGGACTTCATACCGCCTCTTCATTATTATTTTTTTGTGATTTTTTCCGATGTTTTAGTTATAATTCTGCTATTCGGGGCGGAGACAAATTAAAGATCACCGTTATTTACTTATACATAGTGAGACTAACCCGACTTTGTTTTATATGCAGGGTTACATTTCAAGGTAGTGCCAAATTTAAAAAATAAGGTCTATAGAACAATATAAAAATACTAATTTATCGTGATTAATTTCATTCGTCGTATTTCTGGATAAAATCGACTTAAAAATTTCCGAAAAAAAAAGAAAACGCAAGATGCGCCGTCATTCATCAGAGATCACAGGCGTACGCCGACGCCGCTCCAACAAGAACCTCATGCAGTGCACATACGGTGCAATGTAATCGAGTAATAGGTTTTCTACGTATTCCATTTTTTTAATGCAGAATGGAAGAACCTAAAATTTTTTTATAGTTTATTTTTTACGTAGATCGATTTAGTTACTGATTCTAAGTGGTCCATGAAAAAATTGGCACTACCGTGAAATGTAACCCATTATAGAAGATTAAGCAATAGAATCAACCCCAAAAAAGAATGTTAACTAATAAAATGTAATCTTTTTTCTAGCAATAGATATTTTTATAGCACCAATTCCCAAATCGTCAAAGTCTATTATAATGTTATGTTTAAAATAAATTTTGTCACGTAGCGCCGAAGTTGCCGGAGCCCAGAAATTGCTTTGAAGACGTGACGGATGGCTCAAACTCGTATTATTATTTTTTCCCGAGCCTTTTCTTGGAAGTTTTAATTTTTTGATTTATATGTATTAAGTTAGTTTATAGGTCGAAAGGGTTCTTTATTCTTAGTTGTTTTATTAGCATTAACTTTAGAGTGGTTTAAGATATAGCAATTATTTATGTGTTACTAACAGCGATCTCAGTTAGATATTTTGTAAGGATCTTTCCTAATAATAAAATAGATGACTGCGTATAAATAGTATAGCTTAAGAATTTGTACGTATAAGCAGGTATTGTTTATAATTATATTTTTGATTAGTCTGTTTAATTAAAAATGTTATTAAAAAAAATAAAACCGACTTCAAAACACTAAAATGCTAAAAATAATCCTAACACTTAAGTACCTAATCAGTTACTTTTGGAGTCGGTGCCTGCCGATGAGAGATTCAATGTTTTTGTTTGCACCGACTCCAAAAGTAACAGATTAGGTACTTAAGTGTTAGGATTATTTTTAGCATTTTAGTGTTTTGAAGTCGGTTTTATTTTTTTTAATAAAATTTACTTATTTCATCTATTTTTAGAGATAAATCCTAATCTAACTGCTGAACACCGATTTCATCCCCTATTTTCCTACCCTTAGGGGTGATTTTTATTTTTCAAACTTTTATCATAGCATCTTTGAAGTATAAGCTATTCAATAAAACAAAAATCATCAAAATCTGCTCATATTTGTCGAAGATAGGTAACAAGAACCACAACCAAAATATTCTCTGGGTATATATTTGTTGATTTTCTCAAAAAGTTCTTAATCAATTTCGATAAAATTTATATGGAACCACCTCTGAAGTATGATCTACCAAACAAAAAAAGAATCATTAAAATCGATTCATAATTGGTGGAGTAATCGCGTAACATACATACAAAAAAAAAAAAACATACATTCGAATTGAGAGCCTCCTCCTTTTTTGAAGTCGGTTGAAAATAGAATTCATTATCTTTGTTACTGTGATTATTTTCATATTCTACGAAATCGACGATTTTAAATTCACCCTGTATTTCTTCTATTGCTAGTTAGTATTAAGTCAGTCATTTCAACAATTATTTTTAATGGGCAATGAAGTACATAAAAATAAAATAGTAATTGCGAGCAATTTGTGAACCAATAGTTAAACAATAAACGTCGTATTTTCTATTATTTAGTACTTCCGGAAACGGCAGCACGAGCCATACTTACACTTGACCGGTTTTTGTCGTAGAACTATAGGGTTTGCTTTTCAACAACACCAAGTTTGATGTAATAATTGATGTGAAGACAATAATCAATCACTTATTTTTTTACAAAAACTTAAAAACTTTTTTTAATCCTTTTTTGTGCTTTCTAATCATGCTTCTTGTCTAAACCATCATCATCATCATTACAGCCATACGACGTCCACTGCTGAACATAGGCCTTCAAAATTTCCAAATTGGCTGGTTGGAAGCGGCCTGCATCCAGCGGCCTCCTGCAACCGTTACTAGGTCATCTGTCTACCTTGTGATTGGACATCTAACGCTGCGCTTGCCGAAACGTGGCCACCATTCTAAATCCTTTCAGTCACATCGGTCATCAGTTCTGCTTCCTACTTCATTATTCTACGTAACCGTACAGTAAGTACCCTATAGTCCTACACGTTCTTAAGAGTGTGTTAGCGAGTGTCAAAATCCGTTGGAGGGATTTGGGATTCTCTGGGGGTCCGATGTGCCGCTGCGTCACTCGCTGCACGTCCTAGCGTCGGAGGTCGGAGGTAGTGATAGGTCCGTTGCTGTCACGACAAATGCCGAGCTGACAAGTATTGTCTTATGTATATTTCTCTGTGTGTCGACACAGAGAAATAAACGTTTCTATTTCTATTAAATATTTTTTTTAACCTTCTTGTTGCAATTTTTAATCTAACACTATATATCGCCAGTTATCCCGTGACCACGGCCTCTGCCATTAGACCAAAATTTTAAGAAAATAAATTTAAAAATAGAGGTATGTGTTGCATTAATACCCGTATAGTGTAGTCACAATATTATTATGTGAAATAAACAGCCGTATCTATTCGTTGCTTAGACTTACCAGCTTGAATTTCAGACATCTTCAAAGGAGTATTTAGTATAAATTTTGAACCTGTTTCTACTTTTTCCTAAGTATAATTTACTTTTATGATCGGATGGATAGATAGATACTCTTTATAGCACACTACTTATAACAAACAGTACAAAGAAACAATAAATAAAAATTAAAAGTTAGCAAAAATATATCTTTTTTATTGAAAAAAGTTTACCAAGAATCAAAGCCGATCGAGATTTCTTTCCCTATTGGATACCGCACAACCCATAAAATAGTAAAATAAAGTACCTTAACGTATCTGCAAAAACCAAACCACTTTATCTTATAGACTTATCGAAATTGCCTAAAACATAAAAGAAAAAGGAAATTCTTCACAGATTTAATGTCTATTCGATACCTCTTTGAAACAAAAAGATATTTCTCAACAGTGTTAATGTTCGTTTCAATTAGTTTCTGGCTGGTTTCCAAACCTTCGATAATATTATGATTAAAAACGCTCATTACCAAACGCTCGCTGTAAGTATAAAATAAAGAGTTATGAACGAAGCTATTATTTAAGTATTTAAGTTAATAGGTAGTACTATTAAATTGTGGGCTTGTAGATTTTGTAAACAAATTATTTTTTGTACCAGGCCTTTAGTTATTATTGGACAACATCACATACATAGCTCTGATCCTGTGATAAGTAGCCAAAGCACTGCATCACCCAGACCCGAGACAATAAAGAAAAGTAATTTTTCTACATCGATCGACCGGGAATTGAACCTAGTAGCCTGTATGTCGTTCTCTGACCCATAAACTACAACTATGCAAAAAATATGTCGATTCCTTGCCATAGCTAAAACAAAAACAAAACTATCACACGGAAACCGAACATTTTATCGAAAAAAAAACCTATCTGCTATTCCAGACTATAATATATCTCTGTACCAAATTTCATCCAGATCTGTTCAGCTATTTATAACAATCATTCATTCATCCAACCATCCGTCGCTGACATAGCCCAACGGATTAGCAACGTGAAGTGGCAGTGGGCGGGGCACATAGCTGGTAGAACTGACGGCCGATGGGGCAGAAAAGTTCTGGAATGGAGGCCACGTACTGACAAGCGTAGCGTGGGCCGTCCACCTACACCTGGTAAAGCCTGGTACCTGACCTGACCTGATCGCAGGAAGCCGCTGGATGCAGGCCGCTCCCAACCGGCCAATCTGGAAGTCACTGGGGGAGGCCTATGTTCATCAGTGGACGTCCTATGGCTGAAGTGATGATGATGATCCATCCAAAAATTTCAAAAATAATTTAAAATCTGTAGGTACGTATTACGTAAAACAGTGGTGATAGTGGGGATTGAGCCTACGGCCACTGTATTTATTGCTATTCTGTTTTAACAAAGTCAAAGTCAAAAATCATTTATTTAATTTATGACAAAAATTGCCACTTAAGAATGTCAATAATAACATTATTGGCCCATATGGCAAACATGTCTCCTTATTTTTTTGAATCCCCCCGAAAGCTGTCCCAACTTTTCCTACATTAGCAACTCCCACATACATTGTACTATGTACCTATACACCACAGGGAATATAAACCCTCCGACAATCCATCAAATCATAACAACTTGTACTGACAGTGATGTATTAACTTATTTAATCACGCTAACATATTTTATTTTCTTCGCTTGATGAAAAACCATTGAATGGCATGGGAATTATGAATTAAAATTTCGTGTGAATTTCAGATGAAAAAAAACACAGTTGGTAGACTAACGGTTCCTCACGATTTTGTTCGCCTTAAACATCTTTTGATATTCCTTTTCGTAAGAGTTGGTATAACCATTATTCTGATTCAGGTTTTTTATTGAAAGTCACATGACTCACATGATTCATAAGATGTTACAGGGTAGGCAAAGTACAGTGCAAGGGCACAGTAAACATGAGGCAGCCTTATTGTGATTTACCTGATTCGAAAAATGGTTTATACATATCTACAATATTTTTAAACGACTTTCCATCTACGTCCCACACCATAGGATAAAAACATTCCCACTTTACTCAATAATACTCAATAATACTCAATAATACTCATTTATTCAGTATATAGGCCCTCTTCCGGGCACTTATACACGTCCCAAAATATAGCTTTACCCTACCACCGCTTCGGGACTACATATCGGCTGGTGATGAGAAGAAACGGCGCAACAAACTCAGTCACCTTTGTCAGCCTTTTTTACAGGAAATACAATTACAAGACATGAAGTAAGTGCGAGCTAAGCAGGTTAAGTCCATGCACTCTTGTCGTTCACTCTTTACTTGTAGGGGATGTTTTTTTTTATTCAATATTTAATTTTACCACTTAACATGAATAAATACATCATCATCATCATCATCATTTCAGCCATAGGACGTCCACTGCTGAACATAGGTCTCCCCCATTGACATAAACAATAAATACATACCCATGGCAAATTACAGGTTTTTTGTACTGAAATTCTCTAAGCTAAGCCGCGAATAGACAGACGGACCGGACATGGCGAAACTTTATTAGTATCTATAATAGCTTGCCCGCGACTTCATCTACATTGACCTTACCTGGATAAAAGTATCCTATGTTTTAATTCAGGCTATGGTCTCTCTGTATGCCATATTTCATTAAAAACTGTTTAGTAGTTTTTGCGTGAAAGAGTGACAAACATCCATACATGCAATATACAAACTTTATAATACTACATATACGGCTTGTCACTCTCTATTTTACTGCCTTTTGAGGTAAAGTTAAAATAGTCCTATGTCATTCTCCGACCCCTAAATGATTACTATTACTTATACAAAAAAAATGACGATCCCTTGCTCTATAAAAAACAAATCTATCTCTGTGCCAAATTTCATCCAGGTCCGTTTAGCCGTTCTGGCGTGATTGAGCAGCAAAAACATAATATAAGAAAGATGCCTAAAAATGTGTCTACTCATGACATAACCATCAAACAGCCCGAATTAAGTAATTAAATTATCCAAACATTAATCTAGGTAATTCATCACGAAATCCCATTAGGTGTGTTCCTCATTTCCATAAAACCCAGTGACACAAAAAGCTTAAAAGAAAAACATCAAACGTCCCCTAGTTTCACTACAAATCTGCCTTGTAATTAATGCACGACATTACAATCGGATTTTATTAACATGACACCTAGAAAAAAAAGTCATTCAAAAACAACCTGTATCACGAGGGAGGTTAAATTCATTTTGCCGTGGTAAAACTGCTTTAGGCCGTGGAATACCTTTGGCCATGAAAGTACTTTGTCAGAGAGACAAATGTGCCTCATACATATCCAACTATTCAACGCGAGTTTATAGCGAATCGTATTATATCGCAGATAGTCCATTTTTTACTTTTTACCTATTCAAAAAAAAAACTTTCGTTTTGGCAATTACTGACGTTTTTGATCTAAAATTGGAAAGTTTATATTATAAATAAAAGTAAAAGTATACAGAATATTTAATTTTGTTGTTTGTAATTGTTTTCTCTATCAATTAAAGTATGTTTCATAGGTGTACACCAAAATAACGTTTTTTTAGGTAGGTACTTGCAACTTTAGGTATGCCTATTAGGTTCGATGCCTTTTCCGTCAAATGCAGAATCAGAATCAGAATCCGAATCATTTATTTTGCTTAAAAGTGGTACAAAATTGTGTAAAGATTACACATTTTACCATAGTGGCATGCAAAATATAATATTAACTTGAATTTAATTAATTACGTACATTAAAATGTCGTATAACCTAAAACAGACATACATTTCCAAGATAAGTGGGTTACAACAACCTAGATTTAAAAGCGATAATATATTCGTCTATTAGGTAAAAGCATTTTTTTATCAACCATCTTTACAGGATAACTTTATCTGTTTAGTGGGAGAATTTTCATGTCGTCCTTCAGCAGAAAAGGGTTGTTGATAGGTAGAACCAGTTTGTTTGGACACCTTGTATTAAAATTGCAAATAGACAGCAGACCACCTGATGTAGTCTCGAATAAGGAACTAACATCCATGATAATGTTGATGAAGGTACCAGATATATTTCAGGAACGTCTCTCAGCACACCCAGACGCGAGGCAATTTAGAAAAGATCATTTTCTGAATAATCCCAAACTAGGGAATCAAACTCTTTGCATTCAAAGCGAATTACCGCGCCACTGAACCAGTCGGATCTTCGGTTCAATGAATCAAAATTGCCTCTTAATTATTTTAATCATCTATAAAAACCAGATATTTTACGCATATTCATTATGTATCCCCGGCTTGGCCAATTAATTCTATTTTCTGTTGATGAACGCAGTTTGGATCATAATTATCCTATAGCAATTGGTTACTTTGTCAACCGGGGTTAATTTACAGATAATAGAATACATTTATCGTGATTGTCATTTAACATAACCCAATATTTATCGGTTATGCAAATTTAAAATTATACTCGTGTAACGATGTTGTAGATTATGTTTGCAGAGGTTTGAAGTCAATACTTTTAAAATATGTTAAAACAGATTCTTCAATAGTTATTATCTTTTAACACATTATGATAAAAAAGAATTAGGTAAATAATAAACCACTGCCTTATTTTTCAAGTTAAAAAAAACACTTACAAATTTAAATTAATTAATTAATACAATAGATTATTTACCTGGGTGTTCTAAAACGTTAATTTTGTTTTTATAAGGCACAACACTAAAATAATGTCTCTTCTGCGAAATTAAATCCATCAAACTATGCCAGTGCTTTATCTTTGACGTTTGACGCTCTCGTCTCAGTGGAATGAAAATTAAATTGCCACATAATTGACAGAAAAGTGCTCTGAGATAAAGCGACTGAAGCGAGAGTACCGCGTCAGTCACCACGTAAACACAAATTCACTGACACAGGAATAAAATAAACCTGTTAAATCTACTGACATACTGGACGCTCAAATGGCTGATTTAATGGTAGCCTCAGAGGGAGGGTAGGTGGTAAAATTCTTGGGATGATACTAGAGAAACCTTCGAGTTTGGAGCCATTTATATTTTAAGTCCTTTTGGACTTTACCTAAATATAAAAATACAATTTAAAGGCACTCACTCATTAGGGTGGGCCGCATCGAAAAGCATCGCAAAAAAACCTCTGACATCTCATTCGTTTTTCTAAAAAGCGAAAGAGAAGTAGGTTGATTTTTGTCATACAGTGTGGTACAGTCTGAACTAATATGGAATCTGTAAATCAGAAAGTACATCTGTGGCTAATTACATACTTTCAAGGAAATGCACCATTTCATTTTTTATTCATTTCTTATTCCATTCTAATTATTCTTCATTCTCACTTTGTATAAAACGCGCTTAAACTGCAATATCAGTGTTGCGATCGATTGACACTCTGCCGATATTTCAATATTTTTAATCGTAATTTTAAGAATAAAAAATTGCTTAAAATTTTGCAATTGTATCGACGAGCTATTGATTTGATTCAAATTTGTATACATACAATATCAAAATTATCAACATCATTAGCACATAATCCGTTAATGAATTATGTGATCGGACTATTAATACTGTTAAAGACTAAACCAAACCATTGAACGACTTTTATTTTTGATAAAAATTAAATCCAATGGCCAATGTGGCCAATGTGGTTTGTTGCAATCAGAGAACGAAATTCTACGCCACCATTTTAGATCTTAACCTTGTTAAAAAGCTTTTTATTACCACAGACTTAATGCCAGCCAAAAATGACGTGTACTCGTAATTCGTCCTTACTGCTTCAAACGTTTTTAATTCAAATAACTCTCATTCACAACGTAAATGACATTACGCGTCATATTCAAATGTGGAATGTAACTAGGGCTGGGAAAATTGTAAAAGAATAAAGTAAGTACATAGTTTATGCTTTTAAAAGTAATTCACACAGACCTTTCATTTAAATTTGTATCGCCTATATCGCACCGCCCACAAAACGTCTCGGTTTAGCCTAATGGTCGACTGGTAGAGAATGCCTCATGGCATTAAGTCCATCTTTTGTATGATTTTTTAAATCTGTGCAATAAAGTCTAAATAAATAAATTAATTTTAAGCAGTGAACTAAACAGAAACAAAGTCCGAGTTTTACATATTCCTCGTACATTTATTTGATCTACCTGATCAAATACCTGATCTACCTCAAAATAGGAAATAATATAAATATTATGTAGCTATTTGAACCAACGGAGTAACATTATAAAAATATAACACAAAAATATTTTGGAATAAAATGGACGACAAATATGCCACTTAACATTAGTAGGTTGTACCTTTCAATCTTCAGGATCTTTCAATTGTTGTATTAGTACATCTACATAATATTATTTTGTCTGCGGAATAGATTTTTATAAACATTAATAAAATAAAACAACAATCCAAAAAATAATAACTTGTTATGGTTTTTAAACTGCTTTTTTTTCGAATTCAAATGTTGGCTCCTAATGGAAAGACTTCATTCACTGTTACTATAATTGGTGTAAATCCATTTAAAGTTCAAATATTGATATAGGTATTAAAACTATCGACAGTTCTACATCACTATTGTACGTGGAATATGCTCTAACGATCGCTAGTGTGCATTTACGTTTTTGCACGTTGTGCTTACCCTTTATGCAGAGTTAAATATGAACATTATTTCTAAACCTTGCTCAGGAAAATGATAATTAAGGTTAAATAATGTTAATCTTCATGGATAGAATGACACAGAAAAAGTTTATCAACGCTATCTTTAACTACATAAGTAATTCGTAGAATTTATTAAACCAATATTTAGTATGCACATAGTTTTTGCGATCTCATCTTCAATTATTTCGTATGTCTGCGTTCAGAACAGAATCCATAAAAGGCATTGTTTCCAAGAATATTTGCCATTATTAATATAGCTTCGATGTTATACGAGTAAGTCTGATGAGGTTATATGTCAATGACCGTAAGTTTGTAATTAAATATTTAATGATCCAATGGCCAATCTGGAAGTCAATGGTGGAGGCCTATGTTCAGCAGTGGACGTCCTATGGCTGAAATGATGATGATGATGATGACTACTTAAATAAAAAATAACACTTTAAATCTTAAACCAAATTTAGGTCTTGTTAAGATATACATAGATTTTACAGCAGATCAATCAAGAAGAATAATAGCTTACATCGAAATACCAAAAGTGAATGTTCTAAAATTAGTAGCAAATTAAGTGTCTCTGGTTTAACGATGTGTGGAGACAAATAAAGACAAGAATGAAGAGTGGGTGTTATAAATCAGTGTAGTTTGGGAGACGGTGGACGTAGCTGGGAGAAAACCGACAGGTAATCCATTATCAATAAAATACGTAACCCACTCCGTCTGTTTGTCTGTTATGCTGTTACTGTAAAACCACTGAACACATTTTGATGAAATTACAAAAACAGCTTAAAACCTGAGAAAGGGAAGGGTACTTTTAGCCAAATATAAAGTATGTGCAAATACTTGAAGCGAAGCGTGGCCGCTACTTAAGCGACACAAGCAGGAGCTGCGTGTCACGGAGATGAATATGCTGCGGTGGATGTGCGGAGTCATTCGGAAGGACCGCGTGAGGAACTTGCGCATCCGCGGTAGCCTTCGTGTCCGTGATATTGCAGACAAACTGCAGGAGAGTCGTCTACGCTGGTAGGGCCATGTTATGCGGAAACCGGTATGCTACGTAGGACACAAATGTCTGGCCATGCCACCACCGCCAGGTCCTGGCAAAAGGGGTAGACCCAAGAAATGATGGCTTGACGTCATGAAGGCTGACATGCGTGCCAATGATCTCACAACTAGAGACGCTCAAGACCATGCAAATTGGAGGAGTAAATCAAGGAAAGCGGACTCTGGTTTCCAAAGCAATGGCTTTGGATGCAACCGGGATTGACCGTATAGATGAAGAAGAAGATAAAGTAAGTGCAAATGCAACGTAAAAACCGTATTCCACGTAAAAATCACAGCGATTTAAAAAAAAATTAATAAACTAATCAACTTTTGCAATACAACCATTCAAAACGTCGCACTATCCATTACTAAATTCATATACTTAAATAAATAATAAGATTAAACAAGATTTAAATCAATGGGCCATGAATGAAAATTACTGTTAATAAAGATGATAGCGAATTTTCAAGCTAACTATAGGTGGCTAAACAAGAAATCTGGAAATAGTATGATTCGTTACAGATAAAAATACAAGTAGGTAAAATAATTCACAGTTGAATCAGACTATATGTTTTAAGTTTGAGTCTGTTAGTTTGATCTTAGATGTTGGTATTACTTCTTTTTTTAAGATCCTGGTGGATAAGAATGGTCATGGTTTTTCGGTCCTTGAATCAAAGACCGAAAAACTGGGTTTAAATGTTAACCGCTTAGATGAATAACCCGACCATCTGCTTAAACCGTATTTCGGTAACACGTAAACATACCGGGTTAACCCATTTGATATCGCTGATTAATTCGAAAGTACAAGATAAAAATAGCAGTATGTACATTGTTTGGAACCTTAAAAAAAAAAAAAAGTGAACCTTAGGTCGAAACTGATTCTTAGACGTTTGGGTTAACCCGTATTTATGAATTAAGCATAAATGTAGGGTGTTTAGCCATATGGTAAAAAAAATACCATTTAATCTTTATGGACTGTTCTCATTTTACTATGTCAAATACACGCGTGAGACGATGCGTCGCGGCGAGGCAAAGATATATTGACACCTCACGATCATTTTCAAGGGCTTTTGAGTTTGTGTATTAGGTATTTTTACAGAAATACACTTGAAGATTGATGAGCTTGGTAATTTAGTTTGAACTAATCCCAAGTACAGTCAACGGCAGGTCAGTGTACCGAAAAATTTAAAGGTCAACCAACCACGTAAAGATTAATATCAATTACACATACATGATGATACATGAGTGTACATGCTAGAGCATGTACACTTGATTAAGTTTCTTGGTATTCTCATAGATAGTAATATGTCATGGGAATCACATTCGACAGAAGTGTGTAAAAAACTTTATAGGTTCTCTTTTGCACTGAATAAAATTGCAAAAATAGCTGATCGTAATACTGTTCTGACAGCATATCATGGATTTGTCATGTCAACCCTACGATATGGAGTAATTTTTCAGGGAAATTCATCTTACAGAGACATACTCTTCAGAGCACAAGAGATGCGTTCGGGCTATCTGTGGACTAAAACCGTCAGACAGTTGTAAACCAATATTTAATAAATATAAACTGTTAACTTTCCCCTGTTTGTATATTTTGGAGACTTGTCTTTTTGTCAAACATAATCCGGACAAATTTAAAAGAGCAAAGCCAATAATGGCTCATCGTCTTCGGCCTAGACGGACCACCCATGGTGGAAAAAAATATATGTAAGACTGCTCTTATGAGAAAGAGTTTATTAGCTATGGCATCAAAATTGTACAACAAGCTTCCAAAATGCATGCAGGAACTTGAAGACAAAATGTTCAAAAAAACATTAATTACTTTCCTAGAAGAGAAAGGATTATAGTATCCTTTCTCATTGACGACTATTTAAATGACTTTTTAGGTTAATTTTTGACATGTATTATCAAAACTGTTTTTTTTTTCTGGAAATTTAATTGACATTACTATTTTGTGTTTAGACTGTATGCTTAATGTACTCAATAATTCAATTTAGATGACATTGTATTTGAATAATATTATTATTTTCATTTGATATTTTTAAATAATTTTATTTTAATTTTATAAAACATTCGTATGCCTTTAAGGTAGATCATATTGGGCCCCTTTTAATTGTAACAACTGACTTTTATACCTATGATGACGAATAAATATTTCATTTCATTTCATTTCAAAAATAAATTGAGAAAATTTGACGACGAAAAATTTTGTGGTATGTGGACGAGCTGCTGTCTGTTCCTCAAATGTAACCACTTATTAATGCCCTATTAATATTACTACACTTGTGTGCTAGTATCATTATACAATGAAAGCTTATACCTATGGTGCAAAACCACAGGTCAAAGACTAAACAGATTTGGATGTTTGACACAAACCATCGGTCAAAAATTCAATTTTGATAACATACATGGGGGTGTCAATAAATAGATATTAGTGTCCACTAACAATAAGCGCTCCTTAGGAAAATCCTCATGAGACAAACAATATAGATAGATAAAAATTGTCACGACTTTTTACACGTCACTTAACGAAGACGAGACTCCTGTTTTTACAATGTAACCTTACTTACATGTTTTGTAAAAACCAGAGATAACATTCATTTAAATTACGTGAGGTTGACCTGCATCCACAGGGATTATTTTCCAGCGTTTATTTACAAAATCCTGTATCCTTTTACAATATTTCGTGTGTCGGAATTGTCGCGCGGTCACCTGATTGCGGGCCGTGAAATGATACTGCCAGTTCAAATGAATAGTGGCTGTTGCGGTTGCGCAACTTTAACACTAACTGTTAAAATTCAATCGTGTTGATTTTAATGATAGTACGGCTACGGTGGTTAGTTTTATTTTTATTTTATTTATTTGGGATAACAAACAGCTGTCACAGTCATACTTAATAACTAGCGTTAAAATAAATCATCATTATCATTTCAGCCATAGTCTGGGGGAGGCCTTTGTTCAGCAGTGGACGACTGTTGAACAAAGACCTCCCTTAGTGACTTATCATCGGGGGGGATTGCCAATAGGTACTCGCCACGCTTGGCAGGCGGGTTGACGAGCGCAGTTGTGTATAAGATTTCGCACAAAGATGCTGCTGCCCGTCTTGTGCTACAGGAATTAGTCGCCTTTTACGACACGCCTGTTGGCGGTGGGGAGTATATTAATTACGGCCGTCCCCACACGGCACGTTTTTATTGTGAAGCCCAGACCGCTATCCTCGGGTAAATATATTGTGGTACTCGATACAATACTAACAAGAACAGGTAACAAATTATATGTAAAAAGATTTTAGAAATTAACCTCCTGCGGCCCAATTTAAAAGAAGGTACAAAGAAGGAAGAACCACTGTCCTAAAATTAGAACATAATTATTATAGTCCCTAACGCCCAGACCTTAATACCGTAATATCTGCGTACCTAGTTAAAATGAATTAAGTTTAGATATTGAAGGGTGCTTTAATGTAGACTTAGGCATGCTAGTAAAATAAAAGAAATTCCATAATGATTTTTACTTTATTTAGGACATTATTATAATTCTAAGGCACTTACAAAACTTTTAACAGAATCGTAAATATTATGTTCTAGTATTTTGTTCGACGTGAATTTTGTTGGGCGTTCAGTACTATGTGATTTTGTCCTAGAACTATCACATTGGACCTCAGGAGGGTATAATAAATTCCTATGCTTACTTTATTTTTTTTCCTTTATATGATCAATTTGCCAAAATAGCAATGAAATAAGTAGTTGCTACCGATTGTGCTGTCGGTAGTATCGACAAATTGAAACGTTATCTAAGTATTTGTCTATCTCCTTCTCGTATCTTACTAATAAAATACGAAAGTTTGAATGGATTGATGTTCGTAACTCAATCAAGACAAAACGGCTGAACAGATCTAGATGAAATGACTTTAACTTTTTTGTATGGAGCCTGGCATACCTCAAGTTGCAAGTAACCTAAAATAACGTTATTTTGGTGTACACCAATAAAATATTAATCGAAAGAGAAAATAATTACAAACAACAAATATTCTTTGTCAAAATGTCGTGAATTATATATACTTTGTTCAGAATTTCAATTTGAATACGTAAATAAAAATTAATGTCTATGATAAGATAATGCCAGCTTTCTCAAAAGATTTACAATAAAAATATATTCTAACACTGCGTTTAGCGATATTTAACTGAAATGTAAATTCCTTTAAAAAATGTAAAACGGAAGGAACATGTTTCCAGTGTCTGTCAAAAAATTAATAGATTTACTTTCGCTTTATACCGTCTTACAAAACTCAGTAATCAGAAGACAGCACTAACTGCCTATCATGGTTATGTATGCTGTCTTGAGGTACGGTCTTGTTCTTTGGGGAAACTCGGTTGACGTGAAGCGTGCATTCTTGATACAAAAAAAATGTCTTAGGGCTATGTGTGGTGCTGGGCCTATGGATTCCTGTCGACCTCTATTTAAAAAGCTAAAGTTGCTAACACTGCCCTGTATGTATATTTTTGATGTATGTGTTTTCACTAAAAACATTTAGAGTTTTTCATAAAAAAGAGTGAACTCTGTAAATTCTCGACCAGGTATCCTAATCGTTTAGTGCTGCTGCGGTCTTTTACGAAGGGTCGTCAGGGAAATTGTTACGTTATGTCTATTAAATTATTCAATAAGCTACCAGATGCTATGAAAGATCTACCAATTAAGGAATTTAGATATTGTTTATAATTCGACGGTTGAAAGGCAAAAGGCGTCTAGCGACATTTTGAAAACTTTACAGGAGAGCGATTTAAAGTTTTTATTTTTGGAAAAAAAATCGTAGTTATCTTTTGGCGCTGTAAACAAGGAAAAGACTTACAGAAATATATGTTTTAAGAAAAGATCTATATTATGCAATTAAAGTTTCAGCTATAGAGTTATTATTTACGAAGTTAGATGTCGGTTAACCCCAAATGCCCTATTTTTGGATTAAGGCAAAAGAGGTCAAACGCCGCTGCACTTGAAAATAGTTCCAGGCAAACCGATTTAACAACCATTTATATAATAATTAGTTCCATGCAGAAAACCTTAAGAGTGAAATCTATAATAAATAGATTAAAGCTAAAAGAGTGAAAGGGCCAATATTATTTAAGTTGTGCAAGGCACAATAATTCAAAGTCGAGTGTTAGTTTTGTGTGAATAATAAAGAACATCTTATGAGCCAATAGAAGTTTTATATCATATAGCTGAAATACATGATATTTAACAAGTTTATAGTTTATTGCCACTTAGGCTATTGTGTATTGTAATCGTTTGTATGGATCATAATTAAGCACAATAAAAGAACACTTTTGCAAACAATTATTTTCAATTTTTAGCACATTGCACATTAAAAGCATGTAACTAGATGCTTCAAAATTAAATAACAGAAAAAGTTTCACCAAAACTCGCTTATTAAATGTAAAAATTATCTTTGCAAGAAATAGCGGTACTCACTCACATTTCATGATTCATACACCTAAGATAAATATCAGTAAGCAGAAGGACCTAGTCCTTAAAAAGTCCTAGTCCTAGCCACTAAAAAATATTTTAAAGCATTAACTCCATAGGACATATAGCTAATCATACTTAAGGTTTTTTTTTTTGCAACATGTATCATGTATCCGGCATGAAACGTGAGAAATATTTAGTTTTTAAGCTTTGTCAAAAAAATACATTAATAAATATTTATCAGTCAATCATTTACAAATCACACTATGCCAGACCAAAAAAGTAAAAATAAAACTCAAAGTCAAGGGGCCCCATATTTACTTTTTTAAATTGCATTATTAAGTATAGTCATACCAGCGTAAATTGACAATCATAAATAAATCTACTTTCCACAAAAAGTTGGTTTTTATCTCATACAATATGACTTTTTTTTAAATCTAGTTAGCACGTGTCTTACGACCGTCTGGTCTAGTGGTTCACGCTCCGGACTACAAAGCCAGGCTGTTTCGGGTTAGGTTAGGAGCTACCGTTTGTGTGATAAGCACGAGTATTTGTACCTAAGTCATTTAAAAATCATTTACAAACCACAACAACAAGTATGTTTATCTGTTGTATAGAGAGGATAAGTTGGCGCGCTCCGGGGTCAAAGCGGCACAGGACATTTTCCAGTGTCGCTTCGTTAAAGACCCTGGGGATAACCTGTTATGCAAGGACCTCGCGGTAAAGAAGAGATGGCGCTCTTATTTCCATAAGCAGCACAAAGAGTTGCAGCCACCAGACTCCCTCCGAATCAGGGACTAGACTAGACGCTATTTTCACCCTAAGGGCCAGCATGGAGAGATACAGGACGAAGAACACGCATCTACACTTGTTATTTCTTGATCTGCTGAAGGCCTTCGACTGTATTCCTCGAGTGGTGATCTGGTGGGCACTGAGATCCAAAGGGGTCGCCGAGGCATTATGTTGACATGATCCGAGACATGTGCCGCAGCTCCGATTCTATGGTTCTGACCGCTGTTAGCGACTCCAAACCGTTCCCTATCACCGTCGGTGTACACCAGGGTTCCGTCCTCAGTCTGTTTCTGTTTAATGTAATATTAGACGTTGTGTCAGACAGCATCAGAGACTCACATTAGCAGCCACTATGGCTGCTGATGTATGCTGACGATATCGCACTGGTAGACGCGGACAGGATCAAGCTGGTGAGAATGGTGAACGAGTGGGAGCAGTCGTTTGAGAGCGGTGGTCTGAACTCAATGTGGCAAAGATCGAGTTCCTGGCCTGTAACTCTACAGATCCCACGTGAACGGACGGCGACGACGCATAGGCGGAGAGAAGGTCGAGCGCACGGACCAGTTTAAATTCCTGGGATCTGTACTTCACGCGTCGGGAGACATCGATTGCGACGTCAAAGCACATATTGCTGCTTCGTGGGCAAAATGGTGAGAGGTGACTGGTGTCATTTGTGACCCCAGAATGCCGGTTAAGCTGAAAGAACCGATCTATAAGTCCATCATTAGGCCTGTCCTTTTAAATGGTAGCAAAGTGTGGCCGCTACTTGAACGACACAAGCAGAAGCTGCGTGTCACGAGGATGAATATGCTGCGGTGGATGTGAGGAGTCGCGTGGAACGACCGCATAAGGAACTCGCACATCCGCGGTAGCCTTCGTGTCCGTGATATTGCAGACTAACTGCAGGAGAGTCGCCTACGCTAGTACGGCCATGAAAACTGGCAAGCTACGTAGGAAAGAAATGTCTGGCCATGCCGGCTCCGCCGGGTCCTGGTAAAAGCGTAGACCAAGAAATGCTGGCTTGACGTCATGAGGGCTGACATGCATGCCAATGTTCTCACAACCAGGGACGCCCAAGACCTTGCGAAGTAGAGGAGTAAATTAAGGAAAGCGGATCCTGGGTTCTGAAGCAATGGCTTTTGACGCAACCGGGATTCACCGTAAAGATGATAATGATGGCGATTTCTAAAATGACAAAAAAATATTGAATTTTTATTGTTTACCAATTTGAGCAGAAGTATTAATCCTATAAAACCTATATTCATGAAAATTCCTGTCAATTCATAAAAGATAATCCGTAAAATCATGGTAATAAATATACCATGTATCAGACGACGTACCTACCAATTGTCATAGTTTTTTAATAGTGAATTTGTATGAAAAAGAACGTGTTTACAAGTAAGTAATTTCTTCTTCTTAGCTTTATGTTTAATAACATTCCTTGTATGTAATTATTGTCATCTTAGGAAGTTTTTTGTCTGTAATTTTTCATTGTTTAGCTATTTAATCTGAAAAGTGAATTGTAGATTTAATATTTACACTTCTTTGAAATAAAATTATACAAAAACAAAACAAACACTCATCACTTGTCAATACGGCACACAAACAGAACGCGCATTGACCGGTTGCTTTGCGATTAAATGCAACAACGTTTGCGGCTTGCGCGTCTATGTAAGGTGCGTTGATCTAGGTTCAAATTCAATCCAGTGGTTGGTTGTAATAGTTGCGTCAGGAAGATTCAAACTACGTACCAAAGTTCGTTTAAAGAAACGGAACATGACTTACAAACCTCATGATACTTTTACTGCGTAAATTAAAAGGTTTAAGTGTAATTTAAACAATAAAACTGCAATTTTCTGAAATAGGTAAAAAGTCTGTACTGACTTTGGCAATTATTTTTACGTCATAGAAAAGGGGTTTAAATCACATTTAAATTTCCAATAGGTTAAGGTAAAACAACTTATGTAATACCTTTGTTGTGCGTAGAGTAAGGATAAAGGGTTCAAGCAATATTCATTTCCAATGCTGTTTAAGGAAGAAGGACTTAAACGACTGCCATGTGTTATTGTATTCCAGGCAAAACGATTTAAATGCCGCATTTATTAGATTTACAGCAAGGTAGAAAGATTTAAAAGTAATGTGTTCCTTAAACTGAAGAAGGATAAAAAGCTTAAGTGACTGTTATTTCATTAGAGCTACCTGCGAATTAATTGAAATCCAGGGCTTTGAAAAAAAGATGAATTTTGAGTCGGTTAACTCCGGGCACTAAGAAATGATGGCCTTTTTTGTGACGGAGTTAAGCGCCAAAAAAGTGCTCTGATTTATACCCAACCTGGCTCAAAAGACGCAGAAAAATTTGCTGATTCCAACTATGTATATAACTCAATATCGCCCAAAGTGTCGCTTGATGCCTTTTGCCTTTCCACCGTCGAATATAATCTTTTATGTGATATTTGTTTCTACAGTGTAAATGAATTTATTCAATATAAAATCAAACTCTAATTAATTAATGAATTTATAGTAATAATGCCTACAATTATAATGTTATTAATAGAATAATGATGATATCCTTTTTGTTTTATTTTTTTTTTTTTTAAATTGTCTTATTTTATTGTTATTCTAATTCTTGTTGCCTCTGTCTATATTGCATGCCAATTGTTTTAGGCTAGATGTGAGATGCCAAACGTTTGTTCCATCATAATGTACCACATTTATTGCAATAAAGTTTTATTCTATTCTATTCTATTATATTCTTTCATCAGACTTGTACACTAAATTGTTATCAAGGCTCAAATTTAGTCATTTATTCCAATAAAAACTAAAATACGCAATAAAAAGGCAGCAGACATTAGACAAATTGTTTAGTTGTAGACTATAGCACTCCCTGTAATTTTCAGTTCTGACTGATGAAAGGGCGTCCCTCCGACCTAGGCGAAAGCCAATTTAGATTTTTTCAAGGGACGATGTAAAAAATGTTTCTCTGCCTATTGGGAAAGTTCGGTGGTTGGAACAACTGCCAACAACTTATATATTTTACGCAAAATAAAAATCGAGTTTTCATTACATTTTTAATACAAACTAGGTATTGTTATAAAACATGAAGGTAATGAGGCGCTTGTAGCTCAGCGGCGGCATCGCTTTGGTAGTTATTACCAAAGTTAAGCGACTTACGCCACCGTTGTGATTGGATGGGTGACCATGTTAAGTGACATTTATCACAAGCATCTGTGCTTCGAAAGGCACGTTAAAAGTTAGTCGGCTAATATCGCTTGATACGTGTCGTGAAGCCTAGTTGGAAGCCTTAAAGTGGCTTGATTACATCTGACAGTAAAGTTTAGTCACTGGCCTTACAACACTCTTTAATCAATCTGCACTGGGTCTGCGTGGTTGAGTATGGAGTTAAGGTGAGGTATGTGCCCTGCAGTGGGACGTATAAAGGCATGCTTTGCTTTTTTATGCAGCGAATAAATACATCATCATTATTTCAGCCATAGGACTGCTTCCACTGCTGAACATAGGCCTCCCCCAGTGACTTCCAGGCTAGCCGGTTGGAAGCGGCCTGCATCCAGCGTCTTCCTGCGACCCTTACCAGGTCGTCTGACCACCTTGTTAGTGGACGTCCTACGCTGCGCTTGCCGGTACGCGGCCTCCATTACAGAACCGTTCTGCCCCATCGGCCGTCAGTTCTACGTGCTGAGTGCCCCGCCCACTGCCACTTCAGCTTGCTAATCCGTTGGGCTATGTCAGCGACTTATGTTCGTTTACGAATCTCCTCATTTTTGATTCGATCTCATAAGGAAACACCGAGCATAGCCCTTTCCATAGCACGTTGTGCGACAACGTGTCATCACTGTAACACACAATGGTTGTAGACTTTCGGCAATAGATACTGAGGTATTATACAAGGTCGCCCTTTATGAACGGGTGAAACTTTAACAGAACTTCTCATTATATTAGAAAAACCGGGGCCCAATTATTTTCGTTCTTAAAAACGGGCAAGTTTTCATTTTTATTATTTCTAAAAAAAAATTTTTTTTATTTAAGAGCATTCTGTCTAGTCTGAAACGTCCCTACGTCATCGCCTCTGTCTCTCTTATTTCAATCGTGCCCCACTCTTCCCTCGGGGTGCACTTACGGGGTGTTTTATTTTACGTTGAAATCAAAATAGTTTTTGGCGTTTTTCTCGAAAACTAGCGTATAAAATTTTTCTTTTTTTTTTAACAAAAATGATTCTTTATGTTTTTGTAATTGCTCTTTAAATTTCAATACCTTATATATTGGAAGAGAAGACGTTGTGTAATTTCGCGAACGCTGCCCAGCCGAGTTAGAATCGGCGATTGACCTCCTTCTCTAAATAAATAATAAATATGAGCTAGCACAATAACTGTCATGGTCTTGAAGTAAGAAAGAAAGAAGGAATTAACGTTCTTGTGTAAGGACAATGTATTTTGCCAGAAGCATCTGCCAGCACATCCAGACTCGAGCTAATTTAAAAAAGATTTAAATAAAAAAATAGTTTTTTCGTCAAATAAGGAATCGAACCCTTTGCGCTATAAGCTAATGACCTCAAATTGGGGAACGTTTTAATGATAAATAAAACAAAAAAAAAACAACCAAATACAAGTCGAACTCGCACGTAGAGGGTTCCGTGCCACCGGTTTTTTTTTACTTTTGAAGTTTTTTTACATCTCTATTTAATGAGGTTGTTCACTGTGTGAACATGTCGCTGAATTACATTAAAACACATTTAATTAAAAAGATAATATTTAATGTGAAATAATAAATAAACAATCATTTACACTTAAAACCATTGTTTCATAAAGAAAGCCGCCGTAGTGAGCACTGAAAGAAAATGTCTGAAAGAATATATCAGATTTTTTTCAAATTATTGTGTGCGCATTTTAGTTTAAATTTTGCTGAAGAAAGTAAATGATGTACCACTTGCAGTAAAAAGCAATTTTCAATTTGTTTATTTATTTTTCTCCCTCGCATACAAAAAAAATTCAAGGGTAAACATCTCGACACTGTGTAAAGTCTGGACGTTTTAAGATGAGAAAGTGTACATAACCTTAAATCCTTCATGATGAATGAGAAAGAATTTTGAAATACTGGCATTATAAACTAAAAACCTTCGTCAAAACAAAACTAATGTGCGAGAAATAATTTTTACTAATCTTAGTTATTTTAGAGTCAGCGCCATTCATGAAGAGTATAAATATTTTTTATTCGCAGACAGATTGTGCGTTTTGTTGGTAAATTTTATTTTTCGCTTTTTAGCATTTTTTTCTGAAGTGGTTTATTTGCGTGATATCAAACTATTAAGTTAGTTTTTAGTCAAGTGTTTCTCCACTCTTCCAGCAAAAAAGTTTCGTAAAAAATGCAAAAAATTCACGAAAGTAGTTTTAACGAAATTAAAAGGAAACCTATCACAGTTTGTTGGCTTTACAAGATAACGTATAAAAGTAATTGAAGAAGACAATTACTCATATAATGTTATTAATTATGTAAAACAGTTAGCAAGTAACGCATATTGTAATAGAAAACTACGAAACTCTACGTAACGCGTGGGCCGATATGCACTAGGCCATTTTTTTTTTGCTGCCATTTGACAAACATTAAATTTGCGGAAATTAAAGAAAAATCCAAAACCACAAACGACAACTAAAGTCAACAGCGTCGAATAACCGTTAGTTTTTACGTTCTACATTTAAATCGGTGACCAAATCGAAATATTAAAATTAATTCGTATATCGAAGTCACGCATCGACCACAATAAAAGTAGTTACGGTGTACTTACTCCGTACATGTACAAATAATTGGCATTGTCAGCAATGCGTTTTATAAAATTTTTACACGGCGTCGCTGTTGTGATTGTTGTTCCTACGTTGGTTTATTTGTCTATTTTAGTGACAATGTAGTCATCAAGACGAAACTGATAAGTCCAAACTTATAGATTTTAGTCCTCATTTTTGCACCCTGACTGGAGAATTATATTTAGCAAAGATATTGTGTAATAACCCATTAAAAAACCATTTATTTCTGCAAATATGCCCAAATTAAGCTGTTTTACACATAACATTCACCTAAAATGCATATAATATACTCAAATCTTAAAACCTTCTCCTTTTTAACATATTGGCAGCCAAATGGTCCCATGAGAATGAAATGGAATGTCACAATACCATTTCTCTTGTGTGTCGTTTAGCTGTGCCTAGGGGTTAAGACGGTTGAATTTAATTCAGCCTTTGCGCGCACCTGCGTCTTATGTGTAATTTGTGCTCCTTTTGACGCGGTCACATGTGGGTGGGTGGTCTGAGCTTGACAGATTACTCGCATTGTTGGTCATAGCATATTACCTACAGCTAGAAAGGTTCTAGAATGGAGACCACGTAACGGCAAGGGCAGCGTTGGGCGTCCACCCACAAGATGGGCAGACGACCTGGTAAAAGTTGCAGGAAGCCACTCGATGCAGGCTGCTTCCAACATGCCAATCTGAAAGTAACTAGGGGAGGCCTATGATCAGCCGTGGACGGACCTAAGGCTGAAATTATGATGATGATGATGATATTAGCCACAAAAAAGGCTAAATATGATGATGACCTTTTACCTTTATGATGAGTGTCAACGAATTGATACATATTTAATTCAACTTGTAAGATTTGTCTGAACGTTTTTAAGGGAGTGAGCTTACTGTATCTAGCTCTATTGTTCCTATAGTGTCCATGCGCGCAATAACCGTAAAAGATAATAATCGTGGACAGCGCGGCATAACATGGCCGCCGCGCCTATAATTGGCGGAAATTGCGTTTTGTTAATTTGTAGTTGTGCTAATTGTTTAGCATGAATTTAACAGGTCGATCCTATTAAAATCTACGTATTTATTATGATGAATGGGGATGGATTAAGTAATGACTGAAATACAGAAAAGATTTATTGTTGACATACTAACATTTAGGGCCGATTTTTCAATAGCCGGATAACTTTTATTTGATTAATAAGTTTGACATGTTGACAGTTTTTGTATAAAAAATGTGTCGAAGCGTCAATTTTATTTGTTGGATAAAAGTTGTCGGGCGTTTTAAAAATCGGCCCTCAGTTAGATTTAAGTCATAATATCGAACCTTTTATTTTTGAATGATATTGTGGATATTATTAAGAAACTTCGGCCTGTCTGGTAACAACCAAGAATATACATGACCAATGATACAACTCTCCTAAACAAATCCTATTACTGTCCCCCAAATTCGAACTTCTAAACCAAAACTAAATTGAATCGACTTTAGTTTGCCTAAAATAGCTTGTTTTCCTAACAGTAGTAAATCTAATGCGATCTAATAAAGCGGACACCCGGACAAATGTACGGTATAAAGGGAACAATTTAAATTCTTTGGAAGCCGAGTCATGTGGAGTCGAGTTGAAAATAACTTTAATTTCATTTTGTGGAACTACACTTAGCGAGAAAGATGGTCATATATGGGATAGCGTGTTGGCGCTGTGATTTGACAGGGTTACGATACCCGGTAATTAAAAAATTCAAACTTTTTTTTGAATTGGCTAAACATGATGTTCGGATATTGCTAGCGACATTCTAGGACAAATATGTCTGTTTAAATATTAGGTCTTTGTGGACAAAACTTTCTAATGGCATATAGAGGAAACTCAAAAGCATATCTAGTAGTGCCAAAATATCGATAGTTTCACTGTCGAGATGATCGATAATATTGATATCTGAAACGATGCAATACTTTTAACAGAAAATAATACCATTGATAGAATATTAATTTTGGTCTCTCTATAGTTGTTAACCTTTCAATATCGTTTGGATTTGGGCCTGGTTTTTAAAGCAATTTTATTAGACAAAGTCCTGACTAAAACATTTCTTTTCATGATTACACGGATTTTATTTTAAAAAAAAGGGTAGCCTGTGCAGCTCTTTATTATTGATGTTATCGATACTAATAGTAGTCTTTTTAACGGCCGTCTTGGTCTGGAGTACAAAGCCTGGTCTAGCAAGGTCTGGTTGCACGTTCGAATCTAGCAAGTGGCAAATTTGCATGTTGAACACGAGCATTTGTACCTGAGTCATGCTTGTCATAAAATATAATTTAACTATGTCTATCAAATGTCCAGCCACCATAGAACAAAGCCCTACTTAGTTTTAGGGCGAGATAACTGGTGTTATTATTACATTTACTATTGGTCAGTATCGATAAAATATCGGATTGCTATAATGTTATATCTTCTTCTGCAACCTGTCTCCACCCAATGCTTATATTTTATAGGTATCCTTCATTGCACACAATTTCAAATGGTTTCGAGCTTTCTGCATCCACCTAGCACGTGGTCAACCCACTAAGTCCAGTACTAGGACTCCACCCCAGCACCTTCCTGCTCCATCTTTCTTCTTTGACAAATATGGCTCACCCATTCCACTTTTTTCGCGCTATTTTCAAGCCAATGTCGGCTTCGATTTCTTTTGATCTGTGTTTTTTTTATGATCATAAAGAGATACCCCATTATAGCCTTTCCAATTGGTTCGATGTCGATATTCTACTTTAATCAGCAACACTACCCTTACCTCGAGTTTAGTATGGAGCTCGTGGTTGGTTAATTAGTTTGGCACTAGCATCCGGTGTCAAAGCTACTTCCTAATCACTCTGCATGTAAGGAGCTTTCAATATAATGACTATGTAAGTGAGACTAAACGGGAGTCTCAAACGCAAATTGATTGGCCGAATAGAAACAATTGACGATCTGATTGGTGCACTGGCGGTTTGATTGGCCAGTTGATAGTTTCAATCTTCGGTTTGGGTATGACAGACAAGTAATGTAGCTAGCACATTAAATATCATTTTATTTTTTATAAGATGCCAAAAAATTGAGTTTTTATTATTATACAGGCCCTTTTTAGGGTTCCGTAGTCCTGACAATAAACCCTTATAGTTTCTGTTATTTCTGCTCCCTGTGTGTTCATCCGAGGTTTTGCTAGAGACCGTTAGTACTAGGAAGCTGTAATTTTGTGGATTTGTGTATACCAATTAAGCTGACAAAGTGGTAAAATAAAATTTTAGAAAATACTTTTTTTAAGTTAGCCTACATGTGAAGTGGGGATGATTTTTTTTCGTCGTTTACCGCATCGTATCTTTGAGTAGGTCTTTTAAAATTATTTCAGGGTTGCTGATATTATTTTTCGATTTAATGTTCCATTTACGACATAACAACTTTAAAGTGCAATTTTTTGTTACAGTAGGGCGTCCCCCCCCCCCTCTAAAACCTAAACTGCTGGCTTGAAAAATCTGAAAAAATGTATTGTGATAGTGCATTTCATAAACTTTAAAGGAAAGTTATAGCGGTTTAGATAACTTAATTAGTTTAGCAGTAATAGTCGTTGAACTTGGGTATTGGATATTTTCAAAATAAAAAATAACATAATTTTTCTATATTGTGATAACAGGCTACTACGGACCCCTACACTATGCGTGGCCCGACACGCACTTGGCCATTTTTTTTTTGTTATATTTCCTTCCAATAGTTTCCGGGGGTAGTTGAGCTATTAGAAGAGGCATGCTAGTTGTTATGGAATTGCTGAAGTTCGACCAATATTGCTGCTAATTGCTCAACACTGACAAATTATTATTGAGTTCCACAATATTGCTTACAATAAGGTGGTGGTTTAACTAGCAACGGTGGGTGTTGTAGAATGTTGCGTGATATGGTCGTGACGTCATGATAGGCATTATGACCCTAAATAAAGCGATCTAAATTGTCGGTTAAGGCGCACTTTTAGATTTATATTGGTTCTATGACTTAACTTTCATTTTTGTTTTTGTGAATGTAATATACCTAACAATCTTCCAATAGGTATTTTCCAACTAAGAACTATTGTAAGACTATTTATGCTTTAAAATTAAAGTAAAATACTTATCTATGTGGTATTGGTCAGGCAAGGCTTGGGCCATTTCTTCCAGATTGCCAGTTCAGTGGCTTAGTCCACCAACATTTAAGCCTAATAAATGTTTGTATTCATACCCTGCAATGTGTTTGTCCTTCTAAACTGCATACAAGGATAATCATCTCATTCAATTCAGTGTATTCTAACCGGCTTCTAAAAGTTTACTTCGGCCACTCGTACCCCTTTTAAGTTTCATGCTTCCATGTCCCCGAGACAGGAAAAGACAAACTAGTTAGTGAGCGAATCTCTAGACTTCACTATTCATGTAATATCAGCGTATGGATTCCGTAGTAGGGAAGCTAAGTTCGCGGTATCCTATGTCAAAGCTGTGGCGCACTTCCTAATCACTTAGGTCTTACATTTGTAAGGGCATTTCCATATCAATCTTAATGTATAATAAGGACACAACAATTCTATGTACTAATGGTGTATCGATGAATGGAAAAGCATCACGACTGCTATTATATTTGACATCAGAAAATGCTCCACTTTCTGCAAAGGATTTTCCATGATCAATATATATGAATGCGGTCTTTCTACTTAAACCATGATCCATATTGTCTCTTTTTGTAACCACACAAAGATCTGTTTAAAAAAAAGATGTTTAATAATATAATATATATATAAATATAGATATAATATATAATATAATATTAGACAACATCACATACATTGCTCTGATCCTATGATAAGTAGCTTAAGCACTTGTGTTACAGAAATCAGAAACAACGACGGTACCACAACACCCAGACCCGAGCCGATATAAAAAAGTTATTGTTCTACATTGACCGACCGGATTAATGAAATTTTAATTTCATAACAAATTGGTGCTAGTTATGTCCATAACTAGCTGTCCCGGCGAACTTCGTACCGCTCTTTCATAGTGTTTTTTTTTTTTGTGAATTTTTCCGTGTTTTTATAGTTATTCTGCTATTTGGGGCTGCGACAAATTCAACAAACAAAAGATCATAAAAATCGGTCCAGCCGTTCTTGACTTATAAATGGTTAAACTAACCCGACTTTGTTTTATATAGATTATTAGCACATCCAAAAAAATATTTTTACCTTCCTAGTATATTAGAAATAATAATTACTTACCTTTCTATAGTATGCAAGATTATTTAAAACAATCTGTGGTGTTCTTTATAACCTTAAAAATGTCACCATCGCGTTTGTGTTCAAACTGACTATTTGTATTATTTGAACTAAATAACTTACATACATTGATGACCGTCTGGTGTAGTGATTCGCGCTTCGGACTAGTATTTGTACCTAAGTCATCGATGTATAAAAATGTATGTTAGTAAATGAGATAGGATACTGAATTGAGATATGTACATTATTATCCGGATTAGTATCCGCTAGGTATACATATCTCTTATGATGATTAAGATGTACATATCTTTGCCTGCACTATTTAGAAGATACCGCCAAAGACAGCACCCGCTACGTGCAAGGACTATTATTGCAGGTAAGATGGAAACTATACTGGGTCTATGGTAATGATCTTGATGGACTGGTTGCCGGGATATTGATGAGACAACGGGACGCCTGACATATCAAATGTCTAGTCTCGATAATCAGGGTAGACGGGGACTCACCGCTCACTAAATGGGCCGCCCTATTAAAGTACAGCCACGTAGTTTTCGAGTTACGTTTATTTTTTTATTTTTTTGCAACCGGATCCGTTTGAAAATTTCTAAAAAAAAAGTAGAATGTTTTTTTTTTCTTGCAACGAAATCTTTATAAACTGCATTTATGCATAAATTATACAGCCTTTTAACTTTAATGGAAGTTACTACAAAATTGTATGAGTTTTCATTATTCAACTTAAAATTAAAAATCTAAACTGATAGGTAATTTCTTAGTTTCTAAGTAGCTTTAGAGAATGCGCTAGACAGATCGCGCTCACGCTAGAAAAATCGTAACTCGAAAACTACGAAACAACATAGGGGTCATTCAGATACCTCTCAACACACTCAAACAACTCAAAAAGTTTTTGGACGTCACTTCTCTGGCCACTCTGTTTAATGCATTGTTTTAGAACAAAGATTACCATAAAAAAGGTTTAAGTCAATCAACCTTAAAAGATAGACATTGTTGTCATATGGACTTTTTTAAAACTCTTAAAGGGGAACAATTCCATCGCACATGTTCTATCCGTAACTTCAACCGTTTAAATACGAGTAGCGCATACAACAGAAGCTCTCAAAAAGGATTATTTTTTCCCGGTTATGCAACATTTTTTATTTATGCTTCTCTCCTATTGGTCGTAGCGTAATGTTGTATAGCGTATAACCTCGATAAATGGACTATCCAACATAAAAATAATTATTTAATTTAAACCAGTAGTTCCTCATAATCATAATCATATCAATATATATATATATATAATCATAAAAATCATAATATTAGTATAGATTAGTTAAAAAATACACAAGGCTCACTGTAAACGAGTCCTTACTTTGAACTCAGTCTATCCTCGATATCAGGAAACCGGCTTCCTTATAACTGTTCTGTGACAACACACACACACACACAATGCAACTGTATCGCATGTATTACATAATAACTCCACTCCTATAGCCGTTGAACCGATTTCAAATTGGTTTAAAGATAGCATTATTTCAAGCTAATTAGATTTTTATCATCTTTTGGTAGCTTTGTCAATCGATGATAATAATTTTACTTCATTTTATAAGTTTTAATAATGTGACAATAATTATTATAAATTGTATCAGTTTTTACATGCCTTTGCGATGATATTTTGTGCGAACTATTTCACCATTTGTCATTTGTCATTCTGTACCACATGTCAAGCAAATAAATAGATTTGATTTGATTCGTTGTTAAATAAACATCTAAATCCATTTAGCACTTATACTTAATAACACTTTCTTAGTTAACCACTTTATTAATCGAACACATGATAGATAAAATAAATTTCAAGTTACTTAAATATGTTTAGTTATCTGTTATCTTAATGTGGTATCAAGTATCAAGAGACTATAATAAGAAGAGTTTGATAGAAGCAATACGATAATAATCCCGAAAAGGGTCAATTTGACATGTTTCTTTTTTAATTGTAAAAGTAAAAAGGATGTTAAATGTTGCACTCCACATAATTGATAGTTTAATACTTGTGGCTCTGTTTTTTATTATACAAACAAAAACAAAAATATGGTTCAACAAGCTCATGAAATTGTTTTTTTAAAAATTAGCTATGCATGCGGCTTCGCCCGTGTAGAATACGGCATGTCACCCCCTATTTTTCTCCCTGAGGAGGTGGATTGAAGAATAGTCTTAGGGTTCAAACTTTTTTTGTACAAAATTTCGTCAAAATCGTTTCAGTAGTTTAGGCGTGAAAATGTAACAGACAGACAGATATACTTTCGCATATAATATTAGTATAGACGTATGGATTAACAAAACAATAGCACTCTAAAACAATCCAACTGGACTCTATAAAGCTCAAGAGCGCACCTGCTCTGGAAAATAACAAAAACAAACTTCTATTGTATTCTATAAATACTAGGAATGTACTATGGCTCGTAAGTCGTATGCGATATGCGAGCTTCGCCGACAGACGGCTAAAAATAAAATTTACATGTGAGACACACGGCTTTGTACTTCGATAGATGTAACGCATCCCGAAACCGTAGTCGGTTTATTGTTACCTTTTATGCGAAGACCCAAAAGAAAATTATCATTATTATACTAAAAATTAAACAATATAATTTATATTTTTAACCGACTTCAAAAAAAGGAGGAGGTTCTCAATTCGGTTGTGGTTTTTTTTTTAAATGTTTGTTACCTCAGAATTAATGAACCGATTTGAAAAATTTGTTTTATTTTTAAATGCTGAGAATCGCCAAATACTCGTAATTCGTAACATTTCAACTTACTCTAGTGTTGGAGATTCTCAGCAATAAATTGAAAGCTGATTGCTTTGTATGAGATGTAAATAAAAAAATTTTTTTTTTAAATCTAACTCCGAACGTTAGTTACTCTGTTTTATCTTTTGTTTTCAAACAATATTGATTTATATTATCTACCTAAATTTTTGTGGACACAAGTCTTAAGTCGCATAGCCAGTAATCGCACTACCTAGTTCTACTGTCAGAAATAAAGCAAAGCTATATATCGGTAAAAATATACGAGCAAGATACAAAAGCAAGCTCTACTGATATGCGAATGCATCTTAAGCATTGTGTGCAGATAGGGTTAAATCTTTAGATATTGTTTATAATATTTTTATTATTGGAAGCCTGTCTTCTTGTAGTCTTTTTTTGAGAGCGCAAGTGAGAAAGAGAGAGAGCGATGTATTAGACACACACGTATTATTACAATACGTACAAAAAAAAACAAACACGAAGCTCAGCATGTGCAGCTGAAAATTTTTGCGAATCCATAATATTCCTTCCATTACAAAGTTTGTCAGCGGTAGTGTCTGTGTGTCACTCGTCAAAATTAGCTTAATCCCCTGGCGCCGGTTGGTTCGTTTTGTTCATGCTGAAATATCTTAACGTCTGGGCGGATTATGTCTAATTAATTATAAATGATGACTGGCCGCAGCTTAGCAAAACATATCCATTTTGAATTTACAATACAAATAACATTGTTTTCTTATGCGTTTTTATGATGGACATAATGGTTTTTTTATCACTTATAACACTAAACACTAAAAAAACAATTACTTTTTAACTAAGGAGTAACATACAAACATTAATATTAAGAGTGTGATTTAGAAATGGAAACCTAGTTGATTTTTAGAAATAAAAGGCTTGATTTGAACTTGTAAATTTTTTTTGTTACGCATATTATATCATTCTTATCAAAACACTATATATCCAATCAGGTTTTGTTCAAAAACATTCTGATCCAAACAAGTGGTACTAAACAGTACTTGCCCTTATTTGTTTCCACAAAATATATCTAATATTTCTGTTATAGGGAAAATATCCATGCATAAAAGTTTTTACAATAATGATTACCTACTAATCATACCATTTATTGGCAATTACAATTGGTACTTTACAAAAATTTAATTTTTTTGATACAAAAATATGTGTTTAAAATATTACCCATTTTCTTTTCGGTTTGTCTTATTGAAAAAGGTAGTAGTGGTTTTGATATTAACCTCCTGAACTCAATAAAAAGTCGAGTGTGAGTCGGATTTGCGCAAAGAGTAATGCGCAATTTTGAAATGTGTTACTTCTTAAATTTAAGATTGATTATTTTATACCAACCAACCAACTGACCAACTTTTAACGTGCCTTCTGAAACACGGCAATGCTTGTAATAACTGTCACTAAATATGCTTGGAATGGTCAGCCATCTAATTACAACCGCGGCGTTGGTGGCTTAACTTTAGTAATCACTACAAAAGCGCTGCCGCCACTGAGCTACAAGCACCCCGATCACGCCTGCTAGTATGGGGCTCGACACGTCGCGGCGACCGCTAGCGGGGCGGACCTAGGCTGTGCGCCTTCAGCGCACGCCACAACTGCCCGGTTTAAGCTGAAGAATGTCTTCTTCAAAGGCACTCAGCGATAGGTCCGTCCATAAAAAAAAAGCTACAAGCACCTCGCTTCAGCAATAATATTTATAGTTAGTGATTAGGCCTCTGATTCTTCTGCTTGAGTGCAACAACATTCATTTACAAATCAGTCATCCGTAATTTTTAAGAACTCGCTTTCTACTAATTCTGTCTGTAGTTAGATATAACTTAGTTCAGTATACTGACTCAAATCAAAGTTTAAAACCATAGAAAGCGGCAACGGTTAGAATCGTCTTTTCATGCTCACTTAAATAGTAATAAAAATTCATTTCCGCTAACTTCGCCGTTACAAAGGGCACTTTTATTTCGTAATCTTATTTGCATAAGTCCCCTTCTAAGCCAAATCTGGGCAAGACCATAACAAAGAGAACAGTAGCCTCATCTATTGATTGTCATTCTATGTCACTACATATATAAGAAGCGAGTTCCAAGCTTCAGACTACACAAAATTGGTAACTTGTTCTTGAAGAAATGTATTCAATTTTTCAATAAAGTACCACACTCTTGTACATGAGTTTCAAAATCCATATTAAAATCCTTATGCAAAAGGGATATTTTAAAGAAGACGATTATTTAAACGGTAAGAGTAAATGGACCTTATAACCTGCCTATTTTTTGTTTTATTCCATAATTTATGTCAATTAAATCATTATTAAATCACTTTTGAATTTTGTGCTCAGATTACCTACCTTATTTGTAGTGATTATCTTAACAACGAGAAGAGATAGAACCCATGTTATTTTGAAGAACTTGTAGAATAAATCATGCAGTTTAATAAAACAAAAAAAAAGTTACCTCAATGAGCTAGTTTTAAAGTTACAGACCAAAAATAAAAAAAAACATTTTTTTAACAAAAAAAATATTTTATTATTTTTTTAACAATTTTTCTGCTCAGAGTTGTAGGTATTTTTTAATTTTTATTGCTAGCTAATCTTTCTAGCTTTAAAATAAAACTACTTTGAAAAATTACACCGTTTACTTAAAGAGAAAATAATTTAAAACCGAAAGATGGAAATTTTACCAAAAAAAAAATTTAAATGCCTTTATTTTTGAAATCGTTTACATAATTTTTTTTTTATATTTTTTAACGATATTTTTTTATCTAGTAACCGCACATTTCGTTTGATCAAGTGTAAAATTAACACATTGTATAGTCCCGAAGTAGTAGTATTTGGGCAAAGCTATATTTTTGGGATGTTCCTTTTGTACATAACGCCAGAGCCTCGCCAGCGTCACACCCGAGGCTCGCCCGGGCCTCTCCCATGCCTCACTCCTACCACGCTAGCGCCTCATGTCTATGCCCCGCACCTTATAGTTACTCGTCGTGTATCGGTTGCAACCGGTTCCAATTGGATACATCCAGGCGGGAATAATGGGCTTCTACAAAAGCGGAGAAGAGAGGAGTGGAGCTGTGTTTCCATTTAATGACAGTCCAAGCAGACACAAGCTGACTCCGCTTTAATTCACCATCATCGTTTAAGCCATATGACGTCTACTACATGAACATAGGAACTCCCCCAGTAAATAAGTTTTCAGACAACATCACATATTACATTGCTCTGATCTTAAGGTAATTGATAGCACTTGTGTTATAAGTAAATTTTATTAAAAAAAATAAAACCGATTTTATTTTTTTTAATAAAATTTACTTATTTCATCTATTTTTAGTGATAAATCCTAATCTAACTGCTGAACACCGATTTCATCCCCTATTTTCCTACCCTTAGGGGTGATTATTATTTTGCAAACTTTTATCATATTATCTTTGAAGTATAAGCTATTCAATAAAACAAAAACCATCAAAATCGGCTCATATTTGTCGAAGATAGGTAACAAGAACCACAACCAAAATATTTTCTGGGTATATATTTGTTGATTTTCTCAAAAAGTTCTAAATCAATTTCGATAAAATTTATATGGGACCACCTCTGAAGTATGATCTACCAAACAAAAAAAGAATCATTAAAATCGATTCATAATTGGCGGAGTAATCGCGTAACAAATATACAAAAAAAAAAAAAAAAAAAAACATACAGTCGAATTGAGAACCTCCTCCTTTTTTGAAGTCGGTTGAAAATGAGAAACAATGACGGCACTACAACAAATGATAGTTGTCAAATGACTAGCAAGTTGGAAGCGGCCTGCATCCAGTGACTTACTGAAACCAGTTTGTCTGTCCATCCACAAAGTGGACAGACAAACTGGTAAACGTTGAAGATTCAAGAACCTTTCTGCCCCATCTGCAGTCAGCTTGACGTGGTGTGTGCCCCACACACTGCCATTTAAACTTACTAATCCATCAGGCTTTTGTGCGCTTACGGATATTCTCATTTATGATTTGATATGAAAGAAACACCGAGTATAGCCCTTTCAATAGCACGCTGTGCAACTTTGAGCTTTCTTTTCCCATTGGTTGATTGGAGAATATTGAGATCGTAAGATACCACTGCATGTTGGTATATTATGGTAAGACAATGGATTACATTTATTCCTTTATCCTCATGAGCTGATGACGATATCTTGGCCAAGATAAAACTGGATAAGGCGGCTTTAAATATGTAATTAAATACTAAATCAACGTCCGCTTAAACCGAAGGACTTAATGCGGTTTTAAGGGAAAAAAAATTTTGCTTTTTAAGTAATTAGTCTTCTGTATTTACCTCTTTCATTATTCTGATTGAATGCCACTTAATTAAGAGTTTAATTAAAAATACGTCAAAATAAATAATTTAAATTTTTTACTTAAGGTGGTCAAGGAATTTTTGAGGTTATGGTATGGTAATGATGGTCAACTTTTTATGGGACCGCGATAATAAAATCGACGCTTTACCGCGCCTCTTCTAACAGTTCTATGTCAACATAATAGTACTCTGATTTTCTGATTTGATTTGAGGTTTTGATTTTTAAATTTATATTTGTACATTTCAATTTTATGCAGCTGCGCCAGTCCTTTTTTGTATTAAAATATTTTTTACGTTTATTTTAAATCACATTTGTGAACTGTATTAATTTGAGTTCTTATGAGAATAAACTCTTTAAACCTAAACCTAAGACGACCGTTTGCTGAAGTGGTTCGCGCTCCGGACTAAAAAGCCGAGCGGTAGCAGCTTCTTTTGTTCCTAAGTCATGGATGTTTATAAAACTTATTCAAGTATCTTTATTCGTTATCTAGTTGCCATAGTAAATCATTTGCTTAGTTTGGGGCTAGCTAATTTAGTGTGATTAATTACGATTACACATAAATACGTCTAAAAACATCCATGACTTAGGTACAAATGCTCGTGCTCATCACACAAACAGTTGCCCCTTGCGGGACTCGACCGTAACTGCTGGTTTTGTAGGCCGGAGTGCGAACCACTACACCAGACGGTCGTCATTTATTGGCTAACTTTCTTCTAGGGGTTGCTTCTACTGTTCAAGAAGAGCAACTTATATATAAGGGTCTTAAGGATCCATTAATCTATTAAGATATATTTAAGGTTTTCAAGTTTTGAAGATACATTTAACTGAGCTTAGACTAGTAATTCAGAGATTCCCCGTTAATCCAATCCCTAAAATTATTTCCTAAACCACAATGTAGGTATTCTCTAACACCATAGCACATCCCGAAGTTTTGAATTATTGGGGTTATCCTATTACGTCAGTCTGTCTTTGTCATAAAACTTAGGAAAGTTGAAACCTTAGTCATGCTTAATCCTAGCACAATTGAAGTGAATGTGGTAGGTGTACTCCCACTAGCAAAATTTTAGAGATTAGCATAATACAGACAGAAAATAGTGGTGAAAGACTTATAATAATTGTGTCATCATCATCATCGTCATTTCGTCGTCAGCCATAAGACGTCGACTACTGAACATAGGCCTCCCCTAATGACTTCCAGGTTGACTGGTTGAAAGCGGACTGCATCCAGCAACTTCTCGCAGCCTGTACCAGGTCGTCTGTCCACCTTGTCGTCCTACGGTGCGCTTGCCGGTACGTGGTCTCCATTCCATCCAACCTTTCTGCTCCATCGACCGTCAGATCTACGTGTTATGTGCCCCGTCCACTGCCACTTCAGCTTGCTAATCCTAAATTTTAGTAATCTAGTCAGATCAGTCATCATCATCATCATCATCATCATTTCAGCCATAGGACGTCCACTGCTGAAGGCCTCCCCCAGTGACTTCCAGAATGGCTGGTTGAAAGCGGCCCGCATCCAGCGGCTTCCTGCAACCTTTACCAGGTCGTCTGTCCACCTTGTAGGTGGACGTTCTACAGTGTGTCCTACGTCAGATCAGTGTGAGATGACAAATAAATAAAAATATCATGAGTGTCCCTTATTTCTTAAGCTCCAATAAAGAGTAGTAGAGAGCGAACCCACCGTTTCTATATTATTTTCGTCCTAGGTAGAAGTTGAGATTGTGGAAGTTATCAGACTTCAGTCTGAACTGAGTTTGAAAATGGAATTGTGCTAGTTGGTTACGAATGAAAAAAGTTACTTACAAGTTTATGTGTTTTCTTGCATGATTAGCGATTGACTATAGTGGAAAATTATTAATTAATATATTAATTTTTCCAACAATAACACTAATTATACACACACCCACACATTTTTTTACGTTATTATTATAAAACACTTTTCAATGGAATAAGTACCTACTTACTACTACTATACAATATTTTTTCATGGTCTTAACATTGTTTCTTGTTTTAATTCATCATCTATATTTTCTTGATTTACTCCTCCACTTTACACGGTCTTGAGCGTCTCTAGTTGTGTGATCATTGGCATGCATTGACATGCTAACGCCCTTACGACGTCAATCCAGCATTTCTTGGGTCTACCCAGTCTTGGGCCCCTTTTGCAGTCTTGGACCCTGCGGTGGCGGCATGGCCAGACATTTGCTTGCCGGTCTAGCAAAACATGGCCGTACTAGCGTAGGCGACTCTCCTGTAGTTTGTCTGCAATATCATGGACACGAAGGCTAACGCATTGTTTCTTGTTTTCATTATATATGTTAAGGAATTGGCAATACAAGTAAATTTTATTACTTACTGGAGCTTCCACAAATTGGTTCACTGTGAACTATGATACAATAAAAAGTATTTTATTTTATTTATTTTAATCATTCAGTTTGGGACTAGGCAGAGCGCACTATGGCGACTAGTTATGATTATACATACTTATTAAGATAAATACATTACTTAACATCCATGACTCAGATACAAAATGGTTGTGTATATCACACAAACACTATTCCCCTACGGGATTTGAACCCAGGACCACTTTTTAGGATTCCGTACGTCAAATTGTAAACTGTGTGTCTGACTATCTATCAAGATCATGTTTTCATAAAAAATGAGTGAATGTATCAAGTAGATATTAATATCATACTTACTTATATGTGTGCACTTCTTTGCAGCTGTGATAAAGATTAACTTCTAAGTCAACGCAATCAAAATATACGGCCGGTCATGTCGCATACTTTGAGACCCGTAAACGAATCAAAATCTATGGGATAATATCCTTCCCGTTGATCTACAATAGTTAAATTTGGCAAGGAGCTATGTCTTAAAGCACATGTAAAGGAAAAATGCCAAAATCCGTGAATTGTAATTACATTTTTTTTAAATTGTAGAAACCGGACAGAATCGTTAACAATCCTTGAGAACCCGCTCTTTATGGAGAAACTATTTACATACCTGCCAACAAGTTTGTATGAAACCCTCGGAGTACGAGTCTGACTCGCATTTGTTTTTCGTAGTCCATAGCACTAAACTCCAGCCCAAAACGGTTAACGATTGAACCCCAAAAAGATAAACTTATAAAAAAAGAGGACCGTAATTGTGCAATGATTCGTGTAATAAGGACGATAAACCACAGACGTTTGACCTTACTGCATCTTAACATATAATACAAGCCATTAATAACAACTTGTCATTACGCACAGCATTAGTCAATGGGACGAGCCATTAATTCAAGCACGCTCTGACCATTGGTCGGTCTCTCACTGCAGCTTCTAGCATAGAACATAAAACCAAATAATTGGTAATTTGACCTCTCAATCAATTTGTCGTTTATTATATAAATATTCTGTTTTTAAACTCCCTAATCACCCCTCAAGAGGATCCTCCAATGCGTTTTTCTCATCTTGCGCGACATAATATGTGCCAAATGTAAACTGATGAAGTGATATTGATTATTATTTTTGTTAAACTTAGAGTTAACCAAAAGACCCATTTTAATAAAAACTTACTTCTGAGGTCAAAAAAATAGGCGAGTAAGTCCGTAGATATCTTCGCCAATTTTTATTATACGAGTATAAAATACTTCAGTCACATTGCCAGGAAGCACGGCGATAATCTAAAGAGACTGATACTCTGAAAATAATTTTACTAAAAAAATATTAATGTCAGATTTGATGATAAAGAAAAAAGTAAAAGATACATACGTAGTCAATGAACATTAGGGCCAGAGCGATTACCAAAAAAACTGAAGTCCGTGTGATAAGTAAGGGCATTGATCAATTACCTAAACAATGGGTAACTTGACTCCTTTATAGACACAGATTCTCGATTTAGTTTTTTCTATGACATTGGTCCTTTTTCAAAAAGTTCTTGTAGTTACATAATACGGGCCCAGCCAGGACACAGCGACTACTAAGCCGAATATGGGCTGCCTTCCCAAATAATGTAAACGCGGCATTATACAAGAAGAAGAAAACTTAATGTGTCTGATTAAAGGGCTTACTAATCACACAAAAACAATAAGAAGAATGAGACTCGATGTTACAAACATATAATGATTACAATCGATTGTTAGGCACGTTCCACGCCGCCTACATCGCTTCAAGCTCGCCGCAGGCAGCTGATCAATACTGATTAATTGGAGGTGAGGAACCGGTACTGACCGCTGCGGTGTTATTGTGTAGAAGTAATAGTTCCGTGGATGCGGCATTAAGGTCATTGCACTTATACATACAACAATGGACATGGACAATATATATGTCCTGATCTGACTGTCTGAAACTCGCTTGTGAGTCGTTTAAATTTTTTTTCCCACAATCACACCAATTGTCTATCCCCAAACTAAGCAAAGCTTCTACTATGGTGACTAGATGCTTAGATACGTACTTAGATACTTTTATAAACATCCATGACTAAGGTACAAATGCTCGTGCTCATCACTCAAACATTTGCCCCTTGCGGGATTCGAACCCGCAACCGCTGGCTTTGTAGTCCGGAGCGCGAACCACTACACCAGACGGTAAGAACAAAGGGTATATACTCACACAACAGCAAGCTTGTATAATCTCAAAAATAATTATAAATTTGAAAATTGTCCTATCCATAAAGATTTATTCATCTCTTGCCTAATGAAAATGAAATAAATTCCACTGAGCTGGAAGGAATTCTAGATCAAGAATTGTGTGTGTGTCTAACTAAGACGGACAGACGGACAGACGGACAGACGGACAGACGGACAGACGGACAGACGGACAGACGGACAGACGGACAGACGGACAGACGGACAGACGGACAGACGGACAGACGGACAGACGGACAGACGGACAGACGGACAGACGGACAGACGGACAGACGGACAGACGGACAGACAGACAGACAGACAGACAGACAGACGGACAGACAGACAGACAGACAGACGGACAGACGGACAGACGGACAGACGGACAGACGGACAGACGGACAGACGGACAGACGGACAGACGGACAGACGGACAGACGGACAGACGGACAGACGGACAGACGGACAGACGGACAGACGGACAGACGGACAGACGGACAGACGGACAGACGGACAGACGGACAGACGGACAGACGGACAGATGGACAGACGGACAGACGGACAGACGGAAAGACGGACAGACGGACAGACGGACAGACGGACAGACGGACAGACGGACAGACGGACAGACGGACAGACGGACAGACGGACAGACGGACAGACGGACAGACGGACAGACGGACAGACGGACAGACGGACAGACGGACAGACGGACAGACGGACAGACGGACAGACGGACAGACGGACAGACAGACAGACAGACAGACGGACATGGCGAAACTATTAGTAATAATATTACTAGTACACAATACACGTACACAAAATTAAAGAGAACTTTATTCCCTCTCATTTACTCATAATGCACACATAAAAACTGGATAATTTTAAAGTGTTAGTGTAGTGTTACTACGGCGCGGGGGGGGGGGGGACAAATTATTCCCGTTCACAAGTTAACAACCGGTGAATCATGTGACACTAATGTAAAATCCTATAGTGTCACGTGGTTTTTCGGTCGACAATTTGTTACCGAAAGGTTCTGAATCGGGGGTCAGGTGGACAATGAACTAATTTATCACTTACACGGGGCTATTTTAGAACGAGTAGCTGTTACAATAAACTAAGCCATTATCGGCGTTGTGTAAATAGTGAGAATTATTACTATATGGTGTCTTTAGTCAAATTCACACTGAAATTCTATTAGCTCAATCGCTTGGCTTACATAATTGGCTATTATGATCCCAAGGCCGCAAAGGGACGGCGGAGTTTGAATCAGAATTAGAATCATTTATTTCGCTTAAAAGTGGTACAAAGATGTTAAAATAGTTTGTGTAAAGATCACACATTTTACCATAGGATGGCATACAAAATATAATAATATTAACTTTAATTTATTAAGTACCTTAATAGGTACTTAAAATATCACATAACATAAATTTCTAAGATCTGTCTATCAGCCAGCCATATTATCATTAACAGCATGATGGCTTCTGCTGAGTGAGGTCTTTAACTTAGACATATTAACATGACCAAGGAATTTGTACTAAATTTCTTGCTTGAAACATACACATATTATATATTGTCACTGGAGAACTTTATCACTTTTTGTTAGGTACTTTTTTTGTTTGTATTGTCTTATGTTTGATGTTTGTTGTCAAAAAATAAAAACAACAAACTTATAATTTCTGTGTTTTTTGGTGTTTGCTGCTTTGTATGTTTTTTTTTTCATTCATTTTCGAAAGCCCAAATATTTGCTTTTTCGTGAATTATTACCAGAAATATTATTTTATGCGTTTCATAGTGAGTAATCCGTTTATCAATCAAATGATTAAGTTGAAGTACAGACACTTTCGAACTTGCAATTCAATGTCAGAGTCATTAACAAAGACAACGGTATCGCGAAACTGCTCCTAGTAATAAACCGATTTATTTGAGTGATGTTTTATCCTTTACTATCGATAGAAAACAATACTGACACTGTTGATTGGAGTACTACTATTGACGTCTTACAATAAATAGATAAGAACAGCTTTAATAGCTACGCATAAATCGATATGTTTACGGTTTTTAATAAATCTTCTGAGGAGAAACTAATCTGACACTGCTCCGGTGAAAACCGGATAGCAACTTTCGCTAAAAAGCGCCATTTTGTTCGGCATTAGAAATCAGCTGGATGGTAGTACCCATACATACTCAAAAGTAAACTAGAGCCTTCTTAGCTTTACGGCAAGAGGCCTAATCGCGTGCAGTTGAGTATTATCAACAGTATGGATATTATAGAGTATAATCAATACCTAAATATTGACGACCTCCATAGCCACAAGGGAAACACACCGGACTTGGTGTTGCTATCTTTGAGGTCCCGGTTTCTAATCCCGATCGGGTTAATGTAGAAAAAAGACCTGAGACAGTATAAAAACGTTGCCTTGGTGGTGTGGTACCACTTTCTAACTTCTTTAACACAAGTTACCTTACCTACCTTAGGATCGGAGCAATGTATGTAATGTTGTCTATTTATTTTTTTATCTCTCGGGAAATCACGGCCCCAAGACCTTCCTTTTATAAGGCATTCGTAGGTATACAGATCCAACACGAAGAGGCCCATTTGAGATACGATGATGAAACGTTAACGATAACGTTGGGATATATACATGTAGCGGGTACTTTCTCGTCCTGCACTATTGATAAGATAAAGCCAAAGACATCACTCACTCCTCAATTCTTGACGTGTTGTAAGCTGGCCTACCATATTGTAGTATAATAACCTAACAAATTTAGAGTGATGATATTTTTTTTATAATACAATGTCGATGGTCCGTCTGTCGATAAGAACACTATCGATAGCTAATCATCACTATCCGAATAACACTTTATAAAGGATCATTAAGAGGAACTTCGACGTCTATAAAAACCTCTTGAAATTCACTCTAGACAAAGAAATACCCTTTTTTGTTGGAACCAAACCAGCCATTTAATCTCCTTTGAAAATTCCAAGCAAAACAATTCTTTACTCTTGATTGCTCCCTAGCTTTTGTTTTCTTAAGGAACCGCGCGTTAATCAAAACAGCCGGGTATAAATTAAGGTTTCGTGGTGGAAAAATGATCATGCGACCTGAGCCAATGGCACAGTTTCGGGAACTTGACAAGTTGAAGTCAGTAAATTATTAGGATTCCGCATGTGAGTTTTTCTCGTTGTGCCATGTGGGGACAGCCGTAAAGAATACATTTCCTCACCGCCAGCAGGAGGCGTGTCGTAAGAGCCGACTAAATCCTGTAACACGAGACGGGCAGCAGCGTCTGCGTGCGAAATGTTTTAAAAAACTACGCTTGCCAACCCGCCTGCCAAGCGTGGCGAGAATTGGTAATCCCCCCCGATGAAAGTCATTGGGGGAGGTCTGTGTTCAGCAGTGGACGTCCTGTGGCTGAAATGATGATGTGAGTTTTTTCTGAAAGAACAGTATTTTTTTCTCCTAGAACTTTCTCATTATTACCTAATATTAATTTAGCTCTTATCTTTCTATTATTTTTAATTAAAAAGACTTGAGTTATAACTTTTTACGCGGACCTTAGTCAAGCGCAATAAACTGTTAATTAAAACTAAGACCTTATTCAAATTAACAGGATTAATGACTATACAAACTAATTCATCTTTATATATCTAACAAATACTTACTTGATTGATTTAATATACTTATTTGTTTGTGCTTACTATTAAAATCTATCGAATAATACAAAAAGTTACATAAATAGAAGTTAAATCAGAGGCAAGGCAATCAATTTATATAAAAGATGATCAATTATACGTCGGATTTTCTCTAAGGATTCCAAACTAAATAATAAAAAATACGGAGATACGGAACATTTAGTGCACAAAACGTACTTGGCCAGTTTTCAGCACAGCACTTACAAGTCAGTAAAACAACAATAAAATAAAATGTTGTCCGTTTTCCGTTAAAAATTATTGAACTCTAAAAAAGTAGGTAACGATTCTTGTCCCCTTTTTGATTCCGTTGTTTGGCGGTTTCCTTTTCATACCGAATAATAGGAGTTTTAATATTATCCCGGAAAATGGTTTCGGGAACAATAATGAAGTTAGAACATTTATTTAACAAATCAAAAGCGTATTAAGTGTTGTTTGAGTTTGTCTTTGAGCGTTAAATTGTTTTTGTAGCGCTAAATAGATGGGGTTGTTTTTTGTTGTTGTTTAATAACATCTTATTAACTAAGTTTGTAACAAGCTTTGAGTGCATGAGTACTGGATAGGTATTTTTTAAAGATTTTATGACCCGGACCCAGGACCGTCATGCAATCATCATGATAATATACCTAATTGCTGTATTGCAAAACGGTTCAATTTTAATTTGTTAGTTTTTGCATTAAGAAATACTTCTGCCTAAATGAAAATCTTATTTAATTGGCAATATTAACATATTGCATTGGATAAGGTTTAAGAAAAATGTGTTTATTTATTATTAATACTTGTCTATGAAACTGTCATTAGTGGGTTTAATGTTTTGAATAGTATATTATTAACGTCTGTTGATAAAATGCGAGTTAATACATTTCACGGTATCAAAAATTACTTTGAAGCGAACCTGTGACAGAAAGGTTTCATTGATGTGCCACTAGACGGTGGCAGGTCGAATGCCTTACTTAAGTTAACTTTTCAATCGCATAAAAGTAATAAATCCATTCGCTAGAATTCTCTCTTAGAAAATATTATACAAGTTCCCAGTAAACACTCTTATGTAACTTGCACGCACTCGTTTTCTTTTTTAATCGGAATCGTCTTAATGCACTCTTGCTCTTGTATCATGATCGTCGTCATATTAATGTGTTTATGTATTTTACCTTTGTAGTCTGGTTATCATATTACCTACTAGGGTCGCTAGTAGGTAATATACAGGGTGTAACGAAAAGGTGAAATAAAACTTTAAGGGGTTATTCTACGGCTAAATTACATCAACTTTTTCTATGGGACCAACATCGAAATTTATTTCACCTTTTCGTTACATCCTGTATAATACACCGGCCCAGCATCCCACGGGATTTGCTAATACTAAATAATACTAAAGAATATCTTTATTAACAACGTTCCTACCTTTTTGTCATTAAACGTAGGTCACACTATAAGTTTTGCGTAACTTAAAACAACAACATGTTATAACCAAAATATTATGTTTATTGCTTTTCAAAATACTCTCCTGTAAAGGAGAGAGAAAATACTCTCCTTTACATTTTAAACATTTTTTCATGCAATCGAACCATTTTTTAAAACAGGAGGACCACAGATCTGAAGGCATGTTTTCTACGTGCTGATTGAACGCTATCACTGCCTCTTCGGAGTTGGTAAAAGTAAAACCTCTCATCAAATTTTGGAGAAAATACAGAAATCACAGGGTGCTAGGTCGGGGCTATGCGCAGGATGGGTGACGAGTTGTACTTTTTCGGAAGCTAAAAATGACTTTGTTTTGTTGGCCGTGTGTGAAGAAGCGTTGTAATGATGTAGGAGAACGCGGCTTTTGGGTCGTCTTTCGCAAACTTTTTCTAACACCCTGGGTAAACAAATGGTAGAATAGGGCATTAACACTCTTTTGATCTTCATGTGGAATTGTACAGATGGGACCCGTAGCTGAGAAAAAAAACGCGATCATTTTTTTATCAACGTTTCTCGCCTGCCTCACTTTTGTTGGTTCTCATTTTCAAACACCCATTCACAAGATTGCTGTTTTTTTTTCGGGTTCAAAACAATAAATCCACGTTTCGTCTGCTGTGACAATGTCATAAACAGCATTAGAATGTCCGTGGTCGTACTTCAGTAGCATCTGTGAGCACCATTCCACTCGAGCCCGCTTCTGCTCCGCTGTCAGTTCATGAGGGATCCAACGACAGCAAAGCTTCCGAACTTTCAATTCTTTGTGTTAAATTTTATAAATTTGGCTCATACCAATCCCCAATAGTTCTCGAATTGTCTCATAATTAATCCGCGGGTTTTCTTCAATTAGCCGCTTAATAGTAGCCACATAATTTTCGTTGACGGCAGTTGATGGCCGCCCTTCACGAAATTCGTCATGTAAAGAAACTCAACCTCTCTCAAATTCAGCAAACCATCGCCTCACGGTACACAAACAAGGTGCTTCTCTCCCAAAAGCATTTTGAAGACGAGCGGCACAGTCTTGCGGAGAGAGAGAACTTTTAAAATCATAAAAAATCATCGCTCTAAAATCTTTTCGACTTAATTCCATTTTCGTTGCGTACATAGAACTTTGATGTGTGATAAAAAACAATTGACAAACATTTCCCGCCAATTGTTTTTTTTTATTACTAAGAAGGTTGCAACGTAAAAAATATAACATTCGAAATTCAAATAGTTCCGATTAGCTAGAAGTGCAACACTTTTAGTGTGCCCCATGTACAAAACAAACATGTTTTCTTCCCCCCGGCCGGTACCGCTGCAACCACTATATCCCTGCATTTTAAATCTGTAATATCTTCGAAAATATTTATTAAAATTACATGCTGTAAAGGGCCACATTTAATTTTATCTATATTAAATGCACAACGTGTTTAAGGTGCTTAATTGGATAAGGATTAATGCTATATTGCTTAAAATTGCTTTGTAAATAAGCCATCATTTCTCGTAAAAAGTAAAGGAAGAAAAATGGTTATTTTGGGTTATCCCTAAGAGATAGATATATACCTTTGCGGACTTTTTTGTAGACCTTTCTAAGGTGTACAATACTGCAGTATATTATTTTGATCTATGTCGTAGGGTTGTGCCAGAGTTTACAATGAAAGCGCAAAAAATGAGTTTATTTACGACATCACATTAGAAACCTCTAAAATTATCAGTGTTTTTGTACTATATTATACATATTAAACCTTCCTCTTGAATCACTGTCTAGTAAAAAAGCCCCATCAAAATCCCTTCATCATCATCATCATCATCATTTCAGCCATAGGACGTCCACTGCTGAACATAGGCCTCCCCCAGTGTCTTCCAGATTGGCCGGTTGAAAGCGGCTCGCATCCAGCGGCTTCCTGCAACCTTTACCAGGTCGTCTGTCCACCTTGTAGGTGGACGTCCTACGCTGCGCTTGCCGGTACGTAGCCTCCATTCCAGAACCTTTTTGCCCCATCGGCCGTCAGTTCTACGTGCTATGTGCCCCGCCCACTGCCACTTCAGCTTGCTTATCCGTTGGGCTATGTCAGCAACTTTTGTTCGTTTACGAATCTCCTCATTCCTGATTCGATCTCGCAAAGAAACGCCGAGCATAGCCCTTTCCATAGCACATAAAAATCCCTTGCGTAGTTTTAAAGATCTAAGCATACATAGGAGGGACAGACAGGAAGCGACTTTGTTTTATACTGTGTCGTAATTAGGTACTGTGCGCAGTTAATGCTTTGCTTTCGTAGAGTTTATCCTTTGAAACGTAACAAGTACCTAAATAATACTAAATATTTGCATGACCTACAAAACATTTCTGTAATCAATTGACAGAGAATGCCAGGTGGCATTACCCTTAATGTCACGTGTAATTCTCTGCCACTATAAACAAACGGCAAGATGGCAAGTGGTTGGCTCCTAACCACTGTAAATAAATTTACCTTGTGGCGCCTAGCTGAAAGTGGTGGGGAGCCAACCAGTCGCGATGAAAAAGTAAGGTACTGAGACGGACATGCTCACACCTGTGGTAGAATAATAACACTGTCGTCTGCATTAATTAGATTTATTTAACCGAACTCGCAACTTTACAAACTCTTCATTTCATAACATAGAAAATTAGTACATGGACATCATAACTAGTAATAACACTATTTCGAAGGTCGTAGTAACTGATTAACATCTGCTTCCTTCGAACGCTCACGAGCAACTGACTTAGTAGCAATCGATTCCGATACTACCGCGCTGTTTCCCCCACCATAACTTACGTCACGTCCTTTCCCCGATCGACCAGAAAGTGATGTTAATAAAATATAATTAAGATTTAGAATTTGTTTAGTGTAAAATATAAAAGACAATATTATTAAAAACTTGCGGTCCCGGCCTCTTCAACCCTTTTTATGAATTTTTCCGATGTTTTAACAGTTATTTATTTATTTATTTATTCATAAGGTACACCAACAGCAAAACACATAAAACATTAACAACACCACGATTACAATATGTTCAAATATGTTTGCCAATGACAGGTATACAGCATTTACCACAATGTGTAGCTTAAGTTTACAATACTAGGTACAAAATAACTAAAACTAAATTAAAAAGGAAAACACAAAAGACAAAAACTAACTAAGGAATGAGTGCGTGCTGAGAGGGTGAAAAGTGATTGGTAAATATTTTTTTTTGAAGCTTCGGGCAGAGTCGCTGAAAATGTCAATCTCCGGTACCTTGGTCATAATTTCATTGTAGGTGTTACACATTCTGGCTAGGGGATAATGCGCGCCTAAATTTGTTTTGTGGCTAGGTAAGCTAAATAGTTTGCGAATTGGGTGACGGGGATACCTGTATGGGACATTTAATTTGATGTGATCGAGGAGGTGCGTACATTTGATTTTGTTGTTAAGTAATTTGTGGAGAAACATTAAGTCTGCAATGAGACGCCTGTTACGCAAGGTCGTCATTCCGTAAAATGCTAACCTCTGACTATAGGGGTGTCTATGCGATATGCCTGGAGTTGAAAAAGCAAGGTAGCGCGTAAAGGCTCTTTGAATTGTTTCGATTCGCTGAGAAGGCGCAACATAGACTGGGTTCCAGGCGACACTTGCAAATTCAAGATGGCTACGTACTAGTGCATTAAATAGAACCTTCTTGGTATGGACACATCCGAAACCCTTCGCGTTTCTTTTTAGGAATCCCAACATACGAGCCGCCTTTTTAACGATAATATCCGCGTGAGCGGTCAGTTTCAGCTTACAATCCAACAAGACACCTAAGTCCCTTATCTCCCTCACCTCCACCAGAGTCGCATCACCCAATGAGTTATTCTGCTATTCGGGGCGGAGACAAATCCAACAAACCAAAGTTCATAAAAATCGGTCCAGCCGCCTGACTTATAAATGGTGTAACTAACCCGTCTTTCTTTATATATAGATACATCAAATCACGACACACTCGACTTTCGCGTATCTATAAACATAAACTAAGTTCTTTAATAAGGTCATTTTTAGTTCTTGTTTAGTTTTCAGGCGTTTGATATTCTCACCTTTGTCGACCTCTTGTGTAGACGTAAACACTTCATAGCTTCTATTAAATATCCGTTAATCTTTTGCTTTAGACAGGAAAGGAAATTGGAAGCCGTGCTAGTCGGTGTATATAATGAAATTTCCAATCAGATTATGCTATGAAATCTGATTAAACAAATTAAATTGCGCGCCCTGTAATTACAGGTCTTAATTAAGAATGCCTATTTAAAATGCCAGTACCGTGTTTCATTTTTGTTTATGCTTTTTACTTCTTCTGTTTTTTTGTACATTTTTAAATAGAAAGTAGTTTCAAATACCATGCAAAGACTTCGGATTAGGCATAGGTACTCGTACGAAATTCCGAAAATGTTTACATTTCGTTTCATTTACCATTTTTTATAAGCCCTAAGTGGCTCGGAGGACAGTAAATTTTTTTTTTTGCAATTTTACTCCTCTATTACCTCCTGTCGTATTACAAACCACTTAGGTTTAAGTATATTATATATTACGAGTATGAGTATGGACAACATACCAATTGTGATGGTGATAGACATGGGATTATCAGGGGCGTCTTGGGAGACGCTGGGGCACACACTGGGAGAAAATATCGTTTTCTGCTCCCGAATCAGGAATCGAACCCGGGACCCCTACAATAATCTAGTCGCCATATAGTACAAACTCTATACAGGGTTAATTGAAACACATTACAAACTTTTAGGGGCTGATCTGGTGCTGAAATACAACAACTTTCTCTATGGGACAAACATTGAAATCGCAAAAAAAAACACTTCCCCATAATAAGCCGCCACCAGCTGACATCAATTTGTACGGAGCAGTGAAATCTTATTTAAATTTCAATGTTGGTCCCATAGAGCACCAGAATCAGCCCCTAGGAGGTTGTTGATGTTTTACAAATCTTAATAACCTTAATTTAATAACCTTTTGTAGTTTGGTTCTAGATAGAATTGGTGTGATTGTTAGAAGAAAATACTACACTAAAGTACTTATCATTTTCTTATTTTTTCAAAGTCTATTGAATGTCATAACTCAAAACTAAAAGACGTCGTACCACGTAAGCGTTTTCTTATCGCCTCTCAACGCATGTCGTTAATCGTTCGCGAAACTGAGCAGTCACGGCTGTCGCGCGTTCGGTAAATTGGATCGCGCGAGATAGAGCCAATAATGGGGGTGAAATATAGTGTTCGTGGTCTGATGGGGAGAACACATAGTTTAAGTTTTATTGCAGATTTAAGAAGTTTCGGTCCTGTTTTAGGGTTCCTCACTGAAAGAAAAGAAGCCGATGAGACCCTACTCCATCAGCCCTTTCTACCTTATTTATTTTAACGTAACTAGCCACCCTACTATTTATTTTTAGTATATATTTATTTTTATTTATTTTTTATTTTCTTTATTGGGAAAACAAACAGCTTACAAGGTAATACACATACATAGAAAAAATGAGTTTTACACTAGCCTAAAAGTTTTCACTACTAATTTAAAATTGAAAAGAAACTAGATAAGGTGAAAAATAAACAAATCATTTACACTTATGCTTATGTTACACTTATGCCTTTAAAAGGCTACGAAAACGCGCAGGCCTTTCGTGAAATAAGTCGATGTGGTTATAATCACTATTAAACTTTTTACAGGCTCTAATAACAAAGCAGTTACTTCTGTATTTAGACCGACTTAATGGTAGAACAAAAGTTTTTTTATGCCTCGCGTTAGATCTAGAGCACCCGAAAGATAACCTACTTACTAAATAAGGAGAATCAACAATATTATTTATGATTTTATATAAAAGAAATTGGTATTGGTATTACAAGCATCTCTATGCAATAAGGCATTATATTAAGCATTGATCTATGTTTATAAAAGATTATTAGTCCTGGGCCTAATCATGACTCAAATAGGTTCTTCGAATAGGAATGCAATGTATGTTAAAACGTGACAGCATTAATTATAAGTACTCGTATAAGTCTTTTAAAAACTGTCACAAATATTCTGTCGTAATGCAAAAGAGCACAATAATATATTTTTTTAACTCAAAAAAAAAAGGTTTATTGTTTACGCCTTTTATAAAGTATATAACATAATATAACATTGCATACTGTGTTCAGTTTTTCTAGAATTAACTTTGTTAACATAAATTTATAAGTTACGTACACCATGTATACGTTACATTCCATTTGTGAACCAAATTAAAAAAAAACATTTTTAAGATCAGACAAACAGGGCGTATCGTCTTCATTTTAACAAAAAAATAGTACTTAGTGTAATTTTTCGTAACCACAGTAATATAGGTATTTTAAATATATAAACTGCAACATGAGGCCGCATATTATTTTTCGTTTTGTATTTTCAACAGGTATCATTGATTAAAGTACCGAAAACCAACAGTAATAACATCGTGCCGACAAAAAGCGCAAACATATTCGTGTCCGAGTCCAACCACCAATATTTTTTGTAGTTGTCCACACAACAAACACGTCGCATAAAACATTAATGCTTCGCCGGCTAATGTCGGCCTTCGATACTTTTTTTAGGAAAAACTGTTATTGGGAGCGTATTTTTACCATCATTTATAACCTGGAGCTAGTTTTAGTGAATTTTTACCTTTTAATAATGAAAATGGACGACGCTTTTGAAAAAATATTGCTTTTATATTGATTTAATAGATTGTTACTCAAGTAAACACAATTACAATTACAGTTGTCACAATTTATTTCAAAGTTTGTTTGCTTTTAATAACGGCAATTGAGGTTTTTATTTTATCAATAAGATAAAAAAATAGATACCTAGGTAGTTATACAACAAGGTAACAGAAAGGATTAGCCATATTACTGCAATAAATGATTGTGTCAATAAATAAACTAAATTACCATACAAACATGAGTCAAATTGAGATACTTTTAATAATTCAAAAATAATAAAAAACCTGCTCAAGTGCGTAACGAACTCATGCTAAATGGTGATAATATTAGCCGGAACCCTCGATGTGAAAGTACGACTCACTTCCGCACTTGGCTGGAATTAGAAAAACTATCATTCGTCATCTTAGAGTGTCTAGCAAAAAAAAATTGTGAGTCACTGGACTTGCCTAGCGAATAGCATTTTCTGTGGCACTCATAAGCTTCCTCGTGTCAGGTGTCATGGCATCTTGCAAGATGCCAGCTTTACTATACTTTGCGGGGCGGATCCGCGCTCCTGATCAGATCTGAACCATCTTAATGATGGTAAACTTCACCTGAACCAATTCTAAAGGCATAAACAAAAATGTTTCGTTCGTCGGACGTATAAACCTAACAATTAAAATAAATATATTTTTACTTGGCTGGACGTTCATGTTTTTTCAAAAAATTGACACATGTAAATCATTATTTACTATAATTTGTTCGATTTATACGTCTACCGAACAAAACATTTTCGTTGGTTGGCCACTTGGGTTCGGAATGAGGTTTAAATCTATTTCCATACTATCTAAGTATTTCTAATACCTACATTCCAATACCAAGTCAACTTTAATAAACTGCCCTCTATAATCTTCAACTTGGGTTAATTTCCCAGACATGTTCACACTCGCTGGGTCTACCTTAATTAGTATGCCTGAAGCTGACAAGGGTAGCCTAGGGCCATTATTATTGACTAGACGATGCTAAATACCTAACTATCAAATAAATATTTCTATTTCTATCGCACAGTTTTACTTATAAGGATTAAAGGTACATCACACAAGGACATATTAAAAGAAGGCTACCTGCTCCCCTAACTAGAGTTGTAAATTGACGGTCATATGCTATAAGCGTCCGTCATTTATGATAAATGCTCGGTCACATTGGACATTTATTGTCACGATGATCACATATTTTTTATAGTATAAACTAAAAAAAAAGAAGAATTCCTATAAAATAAGTCTTAAATGTTATGTATTTGACAATAAAAACATACAATAAAACATGTAATTTGATCTGGATTGAACAAAAACAAAAACTTGCGCGTGACGCTTTTTACCTTGTTCGTGCAGAAAGATAAATTAATTTTAGAAATTCAATTTCGTTATAGATCATCACTACTAAAGCCTGCCTTTCTTATAATAATGCACTTATTTGTGACCAAATTTTTTTTTCATAGTTTGTCAATAGAATTGATTGTGACGTTAGTGACAATAAATGTCCAAAATGTCCGGTCACATTGAGAAAATGTCCAATTTGCTCGGTCATATTGGTCAGACATTTATAACGTGACGGACACTTTACAACTCTACCCCTAACCAAACACGATATCATGTTCATCATTTCAGCCATAGGACGTCCACTGCTGAACATAGGCCTCCCCCAATGACCTATCATCAGGGGGGATTACCTATACTTGCCACGCTTGGCAAGCAGGTTGGCGAGAGCAGTTATTCATAGGATTTCGCACGAAGACGCTGCTGCCCGTCTCGTGCTACAGGAATTTGTCGCCTCTTACGACACACCTCCTGTTAGCGGTGGGGAAGTGTATTCTTTACGGCCGTTCCCACTCAGCACAAACATGATATGATTTAGCGATTTATCGACACCGTCCGTATGTCACAGCCACTTTTTTCCGAAACTATAAGAACTACTGTTGAAACTTGGTAAGTAGATGTATTCTGTGAACCGCATTAAGATTTTCACAAAAAAATAGAAAAATAATAATAAATTTTGGGGGCTTCCCATACTTAGAACTAAAACTCCAAATTTTTTTTTTCGTCAAATCCATACGTGTGGGGTATCAATGGATAGGTCTTTAAAAATTATATTGAGGTTTCTAATATCAATTTTTTCTAAACTGAATAGTTTGCGTATGAGACGCTTCCAAAGTCGTAAAATGTGTATCCCCCCCTGTAACTTCTAAAATAAGAGAATGATAAATCTAAAAAAAAATATAATGTACATTACCATAAAAACTACCAGCGAAAATTAGTTTGAACGAGATCAAGTAATCAGTTTTTTTTTAATACGTCATAAATCGTAAACCGCAATTTAACTTCCGTAATGTTATGGATTTCATTTTGCAATAAAAATACCATAACTATGACTCAATTGTCGTGATGGGTGAACTTTTACTCATAAAGGTACCTACAGGTTTGTACGGAACCCTCGGTGCGCGAGTCCGACTCGCACTTGGCCAGTTTTTTTTTAAAATATGATAATTAAAGCCGCCATGTATAATTTTTATCGAAGCAACGATCATAACATGTGACGTCACCGGCTCCGCCATTCACATTGGCGGCTATATCTATCACATTACAGTTAGTGTCGATATATCGCTTTAGCTTATCGTGTTTTGGTAGTCATGCTAGGAGGGCTGAGTAGTCTGAGTACTTTGGCAATAAAACCATATGGGCCAATAATGTTATTATTCAATTCAATTCAATTCAATTCAATTCAATATATTTATTGCATTCTATAATGTTACACAGGTGTTATAATTAGATACATAAAATAGATCATTATAGACCCTGTAGGGCACAACAATAAGATAGGTATTGTGGGCAGAGAGGATGACGCCATGCATAATTAGATCAATTTGTTTATTTTAAGAAGTTGTAAAGAATTAAAATAATTAAGAAATCATATGATAATTATTGAATAATTTATTGAATAACATAATCAAATAAATAGTATTTTTAGGCATTTAAATATTTATTTATCTTTGGATTTCATTTATTGTTTTAGATTGTTGTCATTTAAGTATTGACGTTCATAAGTGGCAATTTTCTGTCCTAAATTGAATAATATGATTTTTGACATTTGACTTCGACTAACGCTCAAGTTTAGGTTACCTAGTAGTAGGAAAAAAGGACAACCGAAACTGCGATGGTTGAGTGTTGTCAATAAAGACATGAAAAGCTGCGATCTCACAGAAAAAGATACCAGGGATAGAGCGAAGTGGAGGCAAAAGAGCAGGAAAGCGGACCCGGACAAGACGAGATATACACTAGGAAGAAGAAGTTGTGCTTATACATGGCTATTTTTAAAACATCAAAAACATCATAGGGTCAATTCTGGTGCTAAAATACAAAAATATTCTATAGAAACAACATCGGAAACGCAAAAAAAAGACTACCCTATATACTAAGCCGCTGACATCAATTACGCTAAACTTTCATTGCATATTGAGTTGACAAAATTATGCATCCACTTATACAGATGGTGACACTGATGTATTACACTAGTAAGGATATAAGGTTTTTGAGTTTTGTGTGAAGCAGTGAATTTTGTTAAGACTACGATGTTGGTCTCATAGAATAAGTTGTTGGATTTGAGCACCCGAATCAGCTCCTATGTTTTAAAAATAACTCTGTATAAATTAATTCTTCCAACAATCACACCAATTATCTACCCTAGAATAAGCAAAGCTTGTACAGACAGCAGCTCGTCAACCTACCACAAAACGTCAAAATTTCCCAATTGATATTGATCTCTACATGTCGGACTTAAAGTCGAAAATCGGTTCAATGACTTTTATTTTATATATCAAAGCAGCTCCCAATAGATACGCCTTTAAAATACTTGCTCGCACTTATTTTCTTTGTAAAATAAAATCGACATCGTGAACCCTTGACTCTCTACTTTCCAGTTAACGTCATCATATTTATGTATGTATGTATTTTATCTATGTAGTCTATGTATTATATTATTTAGTTTATAATATTTGACATAGATACTATGTGTAGTGTACCATCATCATCATCATTTCAGCCATAGGACGTCCACTGCTGAACATAGGCCTCCCCCAGTGACTTCCAGATGGGCCGGTTGAAAGCGGCTCGCATCCAGCGGCTTCCTGCAACCTTTACCAGGTCGTCTGTCCACCTTGTAGGTGGACGTCCTACGCTGCGCTTGCACCGCCCACAAAACATCTCTGTTTAGCCTACTGGTCGACTGGTAGAGAATGCCACATGGCATTAAGTCCACCTTTTATACGATTTTATTTTGTGCAATAAAGTTTAAATAAATAAATATTTTTTGGGTAGGTTGATCTCCCATTATCTATACTATAATAACAAGTGACAAGTGACATACGAGTATATCTCTATACATACTCGTATATAAACATCCTTTTATAAATAACTGAATAAGCATAAGGTAACTTGTAGGTAAATGTTTATGAAATGGAAATCTGGCCTCCATAAAATCATTGAATGATCCGTAGGTATTTATTAAAATTTTCGTTTTCTTATTATTTTACACACACGAATATAATGTAGGTCTATTTTATTAAATGTATTTAGTTATTATACGTACCGATTTTGATTGTATGTTGTATATAATTATTTATTATATTAATCATAATATAATTGTTTCTTTATTTTTAACATGTTGAATATTGACAAATCTTGATCTTTTTCTTATAACATGCTGTGTACACATGTCTGTGGAACTACAGCCTATCATTGTTTCATGTTATATTTATACATATTTCTTCATTGTCTTGAAACTGTTGTATTTCTGTTTTGTGTAATTTAAAAATATATATATATTAATTTTGGCATTTTAGTTTTATTTGTCTTTTCAAAAGTTTATTTGTAACTTATTTACTTATAATGTAAATAGATACATTTAAAACTTACTGAATTCATTATGTAATGTTGTTTTAAGACTAACCCTTGTTATTATTATACTTTCACAAAACCTTTTTCCGCAGTATCTTCGCCGGTAAGTGCTCATACTAAGATCTACCTAAAAGATTCGCTCCCACAGGAAAATGTTTCAAACGACAGAAATTACAGCTGCTTTTGTTTGAAAGGAGGTATTGCAAAGGTAACTTGTTATAATATATTACACATATAACCAAAATGATTTGGTTTGAACATACTAGTATTGTAGTAAGCAATTGTATTATCATCCAAATTACTAGCTTGGAAATCGATACGCAACGGCGACAATCAGAAATAGAAAAACATCTTCCAAGATTTGATTTAATTTTTCGTTGTTAGTTACAACGAAATTATCGATTTCCAAGCTGGTAATTTGGATGACAATGCAATTGCTTGATATTATTGGGATAATTGCCATGTGGGAATTAGGGATTGCCAATACTCGCCACGCTTGGCAAGTGGGTTGGCCAGGACAATTTTTTATATTATTTCGCACGCAGACGTTGCTACCCGTCTCGTGCTACAGGAATTAGTCGCTTCTTACGACAAGCCACCTGTTGGCGGTGGGGAATTATTCAAATTATTTATTTACAAAATACACGTATTTACAAAGAAATTGTATTGGAATTAAATTGAAAAGAAATTGGAAGTGTATTTAGAACATAGTTTTTATAAATCGACCTACTATACTACTATACGCAGTCGTTTACTGTCCAGTCCATTCGCCTCTGGAATTCCTTACCATTAACAATCAGAAAATCCGAATCGATTGCTACTTTTAAAAATCGGCTTAAAGCACACTTTCTTTCTTCTTGACACAAACTGCCTTTATATCTTAGAGTATTACTGGTCACTGTTAGTTTCGACATCTCCTCGCATATATCAAGTAGTATGTATGTTTATTGTATGTATGTATAATTATTGTTATGTATTTATTTTATTTTATTTTTATTTATTTATTACTGTTTGTATACGTTTATGCCGTAAATTTATGCAATTCTATTTGTATCAGGTAAGAATTTTAAGAACTCTGCAACACCTTCCCCTTTCTTTAATGGTTGTCCTCTACCTAAAGGTTGTCTGGAAGAGATCGCTATTAGCGATAAGACCGCCTAAATTGTACATCTTTCTGTAAAAATCATGTGTATTTTACTTGTATGGTGTGCAATAAAGAGTATCTATCTATCTATCTATCTATCTGAACCGGAAGTCAAACACCCTATATGTTCAAGGCTAAGGTGCTATTTTTTGTTACCTCGTACGTAACATAAAGATGTTTTAGTTCCTTACTTTGAGATCATTCTAGAAGTAAGAAACTAGCATCCTTGTGTTATAAAAAATACAAGACAACATTTAAGATGACGATTTTTCCTAACCTCACCAGCCTCCTAGCATGAACACCAAAACACGATATGATATAGTGATTTATCGACACCAACTGTAAAAATATGATAGATATAGCCGCCATGTTAAATCGCTGTGCCAGTGACGTCACATGCTATGATCACTGTTTTGATAAAAATTAAAAATGGCGGATAGCCGCAATATTTTTTTTTATTGTTAATTTCATTTGTTTTGCAAAAATACAGTTGGTTTCGATAAATTGCTATATCATATCGTGTTGGTCGTTGGTGTGGTCATGCTAGGGGGGCAGAATGTAGGTAATATTTTAAAATAGCATTTGCGTCATCTAACTGTGTACACACAAAACCTGATAACCCCATAACTTCATTGCTTTCAGTTCTCTATAACTCGGTTATTGGTCCGAGGAGACTTCAATAGTTTCCGGATCTTGCAAAGACACAGGCAGAAATCTGCTTCACAGGAAATGTAATAAATTGAATGCTAGATTAGATATTTTATGTGGAAAAACTGGGTAAAGTGAACAAAGCGAGCTTGTCTGTGTGCACATAATTATTCTCTACAGTTTCTGGAAACTGTAAAAAACTTTAACTTCAAAGTTAAGGTTAAAAAAACGGCTGTCTGTGTCGCAAAAAACGTATGTTTTGACACTCTAAAGGGAATTAAAATGGAATAGGATACTTTCCGGTGACCTAAAAATATGAAATTTGGCATGTAATATCGTCTTATACTATAAGTCCCGGGAAAAATCTGAAACTATACATTTATAATTAATTCGTTATGTAATATAGTTGGAAATATAGACTCGATTCCAGAACTATTTATCATATTTACCTATAAATTTGTATGGAACCCTCGGTGAGCGAGTCCGACGTGCACTTTACCGGTTTTTTTAATTATTATTTTTATTTTAATAGTTAGTTAGTTTCATACACTTTCCCGCCTAATATCTTCATATTTATGACTATAAATGACACTTCGAGATATTAAAACCTGCGCAGCTTTTATAAAACCATTTGTAAGTATTCGTATTTTTACTTATTGTTACGTGTGACATTCTTATTCTTACAATTTGACGAACAATTGAATTTCTAGTGATTCTTGTGAGTGAGTGGCTCAGAATCAGTAACTTAATCGAACTATGCAAAGAACAATAAAAAAACCCATTTAATTATTCCTACCCGCTGTTAAAAATCGTACGCGTGGATAATTTAACTCATGCATGAAATAATTGCACCGTATGTGCACTGCATAAGGTCCTTGTAGGCTCGCTGTACTTACGCCTTTGATAAATGACCGCGCAGCTTTCGTAGTATCTCTATTGACTTCATTTTCGGATGTTTTAAAGTTTTTTTTTTTGTAGCATACAATTATTATTAAATATTAATTTTTATATTGTTCCCTAGATCTTATTTTTAAAATTTGGCACCCCTTCGCAATGTAACCCTATATAATATCTTTCTAAAGATAGTTGCTTTAAAATATTATTTTGAAGCACCTGCATGTACTGCGATAGGCATCAAATTACACAAGCCGTCGCATATCACCGACTACCATGAATATAATGATTATCCTAATTATGTTCCATAATCTCGTCCTCATTGTGTACAATGTAGTACGCACTTTTTGCTACTGCACTGATTACAATCTTCAAAGTTAGGCGCGTGCATGAACGCGTCAATAAACTAAAAAATAAATAACCGGAACGTGCCCGCACCGTCACCTATCAATGTCATCTGTCACCTGTCAATGTCATTTGTACTTTTTTGTACACAACACTGAAGACGTAAATATTTAGAATAAATTAGTTTTTAAACTAATTAGTGATTTACAGCTTACATACTAATGCAAAAAACCAAGAAGAAAATACGGTGATGTTTGTGTAAAAGTATTGGTGGCTGGAAAACATAACTTGTCAGTTGAATTTGTGAAATTGTTGGACCGATACCTCGGCTCAATTATTACGATTACTACGATTTCTATCACCACCACAGCACACTAATTTTAGTGTTATTATATTTATAATATCATCACCATCACCATCATCTCAGCCTATTACAGCCCACTGCTGGACGTACGGGAAGGACGCAAAGAGCGCCAAGGAGTACGATCTCCTGCTTTGATACAAATGTATCTAGCCATATTCCCGAGTTCGTCGGCCCATCGAGTTGAGAAGCGTCCTACACTACGTTCGCCGAGACGTGGCCTCCACTCCAACAACATAATTAGCCAGAAATTAATCATGAAAACAAGGAGTGTGTGTGAGAGAGTTGCGTTATTCTTCAGCCCGCAAACGAGACAGAATGAATGACATCGGAGCTTTCACGGGAGGTTGGCCGTGGTGATCATTAAGTTCATTCTAGTTGTCTCTCATGTCTCAGAATGAATGACATCGGAGCCTTCACGGGAGGTTGGCCGTTGGTGATCAATATGTTCATTCTAGTTGTCTGTCATGTCTCCGAATGACTCCACAGAAACTGCTCTGTACAGAAGCACTGGCCTTTACGATGGAGTGGCCAGTGGGTTTTTGTTCAGTCTGAAGCGTCTCCTCGAGGGATTCCTCCTGAGACGTAACATTATGGCTCTAGTCTTCATGAAGAGTTGACCATGAGACGGATACAATGTTGCACCAGAAATATACTACAAAGGATCTGTAATAGCATAAGGTAAGTTATTAATATTATAAAATTCTTCTAGAGCGTCATATGTACCGAGAGAACAATTATTCCTCTTTTCTGTCTCGCAGCAGAATTATAACACTTCCACTTGCTTTCACGAGGGGTTAGCCTGTGGCTTAAAATTTTTGTTATAATATTGCGGGTCTGCAAATCTTATAAGGTTGACCAGAGACCGACTTCATTAATTGAAGTTGAAAATATAGTCGAACAAAAGTATCAAGACGATACATATCTTCGAATGCCACTAAAGAAAAAAAGAGAGGAGGGAGAATATGGGTACCGAGACCATGAGGTAATGCCCTCCGTCTTCATTAATTTTTTCAACTTAACACTTTGACTCTAAGGAGGCTATGAAAGAAGCTCCTTTGCCTGCTGATATTGAAGGCTTAAGGAATTCTGAGTCTTGTGTAAACAAGTCATATACTTACCTAGACAATTTCAGTCTGTTTATAAAGATTTTAAGTTTTTAATAATTTCATCAGTTGTTACTATCAAATTGGGCCTTTGGCAACCATTAATGGTACCAAGACAATCTGTTGGTCTCAGATCTGCTTGTCTTATTCTGCCCCATTTATATACATACAAGTCAATGATAAATTGCGCTTTTACAAATTATGGTTTATCTCGGTGTGGATTTCCACAAGTTTTTTACCACAAGTAATTGAGATACTTCTTGATGTTGGCCCAAGAGGGCAAGACTTTATAAAGCATACCATAGAAAACAACCTGTTTACTCCAATAGTTCATGTAGTTATGACCATATTAAGTTTTTTTTTTTTCTCTTATATTTTACTAAAAAGCTTAAATAAATAAATAAACATTACTTGACATTGCTAATTGATATCTGTGACTTAGAGATCATTAGTCCACTTGATTCGTGAAGTGCCTTAACGTAAAAGGTCCCAGGTTCGATACTCTGGTCGAATGACCCTGGCGAGATACATTGTCTTGTACCTCATAATACAGGGAAGTTGACTCCCTGTTTGGAGATCATGACAAATTGATGTTGGCTGGTGCATGTTTGTATGTTCCTATACAACTGATATGGTATCCCATTTGTGTAACTTATAATATTAGATCTGGTTACAACCGGGTAAACCTTAAATTCTCATAGTATCAAGCTTAATTCTCAAGATTCTATAATAATCTATGAAAGCAATTAAAATTTAACACTGTTACTGACTTAAGGTTATTATTCTAGCTGATCGCCATGGCTAGTTAGATTATTTCTAGTCTTCATCAAGTGAAATAAAGACACACTCAAGATGAGTGTTACTTACAAATAATGTGAGTGAAGATCACTGTTACAGAAATGGAAAAATAATTCTCCTTGTTATCAACAAGATAAAAATTACCATAATTAAAAACTTTTTTAACTGTAACTGTATGTTATATTCCAATATTTTCAGTCAGTAAAAACCCATGGAAAGATTTATGCAGCTTTATTTACAGGCAAAAATGTCGCACCATAATTGATCCTTATGTACTTGTAATAAGGTCGAAAACCAATTATTTTAATTTTTAAGTAGGTACCTGCTACCTTTGGAAAAGTAAGAGAAATTCAAAATTAGACACAAAGTTCCAATGATAACTTGAATTTTCAAATCTGACCTAAATATATTTTTAATATATTTTTGTTATAAACCATATATTTCTAGACATTTTATTATTTGTGAAAATGTTTGATACCAAAAATTGAAGACAAAGATAAATAATCATCCAATCATTAAATTATCAAGTTACTAAAGATAGTAAATAAACTGAATTATCCCAGGTGGATAACAAAGGTTCATATTTAAATAGATGATTATAATAAAATATGATTTATTAAAACATAATTAAAAAATTAAAATTGTATCCATGAAACTATAAACTTCATAAAAAATAAACTACTGACTTAAAATTATTATTTAAATGAAGGCATGAATCTTACAATTATAATTGAAGATTGTCAAGTACCTATGTAAGTCTATGTATAAATAATTTTATTAGATATTAAATTACCATGTAAAGCAAAAATGGAGATGATAAATAATGACAGAAAATTTCTAACTTAACTTAAATGAAAAAAAAAAAAAAAAAAAAAAAAAATGGATGAGACCATAGAGGCATTGATCAGTGGCAATAATTAAGGCAATGCAGGCAATAAATGTTGCCTTACCTTGTTATTGGACTAAGGCTGTAAGGCTGCTACAAGTATTTTGAGCCGGAGTAAACTTTCTATCTTATCCGATGTGATGTATTGGTAAATTATTACTTATTTAATTATTATTTTTTATTAGCTTACAAGAATTGACCAGTCATTGAATCTTTTTATAAATAAGTATTCAGACTGTTTCATTAACTTATTAATATCCCCTACCAGGGATCCACACATAAAGTGCAGGAAGTCTCATACTGATTTCCAGCCATACAAGTGTAACACATATAACGGTTTTCTAAGAAGATGAGTAAAAATCAATCTTTCTCAGTAAAATAATGTTGAAACTATTGTCAACAAAATAGGATCCCTACTGGAACAATACTAGTAGTATTTGTATATAATTTCCTTATTTATAACATATAATACATACAATAATACATATAATTAATGAAAAATTTGCGATAGTAAACATCCATATTATTTATTTTAGTTTCCTTTACTTTGGAACTACACCTTGAACAGAAGTTATTAAGAATACCTAAGACTAATTTATTTGCATAAAAAATTGTATTACAGACAATGATAACTTAAAAGGTTACTAGTTTTTCTTATTATATAAAATAAAATAAGTCTTTTCAGAAGAAATACTAGCTTAACTACCTACTTGCACATCGATAAATTTACCTTGTTAGGTAACCATATACTAAGTATGTACTACTACTGGATAAATGAGACGGATATTAATAGTTCAAAGCATTGGCTCCATTTCCATGACAACTTATTAAACTAGCTGTTGCCCCGCGATTTCGTTTGCGTGATCTCTAGTTTATTCGTAAAGAATATACCTACTTAATAGCGCGGGGTATTTATTTAAAACTTTATTGCACAAACTTAAAAGTGTACAACAGGTGGATTATCAGTCTCAGTCCCAGCAAATCTATAAATTCATAAAGACTTACAGTTTTAACAAAAATAAAAGAGTATTGCAATTAAAGTAAAATTTGCTATTTTCGATTTTATAGAATTCCTACACATTTTTTGGCCCACCTGTATGGTATAAAATAGGTACAGGTTTGTGTCATCAAATGGGATGGGACTGTATCAATATACATGGTTGTATTAGCATACGGGGTTATATCATCATACAGGGTTGTATTATCATACAGGGTGTATCATCATACAGGGTGTACCATCACACAAGGTGTATCATCATACAGGATTGTATCGATATACAGGGTCGTATCGATATACAGGGTTGTATCGATATACAGGGTTGGTTGATTAATTCCAATGAATTAATCAAACAACTATATCCTTGTTAGATAAAACTTGAATTAAGCATCTACCAATAGATAGTTAATAAAATAAAGTTTTATCATGTGCGAAGACTTTAGCAAATCATATAAATGATCATAATAAATGTTTATATTGCTTTGTCGACACAACTTTCCTCTTTGAACATCTACATTGTACACAATGAGGACGAGATTATGGAACATAATTTATATGATCGGACTAACTTACCTAGTGACGTCCGATCCTCAATTATGTGAAGTAATCTCGTCCTCATCCTATCCCCAGCCCGACCCAGTTAGTATGTATTTATCAATCCTTAAAGTACAAAAAAGATTATATGCTATAAATACCTACATACTACTTAGTTTCCCTTCTTTTTGAAAGTTGTGTCCAGTTTTATCCTTTGAAATAATGACATTGACAGGTGACAGATGACATTGATAGGTGACGGTGCGGGCACGTTCCGGTTATTTATTTTTTAGTTTATTGACGCGTTCATGCACGCGCCTAACTTTGAAGATTGTAATCAGTGCAGTAGCAAAAAGTGCGTACTACATTGTACACAATGAGGACGAGATTACTTCACATAATTGAGGATCGGACGTCACTAGGTAAGTTAGTCCGATCATATAAATTATTCGCTATGGAGAACGATGCAACGACCATAGCTAACTTACATTGTGCGCTGATGAGACGTATTTTAATGATACTTCGAGCGCTATTTGTACATACTTCGAATCGCCAATTTAGGAGCACAACTCGCCTTAAAACAAAAGTTTTTAAAGCAATGTACACTCAGATTTAAACATTTTCAACAACCAGGTAAATAATAGAACGGTAAAACGTTTGCTTCCCAATCCATGTTCGAATTCAAACCATTCACGGCTTTATCCCTTTTATGTAAGAATTTAAAATGGAAAGGAGATTTCGGACTAGAGATTACTGAATAGAAAGTTACATGGTTTTGGGGCCAGCAGACGGGCGTATTATTATGGTTTAATACGGAGAATATTTTTATAAATTTACATTGGATATGTAGCCATGGTCTGAAATAGTCTGGTTCCCTTTGTAGGGGAGACCGGTAATGGACAAACTATAGGGGTAGGTTTTTTCTTTTTCTCCGACCGATTTTGTGCTCCTCATGGGCCCAGAGTCCGTTGGAGGGATTTGGGATTCTCTGGTGGTCCGATGTGCCGCTGCGTTACTCGCTGCACGTTCCAGCGTCGGAGGTTCCCGCCGAAAATCAGCGTCGTGATAAGTCCGTGGCTGTCACGACAAACGCTGAGCGGGCACCATTTCGACACATCTAATTTATATTGTTTTGTGTATTTTTTTTTCTCTTGTGTGTCGAATAAACTTTTTTTTCTTTTTCTTCAGTATATGTGTTTCATCCACTGATGGACCTAATGCCTCTTGCAGCTCTCTCCAGCTAGCTCTTAGTTCAGGTCGGTCCTGTCGTTTTTATTATATGAATGGTAGGTTTACTAACTGTTAAAAAAAAACCTTTTTAGAGTGTTGCGTTATTCAACGAATTGCGAAAAGCTGTGCGTTTTTGCCACTCAATCACCGGACACGCGACATTGCATTTCTCGCGCTTAAGTAAATGACGCACACTGTCAAATAAGTCTAGTTTTCAAGACAACCTACCCCTATAGTCACCTATCCCCGGTATCCCCTAAGGGTTACGAGGGTCTGATTGCTCCAAATGTAATAATTAGAATTGTCAAATCTAAGTAAAATGCTACTACGAAGAGATTGGTCACATTCAGTTTATTCATATTAAAGATAAAAAATCATAAGTCATCTTACGTTTTTACTAGTTTCTAAGGTAGAGCAAGGTTACCACTTTTGACAAATTATAAATAAATGAAACTTACCATACAAAAACAAGGTACTTTTGAATTTATTAAGTATACCTGTTTAAATTTAAAAAAAAAACACTTTCGTCTTTAATTCACGAAAATTCCTGATTCCTCTGGCGTACGCATAACAACTTACTAAAGTTTCATTCCAATTGGATGAATAGCTTAGGAACGCTTTGAGGACAAACAAACAAACATTGATTTTTATTTATAACAAGCTGTCCCGGTGAACGTCGTACCGCCTCTTAATATATTTTTTTAAATTTTCCGATGTTTTTTAAGTTATTCTGCTATTCGGGGCGGAGACAAATTTAACAAATCAAAGATCACAAAAATCGGTCCAGCCGTTCTCGACTTATAAATGGTGTAACAACCCGAGTTTGTTTGATGTAAATAAATAAATATTGGAAATAACATCTTGCTCTGATCCCAACGTGAGTAGCTAAAGCAATAGTGTTATAGAAACTCGAAACAACAACGGTACCACAACACTCGAACCCAACAAATTAATGAAATGTTCGGTTTCTACATCAACCCGACCTAAAATCGAACCCCTAACCTCAGAGATGGTGACGCCAAGTCCAGCGGGCATGCTCGCCTCATTTATTTTTTAAACTTTATTGCACAAATTAAAATCGCATGGACTTAATGCCATGTGGAATTATCTACTAGTTGACCATTAGGCTAAGCAGAGATGTTAATGAGAGAGCCTAAAGGTTACGGAGATCGTCAAAATTTTGATTTGTATTTTCAAGAGAATTTCCTTCAAATGATAGAGCTGCTGTCACTCCGCTAATTTTATGGCCCAAACGTTCCACTATGCTAAGCAAGCATGATTTTATCTCGTATTTATATGAACTGGCAACCAGCCCGGCCGCTACTTGCAAGAGATAATGCGTTCGGAAAATGTAATTTACTCTGTCAACTGGAATGGTCTCTATGTTTGCGAAGATGTCAACAATGATGTGTAGTTGAAAAGTCAGTTATGGACCATTTACACGGAGATGGTTTAGCGTGCTATTATTTCAAGTCAAATAATGGCTGATCGAATCGACCTCCGTAGCCTAGAGGACTTGGCGCTTCCATCTCTAAGGTCCGGGTTTGATTATCGGTCGGGCCACGTAGAAAATAATACTAAAGAAATATTGGACAACATCACATACATAACTTTGATCCTATGATAAGTAGCTTAAGCAATTGTGTTACAGAAATCAGAAACAACGGCAGTACCACAACACCCAGACCCGAGACAATATAGAAAAGTTATTCTTCTACATGGACCGACCGGGTATCGAACCCGGGACCTTAGAGATAGCGACACCAAGTCCGGTATGCTCGCCTCTCGGCTACGGAGGTCGTCAAGAAACGTTACGTCAGGACGGTATGGTACCGTCATTATTTCTGATATAACATAAGTACTCTGGCTACTTACCTTAGGATTAGAGCAATATTGTATGGTAATGGTGTCCAATATTTATTTATGCTAGTGTGTTTATTGGACCTATGGGCTGTTTTTTGTATACAAACAATTCGATAACATGTCTATTTAATACAAAGAATTTGAAACGTGTTTGTCGTTAACGCTCTTAACGTGGTTTGTTACATCTGACAGTATGGTCAGTCAAATCGCTTTACCTTACCTTAGATTGGTAGAAGGTTAAGAACTTCAATACCAATCCGCACAGGGCCCGCGTTGTGAAGTAATGACCAAAAACTACTTCATAGTTAAAGAAAGCACTGGAACTGATATTTATTTTTTAATTGTATTTATTGATAATTACTTATTTTAAGTTAATTAACCAATGCTAAACATATACTGGACAGCTAATGCTTAATTGGAAAGAAAACAAGCTTAAACACTGCCTTTTAAACGGTGTTGTTCTTTAGGGAATTGTTAGGTAGAGAATTCACTCCTTGAAAGACTGATAGTCAGTTGCAAAGATAGAGGCAAGTGACTAACAGGAAGAAACCGTACACGTTGGACAGACCAGGCCCTCGATTCAGAACCATTCGATAGCCAATTATCGACCGGAAAACGACGTGACACTATAGGATTTAATATAAGTGTTGAAAAAGTCTTGAACCCGAAAACCTAAAAAAGTTTGGAAGCCTTCCTTGTACCTGAGTCACGCCAGGGAGACAGCTCAGGACCACCGACGCTCTAAAGCGACCTTGCGCTTTCTTGGAGTCCTGTCCTGGCAGAAGAAACCCTACGTGAGTGAACTCAGGATCGCCGACGCTTTGACGCGGTTCTGCATTACTCTAGAGCGCACATCCCAGTGCTGATTCCTTAGTTGCCTGGGATCTCCACCACGGTAGCGGAGCTTACCAGCCTAGCTTCGCCTCCTCTTCACCCCCTCTTTATTACCTCTTTATTTGACCAGATCCCCCAATCTTGTTAGGTTTTTAGTTCATTCCTGCATTTTTTAGAAATCTGGCTGTCTTTTATACTTTTAAATTGTAATTTTTTATAAAACAAACTTAAATAATTGTTTATTGTCTATTTTTATTTGTCAGGAATAGGTAGACATGACAGTGTCACGTGATTAATCGCTTAACAACTCGTAATCGAAACGTTCTGAATCGGGGGCCAGATGCGCAAGACCCTAGACAATACCATCCATGATGCTCTCCACTCCGCAACTAACCGACGCAGATGGCGCCAGATAGTCCGCAACAGGGTACTCCATCGATGAAATCACGACCCTCAGCATTGAGGAAACCGATGTGACGAGGACGAATTTAAGTTACCATAAACACATTTCTAAAACATTATTCAAGTTTTATATTCATTCAGTCAAAAACACACGTCGGCATTCTTTGCCTTGACTAATTTAATGTAAGGTGCGTTTTGATCACACGTAACGGGAAAAATGTACGTCGATAAAAAATAAAAAAAAAACGAAATTAAGAAAATTCAAAAGAATAATCTAAGGTAAATAAGCAGTTGCACGTAAACCCTACTACAAAACCTTAAATTTTCTTAATTAGTAATATTAAATTGTTTTTGCTGGAGTTAAAGTTAAAAATCAGTTAAATGATCTTTAATGTGATACACTACTGACTGTAAATGTATGTCAAAAAACAAAATATGTCGACAGTTATCGTCATGAGCTCATATTTGATCCAACTGCAGTGTAGACGTCATAATCTCCTCTTTTAATCTTACTTAATATTAAGAACGTAAGTTTGTAAGTTTGTTTGTAAATATTTGTCCCGTTTTGTGTTTTCGGAGGATGTTTAATTAATTATCCTTACTTTTTGTCCAAGTTGTGTGATGCATTGCACCATTTGTCATATCGTGTGATGCAAAAAACCGTGTAATATACTACTAAGGGTTAGAATATTTGCTCGAACATTCGCATCCACGCCGAACATTCGTTCCCACAGTACTCCCGTGCCATTTGAAGAACAGCCCGCCGGGGCTCGTCCAGGAACGTTTTTATCACTGGAACTTTTTCTCCCGACAGCCCCCGGTAATTTCCCGAGGGATCGAATCGTTATGAGGACATCAGGGTAATGCTGAAGACTGGTTTATGGTAATAGAGGATTGTTTCGTGCGAGGAATCCTTATTTATTGGAAATAATAAAAATGTTGAGTTGTCTGATGTACACCGAGTTTTTGTTAAAACATTGAAAACTACTGGTTTGATTCTTGTGATATATTCTAACAACTTTGTCTATGGCATCATTCATGGACCACATAGGTACCCTATAAATAAATAAAATAAATATTTGGCAACATCACATTAAAGTTCGTTTTCTAAATTGACCCGACCGAGAATTACACTCGGGACCTTAAGGATGGTGACGCCAAGTTCGGCGTACTCGCCTCTTGGGTATGGAGGTCGTTACTAATTGTCATAGTTTCGAAGTGAGGACTTAAGGACCAGACAATGACGGGTACATACTTATTATTCGAAATAGATTTTCCCGTTTGACCTACGGCACTACGGCATAGGCCGTGGTCACAAAATGACTTTGCTATTAATGAATTTTGCTAGGGGCGTCTTTCAGCACACCCAGACTTCAGCCAATTTAGAAAATATAATTTTATAAATTGACCCCAACCGATAATCGAACCCATTTGTGTTCGAGGAGAATCATTGCGCCACTACATCTATTGTGTCATCAAAACCTATCATATTCTATTAAGTATTTCACTGCATAAGCGGTTGTCTCCTCAATATGATAATATTACTAGCAGGTGACTCATACCAGCTGGTGATAATTACTACTATTATGTACTACTAACTAGTATATTATATATAGAATACAATTTTTCATAGTATTATGTAGTATATTATGTGAATCCGTAAATTGATGCCAAAATATTTTGGTAGGTACTACTACCAAGATTTATTCCAATTCACATAGGGCGTTTATCAATTCTTTTTAATATTCACTCTTAAGATTTGTTTGAAGTTTATTTGATCTTGATATTACTTTATCGAGAACTGCACTTTAACATTATCTGAAAGTCTTTAATATTTCACACACATACGTCTGATAAGTCTTTGATAGAGAAAGTTGGAAGGGTATCTTAGGCGGGAGGCATACACAAGATGTGTCAGTCGCATGCAATGTGGCGGCGCTTTATTTAATAACTTATACAAAACGTATGGAATGGAAGCACGCAAGATAATAATAAATAATAATTAAATACTTTATGCAAGTAAGGAATAAAAAGTTGCTTATAATAAACTGTACCAGATCAAATTCTGAACATTGAAGATATTTTGACATAAACTTTTGTTCATTAGTATCTAACGTTGGTGTCATCGGCTCTACGAGGACAAAGTTACGAGATATCGCTGTTCTATCCAGAATAAATAAATTAATTAGTAATTTAAAAAGATAATTAGAGAACATCACATACTTTGCTCTGATGGCTAAAGCACTTCTGTTACAGAAATTTGAAACAACGACGGTACCACAATACCCAGACCCGAGACAGTATAGAAAAGTTCGTTTTTATACATCAACCCGACCAAGAATAGAACCCAGGCCCTCAGAGATGGCGACGCCACTCTTGGCTACGGAGATCGTATTGTACGGAATAGAATCAAGCTTTTATTTAGCTTTGGTAGAGACTGAGATAGATTCTTAAAGAACTTATGTTACAGGACAGGATAGATAAAAGTCACTTACTAACTGCTAAGATAACTCTAAAAGAGTATTTCTCTGTGTGTTGGCCTGGGTAAGTATGTGCGTGTGTGTGTGTGTGTTGAGATAAACATAGGGAGCATTCGCCGCTTTTCTTTTTTCTTCACGCTAGAAGAAAGACTGCTACCGCCCATGCCTCATCTTCACCTCGCCTTTTCGCTGTCGCTTCAGCGTCGCGTCTCATCGCACGTTGACGACTCTAGTGTATATGGGCCTTAGGCTGTCGAATGAAGGAGTCCAAATAACTTTTTAAGTGCATCAGATATATATTTATACTTGAGTTTAGTTTGAAGCAATTGTTTGGACGTCTCGAGTTCAGAGATATTTATTTATAGAATCGTTACTCGATATCGATGAGTCTGGTATTGTCATTGGGATTCTGAAATCTTATATTTTTTATCTAAAATAAAGTTATTATTTTTGAAGCCCAATTCATTTTTAGTACTATGAAGTAGGCATTGAAAACTTAAGATTTTGATACTAATTTCAGAAATTGCATGGATCCCTGCTGTTGTTAATTTGAGAGAATGATATTCATTCTTACTAAACATTACTTAAAAACATGTCTCCTCATAATCATCGCGCAGAACAACGCAACAAGTATTCATCGGATCCCTAGAAAATTTTGTCATAATCAACTCACGTCAATTCACTCATAGGCATAGTTATTGGAAGAAGCACATGACTGAGTTCAATCCTTGGCTATTCTTTTCCATCCACTGCCAAAACTTTGCTTATATTAAAACTCCATCTTTTTGGACCAGTCTCCCAAATATACGTCTGTCGTCCACCCCATCGGCTATCGGTTCTACGGCAAATGTAACTAGCCAACTGCTTTTTAACAGACTTCAAAAAAGGAGGAGGTTCTCAATTCGTCGGTTTTTTTTTTGTATGTTCAGCGATCATTCGTAACCAGGTTAACCGATTTCGATAGTTCTTTTTTTTTTGTTCGAAAAGGAATACTTTCGGAATGGTCCCATATAAATTTGATCAAGTTCTGATGATGGGATCTATAAGAAAATCATCAAACATTGCATGAACTCCATACCGTGCCAACTGATTTTTGTACCTATGTTGCCCAATATCTTCGGCATTTGTGAACCGATTTTGATGATTTATCGAATACTTTAACTTCAATCAGTTACTTTTGGAGTCGGTGCAAACTAAAACATTCAAACTCTCGTCGGATGGCACCGACTCCAAAAGTAACTGATTAGGTACTTATGTGTTGATATTAATTTTAGCTTTTTATTATTATTATTATTATTATTTCATTGATTCAGACAACGCAGGTTCATTTTATTAGTAAGATCTTATAAGCTATATTAGTAACAACAAAAACAAAACAATAAAAACAGAGAGAGCTACAGATGACAGCGGCGGGTCAGCCAGTGTTCCTCTTGACCAGCACCCTGGCAAGATGGCGAGTTATAGGAGAGTCATATCTCCCCGCTATGGTCTTCAGGATGGAGTTGGAGCTGGCCCGTATACCCTGCAGAGCAACGACGCTGCTTTTTTACGCATGATAGCATAGAAATCGTCAGTGCGTGCCTCAGCGAACATCCCTGAGGCACTGCAAAATCGAGGCAGCCCCAACAACATTCTGAAACCATTGTTATATTGGACACGTAGAGCATTGACGGTTTTCTGCGTGTAGCTAGCCCACAAGCTGCAGGTATAAAATACTTGACAGTAAGCTTTTAGCGTTTACTTTTTTCTTATAAAATTTTCTAGCTTTCTTATCCTTTGAGGTTTATCGATTACTTCAGATCTCTATCGGATAACCTTTATCGGATGATTGTATCGGTAATATTGACGATAGAGCAGTTTAATCAGACGTGAGCTAAACCGGTCACGCAGCTGAACCGCAATCTGATTACGACTATTGCCTGCGATTGTGAAATTAATCCCATGAGCGCATTATGCACTGCATGCATGTACTGTGATATCAAAGGAAATCCAGTCTTTATGGTTTCGTGGATTTTAGCTGCGTATAGAAGCCTAGGCTCCGAAAATTAAAATGAATGCACTATATTATACGTACATAAGACCTGTTCTATTAACTTTAAAACTTAAATAATAACTGTTCGGTGCATTGCAACCGAACACCTATTTCACACACATGCCGGTCATTGAACGCGGCCGTCATTACATTAATTAGACTTAACAATTTTTAGTGCATATTTAGACGCCATACCGTGCGGACGCACTCAAAAACATTAACATTCATCCTAACATTTTAGCGTAACAATTTAACAGAAGTAATTTTGCAGAACTTTAAATATAACTCTTTTCTTAAACATAAACTTTATCTTTCATTAACAACAAACATAACCACCGTAGTTCAGGCCACAACAATAACCTTAAAGTAAGGTAAGGTGGAAAGTGCTAAATAAGTAGATCTTGATCTACTTATTTATTGTTGTATAGTTAGTAATCGTTTCTGTGTAAATATTTTAATGTTGAAAAAGCACTAACCTACTTTTACAAGTATTAATAGATACCTAAGATACAGGCAAAACTATTGCTTAGTTTAGGCACCAACTTTTAATTATTAGATTAAACTAAATTACTTAAGTTTCATGTATTTATGCTAAGTTTTTACAGAGAAATAAAATTTATCTTATCTTATTTTATCTTATCTTATCTTAATAATAAATAAAATCTAGGCTGCATTTTGTGGTACCTATAGCACAAATACTTTAGCTACTTACCTACCTTAAAAATAAAATAATATTATAAATAAAAAAATGTTTTTTTTACAATCACACCAGTTATCTCATGAAACCGCGTGTTAATAAAGTTTCCTAGGTTTTGTATTGCTGGGACTAGGTGTTAGTTTCGATATACATATATATTTTTCAATATTTTCTAGTAATAATTATTGAAATACATAATATTCATTGGAAATCACACGTCTCAGTACTCTCAGGAATCGCAACTAGTTAACCATGTATTTGATGTCTCCGACTGCAACTAGTGTCTATGTTATTTTGTTTGTTCGTCAGACGTCCCACGCTTTGGCCCAGTGCGTATCTCAAAAAGGTTCCAAACGTCCTACGCTCTGCCGCAGCGCGTAACGCGGACATGACATTTCAAGGTCGTGTCTATGTCGGGAACCAGTTATATTTTACCGCTACCGTTAGTTATATTTTTGTTGTTAGTCTGTGTAGAACCGGAAAACGGAACTGGGTAGTCATCATCATCATTTCAGCCATAGGACGTCCACTGCTGAACATAGGCCTCCCCCAGTGACTTCCAGATTGGCCGGTTGAAAGCGGCTCGCATTCAGCGGCTTCCTGCAACCTTTACCAGGTCGTCTGTCCACCTTGTAGGTGGACGTCCTACGCTGTGCTTGCCGGTACGTGGCCTCCATTCCAGAACCTTTCTGCCCCATCGGCCGTCAGCTCTACGTGCTATGTGCCCCGCCCACTGCCACTTCAGCTTGCTTATCCGTTGGGCTATGGGCTATGTCAGCAACTTTTGATCGTTTACGAATCTCCTCATTCCTGATTCGATCTCGCAAAGAAACGCCGAGCATAGCCCTTTCCATAGTACGCTGTGCAACCTTGAGCTTTCTTATGAGGCCCATAGTGAGAGGCCACGTTTCAGTTCCATATGTCATCACTGGTAACACACACTGGTTGAACTGGGTAGTGCCAACACCGAAAGATTTATTTTTTATCAAACCTCATCGCGGCCATATTGCGCGTGGTTAGCAAGTAATTAAAAAAAACAAACAAATGAATGAAATAGAAAGCCAAAGTGTTAGTGAATTATGTTGTAAATCATGCGAAAATTCTTGGATTTCATCATATTTAAGGAGGTTAGTTTTAGTAATAATCATAATAATAGATCAAGTAAAAAATCTCGAGATCGAAATGTTTGTGTTTTTTTTTAGGAAATTAAAGCGTTTTTTATGACATATTTACTGCTTAGCCTATTTTCTCTTTCTAAAAATGTATCATACATGGGGATATTATATGCAATAACACTCAAATAAAATAATTAAAATTTAGATTTTTTTTAAATTTGACTTATCGTGAATCTCGACGAAAAATCGATGGCTGAAGGCTTCAACTTTTAGGCGCTGAGCACACGACGGGTCGGACGGACTTTTTGACCTCGAAGCAATAAAGATTGCGTCTGCCGCGTCGCAAACTCAAAGCACACGATGGTCAGTTCAGGACGATCATTCTAGTATACCGTGCAGCGCGGACTAAGCCTGCCAGCCGCGCCGGCGCCGTCTGCGTTAGTGTATACAAACTGGTTTGTGCAATCCACGGCGCATAACCAGCGGGCACTGGCGGTGCGGTATTTTTGACCGCCGTGTGCGTTAGCAGTATAACTATTCTCTTTGGTTTATCGTTTGCGACTTAATTGTCCAGCCCGCCCTACCCCTTTGTCTGCGCAGGTCCTTAATTCGCTTTTTACGCAGTCAGATTACTTGTTATTTAAAATAACTTTTTTGTTTTACTTTTTTCCGGTGTTTGTTCATAAACTGCAGAAATTATTAATCTCAAAGTTTAACCTAACCAAAATTTTAACCATATCGAATCTCCAAAAATACTTCAATCCTTTGTCGTAATTTCGAATCGACTCTCAAGATTACACAGGAGTACCATCGTTAGTCTTAAAGATCCGAGAGGTTTCCCGCCAAAACTGATCCGGCCATTTGGCGATTCTGCATAATTCATGAGCCAGGTAATAACAGCCGATAACGAGCATTCCCCGGGGACTGTCGACATATTCCGAACGATATCCACTCTCTAATCTGGGTTTATTTGACGACTCATTTGTGGTAGTAAATTTATGCGGTATTGCGGTGCCACGTAGGTACATTTTAGTCAGGACATCTTATAATATTTAGATATATCTTATAATATCTTGCGAAGCAACCCCACATCTTCAGTTAGAGGTTCTATAGCCAATACATGCTACTTTTTGCATCGGCAAGCATCGGTTTTTATTTATTTATTTTAGGAAGACCAAGGTTTACAATTTTTAATAGGTAGGTAAACAAAAATAACACTAAAAAACTACTTACAGGTCCACACAGACAGATGCATTTCGGATTTAAACGCAGCGACTTTTTGGATTGCTCAGGTATTGTTCTACGCACAGAACAGGAGTGACACACTACGCTCCGCTGTTTCAAGTGAGCGACAAACACGATGCGTGCGACGCGACGCGACACATTACCAAAATATTCAAAAGTAGTTAGTTGTCGTGTAGATCATGAGACGTCTCACACATAAAATGTTTGCATCGTATTAAATTGCAGCGCATCGCATCACAACTTGTCACTTTCCATCGCTTACCTGTCAACGGGTAAGATTCCTAACGAGCTACGTGAAAATGAGGCGTTCCACCAGAGATGTGAGAGCTATGCGATACGGAGGTGAAAAGGAGTTCTGAATCAGTGAGTTTCTTATTACCAAAACTGATTTTAGGTTTCTTGTCTAAAGAGTACCTTTAATAGAACCCGTTAACTAAGCTTGCATTGTCTGTTTTTAAGTCCATCCATTAATATCATGTTTAAAAAAATACGTCTTTATTAGTTTTTGCTACAGATGTTCATGTTCTTGTGTAAAATATCCAAGGTACACCTTAATTCTATAGTTTATCAGGTCATTGAAACTTAGATCACGAAACAACCATACATAATCATCTCTGGCCTTTGTACCATTATACTTAGTCTTGAATATTCAACGCAATACAACCTGATAAAAATTTAAAGCCAGACAGAGATTTTGCTCAAAAATATGTAAATTACGAAGCTTGGAAACTCCTCATAAATTTCGAGCAAGCCGTGAGGATTCATTGTCTCATTCCGATAAATATGAAAACAGAATAATGTTTTATTTGTGCATCGAATGTAGCGAAAGCGAAAATGTATCGCATTTGCATTTGGCGATGTTGACCTAAATTATAATATTGTTATTTTAAACTACATTGTCTGCTATGCAAAAGACAGTTGACGTAAATTTTCATCAAAAGCAGTGATATTTATACTATTGCAAATGACTTAAGGACCAAATGAAATTTTCATCATCATCATCATCATTTCAGCCATAGGACGTCCACTGCTGAACACAGGCCTCCCCCAATGACTTTCATCGGGGGGATTGCCAATACTCGCCATGCTTGGCAGGCGGGTTGGCGAGTGCAGTTTTTTGTAACATTTCGCATGTAGACGCTGCTGCCCGTCTCGTGCTACAGGAATTAGTCGCCTCTTACGACACGCATCCTGTTGGCGGTGGGGAAGTGAGTTCTTTACGGCCGTCCCCACACGGCACAATGAAAATTTTAGTTTAGCTATTTTCGAGGTTATTTTCGTAGTATTCATCTAGTATTAATTTTAAGAAACATAAGGAGGCATTTGAAGCTAAATCATATCTTCTCATTGCCACTGCCACAACCACTGAAGAGCAAGGTATTCGATCAGTGCGTCCTACTAGTGATGACCTGCAGAGCCGAAACGTCGAACATAACAGTGAAGTTGGCCTATCATGACTTCATATCACTCAGCGAACTATAGAAAGGTCGATGCTTGGAATTTTGATAAAATCCGAAACGAGGTTATCCAGCAGAAGACTAAAGTAATGGGCATAGTCTTAAAATGTAGCAACCTAAAGTGTCAGAAGGCCGATGACGTCTGTCGCAGAACCGATGAAAGGTAGAGTAAACGGGTTCTCGACTGGAGACCGCGTCTCGGCAAACGTAGTGTAGGATGCTCGGTAGACCGATGACCTTAGGAAGATGGCTGGCAGTGGTTGAATGAAAAAAGTGGGAGATCGAGACTTTGGCGCTCTTTTGGGAAAGTTCACGTCCGGCAGTTGACTGCAATAGGCTGACATGATAATGGTAAGATTGCTGTTTAGCGCAGATTTTCAAAAGTGCTCCTGGGTATATCTCCAATAAAACCTAGTCCCAAATGTATGGAGCTGCATTTAATTGCTATATATCAAACATACTAATTATAATCAACTAAGTTAATTTATCAAGTAAACTTAAAAGGCTTCTAAATTTGCAAATCTACAACTCTCTCTCTGTATATCTTCATACTTTCATATCTTAAGGGTAATATTTGTTCAACAATGTGTCCACACCAGCAACCGCAAATTTGCATACTTTGCACTTTTTACTTAGTTCGAGACGTGCAAACTTAGGCCAATCAATAACAAAGTTAGTTTGACCTTCACTTGATACCAGATTGAGATTATTAGGTCTCTATTCGATTAACAACGACGATCAGTTTTTTATAACAATTCCATAAGACAAATAGACTTCAAAGTATAACTTGAATTGTATTTTATCCAACATAAATGTGGGATGACTGTAAAATGGATAATAAATATTCTTCTTATCGATCCTCTACCTAAAGGTTGTCAGGAGGAGAATTTAGCGATAAGACCGCCTAAATTGTTCATCTTTCTGTAAACACCAATTTACCATTTCAGATATAAGACGTCTCGTGCTGTAGGAGTTAGTCGCCTCTTACGACACACCTACTGTTGGCGGTAGGGAAGTGTATTCTTTAGGGCCGTCCAAACACCAATTATAACTTCTTTATATGGTGTACAATAAAAAGTATCTTTCGAGAGATGCGGAGCTGGAAAACTCTGATTAAACGAAGTGATCGCTGAAAACCAGTATTTCCCATTACTGTAACACACATGAGTCATAAACAATTCGTGTTTTTATCACATTTTGTAATTTATTCATTAGCGTGTCACGGTCGTTAGATGGATCGTTTTGTACAAAAAATATAAAACGCTCTGTATTCATTAAATATCCTGAAATTAATCGGTACTTAACGACGAATACTAATTACGACAAAACATGTATCGATATGAAACAGCCCTTAAGAAGTACAAAAAAAGGGTGAGTACACCAGGATCCCCTAGCCTGATCCCCTGGGGGATCCCAGTGAATTCAAAAAGTTCACCAGGATCCCCTAAGACAAAATTACGTAAATATAGTTGGTTTCACACGTAGTATTAAATATAAATATACTCTAAGCCTGTTCCTATATTTTATTTTTTCAAGTCGTGTAGGTGTGTGTATATGTGCGTTTGTGTTTGTGTGTGTGTGCATGTGTGTGTGTATGTATGTATGCGTGCGTGTATGTGTTTACGAATATAATATATGTGTGTGTATGTTGGTATGTATGTATGTACATATGTATGTGTGTGTGTCTGTGTGTATTTATGGTCACTGGTTTTCCCTATATTCACTTATTTTCCTGATGTTCACTTGTTTTCCCGATGCTCACTTGTTTTATTATTGCTCATTTGTTTTACCGATGGCCACTTGTTTACCTGACCGAAGGTAATGTATACCATTTTACACTCAACTTTACATAATTTTGTCTTAGGGATCCTGGTGAACTTTTTGAGTTCAATGGGATCCTCCAGGGGATCAGGCTAGGGGATCCTGGAGGACACCCAAAAAAAGAAAAATGCTTACATTGAATTAGAGTTAAATAAAATAAATTAATGCAGGCTGCTTTCAACCGGCTAATCTGGAAATCACTAGAGGATATTCAGCACTGGACTGTGACTTCCTGTGGCTGAAATGATGATAATGATGATGGTGAAAATAAATAAATATGCGCCAGACCAACACACCAAATGTCATGGTCTCGAAGGAAGGAATAAACCTAAAAAAAAGTACCAGACAGTGAATTTTGCCAGGGGCGTCTCCCAGCACACTCAAACTCGAAGCAATTTAAGAAATATCGTTTTTTGAAGTTATACTAACCGGAAATCGTAACCGGGACAAAAACAAACGGCTCATCGGTAAAAGTACATACCCTAAGGCGTCATTTAAAAAAGTCAAAATTGGACAAGATAGGTCTGTACCTATATTGCCTAAAATTTTACGTTTAACCTACAACAAAACGTAAAATTTTCTCAATAGATATGTGTGTGTATTCAAAGTTGAAAATCGGTTTATTGACCTTTAACTTTTTGGGTAGGTTAACCTGCCGCTGACAGTACATTTTTTTAACATAAATGCATATGCTCATTACTTAACTCGTGGTTAAACGACCTTAGAGACTCAGATAATGACAAACTCGTCTGCAGCCGTTCGCTTTTTAATCCTAAGTGCGAACTAGCATGCATGCAGGCTTGTATGCTTGCTTGCATGGTTGCGTGCATGTTATCTCGGCATGCTTATTGTATACTTGAAAAGAAAGAAAGAAAGAAATTATTTATTTTCTTTTTGCTTACAGCAGAAAGTGGTTTAGGTCTTGTGTCTAGACCCGACGATTGTCAAACGTATACTTTATATTTTATGATTATCTGTCTGAATCTATGTTATTCTAGCGTCCAGAAATTTAAAATTGACAATACAACATTTTTAACCCAACTAAAAATCCTGTGCAATGTTGCACGAAATATTTTCACGGAAAATATTTTGGCCACAAACTTACATTAAACTATTGTTGTCCTCCTCTTATCTTTATATTACCCATAAAATGTTGGGACAGGGTATTATTGTGTTGGCAGATAAAAGTATTTAAGTGTCATTATCACTGGATGATGGTTCATAGCTATGGGGTCAGGTTTTATAGTTCGACAACACTTATGTGAGATAATGAAGAGAAGCGTAAAGATTAAAGTTTTGTGTTCAGCAGTAATCCATTCCCACATTACCTACTGCCTTTGAAGCAAAAGTTAGATTAAATTGTGTACCTATTTAGTGACAAATACAAAATATGGTCACTAACATTTGAATGTGTAAACTCGGGATTTCTGTAGTAACAGTCTACAACCTAACAGCAAATCAATCTACTACAGAACGTAAAATTCCCTCAATTAAAAGTGTTTTTAAAGTTAGATTTTGAAGTTGGTCCCATAAATAAAATTGTTGTATCTGAGTATCAGAGGTCATAAGTGTTTTTAAAATGACCCTGTTTTTTAATCCTTATTAATTTAATAATATAATCTAATAATATTATTACTATATCTTAAGCTTGAGATCCTCATGATATTGGATTAGCTTAACTCATTTTTAACCGCCCCAGCTCTGGGGGGGGGGGGGGGTGTCATATTCCAGTATTCCAGTATTTGTGTGGACAATTAAATTGCTCTCATTGAACATAGGCCTCCCTCATTGACATCCATATTGGCCGGTTGAAAGCGGCCTGCATCTAACGTCTTCCAGCGACCTTTACCAGGTCATCTGTCCACCTTGTGGGTGGACGTCCTACGCTGCGCTTGCCGGTACGCGGCCTCCATTCTAGTACTTTTCTGCCCCATCGGCCGTCAGTTTTACGTGCTATGTGCCCCGCCCACTGCCACTTTAGCTTGCCATCCGTTGAGCTATGTCAGCGACTTTTGTTCGTTTACAGATCTCCTCATTTCTGATTCGATCTCGTATGGAAACGCCGAGCATAGATTTATTATATAAATTTTATATATTATTTGGTCATTATAGTTAGTTAAATCAAATATCGAGAGCTAAAAGATATTACGTAATGAATGCTAGTTTTATTCTGTAACGGTTTTGGAATCAAAAACATGTCCCTAATTAGGTCGGGCTGGTGCTGATTGAGTGCGCAGCTTAACAATACCCTAAATACGAGTAGATCCCACGATTCTCTCCTATTACAAGGCTGATTACCTAAATCCTCCTAAGACGCCTTTTCCCAATCACCCTGGGATTTAGGTCATTAGAACTTGATTCTAGAGTCTATTAAGCAAATCTTTACTGCGAATTTGCTTGTGTTTAACAATTATTTATATATATTTGATTTGATAAGACGTATTCCTAGAATGATAAAAGATTTTTGATTTTAAATGATAATAGATGTTTGAAGCTACCTTTTTTCTTCTTTAGACTTTGAGGGATTGACTTTGAGCTATGAAAACACTCAATAAAGTTTCCCAAATACTGCCCATTATATGTTTTCTTTTTTACGAACTTAGGTACCTCTCAAACTCGTATTAACGTGAGTGCAATGTTAGACGAACACAAACTAACTACCTTTCCGCATAAGGAATCGCTTAGTTTGTGAGCATGTGAGGTGTATTACCAAGATGTTAGTTAATGTTGTTAGTAAATATCGCTAAAAATGATACTTGGGATAAAAGGTTGGCCAGAAGACTGTCTGTTACACTTGCATGTAAGTTAGCTGTAACAACTGAACAATCACAACTACCAAAACCAGGAGATTTGATCAGAGATTAGGATATTTTGGTCCATAAGGTACACTTATTAAATTCGAATCTTATTTTGACAACCTCCGTAGCCATTTTGTTTCCATGGTTTTTATCATGAAGTCCTTAAATCATCATCATCATAATTAACACCAGCCTTTATGTCCACTGCTGGACTAGTAATATACATTTTGCCTGTTTGCTTGATGCAAAGAATACAGGTTCGAATATCGTAGTTACACCGTCGGTATGTCATTTTATCACTGTCACGGCTGGCAACAAGGCACGTTCCGGCTCGAATTCGAGTACAACTCATTTCGGATGCTCTTTGTTCGGTAAACTATGCGGCCTCGCGCTGTTGTTGTTACTTTGCTTGGCTTAAGATACTGTCTGTTAGCGATTTTAAACCCTAAAGAAAAAAAGGGGTAAATCAGATTGTCTGTCTGTGGCCGTAGTAGTTCTAAAACAGGTGGCATAATTCTGAAGTATTTTTTATTGACAACTAATCATTCGCATTATTACATGTTGTGATCGCTGTTTCGATAAAAATTCAACATGGCGTCTATATCTATCATATTTTTAAAAATTTCGTTGGTGTTGATAACTCGCTATATTATATAATATCATATCGTGTTTTGATAGTCATGCTAAAGGGGCAGGTTATGGGTTGAAATGATGAAAACTAATAAATGAACCCATGACGCCGGTCAGTATCAACCCTGATACAACAGCGGCGTTTATTTATAATAGTATTTTTTTATTTACTTGTTCTATAAAGTGTTCTGTAGCAAAAGATATCTCTTCTCACTTGGCCCATTAAAAAATCTGAAAAGCAAACTTGGTGCGCACTGATAAACGGATAGTTCCGCCCAGCCTCGCATACTTTCTGCATCCGCTATCTGAAGTTTCGAGTGGCTTGTTCTAAATTTTTACTCATTTACATAATTAAACTTCTACGGAATTCGGAACTGAGTTTAATTGAGAAGAAAACAAGCATAAAACAGTGCTACATAAATGGTGTTGTTGTATAGGAAATGTTTGGGTAGACAGTAAATTCTTAGGAAACACTCATGGTCAGTTGCAAAGATCCGAAAGGGAGAAGTCCGACGCGCTGAACAGACTAGATCCGCAAGACCCTGGGCACTATCATCCATGATGAGAGCATCATATATAATACTTGAATGGATGAAGGGATGGATGGCTGGACTGGTGAGTGGACTGGTAGATGTTAGTGTAGGTAGATATATTCTGCAACTAACAGAAGAAGATTATATTAGATAAAATACACCATCGAGGCAAACAATCTTATTCTACTAATATTATAAATGCGAATGTTTGAAGAACGGCTGAATGACTCTAGATTCGATTTTTCACAGATAGATTTAGCATGGAATAGCTGATATTGGGATATCGGGATAATAAGTAATATTTACTTTTTATCCCGAAAAGACCGCAAAGACAGCTATTAAGTAATAAATAAATATGAGCCATACAACACATACCAACTACCGTGGTTTTGAGTTAATAAATAACAATAATGTTACGAGCTACCAGATCATTTATTTTGCCAGTGGCTTTTTCTAGCACACCCAGACTCAGAACAGAAAAACATTAGAATAATAATATAATGAAATAATAATTAGGCTACTATAAGTATGTTAAAAATAAAAAGAGAACTAAACTGGGGTGAAATAAATGAAACCTCCAGTCAACACATTTAATTGGGATGTGGACACCATTCATAAAAAATTTCGAGACACTTCTTTTTTAAATAACACCTTATTTAATTTGTTCAGTCATAATTTTTAATTGTTTCTTGAAATAGATTTTTAATTGCTTTAAAACTAATAAATAGATAGATAGTTGAGTTTGGTGAACAGTGACGTCACTGTCCGTTATTGCCATAAAAATTCTAAGGAAGAGGTTTTGACCGCTCATAAAAGTATGTCAATTGATTGGTAGTGTCAACTACCCTATTGTCACTATTTGTCACGGACTCAACGTGGAATTATATTCTTTTGTAACGAGGTAACAGACAATTAATATTGTTAAACGCGTCATCCAGCACACTCAAAACCTAGTCATTTAAAAAACGTTTGTTTTTTGAATTTACTCAAAACAGGAATCAAACTCGTGACTATACCTCCGAGCGCCAAGCGGGTCGGCGAAGTGAAAACTATTTGTATGATCGAAGGTACTAATAAGGTTTTTGTGTTTCAAACTAGCGGCTTAAGATAAAAGATTGTATCTTATATCTCTTCTGTAATCTCTTATAGTTTCGACTCACTGAGCGTGATCAAAGCAACAATTACTCCTAATTGTTCCCAATTGGAGTTGAGACCTCTAGCCGGAAGGCCATTCAAAATTAGCCCCTTTCATTCATAATCTTATTACAACCCTTCACTACTGACGCTGAAAGAGTTAGTTTAAGTAAGGGATCAAAGAACGGCCGTCTAATAAACGATGAAAAACACATTAGTAAAGTTGATGCTTTGATCTCTTAATTGCAATTTTAATGTAATTATTTACACACAGGTTTTAAGTCGCTTAATAGCTGAACAATCTCTGTGGAATACCTGAGTTAATGGTGAATATTTTTGTCAAGTTATACAGGGTTAACGTGCTATGGAAAGAGCTATGCTTGGCGTTTCTCTGCGAGATAAAATCCGAAATGAGGAGATCTGTAGAAGAATAAAGTTACCAACATAGCTTTTAGAATAGCAAAGCTGAAGTGGCAGTGGGCAGGCCACATCGCTCGCAGAACCGACGACCGTTGGGGAAGAGAGGTTCTCGAGTGACGCCACGAACTGGAAGACGCAGCGCGGGCAGGCCTCCCACGCGGTGGACTGACGACCTTGTCAAGGTTGCGGGCAGCCGCTGGATGCAAGTGGCCCAGAGCCGCTCGCTGTGGCGTTCTATAGGGGAGGCCTATGTCCAGCAGTGGACTACTAAAGGCTGATGATGATGATGATGATGATACAGGGTTATTTGTAAAACATCAAGAACCTCCTAGGGGATGATTGTGGTGCTCAAATACAACAAATTTTTCTATGGGACTAACATTGAAATCTAAAAAAAAATTACTGCTCCATACAAACTGATGTCAGCTGGTGGCGACTCAGTATAGGGAAATGTTTTTTTTTTATTTGAGATTTTAATGTTGGTCCCATGGAAAAAAGTTCTTGTGTTTGAGCACCAGATCAGCCCCTAGGAGGTTGTTGATGTTTTACAAATAACCCTGTATATGTAGCAAAATAAATCAAATCATTTATTTGCCAGAATACATTATATTATTATGATTTTAGTTGAAATAATAAAAGGTGAGAATATTATTCTGCTTGTGTATCAGATTCGCAAATACAAGAATGAAAATGTTAATAAAAAAATTTTTATTTGGCTCAAAGACTATTAAATACCCACAACATAGATTAATGTAGGTAATAGTTATGGAAAGAACATAATAAAATAGTTGATATCATAGTCTAAAAACTAGAAAACCCACTTATATTATGTACTGGACTCATCGAGACGAATCAAATGAGCCCCAACACCAGGCCTACGACACTCCGCGTTTCGGTCGAGATAAATACCTACGCGACGCGCACTTTCCAAGAGGCTAAAGAGGTCGAGTGTCACGCGCGCGCGCTGTTACACGTTCTTATTATTAAAATTAGTTTTTTGTACGCGTTACACTTCCGACTTTTTTCAGAGATTATTCACTGTGAATAAGAAAATTAAAAGAAATCGAAAATATTGCGCAGCATTTGGGTTAAATATTTTGCCACCGGGTCGCTCGGTAGCATTAGTAGCAGCGACGCGACCGCTCCGTTGTGATTGAAAATACTAATGTCTCGATTTCCAGCAGACCTACCACAATATTATAATAAGTCCATAAACCACTTCTATAATATTTTAAGTCCTCATTAGGTAGGTACTTACTACGTTACGACATTTTTATACAGGCCTCTTTAACAATAATATAACGATAAGGGTGTTTTCATAAATTAATTGTATCGATATACCGAAATGGAAAGTAATATTTTCATTGAAATGATTACTAATTATCTACACGCTATTTCATGCGTAGGTAGGTATCGACCAAATAAAAAGAGCTCGCTTTGTAGGCTATTATAAAATGAGAGTACATTGCCCGGTGCAAGCTAATTTGCTCTTTGTTGCCGCACATTGAGAGTAGATAACCTATTTTAGCAAATGTCTTTTAAGTGTCGTTTCTGCCTATATTCTGTGCCAACACGAAGGTTTTACAAGTATTAATTGAAGAGTACTATCTAACTCGTGACTCCATCATCAGATCAGCAAGATGGTATCAAATCGTTTGAATCCTTAATTAGGGATAAAATTTCCCTTTTCATCGTCATCATTATCATTATGTCAACCTATTGCAGTCTACTGGTGGACGTAAGCCTCAAAGAGCGTCAAAGAACGATCGCCCACTTTTTATCAAGCTACTTCTAGCCATCTTCCTAAGGTAATTGGTCCATCGAGCTAGGGGCGTCGTACACTACGTTTGCCAAGGCGTGGTCTTCTCTTTTATTGAGTAACCTTTTATCGGTTCTGCGATAGAAGTGGCCGGCCTACTGCCACTTTAACTTGCTACATTTTATCTATAGTCCTAAGAAAACGTTCTACAAGCGCAAAAATCATCTCTTTTTTGAAATCGGTTTAAAAATGTAAGTCTAACTTACAAAATATACTTCAGAATGTCAAGTCATTAAGATCCCAAGTTATACAAGTAACAGGTTCTCAAATCTTCTCTGTTACAACTATTTTGTTGCATGAGTACGTCCAAGTTTCCTTTCTGCTGATTATCTGAAACAGCTAAAGTTATACTGAAACTGATTTGCTTTGCAGTTCGAAATTGTTGCTAATTTAAGGATAGTCTATGTTTTGTGTTATACAAGTAATTAGGTATTTTTGTTAGAATGGTTGCCAACGTTTTGTTGTTTAAGATAATTTACAATTTGCAGACACTATTATTGGCTTCATTTGTAACAATCGAGCAGAAAACTATGTATTTAATATTGGAAGTCGTTTTTAACCTACCTCTAACTGTACTTTAGTATCGATTTTGAAGTTATTAAGTATCTGACATTCGGATGGCAATACAATAATTAATGATCTGGTGTTAGACTAGTAAGACCTTTGTGTTTGGACTCACTTATTTCGTTTTGATGAATCCTATACCTAAATTATTATCCACTTTAGAATGGTATAATTTAGGCGGTCTTACTCTTCCAGACAACCTTCAGGTAGAGGAAAGTTGGAAAAAAAAAAGTTATGAGGGGAGGCGGTAAAGAGTTTACTGTTTTTTGTGTGGTGTGCAATAAAGAGTATCTATCTATCTATCTATCTATTATCCACTTTTTGCGAGGTGTACCTGACATCTTTGTACTCTTTGACATCAAAAATCCTGGATTGAAAACGCTTAAACCAACTTTGTGCTACTCAGATACTGCATTAGGTCCATAAACGTACTTTTTTTTTTTGCGGCTTGCGTTGCCTTTTTTTTCTGTTTTTAACAAAATATTATAATGGATTTCTTTATTTATAATAAAGAAATTAGTTCTTTATTAGATTTACTTATTTTAACAGAAAGAAAACAAATGAAAACTAGCTGGAAACAACATTTTACTAATTTGTTTCTGTAACGTGTGTTTCATAAACTGTGATATCAAATTATATTGGGAGGGAGGAAGGATGTTTTGCTAAAATATAATCAATTATTTAAATTATAACCAACATTGAAATCACAGTTGTTTTTTTTTTGCAGGATCTAAATAAATTTTAACAGTAACGCATCGACTTTGACGACCCGATTGGCGTAGTAGAGTATCACCCCTTTAAAGCAATGGATCCCGAGTTCGATTCTCGGTTTAGGTCCATGCAGAAAGTAAACTTTACTAAATGAACTCTGTTCTAGAAAAGCACCTGGCAAAATTTCTTGTCTCGATAGCTCGTGGTCCATAAATATATGGTTAAAAAAATCCTTACACCAGATTTCTAGACACCTCTTACCTTTCCTATTAAATTGCCGCTTTAATAAAACGTTTCTGAAACGATAAATAGCCTCAAAAAATATATCTCATTCAACTGAAATCCTTTCACCGTAATCAAAGGGAGAGTAATTAATTTTATAATCCAAACGTTATCTAAGTCACATCGACGATAGAACCACCAGTCTGTTTCTGAATATTTTTTTAAAATAAGAGCATAGGATGGGTTGCTTAAAAAAGAGGATTTAAAACTTAAACTTCTTCTTCTTAGTCGTTTTCTTCATTTCTGAAGGCCGCGTCCCCGAAGGGCCTTCGCAGATTTTCTCACAATTTCCCGCCATCTTGTCCGGTTTCGAGCTTCTCTTAGGGCAGTTGCCACCGTGAAGCCAATGAGAACAGTCACCTGCTCACACCAGCGGCTTGGTGATCGACCGCGTAGTGTTGGTGGTGAGGTGATTACCAACCTATAATGCCCCAAAATGTTATTTAGTTTTAGTTACTATTCCTTCAATGTATTAGTAAAAAGTTGTTATTTTGACATTACAAACAGACACTCTAATTTTATTTATTTGTACATTTACAGACTACGATTACGTGATGATTGTATGATTTATGAATGAATATATTTAAATATTAAGCGATTAAAAGCCAGTCTCATGGACTGGCTCTTCTTCGCTAAACTACAACGTCAATGAAGAAATCGCTCCAATGGGCGGTTTTGGGCTGGTAATTACTCAAACCCGGTCGAGATTTAGCTGAATGGTGTCCAGATATGTATTATGCGCATAAATGATGTGGCAACCTCATAAAGATTGTATAACAAGATAGGTCCGGAAATAAATATTCGAAAAAGATATTCTATAGATATTAAAAAGGTGTATTATATCTACTGTGGGTATTTATCTTTTAAAGTATGAGATTCGGTATAGAAAATATTTGGCTACTACACTCGCCTTAATCCGTAATAACATCAAACATCTATTGTACCCGGAATACTGTCCGCGAATATCCAGAGTGCGTATTTGTTCAATTTGTCTACATCGCATCATTTTGGTTAACTGATTGCATTGATTATAAAACAAACGTTCAAAATTAAATCCAAAGCTGGCTAATTAAAGCTAGATGTCATATAAACATTACCTATTTCAATTACCGAGAACTTTGACAAGTGCGTTTTACACCAACGAGTTATCGTTGGTTTTACACATCAATTTACCGTTCAATATTTGATTACGTTAGTGTAAAAACGTTTTAAATTTTCTATATTTAAATACTAGCTTCTGCTCACGACTTCGTCTGCATTCAGCTAGATCAATATTAATAATAGGTATGTTTGCCAAATTCTTACCAATTCCGATAGGAGTAGTCCTCACGCAAACAACTCAAAAACATCAAACCGTTACTTAGTGTCAATTGATGAGTATGTTAATAAAAACATGCGTGCATAAATTTTTCTTACTTGATCGTAAATAAATATGCATTTTTGTTGTTTTTAAATAAATTACAAAGTACGATTTGACATTTAAATCGGCCTAGGACGGCGCTCTTAAGGCGAGTAATGTTGCCAAATAAAAGCCGGTATATAGTTTCAAACTTGTTAAAAAATATTTTAAAATACCTGTGGTAAGAATCAACAAATCCTACACAAAATTTTAAGCATACGATTCATTTGTAGTACCTCTACACTTTATGCAAAAAATATAGTAAAAACATTAAAAAAACAATTTAAAAAAATTCTATTCACGTTACGCATTGTCAATGACAACGAAAACAAATCTCTGTTGTTCACCGTTACAAAGTTAATTAAATTTGATCGCCAAATATATTTGCATTTATCGTTAAATACATTTAGCAGTAGCATCCAAAAGTTAATTAGTAGCATTAATTAAAATTTAAAATTAATATTCTGATTGCGTAAGCGAGCTTCAATAGTGCAATAATTGTATGTGACCTTTTGTAAATAACTTATTTGTTATTTTATGTCTTTTATTTAGTTGACGACCATTTCGGTCTAGTAGTTTGCGCTTTGAACTACATAATCAAGTCATTATGGGTTATAATCCCGTAAGGGGCAAATATACCTAAAATGGGGTACCAAATTAAAAAAAAAATATTTAGGGAATAATATAAAGAAGCGTATTATTTTTAATAATCGTATGTTACGAAAAAAATACTTTAAAATATCCAAAAGTAAAGTCAATAGAGAGATTACGAAAGCCGCGCGGTCATTCATCAGAGGCGTAGGTACGACGAGCCTACAAGGACTCAGTGCACATACGATGCAACATTTTTATGAATGAGTTAAATTATCCACGCGTACGATTTTTAACAGCGGATAGAAATAATTAAATGTAAAAAAAATGTTTTTTGTTTATTGCATAGGTCGATTAAGTTACTGATTCTGAGCCAAGCCTATTGGTACCCCTTTGCAATGTAACCCTGTATAGATACGAGTTTGCTGAAAACTTTTTTATTGTCAGTTTCAATCAATTTTTTATATGGTATCAATATTGGATTCTGTAACCGCAGTCACCGGCCGACCTTCACGAATATCGTCATGGACATGACCACGTCCTCATCTAATTCTTCGAACCACGAATACACAAAGCTGCGAATAGGGCTTCACTCAATGCCGAGTGAAGTCTCAGGCAAGTCTCTTGTAAATTTCTTTTAAAAAAATTGAGCGACAATTTTCACGAATACACAATCTTCTAAAGAGCGCCACAGTGAAAAAACAAATGACTGTCTCGCAAATTAAAAAGAATAACGTTCCCTGAGAGTACATACCTATTTCGTATTTTCTTATTTTTTTTATTGTAAGCAGCCAGTTCCAGAAACTTTCAGTATGCCCGACGTAGTATTATTTTATCTTAGTATGAGTATAATATGGGCTCAATAAGGCTTATCCTATCCCTCATAATAAGGGATTCATCCATATTAAAACTGCAGATTCGATAAACCCCGGCAATTTGGTTAAGATGATAAAGTAGTTAACCCATTAAAGCATTTAATGGTGACTGGAGTATTTAATAGGGTATGTATAGTTCCTGATATTAGGGAACATGAGTTAGAATAAGGGTAAGTACGTTGAAATTAACGGCAGTTTAGTTTTTGTTAGGGAAACAGTTTCCTGAAGACACACTAATAGAAGTAAATAAAGCTCTGATAAAGAAAAAAACCGTGCTGTGTGGAAACGGCCGTAAATAATACACTTCCCCACCGCCAATAGAATGCATGTCGTAAGAGGCGACTAATTCCTGTAGCACGAGACGGGCAGTAGCGACTGCGTGCGAAATGTTATAAAAAACTGCGCTCGCCAACCAGCCTGCCAAGCGAGGCGAAATTGGCAATCCCCCCAGATGAAAGTGATTGGGCTCCCCCAATGTTCTTGGCCTCCGCCAGTGTTCAGCAGTGGACGTCTTGGCCGAAATGATGATGATGAAAGAAAAAACCTTCAGATGAAGGTTCACAATTACAATTAAGTATTTGGATCGTAGACACATTGACCTAGCACCTATGTTTTTATATATAACTAGTTTTTTCTAAGTGTGAAGGTTTTAACGATATTTTCTATCACCAGCAAGCACTCAGCTTATAAATTAATTGTAGATTCCAAAAAATCTAGTATTATGAGTTGTTAAATAGTACTAGTACAGGATTCGAACCAACGACTTATGGATACGGCGAGACTCCGATTCTTCGACCACTAAGCTTCTACTGCTTACTTATAGACTCTAGTTAAGTAAGTAGTTTAGCTCAGACTCTTGAGAAATAGTTTTAAGGAATACGCATATTTCCTTTTAAAAAGTCGCTGGAAAAACTTAGTTTAGTTATCCAATAAAAATACGTTCTAACATCGCTAGTGAGGCGCCCAGAGGCATCTAACTCAAAGGCGTTCTTGTACACTCACCAGCTCGATTACGGGACCCAAAAAAAGTCACATAAGATTGTTAATTCTAGACTTTACTGTATACGAGTAAAAAGTGACTGACTAATACTTTCATCATCATCATTTCAGACAAAGCACGTCCACTGCTGATCATAGACCTCCCCCTGCGACTTCCAGAATGGCCGGCCAGCCTACTTATACTATGTCTGAATAGATAAAATAAATAAATGAAATGAAAATGAATAAATGTGTTTTTAGCACAGTTAAATAAGAGTACAAAATATACAAGTACACACATGAAATTGCATTTTCTTTTTGTTATTTTTGAACCCCTGAACCAAAAAAAGAAGTTATTAATTTAACGCCTATATTTGCATATGGCATCATAGTTCGCAAACGGTCAAACCGATTTAAACGTGATTTTTTCTAAATAAAAACTAGTTTATTATGTAGTTCTATGTATGTATGTAGTTCTTGGTAAAGTGCCGCTGTGATTTTCCTGGAACGCATACTGTTTGGGGTTTAACTCCCGGCCAGGACCAATTCAGAAAACAAACCTTTCTAAATTGCTTTTGGTCTGGGACTTCCTGCACTCTGGCAAAATTCATTGACTGGCATAATTCACTTCGTAATACAACAATGTTAATTTTTTAATTTAAAATATATAAATATATAGACTTATACATTTTTTTAGGCGTGTTCCCCTAAATTTGCCACTACGTGTAGTATAACTCATACAATAGATCAGCGCAGACGCGTCGGTAACGAGCGCGCGAGCAATGAATCGCCCCTTCGGGGATAGAGGTGGGAAATAAAATGGAAAGCTTTGAACATTTTCGATTGCCATTAACCATTTTGTTTGTGAAATCTGTAAAACTACTGACTAAACGTCTTTTATCATCACTTCAAGCAAAGGACGTCCACTGCAAAACATAGGCCGACCCCAGTGGCTTCCAAATTTTGGAAGGCCGTTTGGAAGCTGCCTGCATCCAGCGGCTTCCTGCAACATTTACCAGGTCAGCTGTCCACCTTGTGAATGGACGCTACACTGCGTTTTTTGATATGTGGCCTCCATTATAAACCTTTTTGCCCCATCGGCCGTCAGCTATACGTGCTATAGTGTCCCGCTAACTGCCACAGCATGCTAATCCGTTTGGTTATGTCAGCGACTTTTATTCGTGTACGTTTGCGAGATCTAATCATTTCTGATTAGATCTCGCAAAGAAATACCGAGCATTTTCGCCCTTTCCGTAGCTGCCATGCTGTGCAACCTTGAGCTTTCTTATGAGACCCATAGTGAGAGGCCACGTTTCTGTTCCACTGATGTTTACAAATAAATAATTTCTAACCATCACTAAGACAAGACGCTTAGTCGAATGATTATAACAAAATGTTGTTTGAACATTTTACAACCTCTGTGTGGTGTCTGAGTTTATCCGTTATCAGTGATCACTGTAAAAATAATCAATTTGCTAAGATTAGGTAGATAATTGGCGTGGTTGTGGAAAGAATATAGTTCAATATTTATATTAACTATTAGAGATATAGGCAAACGTAGTGTAGGACGCAGTACCACGGTATTGTCCAAGGAATCCCCTTGGTGTGAGAATCGACACACACTTGCCTGGCTTTTTTAAATTATCATTATCATTATGTTGTGTTTCATGTCATGTCAATTTCTATAAAGTCAAAGTTAGTTGAAGTAGAAAGATTGACGTTAAGTGTAATTTTGAGTTACGAGTGATTTATCAGATTCCTAGAACTAAGAGCTTTCATTTTTAATTCAAATAAAGTGTATGGCGTTGAATGGCTTTTAACCTTCTAGTACGAGAGCCCACGACCAAAATTTTTGTCTCATAGCAATACGGCCAAAACCGCATCAAATCGATAGATACGATTATCCTGAACTCGAAAATACCAATATCAGACATTTTCCGCGTAGCGTTTGATCTGACCGAATTTTCAAAATTGACAAAGAATTTTACCGAACTGCATCATAGCAATATGTCTGATTTGCAGACTGTAGTTGAATGATAGTTCTGAGATACCGGAAACATATTTTTCAGACGTTAGTGGTGTAGCACAAACCCGTAAAATCACTTAAAAAAATTAAAAATGAGACAAAAAAAATGTCTCATAGCAATACGTCTGAAAATCTTTTTTATTAATAAATTTTGGTTATTTGATGCGAACAAAACAATTTTCAGACGGAAATGTGAACGCATTAAATTTTGACACCGTTTTGAAAATGTTAACAAATTTTACCGATCGGTATCATAGCAATATGTCTGAAAATTGTTGGACATGATAAAATAAGTTGTCCACATGTGCAAAAAATTTATATCAGACAAATTAAGTGTAGCACCTTCTCTATCAGACAACTTTTCGATACTCAGATATCATTTAAAAATCGTATTGAGGCATCTTGAATTTTCTGTTACAAACCAATGAATACGTTGCGACCCTGAATTTATTAGATGATATTTAACAAAGAATTTACCCGAAACCGTAACATTGAAGTTGAAGGACTGAAATAAATCGCACAAAAGGAAACTGGGATGAAGTTGAAAAAAAACGATTTATTCAAAGTTACAAAATATTCTCGTATTCAATCGTTGTCGGATTCGGAATCGTCGTCTTCGAAATCACTCTCGACGTCGCTCGGGAGATCTTCAACGTCCTCTTCTATCTATTCTTCTATGCTGTCTATGAAGACTGTAAATTTAAAAAAACATTTAACAGAGGCGCCGGCCAGGCGACTCCGAAACGTTATTTTCGTTTTTGGGAGTATATGCTACACTTAAAGTGTCTGAAAACAGGTTTTTGGTAATCATGGCAGCAATACGAAAAGTTGAAAAAAATAATTATCCGTATTGCTATGATACAGGTCGGCTAAATTTGTTGACATTTTCAAAAATGCGCTCAGGCTATATGCTACGCGCAAAATGTCTGAAAACAAACTTTTTCGTAATACAATTATAAAATCTATGTACATTTTCACTATCAGACGTATTGCTATAATACCGACTGTCTTTTTTTTTTGACACAGCAGAAATGGCCTCCCACGCAGTTGCTACACTTTTGACCGTTACTACACACCTAGTCGGGTTCAGAATCATACAATCTAACGATTTTATAGGGTTTTTGCCGTATTGCTATGAGACATGGTTTTGGTCGTGGGCTCTCGTACTATTCTATTAAACGTCAAAATTCAATTGATATTAATCTCAATACCTTGTTATTAAATTTAAAAATCGATTGAATGACCTTCCATTTTTTTACAACTATGTTGACCTGTAGGTACTTACTGTACCATTTCCAGAACTATCAATATTGCTTGCACTAGACAATTTATTTTATATCATTCAATATAATAAATTGAGCTGACTGAAAAGCATATCAGGCTAAAACCAGTTTTATCTAGAAACCCATCTAGTTACCTAAAATGGATATCGAATATCAATCCAATTCGCCTTAAATTCCACTAAAATAGTCTAGAATAATCGCAAGTAATACATGTCTAAGTCATTGGCCCGTTATTCGTCTGGGATGAGCTTATTAAGAAATCTAATTCCAAGTTTGGAGCTGAAAGTATAGTCTACGACAAATACGAATGTCAAATTTTCTCAATTAATTTCGATCTTTATTTGGTGAAATGTCATTATGCAAATAAAAGGTAAAACAGGTTAATTCTCGCTAAATTATGTGAGTATGATATGTATGATGGGCAGGGCAGGGCATGGGCAGGGCTGGGCAGCGTTTGGGAAACTACACCACGTCTTCTCGTCCAAAATACCTCAGTGCCTCAAGACGAAAGTCTACAACCAGTATGTGTTACCAGTGATGACATATGGAACTGAAACGTGGCCTCTCACTATGGGCCTCATAAGAAAGCTCAAGGTCGTACAGCGTGCTATGGAAAGGGCTATGCTTGGTGTTTCCTTGCGAGATCGAATCAGAAATGGAGAGATCCGTAAACGAACAAAAGTCGCTGACATAGCCCAACGGATTAGCAAGCTGAAGTGGCAGTGGGCGGGGCACATAGCACGTAGAACTGATGGCCGATGGGGCAGAAAGGTTCTAGAATGGAGGCCGCGTACCGGCAAGCGCAGCGTAGGACGTCCACTCACAAGGTGGTCAGACGACCTGGTAAAGGTCGCAGGAAGACGCTGGATGCAGGCCGCTTCCAACCGGCCAATCTGGAAATCAATGGGGGAGGCCTATGTTCAGCAGTGGACGTCCTATGGCTGAAATGATGAATGATGAATATGTATGATATTTTGTCGTAGGTTTAGGGGGTCGTTTGAAGCAGCCCGCAAAATTCAAAATGTCACGTTTTTTACAAATAGCTACTCTGTTTTACTTTTTATACTAATCAAAATGTTATAGTATTAATACTCTTAATTCATAAAATTTACCATTCAATCATCATCAAAATCCATTAACCTCATTGAGTCATATTTCGTCGAAAATATCATAATTTAATTAATTAGTCTTAATTATTATGATGAAATTTAAATCGTTGAGATAAATTGATCATTAAAGTGATCGTTTTGCAGTAAAACTGTTATTAATGCAGCTGCGAATTAAATTTTGATAAGTACACAGGGGTCGATATTTAAAAACACTAAAATGCTAAAAATAATCCTAACACTTAAGTACCTAATCAGTTACTTTTAGAGTCGGTGTAAACAAAAACATTGAATCTCTCATCGGCTGGCACCGACTCCAAAAGTAACTGATTAGGTACTTAAGTGTTAGGATTATTTTTAGCATTTTAGTGTTTTGAAGTCGGTTTTAATATTTTTAATAAAATTTACTTATTTCATTAATTTTTAGTGATAAATCCTAATCTAACTGCTGAACACCGATTTCATCCCCTATTTTCCTACCCTTAGGGGTGATTTTTATTTTGCAAACTTTTATAAAGTTCCGCGTAACGCCTTGCGACACTTTTTAGCAAGGCGTGACGTCACGTGCAAACTTTGATGCGCTTTATCTTCGTCAGTTTTTGTTTGATTGACAAAAGACAAAATATGGGCTCAATATTTTTTATTCCCATGACCATTTTGCATTATTGTGGCTGAATTTGATTGGCGCAGCGTTGAATATCCTACTTTAAAGCATGGCTGGATGTAGGCTTGATGGCATATATATAGATATGGATAACATGTAGTTGGTTATAACAAGACGTGGCACCGCAGGTGTGACATACAGCTTGCGAAACAATTCAATTACTGCATAAAACATTTCCAGGTCGTGTATTTTCTCGTTCATAACCAGAATTGGCCCTCTAGATTGTGTAAACATCTTTCTACGTGATTATTTGAAGTCAAAAATCTAATTTTGGGACATCCATTAAAAGGTTCACTTATAGAAGAAAGAGCAATGAACAGTTGCATGAATAAAGGGTCAATGGCTTATGTTATGAGTATTTTGTGTGTAGGCCCAAAAACGGCATCATCAAGGAGATAATTTAGGTGCTATTCGTCTGACACACAATAACGGCACAATAAGTAGGCTCGGTAAGACATCCAAGTGACATTACACAACAAATTAAACAAAAAAATAGCTAATAACTTCAACAGGAAAAACCAATTTAAAGCATTTTGTATTGCAGTAAAACGACTAGCCTAGGTAAAACATTTCTGTATCGCTTTCCTGTATCAATATCAATAAAATGACAGGTTGGAATAATTTGTGCATTTTTTGGGATATTTGTAGTGCTTCATACAAATCTTCAATGAATTGGTAAGTCTTATTTCAAATGATTGATTTTGATAGCAACATTTTTTTGAGATGATGTTACTGCCTAGTGCCTACCCAGCCTAAAATTTAATGCACGCTTCTGTTCCTGTCTTCATAACTAGTCAACTAAAAAGATCAAAATTAGCAACATTTTTCTTACCCAGTCGGGGTACGCTCGACCATGATCCTAGATAATTCCAGTCTAGTTCATTATCATCATCATTTCAGCCATTGGACGTCCACTGCTTAACATAGGCCTCCCCTCAATGACTTCCACATCGGCCTGTTGAAGCGACCTGCATCTAGCGGCTGCCTACGACCTTTACCAGGTCGTCTGCCCACCTTGTGGGTAGATGTCATACGCTGCGCTTGCTGGTACGTGGCCTCCATTCTAGAACCTTTCTGTCTCAATTTTCCGTGTGCAGTCCTGCAAACTTTCGACTGACGTCCAGCTTAATAAGTCTTATTTGAAAGAGCCTCTATGAATTAAATTATTATGTTAAACTGTTCTAACAATCACACCAATTATTTAGTTCCAAACTAAGTATGGATTGCATATTATGGAGATCAGAATATAACGGATAGACATTCACAATATGACATTCATGACTTAGATACAAATGATCGTGCTCATCACACAAACAATTGCCCCTTGCATATATTTCTAAAGTTTTACAGTTTTTCTTATAGTTATAATAAAGGTGACTATTTTTGTTCCTTCACCAAAATAAGCCTACTGCAATGAATTTGACTGTCTGAAGACGAGATATAGTAAGTAATTTCGCGCTGTTTATAGCGGCCGTTACCAATTCTTGTTTTGGGCAGTAAACGTGTCGGTGTGTTTATCATCAGTCGTCGCTCGATTAAGCCTTTTCTTACCTAATTTAGGGAAACTCCCTGTTGACATGGATTGTTTTATTACCTCATTGATAAATCAAGGTGGATAGAGAGCCTGATAAAGGTCGCCGAAAGCCGCTGGATGCAGGCCGCTTCCATTGCAACCGGCCAATTTGTTTCCACAATCACAACAATTAGCTAGCCCCAAAATAAGCAAAACTTGTACTAGTGCAACTAGTTGACAGATAAACATACTTATACAGGGTTACATTGCAAAGGGGTGCCAAATTTAAAAATAAGATCTTGAGAACAATATAAAGTAGCGTCCTAATCGTTATTATTTTTAATAATCGTATGTAACTAAAAAAAAATATTACTTCAAAATATCCCAAAAATAAAGTCAAAAGAGAGACCACGAAAGCGTCATCAGAGGCGTAGGTACAGCAAGCCTACAAGGACCTTACGCAGTCCACATACTGTGCAATTTTTTCTTTAATGAGTTAAATTATCCACGCGTACGATTTTTAACAGCAGATAGGAATAATTAAATGTGAAAAATGTTTTTGTTGTTCTTTGCACAGATTGATTAAGTTACTGATTCTGAGCTACTCCTAAAGATTTGACATCCCTTTGCAATGTAACCATGTTTACGTTTATAAACAACATGACTTATGCGCAAATGGTCGTGCTCAGCATACAAACATTTACCCTTTGCGGGATTCGAACCAGCAACCGCTCGGCTTTGCAGTTCGGACCGCGAACCACTACACCAGACGGTCGTCAATGGGGGAGGCCTATGTTCAGCAGTGGACGTCCTATTGCTGAAATGACGATGATATTATTATGATGATAAATCAACTAAAAATCCAGCTTAGGACGTCGGCCTAAGTCAAAAGTGAAAGTGAAAGTCAAAAGTATTCAATTTCTTAATATTACTTATATTAAAGCCATAATTTTGCTTAAGATTGTCAACATCACCATTATACAGGATGTAACGAAAAGGTGAAATAAAACTTTAAGGGGTTATTCTACGGCTAAATTACATCAACTTTTTCTATGGGACCAACATCGAAATCGCAAAAAAAAACACTTTCCCATACTAAAACGTGACCAGCTGGCGCATCAGTTTGTATAGAAACGTAATTTTTTTTTGAGATTTCGATGTTGGTCCCATAGAATAAGTTGATGTAATTTAGCCGTAGAATAACCCCTTAAAGTTTTATTTCACCTTTTCGTTACACCCTGTATAAGTTCAAGTGAGAAAATTGTTAATGTAGGTATTTTCAGAGGCAAATTTATTAATGTTTTCCATCGAGCGAAGTTCGTGGAATCGTGTTTTGTAAATGAGCATTAGGTCAGAAATACGATCAATTCTAACTTCCTTGTGTTTTTCAAATGATATGACCTATAGATTTTTCACAAAACCTTCTTTTGTTATAACAATTTGTCTATATTCAGCCTCAGAAGAAAGGAAATAAATATGAAGAGATCAACATGCTTGTGTTATGAATAAGGCACGAGATTGAAATTTTTTTCAAGGACGTCTCTCAACAAACCAGATCCAAACCAATAAAAAAATGTATAAATAAGTTAAAAAAACTTTTTAAGGACAAGCTTTTATTAAAAATATACATAAACTTCAAAAGCTCGTGGCACTGATGTCGTAACTATAGGAAACCTGTATAACGGATAGCGCTGATTTGTGCCTCAAGTTTTTAAAATTCAATACATCATAGTGAACATCTTTTGTGCTCTAAGTTTTGCAAAATTGCTAAACAGCCGATTTAATTCATTCATTAAAAAAAGTTATAGGCTATGATGTAAATAATATGTGGTTACAAGGTTAACTTTGAGTTGCGGGACATATTAGACTGTATATTAGATAACAAACCTCGCGAGCTACAATATATTACATAACCAGCTTAACACCCATAGTCACATAGAACATGCATTTACACACCCAAAGCACCAACCCTCCTATAAAGAATAAAGTGAAAAGAGGATGGTGTTAAAAACTAAACCAAAATCACAAAATTTCATCAAAAGGCCGCAAAACAAATAAAGCAAGCACGTTTTCGTCACCTTTCTGTATCAAATTAAACCTTTTCCGTGTTTCAAAATTTAATATGACGCTAAAATTGGATGCATGGGAGCAAGCAGAGCTGTCACGCAATCCCGGATCTAAATACAGATAATGCAGAAGGCTCATTATTGCTGGCTGGTTTACTGACTACTACTGGTACTATCTAGATACGTTATGGCGGAAAAAGTAGAGACCTCTAGATCTCTAACCTCTTAGAATTTGTGCAAACAGTGCAACTTTTAGCATCGCGGTCGGTTTTTCCGTGACTGTAACCATGGTGTATTGCATTTTGGAAGCATTCTGCAATCGATGCCATCGCCCAGTTGCAAGTAGCTGCGATCGGCTTCTTAAAGCCAAAAAATTAAGATGAAAATTTTAATTGTGAATGGTTTTTATACATAGCATGTAAAGATAAAGAACATTTATTTCCAAAGGACATCACAACGACACATAACAGAACAGTAATTACTTTTTAACATTAACATTATTAAATTTAAATTAAACAAATGTGAATATGTCCTTATATTTCTACCTGTAGGTAACAAATTAAACAATATCGCGACGCTAATCATTCTGCGCACTTATTAATGAGTGAGCTTACTGCTTATTTGTACATTCTGTTACAAGGTTGTCACGCAATCTCTGACGTTGTTTTCAAATTAATTAAATTGTACTCTTGGGGTGTCGAAGTGATAAAGGGAAAGGATTGCTTTTCTGTTATAAATGCTATCTCATATTTCATATGGGAACTCTCGGAGATAATTGCAAATGGAAATGTACAACTAAATTAGTATACCTATATTTTATAGCAATAATGTTTATTTTTCCTACTTTAAGTGCTGACGTAAGTTGTGTAAATAGATCAATTTAATTCAATTCAATATATTTATTGCGTCATAAGTGTATAAGTGGACAAAGAATAATTAATATAATTTGTACGTTATTTTTTCTCACTGTCACTTTACTCTCATGTTAGAGCCGTCAAAAAATTATATTCATAATATTATTATTATTCGACCTCCTGCAATATTTTTAGATGATTAACTTAAAAGAAAGAAAAATGAAAACAAAACACTATCACAAACGATACCCTCAAAAACCACGGAATAAGAATGACACGTAAACCGCTTCAACTTCAACTCCGCAAAAATCTCGCCAAAATAAGGAAACTTGTTTAAGAATGTATTTTTCCTAAAGACGTATTTTTAAAGCATTAGAAGTTAAATTTGAGTTCGCGCACGAAAAAAATTGTGTGCGAAAACATTTTTATTGCTTCCTGTTTTACGCATTTTTGAGTTATACGAATTCAAATCTTTTATCTGTTTTTGCTTTACACAGAAAAAAAATCTAAAAACATTACAGATTTTCTTTAAAAAAAATACATCTTTGCAAGTAATAAGTTGTTTAGTGACTTTGTCACAGACACAGACGTTCATCCTATTAGTGAATATGATGAACGTCTGTGTAATGCGCATAATCCGAAAAAAAAAATTATATTGTAAGAATCGTTTACTTTGTCGCATGCGAATCAGATTTCGCATGCTTTAGAATACGTCTCCTGGATTCTTAAACGAAAACAAATATACCGCGGCACCGTTGTTACTCGGGAATGCCTGGCATTCTAGCAATTAAAGTTGGGCCTATGAATAGTAGGTACCTACCGCGTTCCATCTGATTCCAAGCTACTTTGACTGTAGAAATCGTTAGGATAATTACTGATCTACACCTGGTAAATGTTGTGTGCGGCGTGTCGTAAAAGGCGACTAATTCCTGTAGCACAAAGCGGGCAGCAGCGTCTGCGTGCGAAATCTTATAAAAAAAATACGCTCGCCAACCTGCCTGCCAAGCGTGGTGAGTATTGGCAATCCCCCCCGATGATAGGTCATTGGGGGAGGCCTGTGTTCAGCAGTGGACTTCCTATGGCTAAAATGATGATGATGATGAAATGCTGTTGATATGTCACTGTATCTTTCCCTAGAAGTAGAAGTTACCTTGTGAGCCTAGCTTTAATCCTATTTTATGATGCTGTCGCCAAAGCGGAATTATTTTTAACCTTGTACGAGTATTGATATGTCACGGATTTTTAAAATAAACTTTAATTTAAAGATTTTGTGAATAATTTGAAATTGATTAGAAAAAGATTGTTTTACACTAATTTTACTTTAATCACTTTAATAATAATGAAAAGTGCTGCCAATCTTCGAATCGGTTGATCAAATCTTAAAACTAAGATAAAATAGCTTTAATTTATAAGAATGCGTCCAAATCGGTCTATATATTTGGTAAACGATGCCACAGACAGACACACAAAAATAGGCATCATACTTACAACTGTATCACTTTTCTTACTTTTTGTTACTTTTATATGGACCACTGTGTCTGAAATAAACGCTTTGAATTTGAATTTGAATTTGAATTTTCTTTCAAACCTATATCTCGTTGCGTCGGAGGTTACGAAATATTACAATCAACTAAAAAGCATCCAATGCTACCATAGGTTAATCCGTAAAACATAAATAAATAATAATATAATAAGCCAAATTGCTTCTTTGTTTATTTTTCCTTTATTTCGTTAAGTGTTTTGCCCCGCTAAGAAAAATCCCGAAGAATTTGAAATCATCCTCAACCGAGAATCCGATATAAACAAAAAAAAACTGAATCAAACAACAAAGCTGAACACTTAACTTTATGGCCAAAGAAAATACATCTATCATATCGAATGACCCCTACGATATCCGGCGAACAAAAAAAGAGGGATATAAGAAGGAATTACATCAATCCAATTTAAGGAACGACTCACATTACGCACATTCCGGAATCCAGAAATTATGGCGTGGCTCAAGTGAGGGTGAGAAGCGAGCGATTATTTATGAGCTGCTATTTGATTCTTTATGAATGTATCCTTACACGAAAACAAAAGATAACCAATTAAAATTAATGAATAATAGAAAGGTACAGATTTTCTTTTTAAATAAAATTGTTTTTTTTATTATTATTAGCTTCATGTTTTCAAAATCCGCCCGCAAAATTATTAGATATTATTAATATCAGAGCACCCGCTGCAGATGGTTTAGAACTTAGCGTAATCACTGATAGTAAGAACTTTTTTAAATACACTTTGTTTTTGTTTGCATCACGGTATTACAAAAAAAAACGATCATAATGGTCGTAATAGTGGATAAGTCTCTTGACGAAACGAATCTTGAACACTTCAGATTGCAACTATGAGCCGCCGTTCGTCAAATCGCACCCTACAAATTATTTAAAACAAATAAGATTTTTTTAAATCTGTTTATTTACCGGCCAATATTGAAGTCATTGGACGAGGCTTATGTTTAGCAGTGGACGTCCTACGTCTGAAATGATGATGATGATGATCTGTTTATTTACGATCAGACAAGAAAATACTCTCTATTCTTGTGCATTTTTTTTTACAAGAACGTTAATGCAACGGTCTAAAGTGTTTTTATTTTGTTTCTTAAAGGAAGCATCCTTGGACCACACACTAAACCGAAGGCCTACAGAATAAAAATGAAATGTTGGGCAGTAAAAAGTAAGATCCCACGATTGTCCGCACTCCAAACTGACAATATACGTAGCTCGAACCAAATTGAGACATTCCCTAATTCCAGACTTAACAGGATAGACGAAAGATGGAATTGAAACAGTAAATTCAAGCTTCTCCCTTTAAAAATGGGTCGGGAGACACCACTGACCTAATTTCTCGAGATTTAAAAAAGACATTAAGAATGTAAGATACAAGAAGATTTATTAACTTTGCCAGTCATTACTGAGGAAGCACTTAAGATGCTATAAAATGACCTTTTTGTTTTCACTGTAGAACCCAGTTTGTGAAGTTAAGTTTTAACCCTCTTAAAAATAACGTTTGGGCAGCGCGACCCACAATAACTTCATAATAATATTGGGTCTATGTGTCAACAGGTCTGTGTGCTAAACTGCCTATGGTTTGGGGAGAAGCATTGCAACCCATTCTCATTTTCCCATCAATAGTTGGACCCCGCTGACAGAATGTTGTATTAACAGTTTTAGGGTTAAGACCTAACGAAAAGTTGAGGTTGAAAGCAATGTTTTTTTAAACAAACATCACAGTTTAAGGTTCTAACTTGTAGACCTATATATATTTTCTTTTTCAATATTTATTTTCTACTTATAGAATTATTTATTTATTTTTCAAGATAAAATACAAAATTTGGTTTTCATTTCTCAACCGACTTCTGAACCAGAATATCTTGTTTTTTTTTTTAATGTTAGACCACGCGTAATTTTTTTATTCTTATTGGGTTTCGTAGCCGTCTACAAAACCCAATAAGAATAAAAAAATCCAAAAAAAAAGTCATATTTTAGCCCATGTTTCTTTGGCAGAGTTGTTTAGTTTCATGAACTTATGTTCATATCAACTATATCCTGCAATATGTTAGAATTCGAGTAATAAATTACCAATCTTTGTTACAAATTATTAATTAATTATAATTACCATAAACATCATTACATAAAATAAATCCTGTCTTACCCTTACAGACAAAAATAAAGGGCTATTAAAAGGTGTTTCACATCGTAGAGTTAATATGAGGACAAAGGCTTTATTTTTGCCAAGTCTCCGAATCGCTTTAGTTCACTCGTTCGACAGTGTCGCATCTAATGGATTGTGAGTGCGGCGCGCTCGCGCGGACGAATCTGCCTCTAATAGGCGGTGGTCCAAGTCAAGAATCACTTAAATTTTACTTACTTACTAATACCCTTTTCAAGATAAGAAGAAACTGTTCACACATCACGTGACTTCCCTGTTGACACAAATAGTAATGTGCTCTAACGAAATCCAACCGATTCTTTTTGAAAATCGAGAAAGTTTAATCGATTTTAATTCAAATGAACTTATTTAAAATAAGAAATATACTGCAATGTTCTACTGCTAGAGTGCCGTATACAGCTTTTTGACAAGTCTTTTTTCTTTTTTTAACATCTTACCAAATAAAAGCAAAACAATAACGAAAACTTTACAAAAACAGTAACAAAAGTCAAAATAGAAACTATGCGAAAAATAACGATAACATAAATCGCATACAAGGCAGACGCTTTCGTACTACTGACGTCAACGCATAGGTTTTCACAAGACGACCGAAGCGATTCATCGATTTAGTTCCGATTATGTATTGTCAATCTCTATAAGTAAACGTTCCGTTTTACGCATCAAGTATTAAGAATTAAGAATTAAGAAGGAAATCCTATTAATTTATTTGTTAAATTATTAAGATATATTATTGGTTTGCAATTTTTGCTTAGATTTTGAGAGGATTATTGTGTTTTTGCAATTATGTATATAAATTAAAAATTAAAATATACTTTATTAAATAATTTCGTAAATAGTATGGGTGAAACGGAAATTGCCAAGTGTCATACATAAGTATCTTTTTATCTTGAAAGGACTTTACCCATTACCACTTTACCTATATCGGTGACTTTGGTTCTTCTACGGATCTTCTCATTTCCGTTTTTTATCTCACAGAAAAATGCCAAGCATAGCTATTTCGTACTTTAGGTGACTAAGTTTTGTTAAGAGGCCAACAGTCAAGGACCACGTCTTATTGCCGTAATTCAGTATCACTGGCAACAAAGATTTTAGTCTTAAGGTCCTGGCCACATCCCTCGCAGAACTGTCAAACATAGGGGAAGAAAGGTTTCCGTGTGGCGACCACGAATAGATAGACACAGAGTATTATTATTAGAGATTATAACACCTGTGTAACATTATAGAATGCAATAAATATATTGAATTGAATTGAATTGAATTGAGTGGGCAGGCCCCCCATTCAGTGGGCAGACGACCTAGTCAAGGTTTCCGATAGCCGCTGGATGCAAGCGACCCAGAGCCGCTTGCATCTCGGAGAACTCCAGCATATCGTTGATGTGTTTTCTCTGGCTCTGTCTTTATATTACCCCTTTGCCAAATTTGGTCTACAGCGGTCAACCTCTATACAAAGACAGTTTTTCACCTTGGCTAAGGCTAAGTGCCGTGTGGGGACGGCCGTAAAGAATGCACTTTCCCATCGCCAATAGGAGGCGTGTCGTAAGAAGCGACTAATTCCTGTAGTGCGTTCGCCAACCCGCCTACCAAGCGTGGCGAGTATTGGCAATCCCCTCAATGGTAAGTAATTGAGGAAGGATGATGATGATAAGGTTAAGATTGGATTTGGCTAAGGTGGTTCGTGGCCAGATGATAGGCTCTTGCAATATAAAACTGAGACGAAGTGTCAGTCCTTTACGGACCTAACATTGAGAACAACGCAACAACAATGCACGCACATACACACATTTCACCCACACGCATACCTACACCCAAACACACAAAACACTTACGTACGCACACATCTAATACACACCATACGCTTAAAATAGAACTCCTTTTTCCCAAAAAACAGATTTATTCTAGTTTGGGAAGAAAGGTCATCATATATGTTATCCTAGTTAGCCAAACCATAAAATGTTTAAAATAGCATAAGAAAAAGCGCAGTCTCCCTCTGCGGTGGTCCTGTTCTCTGAGATACAGACTCGCGTCTAGTTCGGAGGCAGACTACTGGCAGGACCTGTGCTGATATTATGAAATACTACTACAACAACTATGTAAACTCTATTGTTATTAACTTAATTTGGCTTAATAAATGTTTTTACTTTACTTTACTTTAACGATAATGAAAGTACTGGGTTTTAATTTAGAAGGGGGGACGCTAATAACGGTCATTGGTTCTTTCATATCCATTTACGTGGTCTGCTATAGCCTTCAGCTTAACACTTGCACTACAAACACTAGTTCGCACTATTTCCGTAAAGCCAAGTTTTCTCTGCACTCAATATGGCATCTAATGCAACGTGGTACCGTGTTTTTCTCGTAGTATTTTGGCCATACTGTTTATTTCTTGTGTTATGGACAAAATATACGACCATTTAGCTCTGTCTTTATTAGTAGCTTCGAAGAAGAGAAACAAATCCTTATGTTCAATTAAGCTTAAATTTATAAAGGGTTTTTATTAAAATATCAGTTATTCGTGTAATGTATTCCATTTAAGGTTAATTTTGGTGACGTCTAAAATCTCGGATTACATCCATGTGTCATATTTTACGGTTGCCTGTACGTAGCCTTCATTCTAGAATCTTTATGACGTCAACCCACAAGTTGGATTACATTAGGAAGTCCTCTGCTGAACATAGGTGGTTAATAAGTAACTTCCAGATTGGCCGGTTTGAAGCGACTGGCATCTTTTACCAGGTCGTCTGTCTACCTTGTGGGTTGACATCCTACGCTGCGATTGGCGGTTCGTGGCCTCCATTCTAGAACTTTTCTTTCTCGGCGGCCGTCAGTTCTACGTGCTATATATCGCCCCCCACTACCAGTTCAGCTTTGCTTTGATTAAATTTTCTTCGTTTACAGATCTCCTCATTTCTGATTCGATCTCGCTAAGAAACACTGAGCATAGCCCTCCTTAGCACAGTGTGCAACCCTGATATTTTTTATGAGGCCTATAGTGAGAGGCCACGTTTCAGTTCCATATGTCACTGGTAACATACACTGGTTGTAGAGTTTAGTCTTCAAGCAATGAGGTATTTTGGACAAAAAAATTGAGTATATAGAATAGCTCCTAATGTTCCCAGATAACTATTGCCGTATCGAAGATCAAGGTCAAGCAAATGAGGAGGAGAAGAAGAGAAAGGTAAGGAGAGAAAGAAGAAAGAAGTTAAAAGAGTTTCTAAAGTTGGCTTTCTGAGAAATATATCTCAACTCAAACTCTATGCCATGCCCATTAGAGTATTATGGTATAAAACATATGTATTTTTGACTAAAAAGTGAGAATATAACTAAAGTTTAATAAATTAACGTTAAACTTAAATTGTCGCTATAACATAAAGCTGTCCAATTTAGTAGGTAGCGTCTTAAAGTGTATGCAAATGGCATAATAAAGACGACGTCAACGAACTAGGGAAAATACAGTGTTGCTAGTAAATACAATTTATTGGTTCAACAAGTTTATATTAAAAATTTTGCACTTATTGACTAAGTTTTATACCTATATTGTTTCTTTTCGAGTGCTAGGGTTCCGAATGAGTTTTCTGGTTTAGCTGATTCAGAAAAATGTGTTTGATTGTTGATGTAATGTTTTGCGGCTGAGTGTGTTGGACACCATCTGCAAAAAAACGTTGTTACGTATGTACCTCGTATCGTTTAATAAGCTCGAATTTTAATGGTTTAGTTGGCTTGTAGGTTTTACTAAACTGCTTACACATGAAAACCCTGAACTATTTATTTTTCTATTTACAGAGAAAAAAGATTACGGTTACAAAAGTAACTGTAAGTTTTGTAAAAGTTATCTATATTATTTTACTAGATTTAATTGGAGCTTTTTCCTAAACAAATTGCCTTTAAATAGATAAATAAATATTAGACAACATGCATATCTTATTGTAAGTAGCTAAGTTGTATTATAGAAATCAGTAACAACGACGGTACCAAAACAGACAGACCCGAAACAATATAGAAAAGATGGTTTTCTACATTGACCCAACCGGTAATCAAACCCGGGACCTCAAAGATGGCGACGCTAAGTTCGGCGTTCTCGCGTCTCGGCTACGGAGGTCGCCTTTACAAATTAATATTGTACCTACTGATATTTATTCTACCAAAACATAAGTATGATATATAAACATAAATTTATGCAATCCTATTTGTATCAGGAAAGAATTTTAAGAACTCTGCAACACCTTTCCCTTACTCAAATGATTGTCCTCTACCTAAAGGTTGTCTGGAAGAGATCGCTATTAGCGATAAGACCGCCTAAATTGTACATCTTTCTGTAAAAATCGTGTGTATTTTACTTGTATGGTGTGCAAAAAAGAGTATCTATCTATCTATGATTATATACCTGTATGTAAGAAATCTTGGTGGATACACTATGAATGACTTAATAAATATTAATCAGAAACAATTGAAAAAAAAAACATTTTCAATTCTTTACTTACTTAAGAGTTCAGATTCAAAGCTGCAAGAGCCAATTTATTTTTCTTTGGCCAGACATATTTATTGTGATCTCATTTATTTGTCGAGCCAAACCAGATGCGTATAACTTTTATTTCATTTCTATATTTACGACGGAATAATCAAGTAAGTTTCGGCTAGAGATGTACTAGTATCCGAAGTGGGATCTCTTAGGAAATTACATTTCATTTTGATAAATGGGCCTACATCTATCGATATTGGTAGGTTAGGTAGGTTCCATCCATAGATTACCCCCAATAGATTCCGCATAAAAGGCAATCCACGCGCACCACACGTGAGTGCATTTGCACCCACATTACTCGGCCACACGGATTGCCATTTCAGTAGTGTCCAGATATTAGACCTGTGCGTTACGCGTATTTTCAAAGTTTTAAAAATATATTATAGCAATTAATGTGAATCAAAATGACCACTTGTGCCGTGAAATGGTGTGGGAAGTCGACAAGAACATCAAATTTCAAAAATGATGGTATAACATTTCATCGGTACGTAAATACATTTGCGTTGACCAGACAAGAAGAGCTCAAGTTATAAAGGTTCTTTTTAGTAAGCATGCATTATCCCAGCAAGTACGCGTTGATGTCTTTTTGAAAAGTCTCTTTCACTCATTTGCATTTTTACATTACGCTGTCTCTTTCTTCTTTAAAGCTAGTGTCTTAACTATTTCCTAAAAATATGTCGATAATTTTATTATTTTAATAATTATTTAAATAAATATTTTAGATTTCCTCCATTCGACCTCCATTGCCGAGAGGCGAGCATACCGTCAATGTAGGAAAATAACTTTTCTATGTTGTCTGGGGTCTGGGTGGTACCGTCGTTTTTTCTGATTTCTGTAACACAAGTGCTTATCATGGGATCAGAGCAATGTAATGTGATGTTGTCCAATATTAATTTATTATATTTATTACTAGCTGTCTCGGCGAACTTCGTACCGCTCCTTCATAAAAAAAAATTCGTAAAATGTTCCGTGTATTTATGGTTCCAAAGAATCAAAGATCATAAAAATAGGTCCAGCTGTTCTTGACTTATAAATGGTGTAACTAACCCGACTTTATTTTATATAAATAGATTATTTATTTACATAACCCTCTTTTTTGGCTTCTCTGCAGTCGGGTAAATAAAAACCAAAAACCGATTAACAAGCCTGGCAACGACGAGTAACAAAAATGTAATAAAATTAAATCAAGTTAATTAAGTGTAGTGGATGGTAGTAGCTTTGTCTACCATTTGACGCCAAGAGTTAACTCGTAGGACGTCACATATATCTACACCCAAACACTATTATGAATAACTAAGTGTTGCTCGGGAGTTTCAGTTCGCCTTAATTAAGATACTTGTTTGAAGATCATATTAACTGTCCTCCGTAATCCTTTCCTGTTTTCTAAACTTTCTTCGCACCAAATTTCATCAAAATTGACCCAGTCAAATGGCCATGAAAATATTGACTTACTTGATGTCCAATACATGACAGATAAACAGACAGAACTACTTTCGCATTAAAATATTGTTTTTTTCTTATTTTCTCATTACTTCTATTTTATGACATTCGTTTTTGTACTACGTCTACGAACATGTATATTTTAATGCACCTAAACTGTATTTTCCCCTACAATAAATAAAATATAATTGCTTCATGAAAGAAAATTGTAAAAAGTACATAATACATATAATATTATAATCTAAAAAAGTATTAGTTTGTCTTTAATTTATCGACTATCAGTTGTCGAAATCAAATGCATGCCCCAACACTATTTGCAATGATGGGAGGGGCTAATGCAAGCTTGTCCTTGAAATAGCCAATCAAAGCACCGTTGACCCGCTCTCCGCAACCCGCACTTTCCTCAAACTTTGGTGACTTTTAATCCTTACAAAACTCTCGACATGCGGTATATATTGGGGGTAATCTATGGTACCATCACAAAATCACTAACATATTATCTTCATTTACAAGGTGTAAACGAAGTGACAAAACACAAAACTCCTTATGGATCTGATTCTGGTGATCAAATACAGAAACGTTCTCTATGGCACCAATATTGTAATCGCATAAATAAAACTTCCTCTTAGGTAGGTATTAATGGACGAATTCAAGTGTTATAGGTCGTATGAAAAAAAAACTCAAAATTGTGATGTATCACCATCACAATCTAGATTATTTTATTCATTCGTTTTTCAAGCGGTATTGTACTTACTTAGGCAAAAAAATAATGTCGTATATGAAAGCTTCTAGAATGGAAGCCACGTATCGGCAAGCGCAGCGTGGGACGTGCACCTACAAGGTGGACAGACGACCTGGTAAAGGTTGCAGGTAGTTGCTGGATGAAGGCTGCTTCCAGCCGGCCAATTTGGAAGTCACTGGGGGAGGCCTATGTTCAGCAGTGGACGTCCTTTGGCTGAAATGATGATTATGAATTATTATTCGGCTTTATATTGTAGATTTATTTGCGAAGAAGAATCATTTTCTAAGGATAAATAGAAGTTAACAAATAAAAACATAGGACCTTATTAAGGCCTCATAATGTTGTTTAGGGTTGGCAAAGATGTGTCCCCTCACTAGAGGGATTCAATGACCTATGAATATACGAGTAAATACGTCTGCTCCTAGCCCATAAACTAGACGGGTCAATGCCTCGGCTAGAAGATTAGGAACATGGACTAAGTTGATCATAGATTAGCAGTAAATTATAGCAAACATGACGTTAAGAGTATAAGACAATTTCTCATTTCTTATTTTGTATATTGCTAGTGAAGTGCGAGTGTAACTACAAAATATTTTTTTGTTAACGCAATACCTTATCCTCTTAGCCCAGCAAAATGTGTCACTAAAAAATTCAATACAGATATTTAAATACATATTTAATTCTTAGGTTAGGCATCTCTAGTAGCAGTTCTAAAAGTTTATGTAATGACGTGCACAGAAATCAAAGTATAAACAATTGATGATGATAAATAAAACAATTTAAAAAAATATATAAGAGGCCTCTAGATGAATTATATTATGGATAGTCGTCCATATAAGTAATGTTTCTATAATCTCTTCAATGGTTTAATATTAAAAAAATGAATAATGACGACCTCCGTAGCCGAGAGGCGAGCATACCGGACTTGGTCACAGAATACCTAATAGTACTCTCTATCTATCACTACCTCTTAGGTCCCGGGTTCGATTCCCGGTCGGTCAATGTAGAAAAATAACTTTTCTATATTGTCTCGGGTCTTGATATTGTGGTACCGTCGTTGTTTCTGATTTCTGTAACACAAGTGCTTTGGCTACTTACCATTGGATCGGAGCGATGTATGTGATGTTGTTCAATGTTATAAGATTAAAACTTTTACATAGGTTAGTACCTACTTACACAGAAATAAAATAAAATAAGTTTATTTCTTCATGCTAAATGGCGTATCAGCGTTATGCTGTATGAGGAATCATTTTTTCTTGAGATGTCGATGGTCATTCTATGGCAAAAGTTATATTTAAACACCAGAATCAGCCCTGAAGAGGTATTTTGTAATCAAAAAATAACATTGTTACATCCCCGGGCGGAAAATAATCAATGGTTAATTAGCGATGACAGCAGCGTGCAAGTATATTTAGGGTTCTTTCAGATTAGCAGTTTTCTGTGAGCGCGTCTCTTGCGAGCGTAATACGCTCGTATTAACACATCATGCTTAGACAAACTTACTAGCGCACTACGCTCTTTTAAATCACGATAAGTGTAAGTAATCATTTTCAAAATTCGTGAAAGACACTATAAGTATCATGAACTGCGCTTTATTCACAAATAAAAAACATTCGATCCGCTTTATCTAAAATTAATCTTTACATGGTCGATTTAATAGAGAATCGATTCTAGCGCGTTAGAATTGACTCAAATTAAAGATCTTTTTTTTAATGATATCTAATCTCGCATCGTATACGCGCGAGCCGCCCGCGTCTACGAGCTACCTAAATAAGCGCGTAAACGCGAGTTTGGTTTATTGTGTGTAAGCCGTAAGCGTACAAATCTCCAAATCGTTCACAGTGAGGGCTGCACGACTCTGGAACTCGCTTCCCTTAGATATTAAACATTCGGAATCAAAGCTTTCTTTCAAAAATAAACTTAAAAAATATTTCAGTACATAGTTGCATATTTTTTCTTATTTTATTAATAGTATATATGTTTATTTACTTATTATTTATTTATTTTGTGTATTGTATCATATTTATCCAAATATATGTGTATTTTATTAAATTTAATTTGCGTTATCATTGTTTAGTACCAATTACAATTTATTTTGGACCTTTACCGCACCCATTACCTGCTTTCTGCATGACCCAAAGGTTGGCTGGTAGAGAATGCCCTTGGCATTAAGTCCACCTGTTGTACATTTTAAGTTTGTGCAATAAAGTTTAAAAAATAAAAAAAAAGCGTACAACGCAAAGAAAAACGCTCAGAAAGAGCCCTAAGTCTATTCAGCATGACGTGTAAGTCCACTAGTTACATGCCAGTCTATCATTAATAAAGCAATTAGAACCGAAAATCAAAATCCAAAATTTACAGACTGACCGAAATAAAAAAAAGAGAAGAAAAAAAAAATGATTTATTTTTTTTTAAATGCAAAAATACAACTTATTTATTTATTGAATAAGATAACACCATCAACATATCAATCTACAGAAAGAATTTGTAAAGAAAAACAAGTTTAAAAGATATGCCTCTGCAGGTGCATACAACACCTTTACATAAAATGTCGACTAAGAAAAAAAGCTTATAATTAACTTCTAAACAATACAAATATTTCAACAATCTATGACTCCAAATTAAGCAATGACACACATTTTGCTTTAAACGCGCGCTCGGTTTTACAACTTACAGTAACTCTTTCATAAGTCTTACCTTTTATCAATTTTTAAAGTAATCAAAAATATACATTGAGGGTAGTTTTATTAGTTAACCGCCTTCTTTGTTTGGCCACTAGTTTACTGCTAAAAATACTTCTTGACATTATACTTTTAAAAGTGTATTAAAGTAGGTATAATCAAATAAATGAGTCCGTGATATCGATTCTCAGTGACATCAATTCCAATGATAATGTACATTATTGCAATAAATAAATAAATAAATAAATAAATAAATAATTGATAACCTTTACGAAACCATATCAGCACGGAACCCTTTATGCGCTAGTTCAACTCGCACATAAAAGGTATTTTTGTATCTTTCTTTTCCGGTTAAATATTTTCCTCGTATAATTACAGGGCTAATTGCAGTAGAACCAGCGTACCGGAAACCGGTGATAAGCGCGCTAAACGACCAAGACATTGTACCGAAATTATAAGCAACTCGCTTTTGCGCTCCGAATTTGGTCTGCAGGAATACTTTATTATCTAAAAACCCTCGGTAACTATTATTTAGTCTGTGCCCTCAAGATCTATTAAACTTTGCAAGGGAGTCTACAGTGATATCCAAAGCTTTTACATCAAAATAGCTAATTAGGGTGTAAAATTAGAGGATGAGTCCGGTGTTAAAAAAATCATAGGACAACCCTTGATGTAAATTATCCTTTGAAAAAACAATTTTAAGGGGGATCGTTCCGAGCAGCCCGCAAAATTCTAAATTTCTAACCTTTTTTTTTTAAATTGCGACTGGATTATTTTGTGTAATTATGAAAATGTGATTGTGGCTATTAATAGTTATAGTTTATTTTATGAAAAACAATAATTAAACTAATTCACTTCATTGACTCTTAATAATATTTGGTTATAAGTATGAATAATTGAATAAAAAACGCTGATTTTGACCAAATATTTTTAAGTAGCTAAACTGATTATAAAAGCTGCTTCAACTGGTCTAAGCTGGGAGGAGCTGGAGGTTGCTGCGCAGGATCGACAAAATTGGAAAGCCCTTCTGCGAGCCCTATGTCCCTGATGAGGGGCCAAGGAAGCATCATTATCATCAAACTGATTATATTATTTGACTGATTATTTTGATTATTATAAATATTATAGATTGGTATAAATCTGTACTTAAATTTTGAAAATCCATTTGTTCATTCTGTGATTTAAATTCACGACATAAAGACTTCCACTGAGCTACTACAGCTGCGTGCGTGATAAAGTAGGTAATAATTTCACAAATTATTGAGTTAACCTATTTCAATTGATATTCAGTTGACACAATACCTAGTCAGAGTTAATACCGTATAATATTATTAGGCAGATGTTTACTACAACATATTCATCTAATTACTGTTTAATACCCATGTTAATCATAATTATATTATGTTCTAATTACAGAGCAATGTCACAAACGTTAATCATAGATAACTATTAAGATAATTCAGTGTTTCAAACATAAAATGCATGTCAATAATAGACTTTAATAGTAATTTATTCGGTGTACGGGTTGTTAAGAAGGTGCGAGTTAAATTGTAGGGAGTGGTGGTTCAAAGTCGAGTCTTAGGAACGGGAAAAAAACTCCAGAAAAATCGAGCGCTTCGCTACCTGAAAGAATGCATTTCCAAATAATAAGTAATAACAAAAACACACATTCAGGTTTATGATCGAACTTGGGAATTTTATCCCAGTTTTACTGTTCCCATAGCACGTAGAACTGGACGACCGATGGGGCAGAAAGTTTCTAGAATGGAGGCCGCGTACCGGCAAGCTCAGCGTAGGATGTCCACCCACAAGGTGGACATATAAATAAAACGAAATAAAAAAAGATGACCTGGTAAAGGTTGCAGCTTAGGAAGCCGCTAGAGGCAGGCTGCTTCTAACCGGCGAATCTGAAAGTCACTGGGGAAGGCCTTTGTTTTGTCTTATGGCTGAAATGATGATGATGATTTAGTGTTCCTATGGAATAAAAATTGATACCTTAATATCTTAATTCTGAATTCTACGCAGACAATAGTCGCCGCTAGAAACTACTACTTAAATAATTATGAAAATGTAATTATTTTGCTGGTGGCGTGTGGGGACAGCCGTAAAGAATACACTTCCCCACCGCCAACAGGAGGCGTGTCGTAAGAGGCGACTAATTCCTGTAGTACGAGACGGGCCGCAGAGTCTTCGTGCGAAATCTTATAAAAAACTGCGCTCGCCAACCCGCCTGCCAAGCGTGGCGAGTATTGGAAATCCCCCCCGATGATAAGTCATTTGTTCAGCAGTGGACGTCCTATGGTTGAAATGATGATGATGATGAAATCTTTTGCTTACCTACAATTTCCGCTCAGTTACCCTACTACTTATTTAAGTACTTAATACAAATTAGTATTATTAAATTAGTTACTACTTATTTAAGTAATATGCGAGCCGCTTCCAACCGGCCAATCTGGAAGTCACTGGGGGAGGCCTATGTTCAGCAGTGGACGTCCTATGGCTGAAATGATGATGATGATGATGAATCAAATAAATCGTTTAATGGCGAAAGGGTTTTATTAAATCAAAACTACATCATGGCAATAACAATCAACTGATGTTCCATAATTTCCAAGCTATTCCATTCCCATTTATTCCATTCCATTATACACTTGCGCACTGCTGCGGAAGGATAAACGAGTCATTACACAGTCGTTTCTATTTTGATACAAGGAAGCGGAGAAACACGCGAGATGATTTATAGGGGTCAACCCGGACCCTGTGTTTGCAATTTTTTGGGACAAGAAAAAATATGCTAAGCATTTATTCGCGGTTCATCTTTTAGAGGAATGAGTTTGGAGGGTCGCACATTTTGTATGTTTATCTTGTACATGATAAATTTTAGGTGTACAAGAACAGAAACAAGAAATAGACGCAAACAGACTGAAAAGTTGAGTTTTATTTGATAAACCTAAGCCCAGAAAAAAACGGGTCTTTAGTCGTTTCGCACCATGAGTTATTCGCCCCTCGGTGCGAATCGCCCAAGACCTTTTTTAAATGGGTCCTTTCGCACCACGGGGCGAATCACCCAAGAACTTTTTGTAATGGGTCGATTCGGACCGCAGTGGGGAACAGAACAGTTCTGTACAAAAAAATAATAGGAATCGTTAAGTTTTTGCTAAGAGTCTAAAGCGGACTAGAAAATAAGCATTGGGTCGTTTCGCCCCGCGGTGCGAATCGCACCGCTGTAATCACTGCGGTGCGAAAGGACCTATTTAAAAGAGCTCTTGGGCGATTCGCACCGCGGGGCGAATAACTCGTGGTGCGAAACGACTAAAGACCCAGAAAAACAAGACACAACAGACATTTTATTGTTACGTAGTCTCATGCATGTGCTTGACAGTTAAGCTTATGTTAGGTTCAAAGAACAAATACGATCATTGAATAAAAAACCGGCCATGTGCAATTCGAGCTTTCGCACGGAGGGTTCCATACCATTATCTATAATATTTTGTGAATTTTATAAGCGTCTACCTTTTGCCGTTATTAATATCGAGCAAAAAATGGCAAAAAAATCACGTTATTGTATGGGAGCCCACTTAAATATTTATTTTATTCTGTTTTTAGTATTTATTGTTATAGCGGCAAAAGAAGTATTCTAGTATTTATTTTGCTTACCAAGTGTGTACAGATATTATGCTAGGTACAATTATGATTAAGACTAGTAACCTTATCTATAGGTGTTGCAAAATTATAGTAGGAGGGCTGCACTTTAACACTATTAAATCGAGAAATTAACAATAATGAAATAATACATTAAAATAATAGAAATATGAGAGACCAGTCCCAGAACGCCATGTTTTAAACAAGTCATTTTGTAATATACAGGGTGTAACGAAAAGGTGAAATAAAACTTTAAGGGGTTATTCTACGGCTAAATTACATCAATTTTTTCTATGGGACCAACATCGAAATCGCAAAAAAAAAACACTTTCCCATACTAAAACGCGACCAGCTGGCATCAGTTTGTATGGAAAAGTCAATTTTTTTTTTGAGATTTTGATGTTGGTCCCATAGAAAAATTTGATGTAATTTAGCCGTAGAATAACCCCTTAAAGTTTTATTTCACCTTTTCGTTACACCCTGTAATTTGTATCATTAACTTAATATTGTTTTAACTTTTAATCAAATATTGTTCATTTTGTGTATTTTTGTTCATTAATACATCATCTGTCAAAATTTCAACTACCTAGCTATTACGGTTCATGAGATACAGCCTGGTGACAGACAAACAGACGGACAGACAAATGGAGAGCGGAGTCTTAGTAATAGGGTCCTGTTTTTACGCTTTGGGTACGAAACCCTAAAAACTGAGCGTTTAGGTTCTATGCTTAAAATTAACAATGTCAAAAAAATATCATATTGACTGATTTGGTGAATTTTTATCCGACTATGACAAAAACCGGCCAAGTACGTATCGGGTATATTTGCCACCTGTTTTACATAATTATTAACATCTAAGTTATTTTCTTCTCTACGTACATTTTTCAAGTTAACTTAGTAACTTGTAAAGCCAACCTAGCTGTGATAGTTAACCTTTTAACTTTGTTATACAGGGTTGCATTGCAAAGGGGTGCCAAATTTTCAGGAGTGGCTCAGAATCAGTAACTTAATCGAACTATGCAAAGAACAAAACTTTTTATTTTCACATTTAGTTATTCCTATCCGCTGTTAAAAATCATACGCGTGGATAATTTAACTCATTCATAAAAAAGTTACACTGTATGAGCACTAGGTAAGGTCTTTGTTGGCTCGCCGTACCCGCCTCTGATAAATGGCTTTCGTAGTTTCGTTATTGACTTTATTTTCGGATATTTAAAAGTTTTTTTTTGTGAAATACGATTATTAAAAATAATAACGATTCAGACGCTTCTTTATAATGTTCCCTGTATCTTATTTTTTAAATTTGGCACCTCTTTGCAAGTAGCCCTGTATATAATACCATCCTCGTAAAGTTTCTTATATTTCATAAGGCAATTTTTAGTTGGCAGATAGGGTCTACACTTGACTCAAACAAAAGTAACACTTTAAAACTTAAATGGACTTAAATTTGGATCGTAAAATCACGTGTTCACACACTAATAAATTTAAACGACTTAAACAACAATACACCACACTGTGCTATAGAGAGACGAAAAAAAACAATCCCGACTTAACTTGTTTGCAACTTCGTCGGCGCTTTTTTTAGTTAATAAAAAAAATAAAACCGACTTCAAAACACTAAAATGATCTCTCTCGAACTCGAAGTCGGTTTAATTTTTTTAATAAAATTTACTTATTTCATTTATTTTTAGTGATAAATCCTAATCTAACTGCTGAACACCGATTTCATCCCCTATTTTCCTACCCTTAGGGATGATTTTTATTTTGCAAACTTTTATCATAGCATCTTTGAAGTATAAGCTATTCAATAAAACAAAAATCATTAAAATCGGCTCATATTTGTCGAAGATAGGTAACAAGAACCACAACCAAAATATTATCTGGGTATATACTTGTTGATTTTCTCATAAAGTTCTGAATCAATTTCGATAAAATTTATATGGGACCACCTCTGAAGTATGATTTAACAAACAAAAAAGAATCATTAAAATCGATTTATAATTGGCGGAGTAATCGCGTAACATACATACATAAAAAAAACATACAGTTTAATTGAGAACCTCCTCCTTTTTTGAAGTCGGTTGAAAATATATTTTTATTCAATTTAATAGAAAAAAATATAACAATACAGAGGCAGAACTACTCCTTATAAGTGTAAGACACACTTGTGCCAGGAGAGGCCGCTCTCCTATATCTTATTAGTATAATAAGTAGGTATCTATACTCATGACAAATTTATAACAGTTTTTATAGTACCAAGCCGTGGACAGAAACACAGACAGACAGACGGACGGACATGGCGAAACTATAAGGGTTTCTATCATTCAATAAAAAAACAACTGAGCGTTTTAGTTCAATAAGCCACAAATCACCCTGTATTCTTATGTTTAAATGTCTATCGTCTAATACAGAAGAGTAAAACCATTTAGAATTCCCAAGATATAACCTTTTCTGTTCATTTTAAATCTCGTAATACGTAGCGAGTTCATATCCAATAATTTCATCAGTATCGATACTCGCTCACATTTCTGAGCAATGCCACTTGTCTCTTGATATTGATTTAGCCCTGTAGGTTTCAGGGAGGTCAGCTCCTTTTGGAACCTTGGTTCGTGCCACACTGCAAAAAACAAATAGTTATATATTTTTTTGGGTTTCCGTACCTCAAAAAGAAAAAGTAATCTTTATAGGATATAGTTTGTTGTCCGTCTGTCTGTCTGTGAAGACTCTATTTATCAAGAACCCGTGAAGGTACTTATTTTTACTTAATTTAATCTAATCTACTACATACTTAGTTTTAATATTTGTTTCTATACATGCACCTTGCAATGAAAAGGTGTATGTAATATACTGTAAAATTGTTTACCACTTGTTAACCAAGCATGTATTTTGTTAGAAATATTTTAATAAGGTTATTTTGTGGTAGATTATTTCGCAGCTGCAACTATCTAATTGGGAAATATTTTTCTGTATTGGTAGCTGTATGTACGATTACAAGTAAATAAAAGAAAAGAAAATGTAATGCAAATAAACGATTTGATTTGATTTGAAGGTATCAAATTAAAATTAGTGTCAAATACTCAGGTCAACAAACCCTTGAATCTGTTTAAATTGCAAACCCCTAAGTCAGATACGGCTGTCGATGGCGCATTTTAACACTTGCAAGAAAATTAAAACAAAAACCTATAACACGTGCCCTAGAATCATGAAACTAGGTAAGAACCAATTATAGCATAAGTAAAGGGAAACATCTTAAAACCATAGTAGTTACATCACAACATAACGACGAACTGTTTACATACTCGCACATAGCTGGTTTATTTATATACAGACCAGCAGAACCCACCCAAACGTCAAGTTCAAGCCAAGTTATTGCCCTATATCGTCAGGGAGAGGTTATGTAGTATGATCCTTGTTGGTCGAATTATAGATTAATTTAATTTATACTTTTGACTTAAAACATATATTTTTATTATCTGATTTACTTATTTAATTTCATTTGTATTATTCTTAGGCTAAACAGTAATTGTCTGTTACAAGTACTAAAGATTTTGGCAAATTTTTTGCCATTATGGATAAAATATTGCTGTTGCTATAGAATTCAATTCATTTACTTTCGGGTTTTCAGACTAAATTATTAATAATAAATCTGCGCTTTGAATATTTTGTGATTAAATATTACACAAATTTAGTGACCAATAAACCTTTTTTTTGATGATCATTTTATAAAAATAAAAAATTAAAATATTTGTCTGTTTTCTAACACAGCACACGTGCATCCTCACATAGTATTTTATAATTTATCAATCAAAACAAATCTTTCGTCCTTCCTTCTCCCAAATTGGTGGCAACATAGGCCCAAAGTGGAACCAACCGTTCAGTCAAGTTATTAATTAATTTTCCACTCGCTGGTAGGCACTCATCGCTTTCGAATTACGACTCGATTCATTATAGTTCACATTGGATCACGTCATTTCATTATTGTTAGTGGACGCCTGTTAAGGGCCACATACACTTTCTTCATGAAAATATCAATCACTAGCGGCCCTTTTTGCATGTGATTCAATTTGTTACAAAAAATTGGTGCATCTGACGGTATCCGTAATAAAAAAAACTACGTGGCAAATAGTTATGGTTAAATACGTATACTTACATAAAAAATATTCCTATGAATGGAGAACCTAATCTTTTTCTTAAGGTTGGTTGAAAAGTTGTTCATTAATACAGTCAAGTGCCTAGGATATTTTTATGCAGACATAAGTATCTTTTTTGCTCATTTAGGTTACAACAAGGTGCTTATGTATTACGAATTACTTTGTATTTCTTATTAGCTGACCCGGCAAGCGTTGGATCGTTTTTTCCTAAAAAAAATAGTTATCCTGTTATTCGGAGCAGAAGCAAATCCAGAAAATCATCAAAAAACATAAAAATCGGTCCAACGTTCTTGAATTATACGTAATAAGTAACTAGACCGACTTTGTTTTCTATTTAGATTATACGTAAAATATTTCGGTTCATTGAAAAAAACATGTAAGGGCTTTTTAGCAACATATTCTAGGATATAAGTATTTATAATATCAATCTAATCAAAAATTATAATTGAATAATAAAATAAATAACAGAATATGCACTTGACAACACGTTCGTACTCAGCACACCCAGATTTAAGACAATTTATTATTAAAACCCTAAATTGATCTGACCGAGAAACGAGCCCGGAACCCTGGCATTTGTAGCAACATCTATCTCGCTACATATAAAACTGACGTATCCTACATCGCGATATTAAAGTTATCGCAGCGATTGAAGCATATATACAAGAACCCGACAACAACCGTCGGGCAGTAGCCCACCAGACACAACACCCGTCTGGTCGGATGATCCGTCCCTTTTCAATGGTGGATGAGGAACTCAACACCCTGTTCCCCACACACCTCCCTTTTCAATGGTGGATTGAGGACCTTAACACCTTGTTCCTCTCTCACCCTCAAACTGGTGACCCCGACGTGATCGTCAGCGCAGCCTTCGCAAAGCTACGTCATCATGACGTCATCATCACTTCCTCAAGCTTTCGAGCAGAGAGTCCTACAGCCAGCCAGCATCCACGGCTACTACGGGTATCCTGACCACCAGCATGCAGCGGACGCGCATTCCTGGTCATCACCCACAGCCTTCTCAGCGACCTTGGCACAGCACACTGCACTTCGGCCGGTCAGCAAGCAGAGACGCACTTCTCTTCTGGTCGACGCAGCAGCCAGCCACTACGCAGCACTGCACCACTCCGACTCACTGGAGTATTTGCAGCATCACCCCGACTCACTGGGGCATCACCGCAGACAGTTCCGACTCACCGTGAACTATGCGGCATCTAGTTCCGACTCACTGGAACATTCCACTGGCCCGGCAAGCATCACAATGGACGACTCAACCTGCTATCGACCTCCGGTCTCGGAGGGGAGTGATGTAGCGACATCTATCTCGCTACATATAAAACTGACGTATCCTACATCGCGATATTAAAGTTATCGGAGCGATTGAAGCATATATACAAGAACCCGACAACAACCGTCGGGCAGTAGCCCACCAGACACAACACCCGTCTGGTCGGAGGATCCTTCCCTATTCAATGGGGGATAAGGAACATTACAACCCTGTTCCTCGCACTCCCAAACACTCAAGATCACCTAAATAATATTTGATAATTGATCGCCCAATTTAATAGTACCATTCTTACGTGGTCTAAATTCTGATGATGATGATGATGATTAACATTAAAAATACGGTTTAACCGGAAAAAATATTATTACACGGTCTCATGATTCCGCTCGTCCTTGATAGTCAATAAGTTAAATTAAATCTAATCGTAGCAGGTGTGAAAGAGCCTTAACATGTTGTATCCGCGGTCCGCTGAACCGTGAGACTGAAGTGAACCTTTTCGAGTAATTTGGTATTCGGCGTTTTGTATTAGCATAAATTTCAGTTAAACTTCAACCGCAGTTAGTGGTCGTTAATTCTAAACGGACCAGCTTTGTACTATTTTTGACAGCCACTTTAATTATTAATAGTTGTAAATGTAATTTAGCAAAGTTTTTATAAAATAGTATGTAATTTAGTCATAGTCCAAAAATGTAGCAAGCTAAAGTGGCAGTGGGCCGGCCACATCTGTAGCAGAACCGATACGTGCCACTGCAGGGCAAGTGATTTGGTATTCGGCGTTTTGTATGAGCATAAATTTCAGTTAAACTTTAACCGCAGTTAGTGGTCGTCAATTCTAAACGGTTCAGCTTTGTCCTATTTTTGACAGACATTTTAATCTATCAATACAAAACAAAGTCGGGTTAGTTACACCATTTATAAGTCAAGAAAGGCTGCACCAATTTTTATGATCTTTGATTTGTCTCCGCCCCGAATAGCAGAATAACTATTAAAATATCGAAAAATCACAAAAAATATGAAGCGGCGGTGCGAAGTACGCCGAGACAGCTAGTTATTAATAGTTGTGATATAATTTTGCAAAGTTTTTTTAAAATAGTATGTGATTTGGTCATAGTCCAAAAATGTAGAAAGTTAAAGTGGCAGTGGAACGGCCACATCTGTAGCAGAACCGATACGTCCCACTTCAGGGCACAGGCCTTACCTCAACAATGAGGTGGTTTAGACCATACTTCACCACGCGCGCGCAGTGCAGATTGGTGGAGGGATTTGAAAAGTCAGTGACTTAACCTCAAAGGCAGGCACGTTAAAAATTGATCCTAGATAATATCAACCGATATGAGCCGGGACCAACTTTTAACGTGCTTCCGAAGCACGAAGATGCTTGTGATAAATGTCAGTAAATATGGTTAGAATTGTCACCAATCCAAACACAACCGCGGTATAGGTGACTTAAATTTTACTAATCTATACTAATATTTGTAATACTTCAGCCATCATAAACAGCAAATTAATGATCAAGTCATACAATAATTTCTCCATATTAATCCGAATCTGAGCATTGATTGGATCTATCCTGATATCGGCGATATCCTCAAACATGGCTTCTGTCAATTTAAGAGGCTCATTGGTATGCAGATTGCGCGCCATTTGTAAACATTGGACTAGCGATATTGACATCGATATCGACATCGATATCGGTGAAATTAGAATCGGCAACTATACCGAATGCTTTGGACTGGATAGGGAATGCATTTTGACCCATTACGACAATAAAGAAAATCGATCTAGTGTTGTTCAAATATATCATCAGTTTTTTTTTACTTCAACCCAAATAAAGGAATACTCTGAGAACAATTTGATGTATGCTGGTCCCATTAGTAGTAGCACCGAGATTCGCCTTGACCTCAAAGGGTCAAAGTTCGATTTCCAGTTCAAGTTAGTTCAGAAAACGACCTTTTCTCTTTTTACATGAATCTGGGTGTGTTGAGAGAGACCTATGGCCAAATATTGACTGGTGGCTCGTAACACAAGGATATTAATTTCTTGATTAGAGACCATGAAGATTAGTGTTTTAAGTTAGTAGTTAAATTATTTGTATACAGGGTGTGGCGTAAATAATAGACCACATTGTAACCACAAATTCTAAATATCATGGCAAACAACTTTTGTTCTATGACTTTTAAAAATACGCATCTATTTTTTTTGTTCTATACAAATTCAATTGGCTGTTTGGTAATTTTGTACGGGAAGTCGATTATTTATTATGCATATTTGCAAACGTCATTGAACGAAATTATGTTATTATATTATGTAATATATGTATTAAGGCCGTAAAGAATACACTTCCTCACCGCCAACAGGAGGCGTGTCGTAAGAAGCGACTAATTCCTGTTGCACAAGGCAAGGAGCAAGGTCTGCGTGCGATATGTAAAAAAAAACTGCGCTCGCCAACCCGCATGCCAAGCGTGGCGAGTATTGGCAATCCTCCCCAATGAACGTCATTGGGGGAGGCCTGGGTTCAGCAGTGGACGTCCATGGCTGAAATAATGATGATGATGATTATGTTACATTATATAATTATAATATTATGTTACTATTTATGCTACACCAAGTATGAACATTATTGGACTGACAAAAAAACTCACAAAAGGTGCCATTCTCGTGAACAAATTACGAATTTACTGTATCATCAAGATTCTATTCAATCTGCCGTCGGTGTTCAGCAAGGCGATATCTTAGGTCCAGCCCTTTTTAGTTTAGGCATTCATCCTGTCATCTCACATTTGAATTCCAAATTAAATGTATCTCGACGATTGTACACTAGGAGGCAAAGCTGACTGCGTGTTTCAAGACCTCATTCGTAATAAGTAAAATTAAGAGTGTGGTTTAAAGAATAAAGAATACATTTTATTTATTTGGCACAAAAACACATCATAGTTTGGAAGTGTGAGATTTTTATTAATGATCGTGTCTTTTATCTTTGTTTTTTATTTTTTATTATAAATATTGGACATTGCTCTGATCCTGTGGTAAGTAGCCAAAGCTCTTGTGTTACAGAAATCAGAAACAACGACGGTACCACAACACCCAGACCCGAGGCAATATAGAAAAGTTATTTTTCTACATTGACCCGACCGGGAATCGAACCCGGAACCTCAGAGATAGCGACACCAAGTCCGGTATGCTCGCCTCTCGGCTACGGAGGTCGTCACGTCTTGCTCACTAAAATATTATTTACCAATTCAACCGTAACATTCTTGCTCCCAATATTAAAATTCTTAGTTCTTATTAACTTACACATATATTTTGACACTCTTTTGTTTGTTTATTTGTAAGAAAACCAACAGCGATAACATAAATATTAAACTAAAGTCTATTAACATACAATAAGGCCAATAACAGGCTTTCCATAAGTTACAAAACCACATGTTGTTGGTAGGTTGCAAGTGAACATGATTTATTATATTAGGTACAGTAGAAGTTAAAGTTAAACGTCAGGCAAATCAAAAATGATTAGGATCTCTTAAGGGGATCAATATTTGTAAGGTACAGACAACAGCTCTTCAAACTACAACAAAACGACAATTTTTCTCAATTGATATTGATCTCTATATTAAAGTTAAGACTTAAAGTTGAAAATCGGTTCAATGACCTTAAATTTTTTGGGTTGGTTGACCTACCGTTGACTGTACTTTCCGTTGACCTTGAACTATGAAGTTTAGCAAGTAATATCGTCATAAACTGTACTTGTAACAGGGAAAAATCTGAAAACTGTAATTAGTAGTTAAATAAGTAGGTTCAAGAAATTTTGAAAATACGTTTTTCTAAACAAGACTGGGATTTTTTTTTATTAGAAATATTGGACAACATCACATACATTGCTCTGATCCTGTGATAAGTAGCTTAAGCACTTGTGTTACATAAATCAGAAAGAACGGTACCACAACACCCAGACCCATCACAATATAGAAAAGTAAATTTTCTGCATCGACCGACCGGGAATCGAACCCGGGACCTCAGAGATAGCGACAACAAGTCCGGTATACTCGCCTCTCGGCTACGGAGGTCGTCTTTTGTTTTTCTGTTGCCCAAGTTATCTTATGGACGCCGATTTCATGCCCTACATTTCCACCATCAGGCATGTTTTTTTAAAAGTTTAAATGGAGTGACCTTGAGTTAAACTTTATTCATTAGAAAAACAGTTGGAAAAATATATTTTAATTTTGCAACAATATCAGATAAAACAAAATATTATAAAGTCAAAAGGAGAATCTCCACCTTTTTTGAAGTTGGTTGACAAAAATTGACATTTTAAACTTTGTTGCTAGAATGCTAGTTTATTAAGGTCAAGTCTCCTATTACGGAGGTATTTCGTGACATTGGAAAGTAAGACAAAAAAACATTTCTAATAAACGTGCCAAGTTATAAAAAAAAATTTTGACAAGACTAGGGATTAAAATTTATATTACTCCTAACACTTTCTTAATATGCAAGGGTTAGGGTAAAAAATATATAAAATACGCAAGTCGATTTTCCCTATCACGGAGGTATGATCAAGGTGAGAGCCTAAATCGGACGTAGTCGGTTCCTAATACGGAGTATAGTAATTTATGTCACCTCAAAATGTTGACTTGTTATGATTATGGGCATATTAATATAAAACTAGAATAATCAAAATAATAATAATAATAAATTGCGTATTCTATTGCTGCATAACAATAAACACTAAAACAAAAGAAAGTTAATAATTAAAAGTAGTTTCTATGCAAAATACTAACTTTTTCTTGTATGAGTTCGAATGGCGCTTTAAAATAGTAGATGGATATCAACATAAATATGGCCTCCGTAGCTCAGTTGGTTTATAGCAGTCACCCGGATAGCGAAACGTCGTGGGTTCGAAGTCCACCAGATGCAGTTGAAAATTTTTTCAAGTGAAAATATCATCCTTGAAATAATTGGCATACTCCATCTTAAATCAATAAAAATAAAAATAAATGCACCACACCTATTGCTCTAAGTACAACATAAAATCCACATTTATTCAAATAATAAAAGCCAAATTGCCCTGTGTAAACACCTAAATGAATACTGTCCAAAAAAGTCCCCAGCGTTCCATTTCAGGGCAATCATACAAAAACTAGTGCGAGAATGCCCGCCATGCCACCTTTATTGTTATGTCTGTCCTTTACTGTTATAGCCGAGCCGCACCATTCGCCCGACTATTGTTTTCGTATGCCTTTTTTCCCGGCCTTTAACCCGCAGACTACGGATGGGTTCGTTATGACCACCAACGATATATTTATAATTTCAATTCTAACGCTCACCGCTCTGCAAAGCTATCCCCTAAACAAACAGTGTTGCTGTAAACATAGCGATGGTGACAAAATTTGCTAGGGACTTTGAATCAATAGTCTTTGAGGACAAAACAAACCAGAGTATCTGTATGACAAACAGATAGTTCTCGTATTTTAACTAGTCGTAAATGTGAATTGTTCGGGTATTGTCAGGTAATTAAAAGTAAGACAAAGCTTACCCTAGAACAAATCAATGTTGAAATGAAATTATTTCACAACTTGAAGGTTAATTACACCAAGAATGTTTATAAAATAAATTTTAAAAAAAAGTAAACCGACTTAAAAAAAACTGAAAAGCTAAAAATAATATCAACACATAAGTACCTAATCAGTTACTTTTGGAGTCGGTGCCATCCGATGAGAGTTTGAATGTTTTCGTTTGCACCGACTCCAAAAGTAACTGATTAGGTACTTATGTGTTGATATTATTTTTAACTTTTCAGTTTTTTAAAGTCGGTTTACTTTTTTTTAATAAAATTTACTTATTTCATCTATGTTTAGTAATACATCCTCAACAAAACGAATCATTTGAGTGCTTGAAACATAAGTTAACGGCTGAACACCGATTTCATTCTTTATTTTTCCCACCTTAGAGGTGAAGTTTTTCCAAAAATTTTTCAACATACCATCTTTAAAATTTATGCTATTCGATAAAAAAAGAAACATCAAAATCGGTTCACAAATGCCGAAGATATTGGGCAACATAGGTACAAAATCAGTTGGCACGGTATGGAGTTCATGCAAAGTTTAATGATTTTCTTATAGATCCCATCATCAGAACTTGATCATATTTATATGGGACCATTCCGAAAGTATTCCCTTTCGAACAAAAACTATCGAAATCGGTTAACCTGATAACGAATGATCGCTGAACATACATAAAAAAAAAACAAGATACCGAAGAATTGAGAACCTCCTCCTTTTTTGAAGTCGGTTAAAAAGCTGAAGTCAGGAAAACTCAAAAACCAAACTCTATTGTTATTTAAATTTCAAATAGAATAGATCAATAGATCCCAGCCGCTGGAAATTTTCTTATGTTTTTTAAAACAAGTGAAACCCCATGGTATCATTTTGTTCTGCCAAGTATACAAAGGGTTAACTGGCCCCGATATGGGACAGCTTTTGTACATATCATGTAATGCAATTCACGAACGGTAATGTTTGCGATGGGCTTAACTTTTTTTAATTGGAGCAAACTGGCGCGTTTTCAAATATGATTTTTATTCGGGTTTGTTCTCACCTATTCTGCACGAATAAAATTCTATTAATATTTAAAGATGGGAATGGGAAAATGCATGAGACATCAACGCTACATTTTATTAGGAGAAAATAAGTGATAACGTCGTTTCCTGTTTACGAGAAAAATGATATGTTTCCAGCACTAGCATTGCGCAAAAAAGTCCACAAAAGATTGTTTCAATTTCTCAGTTCAATATTTATTCTTTATTGGCTTATTTCTGAAGAAACTAGTAATCTAAATAAATCAAATATTAGTTATCCTCGTTAAGAACAAGAACTAACTATCCTTGTTGCGGCAACGATTACCGTAGCCGTCACGACATGTCACATGATCAGCCTGTTCTCTGGTGTCCACGCACGGGCATAGTGCTACAGACGAGGGGGGCTTGTGAACGAGGATCGGCATCCGGCTCGAAGGACCAAATATTAGGACCTTCGGTGGTGGGAGATGTTAATTAAAATAAAAAGCGGACTGTATAATAAAAAAGAGTATAATCCAAGACAGATTGCAGGAAGATACAGTGACCGCACACTTGAAAAGTTATGAAGGGAGTGTTCGACCGAGCATTGATGTTCGCTCGCGAGCCGAACTTTGCTCGCTGTCGTTCGCCGCCGTTCGCCGATCCTCGTTCACAAGCCCCCCTCGTCTGTAGCACTATGCCCGTGCGTGGACACTGGTGAGTCTGCCAAACTGGTTGCGGGTCTGCACCATCGATCTACCTTGCCGTCTTGACGCTAATACTCTGACCTAGAGTGCAGCTCTCTTCTTCTTCACCACAATCATTATTATTTATGTTTTTGTAGTAAAGAGTAAGAGCGATATTGCTTGCTTACTTTGGCAAAATCTCTCTAAAAATTAGAACCGTTATGAAGAAAAGTTCTCGAGGAAGGCTACCCGGTGATCTGAAGCAGAAAGCCGCTTGATGCAAACGGCCCAGACACGCTTGTTGTTGCTTTCAAGAGGCCAATGTACATGTACACAACAATCAGTGGACTTACAAAGGTCGATGATAATGTTTTTTGCAGTTAAATGGGATTCTAGGCACTAACAGAACAACTTTGGTCAATCTGAAAGCCGCTTAACTTTATTTGTACAGTGAGACGCTGTAGACTAAATCTGGAAGCATGGAGAGTAAAGAACGAGTGCCATCGTGACGTGGACCCTAATGTAAGATGAATTTTAAGATAAAAGAAAAAAACAAGATATTTCAGAATAACAATGGTATTTTATGTACAAAGCACACATATATCTGTATACCAAGTTAATTAAGACCCATTTTTTCAAGGATAATATTTTTTTTGATAAACATTTCCACTACGTTTAGTTAGATTTTTTTGTCGTTGTTTAAAATAATAACATAAAAAGGATCGATGAGGTTATTAAAAATATGTTAAAAGGTGATTACGTTTGTAGGTAAACATGCAGAATCCAATCTGTTAATATATTTATAATAACAACATCATACTCAGCGTTGGTGTAGTTACCTTCATCTAGTTTCAAAAGGTTAACGTGTCGAATAGTAACAATGATGTTATTCAACATTTTCATCTTATTTATTTATATACCTACAATTTCGTCGTTGACTAAACAATCAGTACGTATTATCATTTTCTTATACACTATTTCATTAGCTTCATTTATTACTAACTAACTTTACTATGTAATCATAAGTCATTTATTCACTTTCATACAGTAACAGTAGTTCACACAATAAAGGTATAAAAGATGTTCGTTTTGTTACAGTATGACCTACTAAGGCATTCGTGATTTTTAGAAATCATAAAATCTAAAATTAATATATTTTTAACATTATAAAGATATTCGAATTCTATTAAAAAGGAAAAACATAAAATAATAATCATAACAAAAATAACTAAAATTATCACAATAAATAATGTCAAACTGAATAACACAAATGCTGGAATTGATAAATTGCAAAGATGTCAAAAATAAGTAAATTTTATTTTAAAAAATAAAACCGACTTCAAAACACTGAAATCCTAAAAATAATCCTAACACTTAAGTACCTAATCAGATACTTTTGGAGTCGGTGCCAGCCGATGAGAGATTCAATTTTTTTGTTTGCACCGACTCCAAAAGTAACTGATTAGGTACTTAAGTGTTAGGATTATTTTTAGCATTTCAGTGTTTTGAAGTCGGTTTTATTATTTTTAATAAAATTTACTTATTTCATCTATTTTTAGTGATAAATCCTAATCTAACTGCTGAACACCGATTTCATCCCCTATTTTCCTACCCTTAGGGGTGATTTTTATTTTTCAAACTCTTATCATAGCATCTTTGAAGTATAAGCTATTCAATAAAACAAAAATCATCAAAATCGGCTCATATTTGTCGAAGATAGGTAACAAGAACCACAACCAAAATATTATCTGGGTATATATTTGTTGATTTTCTCAAAGAGTTCTAAATCAATTTCGATAAAATTTATATGGGACCACCTCTGAAGTATGATCTACCAAACAAAAAAAGAATCATTAAAATCGATTCATAATTGGCGGAGTAATCGCGTAACAAACATACAAAAAAAAAAAAACATACAGTCGAATAAAATTGAGAACCTCCTCCTTTTTTGAAGTCGGTTGAAAAATAAATGAATGTCAAAGATAAGGCTAAGGCTGTCTGTCAACTTACAATTACGAGTATAAAGTTAGTTAAAAGTAATTTTAACATATTTCTAAATGGTCGTATCGATTCGAAACTTTGTAACCATGTATGGATGTATGTTTAAGTGTATTATAGAGCTGGCGTATGCTGATGGCTGATGATGATGCATCAACCGGCAAGCGCAGCGTAGGACGTCTATTAATGTTTTAACGAATTACACTCATTAAAAGTGTATTTTATAGTTTTAATTTAAAAAAATGTATAATTTTGTAATTTTTAAAACAATACCTGCCGTTGTCTACATAACAGCCGACACACAGAACTGCAAATCTGTGTGATGCGAACTCGTAACGCAAAAGACTGCGTAAATTTCGAACGTATTCGTTAGAAGATTTCAACGATGCAACTTCGCATCGCAGTTTAGTGTTTTAGCCTTATATTTTTGTACTAACTGGTAGATGCCGATGTTTAAGGTCATGTTTTACAGGGCCCATATAACCTAATCATGCTGGACATTACTAATCGATGTAACAGAACCAACAAACCTCTAGAGAAGTCACCATCAATAACGAGTTACTTTAGGGCATACAACACGACAATCAACACTAGTTTGGTTGAAGCGAACATAACATTAAATAAGGATCTAAAAAAATTAAGGGTAAATATTTTTAGTTTTTTTATTATGAATGGGTTATCCTATTTTTTAATATTAGGTGCCTAGAATTGTTATCTAAATATTTAAAATTGTTGTGCGAATTGTTATAAGAAACTGCGCTCGACTCGCTAACCCGCCTGCCAAGCGTGGCGAGTATTTGCAATGAAAGTTTCTGGGGGAGGCCTGTGTTCAACAGTAAACGTCCTATCGCTAAAACGATGATAATGATTTTAAATTATTGTGATGAAAGCAAAAATTTACATATTTTAATGTGCATTACTATAATTAGTAAACCGTAGGATTGTAAATATTTTTTATAGGGCCAATGTCACGCGCGTCATCAATTATGTTTACAATATGAAGGTACATACGCTCATAGGCAAAAGATTCAATTTGTGGTATAGTTTAGACCTGTTATAACCCCGAATTTTAATGGGATGTTACTCGCCGCTTTTTGAAGACCTATCCATAGATACACAACACGTATGGGTTTGATGAAAAAAAATATGTGAGTTTCAGTTCTAAGTATGGATGGAAGAACCCCTAAAAACTTTAGTTTTTTTTCTATTTTTGTGTAAAAATCTTAATGCATAGATGTATTCTGTTATAGTTATAGTTTCGGAAAAAAGTGGCTGTGACATACGGCCGGACAGACAGAAAGACAGACAAACATGACGAATCCATGTGGGTTCCGTTTTTTGCCATTTGACTACGGAACCCTAAAAACAGGTCTAAAATGACGATAAACAATGGATAAGATTTTCATTTTTATCGTCATACACGAACACGAAGGCCATACTATGAACTTAGTGACCTAACCTAACCTTTTTTCAGGGAATCATAAAATTGTACTATGAAAAAGACGGCAAGCGGAAGATGTTCTCATTAATCGACAATATAGATTGCAAAAGTTATTTGATGTCTATTCTTTTGAAACTTTGGGGACGCAAGCCCTGGAAGAATTATTGTTGTATACCGAGGGTAAGTAACAATGTTAGGGATGTGTACAAATCTGGAGACGTATTTTTGAATCATGCGAATTCCAAACCAAATTCGCAAGATTCGAAAACGAATACCTAAAATCACTATTTTTGAAAATTCATTCCGTGAATTCTGCTACGAGTAGTCCTACCCACTCGTTTTTTGATTCGATTCGTTTTCTACTAGTAGAAAGTAAGGAAGAATGACATTGACAAGTATTCTTAAGGTTGACAGATATTTGACATAATACCTTTTTATTTACGTTCGTTAATGAGTTTTTGCTTTATGGTTTATATTTTTTTCTGCGTGAAACATCAATAGTTACAAGATTTTAATTTAATAGCAACACCTATTTCGAGTTATTCAAAAATGCGTAAAATTGGAAGTTATAGAAACTATTTTCATGCACGAATTGTTTTCGTGTTCGAATTCAAGATTCATTTCTAATGCTTCAAAAATACGTCTCCTGGCAAATAGTTCAGCATTCGAACCTATTACGCATCGCAAATTTTCGCATTAGACTGATTTTCTACCAAAGATGATTCTGAGAGGTTAAAAAAACCGGCCAGGTTTAAGGAGGGTTTCTTACCATTATCTATAATATTCTGTGAACATTTCAAACGTCTACCTGTTGCCGTTATTAATATCGAGACAAAAACAGCAAAAAAATTACGTTTGTTATATGGGAGCCCCAATTTAACTAACAAACTATTTATTTTATTTTGTTTTTAGTATTTGTTGTTATAGTTGTATAATACATCAAATATAGCATGGCAACAGAAATACATCATCTGTGAAAATTTCAACTGTCTAGCTATCACGGTTAATGAGTTACAGCCAGACAGACAGACAGACAGTGGAGTATTAGTAATAGAGTCCCGATTTACCCTTTGGGTACGGAACCCCAAAAACATTAAACTATTGGAGTACTATGGAATTTGAATGAAATACTGGCTAGAGGATATGGATTCAACTGAGGCAACGAGGCCGCGAGGCCATTAGAGGGAAAAACTTGCCTTACTAAGATAAAACTCTAGATCTAAAAACATCGCAGCAATATATCTTTAAACTATCTTTTTTGCGGATACATTTCGGAGACTGTGCAATGGAACTGCACATTATAATATCTTAAATTTTTAACAACTAGACGAGGAGAGCCACAGAGAATACACACTTTCTTAGTTTTGAAATTCCAAAAAATCTAACAAAGCACTTTAATTTTTTTGGTGCGAATTACCAATAGTGCTTTATCGGTGGCTGAGTTTTGATCCTCTAATATATTAAAGCCTAAGCCAACACGCAAAGAAGAAGAAGAACTTGTCAATTAGCTGTATTCGTACACCTTGCACGTGAAATAGACATGAATAAGTAGAAAAGTGGATTACTAACTACTAATAAATAAATGAATCAATATGGAAAACATCACATACATTGTTCTGATTCTATGGTGAGTAGCCGAAGCACTTGTGTTACAGAAATCAGAAACAATGATGTTACCACAGAACCCAGACCCGAGACAATATAGAAAAGTGATTCTTCTACATTGACCGACCGGGAATCGAACCCGTTAGAAGTCCCCTCAGAGATAGCGACACCGAATTCGGTATTCTCACCTCTCGACTACGGAGGTTTATGTATAAAGAATGCCTAATATACGTCCCACTGCAGAACACAGGCCTCACCTCAAATATGAGGTGGTAAATTAGCCCGATGGGCGTAATGGCGCGGTTGAACGCAAATGGCCCATGGTTCGGTTCGGCTACGGTTCAGATCAATCAGCCCCGTGGATGGACGGAGAATGTATAAATATTTATAGGTTAAGATTAAACATTATTTATTTGTTTTTAAATAATTTAACGTAATTGTGTTTTAGGGAACGTACATTTTTAAAGGTGTGAACTTCAATCAAGCTTTCCATATGTGGACGAAGGAAATGGAATACGGCATTGTGGTTATGAAAGTCGAGATGGTAAAAGGTTTGGAAACTGTTCTCTGCTCTGAAAGCATCATCTTGGTGACTCCTTGAACTTCACCATTCAACAATTCCATTTTATTTAAGTACCATCAATCTAGTAGTCAGACTTTCATTGCACCTAGATTTTTAAGAATCCATGTTATGTACTTTAACATCAATAGTAGAAGAATTTTAGAAAAGATCCGCATTGCAAAACATTCCTTAATTGTCTGACAAAATCACTGCCTGGCAAAATTCACTATTTGGTACCTCTTAACTCAAAGAGAGGTCAAAGTCACTCTTTTTAAGGCGATAAGGCATCATGTTCCACTTCAGGCACTGGATCCATACCCACTTACAAGGGTCCACAAACAGCTTCTTTATCTAAACCAGGATTGTATTACTAACTTAGTTCTTAATTTTTATTTTTTACTAACCAAACTGTATTTACCTTGTCTGAAATAAATAAAGTGATTGATGATGATTGAAAGATGTTCATTCTTTACTTCAAGAACGTGACAGTTTATTGGTGAGTGGCGCATAATTATATCAATGTTACAGTCATAGTGATTAAATAGCTATTATACATAATGACTGGTCATTATATATAATAGCATAGTTGACTTGACAATGTGATAAATTAATCAATTTATCCGGATATTATTCATAATAGCTAGTCAAAGTTAGCTAAAGTAATAAATACGGTCTAACCATTGACTTAGAAATCAATATAGACTGGCTATCCCGTACAAATGACAGATAAATTTTTTATTCCATTTGCAACGCCGCTAGTGTTTGACCCCAGAACTAATTTTGACGTATATAGCGGTAGGTCATGTCGGTTCAACTATATTTAACATCGGATTTTGAAACATACCGTGTGAGGACGGCCGTAAAGAATACACTTCTACATCGCCAACAGAAGGGTAAGAGGCGACTAGTTCCTGTAGTATGAGACGAGCAGTAAAGTTTTATCGATAATTTTTAAACAAACTTTCGTTCATACACACTTAAACTAGGCTTACGACTGGCTGCATTCATTAGTTGTAAAAGTTTTGGCTGTGGTTCTGAATCGAGTCTGAAATATTTAAAAAAACAGTCAGAACTGAGTCCACTAGGTAGACAAAAAAAAGACCATGGACCACAGACCATCTATCTATTAAACTGTAATTATTTTAGTAACAACATCTATCAAAGTCATTTATCCAACGTTCGTTATATTTCATTTATATAATAATATTGCTACATATATCGTTGGGTATTCTTAAAGCAAATTGAAATATTATTTTATAATCTTTACCTATACCTACTTGTTTTATCACATTATCCAAGTCTTCGAAGATATTATATAAAATTGCTAGTTAATGTGATTAATTCTGTGTCAAATATCACTTTATCTAAATTGAGTAGACATTATAAATAATGGCTAGATAAAATATCCGGATTTATTACTTTGGCTGTAACATCACTGCTACACTGCCATGTGCTGCAGCTAAATACCATTTAAGCGCACCAGGAATAAAATCAGTCTATTCGATATTGTAGTTTTGTATTACGCCGTTGTCTGCACACCTTCATCAGAAATAGAATCGCTTAGATCAATCTTGCCAATCGAGACTCCTAGCTTTTTTTATACAGGGTGCGATAAGCCAGACGAGAGAATCACAAAATAAAAACTGTCTTCACAAACTAAAAAGCTAAAAATAATATTTAACATAAGTACCTAATCAGTAAAGAATACACTTTCCCACCGCCAACAGGAGGCGTGTCGTAAGAGGCGACTAATTCCTGTAGCACGAGACGGGCAGCAGCGTCTGCTTGCGAAATCTTATAAAAGCCAAGCGCCAAGCGTGGCGAGTATTGGCAATCCCCCCCGATGTTGGGTCATTGGGGGAGGCCTGTGTTCAGCAGTGGACTTTCTATGGCTGAAATGATGATGATGATGATGACCTAATCAGTAACTTTTGGAGTCGGGGCATGCGAAAACATTCAAACTCTCATCGGTTGGCACCGACTCAAAAAGTATCTGATTAGGTACTTATGTGTTAATATTATTTTTAGCTGCTTAGTTTCTGAAGTCGGTTTTTATTTTTTTTAATTAAATTTACATATTTCATCTATTTTTAGTCATTCATCATCATTTCAGCCACAGGACGTCCACTGCTAAACAAAAGCCTCCCCCAATGACTTATCATCGGGAGGGATTGCCAATACTCGCCACACCTGGCAGGCGGATTGGCGACCGCAGTTTTTTATAAGATTTCGCATGAATACGCTGCCGCCCGTCTCGTCTTACAGAAATTAGTCGCTTCTTACGACACGCCTCTTGTTGGCGGTGGGGAAGTGTATTCTTTACGGCCGTCCCCACACGGCATACATATGCGTTGTTTATTTTTAGTGATAAATCCTAATCAAAACAAATCATAAGAATACAAACAAAAGTTAACTACTGAACGACGATTTCATCCCCTATTTTTCCACCCTTAGGGGTGAAATTGTTTCCGCAAATTCGTTATAGTATCTTTGAAGTATGAACTATTCGATAAAAAAAGAATTATCAAAATCGGTTTACATTTGTCGAAGATATTGGGTAACATAGGTTCAAGAACCACTAACCAAAACATTATCTGAGCTTAAATTTTCTCAAAGCGCCCTCTGAAGTATGGTCTACCAAAGAAATAAAATATGAAATTGATTCATAATTGGTGGAGTAATCGCGTAACATACATACAAAAAAACATACCGTTGAAATGAGAACCTCCTCCTTTTTTGAAGTCGGTTGAAAAACAGCTTTCTATCCAAAATAATAATTTACCACTACGGTAATGTATGGGGATTGACATTTATTACTTCCTAAAGACAGGGTGGACCGATGTTAAACTGTTGCCACTTACGTGGTTCTAAAATGATCCTCTTTAAACTGAAAGTGATGTAGTCGGCTGTCGGCTGTCTTCGGGACTGAAGGTACCCACGTTAAAATTAGGAAAATAATAAGTTTTATCGTGTCAACTAAGACAGAAGCACAACTAAAAAAAGTTTATTTCATGTCTCACGTAAATTGAAAATATGTTAAATAAGAAACTCGTTCGCATTATTTTAAAAAAATTGTTTCCTCACTCTCAACGCTTGGCATAATACGAGTATTCCAACGCATGTCTGTTGCTGTCAGTGTGTCATGTATGGCAAACGCGTAGGGCGATTTGTTCTGACAGCCGTATTTTTAAGTTACTATTTAAATAAATTATGGAGAATTGTTATTTTTTTGTGTTGCTGCACTTGCTGCATTGGAACCATAGTAAAAGGCGTCTACTCTAATGGGTAGATTAACATGTATAAGTGACTCCTTCGTTCACCCTGTATAAACTTTCCGAAAAGAAATCCCAACAAATAAATAAAAGAAAACTCTAAATGTGATTCCAAGCCGACTTACAACCCAATTTGCTTTTTAACATCAGGTACAATAAACGACAGACTTTTCACCTAGACTTTTATAGATCCTCCATTGCCTATATCGTGATATTTAGGAGCTAACAAAACTGAAGGTTGATAAGGATAGAAATACAATCAATCTGACTGTCAGAAAGAGAGGGTAGATGCTGTAACTCTTCCTCGGATGAAAACATCTCAGTAACATCGGATTGGTAATTTGCATTCAGCTGGTCGCTCCGCTGTGGAATTGTTTTTATTGTTCAGATAAGGTACGCTTCTTTACGTTTTAGGTGGCCTGTTATGGTCATGGCATTAGATACCTACTTTGCAAATGTTTGTGTGATGGATGAGCACACGGAGCACATACCCTATAGAGTAGAAATGTCATAAGATTTGTTCGAAGAAATTTTCCGCCATTTTTTAATCTGTATCTGTACTTTTTTGTTTGGGCGAGAGTTGACAGGACTTGTCATTTCATACTTAAATGTAAGTGAAAAATCACTTACTTGTTTCAGAGAAAGATGGTTCGTATTGCTGCTCTAGGGTTTGTACTCGATAGATGAGCACGAGCATCTGTATGTAAGTGATGGATGTTTATAAAAGTATTTATGTATGGTTATCCATTACTAGTCACCATTATACAAGCTTTGCTTACTTTGGGCTAAATAATTGGTGTGATTATAAAACCAATAAAACCAATAAAACCAATTTATTTCTGTAAATAGGCCTAAATTAAGCTCTTTTACACGTCCCAGTATATTTTTTTACCCTACCACTGCTTCGGGACAATATTGTGGGCTAGTGCCGAGAAGAAGCAGCGCAAGAAACTCGGTCACTATTGTCAGCCTCTTTTTAAATAGTGTGTTTACATTACAAGATAAAATGAACCTGTGCGAGCACGGCAGTATTTAATTCCATACATTTTTATTATTTAAATAGTCATTTACAGTGTAATAACCTTTTTTCATTAAAATCATCTTGACATGCGATTTAAATTCATACATAGGCAGTTCAGCAATGGACTGTGGTAATTTGTTAAAAAAGCGAATACATTTTCCCATAAACGAATTACCCACTTTATGCAGTCTGAAATTTGGAACGGCAAGTTTATCTTTATTCCGGGTATTAATATTATGCATGTCACTCTTTTTAGGAAATAGATGCAGGTTTTTGCGAATATACATGATATTTTCATAAATGAATTGAGAAGCCACTGTTAGTATATTAATTTCCTTGAACAGTTCCTTCAACGAGTCTCGGGGTCTGAGGTCGTACAGCTCTCTTTTGTAGCACAAAAATAGATTCAATATCTGCTGCTGAGCCCCATAATAATATTCCATATGACATTATACTGTGAAAATAGCTAAAGTACACCAATCTTGCCGTTCCAACATCAGTCAACTGTCTTATCTTTCTCACGGCATAAGCAGCTGAACTAAGTCTTCCCGATAGAGTCTCAATATGAGCACCCCATTGCAAACGGGAATCTAAAGTGATTCCTAAAAAGGTAGTGGAACTAGATGTATCTAGCAGTTCATATTTTACAGTTATATGTGTTGGGACCAGTTTTACGTTCGGCATGGTGAATTTAATACATTTTGTTTTATTTGCATATATATGAAAACAATTTATATTTATATTTTTTTAAAACACGTAATATTTTACTTCGCTAAAAACTTAAACTATCACCGATGGGGCTTGTAAACAGCCGACACAGGGCACGGGGTAAGTCACCGGAGACCCAATTCAAGGTGGGTGGTGTAAACATGGGATTAAGTTTATACCAACTTTGAATAGGGTCACTTACCCGACTCAAAACAACATTTTTTTATATTTTTTTACACTACAACAAAAATGTGTCTAGCTTAAATCATAAACACAAAAGTGTCCTGGATTTTCGATTGATTCGAGTCAATGGAGAAACACAAGCAAAGCTAATATCAAATGGCACCAGGGTGTTTCGTCTTGTCAACCGCTGTCAACGAATGTACATGCAAATTTCTTTTTTTCTGTTTTTGCAAGTATGGTTCAAGTTTGACTTGACACACGCTTGATAACTTATCATAATCTTTATCGTAGTGGTTATTTGATCAGTCGCAACAATGACAGAAGCATTGATAAAATAATCACACGGACAAGACTAAACACGTAATGCGACACCTATTGGAAAAAATGTGCAGTATGGTTTGCCACAAACTTTTTTTTTTTTTTTCAGAATTGTTTCGGTTCAGTGTGTGATAAGAAACGTCGAAAATTCAGTATCTGGTACATCGTATCACAATAATGTTATTTCGAGACCATGAAAATTGTTCTGTTGTCTGACGCCATATTTGGTTAATTTTGTTTAAAAAAATAAAAGTGTCGAATCCACTATCCTCAGCAAGAATGCTCTCCTCATTCCCGACGTCTCGTAATGAAATTGCTGCAACATTGGCCCATTTAATCTAGACATGCCTGCGTGCCTAGACAGTCGGCATCCTTTAAAATACTCATGCAACTCAATTAGTATCCAACTCTGTCACTGTAACAAGAATAATTCGGGCAGATAGAATTTCTGATTGCGATATTATTGCGGTGAGTTGGAGGATTAGTAGCATAAATTATTGTTAGCCAATAGATACATAACAAAAATGTATCTATTTTTTTTTTTTTTTTTTTTTTTTACGATATGAAAAGGTATTGAATAACGAAATTGAATTACTGTTAATTTGTAGTACTATTTTTGTAGTTTTTTTTAACTTTTTTATGATTTGGTACCAAATTTTTTTTTTTACTAGGCTTTAGAAGTCCACTGCGGGACATAGCGCTACAGCGAAAGTGACATAGCGGCTCAAGGCGTCAAGGTGTTAATAAAATCGATCTATCACGAAACTGCCTTGTTCAAACTGGATAATAATTAAATGAGGCTAACATTGATATGAAACTCTATCTAATAAAATAAAAACCAGATAAGTTCATACTCATTTATTCAGTATAAAGGCCCGCTTCCGGGTACTTATACATGTCCCAAAATATAACTTATACGCCACATATGTCATGCATTTCTGTGTGTGTGTGTGTGTGTGTGTGTGTGTGTGTGTGTGAGAGAGTGTGTGTGTGTGGTGTGTGTGTATTTGTGTGTGTGTGTGAGTGAGTGTGTGTGTGTGTGTGTGTGTGTGTGTGTGTGTGTGTGTGTGTGTGTGTGTGTGTGTGTGTGTGTGTGTGTGTGTGTTAGTAGTATTACCTACCAGCCCTACAAGAGTTGGATTGGTGCCAAGTACGCACCAATCCATACATACGCTGTTGTAGTTAGAAAGCAGCTTCGGTCTAACGGGGGTTAGACAATAACTCTTCCGCTTCGTTGTAACTCGGAGCCATTCCGTTACCTTTGCTCTGGCAATGATTGGGTGACTAGTTTTAATCACACTTAGCAACGACTTTATTATAGATAAACGGGTATAAGTAGTCACCGTGTACCACCACCACCGTAGTTACCAAATGAGGTAGATATTGAGGGTGTCAAGACCTTGAATGTTCGCTTCGTCAGCATATCTTTATAGCTATCGGACTTTATAACTGATGTATGTGTTGATATAACCGCTTTTAGTATATATAGCTTGCGCACACTCAAAACCTCACTCTCGGCGTAAACCAGGTTTGTAGGGTAACACCGGGGCTTATTTAGCATGACCTTGAGTACGGCCCTTATATTATGCTCAGCAGTGATATTGGCCTGTAGTTCTGCGGTACATCTCTCGGCCCAACTTTATGAATTGGGGTAACTGCTGCTGTTTTCCAACAATCAGGGAACGTGCCGCTGGATAAACTGAGGTTGAAGACGTGGGTGAGGGGTACCGTAATGTGATCTCGATTCTGCTTCAGGAACAAGGTTGTGATCCCGTCAATTCCAAGAGCGCTATCGTTTTTTAATGTAAGAATCAGTGAGTCTACTTTCTGTGCATCAGTTGGAAAAAGAAATATGGATTCTACTGGTGATATATTAGTAAGCACTGATTTTGTCAATGACTCTTGGGATACTTTCAGCCTTGAGAGCGTGCCATCAGCCAGTGTCTCACCTAATGTCGAAAAATATTTGCTACATTTTGAAAGTTAATCCTTTGCCGTATTAGAAAGAGTGAGTAATTCAGTCGGATCAGTCTTCTTTTTGTTTGTGTGACAAATTTCGTTTACGGTCCTCCACAATTTCTTAGGGTTGTCAATTGTCTTGTAAGAAAGGTGTGTTGCCTGGTTCATACTAAATTATTTATATCATCAGATCATAGTTGTAGGCTCTCTTCTCTACTAGTACTTACACGACCATATTAGAGGCAGCCGGCATTTTAAATTACCTAAGCTTTTCACAAAGAGCTGCTTTGATTTCGATTGTAGGTATACCTACTCGTACTAACTGCAAATGAAGTAGTCAATAGTGAAACTATTGATATTTTTACTAAATGATAGTAACTTATTTATAAAATCAATTTGCCTCATTGAGTCTCATACTGTAGTTTTTTTTAAATAGATCTGTTTTTTCAACTTCGATAGCAATTGGAACTCCGAAAATATACTTTAAAAACAGAGTAGTTAGGAATTTTGATGGAATTATAAATATAATTAGGATGAAAAATGTATTCCTCCTAACAATCACAATTTCTAACTATGTAGTCTGTTTCCAATTTTCATAATTCTGAATCTTTCAATTTCTGTCAGTAGCAATAAACATCTATTATTTGTTTTCCTATAATTTCTCAACCTAACCGTCTTTTAACCCAGATGTTACTGAAACTATTTCTGTCGCGTATCACCGTAATTTTTTGATATTGTTACCTTGATCGATATAATGAACATGAAAAAAATTTTTTTTTTTTTAATCTTTATAACGATAGGTTCCTGTAAAAGGGTTAAACTGTTATTCAAAGACATATATAAGCACAATAATAATTTTTCAATCTTTTTGTTTATTTATACTGATTAATTCAACTAAGGGCCAGTTTCACCACTTGCTGATAAGTTCCAGATAACCTGTCACTTTTTTGACAGGCCACCGAGCCCTTAAAAACTAAGGATAAATTCTAAGGATAAGGATGAAGGATTAATTATTTTAAAAATAATTTAAATATTTGTGTAGGTATTGTAAAATTATGTTTAATGAACTTCGATAAAAATATTATGGAAATTATGTTTACGGATAAAAGCGTAATGAAAAACAACAGTAGGAATTTAAAATATTCACATTAGATACTATTAATTAAAATTTTTTGAAACATGAGTGTTATGAACATCGTCTACAAATTGAATGAATGAAAACTTTAGGAAGAAAATTTTTAGGAAGAGCGATCATTCGGATTACAAATCGGTAGGAAAAAAAAATTCGGGGAAAGAACTTTAGGTGAGCCAATATGGACCCGTTTCGAGAATTCGTGTCTGTGAGCGATCGGTATGAATGCTTCCTTCGAGCGTGCTTTGTATTAAATTTGACTTCTGATACCTATAATTATTATATTATATTATGTGGTATAACCGTTTCATTTTATAAAACTACACTATACTTCCCTCTAATTGCTGCACATTCGGCTTAATTAAATGTAGTTCACAATAATTATTAAAATTGCACAATGATTATCAAGGTCTTATAAATTTGATGTTAAACTAAATATAACAGACATTTAATTACAAACAAAGTTGGTTTTGAAAGGTACGATTAACACAGTGTGACAAAACTGAAATAGAATTTAATAGCAACGGTGACAATAAACCTTAATAATCTGGCGTTAAACACTGCCCTTTGGACAAGCTGTGGTTTCATCAGCGCGACTCAAATTTTCTTCTAGAAATGAGTTCTTATTTCGACGACATTATATAAATATTACAAATTCTTCTAACCAAATCAGGGGTTATACTATGGCAACTGTATACTTCAGAAGTTCTACTATTACAATAAAAACGTTTTTGTTCTCTTGGCCAAAGACCAAGAGCTCTTAAAACAAATATTACTTTAATCTTATTTTATGTTTTATTTATGTATTGTTTGAAGTAAAAACAACAGTGCTTATAAAGGACTACATTGCAAAAGGGTGCCAAATTAAAAAAATAAGATCTAGGGAATAATATTAAGAAGCGTATTAATCGTTATTATTTTTAATAATCATATGTTACGAAAAAAAAAACTTTAAAATATCCGAAAATAAAGTTAATGGAGAGATTACGAAAGGCCGGCCGGTCATTTATCAGATTCGTAGCTACGGCGAGCCTACAAGGACCTTACACAGTGCACATACGATGCAATTTTTTCATGAATGAGTTACATTAAACACGCTTTCGATTTTTAACAGCAGATAAGTATAATTAAATGTGAAATGTTTTTTTGTTTTTTGCATAGTTCGATCAAGTTACTAATTCTGAGCCATTCCTCAAGATTTGGTACCCCTTTGCAATGTAACCCTGTATAGGTACTCTTTAGAATTTATGGTTACGCCTCAAAGGCAAGCGCTACAATACTAAACTCCAAACTACTATCATCCTTTATTATAGTCAAGCTTATCCTAATCAGAGAAGAGAGAATCAGAGAAGACGGAATAAAAAGAAATCTAACGTGGTCAAACCGAGTATTTTCATAAGTAAACAAATAAAAAAGGAATACCTAATTATTTCTCACAATCCTCAAAAAACAGTCGTATAATTACACCAGTGGCAATAAACCATAATAATCTCGGGCTAAACACTGCCTGAGGATAAGCCGCGGCTTCACCATTGCGATTGTTTACACCGAATTTACTCTGGAATTGTACACTTTAGACGTTTGATTCGAACCTCTATAAATATATTTTTTTACTCAGTTTTTTTTTTAGATCGCAGACGGCTATGATTGTTTTCTTTCTAATAGGATTTATAAATGATTAGCTGTTGCCCGTGACTTCGGTCGCGTGCTCTTCAGTTTATTAATAAAATTAAATTTTCTGCGCATCTCTCTTATTTTTTCTTTCAAAAAACCTTTTCCTGGCAATAAATAACACAACAAAAAAGAATTTTAATAGCTAGTAAGTATATATATATATAAGTATATAGTAGCTACCTAATTTGTTCTATCCGTTCACGCGTGATGCGATAACCAAGTAATATAGAGATTTATTTTCAACCGACTTCAAAAAAGGAGGAGGTTCTCAATTCGACTGTATGTTTTTATTTGTATGTATGTTACGCGATTACTCCGCCAATTATGAATCGATTTTAATGATTCTTTTTTTTGTTAGATCATACTTCAGAGATGGTCCCATATAAATTTTATCGAAATTGATTTAAAACTTTTTGAGAAAATCAACAAATATATACCCAGATAATATTTTGGCTGTGGTTCTTATTACCTATCTTCGACAAATATGAGCTGATTTTGATGATTTTTGTTTTATTAAATAGCTTATACTTCAAAGATGCTATGACAAAAGTTTGCAAAATAAAAATCACCCTAAGGGTAGGAAAATAGGGCATGAAATGGGTGTTCAGTAGTTAGATTAGGATTTATCACTAAAAATAGATGAAATAAGTAAATTTTATTAAAAAAATTAAACCGACTTCAAAACACTAAAATGCTAAAAATAATCCTAACACTTAAGTACCTAATCAGTTACTTTTGGAGTCGGTGCCAGCCGATGAGAGATTCAATGTTTTTGTTTGCACCGACTCCAAAATTAACTGATTAGGTACTTAAGTGTTAGGATTATTTTTAGCATTTTAGTGTTTTGAAGTCGGTTTTATTTTTTTTAATTATATATAGATTTTACAATTAGTTCTAACAACTAGTAGATTAACAATTCATTTTGATTTTAATAAGGTAAGAGTTAGATCATAGTTGTACTCTGCCTACAAGTGTAAAGATTTTTAGGATTTTAATGTACTAAAATCTAGCATTCGGATATTCATTAAGCACCTAATCTATTGATCGTGTAGGTAGCCAATGGCTATCTAGTTAGACATAACCAAGACCCTCTGTTTGTAGATATTTGCATTGGTTCAATCCGTATGTAGTAATTTTGAGATTTGATAGTAATTTTTGGTCGCAGAAGATAATAAATTATGAGGTTGGTACTAGAACCAGAGGGCCAATTCCCGTAATTTGACAATAGTCGCAATCCGGTGTCGATCCGCTCCCAGTAACATTACGATCCCAAACGGTATTCTAGTAAACTCAAAAAATGCTATTATAGTTCGTAATGCAACTGAAAATGAAAGAAACCAAAATTAGATATTTTTTTGCTCTGTTTTTAGTCTTATTGGGATAGTTTTAATGTTACGTCAAATTGAAAGTTTACGAGAATACCGTTTGTGATAGTAATGTTACTGGGACCGGATCGACACCGGATTGCGACAATTGTCAAATTACGGGAATTGGGCCTCAGGGCATCTACACATAAGTTTTACTTAAATAATCACACCAATCAAGTCACTTGATTAATATGATTATCTTATTAGAATAACTTTTTATAATTTTAAAATCTATTTCAGTTTATTATTACAACTAATTTCCATACAACATAACATGACGTAAAATCAAACAAACATAATGTGTAACAAAAATACTCAAAGTGAAACAAACTTTATTCCAACACATTACAAATGAATACAAAGAAAAAACTCAAGAAAACACTCAAAGTGGAACAGAGCCTTTTGCAAACTTAATAATTAGCGAGCTCGGTCCGAGGGAATCTCTTAATGTAATTATTCATGAAATTCTGTAATTATCGTGAGTCAGCCAAAGCAGAAAGTGCTGATAAGCTCTAGGGAGCCGAGGCGATACCCACGAATCGTTTCAACTGACTTTGCACAGATCTATTTGTTGGTTTCTGTGTTGTGGAAATAATCGGAAATAGCTTGAGATAAACTAACATTTAGGCACAGAACAATTACACATACAAACAGAGGCCCAATTCCCGTAATTTGACAATAGTCGCAATCCGGTGTCGATCCGCTCCCAGTAACATTACGATCCCAAACGGTATTCTCCTAAACCTAAAAAATTCAATTATAGTTCGTAATGCAACTGAAAATGGAAGAAACCAAAATTAGATTTTTTTTGCTCTGTTTTTAGTCATATTGGGATAGTTTTAATAATTTTACGTCAAATTGAAAGTTTACGAGAATACCGTTTGTGATAGTAATGTTACTGGGACCGGATTGCGACAATTGTCAAATTACGGGAATTGGGCCTCAGGTCTAACGCGATAAATAAAGTTGAAAATCGCGAATAATTAAAAGTGACTAGAATATTTATTTACTTATTTGGCACACAAAAATAATTTTAGGTTACAGCAAGAGGAAGTGAGAAAATAATTATACCAAAAAAGGTCTCCCACTCAGTACTTGTCGTGGCAACTTATGGCCGCCACGTCAGTGGTACTCTGCGGGGGCCATAATCACTATCTATGGCGGGAGCTGTCGGTTCATTTGGGGGTCTTTTAAAACGCTAAATAGAATGTGAGCAGTGTGGTATTTATGTCAAACTCTTCATTGAAGGCTGAACAAACAAAACAAGTTTGCGGTTATTTTTTTTATTTTTATACTTCATTGAATTTGCCACGTACCGGCAAGGGCAGCGTAGGAAGTCCACCTACAAGGCAGACAGACGACCTGGTAAAGGTTGCAGGAAGCCGCTGGATGCGAGCCGCTTTCAACCGGCCAATTTGGAAGTCACTGGGGGAGGCCTTGTTTATCAGTGGACTTTCTATGGCTGAAATGATGATGATGATGATGATTGAATTTAGGGCTTTTGTTCACGTGGATATGCCAAGCCCCATTGTATCTTCTTAATTATAAACTTAGAAGGTGAACTTTGACGCCCTCTCGAAACACTCTGACAGTAGTTCAAGCCCGAGCATTCCGAGATTTCATGTACATAAGCCATGTCTATGTACCTATGCTTAACTCTTAATACTTACCTATTCTAATTATTTATTCTGTAATTATACCTTGTGTCCAAATGATCATACGAAAGTCATCAAGTATGAGCAATATGCTGAGGTTGTAGGGGCAAGGATGAGGTTTAGAGCAGTTTTCGTAAAAAAAAAAACAATACCAGATGTCCTATAATTTTTTTATTTATTTTTAAAAACTTTAGCTCTCTTTCTCTAAAGCTATTAATGTGTCATGACCCGATATTAATACCTTATTACTTACTTACTTTATTAATACCTTGTGTGTAGCAACAAGATCATCCTAAATTTCTCTTCTTCTAAATCTTTAAAGTCATTTTGATTTTAAAACAATTTAGTCTATTAAATTTCTTTTGGAGAAAGATGCCTTTGATGTCTCATTATAAAATGATCGTAAATCGTGTCGCTAATTAAATGTTCAATTAATTAACCACCGAACAGCTCGTCTTTTGGGGTTGTCAAAGTGGAAAATTTCTGGTAAGTGACGAAGCAGAAGAGATATGTTGCTTTGATTAATATTATGTGGTTAATTGTGAATTAGTGTTGGCAATTTATAGTCGAATATCGATAGATATACTATAAATGTCTATCGATAGATATACTATAAATGTCTATCGATAGTATGACTATTGAGTACTATTGTACGATTATTCTTACGGTAAGATTTTAACTCTATTTACTTTAACTACTTCTACTACTACTTTTCAAAATCAGCTGTTGCAGACAAAATTGGACATTTGACTGTTGCTATGGACGCCACATTAAATCATTATCGTTGCTACGTGCCTGCGGTAGCAACTTTTTCTATGGGACCAACATAGGACTCTAAAAAAAAAATACTTCATACAAACTGATGTCCGCTGGTTGGCGGCTTACTATGGGGAAGTGTTTTTTTTTGCGATTTGTATGTTGGTCCCATAGAAAAAGTTATTGTATTTAAGCACTAGAATTAGCCCCTAGGAGGTTGTTGATGTTTTACAAATAACCCTGTACAGTATCGATACCATCAATTGTTTTTGACAGTCAATAGTTTACAAATTTTCTTTGTACTAATTGCTATCGAAGTTTTGAAAAACAATAGGTTAATACTATTGATATACCTATATTAATAGTATTGACGTGAACTACGCAATCGGTACTCTCGATGGTATCGATACTGATGATGATACTATCGATGGAGTAGCCGATTTTTTATTTTAGCTATCTATCGATATAACATATCGATAGAACAAACTATCGATTTTTTCGGCAACACTACAGTGAATTAGGCTGCTGCAATATTTTAGCAGTCGGTTGATCTATTTCACATTATGTTCTTCTTTTTATCAAACTTTTATAAGCTTTACTTGTTACTATCTATGTAATAAAATCTTGATTGTTATAAGTATATAGGTTTCCGTAGATAAGGAATGGTAGTTTCGCCATGCCCGTCCGTCTGTTTGTCCACGGCTTAGCTCAGAGACTCTTTGTACTAGAAATATGTAATTTAGCAAGGGTATACACATCAATAAAGCCAACATAAAATATAATTGCAAAAAAACATCTCTTACGTAATGCTGAAGATGTTTTTTTGTTATGCCATGGTGTCATTGGCAATCATCATCATCATCATTTCAGCCATAGGACGTCCACTGCTGAACATAGGCCTACCCCAGTGACTTCCAGATTGGCCGGTTGAAAGCGGCTCGCATCCAGCGGCTTCCCGCAACCTTTACCAGGTCGTCTGTCCACCTTGTAGGTGGACGTCCTACGCTGCGCTTGCCGGTACGTGGCCTCCATTCCAGAACCTTTCTGCCCCATCGGCCGTCAGTTCTACGTGCTATGTGCCCCGCCCACTGCCACTTCAGCTTGCTTATCCGTTGGGCTATGTCAGCAACTTTTGTTCGTCGTCGTCGTTGGCAAGGTCGGTTAAAAATATTGTGGGTGTGTAAAAGGAATTTTTAGATACAGATATTTGTTTCCATAATATTAAGCTTAAAAGTACTTATTTTTTTAGAGTAGTGTTTCGTCCCCCTGCCAGCTAATATAATGGTAATTATAGTCTAACAGGCAAGTCATGGCGGAGGTCATTCCCAAACTTTTTGGCTATATAATAATAATAAATTGTTTTCACAATCACACCAATTATCTACTCCCAAACTAAGCAAGCTCTGAGTTGGGAGCTCTACTCTCGAAATTGTTGACAAATATGTCTACTTAGGACAAGTGATTCAGTTGGGTATATCCAATTTTAAGAAAGAGGTCAATTGTCGAATCCAACTCGGCTGGGCAGCGTTCGGGAAATTACACAACGTCTTCTCGTCCAATATACCTCAGTGTCTAAAGACGAAAGTCTACAACCAGTGTGTGTTACCAGTGATGACATATAGAACTGAAACGTGGCCTCTCACTATGGGCCTCATAAGAAAGCTCAAGGTCGCACAGCGTGCTATGGACAGGGCTATGCTCGGTGTTTTCTTGCGAGATCGAATCAGAAATGAGGAGATTCGTAAACGAACAAAAGTCGCTGACATAGCCTAACGAATTAGCAAGCTGAAGTGGCAGTGGGCGGGGCACATAGCACGTAGAACTGATGGCCGATGGGGCAGAAAGGTTCTAGAATGGAGGCCACGTACCGGCAAGCGCAGCGTATTACGTCTACTCACAAGGTGGTCAGACGACCTGGTAAGGGTCGCAGGAAGACGCTGGATGCAGGCCGCTTCCAACCGGCCAATCTGGAAGTCAATGGGGGAGGCCTATGGAATGATAATTATGATGAAACTAAGCAAAGCTTGTACTATGGCGGCTAGATAACGGATAAACATACTTATCTACTGCTAAATATCTACAACTTTGGTACAAACGCTCGTGCTCATCACACAAACATTTGCCCCTAGCGGGATTTAAACTCGCAACCGCTGGCTTTGTAGTCCGGACCGCGAACCACTACACTAGACGGTCGACATATGAATGTAGTTCCATTTTGCACCTAGGTACAAATGTGAGCCAATTTAGAAAACGTTTTCTAATTTGACCAAACTGGGAATCGAACCCGGGACTACTTTATTACGTTTAAGGCGAATTACAAATAAATATTGGACGGCATTTCAACTGCATATATATTTCAACGTGATACCTCTACGCGTTACAAGTAAAAATGTTTGTCTGTCTGTCTGTATGTCTCTGTTGACAGACAGACAGACAGATAATCCGACAACCTCATCTAATAAGTTCTTTTTATCACTCTCAAAAGATTGTACCACCTTTGTAGCGATTATCCGGATTGATTTTCCGGGTGAAATGAAGTCATCTAAGCAATTAGCCGGGTAAACAGGATGTAATACACTGGAAGACAGAATGGGAGTTGGATTTTTAGTAGGAAGACCATACGTTTTAGAAAATGAAGGACTTGCAACCTACAACCGACTTCAAATAATAAAGGAGTACCTAAGTAATCGTTTAGACTTTATATAATATATATTTTTTATGATATTATTTAGATATAATTACCTAAACTAAAAATTGTGTTTTCTTTACAAACTAAAGGCGTGGTAGTTAAAATAATCTAACCCATGGTTTATCATAATTTACATGACGACCTAATTAGTGTTGTGGCTCGGAAATTCACCTTTAATGCAAAAGGTTCGATTCCCGGTGCATGCAAAATGATCTTTTCTAAATTGTCTTGGATCCGTGTGCTGAAAATCATCATCGTCATTTCAGCTGTCGGACGTCCACTGCTGAACATAGGCCTCCCCTAATGACTTCTATCGTCGGCGGGGATTGCCAATACTCGCCACGCTTGGCAGGCGAGCGCAGTTTTTTATATAACGCAGACGCTGCTGCCTGTCTCGTGATACAGTAATTAGTCGCCTCTTACGACACACCTCCTGTTGGCGGTGGGAAAGTGTATTTTTTACGGCCGTCTCCCGGAACAGTGCTGAGAGTCACTCCTGAGAAAATACAATTCCTTACATTTAGGGTGTTTTCTGGCACATAAATTAGTTTATAAAAAGAAATTTTTTTTTAATATTCCATAACGTTAACAAGTACATAATAACACTTACAAACAATGGGTTAGTTTCCTAAAAAAATCTAATTAGTCCATCAGTTGGATCAACACAATATATTGGGCACGTATTTTTTCTTTTCTAAATCAAACAAAAAATTATGAAGATATAGCCCGAAGTTCCGCGTAACGTCACGTCTTGCGACACTTTTTAGCAAGACGTGACGTCACTCCTAAACTTTGATGCGCTTTATCTTCGTCATTTTTTGTTTGATTGACAAAAGACAAAATATGGGTCCAATATTTTTTGATAATCTAACTGACGGACTAAAGAGAATAATCATTTTTTGACCCAGGAAACTAGCCTAATAGACACTCTTTAGTTTTTTTATTTGTAAAATATTAATTACTATCAGCTACTGTTTAATTCATTCAAGTTCCCTCTATCTGGCAGATTCTTACTTGTCACTGTGTTGACATTTCCTCGCACATATCAAGTAGTATTAAGTATGTTTAGTGTATGTATGTACATAACATTTTTATGTATTTTTGTGTATACGTCTATGCCATAAATCCTATTTGTAGCAGATAAATTTAAGAATTATGAGAACTCTGCACCACCTTCCTCTTTCTCTAATGGTTATCCTCTACCTGAAGGTTGTCTGGAAGAGATCGCTATTAGCGATAAGACAGCCTAAATTGTACATCTTTCTGTAAAAATCACGTGTAATTTACTTATATGGTGTGCAATAAAGAGTATCTATCTATCTATCTTGTTACTCTGAAATTTATTTGGCACAACACTCTTGGCCTAATCTTCTTCAAATGTATATTCTGATAGCATTAAAATTATGTTATATAATTATTGTTTGGCCAAATGTTGATGTACTATATGAATCCACAATGGTATACTTATAAGATGGCATAATTTTATTTGGCATAATAACTTTTTAATAATTTCTGTTCATGCCACATGCTATATGAATAAGTATATTATGCGCGATTCAGAAACAAAATCAAATTGCACCTCCTGGAGCCAAGATTATCGAGTTTTGAAATTGTATTTTTGTTTTTGCAGTATTTAAAATATTGGTTGTAAAGTGAAAGTTTTGTGTTTGAGCTGTAGAATCATTGATTTCTGTTGACGTTAACTATTCAAATATAATAAAACATTTAATGACCTAATACTTTTGGGTTTTTTTAAATCGGCTTATATAACCTTCACTTTCCAAATAAAAATAAGCAGAAGCAAAATAAGTAGTTTATAAAAATATTCTTTTTCACGAAAATGTTGAGAGCCTATGTATTTAGAGCCCGCAACTATTCGTTTATCTTAAGTTTTGTGTTTTTATAAAAAAAACTGTCACCCTACGTATATAAATAAAAGCGAAGAGGATTTCCCGGTATTTACGCTGTATCTTCTCGTGTTTGTCATGAGAAGACGGTTATTTTTCGGTAATAGAGATACACATTGCTCCCCCTTTCGGCGTTAGGCAAAAATAAATTATAGCCAACGAAACATCAGTGTACTCGTAACTGATTGCTAAGCAAATATAGGTTTTATGCGAGCACGTAAAACGAAACGATGAACGAGAAAATAAAATTCGTTCGAAATTTAGAATTTTGAATTTTGTATTTTTTGCTTTTTTTTGGTTACGGCTTGCAGGCCAGTTTTAAAGTTAAACTTGTTTTATACTTATAGCTTGGTCGTCTTAAAAAGAAATCCTTTTTATTTAGGATTAAATCCAAGAGTAGCTGTCCATTGTTGGCTGCTTACTGGTTGGAAGTCAAGCAAAAAGAAAACATCATCTACGTAATTATGTTGTATATAGGGTGTTAGGTAAATGGTATATCAAGCCGAAATTAGCCCATGTTAACATATGCATATAAATGCTGTGGTGAAGTCAGAAATTTGATATCATCATTTTTTTATTTTTTTATTTTCATACTAAACTTAATTCTCAGAATCCGATTTGTATAAAAAATATTTTTTAAAGATGTTGATATCAAATTTCTGACTACACCATAGCATTTATATGTATATGTTAACATGGGCTTGTTATACCATTTACCTAACATCCTGTATATTTGTAAATTCTTTAACCACCTACTGCCAACCCAAAGTTGCAACTTACAAGTATCTAGCAACCAGTTTTCTAGTTAGGGGGTGAGATAATAAACCACATACTTTTTAATTTACAAAGAAAATGTTTGCAGTCCAACTTTTAAAAAAATGCTATTTATAAAAAAACACGTTTTTACATGAATTAATTTATTTAACTTAATAGGTTACAATTACTTGGTACTGATAATTAGTATTCAATTATGGTAAAATTCTGGTAAAATATAACAATGTATGTGACAGACGCTGATGCAATGGATACGAGTAATGTATAGTCAAATATGAAGAAGTGCATTGCGTGGAATATAACTGGCCTCGATTGTACCGCGTCCCTTAACTCTGTCAATCGTAATTTTAGTTCCTCGGCTGTAAAAAATTTTATGACTAAGAAAACTTTATTATTTTTATAACAAAAGCAAGCATTGTTTATAGCTAGTACTATTAACATTACACAAAAAAAAACATTATTGAGAATATTAATATTACATACACACGCTCACACATACACGCAAGCACGCACGCACACACATGTGCACACACAAATATACACAGAGATAGAGAAAAACAGAGACACATACTCACATACACAACATAGTTTGTTCATGATTATCATTTCAGCCCTAGGACGCCCACTGCTAAAAATAGCCGCTGCTAACTAATGACTCATATTTTTATTTATTTTATAAATATAATAAATAAATAAATATTGCACAACATCACATACATTGCTCTGATCCTATGATAAGTAGCTTAAGCACTTGTGTTACAGAAATCAGAAGCAACGACGGTACCACAACACCCAGACCCGAGACAATATAGAAAAGTTATTTTCCTACATTAACCGACCGAGAATCGAACCCGGAACCTCAGAGATAGCGACACCAAGTCCGGTATGCTCGCCTCTCGGCTACGGAGGTCGTAAATATTGACCGGTTAGAAGCGGCTTGCATCCAGTGGCTTCCTGCGACCTTTACCATTCCGTCTGTCCACCTTGTAGGTGGACGTCGTACGCTGCTCTTGCCGGTAAGTGGCCTCCATTCTTGTGTCGTTTGTTCAATAATAGGGAAAATAAAAACCTTACTTAATATCTTGTTTGTGACTAAGAAATCTGCTATCTTCACGATCCTTTCGGCCTGTCTATAAGTGTTTTCACAGCACATCAGGATGTAGATCATCAGAGACATGTAGTAAATAAACTGTATTGTATTTGTTATAACTGTCAAATGTCCGTCTGTTCTGCTTCCCTAAAATAATGAAAACATTTAATTTGTTATTCATGAAAAAAGGTCCAACAAACACTTTAAAAAATAATAACTAACTTACGAGCACTCCAAAAATGTATGAGACGTGTACATTAAACAGTGTGACAATAAAAGTTAAAAGCATCACAACGTTGATTAACCCCTGCAAAGATTTGGAAAGAAATTAACCTTTATCATTAACCATAATCAGCTGAATTTATCATTCACTATTAGTTTCCAAATTTTTGGAAAGTGTGATATATATTTTGTTGTGGATTTCTCAAAATTCTGAAGGCAGACCTCACCGAGGGCTTGCGTCTTGTCATAAAACACAAAGCTATGGCCTAGAGACTTATATGTAAGCAAATAAATTGAGATAATATCTTCTTAAAAAGGGAATGTTTTACTACCTTCAATCCAAAACATCTGTTGATATATTCAACTTGCTCCAACATCATCAAATAACATTTTTTGAACAACAAAATTTCAAAATAGCGACATTCGTTCAAATTTTTTATCCTCTTTATTTTAATTTCTGAAGATTTAATATCGTTGCATAGAATTTTCTCATCAAAAACTCCATGCAAAGATTTTTTGCAGTTGTGATAGTCTTCTAAAATATCTCCCATAAATTTCAATCTATTTTTCACTTGAAATATGCAAGATATTTGGTCGGTTACACTGATTACAATAAAAAAAGAATTAAATATATCCAAAATATTCAAAATTGATGCACATGAAAAGCTATTAACGCTAACAGCTTTTACAATAAAATCATTTATGTAAGCAAATAGAAAAACACTGACAATAAAAAATAAAAAAATCGTAATTGTTTTTTTAGTTTCTCTGTAAAATGTTTTGCCAATGATATCATCAACATAATTGTAGATCTTATAGTATCTCACACGGTCTTCACCGGTTCTATACACTATAACAAGGTCTATTATGTAATGCAAATAGCCAATCACAAATAGCATCTGTCCCAAATCTCCGAAATGAATTTTTCTTGTAATCATGTTGTGTGTTTCGATTTTTCCATAAACGAATGAAAGATTTAACAGAGTCGATATTACAATTCTGAGTATCCATTTAGGTACAGAAAACTTCCATTTCAAATCATTATTTTCTCGAACAATTGCACTTAAACCAAAAAGGTTTAGCAAAAGATTTATTACATTTGAAATCTCGTATGCGTCAATCGGATTATTTTCCCCCATGTACGTCATTTTCGTCAGATTTTCCAAAATATTATGTTAGTTCTCATGCTAAAATGGAATGACTTGAGCGAAACAAAAAGCTTTTACTTTAAAATGAATAAAGATAATTATAATATACAGCGTGCTCACATGTATTTTAGTCACACAGCAAATGTTGGTATCAACAGCAACCGATTACATTCTTTCAAATCATTGCCGTTTCATATTCACGAATCCAAACTATGATATCATACTGTTTCGAGTCTGTAAAAGACATTTTAATCTATAATTGTGTGTAATCTATAAGTGCATTTACCTTTTAATGAAACAATTAAGAGAACAATAGTCTCGTGTGGGGACGGCCGTAAAGAACACACTTCCCTAACGCCAGGAGGCGTGTCGTAAGAGGCAACTAATTCCTGTAGCACGAGACGGGCAGCCTCTGCGAAATCTTATAAAAAACTGCGCTCGCCAACCCGCCTGCTAAGCGTGGCGAGTATTGGCAATCCCCCTTAATAAAAGTATTGAGGGAGGCCTATGTTCAGCAGTGAACATCCTATGGCTGTAATAATGATAATTCACGAATCCAAACTTTTTAGTTTACAAATTAACAGTTAACAAATTAGTTTTAATGTATAATGGGCTAGTTTCCTAAAAAAAATCTAATTAGTCCGTCAGTTGGATTAACAGAAAATATTGGACACGTATTTTTTCTTTTCTGAATCAAACAAAAAATGATGAAGATATACCCGTTAAAGTTCCGCGTAACGTCACGCCTTGCGACACTTTATAGCAAGACGTGACGTCACATGCTCACTTTGATGCGCTTTATCTTCGTCATTTTTTGTTTGATTGACAAAAGACAAAATATGGGTCCAATATTTTTTGATAATCTAACTGACGGACTAAATAGAATAATCATTTTTTCACCCAGGAAACTAGCCCATTAGTGCATTAACATTTTGATGAAATGATTGAATCGATTGTTTTAATTTCGTATTGCAAAGCTAAATTGGCAACGGGCAAGACACATTTCTCGCAGAACTACCAACCGTTGTGAAACTAAGATTGTCGAATGCCGACCACGAACTGGAAGACGCAGCGTAGGCAGGCCTCCTACCCGGTGGACTGACGACCTAGTCAAGGTTGCAAGAAGCCGCTGGATGCAAACAACCCAGAGCCGCTTGCTATGGCCTTCTATAGGGGAGGCCTATGTCCAGCTATGGACTTCTAGAGGCTGATGATGGTTAGATGGATTAGATAGACTTGAATCCAGTTTTTTACTGGGCGTATACAGGGTTATTTGTAAAACATCAACATTCTGATGCTCAATCTGATTCTGATCGATTTCATTTCTTTATACAAACTGACGTCAGCTGGTGAATGTTTTTTTTGCGATTTTAATGTTGGTCCCATAGAAATAGTTGTTGTATTTGAGCACCAGAATTATCGCCAAGGAGGTTGTTGATGTTTTACTAATAACCCTGTATACACTATAAATGCCTACTTAAATATACCCGAGCTACACTCACGGTTTTGATTAAGAGTTAAAGTGACTTGCGATCGGGAAGTAAGTACTGAATTTTCTATAAAATAGTAATTTCATGAGGTCAGTATCAAGACAGCGCAAGACTGGCAAACTGCTGGCACATTACTGTTTGCACATCGTGTATTATAATCAGTGATCGGAATAGGTAGATTGATTTGGGGTCAATGATCTCAAACCTTGATGTTAATAATATGGACATGCCTCCGGGATTCCGGAATTTATTGGTATCAGTTTTTGAAAAAAAAGGCATATCCATATTATGCTAGCACTACTAAAGTACATCAAATCAATCTACCTATTCCGATCACTGATTATAATTAGAATAAATAAAGAAATAACTCTAATTTTATAAAAGCACATTGCTTTATATTTTACAGACATTCCTCACATTGCTTTCATGTGTATAGAATCATTGCTTTATGACGTGCACCCGTCATCTTGATGTTCACAAATAAATAAATTGTTTCAATAATCATGTTACTATCATCTAGTCTCAAACAAAGGTTATGAATTATGGTGATTAATTAACAGATAGACGTACTTAAATACTATGACATCCATGACCATAACTGAGGTACGAAATTGTGTTTGAGCTTGCCCCTTGCGGGATTAGAACCCGCGACCGCTGGCTTTGTAGTCCGGAGCATGAACCGCTAGACAAGACAGTCGTATTGATTTGTCGGTACATTAAAAAATGCATTTTATGTCATTTAAATTTTAGAACTTGTATGTTTAATTTGAATGAATAAATTTCAAAGGAATAAATGAATAAATTAATCTAAATACAGTGTAATGAATATCAACTTTTAGAACATACTCTAAAGTACAGTCCAACACTATTACAAACATGAATAACTAATTAGGCATCGCTTTGATTGCTGCCGTGTCATATCTCCTATACTTCCCATTTATGCACGAGTAAAATATTTTACTGCCCATTTCGTTTCCAATTAGCATTATGGTTTAATTTATTGGATTTAGATACAAATAATTTAGTCAATGCGACGAATACGAATATTTATATATCAAATATCAACTAGATTACATGAATTTAAAATACTAGCTGTTGCCTACGACTTGATTCGCGTCACGTGGTCTAAAATTCAGACACCTTCCTTGTACACACAGCAACTGTTACTCATGAATTGATGAATAGCTTAGAAACTCATATTAGAATACAAACAAACAAATAATGCTAGTATTTTTGTAACAACAGTGACAGCCACTGACACATCACTATAGACATGGCTGCCAGCGTTAATTAGTGTACTTTATAGAAGTACATATTGAAAGTATTCTTTACATAGTTTTCTACCTTGCTTTGGGTTTCATCACGTTCATCATTTCAGCCATTTATGACGTCCACTGTAGAACAAAGGCAAGTGACTTCTATTAGGGGGGAGGGGGGAGGATTCCCAATACTCACCACGCTTGGCAGGTGGGTTGGTCAGCGCAGTTTTTTTATTATCACACACGCAGACGCTGCTGCTCATCTCGTGCTACAGGAACAAGTCGTCTCTTACGACACGCCTCTTGTTGGTGGTGGAAAAGTGTTCTTTACGGCCGTCCCCACACAGCACGGTTGTCATCATGTTATGACAGCCTATTTCAGTTCACAGCTGGACGTAAGCCTCTCAGAGCCCTAAAAAGCACGAACTTCCGCTTTTTTATCGAGCCACTGCCAGCCATCTTCCTAAGGTCGTTAGTCCATTGATCAGGGCAGCGTCCTACACTCCATTTACCAAGACGGGGTCTCTACTCGAAAACTCATTTACGCCACCTTTCATTGGTTCTGCGACAGATGTGGCTGGCCCACTACCACTTTAGCTTGCTCCATTTTTTTGACAGTGTCCATTACTTGCTTTGGGTTTATGTTCGTGGAATTCTGCTGAAAATAGATAATCGCACATTTCTACTTATCTGGCATTCAAAACACCTTTATTTATCCTGGTCAAGGATTTTCATCCGAATTGATTGAGTCGTAATTTGTGCTATACGTAAGTCACACTATAAGTTTTGCGTAACTTAAAAAAACAACATGTTATAACCAAAATATTATGTTTATTCTTTTCAAAATACTCTCTTACTTTTCAAAATTTGACATGTTGACAGTTTTCGAATAGAAAATGTGTTTTGACACACGTGACTTTTTGATCAGATAAGAGTTCTCTATTATTTCAAAAATCGGCCCTAAGCTATTTCATCTTAACTGATTGTTAAATATTTGCAATAATATTTCTTTCGGATGTTTGTGGGTATAAAATCCAAGACATTGATGAAATAATGCTGGCTTACTAACAGCTATAAACGCTTGAAGAAATTCGACAACATTACTATGTCCTCCGTAGCTCAGGAAGAGCAGTCGCCCGGATAGCGAAAGGTCTTGGGTTCAAATCCCACCAGAGGCAGTTGAAAAAGATTTTCAAGTAAAATTAACTACCTTGATATAATACATTCATGCATTTTTTCATGTCATTTAATTATGAATATTTATGGACGATATTTTTTTTCGGTAGAGCTAAGAATATCCCTGTGTAGTGAAGCCGCCTATTTTCTCTACCGAGTTATTTAGCAAAAACACAAACATTGGCTAATGTTGGCCGCCATTGAGAATGGAGCAAAAACTGGCCCCGAATAATGTGGGCGTGGATGCCTTTTTTCAGCCACATCATTTGGGTCCAAATTGTTTGCTGATGTTTGGTATAAGTTATAAGCAATGATACAGATTAGATAATAGTTAGGGTAAAGTGTAAATTTTTTGGCATCCTACTAATTACTGACACTTCTGTAAACCTTTTTATTAAAATGTTGCTACTTATCTTAATAGAGTAGTAAATTTTTAAGCTACTAAACTGACAACACTTTACAGCACAATAGGGTAGTTGACACTATCAATCAATTGACATACTTTTTATGAGCTGTCAAAACGTACCTCTTCCTTAGAATTTGTATGGCAATAGCGGACAGGGACGTCACTGTTTACCAAACTCAACTGACTATCTATTTATTAGTTTTAAAGCAATTAAAAATCTATTTCAAGAAACAATTAAAAATTATGACTGAACAAATTAATTAAATAAGGTGTTATTTAAAAAAAAAAGTGTCTCGGAATTATTTATGAATGGTGTCAACATCCCAATTATAATTTATTCGTTATACCTACCAATCGGGTTGTCAACATAATATTTGCACAATCGCCTAAAAAACAATTAACTCAGAGGCTCATCGTCATTAATCAAAATTGCTATCGCCAGTGTATCAAATTAATTTCATTGTAGCCTGTCATTTCCATACGTGCCGTTTTCAAGTTATGAAGTTTTTAATTTAACATTTTTTTCGTTAAATGGTACATAAAACTCCCGCTTATAACCTGACAATAACTGCTAAAAGTTGTACCTACGTATTATACAATTATTATATCTGATGATAATGTTTTGACCTATTGTGTCTATACTCTAAGACATAGAAAGAATAATGTTCTTGAATAACTAAAGTTATACTCTTAAAATAATGCTAACCATGAAAATAAACACAAGCTGGTAAAGGTAAAGGTTGCAGGAAGCCGCTGGAAGCAGGTCGCTTCCAACCGGCCAATCTGGAAGTCACTGGGGGAGGCCTATGTTCAGCAGTGGACGTCCTACGGGTAAAATGATGATGATGATAAAAATAAAAATATTGGTCTAAGGTGTTAAATGACTGGCTTTTATTTCAAGAAAATCTAATACACAATATTATACATTCTGAAGTTAACTGAAATATTTCTGTCCTTATAAACTTCTACAACATAATTACATTTACTAATAACCATGTTTCAATTCAGATTTAGGCTAAATCTAGATTTTAATTAATTTTGCAAGTGTGTCTATGTCACATCACTGAGATTTTATATTTACCCTGTATAGTACATACAATATTGTATGTGTACAAAATATTGAATACAGAAAAACATCTTGATCTTGTTTTCACCTATAATTACAATCGTATATGCAACAGACAAACAAAGTATTTGATGACGAAGCGATTGTGGCGCCTCGCGCGCACAATAAGAGAGATTTGGCTTAATTACCCTCGACACAATAGCCGCTCGGGCCACAAAACATGCGTTTAGTAAAAAATTGGTACTCTCAGTTCAACACATGGTGACTACTGACACCCTACTGCTAAGCAGGTGTGATGACGTGTATCGGTGACGGCTTTAACAGAAAATATTGGACACGTATTTTTTCTTTTCTGAATCAAACAAAAAATTATGAAAATATAGCCCGTTAAAGTTCCGCGTAACGTCACGCCTTGCGACACATATTAGCAAGACATGACGTCACGTGCTCACTTTGATGCGCTTTATCTTCGCCATTTTTTGGTTGATTGAAAAGAGACAAAATATGGGTCCAATATTTTTTAATAATCTAACTGACGGACTAATTAGAATAGTCATTTTTTGACCCAGGAAACTAGCCCATTGCCTGCCTGATTGCCTATTAGTCCATCAACAAAGCAATATCAACGCTAAAAGTGTACAAGACACAATACATTCTTCGTTATAGACCGAGAGTGAAGTAACCTTGATTTTTAAAATATTAATTCTGTTTTACTAACACATGTCGCGCCGTGCAACGCCTCAGGTTTCTTGGGCTAATCACACTGTGACTATTGTCATTGGCGATCGGCGTAAGCAAGAAGAAACGGCTCACTATTAAATAAGCTCATCTCCAGAATTGACTCTTCACAAGAAACAAGATGCTCTTAAAAGAGCTGTTCTGTATACACGTGACAGTCATGTCGTGGGAACCAGTCTCTAAATCACACGTCCATGACTCGCAGACACTATTAAATCGAGATCCGCGAACATATTAACAAGAGGCAAGTTCTGATTTAAACAGTTAGTAGTTGTCATATTAAAATTAGAGACGAGACGCAACATAAGTGACATATGTTTTTTGACTCAAATAGCCACTGGTATGACAGATAGCCCAGATTTATTATCTAAGATCTCACTAAACACTAATCTGCTTAGGTTTCGATCGCGCCTGATTCTAAATATACCCGCTGCAAATACTAACTATAGACAGAATGCCTATTTAATTCGTACTCGTAGTTGTCGTAGTTTTTCTAAACTGTCTATTGATATTGATCTGTTTACCAGCATTGCCTCGATAAAGCGACAAATGACAAGGACATATTTTGAGATTCTCGAACTTTGACGATAGCCTGTTACATTTATTATTATTTTTAAGTTAATATTGTTTATTTCTTAGTTGCCTCACTTAGACTTATCCTTACCTGTCTGGTTACTCATATGTGGAGATTTGTAATTAGTATTGAACCACAGTACATTGTCCTAGTTTACTGTATTATTGAAACTGTAAATCTTCCTAAAATAAATAAAATAAAATAAAATAAACTATCTATTTTAATTGTTTATAAGTACAGTCAATGGCAAGTCAGTCTCCCACCCAAAAAGTTAAAGGTCATTAAATCGATTTTCAATTTAAGTCCGAAATATAAAAATCAATTTCAATTAATGAAATTTGACATTTTGCGGTAGTTTGACGAGCTGTTTGTGTACATTTATAGAAAAACATTTTGTGCAAAAGGCGCAATAATCAATTAAATTATTCTATTTACTCATATCATCAGTGATTGGAGTTTCTCTCAACACCTCATCCTCAAAAGGAGGCTGGTAAAACGCGTTTTTAATAGCCCATTCTACCGTGAAGCGATTAAGGCCAGGTGTACACTCGTCGCTGTCATCCTCTCGTGTCGGACTGTCGGATACACGCAGGATCCATTTTTGTGGACGCGTACGATGATGAGACACGTTTCGAGGAAATGTATGCGGAAACGTTGCTTTTAACACGCGCATTGGACGATTATCGAAAACATCGTAGGTAGTTTTTATCGGGTTTCATACGTGATATCGAACGTCGATGTATCTATTGTCTAGATATCGACAACAATGCATCAACGGGTCGCTACATCTACGGTACTCCATATTGATGAGTACGTAATAAAGGATGTTGGTGTATCAATTGTCTATACATTTAATCACGAAGAATCAACGGGTCGCTTTATTTACGATACTTTTTTCAAAGTTTAGTATACTATCTAATTTGATCAAATTATGTCCAATAATATTTACCATTTCTTGACCGGTTCAATGGCAATTATTTACCTACAAAAATTTGTAATTAAAGGTAAACTATTAAGAAAAACAAACATTTGATGAAACATAATTTTATATTTCACTAACGAGATAAAGTAGGTACTTGATTAGTACATGTGTTTGACTAGAGTAGGTACAATAAGTACTACAAAAAAGTATTGCTTGCTATTCCTTTTAGGAACTGTAAAACATTCATAGATCTATAGATTCATAGATCTAGATTCATAGATCATCCAACTGGATCACTTTTTCCAGGTAGACATATTTGTCAACAATTTCGAGAGAAGAGCTCGGTGTTTCTTTGCGAGATCGAATCAGAAGTGAGGAGATTCGTAAACGAACAAAAGTCGCTGACATAGCCTAACGATTTAGCAAGCTGAAGTGGCAGTGGACAGGGCACATAGCACGTAGAACTGGCCAGCTAGTTATGCATATTTAGCACATATTATTTTTCGGCTTTATAGGGTCATAACCTAATAGGTACTCTGTATGAGCAACTGATTACATAGTTTGAAGCAGTATCCAGTTCTTTTGAACAGCCTGTGTTAAATCCGAAACTGGAACAAGTCGAATCGCGCATGGCCAATTTTTTATGCCGTAAGAAAGATGGTTAGGCAATTATTGCCTATTCAGTTTTTTAAATTGAACAAAACATTAATCCTATTTCATCCAAAAGGCGCCATCAGCTAAAGCAGTTTTAGCGTTGCAGGTATTCTCATGAAAAAGTTGATTGCTATAAAAGTGTGTATATTCGTTTTCGCCAATTTGTGCGCCAGTAAAAATGGTGGGTAAACTTTGGAGATTCCATTTTAAAATCGGCTTCCGAGCTCGACTCAATCGCGATATACTGTTGCGAAGTAGAATGTGGTAGCTGTTTAACTTTTTGGGTCAATCATTCATTTATTTTCCCAAAGAATACATAGATTTTCACATAAAAAGCACAAATATTTAAAATAAATTCATTAGGCTTAACTTCACAATTGTAATTTATACGATTACGATTTGGATTAAGTGTCTTACCTATCTTGGTGCAAATTTTGTTGTATTAATGTTACTCAGTCTAGGGATACTCTAACCAGAGTCTATTAAAAAAAATATATAAGGTCCTTCTTTGTCCAATTTTTCTGCAGGGCACCTTGACCAAAGAACTTTGGTTATTTAGACATTTAAATCGCATTTGCTGGAAGGTTGAGCACTGTAGACAAACAATGTTATCGTCGGGGACTAAGCTAAGCTGCAGAGTGCGCATTGGTAAGGACCCGAAAAGAATTTTCACCCTTGATGTGCAGCGGTTTCTACACTTTTACACAAGGGAGGCGACAAGCAAAGCCGTGGATCTAGCTATCTAGCTAGATTTCGGTTGAAGTCATAGAGTATATATATTATACTAAGTCAGTCACTTTCAAGTCGTTTTTTATAAATCATAATAATCCTTTGACCGCCAACTTTTAGAAAACTAATAATATTACGTTATGCGACGTTAGGATCATCAATGAGTACGCAAAGAGATGCAAAAACCGCGCAGACTGTGAAACTTATTTGGTATTCAGCAACAAACAAAAAATCGTCTAAAGCTATACTATTTTAAGTTAGGGTCAGCAAAAGACAGCCAGTAACTTCAATATTAATTTAGAAACAAATAAATTGTTGATGCAAAAACAATATTGTAAAATGATATAAACAGACAGGTAAGTACTTACATAATATATTAGACTAGCCTAGTGTCTAGACAGTCGTTGTCTTGTCCAAAGACAATCAGCTGTCAGATAACACTTGCGCCCGTAGTAGAAAAAACTATGGAAAATAAGTTTTTTTTTAAAACAAAATTTTCCTTTTTTGACAAACCTTCTCCTGGCAGTTTGCTAATCTTAAGCATTCAGGGACCTACTCAAATACACACAAATTAAATAAAAACTAAAAATTCCTAGAACCCGATTGTAGCGCCATCTATCGGGTCCAGTTATGAATTTAAACCGTCCAACTATGCGGACCCAGACACACACAAAAAATCATTAAAATCGGTCCAGCCATTGAGAAGGTATTCAGTGACATACTACATATTCTACATACAGAGGAATTGTATATTATGTAAAGATAATACTTTTCAACTACATAAGATGGACGTGGATTTAGCACAATTGCATCCACTTAGAAGTACAATTTGTTTAACGGGCGTTTTTCTCCTTACAAATAATTCTTCCTGCTGACACAATGTAAAATTAGCGCTAAATTGTAATTAGAAACAACTAATTCGGAATTAATAGCATTTGTAATGTACAGAATTATGCATTGCTGTTACCGCCTTCCTCTTTACAGTAGCGGCACAGGTTTATTCAATTCCAACGGTTCGATTGCGTGTATTCGACCGTATACGTGCCAAAATTATTGTTGTTGTCGGAAACTCAGCGTTGTGTGTCATTTTCCGTGCACTGCAGTGTAGAGTGGTCGTGTGGTGTTTGCTTTGCTACAATTTTCTGACCCAGTTTTACTATGCTCTGTTAGTCAATAATAAATATGTTGATGTTAATCTTTAGCACGTAGAACTGACGGCCGATGGGGCAGAAAGGTTCTGGAATGGAGGCCACGTACTGGCAAGCGCAGCGCGTCCACCTACAAGGTGGATAGATGACCTGGTATAGGTTGCAGGAAGCCGCTGGATGCGGGCCGCTCCTAACCGGCCAATCTGGAAGTCACTGGGGGAGGCCTATGTTCAGCAGTGGACGTCCTATGGCTGAAATGATGATGAAATCTTTCAAATAGGGTTTCAAGTTATCACTGAGGCACAGTGAGGTCGCGGCTGCACTGCAACGAACTTCTGTCTACTCCTCTTCTTTCAAGGTTTAAGTAAGACGTTGTCGCCATCGCGTTTGGGGATATTTCTGTTAATCTCGTTTACATGTCGCAGCCGACTGGTTAAAATAGTCGTTTAATTGCACGGCTAGCCAATTAATTAAACAACGCCATTCAACTACACGCCTAATTTTTCAGTTAAATCATTAAGACATTAAAAACATTCAACATTACGGCTGACTTAAAAGCCGCCTTAACATTGAATTAGTTTATTTCTCTACCGCTGCCTCGCTGTTTCGTTTTGTTTACAAGATAGTGGCAACAGCAGGTTTTTTTTTATTGTTGTTGTGAGTTGTTTTGGGGTAAAAAAATAAATTAAGTTCCCAATGTTATTTAGAAGTGAATTAACATTTATTTATATTACTGAGTGTCATCTAGCTGGATTCTTGAATGTTGTGTTTGTTTAGCCATTCGGCTATTAGATATTTAGGCGGGTGCTTAAATGACGTTGTTCAATGGAAGGGCTAGGAGGCTAGCCGTGCAATTAAACGGCTATTTTAACCAGTTAGCTGCGACATACACACTGCAATTTTTCATCTAGCCTCATCATCATCATTTCAGCCATAGGAGATCCACTGCTAAACAGAGGCCTCCCCCAATGACTTTCATTAGGAATTGCCAATACTCGCCACGCTTGGCAGGCGGGTTGGCGAGCGCAATTTTATATAAGATTTCGCACGCAGACGCTGCTGCCCGTCTCGTGTTACAGGAATTAGTCGCCTCTTACGACATGCCTCCTGATGGCGGTGGGGAAGTGTATTCTTTAAGGCCGTCCCCACACGGCACTCATCATCTAGCCTATAGTGAAGTAATACGAACCACCTTTCTCCGTAATTATTCATTTAGTATGAAATGTTATAGTCTTGTTAACTCTCTAGCCGGAAAATATTGTCAAACAAAATAAATGACTTTTCTACTTTGTAGGGTTATGATAACATAACCCTACAAAGTAGAAAAGTCATTTATTTTGTTGTCATAATAGCATGGAGTACATAAGTACTCCATGCTATTATGACATCCTAAAGAGTTCGCCTACTGAGTGTATCTTTACTGTGACGGGGGCCTCCATTAAACATATTGAACACATGGATTTGGGTGTGCTTTGGAGCGGAGTGACATTCGCTTAGCAAATCTCTTTACAATTTATTATCATCCTTCTGGCTACTTAATTACTTATCATTATATCTTTTTTCCCCACCCGAGCTGCGTTTACACTGTGCAAGATGTATACAGGGTGGCCAGAAAAGTGACGTGGCCAGAATCGTAACTTGAAAACTACAAAAAATCGTAGAACATACATAGAGATGATTCAGATACCTCACAACACGAAGCACCTAAAAAAAATTTTTGGATGTCACTTTTCTGGCCACCCTATATATGAGGATGGTTTGATAAATTAAATGTCATTGGAAAGAAGAAACACTTTTAAATGTTCTTTTATAATAAATCGACTTCAAAATTTTTTACTTTGTTCTAAATTGATGACCGTCTGGTGTAGTGGTTCGCGCTCTGGACTACAAAGCCAGCGGTTGCGGGTTCGAATCCCGCGAGGGGCTAATGTTTGTGTGATGAGCACGACCATTTGTACCTAAGTCATGAATGTTTATAAATGTATTTAAGTATGTTTATCCGTTATTTAGTCGCCATAGTACAAGCTTTGCTTAGTTTGGTGTGCTTACAAAAAAGAAACTCCAAAATCTTTTTACCATTTTTTTTAAAGTCCCTTTAACATTCAACGATGTTTCATTCAATTTTTTTTAACCCATTTAATTATTAAACATACATGGTGTAGCAGAATCAATGCACATTCTCATAAGGACTGATTCTAGTGCTAAAATAATACACTTTGAATGAGACCAAAATCTAAATCACAAAAAAAAATCGTTTCCCCATACAAATCGTAACAGATGAGTGGACATTTAGTATGACGGTTAAGTTTTTTTATTGGTGTTCCCATACAAAAAGTTGTTGTATTTGAGTACCAGGATCAGCCCCCTAAGAGGATGTGTTCATTCTGTTACTCCTTGTATATCGTTGAGGTTCATCATAATTTCATTTGGAATAGCGAATACTAGGTAGGTACCTAGTTAGGTAATTTTTATACTGGACGTCACCAGCAAATTATAACTTTTAAGGTAATAAATGACTTCACGTTAATCACCCTGTATCATATAATAGACTACTTCCTTTCTCATTATTGTCTAATCAGCTGTATCCCACCGCACCATGCATCATCATCAAAGGTCATTAAAATTGCATTAGTGCAGCCTCATCGCGATACAAGCGGAAACTTTATCGATACATCTGTTACGAGGTGTTACATTACTCGTAGTACCTATTTAACAAATAACTAACTCACTTACCACTTACTAACTTTACGAATAAGTAACCCTACCTACTTATTGCAAGCAGATAAAAAAATAACTTGTACTTACATTTATAATTGACGACCTCCGTAGCCGAGAGGCGAACACGCCGAAAACTCGGCATCGCCATCTCTGAGGTCTCTGAGGTCTTTTCGGTCGGCCATATGTAGAAAACAAACTTTTCTATGGTGTATTGGTAATGCCGTCGTTGTTACTGATTTCGATAACACCAGTGATTTAGGTACTTACCTTAGGATCAGAGCAATGTATGTGATGTTGTCCAATATTTATTATTATTATTGTATCTGTCCTACGGGAAATCAAGGTACGAAGGCCGGTCCTTTTGGAAGGCGTTCGTGGGGATACAGATCCAACACGAAGACGCCCCTTTGAGATACGATAATGAGTTGGGATATGTACACCTAGCGGATACTATCTCTGCCTGTACTATTGAGAAGATACAGACAAAGACAGCACCCGCTAGGTGCAAGGATTATTGCAGAAAAGATGGAAACTATACTGGGTCTATGGAAAGGAACTCGATGGATATTATTATTCTATAACATTTAATTATCTGTTTGTTAAGTCAAAATAACAGCTTAGGCACTACATAATTCATTAATACACTACATAGTTTGAGTTGAAATAAAAATAAGTTTAGGATTTAGCAAATACTTTTATTTAAAGCACACAGTCATTATTAGGTATCACAAAAAACAAAACTGCCGAAATCCATTAAGAAAACTGCATCATAACGTAGTCTATTCTTTTCAGGGTGCTTTGTAAATTAAACGTATTCAATGCACGAAAAATTTTACAACGAAAAATAAAACATCTTTCAATTCTAATCCTAACAGATTTGGTAAATAGTAAAAGTGTTTTTGAAATTTCAATAATAAGTTAAAATCTCAAAAAACAGACAAGTATTTTTTTCTATTGATCACTGCAAATAACGCTACAAATTACAAACCATTAATGTGCTCGACGTACGATTTAAACCATATTTTACAAAAAAACGATCTTATTGTTTAATGTCTTTTGCAAATTTGCATAAAAAAATATCGGCTTCCCATACAAAACAAAAACAAACAGCCGATTGTATAGAAATACATATTATTAAAAGTCACAGAACATTATATGTATATATATATATATATAATGTTATATAATATATATATATATATATATAATATATATGGTTACAAGGGTATCCTTGATTTGACATGCGTGCCAATGATCTCACAACTAGAGACGCTCAAGACCGCGCGAAGTGGAGAAGTAAATCAAGGAAAGCGGACCCTGGGCTCCAAAGCAATGGCTTTGAACGCAACCGGGATTGACCGTATAGATGAAGGGTATCCTTGATTTACAGGACACCCTATTTACTCACCTATGTAGAATATAGTCTAACATCATACTTAAAATCTAAAAACACAGTTGTGCTAAGAAAAAACCTCTGTCATTGAAATCGAATCACGAGTGTCGGTGTAACTAACAACACTACAAGTTGGTGATCTAATTGAGTTTTGGCAGAGTGGGTGACGGATCACTGTGACTATGATAGAGTGAGGCTGTCTGAATACCCACTATCGATAGAAAACACGCGATACAATGTAGATATATCTATCTACTGTTACATAGCTGCTATATTTTTTTAAATACCTCAGTGCATAGAAAATAGTCTTAAACCAGTGTGTGTTACCAGTGATGACATATAAAACTGAAACGTGGCCTCTCACTATCATATGGGCCTCATAAGAAAGCTCAAAGTCGCACAATGTGCTATATATAGAAAGGGCTATGCTCGGTGTTTCCTTGCGAGATCGAATCAGGAATAAGGAGATTCGTAAACGAACAAAAGTCGCTGACATAGCCCAACGGATTACCAGCTGAAGTGGTAGTGGGCGAGGCACATAGCACGTAGAACTGACGGCCGATGGGGCAGAAATAATCTAAAATGGAGGCCACGTACCACCAAGCGCAGCGTAGGACGTCCACCCACAATGTGGACAGACGACCTTCCAACTGTCCAATCTAGAAGTCACTGGGAGGGCCCATGTTCAGCAGTGGACGTCCTTGCTTAAATTATGATGATAATGATGAGTCCTAGAAATATAGATTTGCCCTACCGCCGCTACGGGACTACACACCGACTGGTGATGAGAAGAAACGGCTTAACCAACTCAGTCACCTTTGTCACCCTTTTTTACAAGAAATACAGATAAAAGACATGTAGTAAGTGCGAGCTAAGCAGGTTAAGTCCATGCACTCTTGTCGTTAAAATAATCGTATAATATCCTTTTCTAATAAGGATTTTAATGTGTTAACAGATCAACAAGAGCCTGTGGTTCTTTATCGAAAAATTTAATACATTTCTTTAAGAATAATATATGTTGAAACAAGTTGTTATATCAGCAGATCATTACGTAGTTTTAAAGTGTATCCTATGTTTTGTCCACCCCGTTTAAAAACAACCACGATGTAAGTATCCGGTGAAGATTAGTTGGTCTGATAGTTTTCTCTGCACTACTGCAGGTTCTGCAGCATGATAATAGTAAGGGTGGTTACAACAGAAGCAGATGACACCACTAGGCCGTAGTCGAGCGGGTAGAAATTCGTCGCCGTGAACTGAATGGGCCTAGAATTGACCAAGTTGCGAAACTCGGAAAGAGTTCTCCTCATTGACTCGCCTGTAAATAGTAAAACACAGTTAATATTAATTATATTAATATTGGACAACATCAAATTATATTGCTCTGATCCTATGGTAAGTAGCATAAGGACTTGTGCTACAGAAATCATAAACAACGATGGTACCAGAAAACCCAGACCCGAGACAATACAGAAACGTTATTTTTCTACATTAACCGACCGGCAATCGAACCCAGGACTTCATGAGATAGCGATACCAAGTCGGGTCTGCTCACCTCTCGGCTACGGAGGTCGTCAAAGCTGTTAAAATTAAGTTTTGCCCTAGACCAGGGGGACCCCTGGCAACCTTTTAAGTCGGAAGAGTCAAAAATTACAATTTACAAAATTTCAAAGTTTGCCTGTGCTTCACCCACAGAACAGGAATGACACGCTACGCTCTTCACCATTGCATGGACATATACCAGAGGCCTAATTCCCGTAATTTGATAAAAACTGCCATCCGGTGTAAATCCGCTCCCAGTAACATTACGATCATAAACGGTATTCTCTTACAGAATGAACAAAACCCACAAATATCAAGAAGCAATGTTGAGGTAGTGTGAAGGGTCGTGTTGATCAATTTGATCAACATTGGTTTTAATGATATTCAGGTGCTTTATGCTTCTAAATTGTTGATAAGTATTTTTTACTAGGTATTGTAGCCTATTTGCAATGTTACAAAACAGCTTAGGCTACATTTTGTTTAATTAACAGGGTAAATTGTTTATGTAACAGTGTAACCTGTTTAAACACGGTAAAATGTTTAAGTAACAGGGTTACCACATAACGTGTTATTTATTGATACGTTTTCTTAAAGTTGAAAGTTCATTGATACAAAATTATCATTGACCTCAACTCAGCGATTAATGTAATAAGAATCGAATTATTTGGCCTGGTTTTTGTAATGTTTTAAATTTATCAGCACCTCAAATGTGTTTTTGAGGAAGCACACATTTCTAAACTTACCACGTTGTTACTATAGTTAGGTAAATCATTTAATTTAAACCTTACGAATAAATACAGTACTTACTAATATTCTTATCAACAAGCATGTGGTCCGCAATGCTTATAATAGTTTCTCTCTGTTCGTAGCTTTGCTCGCAACGGTAAACCAACCAAACAATATTTACTGAACTACAAAGTGTCCTCAATATACATGTGGTGGTGAGAAAGAACAATGTATCCGGGGAACCATCTGGAAACTGTTGGAGAAGTTGAAAAAAGGCGAACCTAATTGGCACACCTCAAGTTGTAAGTAACCTTAAATAACGTTATTTTTGTGTACACCTATGAAAGATACGTTAGTCAATATAGAAAATAATTACAAACAACAAATACTCTTTAACAAAATGTCGTATATCATAGCCTTTGTACAGAATTTCAGGGTGAAAATGTAATATTAATTTTTATTTACATAATCAAATTGAAATTCTGAACAAAGGCTATGATATACGACATTTTGTCAAATAGTATTTGTTGTTTGTAATTATTTTCTCTTTCGATTAACGCATGTTTCATAGGTGTACACCAAAATAACGTTATTTAAGGTTACTTGCAACTTGAGGTATGCCAGGCTCTATACTAAAAAGTTTGAAGTCTTTTAAAATAAAGAAGCTGTCATGAACAATGTGATCATAAAAGACCTAGACAAAAATGTGTCTGGTTATCTCTACTCAAAATACAGTCAAATTACTTTTAGATAAAATGTAACAATAAAATAACGTAAAACTTTTTACTATTACTTACGATAACCCCAGTGAAGATGCGAATGGCTAAGTTTATAAAATTGACGATGTTAATAAGCTGGTTAGAATTATTGATCAGGATCTAAAAAATATAAACGTATTATCTGTTGCATCACCAAAATTCCTCCCCAATCCAGGGTCAAGAAGTGGAGGGTTAGGTACCACACACACTGCTGCTTCCACCATCGGAGATGCTTCTACTAGGCAGAGACCTGCTGTGGCAAACTTGAAAAGCCTTAGACAGACTGCAAACTATGGTCTGGCACTATAAAGGGCAATCGTAGAAAGTGGGGCTACACTGATGGCACCAATCACAAGTGCAATTCTGGTGCTTCCCCTAAACCATGGGCCACCAACATTCTCATGACGTTTGTAACAGCAGACACAAGCGAAGACCCGTTCCGCACCACCGATAGTGCGGCGGATGTGGCGGAATACTGATCATTTAGTTTGACAGAACACGAAAAAAGAAAATAATTGATAAAAATGAATTATCAGCTCTAACAATAATTCTTACTTACCCTTGCTCCAAATATTTCATTGATGTAGTTAGTTTGTTCAATCAGCAACAAATAACATTTGTTCAGCCATACTATATCGTTTAAATGATTGAATTCCAAAGATTTGGATGAGCTCATAATTTTTTTTGTTGATGCTTTTTCTTTGGAGTAATACAACCAAGTTTTGTCTTCGACGACATTAACAACGGCTAATGAGTTATTAGTAGCAGAGTAATGATCTTGCAAAATATCGCCAATTGTTTTTAATCGGTATTCAATTTGGAGTACGTTTGCACACATATCTATAATAGTAAGCGTATTAATAAAGAAGAAAATGTAGTCAATAGAGTAAAAAGCGTGTTCAGAGTATCCCTTGAAAAGGGCCCAAGCTTCGAAATCCAACACTGATGATATAATAACGAAGGAACACACAGAAATCGTTGCAACCAACACTTTAGATTTTATAATACTGTGGTACGACATTCCAATGATTCCATCTATCTGTTCGTACAACTTGAAATATTTCAAGCTGGTGTATCCGCCGAATTTGAAGATGTAATGCAAATCGACAACGTACTGAACGAATTCAAGCAAATAAGTTATTTGCAATGCGTCAGTAAACTTGACGTTAAATGTATTATTCTTGACATAAAAGCTGTAGTATTTCATAATTTTTCCAACGGAGACTCCTATAGTTACAATAACTAGTGCTACAATTTTTAATAATCGTTGAGGCCAGGAATACGTTATTTTTATACGACTGTGGTCGCGGCTAAGAGTCGTCAAAGAAAATATTTCTAAGAGAGTATGTATTGAAGTCATAGTGTCGTAGGCATTTTTTGGTAGATTATTGAAGTTTCTTCCACTTTTCATGATGAAGCTTTACATGCGACTAAGTTTGATCACTTTTTTTAACGTTATGGCCGAGTTTCTATAATGTCGCAGCCATGTTTTGATAGAGTGGTTTATTTACTTTATTGACATTAAGTCTGTAAACTGTATTTGAATAGTTTGTCTGCAATTAGCTATCATTGACAATACAGGGTGTTAGATTATAACCCTATAAAACCGAAAAAGGTATGTGCTAACATAATTTACATGTTTTTACTATGCTGAATTCATAAATTTGATATGACCATTTTGAACAAATATATTTTTCATAAAAATCACATTTTGTATGAATTTATTTTTTCAAAACGCCATCAATTTTCTTACTTTTATATGCATATGTCAGCATACCTTTATAGGGTCATACCAAACACACTGTAAATTTAAATACTAGCCACTGTAGTTTACTTAAAGGCATAATTACATGTACGAAAGATATGTTTTTATAATAATTTCTGTGTTGATAATATTGCTTGTAATTTTGCCTTTTGTCCGCAATGTTTTATCTTGATAAAGAAAAATTGGAAAAAGTACTTCGTTCCAAGAATATTATATATAATTTCTACAAAATATGACTCATTTAAAAAACATTACTTTTTGAGTTATAGGGCTCTACTTTATATTAGTTCATCCTACTTTTAGGGTGTAATCTTGTTAAAAATACAATAAGTTTCTCCAAAGAAATAGTATAGTGCACCCATAGTTCCACCGCAGAATGATTGCTCATAATAATAGATTTCGGAAAAAAATAAAACCGACTCCAAAAAACCAAAAATATTTTTAACACAAAGTACCTAATCAGTTACTTTGAAGTCGATTCAAACAAAAACATTTCAACTCACATCGGCTGGTACCGACTCTAAAAGTAACTCATTGGGTACTTATAATGTGTTAAAATTACTTTTAGCTTTTTAGTTTTTTGAAGACGTTTAATTTTTTACAAAATTGACATATTGCATCTATGTTTAGTGATAAATCATAATTAAAACAAATTATAAGAGTGTAAACAAAAGTTAACTGCTGAACATAGATTTCATCCCCTATTTTTCCACCCTTAAGGGTGAAATTTTTTCCGCAAATTTTTACTATAGTATCTTTGTAGTATATGAAAAGGATCAAAATTAGTTCACATTTGTTATTGGGTAACATAGATATAAGAACCACGAACCAAAACACCTAACCTACCCATTCCATTGTGGATACAACCTTATGTGGCGGTCCATAAATTCTGATACCGATCTCTAATGATAATGATGCTTCAGAACGGGAAACATGTATTTATTTGACATATTGTTGTGAAAATATAATTATAATTATACTCACGTGAGCATAGGTACACACATTAGGGGTATTTTTTGTTTGTTCCAACAGTAGCTACGTAAATATTACATAAGTAAATAATATTTATTATGTTCCAGTAAAAAAACGGAGTTAAAGTTTACGCGAGGTATCAAATTTGTATGAATTACCGTTTTCGATGTACCGTAACAAAAACGATCTTCTACAACTTTAACGGTACTATCAATATCTATATATATATATATATAAAACAAAGTCGGGTTAGTTACACCATTTATAAGTCAGTCGGTCCAGCCTGATTTTTATGATTTTTGATTTCTTTGATTTGTCTCCACCCCGAATAGCAGAATAACATAAAAAAATCGGAAAAAATTCCAAAAAAACGAATAAAGAGGCAGTACGAAGTTCGCCGGGACAGCTAGTTTAATAATAAATAAATCTATTTTTATAAAACAAAGTCGGATTAGTTACACCATTTATAAGTCAAGAACGGCTGGACCGATTTTTGTGATCTTTGATTTGTAAGATTAGTCTCCGCTCGGAATAGCAGAATAACTAAGTAGTAAAAAAAATAATAATGAAGAGGCGGTACGAAGTTCGCCGTGACAGCTAGTAAAAAATAAATATGTTTTTATGTACAGTCGGATGCAGATGAATCTACTTACCAAGAACTTCTTTCCAGTGATAGATTTTGAGTTTAAAATCTAAAAAACACTAAAATGCTAAAAATAATCCTAACACTTAAGTACCTAATCAGTTACTTTTGGAGTCGGTGCCAGCCGATGAGAGATTCAATGTTTTTGTTTGCACCGACTCCAAAAGTAACTGATTAGGTACTTAAGTGTTAGGATTATTTTTAGCATTTTAGTGTTTTGAACTCGGTTTTATTTTTTTTAATAAAATTTACTTATTTCATAAATTTTTTGTGATAAATCCTAATCTAACTGCTGAACACCGATTTCATCCCCTATTTTCCTACCCTTAGGGGTGATTTTTATTTTGCAAACTTTTATCATATTATCTTTGAAGTATAAGATTATATCTATTATATATGTATCTATTCAATAAAACAATCAATCAATCTATTCAAAAAAAAAATCATCAAAATCGGCTCATATTTGTCGAAGATAGGTAACAAGAACCACAACCAAAATATTATCTGGGTATATATTTGTTGATTTTCTCAAAAAGTTCTAAATCAATTTCGATAAAATTTATATGGGACCACCTCTGAAGTATGATCTACCAAACAAAAAAATAATCATTAAAATCGATTCATAATTGGCGGAGTAATCGCGTAACAAACATACAAAAAAAAAAAAAAAAAACATACAGTTGAATTGAGAACCTCCTCCTTTTTTGAAGTCGGTTGAAAATAGTATTTAATATTGCACTCATTGGATGCCAGTGGTAATGATGAATTTCCATTGTCTCGTTTTGTGGGTTGAGGGAGATGGTAATGGTCATAGTTAAAAATGTAGCAAGCTGAAGTGGCAGTGGGCCGGCCACATCTGTCTCAGAACCGATGAAAGGTGGAGTAAACGGGTTCTCGAGTGGAGACCACGTTACGGCAAACGTAGTGTACGTCGCCTGCTAGCTAGATGGACCTACAAACTTAAGAAGAAGGCTGGCAGGGCAGTTGCTAGATGAAAAAAGCGGGAGATCTTGCTCCTTGGCGTTATTTGGTAACTTAAGGCAAGCAGTAGACTGCAATAGGCTGAGATGGCAATGTGATGATTGTGATATAGTGTTGTATAGGCGGTATCGACATATTTATAAATAAGGTAGTCGTTGCACGACTTATGTTCTTTTATCTCGTAATAAACGCGCCATAGTAAGACGTCTTTTTAACCGACTTCAAAAAAAGGAGGAGGTTCTTAATTCGGTTGTGTTTTTTTTAATATGTTTGTTACCTCAGAACTCCGCCAGTAATGAACCGATTTGAAAAATTCTTTTCTCAATTGAAAGGGCGTACCTCCAGAGGCCCAATTCCCGTAATTTGACAATAGTCGCAATCCGGTGTCGATCCGCTCCCAGTAACATTACGATCCCAAACGGTATTCTCCTTAACCTAAAAAATTCAATTTTAGTTCGTAATGCAACTGAAAATGGAAGAAACCAAAATTAGATTTTTTTTTGCTCTGTTTTTAGTCGTATTGGGATAGTTTTAATAATTTTACGTCGAATTGAAAGTTTACGAGAATACCGTTTGTGATAGTAATGTTACTGGGACCGGATCGACACCGGATTGCGACAATTGTCAAATTACGGGAATTGGGCCTCAGATTGATCCCATTTTTTTCTATTGGAGTCGGTGCCAGCCGTGGAATGTTTGAATGTGGTTGTTTGCACCGGCTCCAAAAATAACTGTTATATGATTGTTTAAAGGTTATTAATAGCTTTTGTGTTTTTGAAGTCGGTTATTTTATTTATAAAAAATTTCTTAATCTACTAATAGTTATACCCAGGGCTCACTTATACCTTAATGATTAGGGATTCAGTAAATACTTCATAAGGAGAAAAAACGTATCTGACATTACAAAAATCAAATTAGAAAAATACTGATTGAGATGCGTCTTTTTCACTGATTCCGAATATGAATGTAACTCAATTCGTAACAAAATTTTTTCGTCTTTTTTCCTTATGACGACAAAATAGCTGTTAACAATGATATCCCACAATTATGTAAGAAGCAATTAAATCTAAATCCCTAGTTATGTTTACGATTATTGCCGTTGAACAAGTGGTACAACAAACCGTAACAAAGATCGATTTAGGAGACTAATGTTTTTAAGGAAAAAATACTAGTTAACAATTAATAAGAATGTCAAGATATGAAAACGACAAACTGACTATGGTCCTAAAATAAATTTGACGATAAACGATCGTGTAGGTATTTAAACTCACAACCCACAGATAGAAACAAGACTCAAAGATCCAGCCGCGCCTTAGAAAGGAATTGTCGTATTTAAAAACAAACTCTCAACTACTAATAGATACTTATCGAAGACCAGAATACAAAATAAACGAGATAGGTTAGCGATGTTTACCTGCGGCTATCGCAAAATAATATTTTCGCTCCTCACATTAAGCAAACTAGTGTTGAGACACTGATCACTAGATATAAGTAAGTAATGTAAGAGGCGAATAATTCGTGCGAATCTTATAAAAACTGCGTGCAAGACGATAAGTACCTAACCTGGAAGATAGTTTGTATACGGGGCTCAAGGACAAGTTATTCTATAGAGATTATTTATACGGGTACAACTATTTTATACGGGTTATTTGTAAAACATCAACAACTTCCTAGGGGCTGATTTTGGTGCCCAAATACAACAACTTTTTCTATGGAACGAACATTGAAATCTAAAAGTAAATTTTTTACTTCTCCATACAAACTGATGTCAGCTGGTGGCAATTGTGGTGGTCAGCGATTTCAATGATGGTCCCATAGAAAAAGTTGCTGTATTTGACCACGATGATCCAACAATCACACCACAATTTTAATGTTCCAAGTTCTCATACGCTGCTCTACAGAAACTTACTACAGTGTAGATGCACAATTAATTATATTATAGGTATTCTATGTAAAAATATCACATGACAAAAATCTAATATAATTCCAATACATCATCCCATCCCAGTATCTGTTATAATGAATCTACCACTTCCAATAGCTCCCACCTCGACATAATGAGGCTTGAGAAAATCAATTAACGAAAGAAATATCTCTCGTATTCTAGTAGGTGAGTTTGTTTTGTCTAGATTGCGACCGGAGTTTCTGTTATTGTCATTTGAAAGAACGACTAAGTATAGACTGGTCTCTCTAGTCTCTGCAATTAGGTACCTATGTATCGTCTGAAAAACAATTTATACTCGTTGGTAGGTATGTATTGAAGACTCGATTGGCGCAATAGCGGTGGCAGGTACAATACGACTAGGTATTTCAGTTTAGAATATGTTCAGTTTGGAAAAAAGACCTTTTATAAATTTCCATGACTTTTTTGAACACGGTCTTTAATCTATATCTTTAAATATAAATCAAAACTCGATGTTTGTTTACGACTCGTTCTCTTTCGACTTGAGTCTGTGCTCCTGATGACTCGCGCTAGACTTAGTCCTGGTCTCTGGGTGTTTGAGACCGAGCCCTGCAAAATAGAGTCCAGTTTATAAATGTAGACTCAAGGACTCGAGTTTTTTACATAACATGCAGGCAATGTAGGTATCTAACACTATACCTGCTAGAGGTCGCAAACTGGTAACTCAGATTTCAAGAATACCGGGATACCCGATAACCGTCCTGTTTCGGAAGAGTCAAAATTAATAAAATGCTATTATACATGTTATCAAGTATATTCAACGTCACAAAACTTTCAAACGAAATATTTTAGCTTGTCTTTATAATAATTCTCATCTGGGTAAAAGAAATCTGTCAGAAATGAAAATAGATGATACTGAGACGCTTTATCTTTAAATCCTACTGCAAGAAAACTGGACAACACATAGCTTGTAACGAAGAACACAAGTATTAGAAAGCAAATGTAAGATCTAGAATGCCTCTTCATTTTTTTAGAACCGTTACAGTTGACTTCTTATTTTTCTATTTATTTCAATCTCATGCGAAGCGCAATCGATTTATCAAACTTGACGTCGTGGTGGGGCCGCTTTGTCAATATTAATTTTACACAGTGCGATGGTATATAGTGTTCCGTTTTGTTTCTTCCATTAATTATTAGTCTCAGGAAACGCTTTCGAAGGTTGCAAAGGTTTATTTAATACAGTTGTTTGTCTTGTTTATCTGTTTATTTCAATCTTATACAAAGCGCAATCGATTTATCAATAGTACTTGAAGTCGTCGTGGAGCCGTGATATCGAAGAATCCAAGGTATTAAATCTCAAATTATTAGCACATTGGTACTTCGACACGCCGTATCCTTATAGGCAAAGAATCTTCTAAATAATTCAGGCTTCGATGTCTAGCAAAGTAGTCAGTTCGAAGATCTCAATGTTATATAAAGTACTTAAATAAACCGTTTGTATATGTTGTGAAATAATCAACTTTTTACTCAAAATGACAGTTATTTTTGACAAGAATCAAGAGGAAAAAAACGATAAATTTACAGAAAAAAGCAACGTAACACCTAAAACTAGGCAATTCATCATAGAGAAGTCGAGCGATCCCAAGTAGGTATTATGATTAGCAATGGATTTAGTTTACCTACATAATATTCCATCGGCAAACTTGTTTGTATTTCTTAATTAAGCGGTGCTCATATTTGTTCGATAAAAATACAATACATAAACATTTTCAGTGATGTCACAGAACAAACTGGGAATAATTATTTTCCAAAATCAAACATCACATGACACAGATACTAAGACGCAAGAAATACAAAATAGGCCACGCCGACGCCAGTGCGGCGCCGGCGAGGTACGGGCAAGGTACGGGCATAACGCGGGCGAGCCTTAGGCGAGGCGCGGGCGTCATCGCGGGACATAAGTACCTACACATTGGGGTGTAGCTAGGAATTTTGCATAAGGGGCCCCAGCCGTCTAGCTGAACTAACCATCCATCATTAATCAAAGAGTTGGTTACATCATTTTAGGTCAAGAACGGCTGGACCGATTATTATGATCATTATTATCGGATTCGGTTCGGCAGTTGAACGAAAAGCATGGTCGATCTATTTTAATGGTTTTCATTTATCATATAGAGCTTTAGAGTGCAAGTTTTGGTGTAGTTTGTGTTCTAAGTTTAGTGAAGTGATAAAGATCTGAAACTATTGAAATATCATTGTATTCAACGCCGCATCGAGTGTCAAGTGACTTGTTTCAAGACAACTTGCTCTATATCCGATAGCGTCGTGAAACCTGCTTCTTGAAGAGTACCTTCACTGAAGAAAAGCAATAAAAACTAAACACCCGTTATTTATTGTGAACACTATATCAAGAAACACTTGACATTGGCAGAATCACTGCTCTGCTTAGTCCATAAATAAAATTATGTCTCCGTCCCGAATAGCCGTATAAAACATCGGAAAATTTCAGGAAATAATACGAAGTTCGCCGGGACAGCTACGCCTAATAATAATGTATTGTAGTCTAGCTAGGGTGGGCTTAGATTTCTAGGGTGAATATTGCACGCCCTTCGTTTCTCAAGCAATGAAGATCGACGTTCTTGTTTTCTATTCGGAGAGAAGTCTTTCTTTACGGAAATAGCCAAATTCTCTTCTTTACAAGTCTGACCTCATGCCAAATTACTGAATCGTTAATTAAAACAACGATTTTACATAACAAAAAGAATTATTAAAATCGATTCATAGTTGGCGGAGTAATAGCGTAACATACGTACAAAAAAAAAACTGACGAATTGAGAACCTCCTCCTTTTTTGAAGTCGGTTAAAAAGAAAACATTGCTCATTTTTGTTAAATCAAACTTTCATTGTAAAAGTTGTTTTAGAAAGAGAGATTCTTATTACTGTATTACGGTTATTTTTTTCCAAAAATCAATTTTGTTTTTACTATTAGAACTATAATTTCATATATTTTCTTGAAAATATATTAAAAACTATACAGGGTGGCCAGAAAAGTGACGACCAAAAAAATTTTTTTTTGCCTCGTTTTGAGAGATATCTGAATCACCCCTACGTAGTAGTAATCACACCACGATTTCTCGTTGTTTTCGAGTTACAATTTTTTTTAAAAGGCCTATGAAGCCTGTAAAGTACTACTTTTTTATTATGATTATGAAAGCTTAGTCTAGCGCATTCTCTGAAGCTACTTAGAAACTAAGAAATTATCAGTTTAGATTTTTAATTTGAAGTTGAAAATTTAAATGATAACTCATTTAACATAAATTCTCAACTTTAGGTCAATTTTGTAGTAACTTCCATTAAAGTTATGAGGCTGTTTATTTTATGCATAAATGCACAGTTCATAGAGATTTAGCTGCAACAAAAAAAATCGAAGATACCTTCTACTTTTTTTTTAGAAATTTTTCGAACTGATCCGGTCGCAATTTTGCAAAAATTCATTAAAAAAATCGTAACTCGAAAACTACGAAAAATCGTAGCACATACAGATGGGTGATTCAGATAAGTCTTAACACGAGGCACCTAAAAAAAATTTTTGGTCGTTACTTTTTTGGCCACCTGGATATTATTTTCGTGTTTTTTACCTAGGTTGTAAGTTCTATTTTTCTAGGGGATTAGCAACAGAAACTACGATTTCATTACATTATTTATTCGAACTTAAACAAAAACAATCACAGAACTGAAAACACTTCCTTGCACCAATTATATAGAGAAAAAAAATACGCCGCACGACAATTGACTTGCTATCCATTTCCTGCGGTATATCTACATAGCATTTGCATTAATTTTTATGCCTAAAGTAGGTGTAATAGGCTAGTTTCCTGGGTCAAAAAAAGATTATTCTATTTAGTCCGTCAGTTAGATTATTGAAAAATATTCGACCCATATTTTGTGTTTTGTCAATAAAACAAAAAATGACGAAGATAAAGTGAGGCATAAAGCAAGGCATCAAAGTGAGCACGTGACTTCACGCCTTGCCAAAGTGTCGCAAGGCGTGACGTTACGCGGAACTTTAAAGAGCTATAACTTCATATTTTTTTGTTTGATTGAGAAAAGAAAAAATACGTGTCCAATATTTTCTGTTAATCCAACTGACGGACTCATTAGATTTTTTTAGGAAACTAGCCCATTGCTACTTGTCTATGGTTTAATGTGAAGTTTAAATAATGAAAAAAGCAAGCACCATACCAGTGGTGTTTGATATTCTTATCCAAGCAATTTGGGAACTAACATATTATTATTATAAAAAACAAAATATTTTTTTGATGTGACAGTTGACTATCAATTAACTAATCAAATCAAATCATTGAGCAAAAAATAAACTGATGTAGATAATTAAAGATTGACATTTCAATTTATCAATAAAAAATAAAACCATTAAATAAACAATAACTACAATATTTGCGTATGGTAATACCAAAGATCTTTATAAAAAAATATATAGATACATATATTCACATATCAGTAGATAAACCACAGAAATTGGTTATTATGAGGGCCGGTACACATATTCACACTGAGAATTTATTTATTTTCTACTGCATTAGTTCAAATTTTTATGAGAATCCCATAACATGATTCCTTCACTGATACATTTGAAAACGCTAAGTAATCAGTTTTGTAGAAACTCAGAGGCACAAGCCGATAATAGAACGTACGACCTCACGAATAAGTAGTAACATTTTCCAGTTTGAACATCGCGCCACTTAGCACTTCAAAATTAATTCATCGGGATTTGTTTGTTTTTTTTTTAACGGGTTATTTCGTAAGAGGTTTTGTGCTTTTAGTAACGAATAAGTGTAACACAGCCTCAAAAGGACATGCCAGGGAAGTAAATAAGTTGCGCATTTAGCGACAGACGAGTGCAAAGCAATTGCTACCTTAAGCACATTGTATAGAGTTGACATTCCTGTATTAAAGTAATGACTAAAGACAATAAAAACTATATTCATGAAGATTTTTTTTAAAAGGTTAACTGTTTATCCCTTTGTTTCTGCAACAACGCTTTAAGCGAAGAAACTAGCGCTCTTCGCGGAGCTAGGCAGAACTAATTTAGTAGGATAATAAGACACTAAAATAAAAATTATAAATGCTAAAAACATTCACCCATCCAAGTCTGATCGAGCAAGTAGTTGCTTAACATTCAGAATATCTTTTCAGCCTACTGACTTCTTCATGAATAGTTTTAATTTTTCAAGGCATGTCCTTTTCACCAACTAAATAAGATGATGTAAATTTGAAATACTAACTATTAGATACCCTATGATTAAAGTCTTTAGATTTCATATTTGTTCTTCAGATCAGCGATGGCCTCATCGCTAAGATTTTCCACTGTTTTGCAGTGATGCAGGAGATCGGTTAGTACTGAAACAAAATTAAATAAATGCAACTAGATAATTATATTCTTACGAGCCTCCCTAGCATGAGCACCAAGACACGATATGATATGATATGATATAGCGATATACTGTAAAAATATGATAGATATAGCCGCCATGTTGAATTGCCGTGCCGGTGACGATTCATGTTGTAAACATTTATTTATTATTTATTTTATTTTTTACAAAATCCACAGCTCTTAAGTACATAATACATTTTCTTGGTGACAAAGCAGACAGCCAGTATTGGATTTACATTTTGTTACATTTTATACATTACATTATTACATTTAAAATAGCAGTGCCTATGTGTATTCGGCAGTCTGAAACACAACAAATTTTCAAAACTAGACTTAAAACATATCTCCTTGGACTTTAGTTTTCTCCTATGTTTTTCTTTGATGTACTTCTTTCTTTACTTTTCCTAACACTTTTGGTATCAAAATCCATATTCATATTAATAGGGTTATTAATTAGTGTAAGCACTTATATGTATTTATATTATGTATGATCATTATTTATAATAATGAGTAAGTATGTATATTATTTTATTTTTTAGTATCTATGTAATAAATATATAATATATTATGTAGTATATTAAATATAAAAATTACTTTTCCTTCTTATATTTTAAACTCTTCACCGCCTCCCCTCATAACTTTTTTTTTCAAACTTTCCTCTACCTGAAGGTTGTAGGAGGAGGAAGGAGATCGCTCTTAGCGATAAGACCGCCTAAATTGTACCATTCTAAATGCATTGTTTCTCTGTACTGGTTTTTTGGAGTGTGCAATAAAGAGTATCTATCTATCTATCTATCTATCTAATATCGGCTATATCTATCATATTTTTACAGTTGGTTTCGATATTTCGCTACATATCATATCATATCGTGTTTTGGTGTAGCTTGCGACTTCGTTCTCGTGGTCTTTACTTTGGAAAAAAAACTGGATAGGTATGAAATATACTTTATAAACTATTCTCATACCTACCATACATAAGGAAACGTTCGAGCCGTTTCGGAGGAGTGCATCCACAAACAACGTGACACGATATTTTCAACATATAGATTAAAATATTATAGATCAGGCAAATTTATCTTTAATTCGAACACAAAAACAAATCAGGTTTTTGTGTTGCTATTTAAAATAATTTCATTATTTTCGTTACACGCAAAAATATTAAAAACCAGTTCAGACACCCGCTTATTCAGCACATCCACTCAAGCAACGCATCCGTTTATCAGCACATCCGCTCAAGTTGCACATCTGTAATTGCATCCTACCTACTAATACGTCATAATGCGGATACACCCCTGTTGGTGAACTTAACTCCAAGGCATTGACGTGCCTTTAGCACTTACAGCAGTAAAACAATTAATGCTTGCAGGACGAACCTGAATTTACTTGTGCTAGGCCACCTAAAAGCGCTCATCCTGATGGTCTGCGGGACGCGTAATAAAGACTAAGTTGCGACCAGGACATCCGCTCGTACGGCACATCCGCTCAAGCGACACATCCATTTATCGTCACACATTGGCCTAGAGGCCCACTCAAGCGGCATATCCGGTATTGCATAGCCACCTACTGCAACACATCCGCTTATGCATTCCTAAGTGAACGCTGCTTTGGTAGTGATTCACTTTGGTAATCACTACCAAAACGCTGCCGCCGCTGAGCTACAAGCACCTCCACCATATATTATTGAATGGAATTGAATTGATTGACTCACGCTTCTTGTCGCTGTCGGTGAGAAACATGGCGAGCGCGGCGAAGCGTTTAACGCGACTCATGGCCCGCAGGTAGGCCGCCACTCCCTTTCCGCTGAACTTGTGCATGTTCGCGTGGAGTATAGAAAGGACATCGGAGAGGACGTCGCTTTCCAATGCATTCTCGAAGATCGATGGGATCTTCGATGGGTCTATGACCTGTTAAAAAATATCATCATCATCATCATTTCAGCCATAGGACGTCCACTGCTGAACATAGGCCTCCCCCAGTGACTTCCAGATTGTGTTTGGATTGGATGGTTTAGGGCCGATTTTACAATAGTCAGATAACTTTTATACGAAGAATAAGTTTGATATGTTATCAGTTTCCGTGTATAGAATGTGTCAAAAGGTCAATTTTATTCGTGGGATAAAAGTTATTTGGCTATTGAAAAATCAGCTCTAAAAATATAGCAACAATTAATAATGAAAAAAATATTTAAAAAAAAATACTTTTAACAATAACATCAATTCTTTAGCCTGAAATTAAAGCGTAACACACACAGTAGGCATGTAACGGCGGCGGGACGGATCGATAGTACGGCTGATATATTACACGTCCCGCGCACGCCGCTCACGCTTGTTGTCTGTGGACGTTCATCCCCAAAAGACAGGACTACCTAATTTGGGGATTACTAGTAAGCCTATTGTACATAAGATTGTTTTAATAGCACTGTAAATCCATGTACTGTTGTTTGAATCAGTTTGTTTACATTAAGTTTATTTTTATTTAATCGTATGTTAATATCACCGCCGTACTCCCGATCCGACCCGTCGCCGTCCCGCTCACGCCTTCTGTGTGTTACGCTTCTACTATGGTGACTAAATGTAAATAGACATGCTTCAATACAATTATAAATTTATCCATGACCTAGGTACAACATTCCTACTCATAGGTCATTAATTATAGAAACATTTGCCTCTTGCGGGATTCGAACCCGCAACCGATGAGTTTTGTAGTCCGAAGTGGCAACCACTAGACCAGACGGTCGTCACTTAAGCAAAATTCTTCATCTGATTGCATTAGAATTTTTTATGACTTATTAAGTTTGAAAATCTTAACTTACACTCAAATAGTCGCTTCTAGCGTCACCTTTTCCCTTCAGATACTTCCATTCAGACATAAATTGAACACTATTTACTGGTGGCAAAAATTCCTTGATAACCTTCTCCGTGGCTGTTGTATCCGTGATCAGTTTCACCGATTCCGGAGAACCTGTTTCAATCTTCTCAGTCATATCTCCTTTCCCTTTCTCTTCAGTGATTCTGAACTCTTTCTCTTTTTCAATTTTTGATTCAATTTTTGCTGAATTGTTGTTAGAATCACCATGGGCTAAATCATCTTCGAGTTCAATGATTTTTAGACGGGTTGGCGGTTTTTCGGGGGATGTCTTGCCTAGTTGAATCTCTTGGATAGGAACATGTTTTAATAGTCTCTGAAATGTAAGAGTTTTTGGGTTAGTGTAATTTTATAATCCCTCATATTTTTCCAACACATTTCCATTGAAAACCTTGGAAGTTGCTCATAGGGTTACCTATATTATTTACCTATTTTACCTACTCATCATCATCATCATCATCATCATCATCATCCTTTGGAAGGTCCATCTACCTATACAGGGTGTAAAAGCTTAACAAAGTCTTAAACCACGCATAGATTACTTTGATCGTCTATGGATCTCAGTAACCAATCATTTCTCACGTATGGTGTAGAAGAAGAAAAATATCGTAACAATGGGAAGAATATGTGCTATTCGGCTTCGTCAGGCTTTTATTTTCACCCAAATCACGACCAGAAAATACCAAAAAAACTATATGATTGTTATCTTGATAAAATAATCTTGAACATTATTTTATCGAGATAAAATTAAGACATAACAAGAAAAACAGACGCAGAAAGAAACCCACACTCCTTTGCCGCCATGCGTGGACGCAAGTCGAACGGTCCACCGTTCGACTTGCGTCCAGTGGATGAAGTCGTGATTCAAACGATTTTCAACTTTAAGTCGGACATATAGAGATCAATATCAATTGATAAAAAAGGGTTTGTTGCTTGCTTGTGTTTATGTATGTATAAACAGTGCTTTATTTCTGGATTAATAATAATTATAGTCCTTTCAAGATAAGAAGATACTTATGACACATGGCATTTTCCGTTTCACCCATACTATTTACGATAATATTTTATAAAATTTATTTTAAATTTTTAATTTATATCATTGCAAAAACACAATAATCTTTGCCTATAAAAATCTAATCAAAAATTGCAAACCAATAATATATCTTAATGATTTCACAAATAAATTAATAGGATTTCCTTTAAATACTTGATGCGTAAAACGGAACGTTTACTTATAGGGATTGACAATAAATAATCGGAACTAAATAGATGAATCGGTTCGGTCGTCTTGTGAAAACCTATGCGTTGACGTCAGTAGTACGAGTCTGCCTTGTATGCGATTTATGCTATCGTTATTTTTCGCATAGTTCTTATTTTGACTTTATTTACTGTTTTTGTAAAGTTTTCGTTATTGTTTTGCTTTTATTTGGTAAAATGCCAAAAAAGGGAAAAAAGACTTCTGAAAAAGATGTATACGGAACTCTGGCAGTAGAACATAGTAGTATATCTTATTTTAAATTCATTTGTTATTAAGTTCATTTGAATAAAAATCGATTAAACTTTCTTTATAAACTTTCTCAATTTTCAAAAAAAATCGGCTGAATTTCATTAGAGCACATCACTATTTGTGTCAACAGGGAAGTCACGTGATGTGTCACAAGTTTCTTTTTATCTTGAAGAAAGTATATTTGAGCAGATCTCACCTTAGACCGCAAATGTGGAGGCTTCTTCACCGGTTTGATCACCGTTATCCCTTCTCCAACACCGTTCCTCCACTTCTCTGTACTATCTTGGATTGGCATCACTGGTTCATCGGGCAGTTCGATGATCTTTGGTGTAGTCTTAGTGGTAATGATCGGCTTACTTTCTACAGTCGGTGTGGTGGACGGTGATGACTTGGATTTGGACTGGAAAGTTTAAAAAAAAGGGTAAAGCAAACTTCTGAGGAGGGTCGATGTCATCTGAGATCATACCCTATAGAGTAGAAATGTCATACGATTGGTTCGACAACATTTTCCCCCATTTTTTAATCTGTATCCGTACTGTTTTTGTATGAGCGATCTTTGACAGGAGTTGTCATTTCATACTAAATACTAAAGTGAAAAATCACTTACTAGTTTCGGAGAAATATGGTTCGTATTGCTGGTATTGCTGCTTTATAGGGTATGTGCTCGATGTCTGAGATACAGTATTGTTCTTGCAAATAGGCTATTAATAGCACTTTTACATATTATAAGACTTCCCTATTTACTTTCCTATACTAAACAGTTGACAAGTGTTTTTTTTTTATTTCAGTTTTGGTCCGTAAAATAAGTTGGAATCACCAGAATCACTACTGCTACTAAGACCAATTAAGACATATTCAAGGTGTGATTGCGCTTGGTAGCCGATTCTGGTGTTCATTAAGTCGTCGGGCGTCACAGCAGGGCACAAACCTCAGCTAAAAGCATGGTGGTTTTGGGCCGTACAATTGGGCTCAGTGCGGATTATGGAGAGGTTTTGCAAGGCATTGGCTTTCAATGGCTACTAAACCTAAAAAGTGGTCTCATTTGATTCGTTTTGACAAGTCCCATACATATAAAAATGAGAATAGTATTTCTTTCTATGGGGCAAACAACAAAACCAGGTGACATCAGTATGTATAGAGTTGTTTTTTTTTTAGATTTTGAAGTAAAAAAAAAATTTAGTTTTTTAAATCAGCCATTGCTGTCCCACAGCTGGGCAAAGGCCTACCCCAAACCCTTACTGATCCCTGTCGGTAGTTAGGGCTTGTCAATCTTAAATTTTTTAAATTATTTATAGTAATTTCAGCCAGTCTTGTTTTAAATTACGATTTTCGGTTATGAAATACCTTGTAAAATTGCATTTTCATCGCGATTAGAGCTACGAATTAAATGCATCAATTGTTCTTTTATTTTATTTTATTCTGCTAGCTCAGGTTCTTGTTAATGGCCAAATTCATTACTCTTAAATAAAGTGAGTTTATTTGCTTACCCCTTTAGTCCCCATTCTAGCTTTGATCGCCTCCAGCTGTTTTCTAGCCGCATTGTTATGAGGTTCCAAGTTCAGCACTTCGTTGAGATCGTGCGACGCGGCCCGCAGCGAGCCGAGGCGTTCCCTCGCGGTCGCGCGGCGCTGCAGCGCCTTCACGTACGCCGGGTCGAGGCGGAGCGCCTCTGTGCAATCACTCTCAGCTTGGTGGAGGCTGAAACAGAGTTTAATTCGTAATTGGTTGATGTTATCATCATCATTTCAGCCATATGACGTCCGTTGATCTGAACATGGGCCTTCCCCGATGACTTTTAGATTAGGCGGTTGGAAGCGGCCTGCATCCAGCGGTTTCCTGCTACCTTTACCAGGAAATGGTCAATTTAATTAAAGATTACTATTTGGCTTAATGGCTCGTTGTTTTGCTTTGAGCTCAAAAGGTCTCGGGTTCGATTTCCGGTCAGGTCAATATAGAACACGAGTTTTTCGAAAGAATGAGACGCCTTTTGCGACATTTTTAAAAATCCCTTTGCGGGATTCGAACCCTCGTTCCGCTGGCTCAGTAGTCTGAAACGCGAACTAGACCATATGGCCGTCGTCAGTATAGATAGATGTTGGATATTTATAATTATGTTACCTGTCCTTTTTCAGATAGCAGAGGCCTCTATTAGCGAAGTATATGGCATCATCCTTAACCAGTTCGATGGCTCGGCTGTAGCATGATATGGCTTCATCCCACTTCTCATTTTTCACATAAGTGTTGCCCTGGAAAGAAAAAGAAATATTGGACAACATCACATACATTGCTCTGATCCTAAGGTAAGTAAAGCACTTGTGTTAAAGAACCGAGACAACACAAAAAAGATAGTTTTCTACATTAACCCGACCGGGAATCGAACCCGAGACCTCAGAGATGGCGACACCAAGTCCCACGTACTCGCCCCTCAACTACGGAAGTCATCACTATTATAAAATAACATTTTTTTTTAACTGTCAAGCCATTTATAGTCGGGCCAAAACAGCAAAAGAATAGATAGATCGATAGATAGATACTCTTTATTTATGGCATAGACGTATACATACAGTAATAAATAAATAAAAATAAAATAAAATAAATACATAACAATAATTATACATACATACTACTTGATATATGCGAGGAGATGTCGAGACTAACAGTGACCAGTAATAAATAAGAATGTATGTAAACAGAGAAAATGTTATTATGATTAGGTTTGTTTCTTGCACTCATCATCATCATCATTTCAGTCATAGGATGTCTACTTCTGAGGCAGAGGCCTTCCCCAATGATTTCCAGATAGGCCGGTTGGGCTGCATTCATTTATCACTATTATAAATGATCATTATTTATACATTTTATAAATGATCATTATTTACAGAATTAGTCAAAATACATTGTAATTAAATAATACAAATTTGATAAACATCCTGATATTGCACAAGATAAAATAATGTAATTAAGTTTAAATGTATATAGGTTTAATGAAAACTGTAAGAGTCATAAGAAAGTAGCAATAAAGGCTTATAAATATTATTATTTATTGCACAAGAACTATCAAACTCTTGGTAATAATATCTTATATTAAATAAAGGTTAATGACAGTGGTTACGTAAATTAATATCTTAGCCCAATTAATGGTCATTAGGGACGGTCATTAGCAAAAAGTCAACTATCGCAAATGGTAGTCAATACTGTTAGGTTTCTTCAGTGGTAGAAGATATTTAAATAAAAAAACAGACCGTATGATTACTAACGATTAATAGTTGCAAAAATAACAGTGACCACACAGTTGGAAGGCAATGGAGTGTTCGACAGACCATTGAACTGTACGTTGCTCGCTATATTGTATGTGTGTGGACAAAATAATAAAATAACAAAGTAGAAACTTACACATGTGAAAATGAAACATTTTTTTTTTTACTTTACATGTCTGGATTCATAAAAGTCACAAAGCATTGAAAAGGTTAATTTGTAACTATCAACATCTTATCCACTGACTGTATGTTTTATTAAAAATTAATGGTAAATAAATTAATAATGTTTGTATCAAATCATAATAAATTATGTCCAAGATATTTATAAATCATGCCAAAATTCTGCCTTGTAATTAAAGGTTCCCATGTTCGCGATAAAACAACTGCAGTGACTTACAGACAGATGGACTGGACGAAATTATAAGTGTTCCTTTTTTGCCATTTTGCTGCAGAACCCTCAAAATCTATTACATAAGAAGTTGACTTACTCTCTCCTTCTCATACTGCGCCTCCTCTCGTAGTTTGTCCAGCTTGACTTGCTGACTCTTCTTGCTGTCTAGGGATACTGGGCCTACTCCTTCCATTTCAATGTCTTCACATGCTTTGTCCTAAATAACAGTCAATGTAAGAAAAAAAAAATTTAATACAATATGGGCAAAACAATCACAAATTGTTACGGTCGTGGTATTAGGTAACAAATCAAAATGAGACGTGAGGTGTGAATGCACTATGGCAGTAATTTTACTACAAAATAATGTTTAATGTGTTTAGTGTTTAAAGTCCTCAAGTTTAATCAAGGCAATGACATAGTGTAGGTATGAGTTTTAATAAGTAAGCTTGTGTTTAGAAGAAGTTGTAGATATCATATAACGAATAGAGTAGATTATCATAGATATAACAAAGCATGTAATTGCTAAAAACAAAATTTAAAGAGTAGATTTGTACCATCATATAAGTAACAAAGTATTTTTGTATTTCTGTCTATTGTCTGGTTGCCATAGTACAGTCCAACAGCTCATTATTATACCTTAAAATTTCTAAGCTGATAGTTAGGTAACTCAACAAGTTTTAAATTTTTGAAATTTAAGTACCTATTTCTAAAGAAACTTGACACTTAACCCATCATGCATTTGTAAACGAGATACAAGACAGCAGAAATTGTACAATAGAAATTCCATGCAGTCTCATGAGACCACTTGGATGTTAACGGGTGGCAGGTTAGCTCTCAACTGTTACAAGCTCTGGTAAGTTCGGAGCTAGACAATTTTTTAAAGCATTGTCATCTTAACATTAAGCTTAAATAAAGTGTGTGTCTGTGTTTTGACTAGATTGTGATGCATTGTGTGATATGAAAATGGTTCTCAATTGAATGAAGACAAATCATACTTACAACATCAAACTTTTCCCAGGATTTATAGTCAGACGAAGGTATCCTTGGCTCTGGCTGCTTTTTCACAAGGACTGGTTTTTCTTTTTTCAACTTACTCCTAACTGGCGGGAGGTCCTAAACTCAAAAGATTGCACCAAGGTTAATAACCCGAAGCCTTAAGTATTTTAATAAAGTTACCACATAAATTAACACTAAAATCATAAAAAACAGTACGTCGACCACAAAGAGATGGGGCACTGCCACTACCAAAAGCATGTCGATAATACTAAGCAAAATTTACGTTTATGTTGTAAACGTCACACTGTAAAGTACAATTACTAATTACAATTTAATTTTAAACGATTAATACGAGCGTAAATGGGTTTAAACCTGCTCAAAAACACCGTTTAGCGCGGCCTCTTTTCTTTTCATCTCGCCTTCCCAGTTTTCCAGGTCTGTCAAGTATGTTTGGAAAGTTTTAACATTATCGCGCACTTGTTTTTGTATTTCGAAAGCTTTTTCCATTATTTACCACAGTTCTTTAGAAGCGTATTCAGCGTAAGGAATAATTTTTACCTGTTTGTTAGATCAATAACCACTTTTGATTGAGGTTGTCAAAAAATCAACTTGTCTGTCAAAAAACATTTTTTTTTTTTTTTTTTTCGTTCCAATTGGAACAGGCTAAGGTCTGAGACCATGCTGCCTAGTCATCAGTTTTTTTTTTTTTTTTTTTTTTTTTCCCTCGTTATGAAGTAAATCTAGTTAATGTCATCAGTTATAGTCATTTAATTTATTTATTTTATCAAGTCCGAGTTTAGTTTAGTTCAATTCAATAAACCTAAATGTCCAAATCAAACGTCTTTGCATGGACGTGATGATAGATAAGCCGATTGCATGGATTTAGCATTGTGCTAATCCATGGCCAAGTGTCAGTCAATGCCAGTGAGTGACATTATGTCATGTCATTTGTTTGTTCATTGTTGCTTGAATGAAAACAACAACCAAAACAAAACGTCTAAAACAAAGAGGAAATTAATTGGTCTAAAACCATCATATTTTACAACACATCATCAAACAATCACAAACAATTTTAGTTTGAAAACATACACAACCAAACAGTAAATTAAATATAAACAGTAAACAAGCAGAAATAAAATATATACACAAAGCTTTAAATAACTAAATTTGCCCAACTGTATTATTAATAAAATTATACAGAGGTATATAAGTTAAACTATTTACAAGAAGAGCCTGGATGGAGCGCGGTACCGAATCAGGACTATCATATATTTCCATAAGCTCATCCATCAGCACAAGGCGCTGAATGCCAAAGGATGAGCAGCTGAAAAATATGTGGGATAATGACTGCTCTGTTTGGATATTACAATAGTCGCAATGAGAACTGCTTACCATTTTCAGGCGGAAGAGATGGAAATTTAAATTACAGTGACCAAAACGAAGCCTTAAAATAGTTGAGTAAAATTTCCTGTTGATGTAAGTATTATTTTTGCAGAACCAGGGAGCAGTACCAATTGGTACATTAAAAGTGGCATACCATAAACCTTTATTTTGAGTTTGAATGGTGTAGTTCCAATGCCTTTTCCATATGTCAGTGGCCCTTTTTTTTAACAGAGGAATTATATCTGTACATGGAACAGAAATATTAAGGAGACTACTCGAGTCAGGGATAGAGGATGAAGAATTTGTAATTGTTCTGGCTAAAAAGTCTGCCCTTTCATTTCCTAATACACCTACATGTGAAGGAACCCACATAAATGAAACCTTGATATTGTGTACTATTAACAAGTCTAGCCAAAACTCTTTGATTAAAGGAATCAAATAATTTGTGTTAGCATGGAATTTGTTGTTTTCAAGGTTTTTAAGAACACTCATGCTATCACTAATTATTATCCAATCACAAAATCCATCATTTTTAAGTTTAATATGTTTCAAAGCAGCAAGAATAGCTACAGCCTCAGCTGTGAATATACTTATGTTAGAATTAATTTTATACCCAGTACCAGTGTTTAGAAACCTATCAAAAATAGCAAAAGAGACAGCAAAATCAGTTTTTGAGCCATCAGTGTACAGGAATCTATAGTCCCTGAACTCAGAAAATTTACTATAAACATCTTCTTTAGAGGATAACTTATCATCTATCATGATATTAATTGCAGGAAATTTACTGTTAAAGTCTCCCTGATAACATGGAAGAAGTGATGATCTATAGATTTGAAGAGTTTCAAGGAAATTTAAATATTGAGGAAAATCTTGAAGGATATAAGGAGGGTTACGAATGGATTGTAGGGAGTGTTTCATGTTTAAAAACAAATGATTGTTACTTTTATTATATAGTTTTAATATGAATCTTTCTTTCAAATATGAAAACCTTATACTTAATGGAGGAAGATTGCACTCAACTTGCATTGTATTGATGGGAGTACTTTTAAATGCTCCAGTAATGAGTCTTAAGCTTTTATTTTGAATTTTATCTAAGATATCAACCAGTCTGTTATCCCCAGCAAAACATAGAAAACCATATTCAAAGTGACTACGAATCAGAGATTTATACAAAAGCAACAATATTTTGGGATCAGCTCCCCAGGATGTACTACATAATGATTTTAAGATATTAAAAGCTTTATTAGCTCTTGAACTTATTAATTCGATATATTTTTTCCAAGAAACATTATGGGTAAAGGTAACACCTAAAAACTTAGCTTCATGAGAAGCAGGAATAGAAACTTTATCATAATACACAAGGGGAATGAAATTACTAGATTTACCAAATACTACCAATTTTGATTTTAGTGCATTTATGTCAAGATTCAAATAAGAAAAGTATGTACATAACCCTTCCAAAGACTTATTAAGAATGTTTGAAATATGTTTAATTTTTTTTCCAGTTGCATAAACTACCAAGTCATCGGCAAATTGAAGATTTTTTACTTTTGAACCTAAAATAAAATTCAAACGTCTGATATATAGAATAAAGATTAATGGAGAGAGTATGCCTCCTTGACAAACACCTGTAGAAGCAAATCTTGGACCATATAATTTACCATTATACTTAACATAAACTTCCCTTTCAGATAAAAATTTTTGGACCCAGTGAACTATTTTGTTTGGAATTCCAACAGACAGTAATTCAGAACAAAGTACATCAATATTAACACTATTAAAAGCTCCAGCAACATCAAAGAATACTGACATTAAATAATTCTTATTTGTTAAGCTATTTTGTATATCAAGCTGTAGTTGACAAATGCTTTCACGAGCCGACGTTCCTCTTCGAAAACCAAATTGATTTGCAGGTAATATGTTATTTTTTTCTATATAAAAATCCAATCTTTGTTTTAGTAATTGCTCAAAAACCTTACCAACACAAGATGTTAGAGCAATAGGACGGTAGGAATCTGGATTTGATCGTATCTTATCAGGTTTCAAAATAGGGACTAAACAATCAGACTTCCATGAATGAGGGATATCATTATTCAACCACAAATTATTTAATACTTTAAGGAAAATGTACAAACCTCTTTCATTAAGCTTTTTCAACATAAGATAAGGGATACCATCCAGACCAAAGGCACTATCTTTTCTGGAGTAGATAGCAGACATTAACTCTTTTAAAGTAAAAGGTTTGGTTAAAAAACTATTTACAGAATTTGTCTCACTGGGAAGGGGAAAATTTGATTTATTATTGTTTACAAAGTCTGGAGTATACTTTTTCAGAAAATCTTGGACCCAGCTATCATCATTATTGCTACAAGAATATGTTTTATTAAATTTTCGCATGTATTTCCAGATTCTCGAAAGAGGCGTACAACGATTAAAAGAGCTACACAGATCGACCCAACTATTTGTTCTTTCTGTTTTCAAAGTAAGTTTTTTGAGCGCTTGTAATCTTTTAAATTCTATGTATGCTTCATCAGATGGATTGTTTTTGAAATAAAGATAAGCTGACTTAGAATTTTGAACTGCTTCTGAACACTTTTTATTCCACCACGGGATCGGAGGGTTTTTAACTAACTTAGTACGAGTGGAGTTAAGGACTGACGGATTTGTAGGAAAGGAGACGGGCGTATTAAGACAAGGAAGACATCTAACGATTGCAGAATGCAAAATTTCACAAAACTCAGTATAAGCATTCAACGGAGCAAAGTTTTGAACCTCAAAGTTAGATAATTCTAAATCTACATTTTGTTCATACAATTTCCAATCTACCATTTTATAGTTAGGGTAGATGGGCAATTGTATGTTACTTTGATTATTTGCAAGACTATTATTTACAAAAACTTTAATATGTACAGGAAGGTGGTAGCTGCCAAGGGGATCATCATGCACAGACCAATCACAAGATAGAGCTAATGATGAAGAAACAAACGACAAATCTAAGGCATTTGGACGCCATGTCAAAGAACCAACTGTTGTCACTTCACCGCTATTCAATAAAACCAAATTATTATCATCGACAATCTCCAAAATATCCCTACCTCGTAGGTTTACTGAATTACACCCCCAAGATGTGTGATGGGCATTAAAATCGCCAGCGAATATCATCGGTTCAGGCACTGATTTTATTAATGATTCGAATTTATGTTTATTAAAAGTTGGAGTGCAATTAGTTGGACAATAAAAACTGACAATACTTATTTCTTTATTATTTACAGTAATTCTTACACAAATATTTTGTAAAGAATTATCAGAATATGTATGAATTTTTTTATAATGTAAACTATTATGTATTAAAATAGCTACGCCATTATGTTTGTTACCAATATCATTTCTTTCTATTTTAAAACCTTTTATGTTAAAATCTTTAATAGGAGTCAACCAAGTTTCTGATATAATTGCTACATGAATGTTGTGATCATAAAGATGTTGAGTTAATAGAAGCTTGTTACTGGAAATACTCTGAGCATTCCACTGCAAGATGTTAAGATCCATTATTAGGAGAGGAAGAACTATTTCTGAATGTTTGTTGAAGAATTTCTTTTATGGAAGATGAATTAATTGGAATATCTTTTTGATTTAAAACAATTTTTGTGATAGCGTTTGTTAACATGTTCATAAAAAAGTCTGATTTTGTTAAATTTTGTATTTGAGTTTCAATATTACGCATAGTTAATTGTGGAAATGAGTTTTCATTAAATAAATCTGAATACTTAGTAGCTCTGGACTTAACTTTATTTTCTTCAATTTTTAGTTTTTTTTGGGGACAAGTGTTTGAAATGGCTACATGATTACCACCACAATTGGAGCATTTTGCGTCTTTAGGGTCTTGCTTACATGTTTTGTAGTTGTGATCCAGTGAGCATATCGAGCATACCTCGGCATTTCTACAGTATTTTGCTATATGCCCAAACTTCAGACAGTGTAGACACTGTTTAACGGGGGGAACGTATACGCTTACCTCGTGCCTCCAGGAGTCGAGGTATACGTACTGCGGTAACTCAGTGGAGGCGAAGGTCACGGCGACTGTTTGAGTGGGCTGGTACGAGACAGCACCACAATCACTCCGCACACGACGCATGAAGCGCCTCACTTGAATAATATTTCGTGAGCTTCCTATTAATGTCGAAATCATTTTATTTGATAGATCTGTAGGGACTGCGGTAAGGACCCCAGTCACCTCAGTGTCGATTGCCGGTATTGTGGCTTTTAAACCCAGTTCATCCAGTAGTTTTTTATTTTGAAGAAAAACATTTGCGTTATTGGATAAGTCGAATGTGATTCCAATTTTATGTTTGTTAATGGATTTTAAATGCAGTATGCCAGTGACGCAATATTTGCGTATGGCGTGTGAAATGGCCAATCGGTCTTTATCATTAAACATTTTTTCATCTTGGTGGGACAGGAACACTATATATTCAGTCTTTGCACTATTTTCTGGGTACTTTCGTGTGTATCCTGGGACCTTAAACACCTGATATTTTTTAACGCTGTCTTCATCAGAGTCTGAGGATGTCTCCATCAGTGGTGCTTGATTATCGGGCGGATCGTTTTTTTTCCGTTTTCGACCCCCCATTTTCGTTCACTCTATTAGTTCGTTTCACTAGCAACTATATTTACAACTTCAACTATATTTACAAAGAAATAGGCAATTTTTTATAACAATTAGAAATTAAATTAAATTTAGGCGCCTTTCGTGATCAAAGGTTCCCGCGCTTTTTTTCCTGTCAAAAAACATTTTTCACGTTGTCATGGCGCCGTCTCAATATTTTTTTTTTGTTGTGTGTGACCAGTAATAAATAACACCTGGAGATAAAAATTAACGGTATCGTAACGTTATAGTTTTTTTTTTTTTTTTAATTTTTAATGTACCTATATTAAACATAATTCATGATTATAGTGGCTTTTATTAAATAACAATTAAAATTCTAATAACACAAAAATAAACTAACCTAAAACTGAAAACTTCGTACTTAAAAATAAAAGCGTGTCCATGAGGAAAAAAGGCGAAAATGCTAGCAGTGTTCCCACGCTGAATGGTTAAACTAAACCTTTGAGCGAGGAACGAACCAGCATTTTTATTTTCTGAAATTGAAATTAATTTTGGAGCTATTTTTCTAATTTTAAGTATTTTTACACTCGGTTCCCACCATAGACTTAATCCCCACGGTCCAAAAGTCTCAACGCCAAATGGCGCAAACACGTAATCACTTGCAAGTGACTCGTATTTGCGCTGCTTGGCACTTTCTGCGGACTCCGCTGCAGCCCCAGATTTTACATCTAATTCCCTAAGATGAGAAGGGGCCAAAGTATCGACACAAGTCGCGTCCTATACTAAAGCCCGTCCCCGCTCCCAGGGAACGAGCGTATTACCGGTGACAGATGGCGGCGGACGCGGCTCCGGACTCGTCTAGACATTGTAAGGTCAAACGCTGTCATTGGTCGATCCTTGGGCTGGCGGAAGTTACCTGAAGGATAGACCAGCTTAAGGCCATCCGGTCACTTGCCATCATCAATCACGATTACTATTCAACATAGGTGATTATGCAAATGATTTTAAACCATCCCATAACATTTTGTACTAAGATTCAGCTTTCACTTTTAAAAAAATGCCTCCGGCCACTTCCAGCTTACTAACAACGAATAAATTTAACGAAATTCAACCTTAAAATAAAATGGACGGCAGCTTTTATCTGTCGTCGACTTCACTTACTGATGCTATGGCGGTAAGCTATGTAAAATTTATTTTTTTATGATGACAACGCTGTCAAGTATGGCGGCCCTAGGTTCTCGTCGAGAAGTGTCTGTGAGAAAGTTCTACAAGACTTCTTGCAAACTCAGGGTCAGGGCCCTCTATAACCTATAGCAAACCCTGGGCACATTAAATGACAAAGGAGTTAGACTTTATGGCCAAAAGCCATAATATCTTCATTCTAGACAGCCTTAGATAGTTATTGTACAAAGTAATATATAAGTCAATGGTTATTGTAAATGAATATTGATTAACAGTTGGTCATCTGGCAGGACTAAGGGGGCCCCCTAGATCGCGGGGCCCTGGGCACTTGTCCACAGTGCTTAGTGGGAAAGAGGGGCCTGTTCAGGGTACTATTGTCCACACTCTCTTGATGGCTCACGTCGGCTCTCGTCTCTTAACCGGAGGACGAATTTGATAGTGCAGCGACTTTGTTTTTGTCTGCATTAACATACTGTTACCGTCGCGGTTTAGATTTTTGACTTTGAGATGCCGGTGTTTCGTATGCCATAAAATAGGCTGTCCTTGAAAATGGTAATAACTATACTATCTTTGATTATCCCTTCCCACGCCACGTCGTGCCACCCCTTCCCTAGCTTGGGCCAAACCCGTGCCACCGCCAGGGGCGTGCATTCCATATAGGCTATTATGCCGGGGCTGCCTCGCTCCTGTAGCGCATCGGCGATGTTCGCCGAGGCGCGCGTGGACTGCTTCTATGCAACCATGCGCAAACGGTACGCATCCCTGGTGCGCAGGGTGAGGGGCAGCCGCAATAGTATTTTGAGCGCATTCGCGGAGCGGTTTGACTGTCAGTACCTGTACCACTGCAATATGGTTCACGTACTGACTTGCGTCAAAATAATGTACTAACATAGTATTAAGTATCCATTTGTTACTAACCATTACTGGATCAATGTTGTCTTATGAATAAATGAATAATAAAAAAATATGCAGAGCCTACCTTCATAAAAAACCGACAGCTAACCATAATTATTAATTACGTATTCAACAATAAACAATAAATATTCTGTAACCATTTTGTCTTCTACCTGTACTTATTCCTTACTAAAGCGCGCAACTTAGATCGTTTCTGTGCAATTTAACCAATTTTAGGCTGCCGCGAGATCGCCTTCTGTTTCACGCAAACTTACTCAATTTTCACTAACAGCCTACCCCCATCTGAAACCAATGCACGCCCCTGGCCACCGCATTTGTCATACACCGGAAGTGCACACTTCCGATTTTTCTAGTCAAAATTTAAAAGTTTTTGCTATAGTGGCACTTATAACACCATATATTTTTAGATTCGTCAAGATTTCTTCAATTTTATGGCCATTTTTAAAAAAAATTAATTTATTAATAAAATACAGCAAAATTATGAACACGCAAAGTCCGGATCAACGAAATTATCTCAATTTTATTAAAGTTCTAGCGAACTATACTTTCAAACACCTCATAAAGTTTATAAATTAATTTAGTACAAACATATCCATTGTTTGATAGCGAAATCTAAACAATCATCCACATAAATCACAAACATAACGATCTCAAAGACGGCCGACTGATGAGTCATCGCGGAGCCTTTGTATACAAATGCTCGAAACCTGATGCCTGACGCGTTCTTTGTTCAAATTTTAGTGTGGTAAGTTGTCTTAATCTTCCTTTTACCTAATTTAACGCAGCAAACAAAGGTAGGCATAGAAACCGGCTGAAGCAACCCCATTGAAAAAACACTTAAGTGCATTTTAAGTGAATACCCGTAGCGGGTACTCTCCAGATCTCCTGAAGACCACGACGCGTACAAGGGTGCAAAACGCGCTGCTAAGAGAGCTGTAGCCAGAGCCAGGCGAGACCACTTTCATACGCTCTATGACAAGTTGGAATCGTCTGAGGGGCAAAAGCTAATCTATAAGTTAGCGCGCTCCAGGGTCAAAGCGGCACAGGATATTTCCCAGTGTCGCTGTGTTAAAGACCCTGGAGGCAACCTTCTATGCGAGGACCTCGCGGTGAAGGAGAGATGGCGCTCTTATTTCCACGAGTTGCTGAATAAGCAGCACAAAGAGGTGCAGCCACCGGACCTCCCTCCGAATCAGGGACTAGTACCACCGGTAACGCCTGAAGAAGTCCAGTTTGCTCTTCGCCGCATGAAGAATCGTAAAGCTGTCGGAGCCGATGGAGTCCCAATCGAAGCCTGGAAGGCGATGGGCCCTCTTGGTGTGGACATCCTAACCTACCTTTACAACCGCATACTCTTAAGCGGGCTGATCCCGAGCCAATGGAGAATGAGTATTATTACTCCGGTCTTCAAAGGCAAGGGATCAGTGCAAGAGTGCAGCAACTACCGCGGTATAAAGGTCATGTCCCACACCATGAAGCTCCTTGAGCGGATTGTGGACTCCCGGATCCGACAGGAGTGTGATGTCTCGGGGTGTCAATATGGGTTTCGTCCTGGCAACAGTACTATGGACCCTGTCTTCGCCCTAAGGACCGTCATGGAGAGATACAGGGCGAAGAACACGCCTCTGCACTTGCTCTTTCTTGATCTGCAGAAGGCCTTCGACTGTATCCCTCGAGTGGTGATCTGGTGGGCACTGAGATCCAAAGGGGTCCCCGAGGCATATATTGACATTATTCGGGACATGTACCGCAGCTCCGATTCTATGGTTCGGACCGCTGTTGGCGACACCAAACCGTTCCCCATCACCGTCGGAGTACACCAGGGTTCCGTCCTCAGTCCGTTTCTGTTCAGTGTGATATTAGACGTTGTGTCAGACAGCATCAGAGACTCACATGAGCAGCCACCATGGCTGCTGATGTATGCTGACGATATCGCACTGGACAGGGGCAGGCTGGTGAGACGGGTGAACGAGTGGAAGCAGTCGCTTGAGAGCGGTGGTCTGAAACTCAATGTGGCGAAGACCGAGTACCTGGCCTGTAACTCTACAGATCCAACACCCGTTCGCATAGGCGGAGACAAGGTCGAGCGCAAGGACCAGTTCAAATACCTTGGATCTGTACTTCACGCGTCCGGAGACATCGATTGCGACGTCAAAGCACGCATTGCTGCTGCGTGGGCCAAATGGCGAGAGGTGACTGGTGTCATTTGTGACCCCAGAATGCCAGTTAAGCTTAAAGGACAGATCTATAAGTCCATCATTAGGCCTGTTCTTTTATATGGCAGCGAAGCATGGCCGCTACTTGAGCGACACAAGCAGGAGCTGCGTGTCACGGAGATGAATATGCTGCGGTGGATGTGCGGAGTCACGCGTAAGGACCGCGTGAGGAACTCGCGCATCCGCGGTAGCCTCCGTGTCCGTGATATTGCAGACAAACTGCAGGAGAGTCGCCTACGCTGGTACGGCCATGTTTTTGCGGAAACCGGCAAGCTACGTAGGAAACAAATGTCTGGCCATGCCGCCACCGCCAGGTCCTGGCAAAAGGGGTAGACCCAAGAAATGCTGGCTTGACGTTGTGAGGGCTGACATGCGTGCCAATGATCTCACAACTAGAGACGCTCAAGACCGCGCGAAGTGGAGGAGAAAATCAAGGAAAGCGGACCCTGGGCTCCAAAGCAACGGCTTTGGACGCAACCGGGATTGACCGTATAGATGATGATGATGACCCGTAGCGGGTACTCGGCGCTTATATGTTTGTAAAAATACCCGCAGCGGGTGGCGTTTCGGCCGGGATGGGTAAAACATTTAGTTACACGGCAAACAGTGACGCAGCATACACATCTACACTACGCCACTTCTCACGTCAGCGTCATCACTCTATGACAATTGTCCATTTCCCGTACGACTTTGTACCGGATTGTCCATAGTTGGATCAGTCAGCAGGCTCAGCAGCAGCAATATCACTCGACACTCCACTTTTTGGTCCGGACTACCCTTCATAGGTCCCAATAAATACCTACTAGGTATTACCTACGCGTCGCCAGGGGGGTGTCACTCCGCAGTTTAGGTAATATATTCGGGCAGCGCGCCGCCCGAAGCGGCGTATGCCACTGGGCTGTCGCTCGACTCGCACGACAGTCGCAGTCACGTCGCGCTCGCGCATACTTTAATTTTTTTGTATTGCTTTTGAAATTGACCCGCAATATCTTCTACTAACCAAAACGTCAATAAAAGTATCCGTATATAAGGTATTGTTGGTTTTACGGTTGTCTGAATAAAACGAACAGTGAATCAGAGCTAACATTTTGTTAAATTTCACACGATATTGAAATATTTATTCTTCTATAATTCCAGTTCCATAATAATTAGTAATAGTTAAAATAAAAATCCTTAATTAGATATATTAGCCCAGAAACAATATTAAGAATAAGATAGGATATCGTTTACAAAGGAATACCTACACCCGTAGGAATCGAACACACGACATTCAGATAGAATTTATATGTTTACAGAATCAACGTTTGTAATGCTTAATCTACTGATTTTAATCGTAAAACTAATAAATCAACTAGGTACAAAAACTTCCCAAGTGACAACCCCGTGCCGTCACGCGTCGTTCGCAGCTCGGTCAAGAAAATTCACAGTTCGCGCGCGGTTATAAGTTTCAATTTTGCTTGCAGGCACCCGCCTGCAAGCAAAATTGAAACTTATAACTGGCGAGTCTAGGTATATTTTTATACCTAAACCTGACTTTTGTTAGGAAGTGAATCTTCTGTACGGTAGTACTATTAGGTATTCTGTGGCGTCGCGTCACTTCGAAGTGACTAAAATCAAATCAATCAATCGTGCGCTCTCCATAATAAATAATAAAATCATTTATTTCAGGACATAGTCCCATATTCTCAACCATTACAATAAAACTTTTTTATGCGTTCCGACTTTAATAAATTATGATGATAGATAAGAAATACAAAAGACACAGACTATATTGCTCAAAATACCGGAGAAGTAATATCACAGAATACCTATGTAGGTACCCAGTTTAGTTCTAGTAGTAATATGCATTTGCTTCCCAACCCAATAGAATTTGCAGGCAGTTTCAAAGTTTTTGAAAAATCATTTATCATGTATGTAAGTGTTTTGTGAAAACTATTATTTTAAGTAATCAAAGGTAAGTAATTATTATAATTATTACCAATTTTAATTTTGTTTTTTTTACTTACGTGTTATTTTAGTTAAATAAACATTTATGTGTGAATTCTATAAAAGAAAATAACAAGAATAAAACTTTTCGCGTTGTTTCTAGTATTTTGCATCATAATGTATAGGTGCATGCTTTTAAAGTACCGTTTTCTTTGCAAATGTGATGTTTCCTATTTTTTTTCGATCGGCTCGGCTTTCGTAGTATCGATAAAATTATCGACATTTTTGTAGGTAAAATATTATGGTAAAATATTAATACCTATCATTTCGTTGTTATCTTTCTGTTTCTTTGTTAGTATAGTCTATAATATCTACTAAATTATTGGGTTCGATTTTTTTCTCGAAAAAACGTTTTAAAGGTTTGTAAGTACGTAAAAAATGATTTTCACAATAGTAAAGTACCTAACCAACGTAAAACAGGGACCGCAACCTCTTTTTACATGACAGCCCAAAAAAATTTTTTTTTTTATATTTTTAATATTTGCAACGAAATAAAAAAATCATAGATCAGTCCTTAATAGATTTTGAACTGTATTTTTAAACTATACATTTAATAGTGACACCGACTTCTTTTTATAAGTAAAATGAAATACCTAATACAATTTAAATATTGTAGATGTGGTGCCCAGGCATATCAGCAGTGTAGTCCGGCATCTCGCACAGCCAGTCTGAAGCCGTAGCAAGTGCTGAACCTACCGACCTTGACTAAGTTTGGACTTTTAAACATTAACCGTTTAGTAAAGTGATGTTTAGAATAATAAGACTTAATATTTACATCATTTCTCGCTTCGACTCAATAACTCATTCACTTGCGTTGCGTGCGCGCTAGACGTTGCGGGTTAGAAATTTGTAATTTTTGACACAAAATTATTGTTCCTCTTTAGAAATTAAAAAAACTTTTTCTATCAATGTCTACAATGTCTATCTTTTGAGGTTGACTTATTATAACCTTTTATAGGGTAAGCTGTAGTAAATCTCGAACTTTTTCTTTTAAATCACAATATGTCTGTGAAATTACAGCCTATCATTATATTATAATGTCTCATATAGTATAATAATGTCTAATTGTCATTGTATCATAAATGTAGGTACATTGTATCATAATATCTAATTGTCTTGTAATTGTTGCATTTCTGTTTCCTGTAAGTAATTAATAAATAAAAGAAAATAGAATAAAATTACTTGGTCAAACCGAACTCCACACGGGCAAGGCCGCGGGCGGAAGCTAGTCACACAATATTAATAATTGTTAAAGATAATTGAGTAAGATAAATAAGGATGTGCGAACATTCTTACACGATTATCGCTAACTAGCAGAAGAGTGATTGCGGTAAAAACAATTTAAATATTAAGTACTTATGTACACTAATGGCAAAACACATAAACAATAAAAAGAGTACCTACGTACCAACTGAACTGCAGTATAAATTATTATTATTATCGTTATTCGATTATGTTATTTTGTTAATAAATGAGTTACTTTCAATATAAAAAGTTATTTTCATCGTCATATTTTGTGAAATAAGTACAGTCAACAGCAGGTCAACCTACCCAAACAGCTAAAGGTCATTGAACCGATTTTCAACCTTAAGTCCAACACGTAGAGATCAATATCAATTGATAAAATTTGACGTTTTGTGGGAGGTTGACGTGCTGTTGTCTACCACATTTTTTCTATTTTAGTTTAGTCTAGGACGCAAAAATCGTAAGTATATTTCGAAACACTCAAGGGAATCAAAATCTATAGGTAGTAGGTACCTACCTACTTACTTTCCGTTGACCTAGAACTATGAAATTTGGCAAGTAATATCGTCTTATACTACAAGTACAAGAAAAAATCTGGAAACTATACATATTTTTAATTAAATTTTGTTATTAAACTCATCATCATCATCATAACAGCCATCGGTCGTCCACTGCTGAACATAGGCCTCCCCCAATGACTTCTATCATTGGGGGGATTGCCAATACTCACCACGCCTGGCAGGCGGGTTGGAGAGCGCCGATTTTTATAGGATTTCGCACGCAGATGCTGCTGCCCGTCTCGTGCTACAGGAAATAGTCGCCTTTTACAACACGCCTCCTGTTGGCGGTGGGGAAGTGTATTCTTTACGGCCGTCCCCACACGGGACTGGTAAATAAAATGCGAGACTCAATTCCTGAACTTACTTATAATATGTACGTACAGAACCTTCTACAGGCGAGTTCGACTCGCACTTGGCCGGTTTTACTTTAAAGAACCGTAAAACTTCACCCGGATCAAGTAGGTTTTTAATAATATAATTGGCTGTAAACCTACTACAATGTTGACACAAAAAACGACAACCACGTAATAGTATCCTTGATGGAGATTATTAAAATTATTTACTTATGTACGCAAGTACTTGTTATTTTGAAATGGTAAACGGATTACACAGATCTTTAATTGCGCTTAAATGTAGCAAAAAATACGTTTGTCTAATTTAGTCAGCTGAATTTGGTTACGTTCGTTGACTAAAATAATAAGTAGGTAAATATTTCTGACGGAAGTTTACTTAACTACTTGCTTATATTAAACAATCTAATAAGTGGGCACAAATAATTATTTCACTAATAATTTGGTGGATCTCCAGTTAAGAATGTGTACTGTACAATTTGTTTTTCTTACATATGTTATTTGCCAATTTAATAACTAAAATGATGGCACCATCTGGCGTAATAATTGTCATTTACGAGTATTTTATTATCTACTCGTAAATAGAACTAATTGAACGTGAACTTTTATTAACAGACCGTCATAATAAATTAATTGCAATAGTTGTGACTGTAAGTAAAGTATGTACAGACAACGGCAGGTAAACCTACCCAAAAAGTTTAAGGTCATTCAACCGATTTTCAACTTTATGACCGACTTGTAGAGATCAATATCAATTGAAAAAATTGACGATATTGTGGTAGGCGTAGCATTATCAGTCTTGGTGTGGTTATAGTGCAGACTCAAAAGTTAAACAAATATTTGATATTATAGATAAAAAAATCTATAAAACGCACTTTTAAATGTATTAAACGTAAAGTTTTTGTTATTACTTGGTAAAATGCCAGAAAAGCAAAAAAGGCTTGTCAATAACTGTATGCGGCACTCTGGCGGTAGTATACCTCATCGCAGTATACCTCTTATTTAAAAAAAGGTTACTTAAATAAAAATCGATTAAACTTAATTTTAATGTCTTGATTTTTAAAAAGTATCGACTGGCTTTCGTTAGTGCACATCACTAATGTGTCAACAGTGAGTGAAGTCACGTGATGTGTCACAACAAACAAGTCCCTTCTTTTAAACCCGTAAGACGCTTTGGTTGGAAATATAAAAGGATAGTAGTTGTTATTGTTAAAGAGTTCCACTATCTACCTCCTGACTCCATCATCAGATCAGCACGATGGTGTCAAATAGTAGTAGTAGGTTAAAAACTACGTCCAAGATTTTATTACATAAGTACCTAGGTACAATTTAGTTTGTCATTTAGTTAGTTAGATACAGGTAGGTAAAGCTAAAAAAGTGTGCTGTGTAAGGCATGCGCTATGTATGGTTCCCAAACGGTACGGAATTCTCGACGCGTAAATTCCACTCGTACTTATCAAGTTAGGACCCAATTCTGTCTTGTCCAAGGTGAGGATCGGTAGCGATTACTTTGGTCTCTATAATCGATCACGACCGATTATTGGCCTCAATATCGATAAAATATAGTTTATTTGCTGATAGGTGGGCGGGCGGAGGTATTTTGGAAACGTGCGACTTTTTGCTTTTATGTAACTTATTCATTCATTTGCCGTGCCGTGTGGGGACGGCCGTAATACACTTTCCCACCGCCAACAGGAGGCTTGTCGTAAGAGGCGACTAATTCCTGTAGCACAAGACGGGCAGCAGCGTTAGCGTGCGAAATCTTATAAAAAATCTGCGCTCGCCAACCCGCCTACCAAGCCTGGCGAGTATTGGCAATCCCCCCCGATGATAGGTCATTGGGGAAGGCCTGGGTTCATCAGTGGACTTCCTATGGCTGAAATGATGATTCATTTATTTAATAATTTAAAAAAACAAGAGCATCATTATAAGTGATTTAAAACTTTGTATTACATACTTTCATCGCTTCCTAATTTTCAAACTACCTAAATCAAAGATAAAAATCAGTAAAAATTCTAGCCTACATACCTGTGTTTCATTGGTTTTTAACGGTAAAAAAACGATACGCCAAAATTAATTAATAATGTCATCCTAGACAAAATGTGGCAAAACATATCGCACAAATCGCATTTCACACGACTTACAAAAAGTTACGAGTGCTTACAAAATAGAAGCCAAGTCAAGGCGATGGCAATGAACCATGACCCGAAATAACAACTCTTATTGCCCGACTTCACTCGCACGTAATAGTCCAGAATTTCCTTAGCAATATGAACTTTACTGCTAATAGTTTTATGGAAATAGTACATTTGACACATTTTTTTTCGGAACCAACCCAAGTTAAATCTAATTTTGTAGGTTATGTTGTAGTGGGCGCAATAAAAGTGATGTTTGTTTTAATTATTCATAATTTTATAGCATAAAACGTTTTATTAATTTGGATTGGGAGTGCAATTTGGAAATAATTACTAGCTACTATAGTAATATGTGGGAATTAAATATACTTATAGTAAACAAATTATTTTACAAATATTTATTATTTAGTGATACCTACATAATAAGTATCATAGATAATGAACTACTTACCTGAAATTATTTTTGTCTGATTAGTCCGAGGAAATGGTTAAAATCATGGGAAAAATATCCTCAAGTGTAGGGGGTGGGGGAGGGGGGAGCCGGGGGAGGGGTGAATGTTCGTTAATAATAATGTTTTAGTGTGTGTAATACTTAAAGAATATTTAATAAAGTAATAAAAGTATGTAGGTAACTTATTTGAAGTAGGTATGTTCGTGCAACGATCAAGTTACATCTGGAGAGATTGCCATTAGATTTTTCAGACTATACACCAAATATTATATGGAAAGTGGGATTTTAGAAAAAGAATTACTAAGGGATTAAAATAAAATACATAAATCTAAAATATTCGTTAATATTTTTAAAAACATGATAGGATTGACTTATTTTTTGTAAAATAAATAGTATGTTTATATACATTATTTTTCTTACTTAAAGATGAGAACCTTGTTTTTGGCTACTACTACTAAGTTAATAGATGGCAGATGCATTCTTTAAAAAGATCTAAAGTTAGTCCTCTCTTTAAGAAAAATAATAAAAATGACATAAATAATTATCGACCCATTACTCTGGTTCCCATTCTCTCAAAAATTTTTGAAAGAGAAATGTCCAAACGCATAACACACTTTTTTGACAAACATAATGTAATTGCAAGGGAGCAAAATGGATTTCAGAAAAACAAGTCGACAACTCTTGCGGCTTTTAGATTAGTCAAAGATGTATTAGAAAACATTGACAAAAGAAAACCAGTAGTGTCAGTATTCTTCGATATGAGTAGGGCATTCGATTGTGTTGATCACCAGATACTGATAAAAAAGTGTGAAAGGTATGGCATAAGAGGACAGGCCTTAAGCTGGATCATGAGCTACCTCTCGGATCGCATACAGTGTGTGGAAATAAATAAACTCAATGCTGATAATGAAATGATATCTTATAGGTCACCATTTCTTTAAAAAAACTGCGGTGTTCCTCAAGGTAGCGTTTTAGGACCCTTATTATTTCTTATTTATGTGAATGATCTGCCGAGATGTACAGATTATCAAACGGTACTATTTGCTGATGATATCTCTCTTATAGTACCGAATGATAATAGTGATTCAAATTATGAACACGTGATCAATTCCGCTATAGAACGTGTTAACAAATGGCTTACAAAAAATAAACTATGCGTAAATGTTTCCAAAACCGCATTTATACAATTTTCAAATAACATGACAAATCGTCTAAAACTTAATGTAGTTTGTCAAGATCGGGAAATTCAAGAAGTAAAGGTAACTAAATTTCTTGGTATTACTCTTGATCAAAATTGTAACTGGAAAGCGCATATCTCAAACCTTTCTACAAAACTAAGTACATTTACGTATGCTCTTAAACGATTGCGGTGTATAGCTGGGGAGGAAACGGCACTAACTGCGTATCATGGATATGTTGCATCGTTATTGAGGTACGGGCTTATATTGTGGGGCAATTCGCCAGATATACAAAAAGTATTCATTATGCAAAAAAAATGTATAAGAGCAATTTGTGGAGCAGGGCCGGTTGAAACATGTCGCCCTTTATTTATCAAACTTAGAATACTTACATTGACAGGGTATTACATTTTAGAAGTATGCACGTTTGTAAGGAACCATTCCATTTTTTTCAAACAAAATAGTGCCGTCAACTCAAGGTTGCGCCCGAGAGATACTACTCAACTTTTGAAGGCGTTGGGTAGCACTGCCCTGTTCAATAGAAACTGCTACGCAATGTCAATTAAAATATATAATAAAATCCCTCTAGAAATAAGAAAATTGCCAACCAACCAGTTACTGAGAAGCTTGCGTGGATGGCTAATTGAAAATTGTTTTTATAGCATTAAAGAATTTTTTGACATGAAATGATATTGATGGACCATTTTATTTAATTTTATTTTATAAATTAATTAGTAAAGTCTTAATTGTTTATTTTCATTCAATTTTGTGACGGTACCTATATTAACTATGACTATTTATATGTGTAATTACCGTTACCATTGACATTTAATTTAATTTAATAATAATGTGTTAAAATTTTTGCATGCCACCATGATGGTAAAACATGAGTTCTTTTTCGTTTTATTGTATCATCTATGCTCCATGTTTTTGCAAATAAAGAATATTTCTATTTCTATTTCTATTTCAGATTGTAACTACAATTATTAGTTTTAATTTAGTGTTAGCAAGTAGCATAAACAACGAACTTACAATATAAGTAACTTACAAGCGCGAGCGAAGCGAGTGCGAATTTTTTCTTAGACAACGCTGCGTAAAAAGTATTTTAATTTCATCGCAACCAAACAAACCAGCAGCAGCGCGCAAAAACCTGTGGTAAATATAATGTAAGACGAACTAAAATCTGAAAGCGCAGCGAGTAGAGTTTTGAGATACTTATAGTGTTTTTTACACTAGACAATGCAATGTTGACAGCGGCGACACTAGTTTCTGTGACATGGAAAATCAGGTAGTATAAATCCATAATATTTTAGTCTACCTTTTGTAGGTATTAACTGAAAAAGAAACCGCAAGCGTAGCGAGGACGAAAACTTATTAAAGACAAAGAGGTATGAGAAAAAACATTATTTACAAAATAATACATAAACTGTTATCAAAAAAGGTAGGAATCAATTTCAAACCCATGATGTTGTTGGAAGTAGAGTCAATTAAATGCAACATGAATATAAATAAGGTAACTCCCGTGCAGAGAAGATTTGCACAGCTCAAATACGCGCTTTTAACGTTAGTCCCACGTAGAAGCAGTAGAATCAACTCTTAAGATGAAAGGCAACTAATAAACTAGGTTTTGAGATGGCATACCTTTCGTAGATATTAACTGAAAAAGAAACCGCAAGCGTAGCGAGGACGAAAACTTATTAAAGACAAAGAGGTATGAGAAAAAACATTATTTACAAAATAATACATAAACTGTTATCAAAAAAGGTAGGAATCAATTTCAAACCCATGATGTTGTTGGAAGTAGAGTCAATTAAATGCAACATGAATATAAATAAGGTAACTCCCGTGCAGAGAAGATTTGCACAACTCAAATACGCGCTTTTAACGTTAGTCCCACGTAGAAGCAGTAGAATCAACTCTTAAGATGAAAGGCAACTAATAAACTAGGTTTTGAGATGGCAAAGAAATCTGTCTGATACCTGCCCCCCTAGCATGTCTACCAAAACACGATATGATAATATGATATAGCGATATATCGACACCAACTTTAAAAATATGATAGATAAAGCCGCCATTTTGATTTTTTATCGAAACAGCGATCTTAATATGTGACGGCGATAAAAAATAAGTGGTACTAATGGCGGACTTAATGCCAAAAGCATTATCTGATCTTAAGATAACGCTTATATTTTGTGACTGTTTGTTAAATTTTATAAAAAGAAAAAAATGTCTTGGATAAGTAATAAAAGAAAAAACCGTTAATAATTTGACCCGGTCACCCGATTTGACCAATAGATCCTTATCGATTGAGAATAGGTTATAATTTATTACCGAGTAGGTACTTCTTAAGTTACCTTTGAATTAATATCTGGGCCAGAAACCTATTGTATTAAGTGTCTACTTACCGAAAAACTAATTTGACATTAGTCAAATATAAGATAAGAGTGATTAATATAAGTAAATTTTATTAAAAAAAATAAAACCGACTTCAAAACACTAAAATGCTAAAAATAATCCTAACACTTAAGTACCTAATCAGTTACTTTTGGAGTCGGTGCCAGCCGATGAGAGATTCAATGTTTTTGTTTGCACCGACTCCAAAAGTAACTGATTAGGTACTTAAGTGTTAGGATTATTTTTAGCATTTTAGTGTTTTGAAGTCGGTTTTATTTTTTTTAATAAAATTTACTTATTTCATCAATTTTTAGTGATAAATCCTAATCTAACTGCTGAACACCGATTTCATCCCCTATTTTCCTACCCTTAGGGGTGATTTTTATTTTGTAAACTTTTAGCATATTATCTTTGAAGTATAAGCTATTCAATAAAACAAAAATCATCAAAATCGGCTCATATTTGACGAAGATAGGTAACAAGAACCACAACCAAAATACTATCTGGGTATATATTTGTTGATTTTCTCAAAAAGTTCTAAATCAATTTCGATAAAATTTATATGGGACCACCTCTGAAGTATGATCTACCAAACAAAAAAAGAATCATTAAAATCGATTCATAATTGGCGGAGTAATCGCGTAACAAATATACAAAAAAAAAAAAAAAAAAAAAAACATACAGTCGAATTGAGAACCTCCTCGTTTTTTGAAGTCGGTTGAAAACTAATAAATATCTATAAATAACATTTGAAACGGATGACAAGTCCGTTTTAACGGTGATTTTGCGATTGTTGACAAACGGCCAGGTTAATGACCTTAGCAAAATAAAAAATGACTTCTTTTGCTTTGCTTAGTTTGGGGTTTGGTTCTAATATAAGTAATAGGTTATTGGAAGATTTCATTTATAAAAGAGAAAGGTAATGAGTTTTTGTTTGTACTGAAATGGAGTCTGAGTGTTCTGTGTCTATTTAAAGTTTGTTGATTCGCTGAAAAAGTTAAAACCTAATCTACTTTAACATATATTTTTTACAATTTTAAGAAACTTCGTCAAAAAGTTATCAATAATGATGATGATGATGAAGATACACAAGGGTTTGTTTATATTCATGATAATAAACTACTTTTCCCAAGAATCTTACTTAGTTACCAATATCAACTCAATTTTGTTAGTGTCTATTTCATAATATAAACGCGCACGGCAAATGACACTAACAAAATTAAGATAAGATAGGAAATTAGTTTCTTGGGCAAAGTTCTTCGATATTATTAACATACGACGACCTTCGTAGCTGTGACTGTGAGTCAAGCACGCCGATTCCCGGGAACGAACTCTTCTACATAATTATACAGGGTTACATTGCAAAGGGGTGCCAAATTTTAAAAATAAGATCAATATAAAGAAGCGTCTTAATCGTTACTATTTAACGATTACGAGTTAAAAAAAAAAAAAAAACTTTAAAATATCCGAAAATAAAGTCAATAGAGAGATCAATAGAGACTACGAAAGCCGCGCGGTCATTCATCAGAGGCGAGCCTACAAGGACCTTACGCAGTGCACATACGGTGCATTTTTTCACAAATAAGTTAAAATATCCACGCGTACGATTTTTAACAGCGGATAGGAATAATTAAATGTGAAAAAAAAATTTGTTGTTCATTGCATAGTTCGATTAAGTTACTGATTCTGAGCCACTCTTAAAGATTTGGCACCCCTTTTCAATGTAACCCTGTATTATTATCTCGGGTCTGGGTGTTGTGGGCTTCGTCCCTACTGTACCCGATACCATCTTTATCCGATTTAAAATAACCAAACAAAAAATCGCAACTCTTCCCGCTTTCATTCTTGCTTATAGAACAAAGTAAGAGTACAGTTGAAAGAAAAAATTTTAAGACGTTCAGTCATCGAAAAAAAATTTCAATCATGATACCTATTTAATGATTAGGATGAAGATTTTTTGAAAGAAACTAGCTTGACTGTTAGCAATTATTTCCTAAAATAAATATTGAAGATAAAAAACTATGTTCCTATCACAATCTGTGATATTGCATGATTCGTAAATTTTTACATTTTCTTTTTTTTGTGTTAATATTACTTAAGTGTTTTGATTAAAAAGATATTTTTTAGTATATTAATTTTAAATGTCGATTGTTGTTATTGGTGATAAAATGTTAAATATTAAAACATTTTTATAACGTTCAAAATATTTTTCATTTTGACCGTACTTTTTATCGTATCGATAGGGTTGGGATTTTTTGTTAGGTAATTTTAAATCGGGTTGAGTGGGGACGAAGTCGTGTTGTGGTACCATCGTTGTTTTTGATTTTGTCCTCAAGTCCTTAGGATCAGAGCAATGCATGTGATGTTGTCCAATGTTTATTTATTATTTTTACCTTGTGCACTAAGTGAACATACTAAAATAAACTATAAAATAATCAAAGATCATCAAAATAGTATAGTGGCAAACTCAATCAACCATTTAAAAGCTTCCATTACGAAATATGAAGATAATTACTCATTATCTATCATCTAGAATGTAACAATATACTCGACAAGTCAATAACACATGCTCTTTTTATCATAACAATGATAAATTGCAATTATAATATTCACACACGATATTAACATAACAATAAAGTATTACACGAATTAAATGCTTCCATCGACATTAGTGATTAATACGGAATCAATCATTAGGGTTAGTTAGGTTGCAGTAAAAGTGAGAAATCAGGTAAAGATTGGAAAACACATAATGTTACTAATGGCTGAACGAATTAGCTAAAATTTTCACACATAATATAGATTGATATCCCGCTTTTTTCATCCAGCCACTGATTGCATGCCATCTGGCTGCGGCTTGTTGCGAGGTGCATAAATGTATTCTAAGACTAGTTGTCCCGGCAGCTTCACCCGCGTTAAACTCAGCATTTCTCCTTGACTTCCTTACAGAGAGGATTTAAAAATACAAATCTGTGTCCTTTTCTAAGGTTCAACCTATCTTCGTACATAATTTCACCAAAATCAGTTAAGTGGCTTTGTGGTAAAAATGTTACAAACAGACATAGTTACTATTGCATTTATAAATAATTAATATTAATCTACAAGAAAGTATAATTTAAGTAAGCAGGTAGGTATCCTAGGTTTTCTATCTATCTATCTAGGTAGGTACAGTCAGTAGCTAGACAAATTCAGACTTGGCAAAATATAAAATATTATCAACCGATTTTCAACTTAGAGTTCAATCTCAGTTGAGGTTTTGATACAGATGGGAAGCTACACAAGCACAAAGCAGCTCTATTAAAACGGGTTATTCCACATAGATCGAAAGTAATTAATTCTCAAAACATTACCTACCATTCCATACCATTGTTTCCACTTCGACTCCAAAACTGTTCTGGAGTGAACAGTAAAATTTTAGTGTCAAGTCGGTGTTAACACGGTATCACTTACTTGACGAGGATAAATTTTATTCATAGATTAATACGTATTATTATTATAATAGTAAAATCGATTTGGTTCACTGAATACTGATGTTAATGACCTCAAGCGCGGTGGCAAATTTTTTAGGTAAACATTTTTGGAGTTAAAGTGGATGGATTTTTGAAGTCAACGGGAGTAACCCATCAAAACAATATATTTTTTGGTAAATTACTATCTGGAGCAATGTCGGATTTCGTAATCTACACGTAACATAAACAACCAGTATAATGATGACCTCTTCTTCTAAATATTTGAACTCACAATAGAGGTCAATTTTCATCGGACGTTAGTTCTGAATTTGTTTGATACTGACATACATAACCTGTCACTTCTAATTACTCTTGAGATAAATAACGACTCTTCAATCTTGGAGAGGATTTATACAAATATAAAAATACATTTTCATAGATCTTATTGCGTTGTTATACGAATTAAAATCGTATGGTAAACAAAACTATATTTGTGTGAATTTGTGAAGACAATCAGTGGATCAAATAACCTTACATGCCAAAAAGTTCACGTTTTTTATCAAGTGCATGCATCGATATCATTTCGTTATATTGTAAAATCGATTATAGTTTTGTTGTGTTCATTCATAACTTTGAACGTTTCCTTAATGTTTGTTAATCAGCTATTTGTTATATCATTATTTCTTATTCTATTACAAATCAGAAGTTATTTTTAGGTTTGTTAGGAATGTCATGCATGTCATATTTAGACGACGGAAACGCCACCTGTCGTGTTAGGCCTTGTAACATTTTCTATTATTTATTTATTATCTTAAACTCAATATTATGATTTATAAAAGTACATTTAAAATACGAAGCATATAGGTAAAGACAAACCTTAAAGGTTTAGTTTTTTTTATTTTTTTTTATTTTCTTGTCTTTGTCTTAAGGCCCGTGTGGTCGCCAAATGCAAACTAGCACGTGGTTTCATAAGCCTACTTCATAAGGCCCAGTTTGTCAGAAGAATATTTTAAAAATATGCTAAAAATTGTCAAAACCTACACAACATTCTAAGTATAGCATTTGTTTCTAATACTTATTACTTCAGGAGAAAAAATATATTGAATTATTGAAAAAACAAGCATAAAAGGTGCTAATTCTCCTTCTTCTTTTCACCGTTTGACCGATTTATATCTTTTATATGTCGATTGATAGACCAACATAATAGCTACAAACTGAGTATAGGATTTTTTATTCGAACAATGGCGTCCATGCGAAATGTATTAATTTCCTAAATTTTCGCAACCTAAAGACGCAGCGACTGTCGTAACAGCCACGTTTCATTGCGCGCTGTTATGAACCGTATTTCAATGAGTTTTTGTGCTATATTCGTATTAACATTCGTCAAGTCGCTAATTTAGGGGCACTACTCGCCTTAAAATCTTATTCGGCCACATTATTAAGCAGTCTCAAAATCAGTATCTTCTCTCTAGCGCTTTATTGTACAGACAAAGGCCGGTCAATCTACCCAAAAAGTTAAAGGTCATTAAACCGATTTTCAACTTTAAGTCCGACACGTAGAGAGCAATTTTAATTGAGAAAATATGACGTTTTGTAGTAGGTTGACGTGCTGTTGTCTGTACCTACCGTTTCTTATCAGGGCACGCTTGACTATTATGATGTTTCCATATGCGGCAAGAATGTTAAAGATTTGGAGCAATTGTCATCAGACGAGCATGACCACCAAAACACAATATGATATAACGATTTATCGCCATCAACTGTCAATTTTTTTAAATTTAATAGATATAGCCGGCATTTTTTTTTTTATCGAAACAGAGACTATAAGATGTGATGTCACCGACAGCAATTCAACAAAGCGGCGATTTATCGCCACCAACTGTCAATTTTTTTGAATTTAATAGATATAGCCGCCATGTGGTTTTTTAATCGAAACAGAGACTATAAGACGTGATGTCACCGACACAGCAATTCAACAAAGCGGCTATATCTATCATAGTTTTACAGTTGGTGTCGATATATCGCTACCAACTTATATCATATCGTGTTTTGGCGGTCATGATGGCAGATCATTTTGGACCATGTCTTCACATCTAGTTTCGCTGAATTTGCACATATTCGTGCATAGATTCCAAAAATACATGCTAGATAACAGTGCCGTGTGGGGACCGCGACCCACCGCCAACAGTAAGCGTATCGTAAGAGGCGACTAATTCCTGTAGCACAAGACGGGCAGCAGCGTCTGTGTGCGAAATCTTATAAAAAAACTGCGCTCGTCAACCCGCCTGCAAAGCGTGGCGAGGGCGAGTATTGGCAATCCCCCCGATGATAGGTCATTAGGGGAGGCCTGTGTTCAACAGTAGGTTTCCAATGGCTGAAATGATGATGCTAGATAAAAAGTAAATACTAGGGTTTGATCTAATATACTACATAATGTGTGGAAAGTCAAACTGCTTCAAAATTACGATTTAAGATTATAGTTACAAGTTACCAAGTTAACTGTGCCGTGTAGAGCTGTGTGGGGACGGCCGTAAAGAATACACTTCCCCACTGCTAACAGAAGGCGTGTCGTAAGAGGCGAGTAATTCCTGTAGCACAAGACGGGCAGCAGCGTCCGTGCGAAATCTATAAAAAACTGCGCTCGCTAACCCGCCTGCCAAGCGTGGCGAGTATTGGCAATCCCCCAGTAATGAAAGTCACTAAGGAGGCCTACGTTCAGCAGTGGACGTCCTATGGCTGAAATGATGATGATGAAGTTAACTTATAAAATAAACTGAGAGCATAAATAATAACAAACAATCTTTCTAAACAGCTAAAAGTCTAACTTTTAAAAGACAGTTTAAGTCTGAAACCACCTCAAGCCACTAGATCATAAAGTGATAAGCCCAAACAAGCGTATAATATCATAATTGGTCTCTTGATCCAATTAGACGCTGCAGTCTATACTTGACGAGAAAAAAAAACAGATGGTCGAAAAAAGTAAAACCAGTTCCGAGAGCAATGACCGTATCGTTTGTATGAAAACTTGTTTGATGCAATTGGTTTGTTTATACTTTTGTATATTGTAGTAAAACGATTATATTAGATGGATAGAATACGTGCCGTGTAGCCGTAAAGAATACATTTCTTCACCGTCAACAGGAGACGTATCGTAAGAGGCGACTAATTCTTGTAGTTCGATTCGGGCAGCAGCGTCTTCATGCGAAATCTCACTAAAAACTGCGTTAGCTAATCCGCCTGCCAAGCGTGGTGAGTATTGGCAATCCTCTCGATGATAAGTCATTAGGGGGGCCTTTGTTCAGCAGTGGTCGACCTATGGCTGACATAATGAGATGGATAATTAGGTAGATACCTTTTAATGCACACAATACAAGATACAGTTGATGTTTACCTAAAGATAAACAATTAAGGCGATCTTATCTCTAAAAGCTATATCTTCCAGACAACCCTAACTGATCAAGCATACGTGTTCGAGACAATGGAAACTTCATTGTTCATGATCATGAGACGTCACAAATGGACCATGAGACCGCATAACAATGGAGTTCCTATTGTGACAACGATGTTGTCGGGAAAACACCCGATTTTTATTAGAAAAACAAGTATTTCCTGTCACCTCGTAGCTCCGATAACTCAGAAACCAAATCGTTTTCAGCTATAGCGCCAATGAGCGCCATGGTAAAAATTATATGTTCATGCTATGTGTAGGTACTCTAAAAATAATGGTGTCCGCTAAAAAATATATTTCTTTCAGAGTAGGTAATTTCTTTTTATCATCATCATAATTTCAGCCACAGGACGTCCACTGCTGATCATAGGCCTACCCCAGTTACTTCCAGATTGGCCGGTTGGAAGTGGCCTGCATTCAGCGGCTTCTTGCAACCTTTACCAGTGTCGTCTGTCCACCTTGTGGGTTGACGCGTTCAGTCGTTCTACGCAGCGCTTGTCGGTACGTGGTCTCTATTCGAGAACCTTTCTGCCCCGTCGGCCTTCAGTTCTACGTTCTAAGTGCCCTGCCCACTGCCACTTCGGCTTGCTAATCCGTCTGGCTATATCAGCGACTTTTTTTTGTCTCGGATCTTCTCATTTCTGATTCGATCTCGACGAGCTATAATGTTTCGTCATAAAAAATGTTCTTCAAATGATTATTAAAATGTTAATACCTTAATTAACTGTTGATACTAAGTTCACGTTCACAATACTAACCAAAATAAATTACAATTATCATGTTAACACTTTGACATACCATGATGAATTTGTAATTGTGTAGTTCCGTTTTCCTATAAATCATCACGATTGAGCTAAGCTTGCGAAAAGGATTTGGACCGTTAAGCGTGAATCAATTTTTTTATAAAACTGGTTCCACATACGCTGAGTCTGGTGCGTAAATACAACAAATTTTACTATGGGATCAACATCGCAAAATAAAATAACTTTTTCATATTAGATGAACGATCAGCTGTTACGATTTTTAATTTACCGGCGACGACCGTCTGAGATTATAAATATAAAAAGCAATCACGCGAATAGCGAAGAGAGTGGGTTCGCATCTTAGCTGAGGCCGTCAATTTTTTTTTCAAAAACAACATTTAATCGCGATCGTCTGGTAAAGTGGTTTGCACTCCAGACTACAATGGCAGTGGGTCTTAGGGAAGTGTTTGTGTGTTGAGCATTAACATTTGTACCTGGACCATCAAAATAGTATAGTGTTATACATCCAGCCCATTGTAACAGCTATGCTCATACCGGGTTATTTTTAAAACATAAACTCCCCCTATCATTTTTTTTTAGATTTCTTTGTTGGTTCCTTAGATGCTTAGAAAAAGGTCATTGTGTTTGAGCACTAAGAGGGTTTGCGTTAATTAAATAACACCTGATTTATGAGAGCCTACCTACCGTAATTACAAAAAATATTATTTCAAAATTCTCATCGAGACGGGAAATCAAACAGGTTGAGTCACAAAATTGTAATTACTTATTTGTCATAAATCTAATGCTTTATTTATTATCCAGGAAGTTTTCAAACTTTTTTTATATGTAATTAGTAATTACAATATTACATTATTAGAGCTGACGGCAGAAAGGTTCTAGAATGAAGGTCATAACGGCAAGCGCAGCGTACGACGTCTAACCATAAGGTGGACAGACGACCTGGTAGAGGTTGCAAGAAGCCGCTGGATGCAGGCCGCTTCCAACCGGTCAATGTAAGTAGAAGTCACTGGGGGAGGCCTATGTTCAACAGTGGACGTACTAAGGCTTAAATGAAGATGATAATTATGAGTAATTGCATTTGGAAAGCAGTTTACTTATTATTTACCCATAATTATTGATCATCTGATTGGATTTTTCAGTAATCAACTAAAAAGTATAATAGAAAGTATATTGACCATTAATTTGTTGAGTAATGGATCATTTAACTATAGTTTAATTATTACCTGTGCATTACATGTACTTACATGTATTATGTATACAGGGTTATTTTAAAACAGCAACAACCTCCTAGGGGCTTATTCTAGTGCTTAAATACAACAACTTTTTCTATGGAACCGACATTGAAATCGCGAAAAAAAATTCACTTTCCCATACTAAGCCGCCACCAGCTGACATCAGTTTGTATGGACAAGTGTTTTCTTTTTTTCAAATTTTAATGTTGGTCCCCTAGAAAAAGTTTTGTATTTGTGCACCAGAATCAGCCCCTAGGAGGTTGTTGATATTTTACAAATAACCCTGTATACTTTACAGATTTAACTCATTAAGGTTCGAACAGTGATGTTTATCTCAAAAAATGAATAAAATATTCTACGAAACCCAATTTAAGTAGTAGGTTTTTCAAGGGGTCCACATATTTCGTCACGGTTATGGGGGAGCGGGGGAAGGGGGGATGGGCATGCCAAACGTGCATGTTAAAGAGGTAGGAAAAAATCGTGACATCGATTGGTTTACTTTTGGTTTCAATCAACGGAACTCTAAAATGAGAACTAATAAAAAACGCCATCATTACTTGTGAATGTTGTGATGATTAAATGTTTTCTCAATTAAGATGTCAATTTTATTAATTCATTAACATCATCGCGCACATGTAAAGCAACAGGATGTTATCTTAAAAATCGCTGTTATGAGTAACAACGGATTTTATTTGAGGAATGATCAGAATTAGAACAAAATTGTCTTCGCTATCTTATTTTATTTTTGTTTTATTAATTTAAAATACATAATGTTATACAAACACCAAGAGCTTTTTTAATGCAACAGGTTAATAAAAAAACATTTTAATGACGATTATGACAGCTAACTCTTGTCGATATGTTTCAGTACGCAATTTAATATTGCCCCTTGTAAATATTTTGGCGAAACTGTTAATTATTTCAAAATATGTAAAAAAAAATTGTTACCCAGAATTATAACTGTTGAATAGTTTGTAGCAATAAAAAAATAAATACAATCTTAATATAATAAAAACTTATTCTGTCACTTAAAGTTGATATAAAAATAATATTTTCGGCCAAATTAATTCTAAATCGGGATTAAAGAAAGTTCCATAAGGGCCCTAAATGTCAAAGGTGGAGCTTATTAAAATACCAAGAAAGCTTTCAACCAACATAACAATCACATAAAATACCTGCTTTATTTACTCTTAAATGTGTACCTAATTAATATGTTCTTGTTTCGATCTTACCAAATATTGGAAAATACAATATTTATAGTTGCATTCAGTAGTTAAAAAGCAAGTTATAATGACCCGGAGATAACATGATACTCTTTGAGTTTTTAATTTCTCCGACTCTTGTTTGTCTTGTTGTTTTTTGGCAGATTTTTTTACAAATACAAGTCCAAGTATGGAGGCGTATGAAAAGTGTCAAGTGAGAGTGATAATGTATCAAGGGCAATAGTTTTAAAGGTTCCTTGCTTGGTGGAAGTATAAAAAACAACGTAATTGCGCTTGTCAACTCAATAATAGTCTTGAAAACGATAAAAGCTCCAATTGTCAAGTACTAAATGCATTTTTTTTATTTGGTTCATAAACCGAATGTAACACTTTTATAACATTGTAAGAGAACTTAGAGTAGCACTTAAGTGCCTTTACACTAACATTTGCCCCATGCGGTATGTGAACCAGCGACCGCCTGGCTTTGAAGTTCAAACCCGAATATCTAGTCTAAGGGAGCCTATTAAAACTAGAGGATAGGGTTAAGACCAATTAATATTAGGCCATAACAGTCGGTACTTAAAAAATTTAAAGGCATACAAAGGTGACAAATAACGGAGCGCCGTTATTTTGCTGTCATTGCAATATTTGTTGACGTTGACGTTTTTCAATCATAGATTGGGCTGTTTTTAGCTTTTCCTAATTACCAAAGTTATTTATGTATTTAGTGACGTCACAAGTAGCTATATCCGTGTTTCAAAAACTACATTTAAATTTGTTCTTAGACATATTTTCGAACTCTCATTTATGTCCCTTTTAGGCAAAATATCGCTTGAACTTAACGGTCGTTAAGTTGTCCTAAGTGTGGCTTGTTTACATCTGACCAGCTGTCTAACTACCATAAAGTTGAGGTAAGGCCTGTGCCTAGTAATCATCATTATTATCATCATTTCAGCCATAGGACGTCCGCTGCTGAACATAGACTCCCCCAGTGACTTCCAGATTGGCCGGTTGGAAGCGGCCCGCATCCAGCGGCTTCCTGCAACCTTTACCAGGTCATCTATCCACCTTGTGGGTGGACGTCCTACGCCTCGCAATGGGACCTTTTAATTAAATCATCATCATCATTTCAGCTATACAATGTCCACTGCTGAAAAAAGGCCTCCCTCAATTATTTATCATCGGGGGGGATTGCCAATACTTGCCACGCTTGGCAGGCGGGTTGGCGAGCGCAGTTTTTTATAAGATTTCGTACGAAGACGAAGCCCGTCTCGTGCTACAAGAATTAGTCGCCTCGTATGACACGCTTTCTGTTGGCGGTGGGGAAGTGTATTCTTTACGGCCGTCCCCACACGGAACTTTAGTTAAATAATAAAATAAATATCCTATATCCCACATGACATACAATGCTCTGATCCTAAGGTAGTATAAGTACATATTATGGCCTATGGTGAAACCCGTAGTCCCTTCTCATATGGTTCGGTGCAACATTGTTAGGTTTTTGGTGGGTATACGTTCCTCACTCGAAGTTCCGGAGTCCCAAATAGTCTGGCCACCTCCGCGGCTGGTGTGGTATGCAGATTGCATTTTCCTGACCAAAAAAAAGTAGTAATAAGTAGTACGTATTACTTATTAAGCTTACCTTACTTTCAGCCTTAATATCCTACTACGGTCAAGTCGATATAAATAAATCTATATACACCGTGAAATTTTAGTGGTTGTTTTCCCGCGGGGAGGTGATTGCACTTAAAAAAAACCAAACAACTTTTATTCTGGAACCAACTCTAAAATCGCGAAAAAACAAATCTCTGCTTCATACATTATTGTCGAGTAACTATTAAACTTTTGCATGAAAAAGTAATTTTTTTTCGCGATTTCAGAGTTGGTTCCATAATAAAAGTTGTTTGTTTTTACGAGTGGAATCACCTCCCCGCGGGAAAACAACCACAAAAATTTCACGGTGTACCTATAAATGAATATCTATTTCCCTTGGTCATCGCATCACCCATGAACGGATGAAACAATTTCGCTAATAATTTTTTGTTGTGTTAATTATTGTCTGAGGAAGGTTTTTTTTTAAAAAAAAATTTAGAAAGTTGCGCAGAAAATCCTTTATGAATAAACTAGAGACCACGCGAACGAATTCGCGGGCAACAGCTAGAAATAAATAAAAATAAATATTGGAACAACATCACATACATTACTCTGATCCTATGGTAAGTAGCTTAAGCACTAGTGTTACAGAAATCAGAAACAACGGCGGTACCAGAACACCCAGACCCGAGAAAATATAGAAAAGTTATTTCTCTATATTGATCGACCGGGAATCAAAACCTCAGAGATAGCGACACCAAGTCCGGTCGATATGTCGTGATGGAGCGGTAACGGGCTTCGACAATGAGCATCGTTTCAGAAATATACATTTTATGCTAGATGTCTTTTTATATAAGAGATAACATATTTTACTTTTCAAGATTATCATTATAATTTTATCCTTATAATGTTAACTGCTGTACATAGGCCTCTGCCAGTGATTTTAGTTTTACAGACAAACAATAAACATTTTAGGAATGTTTGATGACGACCTCCGTAGTCGAGAGGCGAGCATACCGAAGTTGGTGTCGCTATCTCTGAGGTCTCGGGTTCGATTGCTGGTCTCAGGTCTGGGTGTTGTGGTACCGTCGTTGTTTCTGATTTCTGTAACACAAGTGCTTAAGCTACTTAACGGGTCAATTTCAACAAGTCCATTTTTTTTGTCATTACGGTGAACTTTTTTATTTATAACTTTTTTTGAAATAAAACCATGTAGTATTGTTATTTATGATATTGTTATGATTAATCTTTACTCGACATCAAATTGAGTTCATATACTTAGGAGATATAGTACTTTAAAATTTTGGTGTCACCGAAATTAAAGAATAGTTCACCGAAATGAAACTTCTCATCACCGAAATGAAAAACGCGAGTCACCGCAATGAAATTACTTATGCAGTCACCGAAAAAAACTAAACTGTTACCACGCAATGCACCTAAAATGCTGCTATCCTAGTTCCATAATTACTTACCTACGTTTTGAAGAGTGCTATCACACAGTACAGGTTATCCTTTTCTGACTATACTATAATGGTATTGAAAGTATTAATTAAAATGTACCATACATGGATATTAACTTATTTAAACTTAAATTCATTTAGGAACATGTGAGAATAAAACAACAAAAATAACAAATATATTGTAATAATCAACCATAAAAACTGAAAAGATAAAAACAATATCAACACATAAGTACCTAATCAGTTACTTTTGGAGTCGGTGCTATCCGATGAGAGTTTGAATGTTTTCGTTTGCACCGACTCCAAAAGTAACTAATTAGGTACTTATGTGTTGATATTATTTTTATCTTTTCAGTTTTTTGAAGTCGGTTTACTTTTTTTTTATAAAATTTACTTATTTCATCTATTTTTAGTGATACATACAGTGATAATCCTCAACAATACGAATCTTTTCAGTGCAAACATAAGTTAACGGCTGAACACCGATTTCATCCCTTATTTACCCACCTTAGAGGTGAAAATTTTCCAAAAAATTTTCAATATACCATCTTTAAAGTATAAGCTATTCGATAAAGAAAGAATCATCAAAATCGGTTCACAAATGCCGAAGATATTGGGCAACATAGGTACAAAAATCAGTTGGCACGGATGGAGTTCATGCAAAGTTTGATGATTTTCTTATAGATCCCATCATCAGAACTTGATCAAATTTATATGAGACCATTCCGAAAGTATTCCCTTTCGAACAAAAAAAGAAGTTTCGAAATCGGTTAACCTGGTAACGAATGATCGCTGAACATACATAAAAAAATAAATAAAAAAAACAAAGATACTGACGAATTGAGAACCTCCTCCTTTTTTGAAGTCGGTTAAAAATATACAGGTTGCACCCTTTCCATGTTCAAAGGGTCCAAACTCTACAGCCTGCTGACTATCCGCGCAGGATTGCATTCTGCAGAATCATGTTAAATAAAATAAGGGAAGACCTGCAATTTTTCAATAAAATATTGTGAACCGATGATTCCTCATGCCGGAGAGATGGATATCTCAACATCCACAATCTACATAGCTAGCAAGTAGAAAACCCACATTTGATGAGGGAAGATCGGTCCCAAGTTCAATTTAAAGTTAACTTTTGGACTGGGATTATTGGCGGACAGGTGATCGGGCTATATGAACATCCAGCTACACTGAATAGTGAAATTTACCTTATTTTTTTACAAAATGATTTACCCGGCATGCTAGGAGATATCAGTTTAGAAGTGAGGCGGAGAATGTGGCTTAAAAATGATGGGTGCCCAGCTCACTACGCAATAGTAGTAAGAAATTATTTGAATCAACACTACCCACAGAGGTGGATAGGCCGGCTCGGCCCTATTTTATGGCCACCCAGATCGCCGGATCTAAATCCCTTGATTTTTTTTTAATTGCGGATGTCTGAAAGACCTTGTCTACGCGAGACCAGTATCCTCAATAACAGAGTTGCGGACTCGCATACAAAATGCAGCTGCATACATAAAAACGTCTGGTTACGCGAGCCGCATCAAACATCTATATATATAAAAGAAGAAACTGACTAACTGACTGACATATCAACGGACAGCCCAAACCGCTGGTGCTAGAGATTCCAAATTTGGCATGTAGGTTTCTTATATGGTCTAGAGGTGCACTAAGAAAGGGTTTTTCAAAATTCACCCTCTAATGGGGGCCCAAAGTTTGTATGGGGAAACAAGATTAGTCAGACTCTTTTATTCAAAACTTCACAGGAGTGAGTTCTCCTTACGATAAATGAGTAAACATGTTTCAGATTTTTTGAAAAGTCAACTCCTAAAAAGGGGAAGGGGGCTGACAAAGTCTGAAAATCAACATGGGTATTTTCTATGGTCCCATAGAAAAAGTTGATGTAATTTAGCCGTAGAATAACCCCTTAAAGTTTTATTTCACCTTTTCGTTACACACTGTATAATGTAAAATAAAACAAACGTAATCTCTTGTTATTTGTCTTCACAAAATCTTATTGTGTATTAGTCATTAATAAATCAAGTAGCACAAAAATCTATCTTTTGGATGGGGACACGACTCTAGCAAAAATATTTCGGAATTTAAACAACAATGGTTAATATTTCGGAAACCGATCACTGAATCGAAAAATGGTCTTCACAACCTCGCAATTTATTTGAAAGACCCATCCAACGATACCCCAAACGATGGTGTAGACTAAAAATAAATAATTCATCCCTTCTTTACGTGTAGGGGAGATACCCTAGAATTTTTGTTTTCAAGATATTATGGTACCATTCTGTCGGCGTGTTTAATGTTTATACTCGTGCAAAATTACAGCTTCCTAGTACAAACAGTATCTGTGCTAGGCCGTGGACTGACAGACGGACATGGCGAAAGTATAAGGGTTCCTTTTGTACTATTTTGGTACGGAACCTAAAAAAGGACGTGTTCAATATTTTTGAATTACGTTTAAAGTGGACTAATTATCATAATTTAGTCAAATAGCCTATTGACCACGCGAGCAACAACTGAGATTATTCTTTTAACTAGTAGCTACATTTTAGTCCCCAAAACAAATATATTTCTTGTGCAACTAAAATGTAACAAAAGAAATTATGGTCTGTTTTTCACCGAAGTGAAATAATTTGTCACCGGAATGAAAAAAAAATACACCGAGATGAAGATAAAAATCATCGAAATGAACAACTTCTCACCGAAATGAAAAAAAATCACCGAAATGATATTTTTTCTCATTTCGGTGTCAATTTAGGTCACCGAATTCACCGGAATGAGATCACCGTCATGAAAAACAGCCAATAGAAGTTAACACTACAAGCATAGTATTTATGATAGAAATAAATTGATACTACCTACTTGATCGGGCGACATTAAGTAAAAGTACATATATTTAATAAACATATCGGATCATTGGATCACAACTTTTATCCACTCACGTGAATGAAAAAAAAAGCGGTCCCAAGTCACCGGAACCCACTACTTACGTTTTTGGTGGGAACACCAGACAAGCAACACGCGTCCTCTCACATCAAGCGCTTAGGCGTCCCTGGTGCGCAAGTTTAGTGCGCAGTAGCGAGAAGCTAGTGTTGTTGGATGCCTAGATATTCGCGTACAACGAAAATTCACCGCGGTGAAAAATCTAATTTGGACACGTGAATTTGTACTTACCATTCATTAAATACAACAGATTTTGTAATGAAGTTTCCGCAATAAAGTACTGCCACTATTTAGGATTTAAATAAAAAAAAGGAAATCCCTAAAAAATCAACTGTTTTTATTATATGATTAAAAGTATACTGAAAAACAAATTGTGCCGCTTCACCGGTATGAAAAACTTAGGTGTTTATATATTTTTTTTCCTTATTAGCGACAATCATAATGGAAAAATATTTGTAGGCTGCTGTAGGAGACAACATTTTTCATCTAAAAAAAAATATTACAAGTTAAAAGTGCCATCCTGCACTAGCAGTTTCAGCCATGCCGTTTACGATTTGGTGCTGGGAAAATCACCCTAACATAGGATTAGAGCAATGTATTTAATGTGGTTCTATATTTATTTATTAAACTTTGCTATCGGATTAAAAATTTCTAACAAAAGAATATTTTTATTCAACTAAGGATTGAAACTCTCCGAATTTCCTTAAGATGCAAATAACATGTAATAATATGACACATAAGTAAAACATTAAATCATTAATTTGACTAACTCGACAAAAAATTAAGTAAGAAATATTTTTCATTAATAGTACAAATACATTTTAGAATGTAAGTACAAAAATAAATGATTATCTACAAAATCACATTCAGTTTCATTATTTTAATTTAAAGTCCAAAATATTTGTAAGTACTAGCAACAATTTTACAAAACTATCTTACTACCAATATTTAAAAACCAGCCAAGAGCGAGTCGGACTTGCGAACCGAGGGTTTCCGTACCACAGTATTTTCTGTATTATTAAGGTCGATTTCGTAACAAAAATGGTCCAATATAATAGTTGCAGCTGCAAATGTTTTTGCTGTGATAATAATACTCAATAATACTCATTTATTTTGTACATAGGCCTTCTTCCGGGTACTTACACAGGTCCCAAAATATAGCTTAGTCCTACCACCGCTTCGGGACTACATATTGGCTGGTGTGAGAAGAATCGGCGCAACAAACTCAGTCACCTTTGTCTGCCTTTTTTACAGGATATAATTTTCATTAGTTTTTTTTTTAATTTGTATTGTCCAATACCCTTTTCGAGTACTAATATTGTGGTGTGAATGTGTAAAAATCTTACTTTATAACTAACTATTTGTAAATTAAACATTTACGAATATCATATAAAAATATATAAAATGTACCATTAATTATATAGTCTTATAAACTTTTTTTTACATCATCATCATCATCATCATTTCAGCCATAGGACGTCCACTGCTGAACATAAGCATCCCCCAGTGACTTCCAGATTGGCCGGTTGAAAGCGGCCCGCATCCAGCGGCTTCCTGCAACCTTTACCAGGTCGTCTGTCCACCTTGTAGGTGGGCGTCCTACGCTGCGCTTGCCGGTACGTGGCCTCCATTCCAGAGCCGTTCTGCCCCATCGGCCGTCAGTTCTACGTGCTATGTGCCCCGCCCACTGCCACTTCAGCTTGCTTATCCATTGGGCTATGTCAGCAACTTTTGTTTTTTTACATATTCAGACTATAAATAAATATTGGACAACATCACATACATTGCTCTGATCCTGTGATAAGTAGCTTAAGCACTTGTGTTACAGAAATCAGAAACAGCGACGGTACCACAACACCCAGACCCGAGACAATATAGAAAAGTTATTTTTCTACATTGACCGACCGGGAATCGAACACGGGACCTCAGAGATAGCGACACCAAGTCCGGTATACTCGCCTCTCGGCTACGGATGTCGTCAAAATATTAGAATTTAATATAATTTGATTTTGATATCTCTTACCGTTCCAAAGAACAGGGTTTTTTTAAGTCACTGAACCCTAAAAATCAGTGATTGAAATTGTTTTCTTACAAATGACACTCTTGACATTGAAGCAATTTGAAATACGGAAAAGAAATTACGTAAACTAACATGTTAAATATCACTGCAAGCATAAGCATACTCAAGATCAATAACATAAATAATCGATAAATGATCTATTAACGTCTGTCGTGCCCTATGATACATCTAATCACGTAGATCGTTCAATAATATTGTAATACGACTAAAAATTAAGGCTTCTCCAATTAAACATTATATCGTTATGGCAGTCTTGGATCTATGCGTGCATCTACACCAATATAATTTATGCCATCACTTAATTTACATACAACACAAATTTCGACCTTAAAATTAAGTGTAGTAAAGAGATCGGTATTGTTATGACTGGTACCGTGACTTTCAAATTTAACTTGTGAGGAGCATACGGCCACGTTTTTCGGACGACTTTTCCAGAGGTATAAAAAGCATTTGCGTCTTCTTAAGAAACATCAGTTAGCGTTGACCCATCACTGTAGGAGCATCCTATATAACACTCAGGCGGCACAATATGAATTTGGTAATCCCTTTTCTAAGAGTTTGTGGGACGTGATTAACGATTGTGTTTTGTTTATGAAGAAGGGTTGTTAAGTAATAGTTATTGGTTAATGAATGATCTAAGACATTGGACATTTGTGACGATTGCAGTGCGTTTTCAAAACCAATAGTTTTGCAAATATGTGTATTTGTGATTTTTAAAAACGGTTATAAAAAATATTTGTAATTAATTACTGAGTTGATCATTATTTAAAATGTTAATCTTAGTAAATTATTAATTTGTTTATGATTTTTTGTGAAATGTCAATGAAGTTCAATTAGACTATATTTTTTTTACGGATTCTTTGATTATTATAAAGCTAAAACTTTTTATTGACTCCATATAAAATTAGGTCACATACATGCAATGATTATTAAACACTTCATTTTTATCATTTCCGCATATAAACCGCAATGACAGTTTCCGTGATTTAAAAGTCAACGGCAAGATAAACACATTCACTTCAGCTTAAAATGTAAACTACTATCTCATTGCTTTTGTTTCACAAAATATTCATTGTTACAGATTTTAATAGCCGCCGTGTTTGCGGTATGCGGTGCCGCAAAATTGGAACGAACGTATCTACCGCCAGCTTCCGCAAAAACCGCTGGTGGTAGCCCAGGATCTATACAGGCTCCATTTGCACGAAACACCTATAACGATGGAGCTAGCAACGGCCCCAAAGGCAGCTTTACAAACGAATTCCAAGGAGTAGTTGTCGATGCGGCCGCTGCTGGTACTAGAGCATCTGGTGATGGCGAAACTGGATTAGGTGGTCCAAGACTATCGTATGGTTCAACGAATTCCAGAGTTGGAGAAGCCGCGTTTAGAGACGCTCCCAGCTTCCGACCTTTCCCTGGCCAAGAATCTAATGAACAAAGCCAAGACGATGATCAGACCGCTAGTTCGCAAGTTTCTTCTGAAGACTTCAACCAGAATAGATTTGCTCCTCGTGGTAAATCCAAACCTGAGCGGGCTCAAGCTGCCTTTGATCGTGTTGCTAACACTTTAAGATTCGAAAACGAAGTTGGACCCGATTCGTATCATTACGCCTATGAAACTGATAATGGAATATCGGCTGAAGAGAACGGTGTGGCTAGGAACGGTATACAGGCCCAGGGAGGATATTCGTACACTGGTGATGATGGCCTGGTCTACAGCGTAACTTACATCGCCGATGAAGGTGGATATCAGCCAAGAGGGGACCATCTTCCGACTCCTCCTCCTATTCCCGAAGAGATCTTGAAGGCACTGGAGAAAAACGCTAAAGATGAAGCTGCTGGACTTGTCGATGATGGTAAGTCTAGTTTTATCCTAATTTATTTAGTTCAAATCCAGATAAAAAGCTCCGTTATCGTGTGACATTAATTTGAGATCACGATAATGTCTTTTCAATAATCGGGTGTCAGCAGATTTTGCATTAAATGCGCGAATTATTATGATACCATTTATTGTATTGTTAACTGTCTTTATTTAGTGATTAAGTTGGCAATAGAGGTTTTCAGCACTAATGTTTATGGAAAACATGTTAAAATTAAACTATTTTACACACCATATTGAACAAGATGAAATGTAACTAACTAAAACAAAACATAGGTAATGACTTGTGATGAAATGAATAGTTCAGAGGATGATAGCAATATAAAATAATAAAGGTAAGCAGCCAAATTGCTTGTGATATTATTAGTGATCGGAATAAGGTGACTATATTTACCCAAACATTGTAATGAGATATTACATAGCGTTGATGAAACCACCAGCTTTCCGGGTCACCTGAAAATAACAAAAAAATATATTTGTATCTATTCTTTTTCATTTCTATTTCAAACGTATTATTCTACATTTTAAAACATAAACACAATTATGAATAATGAAACAGACAAAAGTTACAATAATTTTTGTACACACAATTGACCAAATATGTTCTTTACTTAACAGCTTCACTATGATTTCTTAAAACATAATAGGCTAGTTTCCTAAATAAATCTAATTAGTCCGTCATTTGGATTAACAGAAACTATTGGATACGTTTGTTTTCTTTTCTCAATCAAACAAAAAATGGTGAAAATATAGCCTGTTAAAGTTCCGCGTAACGTCACGCCTTGCGACACTTTTTAGCAAGACGTGACGTTATGTGCTCACTTTGATGCGCTTTATCTTCGTAATTTTTTGTTTGATTGACAAAAGACAAAGTACGGGTCCGATATTTTTTGATAATCTAACTGACGGACTAAATAAAATAATCTTTTTTTAACCCAGGAAACTAGCCTATTATCCTTGTTTTATTACTGTATAGAGTTTGACTTAAAGAAAACATTGCTTATGGTTACGCCCACTGTTTGCAACAGATACCTTACGTTAAATTAAATTAAATATAATCGTTGGTACAATACTATCATTGTAATGCAAAATACAATTTGAAACTAACTATTTTAAAGACTTAAACTACATAATTTACTCGCATTGTAGTTCAACTTTGAATTCTATAACATCAATTGCATCATTAGCTAATTAGACTTAGAACATCAGACAAAGACACAAAAAAGCTCATTACAATTTTTGAAACCAGATTACCTAGGCTCTTCCGACTGCAAAAAGTATAAAGCAATCAATTTTGATCTAGACAAGTCACACGGACATTCATTATTAGATTAGAGCAAGCAACGAAAAAAGTATATTCAATTTAATGTTACCTAAACGAAAAATTAACTACAAACTATAAGATTTTGTTTAATAGAAATATATTTTTTAGGTAACGTTATGGAAATAACAATTAGTTTCAACTAAAATTTGACAAAAAATTTGAGTGACACAAAATATCGTCTAAATGTAATTATGGATATAAAATCTTCAACAATCGATTGTTGTACAGGTTTATGTTGCATGTTTTAGACAATAGTACTCACAAATATGTATATTAGTTGATATGAATAACTACAAATGTCAAGTTTTAAATATGACGTAGATTATAATTACAAAGATAGTTGTAGGAAAAACCCAGAAGATATTGTCGAGTTTTAACCTTGCAAATAGTTTACAATCAAAGAAATGATTCTTAATTCAGTTTTAGCTATAAAGTATTTGTATTTTTTATTTACACCGTAGTTATCTTGTACATCATGGATTAACATTAAAAAGAACATATCTTAGCTGAATAGTTAGATAGACTCTTCATTGCACACCATATTAGTAAATTACACACGATTTTAAATAGTATTCTAATGTAATCTTGATTTGATATTTGTAACTCATTTTTTTTGCGACTTGCCAAAAAATCGTAATACTCAAACTTAAATAAAACTCATTAGCGGTGACAGCTTTATAAAAACAATATCTTGGTTCATAAAAAAATATGTAAAAAAAACAATCATGTCATGTATATTTAAAAAAAAAACTTATGAATGAGAATTCTTTCTAATAGTAAAAAAAACCTGAGCCAAACCGAAATGAGTGAACAAAAAAACTTACACTCAAATTTTCCCAAAGCAAAGTACAAGCAGTACTCTAGTCCTACAAACAGTACTCTACTTATGTTGCACTATTACTAATTGTGTCAAAAAAAGATGCTTTTTGATACTACAAATTATGCGGCAAGTAGCAAACCTAAAAGAGAAATGGCTTGCAGTCATTAATAAATCATCATCCGATTTTTAACAAGGTCAAAGACTTGTTGAGTAACACCAAATCAACTCAGCATTCTTTACCATCATGCTATAAAGCATAAAAAGCGATCTGTCTATTAAAATGGGTTGAATGCTTCAGCCACAAATGGGCTACCGACATTTAAAAAAAACAACTTTTCGGATATAACAAGACCTTCGATTGAGTAACCTCCGATTCGATACACATACACTATCCTCACAAAAAATAGGTCGTTTACCTTTTGATTGTGACACTTAGCATCATCATTTCGTCACTCTATTGAACCCAAATCAAAGCAGGTGATACAATATTTATCTACAACACATTGCGATACACTTGAATCTGTTTGAGAGGCGGTATCAGGTTCCATTGTATGTATTGTTTGTTATAGAAGTCTTTGTGATAAAAATATTTGTACTGATGAGCTTATTTCGTTGTGCAAATGATATAATATATTGGTGCGATTTAGTTCATAGGCAGTTTTTAATCATTATGCAAGATAAAGCTGAAAGGATGTCATAATCTTCAAATTAAGATTTCTCATAATTGTATCAATTTCGTAAAAATATGAAACAAAAGACAGATTATATAAATATAGGTACCTATTTTAAAACTTATCACTTATTAGCTAAAGATTTAGGTTTCATAATCAAAATAATGTTACTTTAGAAGAACATCAATAAAAACAAAACGTGTAACATAAAAGTTTTGCTATATTTCATAATGCAGTCCATTTGACAAAGTTGTTAAATTAATGAGTATAAATAACTATATCCCGAATTATGACTGACCTTTATTCTATTCGTCATAGAACAGAGAGCGTAGCGTGTCATACGCTACGCTCCGCTATGCGATTTAATTATGATGGGTAATTTTCTCAGAGAAAAACAAAACACTGTTATATGAAATGGATTAGCTTTGAATCTGAGATCAATGAACTAAGGACCCGAAATTAGGACCACTTATTTTACGGTTGTCAGTCAGAACAATTTATATCTCAGTTACGTATTAACACGCAAATTTAAAAAAAAAATGCAAAACCAGAACTGTTTCCTTTTTGCGATACGTCTCAAAAAGCTCTCATTCACGAAAACCGTAACGTTACAGATTAGCCTTAAAGTCTATTGTATGCTGTGATAAATGTATTGCCGACTGATACATCGTTTGCGCTAGGCGTTGACAAATGATCAACAACTTTCATTTTTTATTTACAGGCTCATACGACGCTGTGAGGTACAATGCAGGAGGCGATTACGCAGAAAGTGACAGTGGTAACACAGAATACAATGACCGACAAACATCTAAATTTGGGAAGCGACCCGAATCTGACGCAACTGCAAGTGGCACATTCATCAATCAAAACAATCAGGCTTTTAGACCTAACTCGAATGAACAGTCAGGACAAGATTCATCCGATGATTCTCAAGCCTCAACCAACGATTTTGGTTCAACTAGCTCCGTAGAAAACATTGGACAGACATCGCAGCCCAACCGTGTACCCTCTTCCAATACTTTTGGCTCTAGAAAGGAATACTTACCTCCTAACAACGGTTTTAACCAAAATGGAAGACTTCAAAGACCTTTTGCTCCTTCTGGTACCAATGCACCCCAATTTAACGATTTTAATGACAATTCTCAAACGCATACTAACAATGGCCAAACTCAAAACTATCAAGGATCTCAATCTTCATTAAGCTTCGGAAGGCCCGGTACCAATAGATTAGATGTTCTTGCTCAAAGCGCTTCAAAGGAAAACTCTTTAGATAGTAACGAATTTGTGCCATCGTCAAACAACAATTTTGCTCAAGCAGGACAGACTAGTCAAAATTCTGGAAACACTTTTGGTTCTAGAACCGAGTATTTACCACCTGTTAATAGATTTGGGCAAAATGGAAGGACTCAGACTCTACGTCCACAGAGACCCACTGTATCGGCTGAAGTAAAAACCACTCCAAGCTTTAATACATTTTCACAAAATACTGGATCATTCCAAGATAACAATGATGCCAGTAAACAATCGGGCTCCTCATCTGAATTTGGTTCTGGATCTCAGTCTGCTGAACAATTAAACGGTTTCCAGCAAAGACCTCAATTTTTTAACAACAAATATTCTCAAAACCGTGTCCAGACAACTCAGAGAGGTCAAAATCAAAATCGGCGCGAAGAAGGTCAATCAAGTGGCAGCTTTAGCTCTACCATTTCTCAGCGTCCTACATCTCAACCCAGTACTGAATTGACGACGCCTTTCGAATCCAACGAACAAACACAGAGCACTACCAGTGGAGCTTCAACTAACTTTGATGCCTTTAATTCTCAAACAAACACTCACCTAGCTACTCAATATACTCGTCAACCTAACGGACAATTATTCGGTTCTTCGCGTCCTCAAAATCAGCCAACTACTTCCAAAACACAACATTCATCTTATTCATCTCAAGCACAAAACCAATTTAATCGACCTTCATTCTCTTCTAAACAACAATCTTCGGATGAAACGCTTAACGAAAATGTTCGTGATGTAAGTGACGTCCAATTTGCCTCAAGTACTGTAAGACCTACATTCGATCAAACTCAGGACCCGGACGACTCGTACTACTACAGACAGCCTTCAAGACCATTTAACACTCCTTCAGGATCCAGATTTCCGGGTGCGCCATCTAGTCAGTTTGATCGAGTAAGTCAACAATCATCTCAGGGTTTAGCCCAGTACTCGGAGGAATCTCAGGAAAACACCTTCCAAACGCAAAATAATTACCACCGTGGAACGATTAAATACCCTGAACCTCCGACTCTTGCTCCTGCTACATCCACGATTTCATTTGACCAGTTCCAAGGAAGCACTACTGCCTCGCAGTACACTGAAGCTTCTATCAGTCCTTTCCAGCCTTTGAACCAAGGCACGACTAAATACCCGAGGCCACCAACCCTTCCACCGACTGTGCCTACCACACAATACAATGGAATAACACAAGCTACTGCATCATCATTCACATCAGTACCAACTAGTTCTTTCGGTTCAAGGCCATCATACCAGCAGCCTTCCCAGTTTAACTACCAAAGCCAAGCCCAGGGATCACCTCAATTGTCTCAGGATACATCAAACCAGGCTGATTCTGAAGAAGATTCATCCCCACAAGTAGCCACTCAGCAATATAGTGGAGAGATTTATGACTACAGCAAACCACCTCAAGGTCTACCTGCTCCAGCTCAGAAAGAGTCATCTAGCGCTGAGCGTGGCCAGAATATCCCAGAATCTCAACCGACCCTATCTCAATTTGATGCTACTCAAGGCAGCAGCAATGTTCAGGAATATACACAGCAATCTTCTGGACCTACCTTTGCGGCCAAGCCACAGTTTGAATCTCAAGGCTCTCAGTTTGGAAGTCAGTTCAATTCTCAAGAGCAGTCACAAGATTCAAGACCTCAATTTAACGCGCAGCCGTCCTTCGAAGGATCACAAGAATATCAGGGCAAGCCTGTCGGAGCTCAGAATAACAGATCTAAATGCTGTCAATCGTTAGATGCTCGCCTGCAATCTTACCGAGGAGTCACGCAGGGTACAGGTCCCGTGCCTACTCAGAGTCTTTTCGGTGCCCAGTTCACTGGACCGACTGCTCAAACTGTGAGTCAAAACACTGGCGTCGGTGAGGTTTTCGGCGGACCACGACAACCCCCCAGTTTTAACCAGGAAACCGGCTATCAATACTAAGCACGTGCCATGAAGAAATGATTCAAGACTTTTATTAATTAGTGGTCTCTGGTGTTTGACAAAAAAGTGATAAAAAGTATCAGTATCCTCGTGTGATGGATTTAATTTATGATTATGATTAAGAATGTATATATAACAAGGTGGTGATGACATCATTATATTGTATTTATTAGAATGATACCTGCGAGTATCATGTGATTTTGTACAGATACATTTCTGTATTGTGTTCTAATAAATTATTATGTAATATGTATTGTTGGTATTATTTCGACAAGTAAAGGCAGAGTAAATCATTTTTTAAATACTTTTCGAAACACACAATCGATAAATATACGAGTATACTCTTTATTTCACATACCGATACCACACAAAATTAATAAAATACCATCAAAGAAGTCAATGATGGCGACCGCGCAGGTTCTGCAGAGGCCCTCAAACAGCAAAAATATGAAAGTCTTAGCGTGATTTACATATATAAACCATTTGGGGTACTCTCTGGGACCGTGCCCAACATACCACGAGTGCCCACAAGCTGTATTGTAAGTTGTCTAAGTTGTCCTAGGGCTGGCTTATACCTAAGCTAACAGGTTAGCCTGGCTATCCAGCGCGGTAACGTTGTTAGCCTTTTGGGCACCATTCCTTTGAATAGTGATCTCAGTCAGATATTATATATATTTAAAGAATCTTTCCTATTAATAAAATATTTGACTGTGTATAAATAGTCTTGTTTTAGTATGTAATTAGGTATTTTATTTTTATTAGTGCTCATTTTATATTGTAAATATTAACATAAAATAAAAGCATGCACAATTTAAACAGAGTGTAAAGCGATCTCGCCCAGTCATCACAATTATATACAATTAAAAAAAACAAATTCCTTAACTAGGTAGGTAGCTATTGATCGTTTATGCGTTGCCTTGAATTGACTTATAAGCTATACAAAATCGTGTCACTATAGTTATTTAATTTACCCATTTTATTCCATAACAGTATGATTATCAAATCTAATAAAGAATTACAATCTTTTTTATTGAAACACAATAAAATATTAACTGTCTAATGGAATGTATAGCTTTTCATTCAGTCATCTATAAAAATAAATTGACCGAGGTCAAGCTAAACATACGCAAAATATTGCTTATATTATTATGTCCGTCATTAATTTGAATCATTGATACCTGTCATAGTTAATTTACCAATTTAAGGTTTACTATCAACGATTGTTAACAAGAATGCCAATAAAGTATTATTATTGATTAATGCTTTTGATCATGTCTTGTCGGAAACACTTGTAGAGCTTGCAAGCTCTGTCTACGAGTATAGTAGTAGTCAGTTGTGGGTTCCGCCGACAGATGGCGTTGATCAAACTTTACGCCATTTTCTTTGAATTTTGCATTAGCAATTAAATATAAAATAAAAATCGCCGTAGCAAAAACCATTAGCAATGAGGAATACCAGTTATAAGCAGATCTTAGGAAGTAATTCATCCATTTTGTCAATTATATACGCAAAGCTAGCTGTTGATGGACAAAACCGGCCAAGTGCGAGTCGGACTCACACACCAAGGGTTCCGGACACCATATAATGTAAACAGCACATATTTTTTAAATTGATGTCCCTGTATGGCGCAGGAACAAATAAGCATGAGTCCAACTCAATCTTGACCAGTTTTCAACCGACCTCAAAAAAGGAGGAGGTTCTTAATTCGACTATGTTTTTTTTTTTTTTGTATGTTTGTTACGCGATTACTCCGCCAATTATGAATCGATTTTAATGATTCTTTTTTTGTTTGGTAGATCATACTTTAGAGGTGGTCCCATATAAATTTTATCGAAATTGATTTAGAATTTTTTGAGAAAATCAACAAATATATACCCAGATAATATTTTGGTTGTGGTTCTTGTTACCTATCTTCGACAAATATGAGCCGATTTTGATGAATTTTGTTTTATTGAATAGCTCATACTTCAAAGATAATATGATAAAAGTTTACATAATAAAAATCACCCCTAAGGGTAGGAAAATAGGGGATAAAATCGGTGTTCAGCAGTTAGATTAGGATTTATCACTAAAAATAGATGAAATAAGTAAATTTTATAAAAAAAAACCGACTTCAAAACACTAAAATGCTAAAAATAATCCTAACACTTAAGTACCTAATCAGTTACTTTTGGAGTCGGTGCAAACAAAAACATTGAATCTCTCATCGGCTGGCACCGACTCCAAAAGTAACTGATTAGGTACTTAAGTGTTAGGATTATTTTTAGCATTTTAGTGTTTTGAAGTTGTTTTTTTTTTTAAATCAAATTTATTATTGTTTGTTGTTTTAATCTAGAGTACCATCATCATCTCAATTCTCAGCCTATTCCAGTCCACTGCTGGACGTAAGCCTCCCCCAAAGATCGCCAAAGTGCACCATCTCTCGCTTTTTTTATCCAGCAACTGCTAGCTATCTTCCTTAGGTCGTCAGTCCTTCGAGCTGGAGGGCGTCCTACTCTACGTTGGCAGAGACGATGTCTCCACTTGAGAACCCATTTACGCCACCTTTCATCAGTTCTGCGACAGATGTGGCCGGCCCACTGCCACTTTAGCTTGCTACATTTTTGGATTATGTCAGTTACTTTGGTTGGGTGGGGTTTGGGTACTTTCTACATTTTTGGATTATGTCAATTACTTTTGCCGGATGACCTCGTTCTAGATTTTATCCCTCAACGAGATCTCAACCACCGTTCTATAGCTCGCTGAGTGACGTGAAGTCGGTGCCAGCTTTACTGTCATGTTCCACGATTCGGCTCCGTAGGTCATCATTTGTAGGACCCATTGATCGAATACCTTGCTCTTCAAGCATGCAACTGTACTCGAAAGAATGAATGACAGTAATACTAGTTAGACGTTTGTATGTACATATTGCGATTACAAAAAACGCCAAGAATAAAACAAGAGCGAGTCTCCCTTAAAAATGTGTACATTTTTGTATTTAATATTGTTTATAATAAAAATAAGGAATACACTCTTTAAGACTCGATAAATTTTGCATCTTCTGTAAAAACAAAGTAACTTCTTTGTATGGTGTACAATAAAGAGTATCTGTCTGTCTGTGTGTCTGTCTCTGTGAAAGTTTCAAGTGTCTGTCTATGACGGATAATAAGATACAATATTATGTCAGACAGATAAATTATGTCAGACAGGCAGCGGAACCTTACGGAAAACTTAAAACTAAATTTATATAAATAATTCTAAGGTAAGTAGCTAAAGAACTTGTGTTATAGAAATCAGAAACAACGACGGTAGCACAACACCCAGACCCGAGATAATATAGAAGAGTTAGTTTCTTACATTGACCCGATCGGGAATCGAATTTAGAGATGAGACGAGAGACGCCAAGTCCGTCGTGCTCGCCTCTCGGCTACGGAGGTCGTCAAAATTATCTGAGTCTTAACCGGTTCGTAACTTGTAAGAATTGTAATACTACTGTACGAATTACTGATAAAAGATTATTAACTCCAGTTATGCAGCCTTCAACACATAATAAGACTTCCTTAAGTATTTTACTTTGAAATTATTTTTAAATGTTATTGAGATTGAGATTGAGATGATGTGGGGATCTGTAAATAATACACTTCCCTGCCGCCAACAGGAGGCGTGTCGTAAGAGAAGACTTATTCCTGTAGCACTGTCTGCGTGCGAAATCTTATAAAAACTGCACTCGCCATCCCGCCTGCCAAGCGTGGCGAGTATTGGTAATCCCCCCCGATGAAAGTCATCAGGGGAGGCCTATATTCAGCAGTGGACGTCCTATGGCTGAAATGATGATGACTATAATTTATTTATAGAATCGTTAAGTTTACATTTCAAATTTGTCAATTACTAATTAACTGACTGTTTTTGTAGAGCAAAGCCTTTTTTGTCATCTGTACATTTAAAAGTCATTAATGCAGTGACTATTAGGTACCTACATGGTGTTATTTTATTTACTTATTTAGTTACAAAGGAAAAAAAACAGCTTAAAAGTAACAACTTTGGTTGAAAAAATAAGTATTAATTTTTTAATGATTGTGAACAACTTTTAATTTAATTGGTCTTTTGATCAGTACTCAAGTGAAATTATAATTTAATGTAATTTCGGGCGACATTCATAGTAATTTTACCGTGTAAAATCTCAACTTTTTTGTACTAAGTGTCTTTGAATTGAACGCGGCCAGTAAAACGGATTTGGTGAAACTGTTCTTCTTGTTTTATTTAAAAAAACAAATGACTTCTGTCTGTCAGACTTATATAGGCCATGCTTATAATACGAGTGGCATAGCTCATCAAGTTCATGCGATTATCATGTAGGGGGACAGAGAGCGAGAGAGAGCGAGTAGACATACGCTTAGATTTATCAAGGTGTTAGTAAGTTGGAATACATATCACGTAGACCTGGCGTCAGAGGCGTTTCTAGGCCCGTGTGCAAACATCGCGCCGCCTAGTATGCGCGTGGTCTAAATGGAATGGGCTACGCTCCCCTAGGACCGCTGCGCCCGTGTACAACACATGGTACACAACCTGCACCATGGGTAAAGACGCCTCTGACTGGCAACCGATGAGGCAGAAAGGTTTTCTAAGCATGGAGGCCACGTACCGGCAAGCACAGCGTTGGACGTCCGCCCACAAGGTGGGCAGATCAGAATCAGAATCATTTATTTGCTATTGAATAAGGTAAATATGAAAGGATGACCTAGTAAAGTTTGCAGGAAGCCGCTGGATGTAGGCCGCTTCCAACCGGCCAATCTGGAAGTCACTGGGGGAGGCCTATATTCAGCAGTGGACGTCCTATGGCTGAAATGATGATTAAATTGGAAGTGCTCAACTTCCCCACCGCATTAGCTACTACTGAGACCTAGGGCATCTCGTCCCCGTCAGAGTTGGTCGCGCGCGTACAATTTGACGTGATATCATCATTTCAGCCATAGGACGTCCACTGCTGAACACTGGCCTCCCTCAATGACTTTCATCAGGGGGGATTGCCAATACTCGCCACGCTTGGCAGGCGGGTTGGCGAGCGCAGTTTTTTATAACATTTCGCACGCAGACGCAGCTGCCCGTCTCGTGCTACAGGAATTAATCGCCTCTTACGACACGTTTCCTGCTGTGCCGTGTGGGGACGGCCGTAAAGACGGGATATGACCGTCTAATGTAGTGGTTCGCTCTCCGGACTACAAAGCCTGCGGTTGCGGGTTCGAATCCCGCAAGGGGCAAATGGAGGTTTTTAAAAGTATTTACTTGTATGTTTATCCGTTGTCAGTCGTCATAGTACAAGCTTTGCTTAGTTTGGGGATAGACAATTGGTGTGATTGCGAAAACTATTTATTATTATTATACAATGTAACCCATTGCAAGATAGTGCCAAATTTAAAAAGAAGATCTACTGAATAATAAAAAAGTGCGTCTTCATTTTTTTTACTATGCTATCTTTTATTATCAACTACACGTCCCGGCGAACTTCGTACCGCCTCGTTTTTTTTATTGAATTTTTCGATGTTTTAATAGTTATTCTGCTATTCGGGACGCAGACAAATGCAACAAATAAAAGATCATAAAAATCGGTCCAGCCGATCTCGAGTTATAAATGGTATTACTAAGGTATGAAAAAAGGTGTGTTTTTTACATTAGATCGATTTAGTTACTGATTCTAAGTGGTCCCTGAAAATTTGGCACTACCTTGAAATGTAACCCTGTATAGTCTACAACGATTTGTTTACTTAAATTGATTAATCGTGACAGTTACATCATACCTATTGAGAAGGAATCCACGATCCAACAATACCTCAAGTTTCGAAGTAGCTGTAATTCATTAAACATAACCGTTAGATAAATCAAATAGTTTCAACGAACTTGTTATCGCTCGTGCGACATTGATTTAGTCATTAAAACATTGGATTAATGTAGTGGCGCAGTCTCGCGTAGCACTCGCCTGGAATGGTATGGGTTTCGGTTCGATTTCCGGTTCGGGTCATGAAATTTTCTATATGATTTTGGGTCTGGGTGTATTTGTCCCTGAGTAAATGAACTTTCTGGTACCTCGTAACTCTAGGATACAAACTTTATACCTATTTAACACAATTTTTGTGTCTATCGAACCCGGGACTCATTGCGTTCGTGGCGAATCACCAAACCACTACTCCAATCAGGTAGTCGTCTCTGAATGTGAACTTACAACTTGGTAGAAACTAAATACGGAACTAGAATCAAGAAGTCACAAAACTATCGTGATTTTCTTTTAATTCAATTAAGTTGTCACTACCCGTAATTGAGATTTTAAAATTACATCATACAAAGATATAAAAACATAAAATCTTACAAACGCGCCCAATTATTATGTTCTTGCTTGATTGGTAAATTGCAAATCTTTATTGATACAAGGTAAGTAGTTATTGTAGGCTTGTTTTGGAGGATTGAGGAGGATTAATTACAATATCCCAGCCAAATTGGCTCGGTTATCCAGGTGCCTTTTAAGGCAAATACTTTTAGGACTAACCTAGGTCATTTTTCCGCGATTGATAGGATTCAGTCCCAATTCAGTAAGCTTTCTCGTTCACCCGATACCAATGTTGATATGTCTTATTCGCTACGTAAAATTAAGTCCTCACTCATGGATTCATTTGATATTATGAGGTTGTAATAATTGTCAAGTCATTTTGTTCTCTTTAATTTACTTTAAATTAATTCAGACATAATATCTGTTTTCGGCAGTATTGTTGTGAATGTCGTGGCAGCCTATAAGTAAGGCAACACTGAAAATATGTATTTTAATTTTAAGTATGTTAATGTGTGGCGTATGCTTTGTTGGTTGTCCTAAATAAATTAAATAAATAAATAGTATGATTAAAATCAAGTTGCGGAAATAGGAAGACGCATCGGGCAAGCCTGGGCGGCATTTGGGGCAAACAACCATGTCCTACGCTCCAAAAAAATTTATCAACACCTAAAGCCCAAGGTGTTGAATCAGTGCGTTCTGCCGGTCCTCGTGTATGAGATAGAAACCACGACGCTGACAGAAAAGTCTGCTACGAGACTCCACGTTGCACAACGAGCAATGGAGAGACTACCTTTTATCGCAGAACTTTTAATGTCATAATTTTATTATGCATATGGGTCAATTTCAACAATATCGATTTTTGCCTAATTACGGTGGCAAATTTTCATTTCTTCTTTTCGTTACTTTTTTGTAGCCTAAATGATAGTTTGAGAGCTCTAATAATCAGTCATATAATAGAAATAAAAAATCATAAATTTTTCTTGCAATATATCTATTTGAAACTATTGAATGCCACCGAAATTATTTGTGACCCACCGGAATTTAAAACCGTTGCACCGGAATTGATGTATGCCAGCAAAGTTAGGAATATCAAAGACAAAATATTTTAATATTATAATTTTTTTTATTTTTATAAAACTGTATGATTTATAACCAGAATATGGAAATGACCAAATCATAATCAAAGTGTTTCAAAACTTGACGAAATTAACAAAAAAGTAATGTGCTGAATTAATGTGATATTTTAATTATTATCAGAATCACTTTCCTGTCCAAAATCTTTGGTTGTAGATTTGTATGTCGATTTATTTTTAATGGAATTATGTTTTTTTACATTGGGAAAGTGCATAACTATTTTAATTATCGAAAAATGAAACCGATGGTGAATTGTTTTGCCAATTTAAATTAATTATATTTTCATCTTCTTCTTCTTCATCTATACGGTCAATCCCGGTTGAGTCCAAAGCCATTGCTTTGGAGCCCAGAGTCCGCTTTCCTTGATTTACTCCTCCACTTCGCACGGTCTTGAACGTCTCTAGTTGCTAAATCATTGGCACGCATGTCAGCCCTCACGACGTCAAGCCAGCATTTCTTGGGTATACCCCTTTTGCCAGGACCTGGCGGTGGTGGCATGGCCAGACATTTGTTTCCTACGTAGCTTGCCGATTTCCACAAAACATGGCCGTACCAGCGTAAGCGACTCTCCTGTAGTTTGTCTGCAATATCACGGAAACGAAGATTACCGCGGATACGCGAGTTGCTCACGCGGTTCTTTCGCGTGACTCCGCACATCCACCGCAGCATATTCATCTCCGTGACACGCAGCTCCTGTTTGTGTCGCTCAAGTAGCAGCCACGCTTCGCTGCCATATAAAAGGACAGGCCTAATGATGGACTTATAGATCTGTCATCTTCAGCTTAACCGGCATTCTGGAGTCACAAATGACACCAGTCGCCTCTCGCCATTTGGCCCACGCAGCAGCAATGCATGCCCTGACGTCGCAATCGATGTCTCCCGATGCGTGAAGTACAGATCTAAGGTATTTAAACTGGTCCGTGCGCTCGACCTTGTCTCCGCCTATGCGGACGGGCGTTGGATCTGTAGAGTTACAGGCCAGGTACTCGGTCTTTACCACATTGAGTTTCAGACCACCGCTCTCAAGCGACTGCTTCCACTTGTTCACCCGTCTCACCAGCCTGCCCCTGTCCGCGTCCACCAGTGCGATATCGTCAGCATACATCAGCCATGGTGGCTGGTCATGTAAGTCTCTGATGCTGTCTCACACAACGTCTAATATCACACTGAACAGAACGGACTGAGGACGGAACCCTGGTGTACTCCGACGGTGATGGGGAAAGGTTTGGTGTCGCCATCAGCGGTCCAAACCATGTAATCGGAGCTGCGGTACTTGACATAACATCCGGCAACAGGCTGGAATTAACTGGATGCAAGTGGCCGGGGACAGAAGTCGGTGGAAGGTTGAAGAGGAGGCCTATGTTCGAAGATGAACCCAAAGGCTGCTATAGATAGTATAATTAAAATACTCGAGTCAAAAATCGATTAATGTCGAACGCTTGGATAGTTCGCCCTTCGACAAAACGGACCGATAATTCAAGCAGGCAGGCAGTGGATAGGAAATAATAGCCGAGGATCACGTTCAGTGGCTTGCATTAGGAGGTTACAATGTAGCTGCATTTAAAACCCTTAGATATTTGGAGGACACGGTATACAGTTTTCTACTACAGTGTATTACTGCTACCTTACGGTAGACTCAGTGGATAGATAAAGCACATTTCATTGTTGAATCTTTAGTTTTGTTGTTAGTTTTATGGTAACTTTTGACGTCCTATTTTATATTTATTTGTTCCACATCAATGTTATTATAAAGCTGCTCAGAGTTTCGATGTGGTGGGAGCCTGACGACCTGTAACACAGGTGTTGCTACCTAGCACGAGCATCAGTCATACACTAACTTTTACGTTACAAACGATATTATACTGTAACTATACCTTAAGTGTTTGTGTTGAGAAAATAAACATATTGTTTATTTTATTTATTATTTGTAGTAGAACTTTTCGCAAGCTCGCCTGATAACTCTTTCATATTTAACGTATCCACTGAACTGACAGAAATAAGTAAGACGGTGGCATATATATGTATAAGGTCGCCTTTTATAAACGGGTGAAATTTAAAGAGCAATTACAAAAACATAAATTAATCATTTTTGTTAAAAAAAAGAAAATTTTTATACGCTAGTTTTCGAGAAAAACGCCAAAAACTATTTTGATTTCAATGTAAAATAAAACACCCCATGCCCCGTGCGTGCACCATGAGGGAAGAGTGGGGTACGACTGAAATGAGAGAGACAGAGGCGATGACGTAGGGACGTTTCAGACTAGACAGGATGCTCTAAAATTTTTTTAGTTTTTTTGTAAGTAATAATAAAAATGAAAATTTGCTCGGACATTATTGGACACACTCATTTTACAGAACAAAAATAAAATTATAAAGCTCACTAGCAAACTGGAAAAAACAGTGGAAATAAAAAGTATATAAAAAAACGACTTCAAAACACTAAAAAACTAAATATAATATTAACACTTAAGTGTACCTAATCAACCAGTTACTTTTGGAGTCGGTGCAACTAAAACATTCAAACTCTGATCAGCTGACTGGACGATTTACTCACTTTTTGGGCGTTTTACTGTCAGTGTGTCATCCAAATGTCAACATAATTAATTGGTGCAAAAACCAATGACATTACGTGATCTGTCTTAACTTGTGCTCATATTTAGACGTAAAACTTAGATTACCCGTATAAAACTAGATAGTTTCGCGTACTTAACCTCGACGTATCGTTAAGCAAAATATATTTAATGTAAGCAAATAAACTTAATTGGCATAACCTTGACATGTCGTATTTCAAAAATAAGTGGAGTAAGTTATCCAAAACATCTGATATAGTTTACAACAAGGCTTAATGAGACATGAAGATATGTTTTATATTTTAGTTCGCATTTCAAAAGACCTTAGACATTTAATCAGAAAACCTATTCACGTCTATAAATTCTGAAAATGAAAACGATTTTTTTAAACGTTTTTATACCTAAATAAAAGACAAAATATAAGATAAGATAAGATTAGAAGATTAAATTAAATTAAATTCAATATATTTATTGCATTCTATAATGTTACACAGGTGTTATAAATAGATACATAAAACAGATCATTATAGACCCTGTAGGGCACAACAATAAGATAGGTATTGTGGGCAGATCATCTCTATTTGATAAACTACAAAGCTACCGGTCGCGGGATCGATTCCCGCATGGTGCAAGTGTTAGGGCCTCTTACACTACTTGCTGATAAGTTTCAGATAACCTATCTGGCACTTTTTTGACAGCTTGTATGGGTTATCTGTCAAAACAAGTGCCCGACAGGTTATCTGGAACTTTTCAGCAAGTGGTGTAAGAGGCTCTAAGTGTGATAAGCTCGAGCCTTCGATGTCATATTATTTATTTATTTTTCGATTTCGATGTTGGTCCTATATAAAAAGTTTATGTGCGTTTTAAGAAGCTGGAGAATAAAAAAAAACTGTTTTGCGATAATTCAATTAATAAACCTTGTCTGTGTGTCTGTGGTATGTCTATCGCCATAATACGACCTCTGCTTAGTGTAGTTCTAGACAGTTGGTGCAAAGGTTAGAAACTTATATAAAGGATCATATGTTGCTCGTGTCGAGACCCTTTTCCCCCGATCATCATCATCATCATCATTTCAGCCATAAAAAGTCCACTGCTGAACACAATGTCTCAACATCGGGGGGATTGCCAATACTCGCCACGCTTGGCAGGCGGGTTGGCGAGCGCAGTTTTTATAAGATTACGCACGCAGACGCTGCTGCCCGTCTCGTGCTACATGAATTGGTCGCCTCTTACGACACGCCTCTTGTTGGCGGTGGGGAAGTGTATTCTTTACGGCCGTCCCCACACGGCACTTTTCCCCCGATACATGTGCGAATTGAGTAGAAATTAATATCAAATACTAAGGTCTATCGGAACGGAAAAGTAAAAATAAAGCTTCTAGATTACCGAAATCAATTCAATTCAATTCAATATATTTATTCCATAATGTTACACAGATGTTAATCAAACGATGCAGTCATAATAATTTCAGCCATAGGAGGTCTACTGTCGAACATAGGCCTAATAACTTCCAGATTGGCCGGTTGGAAGCGGCCTCTACACAGCATCTTCCTGCAACCTGTTCAGGGCGTCTGTCCACTTTGTGGGTGGACGTCCCATGGTATATGTTTACATGTAAGTTACATATTTAATCATGCGTTCTGATGACATGTTATTCTAACTATTTTTGCAACTGAAAATGCCTGGTATTGTATCAAATAATAATGTATCTATTTTTAAGCATATTATAGAATTACAATTGCACCTTCCCGCTACCGAGTATCAATTAAGTGGTAGCAAAAAATATATGATGAAAAAAAAAGAAATGACGTGTTATTTTTTACGTTATGAGATACGTAGGTTTCAATCTAACATAATTCGAACGTTTTTTGATATTTAAATACTTGAAATGGCTCATCTACACTTTAACGCCTGAAATAATTTATGATTTCTGAATGTTTTGACAAATTACAAAAACTTTAAAATTTTAAATAATGTAAAACTTAATGAAAATAAGTAATGCATATTTGTTTATTAACTCCAAGATAGGGAGATACTAAAAAAATATCAAATATGTAAAAACCAAGAAGCCAAAATATGTACCTATACATTGATGTAGTATGAAGAGTATATCAACATTATATTTTATTTAGGTACGTAATTAGCCTTAAACGCAAAATGATCACCGGATTTTTTCGAGACTATGACAATGGTGTAATGACAATATCGTATCAACATCGTTTAAGTCCCTAAAATATTTAATTTTTACGCCTTAAAATATTTACTATATCATCATATTTTAAAATACCTAAACGATATTTAAAATAGACGTGACAGAATTTTCTTTTTTGGCATTATTTCTGAACAGTGGCACATTTAATCACAAGTTTTGTTTTAAACTACTGTAAATTATAATGGTCTAGTACTATCTTAAGATTCCGTAGGTCTAATTAAAAACGCTTCTAAAGTAATATTCTAACCTCTCAATTTTAATTCAGCTGTGAAAAGATCACTTCCAGCAATAAGACCACCTTAATTTTGAAATTCTGCATTTATTTTTATTTTTGTACTTTGTGTCTTTTGTGTGATGTGCAATAAAGAATAGATATTTCTCCCCAACTTGGAACAAGATAATACACTAGATGGAAGAATACATTAACTACTGGCAAACGATGACAATCAATTTTCTTCTGTGTCTGTCGGTGGTGCGGCATACTTATGGATTACAGTTAGAATACTTTTGCAAACTGTAGAACGCGTGAGGTCGTGCGACGAATAGCGATCAAGTGTCAGCGCGCCATAACACAAACAATTATGTTTTATTGCCTTCATTTCTTTCAATAAATTCAAAAATCAATTTAACTGCGCATCTATCTTGCAGATTAACTAGTAATATCGATTTATTGACCCAATGATAATTATTTATTACCAAAACTCATAGTGCATTCGATTGAATCATATAATTTGTGAAATGTTAACCATAGTATATGTTTGCCTCTGGCTAACATAGTATAAATTATGTGTACATCCTTTCGGCACGTAATTCTTAATTAACCTTTTAATTATAGCTAACAAATTACGCTATATCAAAATAGAAACGAGATGGTGCAACGGACAAATTGTTTGATTTATGTGTTTATATTCGTAAGGGCCATTATGTAGGTTGCGAATAGAGATTGTTGTTAATATGTAGGTTCTATACAAAAGTGGGCATCATAATTATGAAATTTTATTTAATCGAATTGAAGATAAAGGGTGTATTGTGATCACAAGTTTACGAAGCTTCGCCTCAGAAGCATACCGGCGTAAGTTGTATACAATCATTATGCAACATATGCCAGAATGCTTCTGAGCTGAAGAAGATGATCTGTATTGATTTTGTTGTAAATAAAATCTAGAGATAGATTTGTATTTAAAATAAATTTTCATATTATCGTTATTATTTTTAATAATCGTATGTTACGAAAAAAAATTACTTCAAAATATCCAATAATAAAGTCAATGGAGAGATTACGACAGCCGCGCGGTTATCATCAGAGGCGTAGGTACGGCTACCCTACAAACACGTTACGCAGTGCACATACGGTGCAATTTTTTCATGAATGAGTTAAATTATCCACGCGTACAACGCGTTCAACAGCGGATAGGAATTATTTAGGTGATTTTTTTTTTGTTCTTTGCATTGTTCGAATCAGTTACTGATTCTGAGGCTCTCCTTAAGATTTGGCACCCCTTTGCAATGTGACCCAAGTATAGCCAGAGCATCTCAAAACCCAGCATACCCAAATCCGAGAAAATTTAGGGAAATTGATTTCTAAATTTACTTAGACAAGGTTGATAGCGAGCGAGCTACGTAGGAAATGTCTGGCTTTACCGTCATCGTCAGGTCCTGGCAAAAGGGTTAGACCCAATAAATGCTGGCTTGACGTCGTGAGGGCTGACATGCGTGTCAATAATCTCACAACTAGAGACGCTCAAGACCGCGCGAAGTGGAGGAGTAAATCAAGTAAAGCGGACCCTGGGCTCCAAAGCAATGGCTTTGGACGCAACCGGGATTGACCGTATTGATGAAGAAGAAGGTAGAAAGCGATCATAAACGTATAGCTGCTGGTAGCGTATGGCAAGAATAGCCGAGGATTGGACGCAGTTGCTTGCATTGGGAAAGGCCCAAGTCCAGCAGTACTGTAGATTGACGTGAGCTGATTATGATAAACCTGACTACATAGGATTTCATTATTGCAACTAGCCTACCCTACTACTATATACGTAACTAGCTGTTGCCCGCGATTTCGTTCGCGTGTTCTTTAGTTTATTCATAAAGGATTTTCTGCGCCACTTTCTCAAATTTTTCTTTTAAAGAACCTTTTCCAGACAGTAATTAACACAACAAAAAAAGAATTAGCAGAATGGGCTAGTTTCCTAAAAAAATCTAATTAGTCCGTCAGTTGGATTAACAGAAAATATTGGACACGTATTTATTCTTTTCTCAATCAAAGAAATAATATGAAGATATAGCCTGTTAAAGTTTCGCGTAACGTCACGCCTTGCGACACTTTTTAGCAAGGCATGACGTCACTCCCAAACTTTGATGCGCTTTATCTTCGTAATTTTTTGTTTAATTGACAAAAGACAAAATATGGGTCCAATATTTTTTGATAATCTAACTGACGGACTAAATAGAATAATCTTTTTTTGACCCAGGAAACTAGCCCATTGTTTCATCCTTTTACGCGTGATGCGATTACCAAGGGAAATTACTCAATACCCTCTTGTTTTTCATTGTAGGTTACAAGATGTCAATTTCTAAGCTTAATTTACGTAAGATAGTAATATCATTTAAGCTAATCTTAACGAATAAAATCTGATAATATGACAGTTGGAATGTATGAAGATTCCAGTATTAAGAAATCGGTGATTTTATCTCGTTCGAAATACTTGGATGAAGATTACCAGAGTTCAGTAGCTTTACTGGTCAAGCGTAAATTTTGTCAAAATGGTGGGTTTCGTATTGGATACTTGACAACTCTAACATCTATTATCATTATAAGAACACATTTGACGACCTCCGTAGTCGAGAGGCGACCATACCGGACTGGGTGGGATCTCTGAGGTCCCGGGTTCGATTCCCGTTCGGGTCAATGTAGAAAGATAACTTTTCTATATTGTCTCGGGTCTGGGTGTTGTGGTACCGTCGTTGTTTCTGATTTCTGTAACACAAGTGCTTCAGCTACTTATTATAGGATCAGAGAAATGTATGTGATGTTGTCCAATATTTATTTATTTATTTATACATTGTCAAGTCAAATATGTTTGCACGAATTTTACTTAGTCCAGAAGCCTAAAAATTCAGTCTTGCATTCATAGTCTGTATGAGACCAACATCGAAATCTCATAAAATAAAAACACTTCTTCATACTAATCGTCGGACGCTGATTTAGTATGGGGAAGTGTTTTTTTTATATGAGATGTTAATCATTTACTAATCCAGTTAATTATGTGTCTTTTTTGGCTTCTAATCAACGAAAATTCATCGTGTACACTTAAATACTCCGCCGTTGTGTTTTGTAAGTAAATTTTTACCGATAAAAGTTTGAAACAATACTCGATTTGTAAGATTTCGTTACGTTGTCGTATCTCTTCGTGACATAACGTAAATTTGATCGTAGAAGGCATAGTAATGGCAACAATTTCACTAATATTAACACCCAAACTAAGCAAGGCTTAGGCTTAAGCCGATTATAATATATATGGATAGTGATGAAAAAAATAAAATGAAAAATATTTTTTATTTCTTAAACAATAATTTTATATAGCTATGCAGAGGTGGACTCTTTCTTATAAGTGCTATGGCACCTGTGGCAGGAGTCACTCTTCCTTAACAAAAGGTACATTTTTTATTTATACTTTATTGCACATTTAAAAATAATTGTACAAATGGCGGACTTAATGCCAAGAAGCATTCTCTACCAGTCAACCAGTGATCAAACAGAGAAATACAGGCGGTGCAGCAAGAAAAAAAAACATATATATATATACACACCAACATTACATACTTAATAAATAGGTATAAATATATATGATTATCAATTATATACATACACATACATAATATAGTACACAGAGCAAATGAAAGATAAATTATTAGGTCAGCGATTTTTGATGTAAATGCGTAGAGCTTTCTTAAAAGTAAATTTGGACTTGGATTTCCTAATGTTGGTGGGAAGTCGATTCCAGAGTCGTATAGCTGTGAGGGTGAAAGAGTTGGACATAAAGCCAGAAGTGTGAAGTGGGGTAAGTAGTTGGAGGGTATTACCAGTACGAAGATTTCTGTCGTGACAGTTGTGAAGGAACCTAAACTTTTCTTTTAGGTAAGAAGGAGCGTTGAGATCAAAAAGAATAGAAAAGAGAACGCAAAGTGCCCGAACCTCTCTGCGCTGTCTGATGGGAAGCCAGCCTAGCTGAGTGCGAAATTGAGAGACGTGGTCATATTTACGCAGACCGAAGACGAAACGTATGCAGTTGTTAAGCAGACGATCCAGTTTGTTAAGAAGGTCTTGGGAGATATTAGTACAGCACACATCACCATAGTCAATGATGGGCAGAACCAGAGACTGCACAAGCAGCAATTTCGTACTCGATGGCAGAAAATGTTTGAGACGATAAAGAGCACGCAAACTGCCCGTTTGTATAAAAGTTTGTATAAAACATTTATATAAAAGCAAGTTACATAGTACTTTTTAACTTACAAAACAAAACGTTTGTGTGTGTGTGTGTGTGTGTGTGTGTGTGTGTGTGTGTGTGTGTGTGTGTGCGCGTGTGTAAATGTTAATGCGTGTGTATGTGTGAATGTGTGTGCGCTTGAAAAACATGTTTGGTATTGTGTTTTGTATCATATTTAAGTAGGCTTTCAGTTTCTTCGTAGTTTAATGATTTAAGCCAGTTTGTCACTGTAATTTGGCACTCCCGATATGTCAGGGGCTATATTTCTAGCTTTTTATTGACAAGGTTGTACACATGAGAGGATAGCTTCTGAGGATGATGAGGAGTTCTGAGGATAGTGATACATTTAATATTCAAATAAATCATGTTTTATTTGGTTTTCCATGTCTTAGGTTTTTTTTATTTTCACAATTACACCAATTATCTAGCTCCAAACTAAGAAAAGCTTGTACTGTGACGACTAGATAACAGATAAAATTACTTAAATTCGTTTCAATCCATGATTTAGGTACAAATGCTCGTGTTCATCACACAAACATTTTCCCCTAGCAGGATTTGAACCTGCAACTGATGGGCTTTGTAGTTTGGAGCGCGAACTACTACACCAGACGATCGTCAATATGATCGTGTTGATCATACAAACACTTGTCTTGTCCTTTGCGGGATTTGAACCCGCGTATTTTTGACTTTGTAGCCCAGAGCACGTACCGTAAGAATAAGACGGGCGTAAACAGATAGATAGGTTATGGTAGTGTATTCCTGTAGGACTTTTTAATTGACTATAGTTATCTTTTTCTCCTTAGTAAAATGGTTTAACTGTCAAACAAAAAAACTCCGTCTTTTAAAATAAAATTAGCATTAAGCTTAAGCTTTTAAATATTTTAGTTTGACAAATAGATAAAGTTGCCAGAATAAGGCAACTTTTTCTATCTATCTGTGCTTTTTTGGCTTAATCAGTTTCCTACACACTGAATGAATAAATCAATGAATAAACGTTCAAAATTGACGTACAGCCACCTAGTCCTCGGGTTAAACTATTGAAAATATTATATAATGTATGTTACAAATAAAACGTTCTCCTATCACCTCACTGATCCCCAAAGTTGACGGAGTATTGAATCCGCATCGAGGCCAGTCATTGTTCGGTCGCTTGCAATGAACATCAAGTTATTGTGACAATGCACTTGCATTCACCACAGTCTTGCCTAGATAGACCCATTATTTTGTCATACCAGAGCTTACTACAGTAGTCATATATACATAATGTAGCTTATATAGAGAGCTGATACATGAAGACAAAAAAGAGCGCTTTGTGTTGTCGGCAACATAATTTCGAGGCGTTTTCTTTGAATTTGACGAGCAAGATAAGACTGATCTTCAAAGACAAATTAGTGAAATTCAAAAGGTACGATTATTAGGCGAAGATCTCTTTTGTGGAGAATGACCTAATGGTAGCTTATATAGAAAGCCGATGTATGAAAACAAAGAAGAGCGCTTTATGTCATCAGCAACATGATTTCGAGGCGTTTTTCTTTAAATCTGTCGAGGAAGTTAAGATTTTGCTCTTCAAAACGTACTGTCAAACGTTTTTACACCTGTCAGCTCTGGACAAACTATACGCGGAGGTCACTTGATTGCATACGTGTGCAATGCTTGTACTTGTAATAACATTTTTAGGTAGTGCAGTGCTTCAGGAATGTTTACATTTGCCAAAGAGCACGTTTGATGCAATCTAGAGACATAATATATAGAATACCGTCTTTTATGGACAAAGTTCATCATCATCATCATTTCAGCCATAGGACGTCCACTGCTGAACATAGGCCTCCCCCAGTGACTTCCAGATTGGCCGGTTGGGAGCGGCCCGCATCCAGCGGCATCCTGCAACCTTTACCAGGCCGTCTGTCCTCCTTGGAGGTAGACGTCCTACGCTGCGCTTTCCGGTACGTGGCCTCCAATCCAGAATCTTTCTGCCCCATCGGCCGTCAGTTCTACGTGCTATGTGTCCCGCCCACTGCCACTTCAGCTTGCTAATCCGTTTGGCTATGACAGCGACTTTTGTTCGTGGACAAAGTTGGTAGGAGTAAAAGTATGACCCCCATGGCAAGGTTGATTTTGCATTTGACATTAAGTCCGCCATATGTTAATTAAGTTTTCGGCGATAAATCGTATCAGACTTTGGTTGAGATTGGTAGATACAATTTTTGCATTCGCACTGGCGTTTTTTTGGGGGACTTACGTCCGTGTGTACGTGGACTGCAATCGGCTGACTTGATAATGATGATTTGCATTTATGTATGTTCATCCGCTATCTATTTGCCATAGTACGATCTCTGCTTAGTTTGCGTCTAGATATTTTTTGTGATTGTTGCAAGAATTTTTAGGTATTATTGTAGCTATCAAAATATACATAAACTTTTCACTGTTTTATGGACGAATATAAATTAACTATTTTGATTATGGCAAAAGAGACGGAAGGGGTCTTGTTTCTTGGTAGATGGGTTGGGATCTAGTTTCTCCATTTTGGCGTCGAATAGCTAGGTCCTTGGGGTCCTAATGCACTATAATGATTAAGATTTATAGTCGTCAAAGAATAATCAAAATCCTTTTATGTTTTAATGCATACTCGTATTCGAGACAGTTTGAATGTACTAGCTGTCCCGGCAAAACATCGTACCGCCTCTTAATTTATTTATTTTTGTGCAATTTTCCGATGTTTTAATAGTTATTCTGCTATTCGGGACGGAGACAAATCTATCAAACCAAATATCATACAAATCGGCCTAGCCGAAAATGGTGAAACTAACCCTACTTTGTTTTACAGATTTTGATTGATGATTGGACTCGAAGGCAACGCATATTTATACTGTGACAATGCTCTTAAATAAGCTCTTAAATAATGCTAGGTCCTTGGGATCCTAATGCACTAATGACTAAAGAGATTGAGAAAAAAATCGCTGACGTCAGTGGTGACTGAAGAGCTGGCAGGTAGGTACTTCTTGCACAGCACAATCCATCGAGGGAATGCTGCCAGTATCTTAGGTATCCCCTTAGTTTATAATTATACAGGATGTCCCCGGAAGGTTGGACCAAATTGAACAGGCGCGAAGTGTCTGGGGTGCAAACCGAGCTCAGAATGGTATATCGAAATACCCCAACGGATTAATGTGTTGATTAATAAAATCAATGAAAGCTCAAACAAATAAAATACAAAAAAAAACCTTCCATCATTGTTCTAAAAAAAATCTGTTCTCTTTCATAGCTTTTTTGTTATTTTATTTGTTTAAGTTGTATGCTAAAAATGTTTGCGAATAAAACCCGCTATGCGCCTTTACGATTTGATCCATATTATGGATATCTATAGTTCACACGTGTAATGACACAAGACGGGATATACTCTGAAAAGAACAAGAAGAAGATAGTATAAAGTAATTTATTTATTATTTGTTAAATTCAACTGAATCTATCAAAAGCACATAGAATAGTGAAACCATTTATATGTAAGATTTTATAGTCCAACTTCTGTCAATTATATTTTAACTATGTTAGTAGGTAGATATTCGCTGAATACAGAATTATTACATTTAATTGCCCATCTATTACTGAAAATGATACTCCCAAATTCCTAGACCATTCTAATTACATACAACTTCGACAGATATTGCATTTCAATCATGACTTACTGACAGGCTGACGTTACTTGAAGAGTTCATAAAGTTTTGCAATTTTAATTTGAACTGCAGTGAGTAAAACTGAGGCGGTACAAAGGTTAAGTGTGACGAAATGAGAGTTAAAATCACGGGTTCGTTTATTGCAAATTAGATAGGATTTATCTACCTATAAAGCTGTGGACTACCAGGTAGCGTAACTAACTCGCGTAAAGCGGTATTCATGCTAAAACTTTTTACAATACTTTATCTGTGCCTGCGATTGCGGGTTCGAATCCCGCAAAGGGCTGATGTTTGTGTGATGAGCACAAACATTTGTACCGGAGTCATAAAAGTTATAAATGTATTTGAGTATGTTTATCTTTTATCTCTTTCGGTTCTCGAGTGTAGACCACGTCTTAGCAAACGTAGTGTAGGACGCCCCCCAGCTGTGGACTGCAATAGGCTGACATGATGATGATCATGATCTGTCTAGTCGCCATAGTACAAGGTTTGCTTAGTTTGAGGCTAGAATATATTTTTATAATAATAGGCTAGTTTCCTAAAAAAATCTAATTAGTCCGTCAGTTGGATTAACAGAAAATATTGGACACGTATTTCTTCTTTTCTAAATCAAACAAAAAATGATGAAGATATAGCCCGTTAAAGTTCCGCGTAACGTCACGCCCTGCGACACTTTTTAGGCGTGACGTCACGTGCAAACTTTGATGCGCTTTATCTACGTAATTTTTTGTTTGATTGACAAAATACAAAATATGGATCCAATATTTTTTGATAATCTAACTGACGGACTAAATAGAATAATATTTTTTTGACCCAGGAAACTAGCGTATTTATTTAAGTTTGACGTAAGTACAAAACTGCTTGCATTGGTACAGTCATGAACATAAATTAATGTACATTTTCATTGAACTCTAAATCTTATTAAAACGGAATAAGTTACTATGTGATTACATTTCATTGCTCGTTGTTGTCTGTTCTACGTTCATATGATAAGGTTAGGTAGCCAGTAGCGGGCTGTAAACCGAATTTGAGGGGCACTAATTTATTATAACGATAGAAACATTTCTTTTTAAAGAAAAGGTTAGAAAAAGTAGGTTGTTATAACAATGTGAAGACACCTAGTGCTTTATTTTGCTAAAATTCACTAACATGTAAATTTTATATGGTCAAAAAATTTCTTTACAATATAGAAACAAGAAGTGGTCAGCTATTTTACAGGACCATTTTTAAATATCATCATCATCATCATCATCATTTCAGCCATAGGACGTCCACTGCTGAACAATGGCCTCCCCCATTGACTTCCAGATTGGCCGGTTGGAAGCGTTTTTAAATATATAAGGTAAGTAAGTAAGTTAATAATATTTTATTTGGTAAGGTATCTTGTTATATACTTTTACGCACATACAATAACAGTTTTTTATAAAGAGATATCTTCGGACCAAATTCAAGTAATAGGACATGACATGCGGACTCTCCCCACTTTTAAAAAAATAAAAAAAACCTGTTTGCAATAGGTAGCAAAGATATTTTAGTGTAAGTATAATTGCTTCTTTCCAATTATGATTCAAACAGTTATTTTTTAACTTTGTTTTTTTTTTGAATTGTTTATGTAATTTAGGCATTTTGAAAGCATTTATCTATATGTGTTTATGGCATTGTAAAATAATGGAACTACATTATAAAGGCATTTTTATTTTATTTGAAAAGCTGATTAAAACTGGCTCTTACTTATATAAATAAATAAATAAATAAAATAAATAAATTGTTTACAAAATCACACCAATTATCTAGCCCCAAACTAAGCAAAGCTTGTACTATGGCGACTAGATAACGGATAAACATACTTAAATACTTTTATAAACATCCATGACTTAGGTACAAATGCTCGTGCTCATCACACAAACATTTTGCCCCTTGCGGGATTCGAACCCGCAACCGCTGGCTTTATAGACCGGGGCGCGAACCACTACACCAGACGGTCGTCGTCGTTATATATAATATACAATACTAAATCAGTGCTTTACTTAATGATAATCTGTTAATTTGTGAAATATATAATAAGATAAGTATTGTTGCGATCCCGGAAGAGATATTAATATGAATAAAAAAATATATCATAATTTTAGTAAAGATCATTAAAACATCATATATGTCAGTACAACACCTGGTTATAAATGCTTAATTGGCAAAAACAATTATGAAATGTTGACTAGATAATTGACTGTTAGTCATACGGTGTAACTTACTGACTAGTTGGCTTTTGGCCTCTGTTCTAACCGTAAACATAATTTAATATGCAATTTCTTTAGTCGGGTTAGCCACTACACTCCGGTTATATTTGGCGAAGAACTGATAAACGATGAAGTAGATGTGTTCTTGAGTGGAGACCGAGACTTGGCAAATGCATTCAACACTGTGAAGGTATAAAATACGCAAAAATGCTAGTTATGGATGAAAATAAAAGCCGTAGACCGGGCAAAGTAGTAAAAATAGTAAAAATGTTTCGTTCGTTCGGACGTATAAACCTAACAAATTAAAATACCATCTACTTGTGTGAAATCTTTGACAGTTTAAGAACAATTGAAAACGGTCTTGTTTTTTACCCGGCTAATTTCAGATGTTCATGTTTTGTCAAAGGATTGACACAGGTGAATGGTTATTCTAATTTATTAGGTTTATACGTCAGAACGAACGAAACATTTTCGTAGTAGGCCTCCTGAAGCGTGTATGGCCGGACACGTGTGTGTTGTTATAATTAAGTAAAGTCATATTAAGTATCCTTTAAAAAACTTAATGTTATAATCTGATATTATAAAACAAATTTTAGTATGGAAACTAACATGGAAACCGTAAATTTCACATTTTCGCTCACAACTTCTAGACGAAATATCTGTATTTTTCTCTATCTTTATGTTAGATACCTACATTTTAAAAGTTTTGTATAAGAAATAGACGTCCAAGAAAATAGACAATTCTATTTTTACCATCATGCTGCGGTTCAGATTAGGTTCCGCCTTGTCTATGTTAGTTTTGTTTATTAATATGCCGAAGAGGCTTCTATTCATTCCTTGTCAGACTTTACAGAAGCTTAGGCATAATTAAACTGACATGAGTTAGACAATTACCAATAGGTATGACGACAGGGTAAATAAAAAAAATCTATTTAGTCCGTCAGTTAGATTATCAAAAAAAGGACACTTATTTTTTTCTTTGTTAATCAACCAAAAAATGACAAAGATCGGGAGTGGAGGCTCGTGACGTCACTTCTAAGTAAAAATTGTACCAAGATGTGACGTCATGCGATATTTTTATTCAATATAACTCTGTTAAATTTTGATTATGTAAAAAAGAAAAAACTACGTGTTCAATGCTTTTTGATAATCTACCTGATAGACGAAGAAAAAAAATGTTTGTCGTCATCCCTATTGTCACTAAAAAAAGGGAAAGGTAACATCCATAAGATAAGAGGTACAAAACAATACTTTTTCTTGTCGAGGGCGTTTTCTAGCACTCCCAGACGCAAGCTAATTTAACTCCACTGGGAAGCGACCTTGGAAACCTTGCGCTGAATGCCGCTACTACTCCAATTAGGTCGTCGAGTATATATTGGACAACAATCATCACATACATTGCTCTGATCCTATGATAACTAGCTTAAGCACTTGTTACAGAAATCAGAAACAACGACGGGTACCACAACAACCAGACCCGAGACAATATAGAAAAGTTATATTTCTACATTGACCGACCTGGAATCGAACCCGGGACCTCAGAGATAGCGACACCAAGTCCGGTATACTCGACTCTCGGCTACGGAGGTCGTCAATAACGCGCAGCACAGTAGGTAGTGCGTAGTCCACTGCATGGACTGCATGTAGTAAAAACATAGTATGAATGCATTATTATGGATCAGTATTAATTTAGATTCCATTACTATTACTCGTATATGCTTATTTACTGTCCGTTCCTCATGTACGCTTAATTTAATTATTTATTTATTGTTTAATAGTTACACGAGCATAATGCCCAATTACATAACTAATCAATAGGTACAATAAGTGACAAATGAATGAATGAATCAGGCTTAAGCTCTATGAACATACACGTTCACAAAAAGACAAAATCTTACTTTAAACAACATGCAATGATTTATTATTACTTTACAATAAAAAATAAAATTAACTATAATTATATTTATGTTCTATATTGATTACAAATCTATGTCGCAGGCGTTTCAGTAGAAATTATCCTTGTACCAATAGATCTTATTGGATTATAAGCAAACTGCTTGTAGTAAGCTTAGATATGATTAAAAGTTACACATACCTGCGACTGCGCACCTGCGTTTGCACATCAAGTTAGTTTAATAGTCGATTATGTTTTGTTTGTGTCAGTATTATTCTGCCAAAGTTTTTTTTATTTTCGTAATATACGATTATTTAAAATAATAACGATTAAGACGCTTCTTTATATTGTTCCCTAGATATTATTTTTTAAATTTGGCACCCCTTTGCAATGTAACCCTATATAAAGGTTTTTCATTGAATTCGATAATGTAATTTATTATAATATAAAATAAAAACAATATTTGCATCTCAGGTACTTTTAGATGGCTGCAAAAACTGAACTTCATGATACAGTTAACACCTAAATGTGCCCTTTTTCTTAGGCAAATAAATATTAATTCATTCATAAGTGCTGATGGCATGCTCTGGGCAGTTCTCTGCAAGGTTAAAAGGCATATTCAAAAACTCTAAAACGTTTATGCCCCTACCGGATTCCGGATGGTGTAATGTGGCACGTTTAAATTAATTTCAAAGTAACATGTGATGCGTGTATACGCACTTAAACGGTTACATGTAATGTACATAGGTTTCCGTGGTCGTGATTATAATTGATACTGATGATTAAAGATGACGTCTGCTTAAGGGAAGTACTTAGCTAATCATCGTTTCATCGCTGTCTTGCCCACTTGTATTAATGACTCAATTATAAAATTAGAAGTCAATTGTATGATTATGTGCGTATATATACAATAATATAAAAAAGTTCAGTTAACTTTTTTTTGACACTATTATTAATATTATGGAGAGAAACGGTAGTAGTGGGTAGACCAGACCACTGTTAGTATTTTTGGTCCCACAATTCTTAAAAAGTACACCCTGGTGAAGCATATAATATAAATAAAATATGACGACCTTCGTAGCCGAAAGGCGAGCATACCGGACTTGGTGTCGCTAACTTTGAGGTCCCGGGTTTGATTCCCGCTCGGGTCAATGTAGAAAAAATACTTTTCTATATTGTCTCGGATCTGGGTATGGTACCGTCGTTGTTTCTGATTTCTGTAACAAAGGGTTTTGGCTACTTACCATAGGATCAGAGCAATGTATGTGATGTTGTCCAATATTTATATATATTTAATTAAGTATAGGTAATTAAGACAAAAAAGAAGCGGAAGAGTGGGAGAAACAGAATATATTTTCATAGATAGATTTTAGTTAAGAGATAGACACGTCTTTTTAGTACCAAGATTTGAAATAAACTCTAAGAGAAAAGCATCAACTAAGAAAAACACAGATTTAAACAAATTAAACATTTACCAATTTTAAACTAAAACATTTTTGGTCCTCATTTATACTACTTCAGGTTTCAGGTCAAAACAGCTGAAATCTCATTTAATTTTTTTATTAAAATTAAGGAAACGATCACAATTCCGACTAACTGGCGTAGATTATTGCTAACAGTGAAATATGATGCTATAAATCACACAGCAGATGTTGTTTAAATATCAAACGAGAAACAGAAATGATTTTCACGATGCCTCTGAATTATGACCAGCTTTTAAACCTTTGAACGCACTTCAGGCGCTAATTTGATCTAATTACTTTTTAACTTTCGCGTTGCCCCTGCCCAGTATCCGTTGGGAGCTCTTCTCTCGAAATTGTTGTCAAATATGTCTACTGGGACAAGCGATCCAGTTGGGTAGATCCAATTTTGAGAAGGAGGTCATTCGTCGAATCCAACTCGGCTGGGCAGCGTTCGGGAAACTACACAGCGTCTTCTCGTCCAATATACCTCAGTGCCTAAAGAGGAAAGTCTACAACGAGTGTGTGTTACCAGTGATGACATATGGAACCGGGACGTGGCTTCTTACTATGGGTCTCATAAGAAAGCTCAAGGTCGCGCAGCGTGCTATGGAAAGGGCTATGCTCGGTGTTTCCTTGCGAGATCGAATCAGAAATAAGGAGATCCGTAAACTAACAAAAGTCGCTGACATAGCTCAACGGATGAAGTGGCAGTGGGCGGGGCACATAGCACGTAGAACTGACGGCGGAAGTGGCAGAAAGGTTCTAGAATGGAGGCCGCGTACCGGCAAACGCAGCGTATGACGTCCACCTACAAGGTGGACAGACGACCTAGTAAAGGTTGCAGGATGCGCACCGCTTCCAACCGGCCAATCTGGAAGTCACTGAGGGAGGCATTATGTTCAGCAGTGGACGTCGTGAAATGATAATGATGACTAGATTTAAAAAAAAAACTTATTATAACTTATTGACATGTGGGGACGGAGCTAAATAATACACTTTCACACCGCCAATGCAATAGGAGGGGTGTAATGTAATGTAAATGTTTGTGTAACTGTAGCGCGAGACGGGCGTCTGCGTGCGAAATATTATAGAAAACTGTGCTCGCCAACCCGCCTGAAAAGCGTGCCGAGTATTGGTAATCCCTGCACTCCCCTACGGGGGGGCCTATGTTAAGCAGTGGACGTCCTATGGCTGAAATGATGAATAACTTAGTTAACGATGGTGTACACTTAGCCTTATTGAAGCTGTGACGATGATATTTGTTAGTAAAATTGGCTTATTTGTGTACTTACCAGGACATAAATCCTAGCTACGTGCTCGTAGTATTATATGCTCAGAATTAGTAATGATCTCAGAAGCCACCAAATAGAAATCAAATCAAAAAATCAAGTTTGCTTACATAATTCTGTCTTCCGTAGGTCAGTTGTAAAAGCAGTCGCCCGAATAACGAAAGGCCGTGGGTTCGAATCCCACCAGAGGCAGTTTTTTTAAAAGTGAAATATTATTCTTGATGTCTCTATAAGGTTAGGCGCACCCCGACTTAAGGTAAGTCAAAGTGCTACGAGGATGAAGAGAATATGTTCTCAAACATTATTTTGGTTAAGTTATATGATAAATCCTATAGCTTTGAAGATATCTGACATATATAAAAATAATTGCCACTTGATCTGGCTGATAATTTAACAGAAAATTGATTTGGTACATAGCCATAGGGCAAACTACGTGTATGCATAACATAAACTTTTCTATAGACATGTTAGGCTTGTTCGATGCTTCTCGGCCCTATCTCCCTCCGGTGTCAGTGTGACGTGCCAATTTTGGGACACCTGTATATTTCTTAACGACCCGATTGTCCAGTGGCGCAGTATTTAGCCTTGAACGTAATGGGTCCCGGGTTTGAATTTCAATTTAAGTAAGTAAGTTTAAGGGGCTGGGTGAGTTTGAAGACACCCTGGATAAATTCATTGTTTTTGGACTGTTTCCTGAATTTTTTATAAAAGCCTACGATAATTTAACCTTTGGATATAAACCAAACAATGTTATCGACTCTCTACAAGTGGATTGAGTCGATTAAATTGATTGAAAGATCTGAATTGCGTGTGTAACCTCAGCCTTAAAGAGCCGTGACGCAGTTATATTTGTTTCTGGAACTGGCTTATTTGCGAATTCTGCGGACTCAATTTGTGATGTTCTCGTCTCAATTATTGAAAGGTATCATTTGCAATTGCGTTAGGTGGATAAAGGTTAAAGTGGATTGATTTAAAATGGCCCATTTATTCTAAGCAAATTCGTTTTGACTGTATTTTGTTCATGCGGTGGTAAAACTGGCAAACGTAGTGTGGGAATTACTGCCCTATTTTCACTATGTGCTTTTTTATAATGACAACCGAATATCAAGTAGTTTTGGTATAGTGTTAACAATAATTCATGGGTATTTAGTGTTTTATTGCTTAACATGGATTCCTTGAAGGCTACTCTTTCCGTAGAAGCAGGTTTCAAGACGCCATCATGTCTAAAGCCAGTTGTCTACGAGACAAGTCACTTGACTTTCGATGAGCGATGAACACAATAATATTTCAATGGCGTATATCTTTATCACTTTACTAAACATTAGAACACAGACTACAACAAACTTGCACACTAAAGTTCTTTAAATTATAAATAAAAACCATGAAAATAGATCGATTAAGCTTTTTTCGACTACCCATCATCGAATCCTGCTATGTGCTTAGTTATTTTATTTAGGCCGTAATATGTCAGGCTTAAAAATGTCAATGTCAGTTTTACAACGATTTTTTATAAGCTTTTATTTTACTTGCAATGTATGTAACTATATTTGTTCGGGTGGAATCTTGCAACTCAATTTTGAAGCAAATCTTAAAACGATTGAGCTGAAATTTTGTATACACGTTTAGTTTGGATGACGTCATGGTCATGGTTAGCTGTGTGACGTCATTCTAAATCCAACCTGGCGGACTATTCACTCCTACAATAGGTATCAAATGAAAGGACTTGCTGAGGATAACTCGAAAAATAAAGTGACGTCACTCTAAATCCAATATGGCGGACTTCTGAAGATAGCTTACTAAGTTTTATATGCTTTTCTAAAATATGGGTATGAAATGAAAGGATTTTCTGAGAATACGAATGCGAGTTAAACTCTTTTATTCTTTTGAACGCATTTAAGTATAAGCTTGTTTCAAAAAACGTTTATTTACTAATACATTATTTAAATTGCCCTTCCTATACCAATTGTAAAATACAAAAATTTAAATATTCTTAGTTAATACCTTATATTATGTGTAGGACTCATGATAACGAATGACCCCAAAATCGAATGTTCCATTAAAAACAATTGAAGGGTTCCACTATCATCTTACATATGTATAATCATCATCATTTCAGCCATAAGACTTCCACTGCTGCACAAAGCCTCCCCTAATGACTTACCATCGGGGGGGATTGCCAATACTCGCCAAGCTTGGCCAGCGGGTTGGCGAGCGCAGTTTTTTATAAGATTTCGCACGAAGGCGCCGCTGCCCGTATCATGCTACAGCAATTAGTCGCCTCTTACGACACGCCTCCTGTTGGCGGTGGGGAAGTGTATTCTTTACGGCCGTCCCCACACGGCACGTATATGTTTAATACTTAAACAAATTATCCAATAAAAATAAAATACCTAATTATATGTACATATTCTAAAACTAAACTCTGTATACAAAGTCAGATATTTTATTCATAGGAAAGATCCTATAAATAAAATATCTGTCTGAGATCACCGTTCAAGGGAAAGGTGCCCAAAAGGCTGGCAACATTACCACGCTGGATAGCTAGGCTAACCCGTTGGCCAAGGTACCCCCAGATTCCAGAGAACCAATAAAGTCAAACAGTTTTGACCACAGAAAAAAAATTAAAATTGTAATAATTGAACTTATAACTGCAGTTTTAAAAATAAACTGTAACAATCTTTAAGTAAAAATAAATATAGAGCCGACTCGACCTGTTTAATCAGATGCTATTTTTAAACTTTACATATTTTAAATGTTACAGTAAAACCATATTTTTAGAAACAATAAAAACGAAATCTATAAAAATTACGCACGATTCTAAATGGATAAAAAATAAGCGAAATTTGCTTTTTCGTTTTTTAATTATTAGAAGTAGCAAATATTTATTTTGCTAAAAGTACATTATAATCTAAAGTAACTACTCACTTAACAGACTTAACACTTTTAGCTATATTTTACAAAATAGTCGTAGGATTTTTTTCGGAGAAAAAAAAACTTAAGCCTAAAAGCTATCTTATAAAAGCCTAAAATAAGCGTGTGTAGCCATAATCCAGACTGGTCTAGTTCTCCTGTTTTTAGGATATTATGGAGGTCAGCCTCCATAGCATGACCACCAAAATACGGTATAATATAGCGATTTATCGACACCAACTGTAAAAATATGATACATATCGCCGCCATGTTAAATCGCCGTAACTGTGTCGTCACATGTTATGATCACTGCTTCGATAAAATTCAAAATGGCTAAAAAACAAGTAACAAAACGATAAAAAAAACAGTTGGTGTCGATAAATCGCTATATCATATCATCGCGTTTTGGTAGTCCCTTGAATGTAATAACTAAACTCGCCACTTCTAGATAGATAGATACTCTTTAATGTACACCAAATAAAAGGAACAAATCACAGACAAATAAATACATTAAGAATAGCACAATTTAGGCAGTCTTATCGCTGAAAGCAATCTCTTCCAGACAAACTTCAGGTAGACACTTGAATTTTAGTTCCAAAATATAAGTTAAAAAAAACGAATTAACCAAACAAACTAATTAAACAATTTAGGATCATGGTCAAAAGAATTCCAACTAGAAATGTGACAAAACGATAGAAGGAAGAAGTTTTATAATACCTACACTTATAAGATTAAACAACGATTTAGATATTCACACATTTCGTAAGTACCGGAAACTACACGCAAACAGAATGGCTTACACTAAACGTAGCCACTACTTTTATTAATCTCGCATCCTTTAACATATCCTTCTCAATTAACCGGTTTTACAATTAAAAACTGTAATTAAACCCATCAGATTCAGATGATCCAAATTCCTTGCTAATAACAACGTTTATGTATGGAAAAAATAACATTTAATACCAATATTGTGTCACGATAAACGTGTAGCTTGTGACCTGTGCTGTGGTCAGTTATTGATTTTATGTACGCATCACGTCAAGTCATGGCTTAGATTTTTTTATGGGTTCTGTATCAATATACTCCGTATAAAGTGCCGTGTTTGGACGGCCGTAAAGAATACACTTCCCCACTGTCAACAGGAGAGGTGTCGTAAGAGGCGACTAATTCCTGTAGCATGAGACGGGCGGCAGTGTCTTCGTGCGAGTTCTTATAAAAAACTGCGCTCGCCAACCCGCCTGCCAAGCGTGGCGAGTATTGGCAAGTCATTGGGGGAGGCCTTTGTCACAGTAATTGTTTAGTTATATTTATCACAAGCTTCAGAAGGCACGTTTAAGTCTTACCAGAGATATAAGGGCGGCTTGATTACATCTGGCAGTAAGGTTTAGTCACCAGCCGTTCGGCGCGGCGTTACAACACTTACAACACCATCCAATACGCATTAGATCCATTTGGTGGAGTACGGCCCAAACACTAAATAGTGAAAAGTGAGGCCTGTACCCTGTAGTGGGAATTATGTCCCACTTTATAAGGGCTTACCTTACTTTATTTTACTTTTATTGGTGTAAGCCGGAACAAGTATCTTAGTAGCAAATAACACAGATTTGGTTGCTTAGGGCTAAAAATAATAACTCAAAATAAATGTAATATAACAGATTACTTAAACTGCATTAAAATCATAATACGTTTGACGCTTGTTTGATTGATATAGCAACATCAAACAAAAAAAAACCCTTTTTATTCAGTTGTAATATTTAATTTTGTTAGATCATGTAAGTACTTTAATATAACGTCTGTAAAAATTTACTATTAAATTTAATTTACTTGTCCAAACGTATAAACAGACAATAATTTATAGCTAGGATGGCCGAACGGACAGACAGACAGCATATCTTAGTATTAATAGCTTTTGGTGATAAGACCTCCCATTGTTTTCTTTACATCTTGTTTGTAAAAACCTTTTATATTTTGTATGCTTTAAAGTACTTATTTATCTAGGGCGCCGTTTATGTTTATTACACACACGTTTATGGGTTTACACCCACCGGTTTACCGTTTGGGTAAAGAATTCTAAAAAAATATTGTTCTAAAACCTCTCAATGCAGTATTATTGCATTGATTGGTACAAGCTCAAAGTGTGGAGCATTGCAGTCGTGTCTATCTAAGAATCGTGATTATTATGCAGACTAAAGCCTGTACCTATAAAGACTTTCTTGGTTTTAAAGGCCGGAGCAGACTAAACGCGTGGCTGCTGAATCGTTTAGCGTCTGTGTGGATGCGTCGCAGAAAGATAGATAAAGCTAATAACAATAAACATATTTGCAAAGTAATGTTTGTTAGCTGTATTGCATTTCTGGTCTGGGTAACCAATCTTTCAGGATACCAACTGAAGTTCCAATTTTATGACTGCCGCACTACTCTCCTACAATTATTTCACTAAACTTAATCAAGTAATATAATTATATCACTAAGCTTGAACTGTATTATAATTATATTCCTAGTGAGATAGTAATGAATCGCTTTCGTATAACTATGTTACGGTATGTAGCGACATCTATCTCGCCACATACGAACTAAACTGACGTATCCTACATCGCGATATTAAATATATATATAATATCCCATCCACGTCGCCACTAAAATATCTTAATAAAACACCCACATTAATTAAATGGAGTTTATTCTTGAACAGTGTTTTTGGTTAGGTATAACCAGCCGCTGCCAGGAAGTCTGAGAGAGCGAGAGAGATGTATATCCGTTTCACGTATTTCCGATTTAGGGATACCACATATATATATCAAAGTTATCCGAGCGATTGAAACATAAATAGAAGAACCCAAAAACAACCGTCGGGCAGTAGCCCACCAGACACAACACCCGTCTGGTCGGAGGATCCTCCCTTTTCAATGGGGGATGAGGAACTTTACACCCAGTTCCTCAGCACCCCCCAAACTGGTGACCCCGATGTGATAATTATATCCCTAGGGATATAACTATATTATGGCTTTATCTATCATACCGCAACAAATGCACTACGAAAATGACTGTTGTATTTAACATAAAACCAGTCTTTGAGCTGAGAAAAATAAAAGTACAATAATAATAAATATGAACAACATCACATACATTGTTCTGATCCTATAGTAAGTAGCCAAATTACTTGTGTTACAGAAATCAGAAACAACGACGTTACCACAACACCCAGACCCGTGACAATATAGAAAAGCTATTTTTCCTACATTGACTGACCGGGAATCAAACCCGGGACCTCAGATATAATATATAAATCATTTAAACAATCGAACTTTGACCAAATTAATGTCATCAATGAAAGATCGAAATCATGTTTGGCCGATCACAATGCCGATGACATTGAGGATCGAACGGGGTCAAAAGGAATGATGAATCAAAGAGAAGAGAGAGAAAGAGCTTTAAATCTACCTGTAAAATATCGTTCCTCGATAGATAGATATTTAGATACATAGATACTCTTCACAATAGGGTAGTTGACATTATCAATCAATTGACATAGTTTTTATGAGCTGTCAAAACGTACCTCTTCCTTAGAATTTGTATGGCAATATCGGACAGGGACGTCACTGTTTACCAAACTCAACTGACTATCTATTTATTAGTTTTAAAGCAATTAAAAATCTATTTTAATAAACAATTAAAAATTATGACTGAACAAATTAATTGAATAAGGTGTTATTTAAAAAAAGAAGTGTCTCGGAATTATTTATGAATGGTGTAAACATCCCAATACATAGTAAATTATAACATACGCGCTTTCAAGCCGCGCCGTGACCGCGACCACTCTGCTTTTGGTCTGCTCAGGACTTTAAACTAACGCCTATGATGTCGTCATTTGCCTAAGTTGTAGTCAAGTACGTCTACGTTTAATATTTTAACTTCATAATTTTATTTGTTGCATCGTTTTTTTTACAAATCAAGTATTTAAAAAAATACACTCCCCCACCGCCTATAGGAGGCGTGTCGTAAGAGGCGACTAATTCCTGTAGCACAAGACAGTCAGCAGCGTCTGCGTGCGAAATCTTATAAAAAACTGCGCTCGTCAACCCGCCTGCCAAGCGTAGCGCGTATTGGCAATTACCCCCGATGATAGATCATTGGAGGAGGCCTATGTTTAGCAGCATAGGAAGTCCTATGGTTGAAATGATGATGATGATGATTATGACATAATTGAAAACTGAAAAGTTCTCGTTATTTTATTAATCGACATAGATTTTAATTGATATCATACACTATGTTTTATATAAAATGTAAAGGATGGTTTCAATTAGGTTATTCTGATTAATATTTATACTCCTCAGCGTTTGCCTGAAGCGTCTGGCGTCGTCCGGCATGAGTAAGTTGGCTTTTTACACGACTGCCCAAAAGGAGTGCAATGTTTTTAAAATTAACCCTCAACCCTGTAAAACGAGACATAATAGCAATTGTATTATTATGTGGTCTTTTGCGATCACGCGGCAGCTAATAAGTTAAGATGTATTCAACAACAGTTACAAAGTAATTTGCTACAAATTATACAGAAATACAATATTTTTTTAATGAAGACCTTATTTCATAATCAGTATTTTGAAAACTTTGTATTATCACCAAATTTATTATCTTTTTCTTTTATTTGAGGTTCGATTTTTGCAATAAAAAATATTAAAGTGTATTTTTTAAAACTAATTTTTAAATGATTAAAAGCGACCCAGTTAATGAAGCAATTACTTAACATCGCACTTGTTGCAATAAACCTAAATACTAATGTGAGTTCAGAAGGGTTTTAGCTGCACGGAACCCTAATCGGCTCTTAAATAAACAAAGTAAATCTGCCAATATCATCACACACACATCTTTACTTACGAATAATTAGTGTATCGATACCGATCTTCGTTACAACACACACAGACAACGACCAGTCAAAGGTTACAACGTGAGGAGTACTTTAGGTAACTCTCAGTGAGCGAATTTAGTTTCATATAAATAGGGTAGGATTCTGCAATACGCTACATTCGAAACTCATCTTCAAGACGTATAACAGCTTTTGATATGAAGCTGGTAATGATTTATCTTAATCTTAGATAGAATCAGATAACGTAAATTAAATTCATTGGTTATTAGATCCCATTAGTGCAGTCCCTTTGATTATTTGAGTTACAAATTACAATTATCTTTGTAGAAATTAGTGTCTTGTTTTCAAATCTGACATAAATTTATTTTTGGTGGCCCACATACATATTTGCGAATTGTTAAACGAAATTTTGGAAAACTAACAAAAGTGTACATTGTTACAGATAATAGTCCTGTCAGTGATAGCTTATGGCTATGCAGCTAAATTGGACAGGACGTACCTCCCACCGTCCAGCGCTGGAAGTGCTGGCGGCAGTCCTGGATCCTTGACAGCACCTCGGGGATCCCCTTCAGGATCTGCTGGACCTTCGACATTGTATGAACAACCTGGCCAATCTGGGTTTGGCCAGCAATCGGCTCAGTCAGGATTCGGCCAGACTACTCCTCAGTCTGGATTTGGGCAGGCTGCATCTGGATTTGGACAGCCTTCAGGATCTGGTTTTGGACAGCAGTCTGGTGCCGGACAGGCTTCTTCTGGATTTGGACAGAACAGGCCTTCTGGATCTGGTAGTTTTGGGCAGCAATCTGGACCATCGGGGTCTAGCCAGTCTTCTCTCTACGGAGCTCCTTCCGGACCTGCAGCCAACCAAGGATTCGGGCAAGGGTCTCAAGGATCTTTTGGACAGAATCAGGCCTCAGGTTCATCTGGTTTTGGTCAGCAATCTGGATCTTCGGGGTCTAGCCAGTCTTCTCTTTATGGAGCTCCTTCCGGACCTGCTGCCAACCAAGGATTTGGGCAAGCGTCACAAGGCTCTTTTGGACAGAACCAGCCATCTGGACCAGCTGGTGCCAGCCAGCCTTCGTCTGTATATGGTTCTTCATCTAGTGCTGCTGGAAAGCAGGGATCAGGTCAAGGATTCCAAGGTTCTTTCGGCCAAGGTGCTCAAGGGTCTTTCAGCCAAGGTGCACAAGGGTCTTTTGGTCAAGGTGCTCAGGGGTCGTTTGGTCAAGGTTCTCAAGGATCCTTTAACCAAGGTTCTGGCAGTCAACAGCCCGAGCGCGCTCAAGCTACCGCTGACAGGAACGCTGAAATTTTAAGATACGAAAACGAAAATGACGGAGAAAGATTCTCTTACAGCTTCGAGACTTCCAACGGAATATCTGCTGAAGAAGCAGGTGTTGCTACCAACGGTGTTCAGGCTCAGGGTGCGTTCGCGTACACTGGCGATGACGGTGAATCGTACCGAGTGACGTACACTGCTGACGAGAACGGCTACCAGCCCCAGGGTGACCACTTGCCAACCTCTCCACCAATTCCTGAAGAGATTCTGAAGTCGATTGAGGAGAACGCGAGGGCTGCCGCGGCTGGAACTCAAGAAGGTAATTTTGCACAAATAATAATGATTCGATAGAATCTTCAAACGACAACGATTGGACATCTTGGTCTAGTGGTTTGCGTTCCGGACTACTAAACCATGCGGTTGCGGGTTCGAATAAATTCAGGGGGCTCATGTGATGAACACACAATTATTAGAACTAACTTTTATCTAGTCAGCATAGCTAGTTTGCGGCTAGATAATTAGAGTGATTTTTAAAAGTTTTTTTCTAAATATTATTCACCAGCCAGTGTATATATTTTTGGCACTAAAAATCCTACGTACATAAACCTAAATTAAATAATACATATCTTAATAAATCAATCACATTAATATATTTGTAGTAACCACTACGATTAATAAATTTAATATTTCATTGATGACTTTCACAAATTAGAGCAATGACAGAAAAGTACTAATAGTTGTTTGATATAATTAAAATATGTATTTTAATTTTTTAGTTTTTCTATGGAAATTCAATCGGCATCGGCATCGGTATTTTTTTATGGGAAGTCGATAAATTTTCATCCAAATTTGCTAAAGTCATAGAACAAAAGGATATAACCATAATGTTTAAAATATGTGGTTACAAAAGTTATCCTTCAGTTACGGCAGTCAGTAGATAAAAGTGTGTTTTATAGTTCTTTTTAAACTATAGTAATTGTTATTATTAAAACATAATCTTCCTTCAGGATTTCAGATTGATATCAGATTAGATGGAAGTCAGTTGGTAACCTAAAAAGTATTTATTTATTTATTTAGACTTTATTTTTTCACACAAAAAAATCATACAAAAGCTGGACTTAATGCCATGAGGCATTCTCTACTAAAGTATAAATACAATTCGATAATAGTTATAAAAGTGTTGTGTCTTAAGGTACGCGAGTATAAACTTACATCTGATAAATATGTCTAATGGATAATTTATTACGAAATCGACTTACAAGCTCGACTATTGTTTTGGTTCAGTTAACAATTAAGGTATTGTTTGCATCGTTGCCAATACGAACCATAAGTAGCAAGCTATTTAAGTCTTGGGGCTTTCCCATAATCCCATGAGATTGATTGATTAATGGTCACAATAGTCATTTAATCAGAATATAGATTCTTTTACAGGGACTTACATCCCCAAAATATAGCATTGCCATACCACCGCTTCGTGATTGCATATCGGCTGGTTATGAGAAGAAACGGTGCAACAAACTTAGGCACCTTTGTCAGCTTTTTTTAAGGGAAATACAGAACAAGACATGTAGTAAGTGCGAGCTAAGCAGGTTAAGTCTATGGACTCTCGTCGTTTAAATTATCGTCTATAGTATCATTTATTCGTAAGATTTTTTAAATGTAGATTTTGGAAACACAAACAGGCAGTTCAATAAGAGTGTGAGGTACTTTAATAAAAATATATATATAAAAAAGAATAAATTACCAACTTTGTGTGTTTGAAGCTCGTACCGCAAGTTTACTTTTATTTCAAGTATTATAATAATGAAAATCACTTTTTAGGTAAAAACTTAGATTTCATCAAATGAACATAATATTTTTAAAAAAAAATTGTCGATTAAGCCCCCATCTAGGGAAATGGGACACAATTGTTATTAAAATAAACATGGAAATTAGATCCTGATAAACAGCCACGTGGGGCGATAAACTATTAAAAGTATCAAAAGAAAATAAATAAATATGGATACAAATAACCAATATGCTACTTCTCTGTTTATTTAACTGTTCTTCAAACAAGGCAACAAAATGTGTGTCACAAACAAGGAACTGAACGCACTACAAACACTGAAAAGCAAGTCAACAAATCCAGCCTCAATCCAGTAACACCTCTTCCACAAAATACCATTTTGACGTTAAGTTTTTTTTTATGAGGCGGTCTCATACGTCCGTTTGGGGTTAATTGAGAGTGTAATATATATTTTTTGTATTGGTTTTCTTGAGTTAAAATTGAATACAACAGATTATTGAATGTTGTTCAGTAATTTGCTAAGAAATGAAATGAAATTCTATAATCGTGTATTATACTGCAATCAAGTCGTTTTTAATTGACGATAGCGAAACTAGACCTTAACTTGCATTATGGAATACCAAACTACAGAGGTTTAGTCATTATGTGATTAATATTTATACTGTTCTCTTTACAGGTGCCTACAATCCCAATGAAGATGAATCTGCATCTCCTCAGTTCAACCAAGCTCAAGGCCAAGGATCTTCCCCACTGTACGGTGCTCCTAGCGCTGGCTCCTCAGGCTCCAATGGTCAAGGCTTTCAATCTGCTGGACAAAGACAAGGCCCATCTTCGCAATATGGAGCTCCTAATGCTGGTTCATCAGGCTCCAGGCCTTCTGCCCAAGGTTTTCAGCCATCTGGACAAAGCCAAGGACCTTCTCAGCAATATGGTGCCCCCAATACCGGTTCTCCAGGTTCAAGACCCTTAGGTCAAGGTTTCCAACCAACTGGTCAAAGCCAAGGCCCATCTTCTCTCTATAACGCACCTAATGCTCCTTCTTCTAGAACCCCTGGACAATCAAACGGTTTCAAGCAACCCATTGGCCAAGCTCAAGGAGCACCTAACCTTGGTCCGTCAGGCTCTAGACCTTCAGGATTCCAGCCCTCTGCTCAAACCCAAGGTCCTTCATCCCTTTACGGTGGCCCAAACGCTTCTGGATTTGGATCTAGGCCATCAGGTCCATCAAATGGTCAAAGTTTCAATCAGCCCGGTGCTACAAGTCAAAGACCTTCCACGCAATATGGAGCTCCTGGTGCTGGAACGTCAGGTTCAAGTCCTTCAGGGCCTTCAAATGGTCAGAGCTTCAACAAGCCATCAAACCAATACAGCCAAGCCTCAAACCGTCCTAGCCAGTTTACGCCATCTTCCCCAAGCCAAGGGCAGTTCGGTCAAAACGCTCCTGCTGCTCGTGGACCTCAAGGCGGTGCTGATGGATATAACTACGACAGACCTCAGGCCAACGCTCAGTTCCCTAGCAGCCAGACAAGGCCAGGTCAAAGCAATGGATTCAGTTCTCAGGCTGGAGCAACCAACTTGCAGCAGTCTGGATCTCAGCAATACAACCGTCCTCAAGGTCAGACTGGTTCTGGATTTGGACCTTCGTCTAACGGCCAAGGCTCATCTCCCGCTGGTCAACAATTCGGAAGGCCTGGTGCGTCCACTCAGGGCTCTTTTGGCTCCTCAGCTGCTGCTAAATCTCCATCTGGATCGTTTGGACCTTCTACTACTGCAGGCCAGGGATCATTCGGGCCCGCTACTTCTGGACAAGGATTTAGACCCTCAGCTTCAGCTGGTTCTTTTGGACCTTCTGGATCTCCATCTCAGGGTTCGTTCGGTCCATCAGGATCTGCTGGCCAGTCCATGCCACTGCAATCAGCACCTTACCAATACAACCGACCAGTATCTCAGGGATCTCAGCCTCAACGATCTCAACAGCCTAATGGACAACCTCAGAGACCAGGTAACTCTGGTTCTCCTTCCTTCAACCAGCCCAGGCCTGGCCAGGAGTTTGGTGGACCTCGTCAACCGCCAAGTTTTGATGAGCAAGAAGGATACAAATACTAAACCAAAGTCAATGATCTTAGCTAGGAAAACTCACGATTATACTTATAGGAGGCATATGAAAAACGAAAAAAAAAGCTATAAAGCAAAATGACATTTTGTACAGTAATGTATAGAATTAAGCAAGAATCACTGTGTGATAAAATGTAAATAAATAAATTATGTGAATTTATTTTTGAGTTTTCTTTCCATTAGTTTTGCGAAATTATAAAATTTGGAAATCATAACAATTTTTATCTTTTCACCCCAGCCGCTGAGGACTGGTTACGCCAACTAGCACTCGACATTTAAATTAGGATTGAAGCAGCTAAATGTCATATGATATGTTGATCTTTAATATTTTATAAAACAAAGTCGGGTTAGTTACACCAATTAAAAATCAAGAATGGCTGAACCGATTTTTATGATCTTTGATTTGTTAGAATACCAGAATAACATCGTTAAACCATCGGAAAAATTTCCATCGTTATTGATATTGATAAATAAATGTATTTTGTTTAGTCGAAAGTCTTAGATTGCCATGGACTAGGAGTTCGATGATTAAATTGTTTAATAGCTACCCGAATGGTTCCCAGGTTCTATTCACGGTTCAGGTCGCTACAGTAATAATCTTTCCTAAATGGGCTCGAGTCTAGACGTACTGGGAGGTGCCCCTGGCAAATCACATTCTCTGGTACCTCGACACAACACAAAGTTGCAAATTCCCTACTTCAAGACCATGACATTATGTACAGACAATAGCTTGTCAACCTACCACAAATTAAAATTATTGTGTCGTCTTGCGTACTTAAACACAAAGATTCCGCCATTAGTTATTTAATCTGTGAATGTCTTATTTTTGTATGGGAGAGAGTTGACAGGAATTGTTAATTCATAAAAATCAATAAAGTATTTTGGAGAAGATGGTCCGTTATGCTGCTTTATATGCATTGCGCATGCGTGCTTGATGCGTACTTATAACTCTTTATTTCTAAGCTACAAATATTATAGTTTACTGTAAGAAAATGGAATTACTAATATCGTTGTCTATACGCGGTAAGTGACACGTTTCGTTGGTGCGGATTGCAAAATCAAGCAATCATTGCTGTCAATAAGGACCACGAAAACTGAATCCAGTGTGTAAGTCCGATCAAATCATTGTGTGAAGTTCACATGACCCCACAGTGCAGCATCTCTTGCCATCGCAACCCATATAGTTACTATTACACTTAATATGTAATTACAATGTCGACATGTGAATAGGGCTGTCAATAATAGAATCTACCATCGGACATGACGTGTGTAACAATGTCGGACACTATGCAAGAAATTTGATGATTGATAAATTTTATTTTATCTAAAAACAAATAAAATAAGTACTTTTTCGTACAAGTGCAGATTTTTACACGCTTTTTTCCACATCAACATTCCGGTCACTTTCTTAGTAGATAATTGATAACTCTTCTAAGCCAGCCATCTTCCAGCGAAGTGATTATACAATGTGTAACTTATAAGTGCAGCTATGCTTTAAGATATGGTTATGCTCATGGTACTAAACAACTTTGCTGAAAAACATGGGCTATGGATGCAAACTTTTTATTGACCTTACTACTAGTTATAACTACGTCTTGTGTGTAAACCTTTAATGTTTTTGTGCAATAAAGTGTCTATCTATCTATCTATCTATCTACTAGTTACTATACTGAATTATTTACCAGTTGACCAGGCAGATTATCCCGGCGATTTTTTTGATGTTTTAATTGTTACTCTGCTATTCATATTGAATACAAATCTAACAAATACAATTTAACGACCGTCTGGTGTAGTGGTTCACGCTCCGGACTACAAAGCCAGCGGTTGCGGGTTCGAATCCCGCAAGGGGCAAATGTTTGTGTGATGAGCACGAGCATTTTTACCTAAGTCATGAACGTTTATAAAAGTATTTAAGTATGTTTATCCGTTATCTAGTCGCCATAGTACAAGTTTTGCTTAGTTTGGGGCTAGATAAGTAATTGGTGCAATTGTAAAAACAATTTATTTATTTAATTTATTTAAATATCATAACGACCGGTCCAGCTGTGGTGTAAGTAACCCGACTTTGTTTTATATAAAACGATGTCGCGTTACTTTGTCCGGAGTTTAACCGGACAGCGGTATATGCGACAAATTGAACGAATGGCAGCCCTACTCATAAGTGACGACATGTAGATAGCTTAGTTTTTTGCGCGACGCCATTATTGGATTTCGTTAGATATTTAGTTTACTACTGAAGTAAGTAATTACTCAAGTGTTAATTGGGAATTTTAGCGCACCCATTTCGTAACTTTTATTTGAAAATTAGAAGCAATAAATAGCCGTTTTGGATGTTTTAAGCTTCATTATTGCAAAATGAAAAATTACATAACACGTTGGGGGACAGTAACTATACACTTTATACGCCTACGTAGTGTGACCTATCACACTATAAGTTTTGCGTAACTTAAAAAAACAACATGTTATAACCAAAATATAATGTTTATTGCTTTTCAAAATATTCTCCTTTACATTTTAGTATGTTTTCATGCGATCGAAACATTTTTTAAAACGGGAGGATCTCAGATCTGAAGGCATGTTTTCTACGTGCTGATTGAACGCTATCTCTGCCTCTTCGGAGTTGGTAAAAGTAAAACCTCTTATCAAATCTTTGATTTTGGAGAAAATTCAGAAATCACAGGGTGCTAGGTCGGGGGCTTACGGCTATGCGCAGGATGGGTGACGAGTTGTAGTTTTTCGGAAGCTAAAAATGACTTTGTTTTGTTGGCCGTGTGTGAAGAAGCGTTGTCATGATGTAGGAGAACGCGGATTTTCGGTGCGGTCGTCTTTCGCGAACTTTTTCTAACACCCTGGGTAAACAAATGGTAGAATACCACTAACACTCTTTTGATCATCAAGTGGAATTGTACAGATGGGACCCGTAGCTGAGAAAAATAAAGCGATCATTTTTTTACCAACGTTTCTCGCCTGCCTCACTTTTGTTGGCCTGTTCTCATTTTCAAACACCCATTCACAAGATTGCTGTTTTTTTCGGTTTCAAAACAATAAATCCACGTTTTGTTTCCTGTGACAATGTCATAAACAGCATTAGAATGTCCGTGGTCGTACTTCAGTAGCATCTGTGAGCACCATTCCACGCGAGCCCGCTTCTGCTCCGCTGTCAGTTCATGAGGGATCCAACGACAGCAAAGTTTCCGAACTTTCAATTCTTCGTGTAAAATTTTCTGAATTTGGCTCATACCAATCCCTAATAGTCCTCGAATTGTCTCATAGGTAATCCGCAGGTTTTCTTCAATTAGCCGCTTTACAGTAGCCACATCATTTTCGTTGACGGCAGTTGAAGGCCGCCCTTCACGAAATTCGTCATGTAAAGAAACTCGACCTCTCTCAAATTCAGCAAACCATCGCCTCACGGTGCTCAAACAAGGTGCTTCTCTCCCAAAAGCATTTTGAAGACGAGCGGCACAGTCTTGCGGAGAGAGAGAACTTTTAAAATCATAAAAAATCATCGCTCTAAAATCTTTTTGACAATTCCATTTTCGTTGCGTACGTAGAACTTTGATGTGTGTTAAAAATCAATTGACAAATCATTTCCCGCCAATTGTTTTTTATTATTACTAAGAAGGTTGCAACGTTTAAAAAAATACAACATTCGAAATTCAAATAGTTCCGATTAGCTAGAAGTGCAAAACTTTTAGTGTGCCCCATGTATTCATATTCATTTATTGCATAAGTGTACATTAAGGTGTTATTACCTTTGGGCGTCATAACAATAAAACTTATTTTGTGTCTGCAAAATTGTAAATCAATGTATTAAGATTGATGTACAGTGTTCCACAAGGTGGGCAGACGACCTGGTAAAGGTTGCAGGAAGCCGATGGATGCTGGCTGCTTTAAACCGGCCAATCTGGAAATCAGTACGGGAGGCCTATGTTTAGCAGTGGACGTCCTGTGGGTAAAATGATGATGATGATGATGTTATATTTGTAGATTAAAATCTTTACTTATAACTTATAACAGATTACGCTTTTAGGGCAAAACTACAAAACCGATTTTAGTAAAATTTTGTACAGAGAATGCTTAAAGAGCCCACGATGGACTGATGACCTAGTCAAAGTTACGGAAAGCCACTAGATGCAAACGGCCCAGCCCCTCAATCCAGAACCCTTCGACAGCGAATTGACAACCGGTAAATCACGTGACACTAATGTTATATTACTAAACATGTTTGGTTCTCTCTGTCTGTAACATCTTTGTATACAATGTTTCTTTTTCTTCGTCGGTAACACTCTTGTCAGAGTGGTCGTGGTCATCACTTCAGGTGCAGGTGGCAAGCTTCACAACACGTCGCCACTCTTCTCTGATTGCCGCCTTCCTTGTGATGATGAGCCATTTACTACCGCTTTTATCTGGTTAGTCCATCTCATAGGCGATCTTCCTCGTGGCCTGGTACCCTCAACCTTGCCCTGGACCACAAGTCGCTCAATAGCCACCTCTCTTCGGCGGCATATGTGACCAAAAAAGGTGAGGATACGAGACTGTACCAAAGATGACAAACGCTGCTTGATGCCGAGTTCTCGAAGTATAGACTCGTTGGTACGGAAATCAGTCCACGATACTCCGAGCATTCTTCTCCAGCACCACATCTCTAGGGCGTCTATCTTCTTCTTCTCTACTTCCCTCATGGTCCACGTTTCTGCGGCGTACAAGAATATGGGGAATACAAGTACCCGAACTAGCCGGATTTTTGTGGCTCTATATATGTTGCGATTCCTCCATATTTTCCTCAACATGTTTACTTGCAAATAAATTATTATCATTTTTATCATTTAAAAAAAATCCTATAATGTCACGTGGTTTTTCAGTCGAAAATCTGTTATCGAACGGTTCTGAATCGGACCGCTTGCTGTGGCATTATATATTCCGTTCTATAGATTGATTAATAGTAATAAGTATAATACATATTTATTCAGTACATAGGCCCTCTTCCGGGCACTTATACATGTCCCAAAAATATAGCTTTGCCCTACAACCGCTTCGGGACTACATAAAGGCTGGTGATAAGAAGAAACGGCGCAACAAACAAGAAAAAAATAGGAATATAACTATAATTACTAAGTAGGATCAGGACATTAATGATTAGAGTAGTGGAATGGTGGTTTACCTCAAATGCGAAGGGTCCCAGGTTCGATTCCCTTTTGGCTTCTCTGAAGTCTACACAGACGAACAAGCAGAAGGTAGTTATTTTAAATGTGTATTTATTCCTTGTTTTGCTATAAGTATTTAAATTACAAAGAAGATTAAGGCTATGAAACTAAATGGATGACTTTTTATAAATGGCTTAATGATCTCATTCATCTGTTACAATCAAGTCTGTACATATTATTATAACTTTGTAAGTATTCGTACATTGCATTACAAAAACGGTGTGTAATTGCATAGATTTTAACGATGAATGTTCTCTACTTCCAGAAGCAAATGATGATAATTAAATAAATGATAAAAATACAACATCACATACATGGCTAAGGTAAGTAGCTAATGTACTTGTGTTATAGAAACCAGGATCAACTACGGTACCACAACACCCAGACCCGAAACAACATAGAAAAGTTCGGTTTCTACATTAACCCTACCGGGAATCGAACCCGGGATCTTAGAGATGTCGACGCTACAACAATGGGCTAGTTTTCTAAAAAAATCGAATTAGTCCGTCAGTTGGATTAACAAAAAATATTGGACACGTATTTTTTCTTTTCTCAATCAAACAAAAAAATATGAAGATATAGCCCGTTAAAGTTCCGCGTAACGTCACGCCTTGCGACACTTTTTAGCAAGACGTGACGTCACGTGCTCACTTTGATGCGCTTTATCTTCGTCATTTTTTGTTTGATTGACAAAAGATAAAACATGGGTCTAATATTTTTTTATAATCTAACTGACGGACTTAATAGAATAATCTTTTTTTGACCCAGGAAACTAGCCTATTGTCGTAGTCCTTCTGTTACTAGGTATAAACAACAGCTCGTCCACCTATCACAAAACGTATTTTTTTCACAATAATTGATATAAATATCTGTGTCGGACTTAAAGTTGAAAATCGGTTCAATGACCCTTAACTTTTTGGGTAGGTTGTAGTGTTGCCGCTCGATAGGTCAATATCGATTGTCTATCGATAGCCTATCGATAGTTGAAGGAAAAACGATACTATCGACAGTATTGCTCTTCAATATCTAATAGACTATCGATAGTATCGATACTATCGATAGTTTTATACTATCGATAGTGATATCGATAGTGATATTTATTTCAATAGTATTGCATTCAGTATGCAGGCATAATGAGTGGTATATTCAACGAAATCAAATTAATTAACTAGTGTATTTGACTTTATTTAAACGTACGTTTAGTTTTTTTTAAATAAAGATGGCAATTCTTTGAATTTTTATGTGGCAATACTATTGAATTAAAGCTCACTATCGATAGTATTGCTGTTTACCGATAGTATCCCCTCTCGAAACGATAGTATCGATACTATCGATTGTCCTATCGATCGTATAGATGAATTTAGCGTTCAACTATCGATTGCAAAACTATCGATTTTTCGGCAACACTAGTAGGTTGACCTGCCGTTCTCTATACTAGACAATAAGTTCTGTAAGGGGCGTCTTATAGCACACCCAAACAAATTTTGCTTGTCAGGGATATCCCGTAATGGCGATCAATGCAAATTACTTCTCCACTACGCCAGTTGGGTCATCAATATAAAATATTAAAAAAAATTGAAAAACATCACATACATTTCGAAACATCGACGGTACACACATACATGACCCAAGATAATAAAGAAAATTTCGTTTTCTACATCGACCCGATCGAGAATCGAACCCGGGACCTTAGACGGCGACGCCAAGACCGGCGTTCTCGCCTTTTGTGTACTGAGGACGTCATATAAAAACACACTAAGTAGGTACTTGCACATTTTGATAATAATAAATGATCGTTCCTGAACTGGATCATTATACTATACTGGGTACGAAATCTGTCAAAATTATGGCTTGGTACACACCTACATTATACAATTAGTGTAGTTTTGATAAATGGTATAACATTGCATTTGGCACTCGACGGGGTCAGATGGAGATAGCTCTATTTGTAAGTTAAATGCGTGGTTGTTGCATCAGTTTTTTGTTCACATTTTTTTGTGTATTATAATAAATGAAAATTGCACGCAATTGGGTTATTGGTTGTTCACTTACGAATTTGATTTTAGTGCCGTCCTTGACCGCTTTTTAACCTACTTCAAAAAAGAGGAAGTTCTCAATTCGACTGTATGTTTTTTTGTATTGTTTTATTATTGATTAGCTTATACTTCAGAGATACTATAAAATGAAATTGCGGAACAAAATACCTCTAAGGCTGGAAAAATAGGGGATAAGTCGGTGTGCAGCAGTTAACATTTGTTTACAGTCTTATGATTTGTTTTGATTAGGGTTTATCACTAAAAATAGATGGAATAAGTAAATTTAAGAAAAAAACAACTTTAAAACACTAAAAAACTAAAAATAAGTGCCTAATTAGTCACTTTTGGAGTCGGTGCCGGCTGTTCAGTTTGAATGTTTTCGTTGCACCGACTCTTAAAGTAACTGATTAGATACTGTGTTAATATTATTTTTACCTTTTTAGTGTTTTGAAGTAGTTTTTTTAAATAAAGTGATAATAAAGTTAAAAGTTAAGGCGCCGTTTTTACATTCTTCACTGAAAGATCTGCAATAGAGCAAAAACCCTTAGGTTTTTAGGATGTTTATACAAAGTTATTGCCCTATCGAAATTTGGTATAGAGAATGTATCTCTAAACCTAAACTCGACTGAAGGCATCGGTCAGATAAACGTGTGAACATCTATAGGAACAATTTGACACGCCGGGTCGCCTCTGACGAAACTCATAAAACGTCGTGTGAACTCGCTGTAGTCAGGCCGGTGAATAATGGCATAGAAGATAGTAAAAATACCTCATATTTTTACGTTCATTAATCAGTACCGTAATTTGTAAATGGGAAAAAAGTACAGAGTTGTCACGAAAAAACATGTAGCACAGAATTAATATATAGCTTGCTGGTAATAGGTTCCAAGGTTAGGTTTTTTTTAAACCATCACGTGGTATCACTGAAAAATTTTAAAGATTTTAAATACTATATCAATATGATTTTTATATTATATTTTTGTGACTACTTCATGCTGCGATATACTAAACCAGTACCAATTCGATATTGAATCGAGGTGTTCCTTTCAACTACTTATTTAATCAACCATCATCAATCATCATATTTTTTTATTAAGTCTCCGGGTTTATCCCTTCCCAACAGGTTTGTTGAAAGAAAGAAAGAAAAAACATTTATTATTCTCAGGACATACACAAAGAGTAGAAAAGACACAAAAACGTTCCTTATAATAAAACAAAAAAAAACAACAAACAACACATTCATAAATCAGAATAAAAAAAAAGTATTTAAAATTAAAATCCAAGCGGTGCCACTATCTGCCTGTGATGTCCAGGATAATGGGACCTCACTTAGCTTAAACCACGGAATACTGGGCTCATTGGAATACTGGATCATTAAATCAACGAGCCAATTTTTTTTTCTGTACCAAGTACAAACACGCTAGATGCCAAAACTAGCCGACCCGACTGCTCGGTTAAAGATAATTGAACGAAACCCGGCGTGAAGCACCGGGCTAATAACAGTCATCGTGTATCGATTGTGGCGCACTCCACAGCAGGTATCTGTTCTTAAGCCCTGCGGACATAGGCCAACAGAACCAATTTGTAAATTCTGCTGCCCGTATAGTGTTATAGTGCGTTGGAGGTGTGGAAGTATATTATTAAAGGCTGTTCCTACACGGCTAAATCTTAACAATAGCAATACATACATTTCTAAATTATTTGAGAAAATATGTACCTCGTGTTCAATGAGAGTACCTGTTGTCCTAAAAGTGACATCAGCACCATCTCTTAAAAAACGGTAGAAACTAATGCGAGCCGAACCACCTTAACGTACGCAGACAAAATCGCCGCAAAGGTTAACAATAATAAGAGGCAGACTTGATTTTACAACTTTTTTTCTTGATTGGACCTTAAGTTGGTGCCGCTGATACACACTTACCAATCCAATGTTGTTCCTTCAATGAATTCTAGGCTCATATAACGAATGAAGACTAATCACTCTTAGACCCCGCGCACACTGACAGTTGGATCGTTCTTTGAATTACTTTAAAAATCTGCCGATTACAAATCGTTTTAGCGTCTGCAGTCATTTGTCTATTCATAGTAATCAAGAGACCGATAAACTGTCAGCCAATAAAAAATCCGTAGTGTGCTTTATGTAATCACAATATGTAGTTTTTGAAAATCTTGGGATTATTGTTGATGTCAGAAGTTAAAAAATATATAAAGTAAGCCTGTCTAAAAATGAGGAGATCGATAAACGAACAAAAGTCACTGACATAACCCAACGGATTAGCAAGCTAAAGTGGTAGTGCGCGGGGCACATAGCACGTAGAACTAACGTCCGATGGGACAGAAAGGTTCTGGAATGGAGGCCATGTACCGGGAAGCGCAGCGTATCACGTCCACCCACAAGGTGAACAGACGACCTGGTAAAGGTTGCAAGAAGCCGCTGGCTGCACGCCACTTCCAACTCAATCTGGAAGTCATTGAGGGAGGCCTATGTTCAGCAGTGCAGCCTACGCCGCGGCGTCTTCGTGCGCAATCTTAAAATTATAAAAAAACTGTGCTCGCTAACCCGCCTGCCAAGCGTGGCGAGTATTGGCAATCTCAAAATCAAAATTGCCGGCAACATCTTCGTTTGAATTTTCCTGAGAGGCTAGAAATAGTAATTATTTTTTACAGTCAAAAGCCTATTAATCTATCATAAATCAAATTTTTTTCTTAATTGATATTAAAGTCTACGTGTTGAATATAGAATATACTTGACAAATTGAAAAGTTAATACATTTTAATTCAGTTAAAATTTTATAAATATTAAGTCTTAAAATGTCTGCGTCGTCTGCGCATGCTCTTACACTACACGATAGGCCCTGATTACTCCAATAACACCGGTAACGCGCCGCGCCGATCTGTTGGCGCTTTCGTTTTATAATGAGGGGGGGATCGCTGACAAGTTGTGAAACGATTAAGACGTTTAATTTGAGAAGCTATTATTATGTTGAAGATACTATCGCAAGTAAAATCTATAGTGGAATGAGCTTAAGATTAAAATGCCTTATTAAATACTAGCTGTGCCCGCGGCTTCGCTCTCTTGGAATATGATTTGTGACACACTGTTTTACTCGGTTAGGAGATGGAATAAAAATAGAAGTATATGTCCTTCCGTAATGTTCAAGCTTTTTCGTACAAAGTTTCATCAAAATTGATGCAGCTTTCACTACAAAGAGTAGCCTATATCTTTTCCTAAGCTCAAGTCTATCTTTCTATTTAATTTTATCAAAATTGGTTCAGTAGTTTAGGCGTAGAAGCGTAACAGATAGACAGACAGATAGAGTAAATTTCTTTTGTATATTATATTAATATTTTAATAGTTATCTATTGTATGGGGCGAAGGTAAATCTAACTAATCAAAGATCAAAAGGTCCAGCTATTCTTCTTGACTCCGTAAGTCATGACAGGCAGTACGAAAACGTTGAAGGCTTTCGTCTTCAGACTTTGGGGGATTGACGATGAAAAGACTTGACAAAGTTTCCCAAATGCTGCCTAGCGCAGCAGTATTCTCCTGCGAGCTTCTCCCTTGAAGTTGATTTTTACCTAACTGCAATGTTAAAGTGTGTGAAGTGTTTGTATATATTTTTTTATCAATTCCAATTACCCCATACATCTAAATCAGTTCAAGTATTTAGAAGTTATGATGCCAGAAAAAAAACCGGACAAGTGCGAGTTGGACTCGCCCACCGAGGGTTCACAGCTTCAAGGGACTACCTAAGTCTTCTTCAACTTCATCTATATGGTCAATCCCGGTTGCGTCCAAAATCGCTTTGGAGCCCAGGATCCACTTTCCTTGATTTACCCGGACCCGGCGGTGGGGGCATGGCCAGACATTTGTTTCCTACGTAGCTTGCCGGTTTCCGCAAAACATGGCCGTACCAGCGTAGGCGACTCTCCTGCAGTTTGTCTGTAATATCACGGACACGAAGGCTACCGCGGCTGCGTGAGTTCCTCACGTGGTCCTTCGCGTGCGAGGACTATATACCTAAGTACTTATATAGTTTTAATTACAACTCGATACCTCCTCGCGTTCCCGTGATAAAGGGATAAATAGACAGACGGACAGACGGACAACAAAGTGGTCCTATAAGAGTTTCGTTTTTTCCTTTCGTGGTACGGAACCCTAAAAAGACGAAAGGATATTAGAATCCTAAAAATATAACACTTTTTTGGGCAGGCAGTTACAGATTATACAGTTAGTAATTAACATCCCTTTTCAAAAATCTGAAAGTTGTGTCTGCTGCCTAAATCGATTAGATCAAGGCAGACAAGTGTTCTAATTATTCCAAATCTATTTTTCTACGCTTCATTTAATGCATTGCCTTCTTCAGCTCACGTTTAAGTAATAAATTATGTGCATCTCGCCTTGCAATATGCATGCATAATGATTTTAGAACCAAATCATAAATTAGTACTAAATGACCCCTCGTAATTACGTTCATATGTGCTCGTATATATGTATAGATTTGCATATTAGATGATAGCAATACAAATTATATTTTTTCTATGATATTATAACTAATGGAGAAATAGGGATCATAAGAATAACAAAGCTGACCAACTAATTGAAGTAGATATGTCAAGAAATTGACCGCTCACGCGGATATTATCGTTAAAAAGGCGGCTCGTATGTTGGGATTCCTAAAAAGAAACGCGAAGGGTTTCCGATGTGTCCATACCAAGAAGGTTCTATTTAATGCACTAGTACGTAGCCATCTCAAATTTGCAAGTGTCGCCTGGAACCCAGTCTATGTTGCGCCTTCTCAGCGAATCGAAACAATTCAAAGAGCCTTTACGCGCTACCTTGCTTTTTCAACTCCAGGCATATCGCATAGACACCCCTATAGTCAGAGGTTAGCATTTTAGGGAATGACGACCTTGCGTAACAGGCGTCTCATTACAGACTTAATGTTTCTCCACAAGTTACTTAACAACAAAATCAAATGTACGCACCTCCTCGATCACATCAAATTAAATGTCCCATACAGGTATCCCCGTCACCCAATTCGCAAACTATTTAGCTTACCTAGCCACAAAACAAATTTAGGCGCGCATTATCCCCTAGCCAGAATGTGTAACACCTACAATGAAATTATGACCAAGGTACCGGAGATTGACATTTTCAGCGACTCTGCCCGAAGCTTCAAAAAAAAATTGACCAATCACTTTTCACCCTCTCAGCACGCACTCATTCCTTAGTTAGTTTTTGTCTTTTGTGTTTTCCTTTTTAATTTAGTTTTAGTTATTTTGTACCTAGTATTGTAAACTTAAGCTACACATTGTGGTAAATGCTGTGTATACCTGTCATTGGCAAACATATTTGAACATATTGTAATCGTGTTGTTGTTAATGTTTTATGTGTTTTGCTTTTGGTGTACCTTATGAATAAATAATAAATAAATAATAGGTCATGTAAGATTTAGTCAAATGATGCGCGACCCGGTCTACGATTCCAAAGATTGCGGCTTCGAATCCCGCCAGGGGCAAATGCTTGCGCGATGAGCATACCTGATATCTGAGTCGTAGATGTTTATAAATGTATTTAGGAATCTTTATCCGTTACATAGTTTTTGCTTGGTTTAGGGGCTAGATATTGATGTAATTGTTTGTATAATTTATTAATTTAATAATATTTAACATGCTGGAGATTATGTAACAGGGCAAGAGAGTGAGAATTCAAGCCCAACTGGCTGGAGGAGCTGTATGTCATGGTCAAAATAGCAAGAATCTAAATTGTCTCTACTCGTATGTAACTTGAAATTAATTAAATTAAATATTAAAAAATGACGTATTTTACTCGTATATATAAAAATGAATGGTTGTTTGTTCCTAAGCCATTCATCCGATTGCAGTGAATCTTTGGTGAGTTGCAGTGTACATAACAGTGAACGCAAACATTACATACTATTATTTTAAAAAAACTAATACACAAAGATTTACCAACAGTTTATCATGATCAGCCCACGTCGGTCCACTGCTGGACATCTTCTTCAATGCACGCCACTAAGCCCAATCTTTGAAGCCGGAGTTATTTTATCATTATTATAATTTCAGCCATAGGACGTCTACTGGTAAACTTATGCCTTCCTCAGTGACTTCCAGATTCGCCGGTTGAAAGCGGCCCGCATCCAGCGGCTTCTTGCAACCTTTACCAGGTCGTCTGTCCACCTTGTGGGTGGACATCCTATGCTGCGCTGCGGTACGTGGCCTCCATTCCAGAACCTTTCTGCTCTGTGTGATTGTTTATGTCTAGTATAAAATTAGTCAGTATTTGGCTCCTGAACAATATTTTTTTACTTAAAGAGTTTGACGTTAAAACAATACTGTTTAGAGTTCATGGTTTGACCCAAATATAAGCAAATCCACACAACCCGAAGCTATCGACACACAATCGGAAGCTATTCTAATTACTTTTGAACGTTTAAGGTCGTAGTTAAGTGAAATGTTTCACTCAAGGGCGATACGATATGGAATGCTCTTGTTGGTAATACGACTATTCAAATGAAAAGATGGCGTTATGCAAGAATGGTAACTTGTAGTAAGTATTTTCATAATCTTTATTATTATAATTTTAAAATTCTGACTACGTCCTTAAGGTGGATAATTTATTGGAAAATTATAATGAATTCCGGAATTCAATTAATAATTATTTAAATAAATAAAAATTTTAGGATTCAAAAACTGTTCAGCTTCCAACGGTTCATATTATCATAAAAAATCCTACATCTATGAAAAAACGGTTGGCAATAGTGACTGAGTTTATTTCTCAGCACAAATCCGTAATCTGTAATCCGTAACAACATTGCTTTCTTTAAAAAAGCCGTCACTAAAATTATTTATTTATTTTTGTTTGCTGACGCGTTGAAATCTTTTCTACTAAACAAACGGCTTACTCGCATGACGCGTTGAAATCTTTTTAACCTATAATAACCATCTTTTTAGTACCACTGTATTGACGCCAAAGATATTTTCAAGACATTTGTTAGCCATGAAATACAGGGTGCGTTTTGAAACATTATTAATCTGAAGGACCGATTAAAACACCCGATACAAAAAAACACCAAAAATAAAAAGAACTGCCTGTCCGCCCGGAAAATGATTTATCGTTTGTTAGCCATGAAATTCATGATGCGTTTTGAAACATTATTAATCTCAAGGACCGATTCGGTTAAGCACCAGATACAAAATAAAAAACCAAAAATAAAAATAACTTCCTGTCCGCCCAGAAAATGATTTATGTAAGTACTGTTATTTCCATGCTGAGTTTGTAGAAAAAATATTTGTATTTAAGCGCCAGAATTTTCTTTATTTTTATCATCGCTATTGTTGTTTTATGCACGTTGCAACTTCCACAAAATTATTTACTGCATTCATTTATGGTATAAATATACTGCATTGATTTATTACTTACTTATGTCTCACGCCGCAGTAAAAGAGTTAAAAAAGAATTTTGCTAGTTAATAAAGCCATACTGCATAACTCTATCCACCACAATTAGACGGAGTCCATCTTCGTGAATTATATTTTGATTAAGCAACACCCAGCCACGACTTTTGAACGAGATCGTCTTCAAATGTAGATCGATAGCAACAGTAAGCATTAGTATAAATATTGTAATAACCTATGGACATTATCAGTACACGTCGGTACATGATCAGAGAAGGTAGATAGGAAAATAATACATTTGCAAAAATGAAATTGGTGAGTTCAAAGGTTAAATGGCTCAGTAATAAGTTCATCGATTAAAATTTAAAATCACCTATATTTAAAATTTCACTTATGACCTAAGGCAGTAAAATAAAGTCAAATTGCCATACAATATGTGTATACCTATATTTTAGAAACAACAAAAATGCATTAGATTTATGATACTCCAATTTTTAGGCCGTCAACTTATGTCAATAATAAAAAATTGTATTTTTCTTTCTAAAAGTATTTTAAATTAAATTAAGAAAATGTCTTATCATATTTTTTTCTATTTCAGTTTATAGTCTTAGCGGTGGTCGCTTGGTCAAACGCTGCCAAGTTAGACAAGACCTACCTGCCTCCATCCAGTTCTCAGACTTCTGGAGGATCGGGAAACTTCCTCCAGACTCCTTTGGCTGGTCCAGCTGATTACCAGGGTCAAGGCCAAGCTGCCAACAACGGTTTTATCCAACGCAGTAATGCTCTTTCCCAGAACGGAAACGGTTTTGCCCAGAACGAAAACGGTTTTTCCCAGAACGGCAACGATTTTGCTCAGAATGGTAATAGATTTGCCCAGATCAGTAACGGAAACGAATACTCTCAAAATGGAAACGGTTTCAACAATTTCGAGAACCGGCCGGAGCGTGCCCAGGCTGCCTTTGAAAGGAATGCAGCTATTCTTCGCCAGAACAACCAGAATGATGGAGAAACCTACTCGTATGCTTTTGAAACTGAAAATGGTATTTACGCTGAGGAAAATGGAGTAGCTACGAATGGAGTCGAAGCTCAGGGTGGGTTCTCTTACACTGGCGATGACGGTCAGGTTTACAGCATCAGGTAACGTATTTTTTATACATTCTGTATTTAATTTAGAGTCCATAGATAACCTGCTGCTAAAGTGCAAGTTTTTGTTAAAGTCAAGTGTCTGTTAGCTACATGGTGGCTTTAAGAAATGTACAAAAAACACGAAAGAAGGATATTTATCGAATTTAAAGAAAATCTTCACAGCTAGGTTGGCTTTACAAGTTACCGAGTTAACTTATAAATTGTACTTGGAGAAGAAAATTACTTAGATGAAGTTAATAATGTAAAACGGGCAACTAAGGAACACTACACTTTATTCTACACTTGGCCGGTTTTAAAAAAACTAAAATCAGTATTGATTTGATTTCCTTAAGAATCCAATAACCTAAATTAAAAAAAAATAATGCCTATTTATTTATAAAACTATTAACGACCAATGATTTGTGTGTAATATTGGCTATATCTTCATCGATTAATAAAATTTCAGATACACAGCCGACCAGAATGGATTCGTACCCCAAGGTGACCACCTCCCCACACCTCCTCCGATCCCAGAAGAGATCCTGAAGGCTCTGGAACAGAACTCCCGTGACGAGGCTGCTGGCATATTTGATGATGGTAAATATTGTTCTAGCTCTTTTTTATGGTACTTACATCTTTAATTGAATCAAATATGGTATTTCTTTACACATGCTTTTTTTGTTCACTGTTTTAAAAATATTTTTTTTCTAAAATGTTAATAAATGTACTTTCTTGGAAATAAAGGAGCCTAAATACATTCTAATTTCAAATTTTTGGAAAAATATAAACTAAATAACTGTCGATAAAATATCCATTTAGTATCATGGCTATTAGTTAGGACGTCTTTAAGATCCCTTTTTTTCCCTGTTTCAGGCTTATACAACGAAGGTAAATACGGCAACAGCGAAGATCAATACAGCGGCAACAGATATAACAACGGAAACTTCAACAATGGAAACGCTTTCAACAACCAGAATGAGTTCGAAGGTGATGACGACTCCGTTGTGACAAACTCTGCTCTCTTCCGCAATGGTTTTAACGGAGCTCAACAGAGTTACACCAATGGAGCATCTAACCAAGGCATCAATACCAACCAAGGTGCTAACAAGGCATACATACCTCCGAACCAGGGTAGCTTCAACAGTGCTGTATCAAACCAAGGTGGTTTCAACAGCAGAACATCAAACCAGGGAGGTTTTAACAGTGGAGCGACACAGGGTGCCAACAAGGCGTACCTACCTCCTTTTGCTGGACAGGGTGACTCAGGCTTTGGCAGTAGAAGCAGACAGCCCAGCTTCAGGGCCAGAAATGGATACAGATATTAAAACGACTGCTTCCCTACGTGTTAAAGTTTTGATTTAATTTTATTAAATATTTAAAGCCTCTTTAACATATTTTATTAAAAAAAACTAAATCTATTTAGCATAAAGAACATTTAAAGTTATTTAATTAGTAAAAATATATATATACGGTATGCTTTGGAATTGACATAAATCCATTAGGCCTATTACCTGGCATTCAGGCTTATACTCTTCAAGTAGATATTCCCATTGTAAACCTGATTCTTCACCCATAATTTTAGACGACACGTGATGGGATAACTAATTTTGTTACGACTTAATGATGAAAGAAATGTAAGGCAAGTAACAAAGAGAGTGACGGGTATGACTGTAATGGAATAGAGAGGTAAAGTACCTAGCCGTAATATGATTCCTATGACCGTAAATAATGTGTATGACTCGATCGTGATACATGAAATACATACAGCATTGACCCCAAATATCGTAGAAGCTCAATCGAGTCTGACGATCATGAGTTTCAATCAGTAACTAAATAGACACTGGGAAAAGAAGGCATTCTTATTGTTACGTTACGACAACAAATTAAGATAACAGCCTTCACTGAGTATCTTTTGAATTTTTTGCAGGACTTTTTCTGTTAATCCTGTTATTGCTTCAAAAGCTACTAATTTTGATATATTTTCACTATCTCTTAGTTTATAATTAAGCCATTCTTAAAAACTATTCATTGTTTAAAATTGTTTATTATTTCAACAACAGAATAAAATAATAGTTATAGGTATCAGAAGTTAAGCGTCATACAATAGGCAACGCACACATAGACATCGCACACAAGCAAGAAAGGGTACCGAGATTTTGTGTCTAAGTCCGTTACATATATTTAATTATTCTGTGTTTAAATCTAGCTAGTTCTACAGGAATTATTTTTATCTGACAGTCAGCCGTTAAATGATATCTGCACCTTTAGTAAAACATCTCTTAAAATACTCTATTCAAAAACTTTGTTTTTTCTTAATATTCTAATTTTGCGACTAACGTTAAAAAAACCCTAAAAACCATATTCAGATCATACAAAAAGGACACCAACAAAATTAAGTTTATTGGTAATTAATTTCTTGGGCAAAGCTTGTTTAATTAATACCAAGATAGATACTAACTCAACTGTAAACAAATATTGTTGACTAAACTGCTATTGTGAATTAAATAAAAATAGGTGCGCGACCAACACAAAGATGGCTCCAAATATGAGATGCACATGAATGCTGGTGGACAGCGCTTTGTTCTTTTATAACGTAACCGATTGCCTCTTCATTCATAACTTGGTTAAAGGGAAGTTTATCGGAATAAAATATACATATTTACTAACATTTAGAGTTTACATATTATAATTTTGCTATTATAGTGTAATAATAATAGTAGTATAGTATATATCAGTTTGACGACCTGATGATATCAATGAACTTTGCAAAATTGGCAGGGAAAATCAAGTTATGTGTCCAAGCAAAAGGAACAATATTCGGGTCCGGCCGTTATGGTCCCATTCCGTTACGCCCCTGGCCGCCACGCACCCACACTGAAAAAAAATATATTCCGGTACGCCCCCGACCGCGACCGTTACTAGGTAACGGATAAACATACTTTTATAAACATCCATGACTAGACGTATTTTTGAAGCATTAGAAATGAATGTCGAATTCGAAAACGGAAACAATTCGTATTATATAAAATTCATTTCTATTGCTCACGATTTTACGAATTTTTGAATCACTTCCTATTAAAATTAAATCTTTTAACTATTTTCGTTTAACGCAGAAAGTTGTGAATCGCTTAACACGAAACGTAAATATATGTACTTATATAAAGTTATTACGTCAAATCTCTGTTAAACATTTTTACTTGTCAATATCATTCTTACGTACTTTCTACTAGTAGAAAAGGAAAAATTTTTGTGTTAACACGTAGCAGAATTCACGAAATCTTCAAAAATAGTAATTTTAGAAATTCGCATGCAAAACTTGCGATTTCGTATTCGGATTGGAATTCGCGTGATTTAAAAATACGTCGCCAGATATAAATCAAAATGAGTAGTGGTTTGCTCTAAATATTATAAGGCCTGGAGTTTGCGGGTTCGAATTCCGCAAAGGGCGACAGTTTGTGTGACAAGCAAGATCATTTTTAGTTAATTTCAGAATATTTAAAATGTATTTAAGTTTGTGTTAAAAAAATCAGAAACAACGACAGTACCCAGACCCGAGATAATATGGAAAAAAATGTTTTCTATATCGTTCTGACCGGTAATCGAACCCGGAACCTCAGAAATGGCGACGCTAAGTCAGGCGTGCTCGCCTTTTGGCTACAAAGATTAATTAATTCTGACTTATTTATTTATTATAATTTAAAAACACTTACTAGGCTAGGCGCATTCTAGAAAGAAGCAAAAAAAATAGTAAAACTCATTTTTATTCACACTCCAATGTGGTTCGGTTGCGGACGATCTATCAAAAATATCGTCAGAAGATTGATGCCCTTCAGATGTGGTGCTGGAGATGCTTGCTGAGGATAAAATGGACTGCTCACCGCACTAACGTTTCAATTCTGAAAGAGCTTCGCATTAAAGAAAGACTTTCGTCAATTGTGCAAGTGCGAATCCTTATGATGTTTGGACATATCATCCGCAACGAAAGCTCTCTGGAAGTAGGTAGAGTGGAAGGTCAATGTTCTCGCGGACGGTCATCCACAAGATGGACGATCCCTTGTTGAGTGTGCCCGCATTGCCACGAATAGAGAAAGATGGAGAAGTCTTGCAAAAGCCGCAACCAACTTATCAGACAATCTATAACGTATCCATCCGTAATCGAAGTTATCCAAGGTGTAAAATTATACCCGTAATAGTTATTCTGGTATAGCTTTGTGTTTGGTCGAATCGGCCCTAAGAAAAAGAAGAAGAAGCAATGGTTGCCCGCATAACTTTTAAATAAATTTTGTCGACAGCGCAATGCTAATAGGTACGAAGGAAATTCCATACGAAAATATTCTTCATTTCAATCTAACTTTGGTTTATTCACTAAATGTTTTTTAGGCCGTGCGTGTATACCTACGCAGAGTCCGTCATTTTATTTTGACTACTTTGTCCCGTCCACATTGACAGCTGGCATTCATGAGCAAAAATATTACAGTAAAATACGGTGCAGTGCCTTGCCAATTCTGCTTCATCATCATCATCATTTCAGCCATAGGACGTCCACTGCTGAACAAAAGGCTTATACTTATCACTTATACTCGCCACGCTTGTCAGGCGGGTTGGCAACCGCATTTTCTATAAGGATTTACCCGAAGACGCTGCTGCTTGTCTCGTGCTATAGGAATGAGTCGCCTCTTATGACACGCCTCCTGTTAGCAGTGAGGATATGTATTCTTTACGGCCGTCCACACACGGCCAATTCTGCTTGAAGATAAATAAGTTTTAAAAAAATATAGCAAGCACACATACACAACAATACTTTATTACTTTACTTGATACTTTTTTGCGTAAATAAATTAGTGAAATCAATTCTGGTTAGAATTTATTGATAAAGCGCAATTAAACAATATTTTTTGCATTCACATTAATGCTAGTTTATTACATCAAGGATAATATTTTAACTTGAAAACTTTTTTAACTGCTTTTGGCAGGATTCGAACCCACGATCTTTCGCTATCCAGGTCTAACTACTATTCCAACTGATAGCGAAAGATTTGGATCCCACCAGAGGCAGTTGAAACAAAACTTTAAGTGAAAATATTATACTCGTACATTACTATTGATTTCAAATCTTTTCATAAATTCTTTATCTAATTTGAAAAGAGCTACAACTAAATAAATGATCTTTGTTTAGAAACAAATATCAAACGTTTTTAGTTGAACAAAGAGCTTACTCTTAACAAGTTCACAGTTCACGGCTCCGAAAAGTAATTATTAGAGACAATGGCGGTCATGTATTGGGTTCACTGATTGCGCTCGTGTTTTATGTGGCCTCACAAAACGAATACTATCAAGTGCATGTCAAAATGTTTGAATGAGAACACCCTGTATTCCCTTCTATAACAATCAAAAGGGATATACAGGAAGTACAGAAGAATAGGACACTCCTTAAAACCACGTGATCAGCTCCTCATATACAATAACTTTTTCTATACAGAGTGTAACGAAAAGGTGAAATAAAACTTTAAGGGGTTATTCTACGGCTAAATTACATCAACTTTTTCTATGGGACCAACATCGAATTCGCAAAAAAAGCACTTTCCCATACTAAAACGCGACCAGCTGGCATCAGTTTGTATGGAAACGTCAACTTTGAGATTTCGATGTTGGTCCCGTAGAAAAAGTTGATGTAATTTAGCCGTAGAATAACCCCTTAAAGTATTATTTCACCTTTTCGTTACACCCTGTAGAAGCAACATCGAAATCGATATAAATGGAATTTTTTGATTCTCCATACAGACTCATTCGCTGCCTCGATGATAATGTATGGAAAATCTGAAAAAAAAACACGATTTCAATGTCCTATAGTAAAAGTTGTTATATATGATCAATTGAACACGCAGTTTTATTTTCTTGTACACCTGTATATACAGGGTGTAACGAAAAGGTTAAATAAAACTTTAAGGGGTTATTCTACGGCTAAATTACATCAACTATTTCTACGGGACCAACATCGATATCTCAAAAAAAAAATGACGTTTCCATACAAACTGATGCCAGCTGGTCGCGTTTTAGTATGGGAAAGTGTTTTTTTTTTGCGAATTCGATGTTGGTCCCATAGAAAAAGTTGGTGTAATTTAGGTAGAATAACCCCTTAAAGTTTTATTTTACCTTTTCGTTACACACTGTATATTTTTATAATATTGGAAAACATCACACACATTACTCTGATCCTATGGTAAGTAGCCAAAGCACTTGTGTAACAGAAATCAGAAACAACCAGAGTACCAAAACACCCAGACCCGAGACAATATAGAAATTAAAATACGTTAGGATAATGTCTGATACCTGTCTCCTACCGTTTTACCCCATTCCTAGTCACGCTTGACCACGATCCTAGCTGCGAGTCTAGTCAATACATTTGTGATTGTTATCAGATATCCGTAACCCTTAGATAGTGGGACGAAGCACTTAAGATAAGATAAATAACATTATATTATTAAATTAAATATTACATGTCGCCCTAGTACGAGTACCTACTACTAGTTTAATGCCTGTGTTATTGTTTTGTCCACTTGTATTAAATTTCTAATTAAACTTTTTATCTCGTCAAATTACTGTAAAAACTATTGGTGGAAATTTGTAATGACTTAGTACTATACATTATTGGCAAACAAAATGTAACATTGATAGCTGTTTGTTTCCTTAACCCAGATGTTACTGAATCTTTTTTTTTCACGTACTACCGTTTTTTTTTATACCTTGATGGATATATTGAACATGAAAAAATTAAATAAAACTTATTTTTTGTTCTTTATAACGATCGGTCGCTGTAAAAGGGTTAAAAACATAAAAAAAACATACAACCGAATTGAGAACCTCCTCCTTTTATTGAAGTCGGTTAATAAAGATAGCCCTTTGCGTTCCGCTTACCCGTGGCAGACCGAAAAAACAAGGGAAAACAATGGAGATTTATTTTTGTGGCACGCGAAGGGTAAAGACGAAAAAATATGATTCAAAAAGCATTTGACACAAAAAGATCCCCCGCTGCGGGAGCCATAATGTGCATTGTTGCTTTCAGGCAAAAACAGTCAACTCATCACAATACACAAATTCAATTTTATTTATTTATGTACAAGCCAGCGACAGGCATTTAATTATGTGGGTCACTACTACACATCACTCATCCAAATGAGCAAGTTTCCTTACGAATTTGTCTCTCACTGCCAAGTAAATAGTATAAATCCGTATATGATTCCTACAAATCCCTAGGTGCCTACCAGGATTCGTGTTACGACTTATGGATATAAGAAAGGACTCCAAACACTGAGCTACAAGTACTATAACTCGTAATGTAAAAATAAATAAAAAATTATAATGATCGTCATTTAACATTACCTTATCATTTTTTCACGACACTTGAAAATAAAATACATTTAATAGTATATAGACATTACAATAAAATACGGGGAACAACAACAACACATCCAAAGTCTTGAAAAGCAACATAAAATATATTGTTATAGCTGAGGGCTGTGTTTTCAAAAAACCTTGAAATTTAATAATTTTGTTTTATTAGTATAATAGCAGCTAGTTTAAAGTAATTAAAATTTAATACTTCAGTGAACTACAGTAGTCACACATTTGTGGTTTTAGTTTAGGTTATGTGACTTGAATAGTTGTTATATGTACTAGTTTTTACAAACAAATATAACAATCACGTCTTTAATATAGTCACCAAAATATTTGAACAAGTATCATTATTGAAATTTGAATTGGAAGCATAAATGCTAATAGCCCACTTAATCACACGAGTATGTACAGGCGGCACAAGGGATATTCTTAGAGCTAAGATCCAAACAATTTGTTTTAACATCAATGAATGAACGCTACATAATGAAAAGCAATCAGTCCAAACATCCACTTTCAATTCATTATGTCATCAATGTGCCTAATTCCTTGACGTTTGTCACCAATTACACTGCTGGCCACAGAAATGTCAAGGCTGGGTAATATCCATCTCATGATCAATCGAGAAACGTAATATGATGAAATAATAAAAATAAACACTCTTAATAACTTGTTCAGGCATTTGACAGCAACAATTAGGGTTTGTCACGCTGGACGCCTGTCACGTACGTGCGTACACCCAAATAGTCATTAGACGCTAATTTTAAGGATGGTATAAATAACATTTTTTGTTTGGGAACATCACACATCTCAACTGAATCCTGTATTGGATACATCGATCAAGATGAAAACGTTTTGGGTTAGTAGACAAAATAACTTTTTGTGACTTTGAGTGTACAGTGAATTAGTAAATGAAAGTGATTAGTGTTTTAGTGACAATAGTTTGTTAACAATAAAGATAAGTTAAGCTGCTTCGGTACTTGGAAAAGGGAAAGTGAATAAGGAAATAAAAGGTGTTTGTTTGTTTCAGATACTTCTAGTGCTGACCTATGCCAGGTCAGAGAAATTAGACTTGACGTATCTACCGCCGCCTGGATCCCAATATGCTGGAGGCAGACCTGAAGACATCCAAGTTCCATTGGAGTTTCCTAAAGAAACATATACCACCACTTTACGGCCTCAGGACTTAGATAGTGGAATAACAAACCCCGAAGATTACCAAGCAACTATCGGTATCAATAGAGGGCTGCCATCAGACAGTGTTGATGATATTAATATGACTCCAGGACCAAAAGCACCCTTTTCGTATTTTCAAAACACTTACAAAGTACCTACAACTACTGTATCATACGCATTTACTCAGACCACGACCCATCCTCCTATTGAAGGTTTTGAGACTACTATTGGACCACAATTTGATGGTACAGGTTACCCAAGTCAAGATACTTTTAATAATTTTCAACCTCAAGAACCTAGTTTGACGTATCAAGGAAATATTGATCAGCCTGGCTTTAAACAGACTTCATTTGGAGCACAAACCCCAACTGCAAGCCCAGTAACCCAGTATCCAGGGTATCTAACTCAAGGACCTGTAACAGGTATAAATCAACAGGCTCAAAATCATCCGGGCTTCCAGCAAAATATTGGTCAGTTTAGTGGACAGAGACCGACAACTTCTACTACAGGTCCTTTTTCTCAATTTACAGGATCTTCAACTCAACCTCAAGAGTCTGTTAAGTTAAATGAACAAGATCTTCAAGCTCAAAACATGCCAGAGTACAAACCATCTGAGAATCAATTTAGTGAACGAAATCCAATATTTGCACCAGCTTCTGGCCTGGCCAATAAATTCCCTACCATACCAAAGCAAAATTTGGAGATTGTTGGAGCGAGTCTTCATGACAAACTACCAAGCTATCCGAACCAACAGCAACCAGGATATCAACATCCTACTTTAGGAGTTCGTCCTGGAATACCATTTGGGCAAACTCAGTACCAAAATCAAACTTTAAATAAAGGTGGCCTTGTAAACCAGCCAGATTTTGTGTCTTCAACTTTATCGCCACAAGAATTATTTTCTACTTCTAGACCTGGTATCATGTATGGCAACAGAGCCAATAACATTCAAGGATCTTCAACTCCACGTCCTAATTCTCCTCAAACTAGTTTTTCAAATCAGATTGGAGCTGGTCAAATTGTAAGTAACGACGAAGCTTATCAACGGCAGCCAGAATCGCAACTCATTAAAAAACCTACATATTATGGAAACAAGCAAAATATTTACCAACCTTCGTCAACAGTCGTACCTACAACTTTCACCCCTGATATTCAAAATGGACAGCGCCTTACTGGAACTTCAGTTGTCCCTGAAATATATTCAACTCCTGTTTATCCTGAAACCCAATATATTAACCAGATTGGTAAAGAACCAAATATCTACGGTCAAAGTCCAGAAAGATTTCAAGCTGATACTGACAGGAATGCTGTTATACTTAGTTACGAAAACGTTATTACCCCAGAAGGATTCGCTTACAGTTATGATACTTCTAATGGTATTCATGCTGACGAGAGTGGAACAGCCATCAACGGAGTCAAAGCTAAAGGCTCATACTCGTATATTGGTGATGATGGAAAATTATATTCAGTGGTTTACACAGCAGATGAGAATGGGTACCAACCACATGGAGATCATTTGCCTACCCCTCCACCGATTCCAGAAGCTATTAAAAAAATTATAGAAAAAGTTAAGAAGGAAAAAGAAGCTGGAATTTACCACGATGGTATGATAATTTTTACTATTACTATATTTCTTTAACCATACCAACTTTTTAAATTTTTTACGTTTACATTTTATCGAGAACAAACAATTTATTTTTTCTTTTAAAATATTTTTATGTTTTATTAGTTGACTTGTCCAATGTAAATTTCTTTTTCGAATCAAAATTGTAAACTTCAAGGTTTTGAGGGTGAGGATATGATAAGGGTAAATATTTTTTTATCGTATTTGTATTAAAAACTCTTTTTTTAAGGTTCTTACGACGATGATAAGTATGGACACAAGAAATATCAAGGAGCAATGAATCATGGGCCTCAAACGTCTAACAAAGTGTTACCGAATGGTGCTAAAATTCCTGAAGACTACTTCAATGATACTGTTTTGCAAGATATAAAACCACGCAGACCTTTAAGTGGACTAAGAAAACCTATAGTTTCATCGGGTGACTTGACTGACTTTGACGTAGAAAATGAAAGACCAAGTCAATATGGTGACAATGAATACGACACTGAAGATGAAAAAGTGTCTGATCAAATTTTAAAACAACGTCCAAACCACAATGATACTGCTATAAATCGTGAAGAGAAGGATGGCAATATGCAAGATGGTGGTGACCAGAATCAGTACTTTGAAGTGTCATCAAAAAGGCCTTCTAAGCAGCCAACAAGGAAACTGATAAGTAAAATAAATGGTTCAAGTAGAGACAATAATGGTGATAAGAGACAGCCTAGTGATAAAATGACTTCTCAACACATAGAAGATCAAGGATCTTTTAAATACGGACCTGAGGGACCATATTATGAAGACGTTAATAGTAATACTCAATTCTCAACCGCAGTGCCTTCAAAATATCCCACAAATCAGAATCGTCCACAATATGGTCAGGAAAACACAGAATCAATGGGAACTTTTAAATACAATAACAATTCAAAACGTCCATTGACACCAGAATCTTCCAAACGCCCAGTAATAAATGTATCTGAACAGTCATTTGATGACTATGAAAATACACGACCTTCAGACAAATTTTCAGGTAGACGTCCTTCAGATAAGCCGGTCATAGGAGATATCCAGGATCAATTTCAAACCGATGAAATATACAATATACAGAAAGGTAGCAATGAACCTTCTTACAAACCTTTTGAATACTCTGATGATAGTGAATTGCGCAGAGTAACTGATAATTACAAAAACGAAGAATATGTGACCAAATCACCTTCAAGAATTCAACCTGATGGTACCAAACCAACACTTACTTCTGCCTCTCGTAATCAAATTAAATCTACAGGACGCCGACCCGATTTTATTCCTGAAACATCTGATACCCAAAACGATGATGTCGACTTTCAACCTGACGGTGGAGAAAAATACATTGGTTCTGATAGATTTGAAAACATGCCGTTTCAAAAATACGGTGACCGACGACCAATAGCAGGCAAACCTACGATTACATATGGTGAAAAATATAAAGAAACTGAACAAGAGTCTAATGAAAATATACCAAAAAGAGGCTATACCGATAGATCTCAACCTGCTTCCACAGCAAAATATGGCGGAACCCGTGTTAGACCTCAAGCTTCAAGACCTCTTGGTAAACTACAAACTTCTGATCAAGACAACCGTGGTCAAGTCTTGATAGGAGATACAAAATATAATGTTCCAGGAGCCAAGTTTGGTCAGAAACTTATCAAACCATATATTTACCACCAAACAAGCCAAGTAGAAAATGTAGATTTCAATCAACAACCTGATAATGAAACCGGCTACCAATACGTTCCCCCACGAAGAAAGTTTGAACAAGACGAAGCAAAAAGTTTTCCAGTCATGTATACAGGAACTCCTAAAGTACCTTCTAGACGACCGCCTCAGCAAAATGTGTTTTATGAAAAAGAGGAAGTGAAAAGTAAACCATTTATGACTCCTAACGTATCTCGTGATGATACAGGTTTTACAGTTGATGAATATGATCAAGAAGAAGGCACTCCAGAAATAATACCTGGAAAAAGTCTAAAACAGCAAAATCAGTTTAACACCCAGTACCCAGACAGTGGAACTACTCCTGATCAGCTATTTGGTGACGAAATAATTGCGTCTACTAAGTCTCCAAGCAAATACACAAGTTCTACCTACGGTCCATCTTCATTTCCGACCCAACCGTTGAGGCCTCAATATAATCAGAAAACTCAGAATGTGCCTGGTGTTAAAAACAATGTGGCACAAATAGAAAATCATAGACCCGTCCAGGACACTCATCGTATCAATGGAAACAAATATACTAAAGTACCTTATGGAGGAGTGTCATCAACCACCCCGTTGCCATCAAATGGTCCTTATTATGGATCCACTTACGGGTCAACCACACCTGAAGAACAAAGCAATTATGTCTCTGATAACACTTATCAGAAACCAGGTCAAGGACTCATTTCTTCTACTACTCCTTTACCTTCTCAAAAGCCAAATTATGAAGATTATTATCAGCAAAATACTAACGAACCTCAATATCAATCAACATTTAGACCCGCAGAAACAGTAAGACCTACGACTAAATACATTGATGTAACAACTGCCCAAAGATTGACACCAGTTTCTTCAACGTATTCTACGTCGAATGTAGGTCCTTACAAAAATACCCAGTATGGAAATGATCTACCTAGCACAACGTACCGCCCGAACATTGCCATTACTGGTGTAAATGAACCAACTACCACCAAGATTCCTGGAATAGTAGTTGACGGGTTTGGCCGACCTATCAGACCTGAATATAGTTCAACTGTCCAAGATTACACTCCGGGTTCAACTTCTTTTGGTCAACCAATTAGCGACCAAAACACAAAGGTTCGATACCAGCCAGGTGAAACCTCTAGTGCACCATTTAGGGGCCAGCAAAGATACCGTCCAGATACAAAATTAGGTCAACAAGGAGTAACTCCAACCTTCCAGTCTACAACACAAAGGATTATTGGAGAAGATTTTAGTGGTCCAAAACAACAACAGAAGTTTGATCCCATTACTGGCTATTATTACAAATGATTGATTATACCTCAATAATATTTATTTTATTTGTTTGTAATTTAAATCATCAGAGTGTAAAATAAAATGCAAATCTAATTGTGTTTTTAAATTTTTAATCTTTCACAAATCCTATTTTTCTAAAAGGCAATATCTTTATCTTATTAGTTAGATTGTTGTAAGAAACTAATTGGCATATTAATTAAATAAATAATATTTATAGATCGATAAAATTACAGAAAACTATGGGAAAGTGACTTTCTTTATGGTAGACTTTTGTAAATTAGTGGACTTCTAGAGGCGTTTATGCTTTAGGACTTCACAAGTATACTCAAACAAATGTGATTAAATATCGTTGTAATACTTAACCCATCTTCCATACACTGGGTAATAAGTTACACTCATTGCTACTAATTAATCCGCCAAAAGCGCCTCCTATGAACCTCAATCGTAACTCCAACCAACTTAACTCTTAGTTTATTGTTGCTCGATCGATAAAACCAGTCACTCGTCTTTGAAGTTCTAAGATCACAACATAGATGGCGCATATAGCATGTTTAAAATTACGATAGACCTCACATGCTTTGGTCATTAGTATTTAAAAAAACAAATTTACATTATGGCCTACAGTAAAAAAATATCAATCAATAAAATGAGGTCCGTATCTAATGAAATCTGTAAATTAATGTAATGATACTTTTTGTGCGTCTGGTTTTTTGTATGAATTTAATGCTTTTGGGTCAGAGGGTACCCGGATTTAGTGCGTAGCTTGGGCCATGGTCACTAATGCTCAAGGGAGTCCAAGGTTATAGTTTGTGAAGGACAAAAAGTACTTCGTTGGATTTTGCGAAGGTTGTAGGGATAAACACGAAGATAAGACCCTTTTAATATCATTCATATTAACCTAACTTTAATTTTACCATTGGGACATTTGTCTACAGCGGATCTTTATTAAATCTATATATTTATAAAACAAAGTCGGGTTAGTTACACCATTTATAAGAGGAGGAGGGCTGGACCGATTTTTATGATCTTTGATTGAAAATAATGCACTACAGTATTGCACACCTTAAAAATGTCTAAAAAAAGTCCGCGATGACATAATTATGTCTATCTCTTAACCTACAATAATCATTTTTATTCTTTACTCTTTACGAGGAATATTGGCTTACGTAACGAAGCGATTTTAAGCAATATATCATTAATCCTTATCCAATTAAGTACCTTAAATACATTGTGCATTTAATAAAGATAATTATGGCCTAATTACAAAAAAGCTGTGAACGTAGTACATTGTGAAGACATTCTGTAGTATATTTAGTACCAGCATTGCACCCGTACGAAGCCGGGAGCGTGTCGCTAGTAAAAAATAAAATACGTTCTTAGAATTTATGTTATAAAAATAGAATTTTGTAATCAAATTAGTAAAGAAATTGAAAAAAACATTGACAGGTGTGCGAAAACTCAATGAAAATTCTATGCGTTTTTTAACAACTAAAACCAAAAGATAGCTACTTTTTGTTACTGTGAATAAAAATGCCATCTCCACTGACAAACTCGATGTTTCATCCTTATCAACGTACCTATCTCTTACAAATAATTTTGCTTACTTAATTTCTTCATTTCGATAGTAAAAGATGTTAAAATCACAAAGCTGTAATCAAATGCACTGTAAGTAAGTTCTCGCGTGATTCACGTTGCGTATCTACTACTTATTTGTCCATGTCGAAAGATCAGAACAGCCGCGCCTGAAGCTCTTCTTGCCATTAATATCCTATTCTGGAATCTATATTTCATTCTCACACGGATACAAATTTGAATAAAATCAGAAAGATTGTAAGAAGCTTCAGGCAACTTGCAGGCAACATTGCAAATGCATTTATTGTTTCATAATGCACTGATTTATGTTTGAAGATGGGCGGGGCCTAAGAATAATGATGGACTAAGTATTACGTTTAATCGGCTTACGTGTTTCATACTCGGCCACGCCCAACTTTTATATGATTATATTTTACTTCTTTCTAGTTAACGTTGTAAGACATAATTTCGAAAAAAGTGACGAGCAGACTGCCTGTCATTAATTAGTAGTCATAAAAGGCATCGAACCTAATTGGCATACGTCAAGTTATAAATAACCTTATATAACGTTATTTTTTGTACACCTATGAACCATACGTTAATCGATAGAGAAAATAATTACAAACAACAAATATTCTTTGACGAAAAATCGTATATAGTAGTAGTAGTAGTCGTATGTAATCGTATATAGGGTGAACATGTAATATTTATTTTTATTTACTTAATCAAATTAAAATTCTGATTAAGGCTCATTATACGACATTTTGTTAACGAGTATTTGTTGTTTGTAAATAATTTCTCTTTCGATTAACGTATGTTTCATAGGTGTACACCAAAATAACGTTACTTAAGGATACTTGCAACTTAAGGTATGCCAGGCTCCATACAAATAAGTTCGATGTCTTTTCAATTTGATTGGGACAAACCATACAAATAAACTGAAGTAATTATTCAAAAAAAATCATATTTTACACCATCCGTTCGTCGGCGTCCTATCACCAAAAAGACCCCTGTTAACAGTAACCACAACAGTAGTCAGAGAGATTTGTGCCACGCATAAATATAATAATTTAGATTCAGATTATTAGATACATAAATTCATCGAGCTCATACCATATAGAGCAGCAATATGGACTATCTTTCTCCGAAACACGTACATTTATTTTTCACTTACATTTAGTATGAACTGACAGGTCCTGTCAATTCTCGCCCATACTAAAAGAGTATGGATTTGGTGGAGGGTAGTCAAACGAAAAGCATGGTCGATCAACATTAATAGTTTTTATGATTTAAAGAGCTTTAGAGTACAAGTTTGGTGTAGTTTGTGTTATAATGTTTGGTGAAGTAATAAAAATCTGGAACTATTAAAATATTATTGATTCAACGCTCATCGAGTATCAAGTGACTTATGTCTTAGACGACTTGCTTAACAATGGCCTCTTAAAACCTACTTCGACGGGAAAAGTAGCCTTCACTGAATCCATGAAAAGCAATAAACACTAAACACCCATTATTTATTATCTCCACTTGAAAAAGACAGCACTCGACATCGACTTCATAAAAGCAGGTTTGAGTCCATTTTAAAAAAAGTACAGGCATAGACTAAATAATTTCTACAAAAATTCGGCTATTTTTGTAGAAATGAATACATGACATTTCTACTTTATAGGATATTATGTGCTCCATGGCTATATTACAACAAAAAAGATAGTGATTCTAAGTAATACTTATCTTAAGATTAGTCAATACAAAACGAAAGGTTAGCAGCTACAAATTGTATTAACATCTATCAAAACCAATCTTTACCATGACTTACACAAAAGATTAAGAAATGAGCTCATATACAAATAATAGGCTGTTAAAACAATATTGGCCTGATGTACCGATATTGAAATATCAAGGCAACAAAAATATCTATTGTAATAATCCATTGTGATACATTTTTGTACTGATTCTGGGGCTTGACCCTTGACCTAATCTAAGAGTACCTTTACATAAAATAGTAAAGAGTAATGTAAATAAATATTGGACAACATGACACACATTGCTCTGATCCTATGGTAAGTAGCCAAAGCACTTGTAATACAGAAATCAAAAACAACGACGGTATCACAACACCGAGACTAGACAATATGGAAAATATATTTTTCTACATTAACCGGCCGGGAATCGAACCCAGGACCTCAGAAATAGCGACACTAAGTCCGGTATGCACGCCTCTCTCCCGGCTATGGAGGTCGTCTAATTAAAATTATATATTGTTTGATGTCTAAGGGGTACTATAAAATACAAGGCTATCTTGATGACAAGAATGTACAAACTTACTCTCTCCACCCCTTCACATCGCACCGGTTTCGTGTCCAACTCTTTTCTCCTTCAATCCATACGGCTCTGGAATTCCCTACCTGAATATATCAAAGCATTAATATTTCCAATATTTGATATCTGTAGTTTAAAATAAGTTAATTTTACCAAAAAAATAAAAACAGACTTCAAAAAACTAAAACGCTAAAAATAATCTTACACTTAAGTACCTAATCAGTTACTTTTGGAGTCGGTGCAAACGAAAACATAGAATCTCTCATCGACTGGCACCGGTCCACATTTGGCAAAGATATTAGGTAAGATGGATACTAAAATCAGTTGGCGTGGTACGGAGTTCATGCAATGTTTGATGATTTTCTTATAGATCCCATCATCAGAATTCAACCAAATTTATATGGGACCATTCAGAAAGTATTACCTTTCAAACAAAAAAATAATTATTGAAATCGGTCAAAGCAGTAACGAATGATCGCTGAACATACATAAAAAAAAAGATACCGACGAATTGAGAACCTCCTCCTTTTTTGAAGTCGGTTAACTAATTTAAATATCCTTCTTGACTATGCCTTAAGCATCTGTGTCAAAACTGATAGGTATTAGTATTGGTAAAAAATATCATCTTTTCATCAGTCTGCGTCAGTCTACTGCTATAATTAAGCTAATACACGATTTTGACTTTAAACATGATATTCTCGTATTTTTTTTATTCCCTGCCAGCAGCAGCGTATATTATCGCTTCACCTTGTCGGTGCCCTAACGTTTGCTAAGACACGGTCTTCTCACAAAATCACGTCTACCATTTTTATGGGTTCTAAGGTAAATGTGACTAGCTCGCTCCTACTTTAGACTACTAATCCTTTGAGCTATATTGGTTACTTTAGTTCTCAGTCGAATAACGGTGTTTCTGATTTTGTCCCTTTAGAACCTTGGGTTAACAAGTGAGTCTTTAGTGTTAACCCAAAGCAAAGTAGTGTGCAAGCCACTTTACCATTATGCAACGAACATTCTTGCACGTATAAGGTGTAATGTGCACACGATCAATGACGGTGAATCAGACTGTCTGACAGCTTTATAGATGGGATTATGAATGGACCGGTTGGGGACAAAAGATGCAGAGCACGGTCATAAATTATAATTTGTGTTTTTGATAGAGATTCCAAAAATTGTGACCTAACTTTGATCTGATTATAGATTATTTTCAGATCGTTCTATAGAGGTATTTTCAAAAATAATTAATAATTAAACACATCTAGTCACATTATAGCCCACTGCCAAATTGACTTTTAAGTAGTGCCAATTTTTCAGGAACCACGTAAAAACAGCAACTAAATCGATCTATTTAAAAAACAAACTCATTTTATTTCATTTTTAATTCTTCCATTCTGCATTTGAAAAATAGAATACGTAGAAAATTTATGATTACTCGAAATTGCACCGTATGTGCACTGCATGAGGTTTTCGTTGGAGCGGTGTCGGCGTACGCCTGTGATCTTTGATGAATGACGGCGTATCTCGCGTTTCCTTTTTTTTTGGAAATTTTTAAGTATATTTGAATCCAGAAATACGACGAATAAAATAAATTACGATAAGTTAGTATTTTTATATTGTTCTACAGAACTTATTTTTAAAATTTGCCACCACCTTGACATGTAACCCTGTAAACAGGATGTCTCATAACTCAAGGATAACCTTGTAACCACATAATATTCTATACATTATAGTAAACATCTATGACTTTTAAAAATATACATTAACCTTTTTACTGCTGTTCCGTACTTTTTTTAAAGAAGTTGATAAATTATCATGAAAATTTTCAGAAGTCATGTCTGTTTATTGGCATTATATGTCTAGCTGTGGACTGAGGCGGGCTGATTAAGATGATAATGATTTATTTGGCGAATGATGAATGACGAATAATGCTGAAAAAGATGTGACTGCAGATACTATTACCTAGCAATCAATAATAAATTGTTATATCGATTAACACGTAACATCTCCTCAATCGATCGCTAGTGTACGTTTTATTTAAAAAGGAAAGGACCCACAATAGTCCAGACCGGTTGGGAGTGCTCTGTGACGTAATAGGTCGCGTTGAGTAATTCTAGACTTAACGTTTAGTCTCAGCCGTATAGCGGAGGCGGTATAGACGTGAGACTATGCGAAACATAAATTGCATAATTTACTTCACCTAGTGAACTTGAATGGCTGAAAATATTATTGCAACATACTATTCAAACACTGTAGGAGTTTGACGGCCAGCATATCACCAATGAAGATAATGTCTACCTCTGTCAATTAAGATTTGCCTTTGGTAAGCTGTGGGATGTGTTCAATGGAGACATACCGTTGAAGATAAAGATGAAGCTTCGCACATTTCAATATGTCCTCCCAGTTATGGTGTATGGGGCAGAGACACAGTCATTCATAGGGTATGTTGGAGATCTATCGTCGTGATATTATTATACTTCTATAATGGATCCTATTTAATTAATTTATATTAAAAATGCGAAAGTAACTAATTACGATGAAATTTGTTACAGAAATAGACTAGAACTTAGGCAAGGGCATAGGCTACTTTTGCAGTGAAAGCTGAACCGATTTTGATGAAATTTTGTACGGAAAAACTTAACCACTAGGGAAGGACATACGCTACTATTTTTATTCTATCTCCTAAGCGAGTAAAATAGTGTGTGACAAACTATTTTCTACGCAAGATAAGCAGCGAGCACAGCCAGTAGGTGATAAAAACTGATAATTTAAATTCTGTAAATAAATAAATAAATTGTTTCCAAAATCACACAAATCATCTAGCCCCAAACTAAGGAAAGCTTGTACAGACAACAGCACGTCAACCTAACACACAACGTCAAATTTCCTCAATTATTATTGATCTCTACGTGTCGGACTTAAAGTCAACAAACGGTTCACTGAACTTTTAGGTTAATAATTTGCCTAGTACTATCTCGTTACACAAGGATGTTATTTCTTTACTTCGAGATCATGATAATTGAAGAATGAGTTTAATTATTAAGCATCTAATACATTTTTTGCTTATAATTTTTTTAACTACAATCTGACAGACAAAATCGCAAACGTTTGCATGCAAAAGTCGCTCGTCTGCATCGTACAGAACTGTTGATTTTCGATCGATCGACAAAGTTGCGGCAACGATGTAGATCTTCGATGTTCCGAATAATGAAGGCACGGTTAATGGTTACATTATCATAATCACATTTGTTATGTCTGGCCTTCACTTGAGATTTTCGTGGTTTTGCGATCGTAAACGTTTTGTACTTTAATAGCTCTATTGAATACCAAACGCTTGAAAATGCTGCATATTTTCAAATAACACAGAAAATAACAAGTACACTATTTTCACTTTTTTTAATAGCCTCTGGGAGTGAAAATATTATTATTATCCTAGATAATATAATTAAACTAGCATTTTCATATGAAACAAAAAAATTATACAGAAAATCCGGGACCGTGGCTTACGCCCCCAGTAGTGGACGCATTCGTGGTAGACGCCCCCGATTCTAATAATTTTATGAATCCTTTTTTTGTGCTTTGGCACTAAGTACAGTTAATGTCAAAAGTGTACCTTAACCTAAACAAAATATAAAATGTATCATGCGTGCGTTATTTTAAACTAGCTTCAAATATTTTGCCGTGTTAAAAAGTGATTTGTCAATTATTATGTGAGGTATGTAGCTACTGTACATCATGTGTCATACTCCGTCACACCTCCGATAACGTCAATATTTTACCTTGGCCAAACCGGTTATAGGTACGAAGTACCGAAAACAAAAAAAGAGTGCCAGTAAATTTAATGTCTCACTCTTTCACACAAAGGTTCCACACAATTCCAAATAAAAGCATTTATAATACAAATCGTTATGATATAATCTATTAAAATCGTATGCCTTTTATGCCTGCCAGTCTTCTTCATCTATACGGCCAATCCCGGTTGCGTCCAAAGCCATTGCTTTGGAGCCCAGGGTCCGCTTTTGTGCCTGCCAGTACATTTGATTAAAAATTTCTTCAAAGTAAATTAAACTGACCGGGTCATCAACCACTGGTGCGTCCACAACTGGGGGCGTAAGCCACGAAAAGTCCGTCAAGAAGAACATTTCATTTGTTTATTTTTTGTTTTAAATCGTCACAAGCAAAACTTTTTACAGGTCACCCGTTTGATTGATTTGTTATTTAAGTAGGTAATAGGTATTTAGACGTCAGTGAGTTTAGATTAGGAGTTTTGTTACCTAATTACTTTAAACGAGCAACTCTTGTAAGTATAATTTTAATAATTACATATAATTTTTCTGTACGTGTGTTTGTCATCTAACTCCACCTAAACGACTGAACCAATTTGAATGAAATTTTGTGTGTATATTTTAATAGGTTCCTGGATGGTTTGACAACACAATTAGATCCCATAGGTGGCGCTGTAATTGGGTTCTCAGAAAGTTTATCTTTTGACAACTGATTTGGACAAGACAATGTCTGTCGAGACAGCTTTAATAAATTTATTTCGCTTATCGGAAACGGTACCTACTAAAGATTTTGTTCAAACGTTGTATTTACATAATGTTTTGCTGTATAAGTTTACTATAAATAATATAGTAGTTCATGTTGTAAAAACCTAATTTAGATTTTTTTTTATAACAATTTTTACATCCTGTTGCTCTCATGCTGACAATGTCATATAGTGCCATCATGTAAACTTTAGTGGTACTTGTATTGTTGCCAACAGATAATAATTAACTGCTATCTCAAAATTTTGTGAGATGGCGCGAGAAATAATAATATGACGACAGTACACACAGATATTAAATCTATCTATCCTGATAACTTAGCGATATCAATCACACAAATTAAATTATAATAAATTAACTGAAATAAAATGAAATAAGACCCCAAAAAGAGCTGCAGTGCCTAAATCATTTAGTAAAATCACGTTCTCATTTTTAAAACCACATAACTATCTAATTGTGCCTTATTAACATGTAATCACAAGTAATTAATCATCCTAATTGATGTCACTCATCGCCATGTTAGAAAAAGACGTATAGGGCTTAAGCGTATGCATTGTTAAGTTCATCATGGGCCGAGGACGGTCCACATTTTTGAGGTGCCTCCATCAATATTATGCTAGCTTATAGTATGGAAAATTTTCACGTAGAGTTTCATAGAGTGTTTGGATAGAATTTGATTTTTAGAGTTGCGAAGTCAATAATGTTGCCGCTCGATAGCCCAGTATATGGATAGCCTATAGATGTTAGATAACAGCAAACGTATTGAGTCGAGAGTATCGATAGAATTGATCCCTTAGAAGTAATAAATAAGATCAATACTATCGACACTTTTGATAGTTTTTGTGTTACGCTTAACAATACTATCTATACTATTGATAGTTTGACTGCTATGGTGCAATACTATCGATACTATCAATAGAATTGGTATATTGTAATTGTAACTTATTTGTGTGGTGTACAATAAATAGTATCTATCTATTTAAGCAATCGGTAGTATCGATATTTTTAAATTTGAAGGTTTACTGGTGTAATGAGCACGAGCAACTGGTACCTGATTTATGGATGTCTTATAATCTGTTTAAGTACCCGTCATTTAGTCGCTAAAGTACAACATAGTTTGAGCTTGATAATTAGTGTGATTGCTGGAATAATTTATAATATATTAATTAATTTGGTGTTTTTTGCGAGATCTAATCAGAAATGAAAACGATAAACAGAACAAATTGAACGAACAAAAGTCGCTGATGCCTGACGGCTGAGAGGGCACAATCGTTTTGGAATAGAGGCCAGGTAGCGTAAGACGTCAAAAACCGCTGGATGCAGGCTGCTTCTATCCAACCGGACAATCTGGAAATCACTGGGGGAGGCCTATGTTCAGCAGTGGACGTCCTATGGCTGAAATAATGATGATGATCTCATTCGATCACATATTCTAGTTTAGCCTTAGAGAAAGGCTCATTACTTCGTGATGCTCGCTCCAGCTACCATACACAGGCATTAATTACTATAAATCTAATGTGGTACAAAAACTAAACGTATTAAACTTGCAAACGTGATCTAGTTGAACCATCGCAGCCTTGGGCTTGATCTTCTTTAGAACTAGATTTTGCATGCGGGTTTCTTTGCACAACCAATCGATTTAGTTTTAAAGTGGGGTTAACTCTTTAGCCAGGCAGTGGCAATATTACTCGTATAGATGGGTTCAATTAGGTAAAATCGATACCTAATCCACCTAATCCTAATATTTACAAATACCTATTCCGAATATTTATGCAGTATCGCCGACCCGATACGCACAACAATGTGTGTGTTCAATGTAGATTAGGTCTGAATATGATATCTATTATGAAAATAACATGTACTCACTGTTTTTTTTTCTATACAAGGTAAATAAAATATATTATAAATAGAATGTTTTTACATTGTGTTTTTTTCTTCTTTCTAGTATGTTTAATATTAAGATTTTATTTATTTTATATTTATTGTTGTTCTTTGCGATCCTCGTACTGTTTATTTACTACAATTTAACACGAAAATTTGTAAGGATGGATAAAAGTATGTTACTCTTTCACGCAAAAACCGCTGGAAAGTTTTTGTTCTTTTCATAGTTCGATTAAGGTACTGATTCTGAGCCACTCCTAAAGATTTGACACCCCTTTGCAATGTTAACTTGTATACTTACAAATGTCTCCTATATTTTATAGTAGATTCAAAACTACTTCCAAGATTTGATAACATTGTTAGTTATCTTATAGTTATAAAACAAAACAAGGTTGAAGTTTTAAGAGCACATAGACACCTGTAATAAATGTAAACGATGATGCGTACAGACATAAACACGTTTTGATTTAACTATAGACAAATTTAGTCCTAATTAGGCACTCCTAGATTAATAGTAGCGCCAACTAGATTCATCGAAGAGGTCACGCAAGTAGTGATTACACATATACAACATAATATATATAACTTGTAATGTTGAGAAATTGTGCTAGTTGAGAGGTCAAATATTTGAACGTTACTGTAACACTCGGCTATCAATTGCAGTAATTTAATACTAGTTTTTGAAAGAGACGCGTGGGAAGGATTAGTTTACGATGAGATTTATGTCTTTAATCATAAAATAGGAGTTATGGAGTGTTATAAACAAGTTCATCTATCTGTTTAATAAATGCGAAAGATGTTTGTTGATTTGTTCTTCACTGACGCTGCAAGAGAGCAATTCTTTCTTCTGGTGCTTTATCCCATTTCTAGAAAAGGTACCTGTAATATAATTACCACTGTAATACAATTATCATCATCATATCATATCGTATGGCATTTATAGCCGCTTGAATCCTAATTTAAATGTCGAGTGCTAGTTGGCGTAACCAGTCCTCAGCGGCTGGGGTAAAAAGATTAAGTTCCCGCAGGCCACCAGGAAAACAGTACAGCTGGCAATCGTTGGCAATATGCGCCAGGGTCTGGTCTGTGGCACCACAATCACAGGCCGGTGACTCCCTTAGCCCCCACTTATAAAGGTGGTGATTGGAACGGCCGTATCCTGTCCTGAACCTGTTTAGCCTTACCCATACTTGACGTGTAGTGTTGAAACCAGCGGGCTTTGATGTCAGGTCCAGAACTAAATCCTTTTGTGGGTCTTCAAAGGTTTCCCAGGATAACCGCCACGCTGTTTTCAAACTGAAGTCGGTTTTGAGGCTATTATCAGTCCAGATTGGAGACCTTGATGGAAGTCGGTGGGGTGGTAATTCCTTTATTGTGCTCTGGATGGGCATACCTTGGCGTAAGCACTTCTTCCACTCAAACGCAGCAGCGTTGCTTCGACGCAGGGCAGGAGGAGGTATATGGGCCAGAACTGGCAACCAAGGGAGTGGGATAGGTTTTATGAGCCCTGAGATAATGCGCATCGCCTCGTTAAGCTGGGTGTCCACCTTGTCAGTATGCGCGCTGCGATACCATACTGGTGCGCAGTACTCTGCTGTAGAGTACACTAACATTACAATTAATACAATTATCACTGTAATATTAATCACACATATGCATATATTTGTTCTAAGTGCAGTAAGTCTGGTTGCTAATGGTAGTGATTGTCATCAGACTTTAATCTAGATCATTTTAGGGTTCCGCACCTCAAAGGAAGAAACAGAACCCGTTGCCCGTCTGTCTGTCTCTATGTCCGTCTATCTGTCAAGACCCTTTATCTAAGAAACGCGTTTGAAGTAACGATTTGAAAATAAAACTAAAAGTCCTTTAAAGCCGTAAAAACATCAAACTTCCAAGTTAAAGTAAAAAAGATACGACTTCTTACGCCGCAAAAAACGTATATATTTTGACACTTTCAAGGTATTTGACGACCTCCGTAGCCGAGAGGCGAGCATACCGGACTTGGTGTCGCTATCTCTGAGGTCCCGGGTTCGATTCCCGGTCGGGTCAATGTAGAAAAATAACTTTTCTATATTGTCTCGGGTCTGGGTGTTGTGGTACCGTCGTTGTTTCTGATTTCTGTAACACAAGTGCTTCAGCAACTTATCATAGGATCAGAGCAATGTATGTGATGTTGTCTAATATTTATTATTTATATTATTTTCCGTTGACTATGAACTTTGGCTAGTTATATCGTCTATACTACAAATACAGAGGAAAATCTAAAAACTATACATTCTTAATTAATTAAACTGCGATACTCGATTCGTGAACTATTTCTATTATACGTACAAATTTATACGGAACCCTCGGTAGGTGAGTTCGACTCGCACTTGTCCGGTTTTTGGACTATTACTACACCCAGTGTCTCTTAAATGTGCAGGATTCCTCACGATATTTTCCCTCACCGTCCAAAAAATCCAGAGTTCAGTGCTGTGGGATTCGAACTTAGTACCTCCAGAAGTGAGACAAGACTCCGATATTTGTAATAAACTACTATTAAACCTAATTGTATTAATATTGCAAAAGTTTACTCAGATACTAAACATGCAAAGGCGTAGTGAATGGCATGCAATCTTTCGCTAAAGATGACTGGGCGTCGAAAAATGTGAAGGGAGAATGCATATTGTAATAAATGTAATAGTTCACCCAATAAAACCGTTCGTGATGGTGAATGAAACTCGCTCCGTCTTTATTTATGGTTTTAGTTTGTAAAATAAAACAAACTATAATACAATTACACTGTTTCATTATGACGTCATGTCAGCCTATTGCAGTCCACTACAATAATAATAAGGAAATACAAGCTTCTTACTCTTCCTTGTTTGTACATTTTTGAATTGTGCAAGTTTGTAAAGTCATATCCTGATCTATTTTTGAAGTTTGAAGATGTGTATACATTTAGCGGCAGACATAAAAATAAACTAGCGCACCCTGGAGCTAGATCTGCTTTAAACAGTCGCAACTGCTATGTTATGGCCACAGTTGTTTTCAATAAATTGCCCTCGGACCTAAGAGAGCTAAATGGTAATTTGTTTAATCGAAAATTAATTAATTTACTTATTGAAAAATGTTTTTATTCAATCAAGGACTATTTGACATACAAATTTTAGTACTAATACATTGACATAACATGACATTATTTAATATTTAATTGACATTTTAATGTGATTTATTGTTGACATTGGATACTAATAAATTGACATGTAATTTGATGTCATTTTGTAATAATTAGGTATATTGAAAGTTTGTATGGTGCATGTTTATTGATATGCATATTTGTTTTTGTTTTTTGGGCCTAAATATGATTAATTTTTGTTATTTTTTATTAATATCTGTATCGACATTGCATTAAAAATCACACACTAGCTGCGCTGGTGAGATAAGTTGCTCTTTATATTTTGAACATCACTTATGTACTACCTTGTCTCTGTGAATAAATATCTTTGAATCTTTGAATCTACTGGATATAAGCCAAAGCGTCAAAGAGCACGCCTTTTTCATCCATCCACTGCCAGCTATCTCCCTAAAGTTGTCAGTCTGTTACTTTTTATATGCAACAGATTTTTAAACTAACGGGACTGACGAGCTTGTCAGTCAAGCTTGCAGAAAGCAGCTGGCTGGATGGAAACAGCCAAAAGCTACTTACAGTGGCGTCTAACAGTAGACTTTGAAAGACTAATGATGATGATAAAGCAACTAATTAATCAATTGTCCTTCTACCAGGATGCGAGACCAATTTGATCATATTTAGCCCGTCAGAGCCCGACTGGACTACCCGGTTGGTTTTTTTGGTGGGATTTTAGGGGTCAACTTTTATCACAAGCATGAGTGCTGCAGAAGGCACGTTGAAAGATAAATTCTGGATAATATCGCTAGATACTAGTCGTTAAGCTTAGTGCGTGGTTATAGAGAGGCTCGATGGCATCTGACAGTAAGGTTATTCACTTGCTTCAGACACCCAACACCCGCGTAGGCCCAACATACCACCTTATAGTTGAGGATGTAGTAATGCCTATGCCCTGCAGTAGGATGCAATAACAGAATTACTTTTACTTTTCCATTAAGGTTATTATTTAGTACTTTACTTTCTTAACCTTTGACGGGCATAGCATGTTAAAATATATTATCTTGAATATACTGACAGAACTAAGCGGCAATAAAGGTTTATATATTGAAGTTGCGAGTTTAATTTCTAAATTTAGAACTGCAGAGTGCGGTGACGTCACAAAAGCGTAAATAGAAGGGTTATTATATTGCAGACGGTTTGTAACAAAACTCGATATAAATATTGTAAAGGTAATATCAATAAAATCCTACAATAGACACAAATGACTTGAAAGATTTGTATATAGAGCTTACTTAATAAACTTCAATAGGTGAACTTAATGTCAAACACATTAAATACCTTACAATTACTATTCCATGCATTAAATTACAAACAGACGGATATTGGATTAGCGAGTCTGAGACTTGTCAATATTAATTAGAAACTTCCTGTGATATCTTACAAACTTAGAAATAAAAAAGATGTCTGTCTAGGAAGGCATTCCGTCTCTGGGACATTTGTTTAAAAAACGAATCATATTTTGACCTACTATTTACAAGGTTATTTAAATCATAAAAAACATCTCAACAGACAATCAAATGGATAAAAAGGATTTCCTTTAAATAATTATGAATCATTTGCTGTGTCACAGCTATCGTACACAGACATTGAGAGCACCAAATTAGCCGAATTTTAAAGCTAAAAATATGGCAATAGGCAGGCCATATCACTTGCAGAGCTGACAATAATCAAGGAAGAAATGTTCTAGAGTGACAACCTATCATAATAGGGAACTGCAGAAAAAGAATCCTGTCGCTGTAGCCGAAATTGGAAAGGATGATGATGATGATTATGATAGGATGATATCATGATAGCCGATGGGCAAGGCCTGTGTGTTATCACACACACACACACAACACACACACACACACACACACACACACACACACACACACACACACACACACACACACACACACACATTAATTCTAATAGTATATATTTTTTTTTATTAATTTTAAATGTAATTATTAGCTATGGAAGAGCGAAGTCACCTATCACAGGCATTTATTGCTTAAAAGGTGACTTCGATCACTGCTTGTAAAAAAATACAAATCAAAGTCAAAGTCAAAGTCAAAAATCATTTATTCAATTCAGGACAAAATTGCCACTTATGAACGTCAATAACAACATTATAGGCCCCTAGGGGGCCAGAACATGTCTCCTTATTTTTTGGGCCCTACTAGCGCTTCGAGACAAGACACAGACAATCTGGCAAGTGCTGAGAAGAAACGCCGGAACAAACTCAGTCACCACTAGCTGCCACACAAAAAATATAAATCAAAATAAACAGGTAGGTACATCAGTTTAGTGCAGGCTGGACTGACCATACATTCTTGTCATCAAGATAGTCTTGAATTTTATAATACCCCTTAGACATCAGTGTAGTTTTGACATGTGACTTAAATTTATTAATAGGAAGTTTGGTAACATTGTGAGGTATATTATTGAAAAATTTAATACAATTTCCCAAGAATGAATTACTTGTTTTGGCCAATCTAAAGTTTGGGACCACAAGTTTGTTTTTGTTTCTGGTGTTATATGAATGAATATCACTTTTCTTTATAAAAAGATCTAAATTTTTGCGTACGTACATGATATTATCAAATATGTATTGAGAGGCCACAGTGAGTATGTTAATTTCTTTAAAGAAATCTCTCAGGGATTCACGCGGACTAAGTTTGTATATAGCACGAATAGCTCTTTTCTGTAAAATTACAAAAAATATAGATACTCTTAAAGACATGGGTCTTCAGGATTCGCTGATGGCATCGAATCTTCAGATATAAATGTTAGAATTTATTTACAGGTATAGTAAATCGCATATGAGAAAAACAACAGGCAGATACTAGTATATAACAGTTGTTAGTAACCGGGAAATACCTTTTTGCCATAAAAGCTCAAAACTTACATTTAATACCATTATAAAAGGCTAATTAAAAAATACTCTTAATGCACCATACATATAATTATTTTAAATAAGCGGCAATTGGTATGCACTTACAGGATACAATAATGTTAAGCATATTAAGGCGCTTTATAGCGGTACCACAAACTACCTTTCGCCCGCGGCTTCGCCTGCGTAGAGTTCGATTTGTCACTTAAAGTTTGTATGTATTATGTATTGTGTATCAGGGCCCGGAAGAGGGCCTATATACATACTGAATAAATGAGTATTAATGAGTATTAATGGTCAATGTAGAAACAAACATTTCTATGGTCTCGGTACTGGGTGGTGTAGTTCTGTTTTTTTTAAGTGCCTTAGCTACTTACCTTAGAATCAGAGAAATGTATGTGATACTATCCTATACATAATTTTATGATAATGTTGATTATAATAAGCATTCTGACGACAAAACTAAATTATGATTTCTATTTGAAACTTCTTTAAATTTAGATAACAAAAATCCTTGGTTCAATATATCCTTCTAAGTGCTTAACTTAAGTGCGATCATAAATTGGTCATTTTAATTAGAATGCAAGGTACTACTAGGTAATTATAAAGTAATCTATTAAATGTAAGACTACATTTCTAAATTAATCAATATTGGTTAAGAGCTTGTTTATCGAAATCAATTATACATATTTCCATATATTATTATACAGAGTGTGCAAAGTTATTGGACACTCCTTTAACCACGTAACCAGTTGCTCATATACAACAATGTTTACTATAGGTAATATACAACATACATCACATACATTGCTCTGACTGATCCTATGATAAGTAACTTAAGCACTTGTGTTACAGAAATCAGAAACAATGACGGTACCACAACACCCAGACCCGAGGCAATATAGAAAAGTTATTTTTCTATTTGACCGTCCGGGAATCGAATCCGAAACCTCAGAGATAGCGACACCGAGTTCGATATGCACTCCTCTCGGCTACGGAGGTCGTCTAAATATAATTGTATATTGTTTGATGTCTAAGCGGTACTATAAAATTCAAGGCTATCTTGATGACAAGAATGTATGGACAGTCCAGCCTGCACTAAACTGATGTACCTACCTGTTTATTTTGATTGATATTTTGTTGTGGCAGCTAGTGGTGACTGAGTTTGTTCCGGCGTTTCTTCTCAGCACTTGCCAGATTGTCTGTGTCTTGTCTAGAAGCGCTAGTAGGGCCCAAAAAAATAAGCAGACATGTTCTGGCCCCATATGGGCCAATAATGTTATTATTGACATTCATAAGTGGCAATTTTCTGCCCTAAATTGAATAAATAATTTTTGATTTTGACTTTGACTTTTTATTATGACATTACAGAGTTTATGTCACCTGGCAGTACGTAAGGATTTTACGGATCCTCGAAATCCTCGAAAGTCATCATCAACACTACAGAGGTCCAATTCCCGTTATCTAACAGTCGTGCCGTGTGGGGACGGCCGTAACGAATACACTTTCCTACCGCCAACAGGAGGCGTGTCGTAATAGGTGACAAATTCCTGTAGCACGAGAGGGGCAGCAGCGTCTGCGTGTGAAATATTAAAAACTGCGCTCGCCAACCCGCCTGGCAAGCGTGGCGAGTATTGGCAGTCCCCTCAGTGATCACAAGTTGCTCGATGCAGGCCGCTTCCAACCAATTTGGAAGTCACTGGGGGAGGCCGAGGTTCAGCAGTCGGCAGTGTTGTAAACCAACACGACTAAAAATAGCACAAAAAAAATTTCATTGTGGTTTCTTCAATTTTCAGTCGCATTACGAACTATAATTGCATTTTTTCGTTTACGAGAATACCGTTTTCGATAGTAATGTAACTGGAATCAGCCCTCCTAGCATGACTACCAAAACACGATATGATATAGCGATTTATCGACACAAAATAATAATACCTACGATAGACATAGCCACAATGTTGAATTTTTATCGAAAGAGCAATCGTAAAAATGTAACATGCCGTCTATATCTTTCATATTAAAAAAAAACGTTTGTTTCGATAAATTACTATATCATATCGTGTTTTGGTGGTCATGCTAGGAGGGCAGATGGACACTGGATTGTGACTACTCTTCATCATCATCATTATTTCAGCCACAGGACAGGCCACTGCTGAACATGGCCTCCCTCAGTGACTTCGTTTTGATAATTTTACGTCAAATGAAAAGCTTGCGAAAATACCGTTTCTGATAGTAATGTTTATGGATCATAAGAATAAGTAATGGACAAGGATCGACACTGGATTGCGGCTATTGTTAAATTATGGGTATTGTGCAGAAGCCCAGATTCAGAAGTTACTCAGAAGAGTAAAAGGAAACTAGTTAAGTATGTCTATTTAAATATATAATTATTTACCTTAAAAATTGAAAGCCATAAAAACGACATACAATTTAAATATCAGTTGCGAAATATTTTATTATAAAAAAGTTACTATGATCTAAAATTTTTTTTTAACAAGATTTGAAACAACTTTATTTTGATTTATTGACATAATACAACTGGCATTTAGAATGACTTAATATTCTTACTATTTTTACTATTAGAAATAAGTTATTTGATATTACTGTTACACCACCAGTTATACCACCCACCTTCTGACTTAATTATCAGATCAGCTCATTTGGATTTGGATTACACATATTTACAAAGTTTTCGATTAATGTATACATAACAAAATATGGACTTTAATATAGCTAAGATGGTCGGACGTGACCTAAATACAAGGTAATTTGTTAAATTAGTTAGGTAATAAAATAAAAATAGTACAAAGTTATAAGTTTTGGACAGTACGTGTAAAATTTTTTTTTTGTTTATACATATTTGTTTAACTATAATAAGCTTTTTAGTTTTTGCTTTAGCCTGCTATGTGATATATTATGTAAATTGGATTTATTAAATTCACTGTTGTAAAGGTTGGTGGAGCGATAGAAAAATGAATTACGAGTATATATTTTTTTGTAATATCATGATAATCAGACGTAAGTAGGTTAAAATCGACTTTCGACAATATAGGTAACATAATAAGTTTCGAGGCGTCACAACAATTCCATACGAGAGCGGCAGGTCACCTATGCGATGGACCGACCAGATAATGTATGATGAAGGTAATCGCCTACCATTTCGTTAAGGGAAACCCCTTAACGAATGCAGCAGGATGCCCTCCAGCAGGGAGAGATGGCGAAACATCGCGAGGCGCAAAATCTGCCCTCTCCGATACACTAGATGAGGATCACGACCGCTCTTTCAAGAGTGAATCGACTGAGATGAAGAAAATTAAGTTGGTTACAAGGAAAGCTTATGAAAGTGTAATAAAAAACGACTTGCTAGATTTGATTTTTAGTTAGTTTGTTACGTGAAGCCAACAAAATGGTAAGTATAGAAGATTCGCCGGTAAAAAATTCTGATAGAAATAGCGAACTCAGTTCGTAACTACTGATTAAGAAATAAAAAATAAAAAAGCCAAGAGTATCTATATGGTTGCAACCGCTCCACATCCATTATGTTAAGAAGCCTCAAGTAATTATTGTTAATTGAAATCTTAACGAGGGGCATCCTTGAACGGTCCCTTCTATCGTAAAGCGAGTAGCGCAGATAGCGTGAAAGTCCCAATCATGTACTATAATTTTAATACTTACAGCCTAGAGTAATTGTAAAAAATAATTTAAAAACCAAGCAAAGATTTTTTTCTATTTTCGAAGACTTTGTTCTAAACTTGATAAAGAGAAAGTTAAAAAAAAAAATGAATGAGTTCATTTTGAGTGTTTGTGTCATAGACGGAAAAACAGCCCGCAAGACTCACTTATTCCATCTGTCTGTTTGTCAAAACCATGCTTTAGGTGAAAAAATAATTAGTTACTAGAGTCAAAAAGATAAGGTCATAATTCATTAAAACTCACATATCCAAATTAGTCTGTTCTTCCTATTGATCTATAATCATGAAATCCGTACCTATATTAGCAAAAACGGTAATTGAATCTGAAATGATAGTATAACTGGAAAATATAATCGAAGCCAATATTGGTGCACTTACGTTACTTTCTACTGCAACCTGTATGTTAGGGCGTGATCGCATATCGGTTGCCAAACTTGTCAATCCTGAGATAATTAGGCCTATAGAGGTAATGTAGTTTTTGCAAGTGGTCAAGTTGCGAAAGGCGAGACCTTTTTCAAGTAAATCTTAATATTCGCACTCTAATAGAGTGTTGACAAGCAAAAAGTAGATGAAGATTGACCATTTTAATTTGCCTACAATGATCCAATGATTAGACCATTACTATGATTAGACTCCAATTAGTGGTATGGTTAGAATATTAGGATATGACGTGTCAGAAAGTCTGATAATGTTATTAGCGTAAACAAATGATTTTTTTCTGTATGCTTGGAACCAGCGTGTGCCTGTTTGAATGTGCCTGTCTATTCGTAATGAGCACACATACATACGCTCACTTGGAACAGGATTGTATTGGGCACACATACATACTCGAAACACATACAATAATTTGTGCCCAAGTGTACGTGCAAAAATGCTCGCGAGCAAACTTAAGGTTGACATTACGTCAAGTCTACGAGGGAAGAGGTTGAGTTGCGATAGTAAAATAATACTGTTTTTAACATACTTATATTAGCTTCACTTGTAACTAACTAACAAACTAACTATGTAGTGGGGGGGGGGGGATAGTCATACGAAAAGCATAGTCGATCTGTTTTAATGGTTTTTATTTACCATTTAAAGAGCTTTGGAGTGCAAGTTCGGTGTAGTTTGTGTTTTAATGTTTGGTGAAGTGATAAAGATCTGAAACTATTAAAATATCATTATATTCAATGCCGCATCTGATGTCAAGTGACTTGTCTCAAGGTAGTTGCTTTGCAGACTCGATAGCGTCTTGAAACCTGCTTCACGGGAAGAGTAGCCTTCACTAAATCCATGAAAAGCAATAAAAACCAAACACCCGTTCTTTATTGTGAACACTATACAAGAAAATACTCGACACTAGCAGACAGAATCATTGCTCTTCTTATAGAACGGGATTGAGACAAATAACAAAAAAAAAAACTATGTAATGTAATCAAATCTTGGAAGTAGTTCCAAACCTTCCTACTTCTAACTGACGTATCGATTTAAAACTTTGTGACATTCGGATGACAATACAATAATTTGACACCATCTTGCTGGTCTGATGATGGTGATCAGGAGGTAGGTAGTAGAACACTTCAATGACTACTAGTAAAACCTTCGCGTTTGGGCTCATGCGATTCGTTTTGACTAGTCCAGTTTATAAATATGTTTGTTTTATAGTTTTTTAAACTATGATATTAATTATTTAATTTATTGTGCCATCTCAGTCCTAAATGCCTCACCCAAACTCTCTCTCTGTCGGTAAAGCTTAAGGGCTTGCCAGTCATTGATAAAATTGTCCGCACGATTTTTTTCCGTTTTCACCTGTCAGTAGCCAGCCAGTGCGTGAAAATCTTTATCCAGGAGTGGAATTCTAAAGGTTAATGATGTTGAAACTAATAGAGAAAAATAATCTTTTGTCTGTTTATTCATTTCTATTGATGATGTATTGATAAAACAGATAACGAGGCTTTATTTTAACGGACTTTAAGGCCAACATATAAATCAGGCTTACCAACTTTGGATAATGAAAGTTGTAAAATCAACTGTAATTACAATGGTGCTTAAGTCCATTACAGGACACCGGTCATCCAGCATAGCTGCCGCAGCCTAAGCCATGGTAGACCGCGCTCTCACACAAGTGACAATTTCAAAACGGAGTTTACAACAAGGCGAAATTGATGATATTCGGTTCACAGTCAGCTAAAGCCGGTCTACGGCGTGATTATGTCTCACGAGTGCACGAGGCGATTATTCTGGATACCTGAAACATGTCATCCTTCAACACGACACTTGTTTGAATCAACCAAATTTATCAATAAAGCAACATGAATTTATGCATTGCATTGCAAAATGATTCTGGTCAATAAAAGTAATTTATTATAAAATAATACTTCTTGTTTATGCAGATTTTTTTATTGTTAATTCAAAATAATAAACACGGCAACATAATTGATAAAAGCTTGTAAAAATAATACTACTCCAAAATCCAGATAGTAGTCAAAGGGTTTAGTTATTTGACGATAATTATGTATGTGTATACGAAAGGTATTCCAAGTCCTACAGGTTGTTGATATACATTTTTGTAATTTTTAATTTTAAGATCTAAGGCACATAATCTGTATGTACAAAAGGTATTTATGTATTTAGACTTTTTTGCACAGATTTTTAAAAATACATTTAAATTATGGACTTTTTTATCATTTATTTTTAAGAGGGTTTCTTATTAAAGAAGATGCCACCCTCATAAAAAAGGCGGATTTAATGCCATAAGGCATTCTCTAGTCGACCATTAGGCTTAACAGATGGACTTTATGTTAGAATTTGTAGGTCGACCACTGACCTTTATAAACAATTTGACCGTTTTTAAATATTAAAACAGCCTTCCTAGCGTGAGCACCAAAACACAATATGATATGATACGATACAGCGATATATCGACACCAACTGTAAAAATATGATAGATATAGCCGCCATTTTGAATCGCTGTGCCAGTGACGTCACATATTATTATGATCGCTGTTTCGCAAAAAATTCAAAATGTAGTCGCTATTTTGAATTTTTAGCGAATTGACGGCGATTCAAAATGACGGCTATAACTATCATATTTTTACATTTGGTGTCAATATACCGCTATATTATCGTGTTTTGGTGGTCATGCTAGAAGGGCTGGTCACAAATGTTTTAGAAAAGTGAAAATACAGAAATATGACTGTCTTAAATTAATTACATTAGTTTTGTTACGACCTGGTAGAGGTTGCAGGAAGCCGCTGGATGCAGGCCGCTTTCAAGTCGTCAATTAGGAAGTCACTAGAGAAGGCCTATGCTAAGTACTGTGGACGTCCTATGGCTGATATAATGATTATGTTGGCATGGTTAAAATTTTTTTTTTTCAAAACACAAATCCTGATGAAGAACCGTTACTTTCTACTTTGACTTATTACTTTTTTTGAGACTGAACATCAGAATTAATTGCTTTAATTTAATACATTAAATTAACTAATTTCTTAAATTGTTTGTACATAATTTGTTATGTCTAATTTGATGTAAGTGATTAATACTTTTTGTCAATTTTGCATCCTACTCGTATTTATTTATATAAAGTTGTAAGATCTTCTTGTACCATGTTTTTACGCAAATAAAGATTTACTTTACTTTAATCACATTAATTGTATTTCTGCCTTTACAACACACTCGTCCTGATCGCTCAACGATGCTCCAACAATTGTAATATGGTTATTTGATTATTTGCACAGAGTCTTGTGCAATTTTCTAATAGAACGCATACACTACACTGGCAGATTAAGCACCTTGTTTAATGGCTGACATTAACTTTAATTTTATTAGTACTTATTTAAACAGCATTAAAACCGAAAACAGTTTAAAGTGAAATGATTGTTATTTGTGTTTGTGACTTTATCCTATTGAATGGACAAAGTATAAACCTACAATTTATTTCTTCATCATGACAGCCTATTGCAGTCCACTGCTGGATGTTCTCTTTCATTTTTTTCATCCATCCACTTCCAGCCATCTTCCTAAGGTCGTCGGTCCTTCAAGCTACGATTCCCATGGCATGGTCTGCACTGGAGAACCCGTTTACACCACCTCATCGGTTCTGCGAGAGATGTGGCCGGCACACTTCCTACATTTTAGAACTATGTCCTTTACCCTTAACAAAATCCCAAGCAATCGACCTTTCCATCGCTCGCTAAGTGACGTGAAGTCTGTGGGCCAGCATCATGTTTCACGTTTCGGCTCCGTTGGTCATCGCTGATAGGTCGCACTGGTCGAATGCCTTGCTCTTCAGGCATTGTGGCAGTGGCGACGAGAAGTTATGATGCAACTTCCCAAATAATACCCAGCCAAGCTGTACTCTGCTAGCGATTTCCCGCTTAAAGCGGTCTACCTAACTAGTCAAAGGACATAAGTACTCCTTGACAATTTCGAGCGCCACACTTTAAAAAAGATGTAGTTTTGCAAGATTTTGACTCTGTGGTCTTTGAGGATGTGATGTAAACGCTGTGCTCGGTATTTTCAATATTCAAAGTAGTTTATCTTCTTCCACCTGGTGCATTGTTCTGTTCCTAGGAAATGTTTCTAGGGGACGCTTAACCATGATACTAGATGCAACATGTCTAGTTAATGCATTAGGATCGGTTGAGATCAGATCTTGATAACCCAGAGACAAACTTACTAGACCATTTCGCTATGGACCAATCAATAAATATTGTGCAAAACAATATACCACTTGTCATAGTCACGAAGTAAAAAAATAATTGACGACCGTCTGTAGTGATTCGCGCTTCGGACTATAAAGCACGCAGTTGGAGGCTCGAATCTCGCAACGGGCAAATGTTTGTGTGATGAGCATGAGCATTTTTACCCAACTCACGGATGTATGTTTATCCGTTATCTTGTCGCTATAGTACCAGCTTTGCTTCTATGGAGTATACTGGTAGCTACGACCTGCGGCAAAACCCATGGTTCTACATCATAAGGCACTGGAAGTCACCGTGAGGATTTAGTGGGTAGCCGGACCCGGAGTCACCTCCACCGGTACCCCCGCGGTTGGAGGTCAGTCTGTAAAAGGATTTCCTGCGAAATAAAGTACAAGCTTTGCTTAGTCTGGGGTAATTGTGAAATGGGTGTGATTGTAAAAAAAAATATCCTAGTCATCTTGGTGCTAGACACCGAATCTCCCAGCAAACTCTAACCCGAGACAATATGAAGATAACGGGTGCTGTCTTAATTGACTCGGACTGGGAATCGAATCCGGGACCATTTGCGTTTAAGATAAATAATTTATTTATTCAAGCTTACAGCACCCCTAAACCAGTCAATCGTGAGGTAATAAGGTCATTGCTCCACTGCGCCATCAAATCGTCAATTTATTTATAGAGTAGTATGTAAGCCTCTTTAGTAAGTATTCCATGGCTTGAGGCGTCATCACTTATTAGAGTTTGAGCAATTCTCGCTATAATGTGCCCCTCCTGGCTAAAGCATTGTGATACTACATTTATAATGTGTTAGTATTTTAGTACGCATACGAGAAATACGAAAATGTAATCACTATGTGAAGTAATGTTCAGCTTCGGAATGTAAACTTATAATGTATTTCAAACAACCTTGTTACAAATTTTATAGTCTAAGAAATAATCTAATGGACTCTCCAAAAGCGAAATATTAGGTATATGAAGGGAATAAAAAAATTGCCGGATTTCTTTCAGTGGATAACTATCTAACTGTCAGGCCACGGGAATAAGACAAAATGGATTTTTTTTGTACATGTAAATACAATTGTCAGATTCAATACTATGTAGTATTCTCTACGAATCAGGTACTGTTCACATTTGGTTTCCTTTTCACATGAACTCTAGTATTTATAAGCCAAATATGAATCTTACAACATGAAAGACTAAACATTAGTGAGCAGAGTAACCCTACCGAACTGTCAAAAACCAGTCACATACTTTTGACGTTAAATGCGTCGCTCTTCCTTTAAAACGAAGACAAATTGCTTAACAAAAAACCAATTAATTACTGTAAATAGACCTAAATTAATCTCATTTACACGTCTTAATTATTTTATTACCCTACCACTGCTTCGGAACAATTTTGTGGGCTAGCGCCGAGAAGAAGCAGCGCAAGAAACTCGGTCACTATTGTCAGCCTCTTTTTAATAGTGTATTTACATTACAAGATAAAATGTACCTGTGTGAGCATGGCAGTAATTAATTCCATTCATTTTTATCATTAGTCATTTACAGTGTAATTTGAATGTAATTTTAAACAACAACTTCGTGTAGGTGAACGCAGCCTTCTAACGCTAATAGACCGATGTCAAAGATCGACACAGACGGCACTCGTTCAACATGGCGACAGTTTTACAAGGAACTCTTAAACAATCACGTAAATTACTAGTCGATTGAATACATGCATACATTTCTGTAGATTAATAAATTTATTTAACGCGCACAACGCGTAATGGACAAAGTACACATCTAAGAAAACCGAGAGTTATTTTATTAGAGCAGCAGATTATTTGTTTTTGTAGCGGCCATAATTAAATACACAACCTATAAAATTTCAAGTAGCGACCTATAGATAGATATAATATATAATACTCTTTACTGCACACCATACAAGTAAATTACACATGATTTTTACAGAAAGACGTACAATTTAGGCGGTCTTATCGCTAATAGCGATCTCTTCCAGACAACCTGCAGGTAGAGGACAACCATTAGGGAAAGGGAAAGGTGGGTCAGAGTTCTTATAATTATTATTTTAGCCTTGTGACGGCCAGACAGCGTAGCTTTAGTGATATAGTCTCATAGGAACCATTATCATTTCCAAATTGGATATTGATCGATGAATAGACAGGAGTAACCAGTGTAGTCTAATTATTCCACCTCGTCAAAACTAAGGACAAGTTCCAGGAGCTGGTAACCAGCCTAGAGTGGTTAGAGAGGCACTATTCGCTATGTGCGCGATGACAGCGCCTCTAGTGACCACAAATATTGTGGACTTAAGACCTCACAAATTATGACAACTGGATGGTTTGAGAATGATTTTCGGATTGGTTTTCTTCGTAATTGCATGAAAATTTGTGCATATTATAAAAAGTGATTTTCTTACTTGAACTAAAATATGAATGTTATAATACGTACGAGATTTGAATCGATACAACATGATATACTTTCCAACCCCAAACTGTGCAACAAGAGAAAAAAAATGTATTAGCACAGCATATGAGAGACGTTAAAGAGAGAGCTTAGAACCAACGGACAAAGCTACTTAATAAGAGCTGTGATCATAAGACAAACGTCTGCGACTCAAACCCCCTATAAACTTTTTCTTTTCCCAGCAGCTACCCATATGTCCATCTTGATGTTGGAAACGAATAAAACATGCACGAACTGTTTTTCCCATTGTTTTTACACTTTATAACACAACACGTACCATGACCCATATCGCGAATTCAAACTTTTTTAATTAAAAATACTTAATAACGTTAGTATGGAATTCTATGGAAATATAGCAATTTGACACATGACAGTCCAGAGTTATTTCACATTTCTACAACATAGCGTGCTGCGATCGATTTCACGGCCCCCACCACCCACTTTGCACATAGCGAATAAGAAAGCACCCTTTGGGTGCGTAAACCAAAATAAGTATTATACAGTTTGCAAAGACGTCGGCGGTCTAAATCATTCCATTGATGACTCAGGCGCACTCGCATTTACTTTGGTGCATCTTATGTTCCTAAAGAAGCGTGAGCCAAGGTCGAACCTCTAGCGTTAATGAGAGACATTGATACCGTCTGATGATACGCTATAATTTATGTCAAAACATTCTTTTGTGAAGTATGTTTGAGTTTCAAGTGTGATAGATGGTCAGCCCACGATTACCTGCCTATTTTTCCGACACACGGTCTAATAAAGGAGGCAAATTTAACTATAATACGGTAACCACTAATCAATTGACATACTTTTTAAAAACTGTTTCAAGGCTACTCTTCCATATTATTTGTATGGCGATAGCAAACTATGACGTCACTGTTTACCTAATTTAACAGACTAACTTTATTATTGATTTTGGAACAATTAGAAATGGAATTTTTCAAATTAATTATCATCATTTCAGCCATAGGACGTCCACTGCTGAACATAGGCCTTCCCCATTGACTTCCAGATTGGCCGGTTGGAAGCGGTATTATTTCCATTTTATTAGGCCTAAAATAAGGTGACAGTTTTAATAAATGTTGTCTTAGAATTATTTAAGAATGGTGTAAACAACCCTATCGGTTTTGACAGTTTTAAGTGGTTTCAGTGTATAAAAAATTAAACGAATATTTAACAAAATATACGACACCTAGCGCAAAAAACTAGGTAACTCTCATCATACTGCGTACTATAGGTGACCGGCTAGACAGCCCGCTTGTCTGGGCTTTAGCCAAACATACCAAATCGTCACATTGGGTAAGTTACGTAACCCAGCGAGCTATGGAGCAGTCCATGCTTGGGATCTCATTTAGGGATAAAATCTAAAACAAAGTCATCCAGCAGAAGATAAAGTAATGGACAAAGTCAAAAAGGTAGGTAGCAAGCTAAGGGCAGTGGGCCAGCTACATCTGTTGCAGAACCGATGAAAGGTGGAGTAAACGGGTTCTCAAGTGGAGACCACGTCTCAGTAAACGTAATGTATGACGACGACTTTATGAAGCTTGCAGTTGCTAAATGAAACAAATGGGAGATCGTGTTCTTTGACGCACTTTGGGGAAGGCTTACATACAGTGGACTGCAATAGGCTGAGATTATGATGATAATAATAAGTCATTATTACTAACAAATTGGGCCTCTTGTTTTAAATTAAGATTTAAATTTAAAAGAATTGATCAGGCTGACAACAGTAGTTGAGTCTTTAAGTCTGAGCCTCTGATTCACATTTTGCCCATCGCAGTCGTAGGGTGAAAATATTAGGACGTGTCAAAAGCTATAAAGGACTTTTTTGCAAAAATATTATTGTTTTTAATAGTTTTATTGCAAAAAACACTTAAACTTAGGATAAAATAAACAACAGAATAGAGTAAACTTAACTACTTCCCTTTACAAACACAAAGGCTAACATATGATGTCATTAACCGTAACTAATACCGTATAGATAAATGACTCACTAATGACAGAAGAGATCTACATGATTGTATTATTATTCAGACATTTCCCTTGGTACATACAGTTCGTGACTAGAAGAATGAACCACTTAAGTTACTAACATATTATCGGGTTGAGATAATTTAGTTTAACACGTCCTTTTAATTATGTATAGATATAATTTTCTCCTGATTGTGCTTATTTGTAAACACCTTTTATTATTCTGAGGAAAAAAGTATGTATCTATCTGGTGTATCACTTAAAAAAAAATTGTAAAAAGAAAATTTTAAGTTTGCCAATATAATTAATGTCTTCCATGATTAAGTTGTGTCGAATCCCACCAGAATTTTTTTTAAATTTACGTTTTTTATTGTAAATCAATGTTTATTTATTTATTTTTATTACAAGGAACACAAAACAGAATAACATAAAAATACAAATATCTAAAAAAAAATTACAAACCAGACATTATTCTAAAGTTGTTACGCAACATATTAGGTAAGTTCAAGCAGCAAGACAATAAATAATTACAATAATTTTAACCTTAGCTACAACAAAAAAAAAAAACCTATGAACCTTAAAATAATATGAAAAATGATCCACTACGAAAATGTCCGATCAAACTGCATGACAAAAGTAACATTGACACGTCATTTAATAACGTTTTCCGTTTTTGAAATAAATTGAAATGAAAAAAAGAAGGTCTCTCGATTCTTCGAGAGACCTTCTTTTCGAGAAAATAAGAAAAATAAATCTTTACAATAATTTTGTATAAAAAGGCTGATAGTTATATTGTGGTTACAAGGGTGTTAATTACTTTAGCATCTTTGTGTCACTGGGTACAAGACCATGACTTTAGAATAAATATAGTATGATGTGATTTGAAACATTATCATCATTTCAGTCATAAGTCGTCCACTGTCGAACATATGCCAATACTCGCCACGCTTGGCGGGCGGGTCGGCAAGCGCAGTTTTTAATAAGATTTCGCATGCAGACGCTGCTGCCCGTTTCGTGCTACAGGAATTAGTCGCCTTTTACGTTACGCCTCTTGTTGGCGGTGGGAAAATGTATTCTTTACGGCCGTCTCCACACGGCATGATTTGATTCGAATACTTTCAAGAAACTATGAATTTTATTAATATCCTAATTCTTTGATATCAATTTTAGCGACGCTACTTTGACGATGCGATTTATCACTTCTAATTGCGATGTAACATATTAAATAAAATGCAATTTTTTGCGCAATGCAAAGGTCACCTAATTGCTTTTATTTTACGATTTATTTATGTACGTGTCCCATTCAAATAGTCATTGAAATCAATTAGGTGCTGGCCAGTCTAGATTCCCAGGAAATAATTATGCAAATAATAAATAATAGTAACCACTCACATTAATATAATTGCATTCACATCACTTACCAGGATACGTATTATGAAAGAATGGGAAAATCATAGAAGCAACTTTTAATACCAAAATTTATTAGACATTCAATTAGATGTGCTTGTAAATCAGTGGCGGCAGAACCTAGATAGTGATAAGAAGGTTTAACTCACACTATACCTCTTCCCCTTCTTCTTATCCGTCTTCGACCTAAAGGTTGTCTGGAAGAGATCGCTTTTAGCGATAAGACCGCCTAAATTGTGCATCTTTATGTTAACACAAATTTCAACTTCTTTGTATGGTGTACAATAAAGAGTATCTATCTATCTATCTATAGACGTGTGCGGATAGGTGACCAATTCGACAATATATTACTACCAACCATCACAGCCGTACTGCTTCCCAGTCGTAGCAGCTAGACAATGGGCTAGTTTTCTAAAAAAAACTAATTAGTCTGTCAGTTGGATTAACAGAAAATATTTGACACGTATTTTTTCTTTTCTCAATCAAACAAAAAATGATGAAGATATAACCCGTTAAAGTTCCGCGTAACGTCACGCCTTGCGACACTTTTTAGCAAGGCGTGACGTCACGTGCTCACTTTGATGCGCTTTATCTTCGTATTTTTTTGTTTGATTGACAAAAGACTAAATATGGGTCCAACATTTGTTTTGTTAATCTAACTGACGGACTAAATAGGATAATCTTTTTTGACCCAGGAAATTAGCCTATTACCTAAAAAGATAGTAACTTGTGTTTAAAAGGTAAATTGTAGAAAAGTACTTGGCGGTGAGTGACTATTGCATGCCTGTCCACATAAGCAAACTGCTTTTGATCCACTAATGTCGTCTTGACCTGTGGATCAGACTATAAAGCAAGGCAATCGCAGGATCGTATCGCAGGATTGTGTGATGAGCACGAGGATTTTCACCCAAATTATCCGATGTTAATCCAAAAATATCCCAAGACGTATTTAGGTAAGTATAAATATCCTTTATCTAGTTGCCATAGTAAGATACCAAGCGAGATTTAAGGCTAGATAAATTGATAAGGTTGAAAAGCGACGCGCATAGCGGCACTGCTCGGCCATAATTATTTGTTTTTTTAGGATTTTTGTTGAATATTTTAATTTTAGTTTTTGTTCTTATTTATGTTTTTATTTAATAATGTTTTGTGTGCTGTTCTGTTATGTGTCGTTGTGATGTCGTTTAGCAATCAATAGTCTTTATCTTTATCTTATCTTTAAAATAAATTTAAATTTAAATTTCTATGTTACTCCATTCTTCTCAAACCTATTCCCAGTCCTTCACTGTGCAGTCCATCCGCCTATAGAACTCCTTGCCATTGCCTATTGGAGAATCTGAATCGCCTCACAGTTTCAAAACTTGACTTAAAACCTATCTCCTTTCACTGTAGTTTTCTCCTGTCTATTTTTCTTCTACTTTATTTATTTAACCATTTTGGTCACTAGATTGTACACTACATGTATTTATTTTAAGTATGTATTCATTTATTATGTCTGTATTTATATAAGTATCTTACTATGTACCCGTACTAGGAAGTATGTATTTTGTTTTTATTTGTTCTTACTTTATTTTATTTGTTTGTTTAATTAGTTTGTAAAATTTTTGGTATTTTTTATGTTTTGGAACTCTTCACCGCCTCCCTTCTCTCAATATTAATTCAACTTTCCTCTACCTGAAGATTGTCTTGAAGAGATCGCTTCCAGCTATAAGACCGCCTAAATTGTGCTATTCATAATGTATTTACTTACCTGTGATTTGTTTCTTTTGTGTGGTGTACAATAAAGAGTATCTATCTATCTATCTATGTTTCTAGAAATTGCTTTCTTCCTTAAATAAGATAGATAAGATGCTAAGTTTTGGTACCGTATTATAAAGGGTTGAAACAAGTAAGACTACTTGCTCATTAAATACACCTAAGTCATAACGGCAGAGAAGATAAAAAGTATAATTATCTTCTATACTTTTAACACGCACCAGTGCAAGTGATGTATCATACCAGTTACTCTGCCTTCAAAACCGCAATGGATGACCTTACTTTTAACTTTGGCATCTGCAACTTTGATACATTTACGCGTTGCATTCACCGCGGGAATGTACTTCTATTAGTGATGTAGAAGAATAGATAGTGTAATAATTTTATCGATGGTACAACAGTTTTTGTAGTGCTGGATAAAATTAAGGTAGCTATTTTCATTGATAGCATATTCAAAGACTTCTTCTAATGAAGAAGAAAGACTTTCTCTCATTCTTATTTGGGGTAATAATTTTTGGCCTTCTTGAAATGAGTTATCCACTCTTTAATAACGAGAATCAATATTATTGATCAACGTATTTTTGAACTCATGTTGAGTTATTTTCGGTTTTGATTTTTAAATCATACAAAAATGTCTAAACAGATTTGGATTTGGGACAACAGATAAACACTCAACAAATCTTTTTCAACACGTTCTTTGGATAACTGATAAAGATTATAAGTGACCGTTTAGGCTTGGTATTGGCCTTCAGTGGTAAAACAAATATTAGCTAATCAACTTATCGATAAATTCCCTTCACTAGATCAAATGTCATCAGATCAACGCCTGCGCATCGCAAAGCGTAATGTAGATCGTATCGTTGCCAATTGAAGATGAGTGCCCATATAAAGTAAGCAGATGTCTTGATCTGAGATAATTATAGCAACATGTGCTATATTTGATCTTGAGTAACGCTTGAATGGATTGGAGTAGTATATAGTGTGAAATATTATATTTGGTTAGGTAATGATAGTGACATAGTAAAGATTATACACAGTAGCTCAACTAAGTAATTTATAAAATATTAGCTTGACTTTAAATAAGGTTCGGTTTGATTAAGGGTGTTTGTTTAGGGGATGAAACAAAGACAACTTTACTATGGGCTTAAAATCAAAATTGCAAAAACTATCACTTTCCTATAAGACGACCTCTATAGCCAAGAGGTGTGCATACAAGACTTGGTGTCGCTATGTCTGAGGTACCGGATTCGATTCCCGGTCGGTCAATGTAGAAAAAATACTTGTCTATATTGTCTCGGGTCTGGGTGTTGCAGTACCGTCATTGTTTCTGATTTCTGTAACACAAGTGATTTGGCTACTTACCATACAATAAGAGCAATGTATGTGATGTTGTTCAATATATCTTCATTTATTTACATAAACAATGTAATGGATTTAATTTTTTATGTAGTATGGACAAGTGTCGGACAAGTGTCGGATGTGCCGGACAAAAACTACTTTTGAGTAATTGAATCGACCATCCATATCATAAACATTTTTTGCTCAGCTGGTGCCATGTTGTAGTTTCTGTTCTATCTTTCTTAACCTAAAGTACAGATAAATTTACTAAGCAAAATTACTTTTAAACTTTCGCGTTGCATGATTAATACACACTAAAACGGGAATTAACGCGATATGCAATAGGTACATATTTTACCTCTTATTTGCCTGACGTTTAGACCGGGTTACACCGAACGTGGTCACAGGCTGACTGGAACAGCGAGGACTGCACTCCGTATGAGAGGTGGATTCTTCACCCACCCTCATAATATTATTTTCACGCCAAGTACCGTTACACACTACATTAAGGCTCAGACTACATGCATCTGGAATTTTTCAGAACTCCATACAAATCGAGAAGATGTTCGGCAATCGCTGATTTTGCAGTCTGGCGGTTTTTCACAGCAGTTATATGTTCTTTGACCCTTTCAGCGAAGGTTCGCTTCGTTTGGCCTATGTATGTACTCCCGCAACTGCAGTTTATTATGTAAACACCTGGAGTTTGTTACGGCGAGACATACTTTAGTGTGCCTAGTATTGTGTTCACTTTTGCCCCCGGGGTGTACACAGTTGGAATGAGAACTTCTTAAGCAGGGAGCCGATCTTATCAGTTACTCCTTTCGCATAAGGCAAAAATGCGGGATGTCTGCTTACATTCGTACTTCTAGAGCTTCTTATCGGTGGCTTCAGTATTTGCTGTGACACTTAGTATCCGTTTTTTATGAGTACCTCCTGAACATGATATAGCTCTTGCTTCAAATTTTCAGGGTCACAGAGATCATATGCTCTGTTCCTTAATGATGCCATTACGGATTCTAAGTGCCGGGGATGGTGATGTGAGGTTGCGTGTAGGTATCTATCGGTGTGTGTTGGTTTCCTATAGACACAGTGTGTTAAGGATCCATCTAATCTTACTATAACTCTGTTATCCAGAAATGACAACGACCTGGCCGACTCCAACTCATATGTAAATTTCATCTTAGGATGAAGCGAGTTAGGATGTTCTAAATATTGATCTACTTCGTGTTCGCTACCTTTGATAACACTGAAAATGTCATCAACATATCGTGTCCCAAGTATTCGCCTTCTCCTACAGGTACAGGGGCTACAGGACTTCCCACCATTGGTCACCATTAATTTGGAGGTAGATAGATAGATACTCTTTATTGCACACCATACAAGTAAAATACACATGATTATGAGGTAATATTGACCTTGGAAAAGAAAATAGTCGCCGTCTAGACATATTTTCAGCAGTGTTACCAGTGATGTCATATGAAACGTGGCTTCTCACTATTGGCCTCATAAGAAAGCTCAAGGTTGATAAGGAAAGGGTTATTCTCGTTTCTTTGCAAGATCGAATCAGAAATGAGGAGATATGTAAACGAACGAAAGTCTATGACATAGCGCAACGGATTAACAGGCTAAAGTGGCAGTGGGGGGGGGGCACATAGCACGTAGAACTGACGGTCGATGAGGCTGAAAGGTTTTAGAATGTAGGCCAAGTAACCGCAAGCGCAGCGTAGGATACCCACCTACAAGATAAACAGATGACCTGGTAAAGGTTGCAGGAAGCCGCTGGATGCAGACAGCTTTCAACCAGCCAATCTGGAAGTCATTGTATCATAAAATTCAAGACTATCTTGATGACAAGAATGTATGGTCAGTCTAGCCTGCACTAAACTGATGTACCTACCTATTTATTTTGATTTATATTTTTTTGTGGCAGCTAGTGGTGACTGAGTTTGTTCCGGCGTTTCTTCTCAATACTTGCCAGATTGTTTGTGTCTTGTCTCGAAGCGCTAGTAGGGCTCAAAAAATAAGGAGACATATTCTGGCCCTATATGGGCCTATAATGTTATTATTGACGTTCATAAGTGGCAATTTACTGTCCTAAATTGAATAAATGATCTTTGACTTTGACTTTCACTGGAAGAGGCATATGTTCAGTAATAGACGTTCTATGGTTAAAATGATGATGATGATGAAGATGGTAAAGTAACATAGGCAGGTTAGGTACTTTGTTACCTTTTTCTACTAGTTTTTAATTAAGCCAAATGACTCAACTACACTATTTTTAAAAAGTATAACTAATATGTTCTGTGTCAAGCTGAAAGACCATACATCATTACAAGAATGTATTTTTTGTCTTGTATATGTACTTAATTGCATGATAACTTCGATGATTCAAGTTTTGACTAAGCATCGTAGAATATGGTTGTAATAAATAATGCATTTAAAGATTCTACAGATTCTGATACTGCATTGCATTGGACTAGTTTACATAACATTACATTACTAAGATGGCTTCCCCGCTAGATGCAGGCCGCTTCCAACCGAACCGGCCAATCTGGAAGTCTAAAGACTGAAATTATGATGAAACATCTATTATCAATTTACGGGACTGTATACGACCGTTGCATGTACAGATTAAAAAATATACTTAAATAAAATAGGTACGAGTAATGTAGGCAAGGCAATATACCAATTGATCATGGACTTGATTGAAGATATAAACATCTTTATGCTACGAGATAGACAATGAACTGTGTTGTCGTTGGTAACACCAAGAGTGTTCCCCAGCGAATGTAAACCTGAACGAACCTGTTCGGATTAATTCAAAAAACTCTTTTTAGAATTCCGTACCCCAAAAGGAAAAAAAAATACCCCAAAAGGATCACTTTGTAGTTTTCTGTCTGTCAAGACCCTTTATCTCTGGAACGCGAAGAGGTATTAAGTTGAAATTAAAACCATATAAGTCTACAGTCCCTTGAAGCTGTAAAAAACAAACTTCTAAATTAAAGTAAAAAAGATACTAGTAGAAATGTCATATACCTAATTGGTTCGCCGAAATTTTCCGCCATCAATCTGTACTTTTTTGTTTGGGCGAGAGTTGACAGGACTTGTCATTTCATACTAAATGTAAGTGAAAAATTTACTAGCCTTAACTAACTACTACGACTAACTTACTAGTTTCGGAGAAAGATGGTTCGTTTTGCTACTCTATAGGGTATGTACTCGATGTGCATACCACAAAAACCTATATATCGATATTAAGGCAATCAAAATTTATACGGTACTTTCTGTTGACATAAAACTATTAAATTTGGCAAGTAATATCGCCTTACTACAAATACAGGAAAAATTCTAAAAACAATGAATTTGTAATTAAACTGCGAGTCTCGAACTATTTTAATATGTACCTATAATGTATTAATGTTTCTTTTATTTCAATTTCCTAAAAACACTCTACTGCAAGCATCCATGCAAGCATGCATTCAAGCAAGCATGCAAGCATCCATTCAAGCAAGCATGCATTAAAGCAAGCATGCAAGCATGCATTTAAGCAAGCATGCAAGTATGCATGCAAGCATGAAGCATACAATCATTATAGCATGCAAGCATGAAACATGCATGCATGCTTGCTTGCATACATGCAATTGGATTTGCTCTTCTCCGGCGCTGCGGGAAGTGCAGTCCCTCCGCGCCTCCGGCTTTTAAAATTACACTCTAGTGTAGGGCATATATCGACACTGTTAAGGGAATCAAAGTTTATACGGTACTTTCTGTTGACATAAAACTAATTAATTTGGCAAGTAATGTCTTCTTACTACAAATACAGGAAAAATTCTAAAAACTATGTATTTGTTTTAATATGTACCTAGAAAGTATGGAACTCTCGGTGGGCGAATCCGACTAGCACTTGTCCTGTTTTTAAATTGGCTTGAGTCTAGGTGTTCTGGGAGACGCCTCTGGCAAAATATGCTGTCTGGAGACCATACGCTTTGGCGTGTTGTCTAGCGCATATCTTATCTATATCAAAACAAAGTCGGGTTAGTTACACCATAAAGGTCAAGAATGGATGGGCCGATTTTTATGATTTATGATTTTTTGGATTTGTTTACGTCCCGAAAAGCAAAATAACTATTAAAGCATCAAAAATTCACAATAAAAAACGAGGCGGTACGAAGTTCGTCGGGACAGCCAGTATATAATATATATACAGGGTTATTTGTAAAACATCAACAACCTAGGGGGCTGATTCTGGTGCTCAAACACAACATCTTTTTCTATGGGACCAACAATTAAAAAATATATTAACTGCTCCATACCAATATCAGCTGGTGGCGGCTTAGTATAGAAGTGTTTGTTTTTCAATTTCAATGTGGTCCCATGGAAAAAGTTCTTGTATTTAAGCACCAGAATTAGTTCCTAGGGTTGTTGATGTTTTACAAATAACCCTGTATTTTTAAACGACATGCTAAACAAGGCTGCGAAAAGAGTCTAGTGTTGATGTAAACTAAACCAACACGATTTTTCTAGCAGATTATAATATTTTTATAGGATTGCTATGCAATTATGCACGCATCCCGTTGACGATTGATCTATGATATATGACATTCTTAGGAAAATTTCCTTATTATAACATAGTTGAAATACTTTTGAACTGAATAAGACAAAATAACATTGTTTTAATTTTAAGTCTAAAATTAGCATTTGTTAACAAATCATTTTTATGCACAAATAAAGAATAAACATTAATTGTTTAACCGTAATTACGGTTTTCGGTCCATAAAATTGATTAACCTGTCATATGCATCCATTATTAGCGCTTAATTTACTCAAATGCAAGACTGAAGAAGGTTAACGTGAGCAGCATTTACTTCTCAGATTCTAATTACATAAGTGGACGCGGTAGTAATAGGCCAAGTTCGTTAGATCTTTTCTGCCTTGAAATTGGAAGCTAGCATATTGTAATTGATCTTGTTTTAACATTTAATAAATCATCATAAATAAAACGGATTTACGACGTTTATCACAAAAGTTTAAACATATTTCTGGTTTCTGGTTCTGCTCATGAAATTGCTCATATTTGCCAAAGAAACATGGAATATAATATAAAAGTCTCTCGTGGTATGGAATAAATCGATTATTTTAATTTATGGGAAAATGTAGATTGCCTTTTCAAATTGAAAATGGTGTTATTTTCATGTAAATATATTTTTAAAAAAATGTTATAGTTTTTGATAGTCTATGATTTGAAACACTCGTAAGTACTCGCAAATGGGTGTGTAATGTTCCGCATAAATATTATTAATATAACGCTGTTATAATATAATTTCATTTAACCCGGCGAGCATGACCCAGGGTATCTCATACCCTGTTACATTTTTAAAGTCGTGTAATTTTTAAGTTTTTCGTGCGGCATCACCAGCGCGCTCAGTAGCTGGAAGGAGGGACGCGCAGGGCGGTATAGTGGTGTGATCGCAGTGTGGCGTGACACGCCGGCCGGGATAATCGTGCGCAAACGCGTTGAGGGTATGTCAGACCCTGCCTCATTTTTGACGTATTATTTTTTCGTAAATATTTAAATATACATTTTTTTTTTAACTGATATTGTTTTTTCAGTTCTATGGTGTGATCTGTGTTTGAGGTGGTGGAGAGACTTATTCAACCAGTTTCACAATCTCATCGCAACATAACTTTTGATAACTGGTTCACGGGATATGAGCTAATGCTGCATCTCCTAAATGAGCATCGCCTTACGTCGGTTGGAACTGTAAGGAAGAACAAGCGACAGATTCCTGAAACTTTTATTCGAACTAACAGAGAACCAAATAGTTCACTCTTTGGGTTTCAAAAGGATATAACACTTGTTTCTTATGCGCCAAAGAAGAACAAGGTGGTTGTTCTTATGTCAACTATGCATCATGATAATGCAATAGATGAATCTACAGGCGAGAAACAAAAACCCGAAATGATAACATTTTATAACTCGACCAAAGCTGGCGTTGACGTGGTTGATGAATTGAGTGCCAGTTACAATGTTAGTCGCAATAGTAAAAGGTGGCCTATGACTTTATTCTATGGTGTATTGAACATGGCAGCTATCAATGCTTGCATTATATATCGAGAAAACAATAATGTTTCCATCAAGAGAACAGAATTGATTCGTAACTTGGGCTTATCAATGATTTCCGAACACCTACATGAAAAAAAATCAGAAAAGCATATTCCAAGTTACATCCGCCAGCGAATTGAAAAACAGCTTGGTGAGTCCTCATCTAGACCTGCAAATGCACCCGGACAATATGTCAGATGTCAGGTTTGTCCTTACAAGAAGGACAGAAAAACCAAATACTCCTGCAAAGCTTGTAACAAGCCCTTATGTCTGGAGCATGCAAAATTCATGTGCGAAAATTGTGCTGATTTTGACACTAGTGATTAGTATATCTTTTAGCAAAAAAAAAATAACTCATATTATTTTTAAGAAGAAGATATCATTATTTTTTAGTTTTAAGTTGATTACATTCCAAAGAATAAAGATTTTTAGTTAAATTCATATAATTTGTAACTTCATAAAGATTTGTTGCTGTGATTTCATCATTATGTGAAACTAGAATAAATAATAATTAATGTATTACTTTGAACTTGTTTTATTTCATTTTACACTACAAAAATATAATTTTACACAATATAATCAACAAACTATAGAAAATAATAATAAATACTAAATTATGCTACATTATCTTAAGGGTATGTCATACCCTGCCTCATGCTTGATGTGACTTTATTACACCTCATGCTCGCCGGGTTAATATAATCTTTCTTTATATAACAACTCACTTCATAGAATTATCGTTTCATATAATTTATCATTTTATAATTTCATTTAAAATACGAATCATTAGCTCGAACACTCATTTTAAATAACAACTAAGAGTTATAAAGCTTATTTAATATAATATTTGTTTTTCTAATTATCATTTTACTTAACGCCTGACTGTTTGTAATTAGCTAAAACGTAAAACAGGTTACATATTTATGTTTCTTTTATTTTAATTTCCTAATAACACTCTACTGCAAGCATCCATGCAAGCATGAAAGCATCCATGCAAGCATGCATTCAAGCATGCATTAAAGCAAGCATGCAAGCATGCATGCAAGCATGAAGCATACAATCATTACAGCATGCAAGCATGAAATATGTTACAGCGGGCGAGGACTGCTTTCACTCCGTGCCTCTTACTTTTAAATTACACTCTAGTGTAGGGCAGACTAGTGCCACGGCGAAAGATACGGCGAGACGGTTTTAGTGTTAATTATTATAATAAATGATAATTAATCCTCGTAAAAACTGCATTAAGTGATAATAAATGAAATGATTGTTATATCGTAAGAGCTTTATAGACAAAAACAAAAAATGAAAATAATATGAAGTAAAGTTATAGCAAGGGTATTTAGTCTAAGTAAAAATTACATTAAATGAGCGTTATAACTTTTAAAATTTGTTTATTTGTTTTTTATTCAAATGAAGCGAACCCCTCGTAAATATTAGACACTCAATAAAATTTGCACAAAAATCTTCGAGACAAAAGGTTACATTGAGGATAATATAACACAAACTTGGCTGATTTTTTACCTACACATTTTATGGGATTAGTCTTTGTCTCGCCAGTCACGACTGTTTAGTGCTTGACATAAAGTAGTTCATCTCAGACAGAGATTGCTTCTCGAATAGCTAACTAATAGTTCTCCATCCATTTTAGTCTGTGTTTGTTTAGTTACTGGACTTTGTGTGACATGAATGTCCTTATACAGGGTTGTAGAAACAAAAGCTAGGGCTGTTGTTGAATGTTATACATTCAGCGGCATCCTTCAACTTTTACCGGGTCGTCTGTCCACCTTGTGGGACGTCCTACGCTGCGCTTGCCGGTACATGGCCTTCAAAACTTTTCTGCCACTTTGCCGTATTGGCACTTTCGGCCTTTATATATGTATAGACAACGGCAGGTCAACCTACACAAAATGTTAAAGGTCATTGATTTGATTTTCAACTTTATGCCTTACACTTAGAGATCAATGTCAATTGAGAAAATTTGACGTTTTGTGGTAGGTTGACGTGCTGTTATCTGTACCTATACTCTAGATTATATTTATCTGTCAGAAACGGAATGTATAATTACTGAACTATTCCATTCATCAATGCTGCGGCACAGAATATATAATAGTACAAGTGCTGCGGGTCAAAAATAAGTTTAGTAATATCAAGTCATTAAGTCAAAAGTAAGTTATGGTGGTTAATTAGGAAATTTAATAACATTTTGACATTAAGTCCTGTCATTTCAACTTTTTTTGTTTTCTGTGTAAAATAAGATTAAGTCACCTTTTCAAATAAACCACTCGTTTGGTAAAAACACGCCCACGAAATGTCGAATTTCCTCAACATTTGGCTTGTTCATAGCCTATATAAGTCATAAGTTTTGTTATGGCATGGAGTTGGATCCCAAAGGTCAAAAGGTTCGAGTCCCGCTCGAGGCAAATCGATGAAATTCGTTACTCATTTAACGTTACTAAGTTTTGGCAGTCGTGATGGAATGTATGCTCAAGGTGAATTTAGAAGATAGGTTTAGTTTTAAAAATGGATCAAATGTCATTATTGCATTGTTGGCATTTAAGGCACTATTATTTGTACAGTAAACAACTTATCAACCTTGACGATCATCTGGTCTAGTGATTTGCGCTCCAGATTACAAAGCTAGATCGTTGTGGGTTCGAATCCTGCAAGAGAAGAATGCTTGTGCTGGTAAGCACTAGCAAAACTCAGAAAAACTTAAAAAAAACAACTGTTTTGAAAGTAAAGTGGTAAACATTATTAGGGGGATAAAAATACAACAACAAAGCCGATTTTTTTTTTACCCTACTAAATAAAATCTTGGCGCTAGCCAGCATGTCTTGAAGCAGTTAGTGCTTTTTTATTATCATTTTTTATTTGAGATGGAGACGCAAAGGACGATCTAGGAAGAGATGGATGGATTGTATGAGGAGCGATGTGATTGAGAAGGGAGTGAGCGACTCGATGACGAGTGACCGGATTGCATGGAAGAGAAAGACATACTGCGCCGACCCCAGACGACCTGGGAACAGGGCAGGTGAATGATAATGATGATTTAAGGGTCCATTCAAATAAGAAGATTCTGAGCAGGCTAGTCGTGTATCAACTACCAACAATTAGTGTGCTGTGCTGCTAACATCATACTTGAAAGGGCCATCAATTTGTCTCTCGCATGACTAACTGTCGTAGCTAAGTAAAAAACAAGTTATCGCAGAGTGACGTAACTGTTTTATATATTCATATAATATATAAATGGACAAATACTGTATGTACACCAGGGGCGTGCATTGAATTTTGGGCTGGGTAGGTACTAGGCAGTAACATCATCACAAAAAATCTTGCTATCAAAATCAATTATTTGAAATAAGACTTACCAATTTTAGCGTTTCGAGGCGAGAATATATAATTTAAGGCAGTGAAGATTTGTATGGAGCACCACAAATATCACAAAAAATGCATGAATTATCATAACATGTCATTTTATTGATATTCATAGTGCATAAAAGTTATAATCATTCCCTAGCTATCACTTTTTCGCGCACCTATAACCTGGTGGTAACCTGGTGTCCCGAGATAGGTCTCGCGAAGCCGGATCGAATGGCGATGAAAGAACACCGGGTGTCAGAACAATTTTTTTCAGGAGCACTGAAAAACTGAAATTGTGTTAAATTTTGAAGTCTAAAAACACTGATGCTCTTCTCTCAATACAATAAACTTGTATGTAAAACGCGCCTAGCATTTTCTACAGCTCCAGATATCAAGTTCTGAACAGAATAGTTAAATTTGACCGTTGCTAGTTACGACACTTAGGGCCAGTTTCACCACCTGCTGATAAGTTTCAGATAACCTATCTGGCACTTTTTTGACAGCTAATTGTATGGGCTATCTGTCAAAACAAGTGTCAGATAGGTTATCCGAACTTATCAGCAAGCGGTGAAACTGGCCCTTAGTCATTGCGAGGGACATTGATATATTTTTCCGACAAATTTGTAATTTCATAAAATTTCCATGTGTGGTATTTTAAACGAACTATGTCCTGACGTTTTTCTTAAAATATACTATTTGAGTCTTTAAAAAAAAAACATTTTTTGGGTGCTCTGTTATATATTTTTTTTAAAAACCCACAATTTCAGAAAAGTAATTTGCTGAAGTATACTACTTACATTTATAAATTTTAAGCAAGAAATAATTAAATACCCGAAACAATGAATCAAACAAACATAGGTTCCATAAAGCTCTCACGTCAGTTGCAAATTGAAACCTATTACTTCACAGTGTAATAAGTTCATATTCAGAATCAATTATTGTCATTACGTTTGGGCAATGGCTACTTACAAATAGCCACTTAGGCGGTGAATAAAACTATTTCTTAACGCATCATTCTCACGTTACGATTTGAGATACGGGTCGGTTTTGCATCAAGCAGAGCAATAACGTTTTTTTTACGAAAACTATATAGGATCATGTTTGTCTGCAAATACAAATACATTATTATTAATAATATCTAAATTGATGTTAAAACATTTTCATTAGACCGTTTTTTTATATACCGAATGTAAAAAGAATTAATAAAAAAATATGTTCGTGTTGTGACTTTGTTTTATGTTTTTTTACTTACATAAATTTCTAAGAATAACATTTTTACGCATACAATACTTCAATACGCGAAAAAAATTGCATTAAAAACTTATCCATTGTTTTTTCTTACTATGAACCTGGAAAACTGGAATATCTTTGCAATGCTTGTATTTAAGCAAATGGTATTAAAATTGTGAATATGCCTCTAGACGAGAGGCCAACTATGCTATGATCTCTTACTATACTATACCAATTACTTCCTTGTTTTGTTTTTTCTGTATTGAGTTTGACGTAAAAAACAAAAACGCCCCGGTGAGTTAAAATGTAAAGAAATTCTGGAAATAAGTATTCGCACACAATGTTATAAAATAAGTGTCAATTATTTCTATGCTTACGATTAAAGAAGGGTATGTTTTCATTCCTAATATTAACAAAATAATTGTTTTCAACGACTAACGATTATTTAAATTTGATTCTATTAAAATTTTCACATTCTGGTCCAACCTAATGTTTTGTTCAAAGATATGCTCGACACAACAAGCGACCATGTATTTTCAACGATCCACCATAATTATTGACAACAATAACATAATACAAAGCATAAAATATACCTTGTTTCTTAATGTGCCTTACTGCAACTGTGCATCAGTTTTTGACTTCTGTATGAGGTCATTCATTAATGTTACTACTGTGGTTTGTATGTGTGTGTGTGTTTGTGGACACGCGAGGATGATTTTACATTTCTCATTACTAATCACACCCATGGGTAGTAAAAAATTTATCCTCTTCCTTCTAATATTATAAATGCAAAAGTTTGTGAGTACGGATGGATTTTTGTTATTGTTCTACGCAAAAACTACTGAATGGATTTCAATGAAATTTGGCATACTAAAGACCATATCCTGGATTAATACATAGGGTACTTTTTATCCGGGTAATGTCAACGCAGACGAAGTCGCAGGAAAAATCTAGTACGATATAAAACTGTAAAATAAGTTACAGATATTACTAATTACAGCACTAAAGAGCAGTGGGCAGGACACATGGCTTGACGTAGTGATGGTAGGTGGAGCAAGTCTTTGGACGATGGCAGGAGACCTGATGGTATGACCTTGGTTCCGTGGAAGATGGGTCGGCCCCTAGTGTAGGACGCAACCTGTGTTGATACACTGGCTCATCTTCCACAAACCTCGTCAGGGGTTGCCCCTACTGCTGGATCAGCGGAGTTCCTCCTTCTTCTTCTTATAGTTCCTCTCCAAAGGTTGGCTACCAGCTCCCAGAACTTGTCTTTGTCTTTGGCGATGTGGAATAACTGGGCTGCACTTGTTATTCTCCATTCCCGGATATTCCCAGATATTCCCGGATATTCCCGGATATTCCCGGATAATACCGGATATTCCGGAGCCACGACTTCCTTCTGCAACCGACATGTCTCTTCCCGGCGATCTTGACCATCATAATCACCTGCAGTAGGTGGTATCTATCATATCTTAAGACATGGCCGAGATAAGAAGTCTTCCGCTTCTTGACAATGGTCAGGAAGCTCGTCGCAGAACCTCCTCGTTGGTGACCCTTTGCGTTCAACTGACTGGCAACATACGCCTATATAACCACATTTCGAATGCCTCTTTACGTTTCCTGAGGTCTCCTTTACTAGTCAACGCCTCACATCCATATAGAAGTATAGGCGAACTATAGCACTGTATGAGACGAGTACGCAGAGGAGTCCCGTCTTAAATATGCAGATATTATAGTACCTACATATTTGAACCTCTTGGGGTTGAGACGCTCGGGCCGTGGAGACCTAGCGCACATCGGCTGTACAGTCAGTTAGCCAAGCGGCTGATTGACTGTACGGGCGATCGAAGGGCTGGCGCATTTCTAGGCCAACGTATCAGTTTGGGTATACAGCGTAGAAATGCGGCCAGCCTTCTGGGGACTATGTCGCTGTAGTCGGACGACGATCTGGGACCCATTTTTTTGTTTTTTTTTTTGTAAATTTTTACTTGGTAAGGCTTAGTTTTAAGTTTAGTTTTAGTTTTCTTGTTTCAATTATATCATCAGTTATTCATAAATAAATCTTTCTCCGAAACACGTTAGTGATTTCTCAATAAAATTTAGTATGAACTGACAAGTCCTGTCAACTCTCTCACATACAAAAACAGTACAGCCATAGAGAAAAATATTATATAGACTGATTTTTTGTGGAACAAAATAAATTACATTTGCTCCATGCCTACGAACAACTAGATCCAAATAATTAGTTAGGTACTCTGAACCAATTTTTTGCAATGAAACAATTCTATCTTGAAGGTTATTTAAGTAATTTACTAAAAATAATTTGTCAGTTTATCTCATCTTGTCTGTTCATATAAGTATGTAAGTACCATAATAAAAACAGATATCAGAAGGCTTCCTGTAATCTCTATAGTACATAAAAAGACAAGTCCTGACTCATTTATTTATTCACTGACTGACTCATCAACGCCCAGCCCAGACCCTTGAATCTAGAATGATTAAACTTTGCACAGAGGTTCCTTTAATAACATAGACAAGGAATAAGAACGGATTTATGGAAATTTAACCTCTAAGAGGGGAAAAATGACGATTACAGTTTGTATGTAAGTTAGAAAGATTTAAATTCGTATTTAAGCTACTTTTTGTATATAAAAAATAATGTTTTCGAAGTTTTTGGGAAAATGCATCCCTAAGGGGGTGAAATCGAGTGGTAGAATTTGTATGGGAAAATATTTTTTTTGTAATCTATGGACTTGAAATTTGGCAAAAATACTCATTAACAAGAATAAATTAATACCTGTTTCAGTATTTGTCAACTTGCATCCCTTTAGAGTGTCAAATGGGGGATGAAAGTATGTATGTGAATTCTTCATCCTGCCCAAATGACTTAGGATAGAGAGTTAAAATTTAGTCACTAGTTATAATTTGTGACATAAATGCTTACCAAAAAGGGATAGTATTGACATAAATTTGAATACAATCCCAAGAGTAAAATAGAGGGAAGAGGTCTTAAAACAACTTACAATACAGACTTTTTCTCCCAAAAATATCATTTTCTGAGAAATGCGTGTAAGATAACTCTGGCATACCAGTTGTAAAGTTTAACGCGAGATTTCAGGCTGCGTGGGAACCAAAATTCTGTTAATTTCTACTATAAATTGGCTACCTTTTGTTCCGAAGAAGAGGGACGAAGGGAAGAGGGACGAAGAAGAGATAAGGACCGTATTTACTTAGTAAGGGTGATCCACCTTGGACTTCATCATCATTGAAGTCGTCCTAAAACCTTAGTCACAATTAAAGCAAACCTAAATATAAAGGGTTCGGTGTAGGTATATTTTGTTGTTTATTTCGAAAAATCCACTGACATTACTAAAAGATGTGTAACGAATTTCTGTGACAAACCAAATTACCGCGTGCGAAGCCGCGGGGAACAGCTAGTACATTATATAGGTCACAAATATGCAGTCTTTGCTACCAGACGGCTACCGAATGACATAATATCACGCTGATTCAGACCTCCTATTCAATACCTAGTTAGGTCAATTTATATTCTGTATAATCATCATCATCATAATTTCAGCCAAAGGACGTCCACTGCTGAACATAGGCCTCTCCCAACGACTTTCATTGGGGGGGATTGTCAATACTCGCCACGCTTGGAAGGCGGGTTGGCGAGCGCAGTTTTTTTATACGATTTCGCACGCAGACGCTGCTGCCCGTCTCGTGCTACAGGAATTAGTTGCCTCTTACGACACGCCTCCTGTTGGCGGTGGAGAAGTGTATTCTTTACTGCCGCCCCTACACGGCACCTGTCCTGTATCCTGTTTAATAAATAAGGAAATATGAGTCAGACACCAAAGTATTTGTAATAGAATACAATAGAATTATTTAATGTTACAAAAACAACACACATAACATAAAAATGACGCTTTTGTGCTAAAAGGTCAGACAAAGCCAAATAGTCTTAAAGTTAGGAGATAATATTTTTGTCTTACGAGCTACCAGACATCGATGATTTGATGATTTGCTAGAGGCGTCTACCCAGCATACTAAAACGCAAGTCAAAATGGAACAGGTTAGTATTAAATCGACTCAACCAAGAATCGAACCCGGGACCATTGCCCTCAGACGCCACCATCATTGTGATGCTACTAGTTATCTCAGTATTCTACTATCTGTACTTGTAAAATAGACACAACTCTGTGGTCCATCTTAATGACCCAAACATCCAACCTCACTTAATATAAATCAAATTAAGCGTTTAATTTAGTTTATAGCGCAATTTGGATCAAGCAGTATAATATTTCTAGTTGCTTAATTGGAATAAATGTAAAACATCACAAGTCACAACCTTGCTAAAGGTCGGTAGAATTTGGGCTTTACGAAGGCGGAAACGGGGTTGATGTGTAGTTCGTATAGCCATTGTTCCTTCGCATGCCACTTACCTGATAGACCGGAAAATCCCTTCTTCTATTCAGTTTAAAGAGCTATGTATTGCTCTGATGCTAAGCTAAAGTAGGTAGTACTTCAGAAACTAAGATACTACCACAACACCCAGACCTAAACCAACATAGAAAAGTTCGAGTTATACATTGCTTGACTTGACTGAGAATTGAACCCGGGACCTCTGGGAATGGTGATGCCAAGTTTGGTGCGCTCGCGTCTCGGTTACGAACGTCGTTAAAAGTCAACTGCTGGACATAGGCCCTTCTCTAGACGCCTAAGCAAATAGTTATAAATAAGTTCGCATGCGTTGCATCCAGTTGCTTCCTGCAATCTTAACTAAGTAGTCAGAAGTGGTGGTGGGGTGGTTGGCATGCCCACGCTGCGACTTCCAGTTTATGGTCGCCGCTCAAAAACCTTTCTTCCCCAATCATTAAAATATTAGTATTAGTATTATTAGTAGTATTAGTATTAGTAGTATTAGTATTAGTATTATTACGTAGGGCGTAGGGTTGTGGGTGGACAGACGACCTTGTAGAGGTTGCAGGAAGTCGCTGGATGCTGGCTGCTTCCAACCGGCCAAACTGGAAGACATTCGGGGAGGCGTATGCTGCGGATATGCTAGCGCACCTTGTCCCTGTCAGCCGACCCACATGATTATCATGTACGAACTGGCGAGCTATAATTATGAATATAAAATAAAATGATATTACACTTGAAAAAAATCAATCGCCTCAGGTGTGTATTATGCAAAAACCGAAAAGAGACAACACTGGCTTTATTTAACAGAACACTTCATCAGGAAAATGTCTTCTAAAGTGCAGTCGCCCGGATAACAAAGAGACGTGGGTTCGATTCCCATCTGAGGCAGTATTTTTATTTAAAGTTTTAATATTATCTGATATAAATAGCTTGTTAATGCAAAAACAACATTTAAGATTCATCATATCATTATAATTTTATATGAATGTCCCTATGTTTCAAAGATTCTCTTAGCATTCAGACCGGAGCTAATTAGAAATAATTCTTTTTTAAATAATCCAATGCCGATGCGTCCAATGATACTAATTCTCACTTCTCATTACTTCACTTCACACATATTATAATCACGTCATGTCTTCTCGCGCCACTATATATTACATTACATTGTCCTGGTTAATTCCTAGTTTATGATCAAGGCTGCATGGCAATGGGTGAATTGACAGGCGCAAATCGAAGTAAACCGACCAAGAGGAAGGTGGAATGATGAACTAGGGGTTCCATCGCCCTAAACCGGTTTATAGTTTTTAAAATTCAGTATTTGCACTCCAACCAGCCAGGATTCGGCGTGTCGTAACGTTTTTATTGAAGCCCAGTAAGCCGAAATCAGAGCATAGCGTGTCATTCCTGTTCTGTGGTTAAAATGGTCTGAAAAATTATTGGCTTATTTTCATAGGCTTTCATGAAAAACGATTGAATTGAATTTATGAATCGGTTTTATACAGGGTTACATTGCAAAGGGGTGCCGTATTTAAAAAATAAGATCTAGGGAACAATATAAAGAAGCGTCTTAATCGTTATTCGTTTAAAATTCGTATGTACCGAAAAAAAAAACTTTAAAATATCTGAAAATAAAGTCAATAGAGAGACTACGAAAGAAGCGCGGTCATTCATGAGAGGCGGCGAGCCTACAAAGACTTTACGCAGTGCACATACGGTGCAATTTTTTCATGTATGAGATAAATTATCCACGCGTACGATTTTTATCAGCGGATAGGAATAAATAAATGATTAAGTTACTGATTCTGAGCCACTCCTAAAGATTTGGCACCCCTTTGCAATGTAACCCTGTATAGGTCAAAGTTCTACTGGAATCAAAGCTAAGTCTATGTCTCTAGGTCTGAATCTACTAGGATCTATTTAAGGTTGAAAGAGTAGGTACACAGATTCAGAAAATGGCAAAGGAACATACGTGCTGGGATTCAAACACACGACTCATAGATCTAAGACGGGGCACCGCCCATTGAGCTATCACTTCTGTTACAAATCCTATACAGGGTTACATTTCACGGTAGTACCAATTTTTCAGGGCACACTCAGAATCAGAAAAAATCAGAAAAACGAAATACGATGTTTCGGACGAAACGAAAGACAAACGATACGCAAACGATAGGCTTACTAACTACGTAACACTTTTGGATGTCGATGTTTTAATCGGATGCGACATAATTTCGGAACGAATTCGTGAAGGAATGAATAAAATGTTATTTATCGTTTTATTTCAAAAAGTCCGAAGCGTTCGTAGTAAGCAATCCGAAAAACGATTATCGTATTGACGGATTTCGTATTTTCGTAGTAGACCTGCAGTAACTAAATCGATCTACGTAAAAAACAATCATTTTTTTTTTCCATTTTAAATTCTTGCATTCTGCATTTGAAAAATAGAATACATAGAAATGTTACGATTACTCAATTAAATTGCACCGTATGTGCACTGCATGAGGTTCTTGTTGGAGCGGCGTCGGCGTACGCCTGTGATCTCTGATGAATGACGGCGCATCTCGCGTTTTCTTTTTTTTTTCGGAAATTTTTAAGTATATTTTACTCCAGAAATACGACTGAAATTGATTACGATTTGTATTTTTGCATTGTTCTGTAGACCATATTTTTAAAATTTGGCACTACCTTGAAATGTAACGCTGTATAGGTACGTAAATAATAATATTAATACATAACATTATCACAATGAATTTACATTCGCTTCGTTACCTTTATTGTAAATCCGCATTCTAATCAAACAAGATATGGATCTCACTAAGCCCAACTATGAGAAGAGCGCGATGAGTTGACCCAATGTACAGTCAGATCCTCAACCACTTAATCTCAAATTTTCTCAATTGCAACTTAACTCTACGAGTTAATTTTTAACTTGGCAATAGGTCTTGTAATGACATTTGTAGGGTTAATTGAGCTAGAAAAAAGCGCCCCATTTAATCGTCAGACGTTTAACGTAAGTGAAAGAAAGAAACAACGATTTGACATAAATCTTCAAATAGCTCTTATTTGACGATTAAAATATAATGCCATTAATTGCCAAATACTATTCAGTATTTATGATAGGTAAATAGACGATAACATGCTTGATCTAGGCGTATTATACTTAAATCTTATATCGACGATGGTGAATTTGGGCCTGAAGTGTATTACAAAATTATAATGACAACAAATACTTTACTTGAATTATGAATGACACTTAAAGTAAACATTAAAAGTGTCATTCAAATATTTGAGTACAATATTTTTGAAACAGTTTATAGGCCTAAGCAATTGTTTTGGTCGATAAAAGAGTTACGATATTTTGATAAAGGTATTTTTCATGAAGTTAATTTTTTTTGTCAGAAATCACATCTAAATGAAAAAAAAAAAATTTGTTAATTTAAAATTTAGAAGACACAAAATTAATGCAAAATTGTCTTAAGAAAAATCGATATATTCCTTCGCATGCCAATTACCCAAAATAAACCGGAAAATCACAAAAAAAAATGCGGCATGCAAGCGGTACCTTTATAAGAGCTTTCTGAAAATGAGCGTAGAAATTAAAATATTTTAGTTTAAAATCAGTTTTTTATGAAACCCTATAAGTTTAACTTTTTAAATACTAATTTTGAGATAATCAAACCATTCTATCTCATTTTGTCACTCCATCGCTTATTTTTGGACTCAAACCACGAAATCCGCGTTCAAATTAAGAACACATTAAAAACCATTCAATTAAAACCCAAGTGCCCAATCTAAAGGTCAGATTGTCACAGTAAAAATAAACTAGGATATACAAGAATAGGAAGACCTAACCTGTCGATGCAATACGACCGTGATACAATTCAAGACGCCTCTAGGCCCGCCAAAGGTATATAACGGCGCATCGCTCTGTACCCATCACAGTCTTCCAACCGCTTCCAACGATACACTTAGTACATTAACATTAGTTCATAAAAATGAAATTGGTGAGTGTTACTAGACCGTAGGGTGTGGGCTAGAGGACTCCGCGTATAAATCTAAACTTTTAAATTCGCTGTCGATTTTGAAGTGAACATTTTAGGGTTAAATAGGGTGTGTTCTAGTTAGTAGTCCTACGGGATAAAATGTTGAGTTTGCATACTTTCAATAATATAGATTATATATTTAAATCAAAATTACCTATATTTAAGAGTTGCCCTATAGTTTCATAAAATTATTTTATTTTATGTTAAAACGCCAACGCTGCAAAACGTGTGATTCAAAAGTCTTTTTGTTTTATTATTTTATAGTTCAAGTCCTAAAAGTTTTAAATAAATTAGTAGAGCATCCCTTCAAGGAAAGGAGAAATTGAAAAATTTAAAGCGTTCTTTTCTCGTTGTTTTAGTTTTCTTCAGGTTAACTTTCTTGTATGAACTAGTTTGTTCTAATTAGCTTTTATTTAAAATCAGTGGTTAAACCTCAAAAAAGAATAAAATAATCAAATATTGTACATTCTACATGATCTATAAATTATCGATTGCAAATAAAGGCTCATAAAAACATCTATTTGCAGTGATTTATTTCAGTCTGTTAAAACAAAGCATGGAGTAAGCTTCATAAAACCAATAAAATTTTACATTTTAGTAAACTAACAAATTTTGTTTAAAAATGGCTTTTTAAAATCAAGTGTATTAGTTTTTGGAATAAATTTCCATCTTTCATAAGTGTAAACGCCAATAAAGTTGCAATACGCACTTACTAATAGTAAGATCGTAGGCGCACGTGGTTTCTACAAACAGTAAAAAAAAACAATAATTTTAAATTTGATTAATTCTAGTTCGTAGTTGCCGCTATCCTCGGAGTCTGCTTAGCAGACCGTCTGGACAACAAATACCTCCCACCTAGAGGAAACCAGGGAGCCGGTTTCGGAGCTGGCTTCGGCGGTGGCTCTGGAGGCTTTGCTGGCCCCACTGCTGGTGGTTTTGGTGGCGGCGCTGGGGGTTTCGGCCAACGAGGCGGTGGTTTCGGCCAGGGTGGAGCCGGTTTCGGCCAAGGTGGTGCTGGCTTCGGCGGCGCCCAGAACACTGGCAATGCTTACGGCGCCCCAGCTCAGCAGTTTGGAGGAGCTCGCGGTGGAGCTTCAGCTGATGCTAATGCCCAAATCCTCAAATTGAACAGTGACGTCACTGCCGAAGGATTCTCTTACGACTTCGAGACATCTAACGGAATCCGCGCTGACGCATCTGGTGTTGCTACCAATGGAGTTCAGTCCCAAGGCAGCTTCGCTTACAAGGGTGATGACGGCCAAGACTACAGCATCACATACACCGCTGACGAAAACGGTTACCAGCCCCAGGGTGCTCATTTGCCCACCCCCCCTCCGATCCCAGAAGCTATCTTGAAATCCCTGGAGCAGAACGCCCGTGATGAGGCTGCTGGAATCGTTGACGATGGTAAGTGACCTTTGAATTTAATATAGAAGGGAATTACCTGGATAAGTGATGTAAAATATCATTACTTCACTACTACAAATATCTAGTCCTCTCAATATGCAAAATGAATTGATGGCAAAAAACTTGCAACATCGTACCTAACTTCATTAAACTTTGCAACCACATAAACTGGTAATAACTCTCATCTAGTAGCGTGCATGATTGGTCTATAAAAACTCATAAATAACGCAAAATCACAGTCTAATAAATTATTACAAAACAGTAGTGTTTGCTAATGCAGGCAATCTTCATCAACGTCATTTCTAGTAATAACATTTGGTGGTTGGACAAAAAAATTGCAAATGTGGTTATGTCGTGGGTATCCTGAAGCCAGTATTGCCCGCAGCCTAACCTTGCTATTGAAGGTAATCAAAATTTATAGGTAGCCACAAAACTTGAAAAATACTGAAAAATAGAAGTAACTTTTAGTCTTCAACTTAACCCTACTCATCATAAAAAACATAATAGAAATATTAACACGTGGTCTCATGCGACCGTTCGCCATGCAATAAGTATGAAGGTATTTACGTTAATCCCTATTAAATTAGGATTGATTCCGGAGAATTGGATGGCTAGTTATATGTATCTAAAACAAATTACAAACAATAACAATTAAAAATGAGTTTTTTTTAGAGATGGAATGGAAATTAAGAGAGAGAGAGAGAAATGGAAACTAGTAGAAACTAATAACTGCTTTCCGTTTACTTAAAAAGAATCAAATTTTATTCTACGTATAATTTTTTACGTGCTAATATTTTTCATCATTCTCTCTAGTGTTGTTCCTTATGGTCACCATATCGACAATAGTTCTCAGTTCTTGATGAGTTGCAAAATGATGTGAGACCGTTGCGTCAGGTGTCGTGACCGCCCAGTCTGGAAGGCCTATTATAAGGGCCACTCAAGAGAAGCAAATAGTGGCTATAAAATTCAATTAGTAGATCATTTTACAAATTGTTTTGGCACTTGAATTGTAATCGTGGGATACGTTTACCTTTGTCACGACTTCACAACAAAAAATCAAGACAAATTAGAGCCGTTGAGTGCTTGTAAACTGATTACATTTGTAGTTTAACGATTTATAAGTCATTTTGATTTGGTGTTTCCATTTTTTAAATGTTAAACTACTTAATTCTACTTACTTAGTAATTACTTCTTGTAGAGTAATGTTTCCAAGTGTTAATCAAATTGCCAAAATCCAAAACCAAGAAAAAGTTTTGAAAGTAGCTAAATGTTACTTAATCTTTTCATGTTGCTCCACAATAAAGTCTACTAAGTAAAATGTAGATGCCCCATTATAATACAGAATGATACCTTTAGGCATTAAATCCGCTAATTATACATTTGTTTCGTGCAATAAAGAATAAATAAAAATAAATGATCAGGAAGACCGTGACAAAATTATTTTCTTCTTCCATTAAATAATAAAAAATATTTTTTGGATTAAATTTTAATGTGTGATTTTATTTACGTTTTTATTTTGTTATCAGTCATTTATTAAAAGGCTCTTCTTTACGGGACATGTAACAATTAATATGGAATATCAGTAAGTTATTGTTGTTGTAAAACAAAAGACTTCATATTATATTTTACATAATGTTCTGCTCGCAAACCTGACAGAACTTACCTGACCTACTTTTGTTTAGGAATTTTACTACAATCTGATTATTATTTAGCCGTAGTTATTTTTTAATCATTTTTTGTTATCGTAGTCACCCTACAAGCAGATTACATCTAGACAGCCTAATCTCGGCCCGTGTAGGGCCAGGTCACGCATAGATTCCTAGACATCGCATATTATGTGTGAACTAACTAAGGAATTCGCACCAAACTTCTCACTATTCCGTGAGAACGTTTTTTAAATGATTTTCTTCTCTTAAGGTAAGGGTGGAACTATAGTATACAAATTTCCCTTTTATCGTCAGTAAAAAACTAAATGAAGCAAAAAAATCGACTGACAAACAAAGATTAATGAAAATTAGTGCGCCCTTAATTTTTTTCTGGTGGTATAAGATACAAAAAAGAATGATCATAAAACTATCGAAAAGCATAATCCATGAGATATAAAAACGCTGATTAGGAATCCCGAACCTAAATTCAAAATGATTAAGCAAAGGCTGCGTAACAAACAATAACAAAAGAACGAAACCGAAAGCTTTTTCACCAACATCTCTATTCTCCAAAGCCTAGGGTTACAAATAGCTGAATTAATACTTTGAATTGTATTTTAGAAGCCGTGAGCGGTACAACAGAGGCGTATTGTACAAATTAGATAATATTGAGTGATTAGACTTGACATATTCAAAGGCCACGATATTTACACTCGTTTAAAATTGAGATCATAATTTCCGTAGTAAATTCAATTGCTTTTACGTGAAGAGATCTATCATTAGAATAAGACTCTTAGATATATTTCACTGATACTTTTTATAACCTATATGCTTCATGTAAAAAGCATGCTTGAAAACATATGTGACATCTCAGTAGAGAAAGCAATGGACACCACCATAAATCCTTAAAAACTAATAAAACTACATATTTCTTTAGCAAAAAGGGCTAATAGTTTTAAAACGTTCCTAAACATGTTAAATACATAAATTACCTTGTTAGTTATAAAATCATAATTATTGTTAATATGCTCTAACTACAACCTTTTCAATGAATGGTAGGAATCTAAATTAAAAATCAATTGACCCTATTTAATGTCACTAATTAGCTTCGAGGTATAGAAAAAACTTATAGTACTTAATAGAAGATGTTTTACTGAAACAAAATTAACAATAATTGCACTATTATGCTTTGCAAATACAAGCTAATCATACTAATTTTACGGCATGATGCAGGTAAAGCTATCCTTTATGGAGTTTAATTTATCATCCTACCGCTTATGGCAACCTATCACAATTTGCTCGAAACATAAATGATCAATGTCCATGATTTTATTACTGGGCTATGCAAAAGCTATTAACTTATATGCCTTCTATGTTGCCGAAATATCACTCAATGGGTACCGTCCCCATCTTTTATTTTCTCAGTTGACATTTGCAGACAATTTAGCAAGCAAAAATTGAACCTTACGATAAGTAGTGAGAACTGGGTCGGGCAATATGTTTTCAAGACAGTGGCAAAATTTTTTTACTGAACAAAACCTAATGTCTATAACCTAATCCCTCGCCGTAAAGGCAAAATGCTTTATAAGTTTTTGAAATATTTCCTTTGACTAATAACAGGCTCCCAAGATTAGAAGATGAACTATAACTTGAAGTTCAAGTAAATCTGATCATACGTCGGAAATATAAAATAGTTATTTCACTGTTTTTTATAAAGTATTGTAATGACTTAAAATAAAAATTATTAGTTCAGATTTAAGACAAATAGAACTAAACAGTATTATATTTAACAATGGTTTTGCCTCTTAGACATGTAATAGGTTAATCAATTAGAGACTTGACAAATCCTTTCATCAGTAGACTTTTTTTTTACAAAATTATTTCTAACCATCTTTTTGACCTCTTTAAATGATACAAAACCAGTTCTATCATTAACTTAGTACTTGTCCTATGAGATAGATGTCTCCGTCTTGCTTTTTTCCCTAATCTTCTGTCTCAAAGCAATTATAGTAATCGTCAAAACTTCAGATTGGAGAGGTCTTCAAGCTTTGCATGTCAGAATTAGTCGAGTCCACTAATTTGTAGTCGTTTCTCGCTACCTGTTAAGGTCTTGCGATTCTCACGCGGTTTAGAGGGGCCCTTTGTGACTGATGTCAACTATCCGTAACGGAGTATTTGTACTTAATGATGGAGATTTTGATGATAGTCGGTTTTAGTGTTAAATGGTTAGATGTCTCTTGGTCTATTGACTAACGGGTTTAAAACACAAAACAAAATATCTTGTTATCAATCAATTTTAAGTGGCTAATCTGTAAATATAAAAATGAATCTCTATTTCCCTTGGTCATCGCATCACGCGTGAACGAATGGAACAATTTCACTAATTCTTTTTTTGTTGTGTTAATTATTGTCAGGAGAAGGTTTTTATGAAAGAAAAAATTAGGAAAGTTACGCAGAAAATCATAATAAACTAAAGACAACACGAACGAAGTCGGGGGCAACAGCTAGTCTGTCAATACACAACTGTAAACAAAACAATAAACTGTCTTAGTTTGATAGAAAAATATAAAGCTGTAGTTACATGGTGTTCTTTAAATTTATAAAGCATACTTACCCGGGAGGTTAATAACGCTCTATTATCACTCCTAAATTGTAAATTGAACATAAAAAAATATTTATTTGAATTTCAACTTCTAGTTGCTTCATGTCGGTAAACTATCAGAATTAATTTAAATTATATAAGCCATAAACATTAAAGAAAGGGTAACCACTAGTGTAATCTGTATGATTGACAGTGATAGCTATAATTACATTGCAGAACAAATTAAATATGCATAGACTGACTTACAGTTCCTATGATAACTTTAATAATTATTATAATTTTTAAGGTTTAGTTATTATAAATGCAATACTTACATAAACAAGTTCAAAGGCGTAGGTTCAAATCGAGTTCGCACTATCGCAATAAACAACCTAATTTGATTTTAATGTTACATGCACATCTGCTATTACTTGACCTTTCGATAAAGTCTTGGAGCGGTCTCTCACTAGGCGGCTTAGGCGAGCAAGCAAAGAAGCGCTGCAGTGCCGAGACCATAGACATTATAAAATTAATAAATAGCAAATAACAATGTCGGTGTACACAAAAATATTAGCATTGCTTTCTATAGACACCGGGTTAGACATTGGTTATACATCACAAAACATCCCACAACTACTCTATCCAAAGAGGCGTGCACCTTCAACATTCAAAGACTCTTGCAACTTTGCGACCAATTGGCAACCGTCTGGTGTAATGGATCGCACACCGGACTACAAAGCCAGACGGTTGCGGGTTAGAATCCCGCAAGGGGCAGATGTTTGTGTGATGAGCACGAACATTTGTACCTCAGTCATAGATGTTTAAAAACGTATTTATGTTTATCCGTTATCTAGTCGCCATAGTACAAGCTTTGCTTAGTTTGGGGCTAGATAATTGGTGTTATTGTTTAAAGAATGTATTATTTTTATTTCTTGAACCAAACTGTACTTATTGTCCATAATGTTAGTTGAGAATTTAAGAACTAGTGTTATATTTGCAAGTACAAATAATTCGGTCCTCAGCAGTACAACTAGTACTAGTACTAGTAGGTACGGCTAAGTCTCCTAAATGATATATAACGTGAAAGCATGCAGCTTAGCTAGAGCGTGGCATAATCATTCGGCCAATTCGGCCAAGCCGCCCAGTGTAACAGCGCTTTTAACATCCACACACGGTTTTGCATAACCGCACTATTAGAGCAATAACGTTTGAAAGTCGTCGGCCAAGTTCAATGTTGTTGTAAATCGCAATCATTTAAACGATTAATATCGTAGAGCAATGTTAAAAGAGTAAAATAAGTACATTTAGATGATTTGAATATTGTTTCTATAGGAAAACGTTTGAACAGCAGAATTATCCCCATAACTTGTCATATGAGAAAATATTTATATAGCAACGACCTGATTGCCGTAGCTGCGTAGTGATTTGCCTTCTGCAAAAGGTCTCGGGTTCGATTCCCTGTGGCAAAAATGCATTGTCTAATACTCTGTTATACTACTTAGGATGTTGTTTGCGACAATCGTATAAAATCCTTATGTTGTTTTATTACTTTTACGTTGTATTAAGAAAACATCTTAATTTGGCCAACTATTAACAATTACAACCTTAATTTGACGACCTCCATAGCCAAGACGCGAGTATACCGGACTTGGTATCGCTATCTCTATGGTCCCGGGTTTGACCGGGTCGGTCAATGTAAAAAAGAAAACTTTTCTTTATTGTCCCAGGTCTGGATGTTGTGGTACTGTCGTTGTTTCTGATTTCTGTAAAACAAGTACTTTGGCTACTTACTATAGAATCAGAGCAATGTGTGTGACGTTGTCCAATATAAAAAGAAAACAAACATAAACTTACCTTACGTTGGAACATCAAAAAACTATACAATTGAACCTATTTCGACACAGTTCAAGAGACGCAACAGCAATCCAGCCCATGCCTAAACGCTAGCATGAAACACTAATGACCGCCATACCTTCCCTGGGTGGCCGGCAATCGCAGATATTAATGACTACAGGGTAATGCCTTCATCTAGGCCAGTGGCTCTCAACCTGTAGGACAAAGGTTCGAAAAGATTGAAAAAAAAAAAGATTTTACCAGACAATAATAAAAAATAAAATAACAGACTTATTGTCAGTGTCGCGAAGTAAGCATCTAAGATCCTTGTGTTATGACGTACCTTACAATTAATTTTGTCAGAGGAAAGGCCAGAATACTCTCTGCTCTCTTGCTAATTAGCTCTTCACTTCAGAAAAGCTCGATTTCCGAATTAACCCGAACCAAGAATTAAACTGGTTTTAATTTACAGGTTTTCAATTTGAGTGAATTCCTCTCAGTTTATTTGAAGATAGAGTCAAATTTCAACATGTAAATATCCAATATAAACCAATATTCTACTTCTTCTCGTGTCGATGGCAAAGCAATGCTCTCAAATTTTATATGACCAGTATTCTGCCACGCGAACGGCACTATCGGTGGCGTGTAATCAGGTCCTTGCCAACCAGTATTGGTTGGCAAGGACCTGATGGGCTTGCCAAGAATTAAATCAACTGAGCCCGTTAATTATTAAGAACCGTCCAGTAACAGTAACAGTAGACAGTAGTCCAGACCATAGTTTGTGAACCACTGACCTAGGTCTAGATGATCGCTCTTGCGCCATACGCGCACGAGTTCACGTTTTGTAATTGAGGCTTTTGAGGCAAAAGCGACCGATAAATTATGAAATTGAGAACATCTGGGATGGGTTATTAATCAGTAAGATGTGCTAGCGCTCTTACATTCTAATTGATTTTTGTTTACAATACGTTTAAATGACACGATTTATTGCACATTTTGCAACGGATTTAATAATTATTTTGAAACATATGCGCGATCGGGGATAGGGTACTTTATGGGTAGTTTTACTAAGTGTTGAAACTAGATTTATTGAAAGTTTTGCGTCATTTAACTAAGCGCAATAATGCAATGCCGTGTCTCCAGTGATTAAGCGGGAAGAAGACACGGCTTTTCGCATCCAGTTGATTAATGCAACACTTTTAAATAGGTTAAGTTTAAAACATGCAGTCTACAATATACCCGGTTTCACCAACTAAGGCTTACCCCACATTGGGTGTGTGCGTTCCTCGAGCGTGTTGTCGCGGGTCCAATATTTTTTGATAATCTTTTTGACGGACTAATTAGAATAATCTTTTTTTAACCCAGGATACTAGCCTATTGTCATGGATTTGAAGTAATTAATTATCATCCTTATGTTCCGAAGAACTAGGGTGCTTTAATCGTACACATCCTGGAAACTAAGTAATGTGTTACTTACATTTAATAACAACTAGCGGTCCCGGCGAACTTCATACTGCCTCTTCATACTTTTTTTTCGTAATTTTTAGATGCTTTAATAGTTATTCTGCTATTCGGGGCGAAGACATATCCAACAAATCTCATCATCATCATTTCAACCATATTAAGATGTCCACCGCTGAACAAAGGCCTCCCCCAATGACTTTCATCGATGGGGATTGCCAATACTCGCCACGGTTGGCAGGCGGGTTGGCGAGCGCAGTTTTTCCTAAGATTTCGCACGAAGACGCTGCTGCCCGTCTCGTGCTACGGGAATTAGTCGCCTCTTACGACACGTCTTCTGTTGGCGGTGGGAAAGTGTATTCTTTGCTCCCCACGCGGCATAAACGGCAAAAGTTGTTGTATGTTACCAGTAGCTGATTATTTAATATAATAGAGATGTTTACATTCTGTAGTAATTAAGATTACAATCTCTTATCTTGTAAATCTTAAAACCAGAATAATTGAAAAATAATCGTCCATCTTATCACAAAATTAACACACATTCATTAATGTCACCTTAAAATGGTCTAGACAAAAAAGACATTAGTGTGTCACAATGTCGCCTTATTACTATAAAGGTAGAGTTCCGTTTTGACTGAATTATTCCAGCTCCCATAGAGTTGAGAAAATTCTGTGAGAGAATTGAGACAAAAGATTGGGACATGATTTGAATTTAGATTGTCCGTTTTAGATATTTTTAACACTGCATAAGAATATTTTCCGTTACATTTAAACTCACTTTTATTTAATATCACTTGCATTTTCGCGCTGCTCTGACTTTTAAATTGGTGTTATGAAACTTCATTGTACCTTTATACCCATTTAATATTCTTTCTCTATGGTCAATCAAGCCTACTCCGGCTAGGAGCGGGATAATTCGTTCGGAAGAAGAAAGGAAAAACTATTTAAATGTTCAAATTCAGAATAAAAAAATGCATTTGTATTTTAGCAAAAATTTTTATATTGTAAACTTGCTATATTTTACATGTTTTGTATGTTTCTTCACAAGCAAAAACATACAAATGCATTCCTATTACTGTTTACAGCCGATTATCATTCTTACAACCAATTACTTTGCTTCTGTCATTTAAAAGCTACAAAAAATATTACAGTCATTTTTCCAAGCTTCTGACGTTGTAATTAGTCATCTAGACTTAAGCATTGCTTAAATATTGTCTAAACATGTGGGTCAGTTAATTACATAGTTTGGCCACAATGTACGTAGATGCAGTTGGTTGACAAAGGTGACTAAGTTTTTATTAACTAGTCAATAGGTATGTAGTTCTTTCAGCGGGTAGTAAGGCAAAGATATATGAAGGACTTGTAAATGTGTTTAGAACAGGGTATGTATACTAAATATGTGATTTTTATGAGTTCGTTTTCTTCATGGTAGATTAATGGATAAGGGTATAAAAGATGTCGAAACTTACAAAAATGTATGTCCATAGATTTAAAAATAAAGAGCAATTAAGTTATCAGCAAACCGACGTGAGTTGTGAGTTGGATTGCCATTATATACCTCTCAATTTTTCGGAATCCAGTTTCGGGTTTATAAGATTAATTGCTTGACAGTGAAGGAAAACCCAAGTGAGGAAACCTGAACATTCAGATAACTCATCCCAAAAGGTTACTGAGGTCAGATGGTGATTACCATCCTTCAAATTTTTTCACACTTGCAACACCTAGGATCATATTTAAGCGTAACCCGGCTAAAAACGGGCCAAGTGCTAAAAGGAAAATGTTATTAATTTCTAGTGAGCATACTGTATCATATTTATTTATGGTTTTACATAACGGGTCTCTGATATAACTAATCATCATCTAGCTACAGTTAAACATGTGCTAATCATTTGATTGATAGATTTATCTTGTTACTCGTAGCATAGAATGATAATCAGCGGATAATTTAATAATTTTCATAAGCTTGTTGGGTTAGTGCAATCGAATAGTACAAGGGTCAGTTCCTAGGCAGTGGATATTTTAAAAAAATGGTGAAATATGCTCTTTTGGAAAAACTTAATTGCGACCGCTTGTCTAAAAAAACATAATTTCTGATAAGTGCCAATAATGGCCTATTTGCAAAAATAAATAATTTTGTAATTGCAGGTCTATTTTTAAACATTAATGATTTCCTGGAGTCACATTCTGGTGCTTAAATACAACAACGTTTTTATGGGACTAAAAAATCAACTTCACCCATACAAATCGTAACAGCTGATCAATCATTAATGCAGAATAGGGTTTTTTTTTGAGTTATCAACTCATTGAAAAAGTTGTTGAATTTGATTTGAAATAGTTACTCAAAACGTAAGCTATTATTTCTTTGACCTTTTATATGACATTACATCACAATACATCTATTTGCCAACGCTTATTTGATGTCCAATTGTATGTTGCGTTGCTACTAAAGTAGTAATGTATAACAAAAAGTTGAATTAAGTCAAGTTCGCGAGAATGGCGGTCGCGACCTTGCGAGCTTTCGGATGCGACCGTTAGTGTGGAGCCACGAAAACGGCGTGGAAAGTACTATATTGATGATAAATAAATATGCACCATACAAGTATTTGTCAATGTTACGAAGTTAGGAATAAACAACCTTATGTTATGAGTTATTAGGAAATGATTTTTTCCAGAGGCATCTGCCAACACACCCAGACCCCAACCAAATTTAATATTTTTCTTCTGAATTATTCCAAATAAAGAATCAAATCAGGTTGTCAAGATAAAAGAATTTAACTCTTTTTAATTTAAAATTATACTGTTGTGTTGTGGTTCTGCTTTTTATTATGAAATCGGCGCAACGTGGTTTAACGTGTAAAACCTCTACATTTTCGTTGAAATTACTCCATCAATAGGAAAGTTTAAGAGTTTAAGAGAAAGTTTGTGTTCCAAATACGTTTCCGATAACTGATTAGTGTAGAATGTTACAACACGTAAATATTAGAAGAATAGGTCGAAACATAAGTCAGTTTCTTGTCTAATTATTTATCTATTATTTGCTTATTGTACCAATTATTCATCCTAACAAGTTTTTTATTTCATATGTTTTCTTATAGTACCGACGTCAAAGGTTAGATTTTCTTAAAGAAAACAATACTATAAGGTACATTTGCACATATCGGGATTAGCGAATTTCTCCTCGCACTATCGACATGGTATTAAATTAAAAAGTTCTAAATCTGTCAGTTTTGACTTTGACAGAGACAGAATACTAAATTATTCTGTTGCACTATTCCACCTAAGAGACTGTACACCTGCGACTTAAAGTGTCAGCGATCGCAAATTAAAACCGCCGCTGCAACTCAATCTCAATCAAAATCGCCGCAATCGCAGTCGCCAAGTCACCAACCGAGGAGGCTAGCGATTGATCGCAGAGATCCATCAATGCAGTCGTAAAATCAACGATCGCGGATGTTTAGAGTGGCTGTAAGTAATCGCTTACTCCATGGCCCACACGTCCCGGCAATGCAAAATCGTGCGTGTATCCTCTACGCTTGCGCAAGATTGCCGCAATTGAGATTACCCGGTACAATTATTATGAGATTGTTTTACAATCACTAAAGAGCTCGCATACCGAAACTGTATAATAATATTTAAACTGTTTGACGTCATGTGTATTTATCACGCGAATGGCTGGCGGGTATGTCATAGATGATGTTTTAAATGGTAGGATTGATCTTTATATGTCATTTATCATTAACTAAATATTCTAGAATGATTTAAAATTATGTAATGTAGCATCGACATTGCATTACCTTTTTGTGGAGCAACGCTTCTAAGTGTTACTTAATTTGGAAGTATCCAGAACAAAAAAGACGATGTTTTACTAAATATTTTCAAATTGAACTAACTATAATTAAAATACAATTGTTAAACGTCCTCCAGTTTTAAGAAATCATGTTATAGGTTCTAAACATCAAGGAATACCTCTTATAACTAATAAAAACAAACAAATGTAATGAAAAGCAATAAAACATCTATGCCAATACAAGTGTCAGCCTTCGCAGTCTCTGCATTCTAGATCTTAGCTTAGAACTAACTACAGTATTAATTTGGTATGTGAAGTGAGGATGACACATCGCAATCGGTATTGGTGACTATAAAAGATGCAATTAAAACCAATGTGTCAGTTAAACGTTTTATTACATGATCAACCAGTTTTAATACTTATTGATGCATGTTTAAAATAAACTGAAATGCTAAATTGTTAATTATGAAACTGAAATAGGTTCTGAAAGGACTTCTCATTGTCAGTAGACACAAAATTTCACTGTCTAATCCAATATACATATTATTATGAGGAGTTAATGTTAGGACTTACGCTCTGCAGCGGGACGTTTGTGTTAATTTAACTTTAAGTAAGGTACTTTAATAAATCTACTTATAGAGCTTGTAATCATGCACAATTTGTCTTTAGATCCTTTACAAGTAGACTTTGCAAATCGCCAGTCGCAGTTGCTTTTGTGACTAGTGATTGAGACTTTTAAAATAAACACTATTGCCTAATGCAAGTGGTGTACTTTCATTTCTTTTCCTAATACTATACCTAAGTTGCAAACCAGTCAAATTTTTTTTTCTAACAGACACACAATCTAGCCCTAATTTAAGTATAACTATATCTTGTTCTTTGATGACTAGTTAACGAATAAACATGCCGTTATATATAACGTTACTTATATACAGATACCCTTTCGGGATTAACACCCGAAAAACAAATGTTAACCACCACTTTTTACACTAATTGCAGGTACCTACCGCGGTGAGGGTGCCGGCGCTGGCGGCGCTGGTGGATACTCCAGCGGCGGTCCTGGTGGCTACTCAGGCGCTGGCGCCGGTGGCTTCGGAGCTGGAGCTGGAAAGGGAGGTTTTGGGGGCGGTACTGGCGCGGGAGGTTTCGGTGGCGGTGCTGGCGCTGGCGGCTTCGGCGGTTCTGCCGCTGGTGCTGGCTTCGGTCAGAAGTCCTTCGGAGGTGGTGCTGCTTCTCGCCAATACCTGACCCCTAACGCTGGACGAGGATCCGGCTCTGGCAACTTCAACTCCCAAACTGGGTACAGATATTAGACTTTCATCTTGATGATTGAGGGCTTCCCATGGTAAAACATATAGTTACTTCGTAGACGCAGCTGGTTAACGAGATTTTTAGTGAATTAGTTTTTTCAACGCAAATCCTTTACTTTCATTAACGACTTGTATAATAGATATTTAAATTTGTAAGAAAGAGATTTGCTTTGAAAAAAATATTTTACTGTTAAAAATTAAGTTAAATTTATATTATGGATCATTCTATCAAATAATTTAATTTCATTTTCATGTTTTTATTTACATGGTCGATTAGTAAATCCCTCTATCGTCATTTTAAGATGTTACCATTAACGATAAACGCTGTGAACTGATCTTGTGATGATATTTTTATAAAGACTATTATTATTTATGTAACACCGATTGTTGTATTAAATAATAGTAGTAATAATATTGATATAAGTTTTTTTTATACATGACTATAAACTTTGTTAAACGTATACAACTTTCCTGTCTTTTTAACGTGATCTCAAAATGGTTTCTTGTAATCTTTCTATCTTTGAAATTATCTTCTTGTTGATATTATCATAAATATGTATAGTAAATAAGTTTTTACATACAGCAATGCAAATGGACAGTACTAGGACTTATAAGAAAATGTATAAAAAAATTATTTGTACAATGACTTAGATGTAAGTTTGTAAATACGATTGAATATACAATTTAAATGCAAAAAAAAATTTTTATTAATCAAAATTGTAGTCAGTTATTTTGAATAGCACTAAGGTTGATTTATTATTATTAAACCCACTCTTTAAAATATTTTTTTATTAAAACATTACAAGCGAATGTACGAGTATAAATATCAAATCAAATCATATAATTATATAGTCATATTATAGTAGGTAGTACGTAGGTATCAAACATGAATTAAATTCGCAATCATTGTTTAGCATGTTATTATTCTTGGCTATGAAATTAAAGTGGGATGAACAGAATATTATCTTTCACTTTTAGCGCTATATATTTTTTGAGCCAGTTTCAAATGTTCATGTCTTACTATTCTGCTTAATAGCAACTGCTACAAGTCAAATATTTTGAGGAGTTTCATATACATTAAAGACAATCTTACTGCATCATTAGGTAATTTTATTTATTAAACTATTTAACAAAACTTAATGATTTTAAATAGGATCATATTAATAAAGTGAGGAGTCACCTCATTCATTAAAATCTTATGAGTAGTGTAGTCTCTACGGTGGAACATACGTAAAGACAAACTTACCTATCGGATTTGATATAAAAATAATAGACTTTTATCTTTAAATAGACTGTTAAAATCATACCCTTCCTTTTTGTTTTGTTATAGTAGGTTAAAAATCAACAATAAGATACCTATCGCGTAACAAACAATAAATCATAAAATGTTTTTATTGTGATTTTTTTTTTTCGGAATCAGTTCAAAATGTATTTCTAACCAATACATAATATTATACAGGGTGTAACGAAAAGGTTACACACAACAATTTTTTTTTTGAGATTTTGATGTTGGTCCCATAGAAAAAGTTGATGTCATTTAGCCGTATAATAACCCCTTAAAGTTTTATTTCACCTTTTCGTTACACCTGTATAGTCCTACCCTTACTAAACCGATTAACTCATTAAACAGTAGGCATAACTTATATAATCTTACTCAGAACTACTCTAAAAGATACACACATAGTCAAAATAAAATAATTATTCTTTTAATTACTCATATTTGTCTCAAATTAAAAATACTAGTAGTTTTCAATGGTGATACAAACATCTGTCGCAATAAATATTTAGCATTTCATTAAGACCAAATTGCTCTAACTAATATAATTGATATATTACTTAGAGCAATTTAGTTAAAATTAGTATTAAGTTGTTAAATTAACTGTAGGTACATGTAGCTCAGTGACGGCAAAGCTCTGGTAGTGATTACCAAAGTTAAGCCACCTACTTGTTGATTGTGATTAGATGGGTGAACATTTAAACCATATTTAGTGACACATATCAAAAGCATCTCCGTGCTTTGGAAGGCACGTAAAAAGTTGGTCCCAGCTAATATCGCTTGATATTAATCGTTAAGCCTAGTCAGAGGCCTTAAGATGGCTTAATAACATCTACCCTTGAGGTATAACCAGCCTGGGCCGAGCAGCGTCGCGCTCTGACCTCAATGGTTGGTGTGGACCTCTCCCTCCCAAGATTGGTGAGATCCACGCTTGGGAACAGGAGGGCTTGGGAGGCAGTGGTCTCCATCTGTGAAGAGGTTATGGAGCAGAAGGAGATCGCGGAGCGGGCCAGAGAGGATGATCCTCAGGCTGACCCCCTCCGGCGCAGACGGCCGGGAGGGAGAAGGAGGCGATACGCTCGACTTCTTCCCCCTCTCTAGGCAAGACCAGCAGGAGAAGAGCCGAGGGGCTCTTCTCTTGCATCGCACGGTCTTGCACGTCTGGGGGGCTTCCCTAGTGTACAGGGTTGCCCTCCTCAAAGCGCGGGACGCCCGGCATATAGCTGGGCCGTACGTTGACGCGACGTGGTAGAATCCAGAGGGGAGCCCATATCGCGTTACTAAAACGTAGAGGGTACACCGCTGGGTTTTAGTGGGTATGCTTGGCAGACGACTGGCTTAATAACATCTGACAGTTTTATGTCACTGGCCTTACAACACCCCTCCACCAATCCGCACTTGGCCCGCTGGTGGAGTAGTTCTTATAGTTGAAGTGAGGCCTCTGCCCTGCAGTGGGACGTATATAGGCATGCTGTTAACTAGAAAAAATACAAGTGTACGGTTAAATGTATAGGTACCTACTTCTAAAGGTGGTGTATAGTGTTGCCCAAATGCAAGACCAAGACGAGACTTGGCCAGTCTTGGTCTTAGTCTTGCATCAATACACCTGGTCTTGGTCTTGGTCTTGGTATTGCACACTCAGTCTTGGTCTGGGTCTCGGTCTTGCACCAAGAGTCTAGCATTATTGCAAGACTGCTTGCAATAATCTATTTATTAGCCTATTGCTTTTTAATAAATACGTTTAGATTTTGATCTTAGAACGACTCAACAGATTTAGTAAATTTTTGGCTTATTTTAACATAGTCAGTAAATTGCAAGCCCCAAATTAATAAAATTTACTTAAATATAAAAAAAAACATGATTATCGTACTTAGTGGCGCGGTAATTCGCAAAGGGTCGCGGGTTAAATTTCCAGTTCGAGACAAAACAGAAAATGAACCTTTCTAAATTGTCTCGGGGCTGGGTGTACTGGACACCTCTGGCAAAAAACATTGTATGACCATGACAGTCGGTTTGTATAATTGTAACTACTTTTAGTGTTCTAACGGGGTATATATTGGGTCGCCAAATTTTTTGTTCTTCTGATTGCCAATGATTTGATTCAAGCGTGAATTATATAGTGCTGTAAAACTAACATTATGTAAGTATACCAACGAAATTAATAAAAATATCCACAAAATAAATAATATAGTAGGGTTTTAACAACTCTATGCAGTGTCAACAAACATCATGGTAGTGTTGTGTGACACAGATAACTATAGGAAGCTGAAATTAGCCGATTGTCTCTTTCCAAAGGTCGATGTGCAATATTTTTTCGTTTTTTTTTTTTAATTATTGAAAAGCTTTAGAACAAAATTGGTTAACTATGATATACAGTCAGCCTACATTTTTTTTGCACAATTTTACTTTTCCTAATTGTGTTTAGTCTATTTTTACTTAGCCTAACTTTTTATCACCATATTGTAACTTGCCAAATATGACATTAGGCGGAACAATTTATAATCCCTACTAATTACAATTACTAATAGTAATTCGCATTAAATTAAAACGCACAAAAGTATAAAACAATATGTTAAAATATATGCATGCAAGCAAGCATGCAGCATGCAAAGGGCCAAAAATTTTATAGCCTATTTTTATGGTAGTTTTCTTTTTAACTTCGTGTCGTATTTTTTTTTTGCATTTCTTAAAGCATTCGTGTCGTGTCTAAAGAGCTTTCGGTAAGCATTTTCTGAGCATTATATACTATTTATATCCTATAACATACTATGATTTTAATGAACAAATAATACTGTACCCGAAAAACATTAGTCTAAAATTTATTATTACATTAATAGGGCATTAAAATTATCTCCAGACTGCAAAGGTGCGTCGCATATTTGCAAAATGCACCTGTCGAAAGCTGCGTCATTTCTAAGTATCTAATGATTTTATGTACGTCATCTGAGCAATCTTGGTAATTAACATCCTTAATTCACTGCACTATGAGAGGATCAAGACAATTTGGGTCACTTATAAATTTGTATTAGAAATTCTTAGAGTTTAGCGTGGAATATTATCAAACATTTAGTTTTTTGGTATTGGAAATATTCATTTATTAAATACTAGCTATGCCCGCGGCTTTACCTTCGTGGGATACGGTATAGCAATCCCTATTTTACTCCCTTTGGAGGTGGATTAAAAATGTATACTACAACATTGTTTTTTTTGACATACTTGTTCAGTTTTATAGGCAGATCCGAAACCTGAAATTAATGGTTGCACCTTATAGCCTTATAGCCTATTTGCTGTTACGGGTTCCCGAAGAACATTTTCCTTTTTTGTCGAATTTGTTCATTCATTGGTCCCTGTACGATGTGAGCCGTACACTTGAAGATTTGCTAAATGAAATACCGGAGATTGAGATAACGTAGAGTTTATTGTAAATTAGCGTAAATATAGAACTTTGATAATACTAAGGATGACGCGTGATTAGGTTGAAACTAACCTAGCATCATTTTAATTTTTTTAATATTGTATATATGTTAGTCTATAAGGTATTTATTATATGGGCCTTTTATTATAATGTATTAACACTGTAATGAATTTGATGCCTGAAATAAATTATATATTATTATTATTGTATCTCTCCTACGGGAAATCACGGCACAAAGGCCGATCCTTTTGGAAGGCGTTCGTGGGGATACAGATCCAACACGAAGAGGCCCCTTTGAGATACAATAATGAGTTGGGATATGTACACTTAGCGGATACTATCTCTGCCTGTACTATTGAGAAGATACAGCCAAAGACAGCACCCGCTAGGTGCAAGGACTATTGCAGAAAAGATGGAAACTATACCGGGTCTATGGAAAGGAACTTGATGGACTGGTTGCCGGGATATTGATGAGACAACGGGACGCCTGCCATATCAAATGTCTCATCTCGATAATCAGGGCAGACGGTGACTCGCCGCTCACTAAATGGGCCGCCCTATTAAAGCCACCAGAAGGTAGCAAGGGTAGCAACATTGGTGTGAACGGCTAAGGTTGTAGAGAGGTGAGTCTGCGGGGTGCAAGATCCCAGTGCTAAACGCACCAGTCAACGGGCCCCCGGCGTTATGACATTTTACACTTCCAACCTGGAGCACAGGTTCTGCTCTTGCAACTCCACTCTTGGCCGGCCAGTTAAGGCAAGCACAAGAGACAAGGGCCAAATAAATACGGGCCCTCTGGAGGATCGGGGTCCGAGGTGTCGCCACTCACCTACAGCTTGCCACAAGCTGCCCCTGCGGGGTTATTATTATTAGTATGAATGCGATGTGTGCACTGACTTATTGAGTGGTAAAATGGATTGTACAAAACGCTAAACTGCTGATGGAGTGATTGATATTATGTACACCGTACAGTCCCAAAGCAAAAGTTATCGAACAATCAGCATCAAAAGTAGCTAATCAAAAACGAAGTTCCAAAAAAATTTGTTCTTTTAAATTTCCCAATTTAACTTTTTTTAAATAGGTCTTAAATTGTTAATAAGTGTTCCATTAGATCGAAAAAAAATTGATTGTATTTTTTTAAGACTTAGAAAACTACAAAACTTTAATTTTAAAATTATATTTTCACAGACGAAAACGCTGTCGGCCATTTTAGTCTATAGATTATCTGTGCCATGACGTAGTCTCTCTAGTAAACAAACGAACAACTTAGACGTCTTTACGAATACAACGTCTCTGAATTAATCACACATTATTTCTAATAATTTACACAAAAAATATAGTAATTTTCATTACTGTATCGTTCGAGAAAACAAAAATACATCAAAGACTTGAATGACATTTGATCGTTTACCATATGACTGACGTCACACACATCGCGATCATGGCGGATAGCGTTTTCAGAGTTTCAAATTATAGATTAAAAAATATTTTTTAAAATTTGATTTTTACAGCCATCTTCTACTTTTAAGTATTGAAATCGATATATTTAGGTTCCTAAAGTCGAATACTGTATGAAATAATTGTTTGTTTAATTAATTTTGATGTGAGTCAACTAGCCTATTACTTGACTTAATTAATGTAATTTTTTTCAATGCTGTTCTTTCGGAAATGTCAGATACTAAGCTACTAATAAAATTTACTGTATACAAGCAGAGAATCACCTTTTAAAAGGGCTCAGGAACTTATTTAAATAACAAAAAAAACATCCTAATAATCAAAACATTTTTACATCTTACCTTGAACTTCAAATAATATCCTATCATTGTAAATGCTATTATTTAACATTAGTAACTGTTAAGTAATTCATAAAAATCCTATTATAATTAAAAGTTATTTGTTTTTAATAACAAGTAAACAAATCTATTAAAAAAAAAAATTACGCATCACGAATCATTTACCGACACTCATTGATTATTGAACTTAAAATCGATCATTGCCAACCAATCATGGAATTCAATTTAACGTGAGGTAAAGGTGTGGTCTTAAGCGTAGCGGACAACATAAGAAAAAACATGTTATTTAAAAATACTAACAGAGCATGTCTTTCAGAAAACACATTTATTTAGGAATGTCATTTTCTACCTAAACGCGGTACATTCTGCCGAACAACCAAGGTTCTATTATACTTTTTAATTTTTCATCATACTTTTATTTACATGACTTTTTGTTGCCTTAAATAAATTTTAAAAAAAATATCGTGGTAGAGCTAGGCGCGACCTCTTAACTGTTTTACTTATTTAAAACATATTTATTATTATTTTAATAACAACACCAATTGTCTATCCTAATCTAAGTAAAGCTTCGATTATGGTGACTTGATAAGATCATCATAAACATCCTTAACAGCCCACGTCACTAGATAACGGATAACATAATTAAATACGTTTTATAAACATCCATGATTTAGGTAAAAATGTTGGGGCACATCACTCAAACATTTATTCAGCTAAATTATTAAATCAAAAAATATCTGGATAAACAGCGTCATGATCATCATCATTTTCGCCATCAATATCACCCTTCCATCAGCTTTTGGTCATAGGGATCCATAACGCCACAGAGCAAATGGTTCTGGGCTGTTTGCATTTAGCAAATAGACTGCTTATTTACTGAGTAGTATGTTTTACCTTTCATCGTCACATTCCATCTTACGCTTCATCATCATCATCATCATCATTTCAGCCTTAGGACGTCCACTGCTGAACATAGGCCTCCCCCATTGACTTCCAGATTGACCGCTTGGAAGCGCCCTGCATCCAGCGTCTTCCTGCGACCCTTACGCTTACTTAATTAATAAATAAAATAACAATCTACTAAATGGGTAAATTTTCAAGACGAAAATTAAGAAGAATCGATTTGACCAGTAGTGTAAAACCCCTATAAAGTTTTGATTGATAGAATCAATTTTTTTATAGAAAAATTCGCTTTCCGCTTGTACTACGAATGCAACCTTAGATTTTCCCTAACCAGATGCATTTAAAATGCTTAGATAAAAAAAGAAAATTAAACCGTCGACCTTAGAATACTAACTCAAGCAGTCGGTGTCGTCCTCCGTATTAGGCATACGCAACATTCAATGTATCAAGTACCTATCGACCTGTATTTTTTGTTCTCTCTCGTTGGCAATAGGTAAGACGCATACCATCATAGATTACGGAACCCTTATAACATGACGGTAGCGGTACCATAATGGTTTAGGGTTCCGTACCTTAAAAGGAAATAAAAGAAACCTTTTTGGATTACTTCGTTGTCTGTCTGTCAAGACACTTTTCATTAAGAATGCGTGATTTATCGAGTTGAAATTATTGTCAAATAGACAGGTCTCCAATCTAAAGCAGTTCTAATAAAGTCAGACTTCTAAGTCATTGCAATAAAAAATATGATGGTTACAAAAAAAAAGTTTTGCAAAAACTCGAAAAGCAATATTGAAGTTAGTATACTTACTGACATTAATCAAATTAAAAGCTGGCTTTGACTGCTGACAGCAAGAAACACTTGATACTTAAGACTTCAAACTTTTTGTATGAAGCCTGGCATATCTAATAATGCATAATAATATAAAGAATATTTACATATTTATTTATCTATATTTAAGTAGACAGGAATGTTTGAGTTCTTTTGACCGTAAATGACAGGTCATCTATCGTATTTGACCATCGTGACTGATCAGATTCAGTCATTTTACATCTCTACCGTGGTGTACGTTAAGCGTGGCGAGTATTGGCAATACCCCCCCGATGAAAATCATTGGGGGAGGCCTGCGTTCAGCAGTGGACGTCCTATAGCTGAGATAATGATGATGATGACATCTCTACCCAAGTCTCGCAGGAGGCGTGTTCGCCGCGCTTTATTATGCTTGCATTTTCTTTTGATAGTCGCCCGTGTCTGCGTTTGTGCTAAGCCTAAGCTAACATATAACTAAAGGTGATAGTTTGAAATTGATGAATGAGTACAATACAGCGAGTCTTGTAAGTTTGAGGTTAAAGAAGCAAACGGAAAAAGCGTCAAAGCAGCTCTTCATACAAAGTTAGTTTCTGTAGGACTCCAACACTAAAACATGTTCATATATTACCCGTTAACACAATGTTTGATCATGGTTTGTTTTTAATTTACTGTTTGATTCACACATTGCTATTTTGCTATTTATTGCTCATATATCAAAGAAATTCTTATAACAGAGCTAAATTAAATCTAAATTACCATAACATCAGCTCAGTTGGGAGAGAGAGAGGAGAGCAGTTGCCCAGACAGAGGCAGCTGTTGCCAGTTATTTTTTTATGAACTACTACTATACAAAGGAATAAATGACCCAGTTATATTAAAGTTACACTCACGAAAAAAATATTTATTATTCTTACTGACATGCTGGATGCCTAAAATCTAAGAACACTAGAATTATCCACGATAGGCTAGTTTCCTGGGTCAAAAAAAGATTATTCTATTTAGTCCGTCAGTAGATTATCAAAAAATATTGGACCCATATTTTGTCTATTGTTAATCAAACATAAAATGGAGAAGATAAAGCGCATCAAAGTGAGCATGTGACGTCACGCCTTGCCATAAAGTGTCGCAAGGCGTGACGTTACGCAGAACTTTAAAGGGTTTTCTCTTTATCATTTTTGATTTGACTGAGAAAAGAAAAAATACGTGTCCAATATTTTCTGTTAATCCAACTGACGGACTAATTAGATTTTTTTAGCAAACTAGCCCATTTGATCCACCCGATATGTTAAAAGATAGGCATAATGATTTTGTAGGTATAAATTGTCCATTTATTATTTTCTTAGTGTTTAAAATAAAAAAATAGGAACCTGACTTTTTGGTTTGTTTCTTTCTATGCCTTTTTGTTTACTAGGTGGGACAAAGTAGGCCAGTAATATATGCGGTAGCAAAATATAAATACTCTTTGCTTAGACATAGATTTTCACCACGATGTAGAAAAATACCCTAAAAATAAAATTTTGTAAGTGTAAAATGCTTAGGTAATATATACTCATTTAAGGTAATTACTGAGGTACGGGAGACCGGGGATAGTTGGATTTAGGGGTAGGTTGACTAACTGTCAAAAACTCGACTTATTTCCAAGTGTTGCGTTATTCAACTTTATTGAAAAGCTGTTTTCTTTTCCCGCTCAGTGACAGGACACGCGACATTGCAATTTTCGCGCTTATAACGCAACATTTTTAAATAAGTCTAGGTTTTGACATTACACAGACAGTTTGACGTTTTGGACAGTAATTCAGACACAATAGAAGTTTTGTTATGACGCCTATACTGTCCCCATCATGTTAGGAGGAATGTGAAGTGCCAATACGCGGTGCGAGTAGGAATTTTAAAAAATGTTATCTGTTCCATGCCGCTCTGCCTCCTTTTTCCCTCGTGCGATAGAACGGGTTCCAAATCCTGGGTCCTGAAACCAATTGGGTAATTACATTTCCTTTTTGTAATATCGTTTTGGACGATAATGTTTTCACCGCCTTAATCTTTACAAAATGAGACAATTCCGTACGTATTAACAATATAGATAACAAACTACTGGCGATCCAGTGAGAACAATGTGTCCAACCCAAATGAAGCAAACAAGTCTCGTCCGTTACAATAAATACTGGACCCACAAGGTCGCAAAACAATGGCCTCCGAAGTTCGCGGCAGTTTCGCAAATCGTAAAATGCGTGCTCTTCATTAACTGATATCAGATTTCTGTGTCCATTGTACCACGAGAATGGGGAATATGCATATTTTTTTATTTGGTCCTAAAATAAATAGTACCTCATTATGATTAATAAAACTTTAAGAGATTTCGAAAAATATTGATAAATACCTAACTTACAGCCATTAAAGTCACGTGTTAGGAGATCCGATATGTACCGTGACGTCAGATTACACGCGCGCCATACATTTTTCATACTGAGTTGTTTTAGAAAGAGATAGGTATACCTTAATTTCTAATTACTTAATTAAAACTCCGTGTGGAATGTATTGTATTACGGTTTTATTACGGTTATCTTTTACCTAAAATCAATTTGGTTTTCACTATTAGCACTATAATTTCATATATTCTCTTATAAATATAGTAAAAACAAGATATTTTTTTCATGCATATTTATTGTAAAGATGAATTCGAACAAGCGGGTTTCAGTTTGTCTCAGAATAACCTATCTAACTACTACTGTATATCTGAGCAAAGGTAGCTCAGTGGTCCAGATATTAATTGTTGTGTACAAAAACACAGTAATAAAACCTTCAACAGGTAGTTTTTATTAAGTAAAAAAAAGTTTATCCGGTAGTGAGATCAGCAATTTTTCCGCGTTGGTTTCCATACAAACTTTTACACCACTTTAGAGACAGAAATTTAAAAAACCTGAAACTCATACAAATTTGACGTGCAAATCAGATTTATCTTTTACTAATGATAGATAACACATTTATTGCCATGGACGTAAAGTAAGGTATTTCCACCCTTTTGTCCCACACTAGCAGTGATCGGCGCTTATTGACCTAAACATCACTAATTCTTCCACCAAAAAACCCTAAGGATATGCTTTTAAATAAAAATAAATAAGACAATCCCGGTTTCTCACGACTCTCACTTTTTTTCACTTATGCATGTCTTTATTATTTTTAATGATCAGTAAAAATTATTCATGTAATTAATCGTCTAAATATTTTATTACTAATTACGAGGAAAAAGACAATGAATTTTTCCAGAGGTGTCATCATGAAAAGAAAATATACAAAAGTTATAATAGTTTTTACTTTTAAAACAGTATTACTTGTGTTTTTTTAATGAGTTTGATGTTAAAATAACACTGCTTGTTCCGTTTAAGTTCGGATAGGCTCCGGATATTTATTTCATTTATCTCATACGTTACCCCATACGTCAAAAATATCGGAATCGTCAGATGTACTGACAATGGCAACAAACGCTTAGGCTAGTTGCACGATTTTGCAATGTTTATCTTAATAAGCCCATTTAGTGCGATTCTAATTTTGTTAAACCTAATTTATGACAACTTATTTTAAATTAACATGTGAAGTTATGGGATATCTCGTTAGCTTAAACTAAATTAGATATTTCAACTAAATCTTAATAGCTGTCAATAATTTTAATATTTTAGTGTATTAAATTAAGTTTGATTTGATATAACATTGAGTAATAACATAAATTTTGATTTGATCTAAAATGGAGTAATATAGTAAAATACCTACTGTACCTACGAGTTGGTTAATTTAATTAAGTTTTGTGTTTTGCAACTCACAGGCAATTTAGTTTTGTACCTTATTGTTAAACTTTTAGTCGTATAGTCTTAAAGTTATTTTGGCGTACCTAAATTATTATTATTTTGGTTATCAAAGATAGGCCATCGTGTTTCGTGTTTTTTGTTTTCTTTCATGTTCTATCTATAAACACTGGATTCATATTCATCTGCATGGAACCAGGAACCGGTTTGTTGACTGATACTAAGTTAGACTTTAAGTATATTGTTACTAACACAACACTGTATGGATCGTGATGGTCTGAAATAAACGTTATTATTAATGTTATTATAAATGACTATGAGTTATTATAACTACATAAAAACCCTCTAAGGTAAAAAGTATGATAGTGTATTAAAGAAGTTGTTAATTGACAAATCGTATTATAATTTAAAAGAATTCTTTGATGATATATTGTAGTATATACTCGTAATTGTAAGTTGACTAAAATGGGATTATTGATAGACAAGCCTTATCTTTGACTTTTTTTTTTTTACATCTTTGCAATTTATGAATTCCAGCATTTGTGTTATTCAGTTTGACATAATTTATTGTGACAATTTTTAGTTATTTTTGTTATGATTATTATTTTATGTTTTTCCTTTTTAATAGAATTCGAATACCTTTATAATGTTTAAAATGTATTAATTTAAGATTTTATTATTTCTAAAAATCACGAATGCCTTAGTAGGTCATACTGTAACAAAACGAACATATATACCTTTATTGTGTGGACTACTGTTACTGTATGAAAGTGAATAAATGAATTATGAATGAATTATTGATTTTATTAGACCGATTTTACCGACTACAAAGTTTAAGTAATTACATTTTGTGCTCTTCAAGTTTTTTAAAATAATACGGAATTTACTGTTCCGTGAACAAAACCGTTTTAAGTGCAAACGTTTACACACAGATACACGCACACTACTATAAAATAGGGTTGCTCTTAATAGTAGTTTCCCCCAAAACCAATGCCTACATCTAGATTGTCCTGCGTTCGGAGTGGATTGACATTAATTAAACACTTCGGAGCAGTCAGGCGTAGAGAGCCCTTTGTGGCTCCAATGTGGAATATGCATGTTTTTTCATTTGGTTTTAAAATAAATAGTACTTAATTATAATTAATAAAACTTTAAGAATTTTCGAAAAATATTGATGAATACCTGACTTACAGCCGATCCGATATGTGTGACGTCACGTTACACGTTACATTTTTCATAGTAAACGTTGTTTTAGAAAGAGATAGGTGTACCTCAATTTCTAATTACTGTATCACGGTTATATTTTACCTAAAATCAATTTTGTTTTCACTATTAGCACTATAATTTCATATATTTTCCTATAAATATAGTAAAAACAATATATTTTTTTAAATGCATGTTCCCTAATATGTTGCTTCAAATTTTGCGCGCGAATAAGCCTCTCCTCTATGTGTGATTAATCAAAGATGGCTACCAAAAGTTACCCCGTTGCTAGGCGAAAATCTCTGGAACTGGGTTACCAGATCTGTCGCCAACAGCCTGAATATAAAAATATTTTAAAAGATATTCTAAACGACAGTAATAGATTATCTTTTAAATTTTTTAGAAGAACCTTGTAAGAAGAACTAGCTAAAATGATCTCGAAAAGGCATTTGCTTATTAGTGCGACACAATTAATACCAGTAGATTAACTAATCTTAATTGTGATTTTTAAATTTATAGACAAAATATTTTACAACTCAATAAAAAACTCATAAATAACATTACCTAATTTATAGCTTTTATATTGGATGGAATACAATTAGACAAATCGTAAATATTGATGATATAATAACATACTTCAAATAAATCAGATCCTATTGATACAGTCATAAACTGTGAAAAAAACTGCTGAATGCGAATAAAAACACATAACATTAATATTGATTGATTATAGCAAATCAGCAGTCATAAATGTTAATGTTCGCGAATGGTATGATGATTTTCATTTTCAAATGTACTGGAAAATTGGTAGGTATTATAATAATAATAATAATAAAGTTTATTTCATTAACAAAGTTTGTCTTAATCTATTAAAAATGTTGACTCATTCTAGTAAGTGCTTGTGTACCTGTATCAGAAGGATATCTATAGGACGAATATGAATAAGTACAAGCTGTGTCTTTCCTTAAATGGTTCTGTAGGCTCAAATATGTATTTTTTATGCTTTACTAGCTGTTGCCTGCGACTTTGCGCTCATGGTCTTTAAATTCCAAAACTTACATTTTGTTGACGATTTCATGGGTTTTGTTTTTAATTAAATAATTCAATCGATTCATTCATGAATTATTTAAAAAAATAAAAGTAGCGTAAGTTACTCCCCGTCAAAATCGATTAAGCCATTTCGGAAATTAACCAAAACATATTTATATGTTTAAAACATTACAAGTATTTGTAGCATAGCATGCAGTACTGGTAAAATATCCTATTTTATTAGTTAACTTCTTTTTAGGGGGCGATCCTACTGCTCAAATATAAATTTTCCCATGGGACCAACATCGAAATCGTTAAACAATTTAAAACGGTGAAACAGAATTAATGCACAATCCTCTTAGGGACTGATAAATCTTTAAAAAAAATATCTACATATTCTAATAATAGAAGTCCAATCAGCGGTTACGATTTGTATGCCAAACCGATTTTATTTTTGCGATTTCAATTTTAGTCCCATACAAGAATACCTATGCTAAGAAAATGTATATTTATAATAAACTAGCTGTTGCCAGCGACTTCCTGCGCTTGGTCTTAAGTTTATTCATAAAGGATTTCCTGCGCAGCTTTCTTATTTTTTTCTTACAAAAGAACCTTCTCCTGACAATAACAAACACATCAAAAAAATAAATAGCGAAATTGTTTCACCCGTTCACGCGTGATGCGATGACCAAGAGAAATAGATAGGTATACATTTATATATATATATATATATATAGACTAGCTGTACCGGCTAACTTCATACCGCCCCTCCATAAATTTTTTTTGGAAATTTTTCCGTGTTTTTTATATTTATTCTACTAGACAAATAACAAATCAAATATCATAAAAATCGGTTCAGTCGTTTTTGACCTATAAAAGTTGTAAATAACCCGAATTCGTTTTATATATATAGATATAGATAATATTTAGGTAATACTCGTAAGCGTGTCCGGTCACGCAAAGCCGTACCACAGAATATATAATATAGGCCGTACGCGACTGAAAAACTCTGTCCGCGTGGCGGAGTAAAGAGTACTATTACCAATAAAATATTTAGTTGCCTTCGCCGTATAGCCTTCGGGTAATCCATATAAAAATAAAATAAAAAAATGTCTTGTATTATACATACAAGACATTTATCATTATCATAGTGTTGATTTAAGTTTATCTGGGTCTGAGCATTTCATCAGTTTTTCACAGAAATATTAAAAAATTTGAATCTGAACAGGTTGAGTCAATAATAGCCTCCTAAGAGCTGATTCTGGTGCCCAAATACAACCACCTTATTAATGGTACTATTAAACTACCTTCATTAGTGTGTTTTGTCCAGTGCATTATTTACAAGTATTTATATACGGGTTAAAGACACCAAAAAAACCTAATATTGAACATGAAATAAAGTTATTAAATTTAATAAAAATCTTGTCTTAAGTGTAGGTACACTTAAGATTTTTATTAAATTTAATTTAGACTTTAAACAGTGGATCAACCAGATCGCTAATATATAAAGTAATTTTTTTTTTATCATGCAACAGTAATTTTGTAACACTCTTCAGCAGTACTTTAATTTAAAATAAACATTAAAACCAAGGAACTTACATGTGGCAACAAGGACAGAGCCTTGTTTTTGAAACGCAACGATTTTCTTTTCAAATTAAGTTAAAAAAAAAAACTGGTTGCTTGACCTTTAAAACGCCGGGAACGCCTCGCCAAGCTTACATAAATGTTCGATTTGCTAAATCCCTCAGTTATCAAACACTGAGAAATTATTAAGTAAAAGTTGCCTTGCGATGTGCGTAAGAATATATAATAAGATCCCAAATGAATTTAAAGTGCTAAATAATTTCTTATTTAAAAAAAGATTAACTGAATGGCTTAATGACAAAAATTTCTATAGTGTTAAGGAATTTATTGACAACTAGCTCGATTTTACTGACATATATTTACTATTGAAATTTTGATTCCAGATACTTTTAATTATTGCAATTCATGTAGGTAATAACATACAATTTGCATGCTATTTTTTATTAGCGAAACATGAGCTCTTTTCATTGTTTAATGTTACCATTTATACCGTGTTTTGTGCAAATAAACGATTTATTATTATATTATTATTATTAAGCAGATGATTATTTGTGAATTTTATAGTGCCTTTTATGGTAGCTGGGTTTAAAAAAAAGAATATAAGTAAATATTTTAACTATAGTAACAAAAGGTATGTCTAAACTCGGTAAGTATATGTTTAATAAAGCTATATGTACTGTTACCATCTTTCTGCTCAATTATGAGATCTTGGTCATAATCTGTAAGCTCACTTCTCATTGAAAGCTATTCAATGAGCTTAAACACAACGATACGGGCATGTTTGAGGGCTGAGATCCCTACAATAACTAACAACATTGCTTGAGAACTTGAAAGTTTTTTATCACTTAGTCCCCGAATAAACCAGCTTTAGGCTTTTGTCTAAACATTAAGGAATTACGATGCCAAAGACACACTTACTCTTTCCGCGGACTGTGTAAAACAGCAATTAACAAGTGGCTTAAGTTATTGTTATCTATGAATTGACTATATTTTTTTCAAAGACGCAATACTAGAACAAAGTCAGTAAAATTGCAAGATGATCCAACATCTAAAGACGCTACCAAGTTACCAACATCACCTTAAACAAACAAAACTAAAATGGTTACACACACAAATGCAATCTTTATATAGACAGAAGTTCCGTTTCCTTCACATCAAAACCTTCAACACTCATGGCGATATCATAAAGAATCTATAAATGATCGCATCGAAAAAACTTTAATTGATTTCCATGAGTAATTAACGTGGCATGACCAATCGTCCCGGAAGCTGGTTCGTCTGCGTCGTAATGAAGATTTGGCAAAAAGCTGTCGTATGATTTATCGAATGCACTTTTTGTCATACGCCCCCGTTTTCTGACATGAAGGTCATGAAATAAATGACAAACTACACTTACAGTTGACTGACAAAGTATTAAGAAAAAACCCGACTTTAAAACCCTTGCCATGTGGGCGCCAAAAGCAACAGATTTTTTTTTAATTATTGGAGAAGTGAGTGACTAAATAAAAACAGACTTGAATTTTATGATTTCTCTTAAAACGTTTACGACAGTTATTAAAATAAATGACATTAAATGAAAGGTTTAACAAAATGCTGTTTAATTGTGTCGAAGGGTCTTCGCTAAGCGGTTGGACTATATAAGTATAATAAATCGATTAATCAAAGAACTCGATCATCCATTTCAAACGATTAAAAATTATCTGCTTCTGTATTGCAATTCGAGACACCTTTCGAGGCAAAACGAGGGTCAGCGAAATTAGGGACTCCATCGCGTCTTTCATGCCTTCTAGCTCTTTTGCCATTAATAAGCCAAAACCAGAATGCGACATGATTCTCCCTCCCGTCCAATACACTTTTGCGCAATATATCTCTGCTATCAGCTAGCCTATCGAACTACGGTTCATCATCATCATCATTATTTCAGCCATAGGACGTCCACTGCTGAACATAGGCCTCCATTGACTTCCAGATTGGCTAGATAGAAGCGGCCTGCATCCAGCGTTTTACTGCAACCTTTACCAGGAAGTGTGTCCACCTTGTGGCTAGACGTCTAACGCTGCGGTTGCAAGTACGTACGTAGCCTGCATTCTAGAACCTTTCTGTCCCATCGGCCGTCTGTTTTACATGCTATGTGCTCCGCCCATTGCCACTTCAGCTTCCTAATTCTTTGGGTTACCTATGTCTGCGATTTTTATTTGTTTACGGATCCTCTAATTTCTGATTCGATCTCGCAAGGAAACACCGAGCATGTACTATGTAACTACTATAGTTAGTTATGCATTATCCAACCATGCTTTTAATACATTTATTGTTTCCCAAGATCCTTAACTTTTACTCTAAACATCGTGCATGCTAACTGTCTTAACAATCTCTACGTTTTTCTCATTAATACGATTAATCATGACTGCACTGAACATTCTCACCAGTGCACCAGATTGCATCTATGCAAAGCAATTGCAGCGACCTCTCGTGGACATTTTGAAAGAGTTTGCGTTTGTTCAGCGCGGGAAATAGGTGAAGTTATATTAGGTTTGTCATTATTTATTGTGATTTATGTTGTTTTATTATCTACATTATGTAGAAATCGTATAAAATTAGTCAATTATAGTATCGTGAGGAAACCTGCACAATCAAAATTAACACTAGGTGCGTAACCGTGCTTCAAAATAGATAGATAGATACTCTTTATTGCACACCATACAAGTAAATTACACATGATTTTTACAGAACGACGTATAATTTAGGCGGTCTTATCGCTATAAGCGTTCTCAAAATGGTCTGATTGCCCTGACAAAAGGTTATTTACGCAGGTTTGATGGTATCCGCTCCAAATGCCATAACTAGACTTGTCTTATCTAAGATCATAGTCCCGATTAGGTAGGTACTGAACTAAGCGCTAGAAGCAAGAAGACAGTTTATAGTTCTAGTCTAGATAGGATTATGCGCATCATTAAAAATAGTTAGGCTTTTGTTGAAAATTTTAAACAGCCGGGCTTACAGCGGGTCGTTTAGGTATTTCTTTAAGTACTATTACAGTCTCAAACCTAGTAGTATGTTGGTTGTCTCAAAAGCGTAATATTATCACTCCTACTCTTTTTTTTACGTCTTAAAAGCTCCGCATTTAGATTTTGCAGTATTACTGATAAGATATAAAATGTTATTTAAAGATGCGCCCTGTACTATGCGAATATGACTACCGTCTAGTGTAGTGGATCGCGTACCGGACTACAAAGCCCGCGGATGCGGGTTCGAATCCCGCAAGGGGAAAGTGTTTGATTTAATCACGAGCATGTGTACCTAAGTCATAGCCGTTTATAAAAAAAAATAATATTTAAGTATGTTTATCATAAAACGGATAGTCGCCATAGTACAAACTTTGCTTAGTATGGGGCTAGATATTTGGTGTGATTGTGAAATAAAAAGTTTATTTCAGCCTATCCCAGCCCAGTCTAAATTGGTCCATAGGTGTTAAATGTACCGGGTGAAAATACTTCGGTTATAACCATTATTGTGGGACCACTAGGTATCGGGAGATTACAAACACTTTTCCTGTACATAATTTTCAACCGACTTCAAAAAAGGAGGAGGTTCTCAATTCGACTGTATGTTTTTTTTTTTTTTTTTGTATATTTGTTACGCGATTACTCCGCCAATTATGAATCGATTTTAATGATTCTTTTTTTGTTTGATAGATCATACTTCAGAGGTGGTCCCATATAAATTTTATCGAAATTAATTTAGAACTTTTTGAGAAAATCAACAAATATATACCCAGATAATATTTTGGTTGTGGTTCTTGTTACCTATCTTCGACAAATATGAGCCGATTTTGATGATTTTTGTTTTATTGAATAGCTTATACTTCAAAGATGCTATGATAAAAGTTTAAAAAATAAAAATCACCCCTAAGGGTAGGAAAATAGGGGATGAAATCGGTGTTCAGCAGTTAGATTAGGATTTATCACTAAAAATAGATGAAATAAGTAAATTTTATTAAAAAAAATAAAACCGACTTCAAAACACTGAAATGCTAAAAATAATCCTAACACTTAAGTACCTAATCAGTTACTTTTGGAGTCGGTGCAAACAAAAACATTGAATCTCTCATCGGCTGGCACCGACTCCAAAAGTATCTGATTAGGTACTTAAGTGTTAGGATTATTTTTAGCATTTCAGTGTTTTGAAGTCGGTTTTATTTTTTTTAATAAAATTTATTAGAAGACCCATTCTTGAGATGTTTTATTCAATCCTTTTTTTATGTATACGTTTACAATATTACGAGTAACCTGTATTGGTAACATGAGTATTACCGAAATGACTACATTTCAAGGGATTGTTAAATGGCAATAGCTAATAATAGATGCATGAACCTCCGTAGCCAAAAGAGGCCGGACTTGGTGTCGCCATCTCTGAAGTCCCGGGTCCGATTCTCGGTCGGGTCATTGTAGAAAACAAACTTTTCTATGTTGTCTTGGGTCTGGGTGTTGTGGTACCGTCATTGTTACTGATTTTTATAACAAAAGTGCTTTATCTACTTACTTTATGATTAGAGCAATGTATGTGATTTTGTCCACTCACTAGGTGGTCAGACGACCTGGTAAGGGTCGCAGGAAGACGCTGGATGCTGGCCGCTTTCAACCGGCCAATCTGGAAGTCAATGGGGGAGGTCTATGTTCAGCAGTGGACATCCTATGGCTGAAATGATGATGTGATGTGATGTTGGCAACAGAAAGGAGTCGTGGCAACATCTGTGAATAGTAAAGAATAACGAAGCCCGCATTTTCTTCCTTGTCAAAAAAAGCTCAGGTTCGGGGTACTGGCTAACTAACTTTCAGTAATATAGAGAGACTCACCAAATCTAGAATCATTATTAAACATTTTTCGGATAGAATCGGGATAGAAGATTTTTTTTCTTAATTTTTCATTGAACTCCTTGTTTTTATTTTATTTTAGTTTTGGCTTGATATACAATTTACCTAACACCATGTATGTAGGATAACTCGTGTGTCTGTTTATTCGTCTGTCACAACCGAATCTACTGATCAGATTAAGCTTTTCATTATGGTCACTTTATGGGGCCAAATTAAAAAAAATAAAAAAGTTTTTCTTACTGTAAATTGTATATAAATGAGGGCAAAGAAACAGTTTTAATTTGACTTAACAAAATAGATAACAACACGGACCGATCTCCGATACTCTGAGCCAAAAATTTTGAAAAACCCTATTTATTTTTTTATTTTAGGAAGATTTACAGTTTAAATAATACAGTAAACTAGTACAATATACTGTGGTTCAATACTAATTACAAATCTCCACATATGAGTAACCAGACAGGTAAGGATAAGTCTAAGTGAGGCAACTAAGAAATAAACAATATTAACTTAGTAATAATAATAAATGTAACAGGCTATTGTCAAAGTTCGAGAATCTCAAAATATGTCCTTGTCATTTGTCGCTTTATCGAGGCAATGCTGGTAAAGAACAGATCAATATCAATAGTATCAATATGAAGTACAAAACCCTTGTCCAATCGAGTTTAACTCACAATTGTCCAGTTTATATTTTTTATAATACTTCTGTTAAATATTAACCAATCGTCGGTTCTGTTAGAAATGTAATTGATTCGTCTATTTATAGAACTTAATGATACACCATTTGGTTTCGTTTTAATAACTTGCCAGAAAAGGGCTAATGAATACAAACTCGGACCTTTAAACCTGATGATTAAAAATCTGGCTGGTGAAAAAATGTTATTATAGTGTTAAGGAATTTCAAAATGATAATCTTATATATAAAATTCTCGTGTCACAATGTTCGTTCCCGTACTCCTCCGAAACGGCTTGACCGATTTTCATGAAATTTTGTGAGCATATTGAGTAGGTCTGAGAATCGGCCAACATCTATTTTTCATACCCCTAAAGACCACGCAGACGAAGTCGCGGGCAACAGCTAGTAGTACATAATATTTACTTTGATGATTTATTTGACATGAATTATTGGAGTTTTATTCTGACATAATATTACTGACATTGATCATGAATTTTATTGAACTATTACATTGAGTTGTAAAATAATAAATAAAAAGATATGTAGTAATTTGTTATTAAACTTAGTGTAAGAGCAAAATTTGCATGCTGTGTCTCATGGCTAAATAGGTCTATAAGCTACATTTACTGTATGACAACTACATTTACATACCCTATTTATGGCAAATAAAGAATTTGAATTTGACATGACGTATTCGTAGGTACTTAAACTAGCCTATCTCTTAAATTAACTTATTGCTACAGTCTCCTTAGAAGGGTTATCATGACCTATAAGTCGCATGTAGGTTCAAAATAGCTGTCTTATAAATAAATATATGTATTGGACAACTTCACTTACATTGCTCGGGTCCTAAAGTAAGTAGCTACAGCACTTGTGTTATAGAAATCAGAAACATCGACGGTACCACAACACCCAGACCCGAGACAATATAGAAAAGTAAATTTTCTGCATTGACTGACCAAGAATCGAACCAGGGACCTCAGATATACCGACACCGTCGACCGGTCGTTATCTATTTATATTTATATGCTTGCCAGCTCAACTTCAAAACGACTTTAGTGGGAAATTTTTATGTTTTTGGAAAATGTCCACTTTCAAAATAATACACAAATAGAAAATGTTTCTGCTCTTTGCAAAATTACTGAAAATTTCTGGTATGTAGAGCATAATTTCTAATGTTTGCATGAATTTTGCGCAATTAGGGCGTATAAAAGTGAAAATAAGAATAGGATTTTTATTGTCAGCTATTTTTGAAGATCCACATTGTACTTCTTACTTCAATAATTTAGGTTAGTTTTTAATTGATAACGTTTACTTCCGAAAAACTAAATAAATGCTCAGACAAATTTCAGATGGAAGAAATTTACGGATGCATATTAAAAAATATCTGGAAGTCATTAAGGGATGCCTATGTTCAACAGTACACATCCTATGGCTGAAATGATAATGATTAAGAATAGTTCCAACTTGTCACAAATGCCCAGTAATTTACCAGTTTCTCACAATAATTGTACAAGGAATAACCAAAATACACATGAGCAGAGCTGCAGGCTATCAATCATATAACAAAGCATCGATAAGCAAATTGCATAGAAATCACGAATGCACTAGACTTCATTACCAAGACAATACGAGATAGCCATCTAGCTTTCATTCCGAATTTATTTGATCCATTATTAATTACACGGGAACCTTGAAAATGTTCATTGCTCTTCTTTGACAGACGAGGCCGCTTCACGATTGGTAGGTTAAAAAACTATGGCTAAATAATTACTTGGCCATGCATATCTTTAAGATTCTCGTTTATTATATTCCATAAACTATTACGTCAGTTATGCGTGAGATGTACGGGATTAGGATCATATCAGCAGGTATATAATAGGTCAATTTGAGTCGTATCATCACAGTTTTGAGTGAGCTTCACATTTGGTAGTATCAAGCAGCAGTGCCCGCGTCTATTCACAATGAAACTGGTAATTGTGTTGATAAAAAAGTTAGATCGTGATGGTTTAGGATATTAAGATCGGTGTTTTGTCTTTCTGATTACTTGGGTCTAGGTTTTGATGATCGCCTAGACTTTAATTGTTTTTTTTTTTAAACTGATTATCTCATTTATTTTTATGATTTGGAAATTGGTGATGTATTTTGTTATAATCTAACATAATAATAATGAATATTTTTTTCTTGAATAATACGTCCTGTTTATAAACTTATTAACAAATAAAAAAAGCCTTAAATTTTTTTAAAAGCTTCAAATATATTTTTAACGGAATGTCATATAATTTGTTTATTTAATTGCATCTCAAATTCAAACTTAATTATACCTACTTATATGAATAAATAAATCATAAACAAAAAAACATAATTTCACAGTTTTTTTTATCAAATTTTTTAAAATTTTCTTTCCTGGTTTTAATAATTTTTTTTTTTTTTTAGTTCATCATTGCCAGTCTTATCGCAGTGAGCGCTGCTGCTCGTTTGGAGCACCTTGAACGTGGCTACCTGCCCCCAGACCAGGCTGGAAGCCAGGGTTTCGGCGCTAGGGGCGCTGGCTCCAACGGCTTTGGCTCAAGCACCAACGGATTTGGCTCAAACAGCAACGGTTTCGGCTCAAGCGGCTCCAACGGTTTTGGCTCGGCCTCTGCTAAGTCTGGACCATCCTCGTTCCACTCTGGTGCTTTCGGTGCGGCCACCTCCAACCAGTACCTGCCTCCCAACCACGGACCCTCATCTGGATCTGCTAGCTCATTCCGTGGATTCAATGCTCAAGGTAATAACCCTCTTCTTTTTGGTAGTCGGATAAAAATCTGAGTTAGTTGAACAAATTAAATGGAATCGGTTAAAACGTCGTCGAGGTCGTAAAATGAGGCTTTTTATCGTAACATTTGGACAAATATAATTGAAACTAATCTGTGTCACGGTCCTAAACAATACTTTAAGATGTTATCATGACAAAATAATGGCTTACAGTAGGTTTACCACTAAATGCGCAAATGGTCAACTACAAAATTGACACGTTGTATCGGTGTTAAGGTTGTTTAGCTGACACTACTTAACCTAAGTTTGTTTTATATTGGCCAAGTAGTGCAAACATGACAGCAAATTACGGAATAAAGTGATTTTGGCATCAAGCCCTTCTTTGAAACTAATAAGGTTTGAAATAAAACAATAGGTATGTCCTTACATCTATGTTGACCTTCTCCACGATTTTAACTTGTAAAAGGCAGAAAGACTTTTTCGTTATCGAGTGTTATACAAATTCTCATGTTTATTAAAGTCAAATTTCATAGCACGAGTTTCGACAGTTCAGTATCGCCAAATGGAGTGAGCCTTTTGCTTTTATCTACGTTGTGTTCTTAATTACAAGTTTAAAAAGCTCAGACGGTAACAATATAAGTTTTAGTTTCTGTTTTTATAGCGGAAATCAATTTTAGACATGATTCACTTTGTTAATCAATGTGTAAAATTTATTGATGAGTTTTTGATGAGTGCTAAAAATTATTTATGATAGACAAATTAAGATAACAAGAAAAAAGCTTATGATCTTGCCAATAAGTTTTTTATACAAACGCAAAAAGTAGACTATTCGTATCGATATCACGTAATGTTGAGTCATCATGAAATGGTTTATTCAATTGAATTGAACAATCTCATCTTTAACGTAAGTTTTGGTACCAAACTAGACTGACATACTGCCATATTATGTGTTGAAGTACCTACTTTTAATCACATGTGTAAAAATCAACTTTGAATTATTATTTTTTCTCATAAAATGCAAAAAGCCAAATTTCCTTACCAGATTTGTAACTTTAAATTCGATACGTGGAGTTTAATTAATATCAACTAAAAACACTAAATCAACCATACAATAACTATGAAAATAACTAACATAAAACTAAAATCTACTTAATCAAAAATAAAAGCGTGTCCATGAGGCATGGAGGCGAGGATGCTTGCAGCATTTCCTGGCTGAATGGCTATACCAAGCCTTTGAGCGAGGAAAGAGCCAGAATTTTTATTTTCCGAAATTGAAATTAATTTTGGTGCTATTTTTCCAAACAGTAATTTTGCACTCGGTCTCCAAAAAAAAGAGGTTATGTAGTATGTAACAACATACAGCGCTATTGGCTGTAATTAAAAAGACTTTCTATTTCTATTTTTTTCTTTTTTAGCTGGATCCTTTGGTTCTCAAGTCGGTCAGCAGTACGGTGCTCCCCAGTCTAACCAGTTTGGTGCCCAGGGCCAGTCTCCTAGCAGTCAGTACGGCGCCCCCAACTCTGGTTTCGGCTCTGGCAACAACGGTTTCGGCTCAGCTAACAAAGGTTTCGGCTCGGCCAGCAACGGTTTCGGCCAGCAATCTGGTGCCTTCGGCCAGCAGTCCCAGGGTTCCTTCGCTGCCACCAACCGCCAGTACCTAGCCCCTAAGACCGGTTCTAACTTTCAGAACATTCCCCAGCAAGCCTTCGATGAGCAGACCGGCTACCATTATTGAGTGTAGGAATCTTAGCGAAATTGTGTTCTGAAATGCAACTTATGTGTTCTAAATTGTAAAATAATAAAGTTACTCCGGACTGGAATTATACTAAGTAATTTTATTTCAACATCCTTATATTTAAATCTTATTATCTGAATACGACGTAGGATAAGATTTTTTAAAAATATTTCCAAATATACATTTTTTTAAAATTATTATTCAGAAATATCTACTGATACTTGGTTAATTAAAGTCGATTTAAGACGACCGTCTGGTGTAGTGGTTCGCGCTTCGGAGAACAAAGCCAGCGGGTGCGGGTTCGAATCCCGCAAGGGGAAAATGTTTGTGTTGATGAGCAGGAGCATTTGTACCTACGTCATGGATGCTTATAAAAGTATTTAGGTATGTTTATCCGTTATCTAGTCGCCATAGTACAAGCTTTGCTTAGTTTGGGGCTACATAATTGGTGTGGTTTTGAAGTCAAGGACATGAAGTCAATATTTGAAGTATTTTTTTATAAATTATGTATACAGGGTGTAACGAAAAGGTGAAATAAAACTTTAAGGGGTTATTCTACGGCTAAATTACATCAACTTTTTCTATGGGAACAACATCGAATTCGCAAAAAAAAACCACTTTCCCATACTAAAACGCGACCAGCTGGCATCAGTTTGTATGGAAACGTCTTTTTTTTTTTGAGTAGTTTTTTTTGAGACTGTATGTAGTTTCAATAACTGGACACTGCAGGCATTGAAAATTTGAAAAACGTAGCTTAATGAAGGCTCCTATGGAGTAATAAATACGCAAAGCTGATGGCTGCGGATGAAAAATATAATAATATCTGAGGATCGGGATCAGTGGCGTGCATTGGGAGAAGCCTATTCTACTAATTATGATGATAATGAACAAATTATGTAAAGTTTTAGCGTCCTATACCTAAATATGGGAGACCATACAAAACAGTACATACAAAGTCACACATAATATAATGTTGTAAACGTGCAGATTGCCCTACTAACACAAAGCACCTACCCTATGACCGCTAAAGTACTCAAAAAGTTTTTTTGTTTAATTATATTTGTGACATTTGTTTGTTTGTAATTATTTAAATTTTAATTTGATTTTTGTCAATGTATGTAAATGCGAATTTACGCACATCTGCAAGCAGAATAAACACAAACACAGAATCAAATCTTGAACAACTTGTAGTTTTGTGTTTTTGGCAAATAAACCTTTGAACTTGAACTTGAAAAAGTTCGTAATTATTTATTTCTCAATTAATGCATTACGTTTTATAAAGGAAAATAACGAGCGACTTGTCACAAAAAAAAATTGCCACGTGATGAAGAAGCCAAATCTAGTTTATAATCCATGCCAGAACAGATTATGCAACAAATAAATTTAAGACAAATCGATTATTGGTTCGCTACGGCTAATTTGATAACAGGTTTTGTGGTTTAACATATGCCTGAGAATCGATCTAGTCAGTTTTGTTGATCTAACTGTAAAACAATGATAGACTTGACTTCTATCAACTGTGGGTATCAAAATGATTACGCGTATATGACATATTCAGCTTCAGAAGTAGGCTTAGAATAATATACCTATATATATATATTTAGTTACCTTCTCATACTTTAGTTTCTTCTATCAATTTTCTTGTACTTCTTTAACTTTTTCTACGTTTTGGTCACAAGATTCCTTATAATTCTAATCGCTTCGTCGGGCTCTCGAATGCGTAAGCAAGGATGCTGCGCTTGCCAAGTCATGGTCTCCACTCAAGAACACGTTTACCCCATAGTTTATCGGTTCTACAGCAAATATGACTGGTCTTATTATGCTGGCACACTGCTTTTAATTTGGTTAACTTGAATTAATCTAGTTTCGAGCTAGCAAACGAATGCTCGAAATTTCTCTAAAGTATAAAGTCAAAAATTACGTTATTCGACAGAAAACTTAAGTATAAGAGTTATTATACCTCATAAGCAAACTGAAGTTGCAGTGGGCTGGTCACATTTGCCGTAGAACCGAAGCCGATGAAGTAGACGTGTTCTTGAGTGAAGACCCCGACTAGGCAAGCGCAGCGTGGGGTGCCCTCAAACAAGGTGGAGCGACGAAAATTATATGCAAGGCTGCTGGCAGTGGATGCGGGCGGAAGGACGTGCTTTGGGAGACGCCTATGTCTAGTAGTGGACTGTCGGGGGCTGATTATGATGATGGTAAAAAAAAAAAAAAACCGTACTTGCCATTGGCACTAGCTGGGTAAAAAAAACAAACGTTCATAGCAAAAATCGACTAAGACTGATCGCTGCAGACACGCTTCGCAACGTAAATGTCTAAAGACGACGATCGTCTGGTCTAGTGGTTCGCGCTCCAGGTTGCGGGTTCAAATCCCACAAGAAGCAAATGTATGTGATATGAGCACGAGCATTATGGACATTTATAAATATAAGTATATTATTTAGTCGTCATAGTGTGTAAAGCTTTCCTTAGTTTGGGCCTCGATATCTGTTGTGATCGTTGGATGAATTAAAACAGACGTAGGGGACCTTACTCCCGCCCTGCCCTCCCTCCCCCCTAGGTGACTTGGTACTACTCAAAAGCTATAGACGACTAACGTTAGAGGTAAGAGAAATGTCTACTGTTGGTATGCCTCCTGAAGCTCTCTCCAGCTAGCTCTTAGTGCGGCGATTCTTGTCCAAGTCGGTCCTGCCGTCTTTTGCAATATCGTCCGATCATCTTGCCAACACTTCGTCTTCCTGTGCGGGATTTCCAGAATAAAACCTTGTGGCTCCATCTTTCGTCTTTAAAGCATACGTGCTTATGCTGAAGACGAAGAAGAAGAAGAAAAGAAATGTAATCTACATTTCTCCTACTCTAACGTTGGTCGTTTAGCGCAAATACACTAGGTGTTAGCTGTCATAAATTAATATCAGGGTATTTAAAAGTATTTAAAGTAAACTCATTTTATAAACTTCAAATAATAAGATTTTTAAACAACAATAACACAACAAAGAGTTACGAAAGTTCATATTTAAGAAAACACAACTTTTTCTGAGTTATTTTTTTAAATTGCTACCATTATAATTGAAATTTAAGAGAGAGTCAGAGTTTGACGTATTAAACATCTAAATTTATAAAGAAAAATCAAAACAAGGTTGAAGTTATACCGATAAAATGCTCATAGTTATGCCCTCAGAATCAAAAAACGTTAGCTTAAATTAAAATATTATCTTGTTGGAATTGCGATTCTTAGATCTTTCCATGCTAAGCCTATAAAATCTAGCGGTTTTGTTATTAAGTCAATGGACCCAGTACACTAACTGCCAATTAAGAACGGCTCCAAAAAGAAATTGAAGTTCAACGGACAATTATCATCATTCGAGTCAATCATTTCCTGGCTGTCCATTTTATTTTAAATTCATATAAAAATTTAACAGGACGATTACCAAGCAATTACGAGTTAGCACCTGAATAATGGGTTCTTCGTCATATAAAAGCAATTATTATAATAGTCAGATAACTATCTCCAAAAAATAACTGAAGATGTAAAGTTAAATTAACAGTTTAATAATATTAAAGCCGTTGGTTAATATGGTATAATTTATTAATTAATGAAATTCATTCATTTATTTTTCAACAAATTAGAGTATTTTAGTGATTTGAAAAAATATAACAATTAAAATTCTAATAATACAAATATAAACTAACCTAAAACTAAAAGCTACCTACTCAAAAATAAAAGCGTGTCCATGAGGCAAAGAGGCGAGAATGCTAGCAGCGTTCCCACGCTGAATGGCTAAACTAAGCCTTTGAGCGAGGAACGAGCCAGCATTTTTATTTTCTGTACACGAAATTAATTTTTTTTTCAACTCTAGAGCCTGCGTTAGTTGAAACTGTGTTACATGTATTATACAATACGTAAAGGATTTAAAAAACAATCAAAACAACTATCAAAACCGGCCAAGTGCGAGTCAAACTCGCGCACCAAAGTGAATCAAAAATAGAATGTTAGAAAGTTTAGATCTAACACTATAAATTTACGTTAAATGTAGTTCACTTATTGCTTCTCTAATAACTTTAAAGTTGATAATTCTGCAGAAACACTGATTTTTAAGAGACTGGCTTAAGGATGTTATTGTAGTTTATTATTTCAAGAAAATATTTTTACTTGAAGAAATTCGCCAAATATTTATGTCCTTCGTAGCTCAGTTGGCCAGAATAGCCGCCCGAATACTGAAAACGTCGTGGGTTCGAATCCCACCCTTTGGTGGGACTACCTTTGTAGTTGAAAAGTATTTTCAAGTAAAAATATTATCCTTGATTTCATTCATTCATTCAATGATTCACGTCATTTTCCTATAAAACATAAATTATTGTACGTTTGTCTATAAAACGGTGCAATATAGCTTTAGTGCTTAGGTAGCGAGTCACGGCTAGTGATTTTTTAGTTATAAAATTTAAAATTAAACATGTCGCACGATATCACACTTTTGATTTCTCTGACTACCAAAGCCCTTACATGGTTATGTGGTTATATGGTTACATAATAGTTTGTGGCCACTGGTTTTTTTTTAACAAAAAATTCTTCGCAAGTTTTAATAAATCGTCTATAAATTATCATTTACAGCATTAAGATAATAAATAAACAAAACAATTAGACAACCTCCAATAGATTTTACGACAAAACTAGTATGTAATTTAATTCAATTAACACGCGAGGAAACTGAAGTTAATTGTGATTACGATATGGCGTGACGGACCAGACTAGTGTTGCAGTTGTTATGACCAAAAAAATCCGTTGATATATCGATAATATTTCCGATCTACTCGATACGAATTTTTTTAGCCCCACGCAATGCCTGGGGTGTTGCAACCATGCCAGTATTGCTTTTACATCAAACTCAATAGAGAAAAAAAATTAACAAGGTTAAAACGACCATTGTTTCTTCTCTTCTTCTTCAACCTGTCTCCAACCAATGCTTTGTGTGGATATCTTCATAGTACACAATTTTAAACGGTCTTGAGCCTTCTGCATCCATCCCCTCCCCGCCACTTTGCCAAGTCGTCAGTCCAACTAGCTTGCGGCCTATTCACGCTCCTACGTCCAGTTCTAGACCTCTACTCTAACAATTTCCTGCCCCATCTACTGCCCGTTCTTCGACAAATATGGCTCACCTATTTCCATATTTTTTGCTTCATTTTTCTTCTTATCTAAGTTTTTACTCGTATATAATCACGATGAGAGATCCCCAACATAAGCCTCTCCATAACCCTTTGAGTGGATTGCAGTTTGGTTATCGTCTGCTTGGTAAGCAATCATGGTTACGACCGCTGGATGTAATCTAATCCTAAGAGCATGACAATGTTGACAATATGAGTATTTTTTTATAAATTATTTCCAGGTGACTTTTTTTACAAGCTACTTTGCCACAGTTTCTGTGCATATTAACATATAATAATAATATTAATAATAATATTGCACAACATCACATACATTGCTCTGATCCTATGATAAGTAGCTTAAGCACTTGTGTTACAGAAATCAGAAACAACGACGGTACCACAACACCCAGACCCGAGACAATATAGAAAAGTAATTTTTCTATATTGACCGACCGGGAATCGAACCCGGAACCTCAGAGATAGCGACACCAAGTCCGGTATGCTCGCCTCTCGACTACGGAGGTCGTCGAATATCTTTAGGCCATAGAGATTCTACAGATTTTAGTTAATATTATATACTTATAAGTAATGTAGTTGTGCTTTTCGTTACCGGTATTGCGTAATCGTTGCGATTTTTATAGCTTAACTTCGTCCTTTATTTTATAAGCACATTTTTTATTTATTTATTTATTTAGTCTTTATTGCACAGATTAAAAAATCATACAAAAGGTGGACTTAGTGCCATGAGGCATTCTCTACCAGTCGACCATTAGGCTAAACAGAGACGTTTTGTGGGCGGTGCGATATAGGCGATACAAATTCAAATGAAAGGTAATTGTGAAATTATTTTTAAAAGCATAAACTACATACAGTAAATAACGATATACATAAACTAAATACTATCATACATAGATTACATAGGCAAAATACATACGTAAATAAATATGACGACGATCATGAGACTACAATACCTAAGGGTTCAAGATGATGATATTGAGAACTGTCAATTTATCGATAGCTTCGATCACCATATTTTTTTCTTCGTCACCACACTACTGGCTTACAGGTGTTCGTAGTCGCATTGGGTGAACTTGACCTGCCCTCATGTGGGCCATAGGCCAAGGTTACTAGAAGGAAAACTTATGAGGTTAGACACGCCTCTTTTTTGTTTTTTATAAATTAATAATAATGGAGGAGCTTGTAGCTCCGTGGGGGCAGCGCTTTGGTAGTGACTACCAAAGTAAAGTCACCTACGCCACGGTTGTGATTGGATGGGTGACCACTCCAACCTTTTTAAGTGACATTCATCACAAGCAAGTCCCAGCTAATATCGCTTGATTCCAGTCTTGAAGCATAGTCGGAGGCCTTAAGGTGGCTTGATTGCATCCGTCAGTAAAGTTTAGTCACAGGCCTTACATCACCCCTCCATCAAGCCGCACTAGGCCCTCTTAGGCCCTATTAGTGGACTAAAATACCTCATAGTTGAGGCAGTTGAGGTGAGACCTGTGCCCTATAGTGGGACGTATTTTGAGTTACTTTTTACTGGTAAATTAGAAACAAACTTGCTATATTTATTTACTAGTTTCCCCACACGGTTGCGTAGAGTTCGCTTTGTCAAAACCAAATAATGCATTAATTTAGAACTTTGATTACCATAAAAGAGGATAAATTGAGTCAACCTTAAAAGATAGACATATGTTGTAATAGTTTTTTTAGAACTTTTAAAGAGGAACAATTCTTTCATACTAGATTTTTGCGTGACTTTAACCGTTTATGCAGCGCACGCGGCGCAAGCTCTCAAAAGGAATATTTCCCGATTTTACAACTTTTTTTTTTGATATTTTATATTGCTTCGCTTCTATTGGTTGTAGTGTGGTGTTATATAGCCTATAATCTTCCTCAATAAATGGACTATCTAACGCAAAAATAATTTTTCAATTCGAACCAGTAGTTCTTGAAATGAGCGCGTTCAACTAACCAGACAAACAAACAAACAAACTCTCCAGCTTTATAATATTAAGTATAGATTGGTCCCAAAGTGGGGAATTCGTCTTCCTGAAGGAAGGTATATCAAATATAAGATTATCCTTGAGTTTATAAAGTATGTATTTGAAAACGATAATATTATTTTCATGAGCAACTCCCAGCTCTCCTTTACATAAACGTAGTTACCTATAAATCGTATCCTAAATTAACTAAACCGGGAATCTAACACTGCACTAGCACTACGTCATCTAAAGAAAATAATGCTGTATTTAAGTATCATTTAGGTTTGGTCTATCAAAAGATAACGTAGAATCTCGTAGAAAGTCAAAGGCGGAGAGCGTTTAAGTTAAACCTTCAAGGTCCCACTTAAATCGATGTCATCCGATAGGCATCCTTTTAATAAAATAATTTCCACGTTATTGTAAAGTATAAAAGTGGTTGGGATAAAATTAAAATTCACAGTGCAAAGGTAGCTCGTTGAGGACACAGAAGGACAATATGAATTTGGTATGTAATATAAATAGTACTGTTTTAATTTTTTTGATGTAAGGCAAGGTATTTTTTTTGACAACAACTAAGTTTTATTTCTCGCTAGCAACAACCCGCGACAAGCCGCGACTTTGTTTGCTGTTTTCAAGACGAAATCGCGGGCAACAGCTATAGTAATTTATTTTTCACATATATATTTTTTTGAGGGTTCCGTAGCCAAATGGCAAAAAACGGAACCCGTAGGATTCGTCATGTCTGTCTGTCTGTTTGTCTGTCCGTCCGTATGTCAGCCACTTTTTTTCGAAACTATCAGAACTATACTGTTAAACTTGATAAGTAGATGAATTTTGTGAACCGCATTAAGATATTTACACAAAAATAGAAAAAAAAAACAATGAATTTCGGGATACTTAGAACGGAAATTATTTTTTTTTTTCCTCAAACCTATATTTGTGGGTATATATCTATGGATATGTCTTCAAAATGATATTGAGGTTTCTAATAAAAAAAAAACTAAACGGAATAGTTTGCGCGAGAGACACTTTCAAAGTGGCAAAATGTAACTTCTAAAAAAAAGAGAATGATAAAACTAAAAAAATATATGATGTACATAACGTAATGTTATGAATTTGATTTTGCAATAATTATGACTATGACTGTAATACCATAACTATGACTTGATTGTCGTTATGGGTAAACTTATATAGGTACCTACAGGTTTGTACGGAGCCCTCGGTGCACGAGTCCGACTCGCACTTAGCCGGTTTTTTTACCATCTGAACAGCGATATCTAAAGGTAATAAGCGCCATCTATAATGACAATTACCTTGCTTCCTTAAGGAACTGTAAATTTTACCGAGATAAAAAGTAACATAATATTATCTGCTATTTCAGGCATTAATCTATTTCATCTCGATCCGTTCAGCTGTTCTAGCGTGATTGAGTACACAAACATCCATCCATCCAAACTGTCGCATTCATAATAATAGTATGAGTAAGGGCTAGTTTCACCAATTGCTTCAAATGGGCTAGTTTCCTGGGTCAAAATAAGATTATTCTATGTAGTTAGATTATCGAAAAATACTGGACCCATATTTTGTCTTATTTGTTTCTGTTTGTGTTTTGTTTCTCAATCAAACAAAAAATTATGAAGATAAACCGCATCAAAGTGAGCACGAGACGTCACGCCTTGCTAAAAAGTGTCGCAAGGCATGACGTTACACGGAACTTTAACAGGCTATGTCTTCATCATTTTTTGTTTAATTGAGAAAAGAAAAAATACGCGTCCAATATTTTCTGTTAATCCATGTGACGGACTAATTAGATTTTTTTAGGAAACTAGCCCATTCCGGATAACCTATCTGGAACTTGTTTTAACAGATAATCCATACAATTAGCTGTCAAATAAGTGTCAGTTGGGTTATCTGGAACTTAATAGCAAGTGGTGAAACTGGCCCTAGGAGTGGTAAAGGTAGATTTACAAGTATTCCTGAAAAAAAAACATAGTTTCCTAACAGGGTTATTAATAAAAGACATATATAGGGGTTGATTCTGGTGCTCAAATACAACTATTAATTGATATGAAACTAAAAAAAAACGACTTCTGTAGACTGGTACCGTAGTAGGGTCTGGGTGTTGTGGTACCGGCGTTGTTTCTGATTTCTCTAACAGCTACTTATAGAAGCTGAGCAATGTATGTAATGTTGTCCAATTATTATTTATTTAAAAACACTTGCCATTTCTAAATTAGTACATACTCGTACAACCAAATTACCACCATGGACGACTATACAGGGTTATTTTTAATACATAAACAACCCCCTAGGGGCTGATTTTGGTGCTCAAATACATCGCAAAAAAAATCACTTCCCCATACCAATCAGTGCCCATACAAAGCCGTCGCTAAAAATACAGATTGTATGAAACGGTGTTTTTTTTTGAGATTTCGATGTTGGTTCCGTACAAAAAGTTGTTATATGTAAGCACCAGAATCAGACCCTAGGGGGTTGTTGATGTTTTACGAATAACCCTGTATAGTATCGACGGACGACTGCTTGCAAGCACTTGCAACGTTTATTGTCAATGTAATTCATTTTACATAAAAGTTAAAATCTGTCTTAATAATGCTTTTCGTTGTATTACAAATACAGGGTGTCCCGTAACTCAAGAATAACCTTCCAAAAACATATTACAATATACATGGTGAACCACTTTTGTTCTATGACTTTTGCAAATTTGCATGAAAATTTATCGACTTCCCATTTGTATAGAAAAACAACACAAAGCAAACAAAACAAGTTACAGGACACAGAACAGGTGAATTTTCATTAGTGCAATATATTTAGTGCAATATTTATTGGTTTGTAAACTCAATGAACAACTTTACCCAAGAACTCAATATCTTATTTCAACTTAATTTTGTCAGTGATCTTTTGCCGTCCGTGTTCCCGCTAAGAAATGGTTTTTAGGGTTCAGTACCTCTAAATGAAAATACCAGAACCCTTAAAGATCACTTTGTCTGTCTGTCCGTCTGTCAAGACCCTTTTTCTGGGGAGCGCGTGGAGGTAGCGAGTTAAAATTAAAACCGTATACTCAGGGTCTACAGTCATTTACATGGGCAAAGTTGTTTGTTATCATGAGTAAACCCGTATTTTACAGTATTATAAATTCACCCTATATTACAGGTTGTGCAGAAATATTTGTATTTCTTTACTTGTTTTCTTCATAACTAATAATCTAAACCTTAACAATAATATTGAGTGTGCAATTTCAGAATCAAGTTCAGGTTCGGGCCTAGTCTGATATTTTATGCATAAGCCACTCAACGGATTGTTTGCTGTTACTTTTGAGAAGGCGTTTATCTCAACTTTCAACACAACCATTGCAGTGTTTGAAAGATTTGAGCAAGGTTTTAATGTTGGCATTGCCCTTCTCATTGAAAACCACTTACTACCAAATAGATTATTAAGAAAAATACTCGCTTTACTTTAAAAAAATCTTTCAGAAGCAAAAGCATTTTTGGTGACAGTTACAATCCAATTCAGTGCTAAGCAGTATTATTTACTATTTTCCAGATTTACTTCACAACCATCATTGCAGTGGCGTCAGCAGCCCAACTGCCTTCCAGCTCCTATCTGCCCCAAAACCACGGGTCACCTCAACGACCTTCCAATTCCTACCTTCCTCAAGGTCAGGGGGGTTCCCAAGGGGGTTACCAACAGGGCGGGCAAGGAGGTTACCAGGGTTCGTTCGCACATGGAGGTGGGAATGGAGGGGGGAATGGGAACACTCGACCACAGCAAGAAACTGAGAAGAATGCTGCCATTTTGAAACAGGACCAAGAAATTAATGAAAATGGTATGTTGTTATTTAAGTTATAGTGTTTTTACAAAACCTATTGTTGTATTTCTACTATTGAGGATTTGTGTGAAGTCAATGAATCAATTAACGCCATATTATAGTTCTAGATCCTCTTCTATCTCTGGAATTATATAGAAATAAGGTTTTAATTTCTTGTTATGGGGTAAATGTCTGCTCTTTAAATAACCTGTAATGAAAACAACATTGAAACCTAAATTAAAATGTTCGTTTCCCCATGCTAACTCTCAATCAACAATCAACTATTACGACTTGTAATGAGGAAGCAAGATGTAAGCTAATGTCAACTATTAGCAGCCCCTTTGTAATTTCTTGTTATTTCTTCCAGGCTTCCATTATAGCTATGAAACGTCTAACGGTATCAGAGCTGAAGAAGCAGGCGATGCTTCACAGTCCCAAGGTGGCTTCTCGTACAAAGGCGACGACGGAAATACCTACAGCATAATCTTTACTGCAGGAGAAGGTGGATTCAGACCTCAGGGAGACCACATACCAGTACCACCACCCACTCCCGAGGCTATCCTCCAAGCATTAGACCAGAATGCAAAGGACGAGGCTGCAGGCATTTTTGATGATGGTTAGTTGATGTTTTTTGCTAAACTTAATATTATTTCTCTATATTTGATACTAACTGTAATCAATAATTGAAGAAAAGGGATGAAAGGCACGTAACGAGGGGAGTATCAGATATAAGTGTTAGTAGGTGGAAAAGTATAGAGATGAATGAATTGTCAGGTAAATTAAAAAAAATAAGATGATTATGATTATATTTTAATAATGACAAAAGAGTGTGGACATGTGGATTCATGTGGCGATATCAGCTCAAGGCATATCTACAGCACACTCCCGACAAACAGGCAGTTTTTCTTTTAAAGCTAGTCACTTGGCTTATAAGTCGCAAATTATAAAGATTGTTCTATCTTTGTTTCCAGGTAAATATCGCCCTGACTCTAACGGCAAAGGAAACAACGGAAATGGAGGCTTCGGTTCTGGTAATCATCAGGGCAGTTTCAACTCTGGCTCTGGGTACCGGTACTAATTATTGATTAACAATGAAATAAGGAGTCTTGGCGTGTGTGAAGGCTTTAAACAGATCCTTAAATTTAATCATCATCAACATATGCTTTTGGAAGTCCACTGCTAGTTATGAACTCTCAATATTGAGCCATCTCTCTTCCCCAGTGGTTGTCAGCTCTGCAAGAGATGTGGCCTGCCCATTAATTGCCATTTTAGCTTTGGAAATAAAAAATCTGAAATTCCAGAGATTCGTCGGTGTCTTTGATTCTTTTACTAAACACTTTATATTTATTTTTTTAATAAATTTTGTAATTGATATTTATGTGAAAATAGAATTAGCATCAAAAACCTCCTTGGTTCATTAAAGAATATATTGATTAAGTAGGACGCCGTCTGTGCTACCAACGATTGATTACGATTTTAGATAAGACTTATGTATTTTTTATAAATACCTATCATATTTTAGCCTTAAGATAATATCTTGTAAATACTATCTACTAATAGGTATTTTATGTTGAACAAATAAAGAAGATCACAGCTTCAATGTTTATTTTTGAACTCATAACAAGTCAAGTAAATGCAACCTATAACATCTGTTACTCACTTCCAAAGTATATCATAACAAACACAGGGCTAAAGTCTATGACATTAACTAACCCTCTTGATAAAATTATGTGATTCTAATCAAACCACAAGAAAATAATATACAAATTGTGAGAACGTCAAAGTAGTTAGTTCTTTTACTACGAGACATTAAACAACAATTGTAGCCTATATTCTTCTGACCATGTGTGCCGTGTGGGGACGGCCGTAAAGAATACACTTCCCCACCGCCAACAGGAGGCGTGACGTAAGAGGCGACTAATTCCTGTAGCACGAGACGGGCAGCAGCGTCTGAATGCGTAATCTTATAAAAAACTGCGCTCGCCAACCCGCCTGCCAAGCGTGGTGAGTATTGGCAATCCCCCCCCAATGAAAGTCATTGGGGGAGGCCTATGTTCAGCAGTGGACGTTCTGTGGCTGTAATAATGATGATGATGATGATTCCTCTGACCATTCTACTTTATGAATGTAACAATTGTGATGCGATGTATGTCTACCAGTCAAATGTAGTACACGCATCATTACTTTTACCATTGACCCAAAAAAGTTTTATGTAAGTCAAGATCAAGCCTTACTTTCGTTACACAACCATCGTTACGAAGATTTGAGCCAGATGCTAACTTTATAATGCACTTTTAATTTCTTCGAGTTTTTGAAAAGCCATATTTTTATTTTGTCCACATTGTGTACAAAAGATCATCATCATCATCATTAAGATTTTAGCCATTAGACGTTCGGATCCTCGGCTATTTTTCAGCATCCGCTCTCAGCAGCTTTGTGTATATCATTACTCCTCCGTGTCGGAGGGTGCCGTACACTGCGTTTACCAAGTCGCGGTTTCCGAAATATTGATATAAGAATAAACAATCATCATCATCATCATTGCAGCCACAGGACCTCCACTGCTGAACATAGACCTCCCCCAGTGACTTCCCCCAGTTGGAAAAATTAATAATAATCAAATTTTTCTCTTAAATAATGCACAAAAAAGACATATCGTCTTTTAAAAAAAAATATATGTTATAATAATATAAATAATTCAGATAATTAACAATTACAAAATATTTAAATCTACTTAAATGCTACGTTAATTCTATTACTTTTGTGTGACACCTGTAATTTAAGATAGCACTTAGCTTGATATATTAGCATGTATAATTATGAAATGTTGTCTAAAAATAGTGTATGTCTTGTCGGTGTTAATATATAAATAAAATAAAATAAATCGTCAATATTCATAAGTAAAGAAAAACAAATATGTTTTATAAAAGATCTCGTTGTTTATTCATAGAATAAATAATCGTGTTCCTCATCATCTCGCTGGATCATTACCTATAACTATTACTCGTATATAGCATAAGATCGATATACAATTTCATTATGTATTATAATAACAATTTAAATCATGTTGTACTGAACTGAATCAATAAAACTCTATCGTAAATGCTTTAGTGCAATAGATTCAGAAAGTAAAGAAAAATAAGAGGCTTTTCCTATGTACGTTCCTTTTGTTAAAGAAAATCTTCAATTATGTACATGTAAAGAATAGGATGGACACAGTCATTACATATGTGTAATAAAAATAAAAACTGTGATTAGTTTGAATGAGAAAGTACTAAGTTTAAAGTAACCATTCGATTCAAATTAAAAAAACGAATCTTAAAAAACCTGCAAATTAAAACTTTACTAAAAAGTTTATTCTTCATAACTCTAGTTACTTATTTACAAGCAGATATGAAATAGCAAACTGACTCCTTAAATGTTTTTTACACTTCGCAAATAATTTCAAAGATTTTAAGACTTTACCTACTTTCTATCTTAGAACAGAAACAGAATTTTCATATTTTCATTTTTTTATAAATACTTTTAACTGTTTATTTATTTATTTTATTTTCCTTTACTTGGGACACCAACAATTACATTGGCTGCTTAGGTACTAGAATGTAAGTAAAGTAAGTGTTACTAACAATGTAATCAGCACCATTATCTACAGATAAGTTAAAACGATTTTTAACTGTTATTGAACTCAGAAACGAATACTCAGTTCTAATCGGTTATAATGATCGCTTGTCTTAAGTAACGATTAAACTTGTCTTAAGTAGTAATTTAGTATTTGTTGTACTGTTGCCTCAATCCGGCGGAAGCTTGCGCGCGCGCATACTGCCGTTGCTGTCTGGAGCCGGCAGGGGCGCTGGCTTCACCATACTTGGCAGGATCGTAAGAACCTGGAAGTTACGATAGATTTGATTAGATATGCCTAGACAATATTATCATATAGTATACTGCAACTACAACGATAATTACATAGTACTTCCATCAGAATTTATGCGTTTTAAAAATACAAATATGTCGGAACGGAATAAGTTCAATTGTAAAATAACAGTTAATTTCATTTATTCAGTATATACTTATCCTATTATTAACACAAGGTTATGATATTCAACATTAAATAATATTTTACGGTCAGTATAACCTTTGTATGCAATTGAGGTTGAGTTTAGCGTTAAAGCTTAATGCTTTTGCATTTATGACTAGAGCTTTCGGAAGTATTGTAAAGTAATTGAAATGTTAGGTTCTTGCAATATAAATTTTCTGCGAAAGAACATACTTTAGTATGTTAGTGTTTATGCAATACCTATCAAGGCATACGTTTCTTAAACTGTTGTTGTTCATTTTAGGCATTTTTAGACGTTTCCCTTTAGCATTTATCTGGATAAATAGCAGCAGCAGATATTGAATCTATTTTTGTACTACCAAAGAGAGCTGTACGGGCAATTTACGACCTCAGACTCCGAGACTCGTTGAAGGAACTGTTCAAAGAAATTAATATACTAACAGTGGCTTCTCAATTCATTTATGCAAAGATCATGTATATTCGCAAAAACCTGCATCTATTTCCTAAAAAGAGTGACATGCATAATATTAATACCCGGAATAAAGATAAACTTGCCGTCCCAAATTTCAGACTGCATAAAGTGGGTAATTCGTTTATGGGAAAATGTATTGACTTTTTTAACAAATTACCACAGTCCATTGCTGAACTGCCTATGTATGAATTTAAATCGCATGTCACGATGATTTTAATGAAAAAAGGTTATTACACTGTAAATGACTATTTATATGATAAAAATGTATGGAATTAAATACTGCCGTGCTCGCACAGGTTCATTTTATCTTGTAATGTAAACACACTATTTAAAAAGAGGCTGACAATAGTGACCGAGTTTCTTGCTTGCTTGCTGCTTCTTCTCGGCACTAGCCCACAATATTGTCCCGAAGCAGTGGTAGGGTAAAAATATATATATTGGGACGTGTAAAAGAGCTTAATTTAGGCCTATTTACAGAAATAAATTGGTTTTATTGGTTCAAAAAACATCATTAATTCTGTATCACTTACAAATAAACTGACAGACACAGAATTCCGAAGGTTGTGCAAGTGGATGTTGATAATGTAGCATTTTGTGTAATCGATTTAAATTAAACGTAAATGGGTGAACGGCAGACTTTTTTTAAAATACCTACCTAAAGTGTAAATCAACATTTCTTTTTTGATCCAAAAATTTCAATGTCAAAGATGCACCTGTCGCAATAAAATGGTCGCCCCATTTGAGCAAAATCGGCATACCAATAATTACGACATAAAGAAAAGCCTATAAATAAATGTGCATTAAAGAACAAATTCAATATACAGGGTTATTTGTAAAACATCAACAACGTCCTAGGGGCTGATTCTGGTGCTCAAACACTACAACTTTTTCCAAGGGACCAATATTGAAATCTCAAAAAACAATTCACTTCCCCATAAGCACTAAGCCACCACCAGCTGACATCAGTTTGTATGGAGAAGTGTTTTTTTTTAGATTTCAATGATGGGCCATAGAAATAGTTGTTGTATTTGAGCACCAGAATCAGCCCCTAGGATGTTGTTGATGTTTTACAAATAACCCTGTAGAAAAATATATTTTTTTGTGTTAAAACAAAATTAAGTGTAAGTAACCAATCTGACTGTGTAGTTAATTAAGTAGATCTGAGTAAAGAGAGTTTCGTTACCATCATCGAAGATGCCGGCAGCCTCATCAGCTGCATTCTGTTCCAACCCCGCCAGTATTTCCTCAGGAATAGGGGCAGGGGTAGGCAGATGGTCACCCTGGGGCTGGAAGCCGCCTTTACCCGCCACGTAGCTGATGGAGTAGACAAACAGGCCATCGTCATCTGTGTACTCGAATTTGCCCTGAGCCTCGATACCGTCAGCCTGGAATTGAAATAAAGGGTATTTGGAAAGAAAAGAATTAAAAGGATTATTTTCGTTGTAGATAAGTTTGCAAACTGTATCGCTTATGGCAAGACTCGTTTGCTAAAATCTAACTTAATAAAGTGCCACATCGGAATGGGTAGGCCTTTAGCTCAGATCATAGATCTGTGGCCTTTAGTGTATGTGATGTGCGAGGCGCTCCCGGCGGGCTTGGGCAGCCTACTTGTAGATGCGCCTTACGAGGGTGGCACGTGTGGGGGTGTCCCTGCTCGTGCGCCCTAGACAGTAGCCGCGGGGTCCTGACCCTGCGGTTAAATGGTTATACCTCATGACCCTGCCCTTCAACCTTGATCTCGTTCTCAGTCTCGAAGTTGTATTTATAGGAGTCCTCCTTCACATCAGAGTTCAAGGCGATGATCTTGGCGGTCTTCTCGGCTTCACGCCTGTAGTCAGCAAAGGATTGGGCTCCGGCGGCGGTGCCGATGCCGAAGAAAGCGAAGATGAGGAACTGAAAAATAGAAGGCAGAGTTTGGCATTATTTCTATTGGAAGTTACAGACTGGAACAAGCTCTATGTCATATTACTTGTTTCTTTAGTTAGCGCACAGTAAAAGAAGTGGGTACGGGATTGGAAACAATCTACAGTTCTTCTAGAAAGACGCTTTATTTCCTCCTGCCGCAAGCCACACAGACGCAATCCCGGTGAGTAACAGAGTTCCAACGTAGCATTGAGATGGTTTTCGTGTCTGACGCGGTCCTCATGACAGACACAGCACCGACAAGGTCATCATGACGGATGTGAACCGCACTTTACGGCATCGCACTGTTCTCTTTTCACAACTAGATTTACTATTTCACTTCACTACTTTCACTTTTCTTTATTCTTCTTCTTGTTTTCTCATCACTAGACTTTTACTAACTGCTCGTTGTGCGGCTCACAGCTCATTCATACCCCTAGCCTTCTAAAACCTAATTTCGATATTTAATTTGTCATTTCAGTCAAGTTCTTTTTAGTCGGTTGATTTTACTAGAATATTCCCAATCTAATTCTAATCTATATCTTCTTATATATAAAAGAAAGTCGGTTTAGTTACACCATTTATAAGTCGAGAACAGCTAGACCGATTTTTATGATCTTGGATTTGTTGGATTCGTCTCCGCCCCACAGAGCAGAAAAAATAATAAAATATAACAAAATATAAAAAAAATATTGAGGCGGTATGAAGTTCGCCGAGACAGCTAGTCTAAATTATATAATACAAAGTCGGGTTAGTTACACCATTTATTATTCAAAAAGGGCTGGACCGATTTCTATGATCTTTGATTTGTTGCATTTGTCTCCGCCCCGAATAACAGAATAACTATAAAAAACAAGAAAAAATTCACAAAAAAAATGTGTAAAGGGGCGGTACGGAGTTCGCCGGGATAGCTAGTCTGTCTATATAAAACAAAGTCGGGTTAGTTACACCATTTATAAGTCAAGAACGGCTGGACCAATTTTTCTGATCTTTGATTTGCTAAATTTGTCTTCACCCCGAATAGCAGAATAACTTAAAAAAAAACGGAAAAATTCACGAAAAAATTTTATTAAAAAAAATAAAACCGACTTCAAAACACTGAAATGCTAAAAATAATCCTAACACTTAAGTACCTAATCAGTTACTTTTGGAGTCGGTGCCAGCCGATGAGAGATTCAATGTTTTGGTTTGCACCGACTCCAAAAGTAACTGATTAGGTACTTAAGTGTTAGGATTATTTTTAGCATTTCAGTGTTTTGAAGTCGGTTTTATTTTTTTAAATAAAATTTACTTATTTCATCTATTTTTAGTGATAAATCCTAATCTAACTGCTGAACACCGATTTCATCCCCTATTTTCCTACCCTTAGGGGTGATTTTTATTTTGCAAACTTTTATCATATTATCTTTGAAGTATAAGCTATTAAATAAAACAAAAATCATCAAAATCGGCTCATATTTGTCGAAGATAGGTAACAAGAACCACAACCAAAATATTATCTGGGTATATATTTGTTGATTTTCTCAAAAAGCTCTACATCAATTTCGATAAAATTTATATGGGACCACCTCTGAAGTATGATCTACCAAACAAAAAAAGAATCATTAAAATCGATTCATAATTGGCGGAGTTATCGCGTAACAAATATACAAAAAAAAAAAAAAAACATAGTCGAATTGAGAACCTCCTCCTTTTTTGAAATCGGTTGAAAAATAATAATGAAGGGGCAGTACGAAGTTCGCCGGGACAGCGAGTATTTAATTTATGTCAAAATTATGTTAAAAAAATAATAATAATAAAAAAAAAATTTCTAGAAGAATCTTAAACGCTAACTAAACTTTATTGTTGAACTCGTCTTCTTAGCCATTCGGTTATTGATGCTTCATAATAGCATGTTAATTGTAGTGGCGTAAACAGTTCAGATGTAACAATATTAAAAATAGATTTAAGACTCAAACGAAAGGGTTTCCTAACGATTATCAAATTTAGAAAAAAAGTGACCTTACCAATACCAATCTCGATTATCGATCTATCATAAGATGCAACCTTTAATAATTATTTATTAATCAAAGAAAAAACTCACCAGTTTCATTATTATTATGTGTTTAGTCGGGTCGGAGTTTCAACTACGAATGTATCGGACAGATGTCTCCCTTCTATTTAAAGCTAGCAAAATTACAAAATTCATTCTACTACATAATGATGCTACTTTTATCAATAAATGTGAAGAGAACTTGAACTTTTTGCGTAATGTGAGTGACATTTTAAGGCAATTTTTTGACCTGAGATGGGCCTATTACTTAAAACGCAAAGACTTACCTATCTATAATCATAACTTAGGTCTTAATAACATTAAATACTTTTAACTAAAGCTTTAAAGACTAAAATGACCGAGACCTTTTATAAAACTTCTACACCGGGATTTAACCTAAACGTAGTATAAAACATAATTGTTTATATTATACTAGCTTCCGCCCGCGGCTACGCCCGAGTGGAGTTCAATCTCTCACTTAAAGTCATTATCAACGATCCATATCACTTTCGAACTCAAAATAATCAAATAATCTAAACCATAACAACGCTTCGCTCTAAAAGTAAAAGAAAAAGCGACGCTATCACCGATGCATTATTTTAGAACAAATTCGATTATCATAAAAAAGTTTAAGTATAGTGTAAGTTAACCAACTCATCAAGCATTGGTGATTGAGACACAATAGAAATTCTATTGTCATTCGGTCTCATGCAACCGCTTGGATGCTAGCGGGTTTTAAAGATATACATTTGTTCTCACGAATTTTTTTTAGAAGTTTAAAATTAGAATAGAATTGGCTTCGAGACAAAAAATACAATGAGATAGAGAACCTTATTTTGTAGTAGCAATGGTGGAAGGTGAAAGACACGCACACACGCATATTACAGTTCAATTTAATTCAACTAACACGTAGTTATAAATTAAATGAAATTGTTACAGTTTACTCATAACTTAATTGTAATGTATCTTTTGTTAATTTTAGGAAAGAGCGGGGTCTCCAAACACAGGTATCATACTTAAATGGAGACTCCAGCCACTTGTCGTGTACCTTTGTAAAAGATACTGAATAAAACATTTTCTTTTTTTTTTTCTTTTTTTTTTCTGAATTTATAGTCTATAAAACAGGGTATGGAAAAAAAATATTACATTGACCAACTACAAGTAGCTGCACATTATTGTAGATATAAATATAGAGGAGGTACTCGCTATTAGGATAAAAAAAGGATGAGATACTAAAACACTACCGATACCAAAATCTCTCGCCTCGAAGTCATTGGTACGTCAAGTGCTGTGGCATTGAAGTTGTTGGCCTAACAACTACAAAGCTTTAAATATTTACAGAATTCAAGAGAAGAAAAAACCATACACAGGTATCTTTGTCTACAAACAACTAAGGTTATACAAAAGGCGCCAAAGTGCTATGTAGACCTATTTTTTTACATAATTAATTAATCTTATTTGGATGGACAGTTTCATTTATCCACTATCTTTAAAAAGGGAGAAAGACTTAACCCCTTCAATTATAGACCAATAATTACTGGTTAAAGCCGACCCCAGTAAGCATGCTATATTCCCTGTCTAGAATCGCACCACCAGAGGTCCGTAGAGAAGTGGCTAGCTCCGTGGAAAGAACCAAGGCGAAGTATGATTCATCATTTCAGCCATAGGACATCCACTGCTGAACACAGGCCTCCTCCAATGATTGGGGGGGGGGGGGATTGCCAATACTCGCCACGCTTGGCAGGCGGGTTGGCGAGCGTAGTTTGCCACGTTTACGTCAAACTCGCGGGTTTCATTCGGCGAACAAGTGTCACCGGAGAGTGTCGTGTTAGGGTTTATAGTGAGTAATTAATCTCTGAGTTAATACCTAAGTAGGAATGTATTTACTAATAATATAATATTTAGAATACCCATTTAAGTATTTTATGTATAAATAAAAATACTTTGTTTAAGTTGAAATTGAACCTTTTGTAACAATTACACTGCAGAACAAAAAAAAAAAAAAAAAATCTGCGGCACTTAATTTGTTAATGGTTTTTGTAAACACTTGTATTAGACATACTCAGTATGTATTGACTTTTTTATATTGATTTTGGTTCTTGAGGTAAACAAAAGACAAGAAATAAACGAAAAAATTACAACTACGCTCCTAAAATTAAATATATTTGTTTACACACTACTAAGTTCTATGATTCTTCTTACGTATTTAATTGCAACAATTCTACTAATCAATTATTAGACCCTGAAATTATCAGTTCCTGTCTTATTTCAAGTTTATAAGTGCTTTTTGTCTGAAACGCAGCACATCAGTGGTCAGTATGCGTCGATTTATAGATGGTGAATTTTTTGTTGGGCAACAAGGTAATACAGTAGTAAGTTATACTAAATATCCTTGTATCATATGTCTATGGAATAGTCGCGCAAAAAAAGAACATTGGATTAGAAAGGACTGGCCTTTGAGAAAAAACATGGTGGTAGGAAAAGCAAACGTGATTCGAGAACCACTAATACGCCGAGAAAATATCACACACACACATCAAGCTTGGGTTAATGAAACAGTTCATCAAAGCCCTTGATAAGACTGGTGACTATTTTAAATATGTGTGCCAAAAATTTACAGCCCTAAGCATGGAAAAATTAAAAGCAGGCATCTTCGATGGACCGCAGATTCATACTCTTATAAAAGATACTGAATTCGTACAACATATGACACCAATTGAATCTGGAGCATAGCTAAGCTTTGTTTTAGTAGTAAAATTTTTTTTGGGGAATCATAGAGCACCAGACTATTCAGAATTGGTTGCAAAAATGCTTCAAATTTTTCGAACATTGGGAGCTAATATGAGCATTAAAGTGCATTTTTTACATAGTCATTTGGACAGATTCCCGGATAATCTGGGCGATTATAGCGAGGAACAAGGAGAACGGTTCCACCAGGACATCAGGACAATGGAAGAAAGATACCAAGGTCGGTGGGACCGCCACATGATGGCAGACTACTGTTGGACTTTAATAAGGGATTGTCCTGAGCAAAATCATAATAGAAAACCGTATAGAAAAAGATTTTTGTAATATTTTTTAATATTTAATGAACAGAACAATATATATCTTCGTTTTTTATATATTTTTTATTAAGGTTCTTTATTAAAATATTTATTCCATTAATGTTGGTATTTTTCTTTAGATTTTTCCTTTGAAATAGCTAATAGTCTTTATCTCAAAAACAAGAGTAGTAATTTGACAAATCTAATATTTTTCTAGTATTCAACACACAAGTCTAATACATAATTGACTTTAATCTACTATGCCGCAAAATGACTTTTCCCTAGAGTTATTTAATAGTCAAAAAATCTAAGAGGTATTTTCTGAGGCGAACGCCTTTTCAGTATTTTAATAATTGGTCTGATTAAGAAGTAATTAAATTAAATTAGTTAAATCAATTGGTGACGCTGGGTAGCACGCAGCATGTCTTACGATTATTTGTAGGATAATTTTGTTGATCTCATTTCATAATTAGCAATTTTGCCAAAGAATTAATGAAGTGGGTAGGATGCACTGGAGTATCATGGAGCTATCAGAAAAATCCGACGAGAGGGCGAGGACACGATGATCCTGAAATCTGGCACTCTACTATCGCGAGGGCGACCAACTGTCCCAAGGTGGCGTCGGGTTTCTCGTCCACAAGTTCCTTCCTTCTCCTCCCTCCTTAACAACATCGTTACCATCGGAAACGAGTCAGGCAGGGTTGCATACCTGATACTCATAGTATCTAATAGATACTCGCTGAAGGTCATACAGGTATATGCACCGACCTCTACACACCCAGATGAGGAAGTAGAGGCTATGTATGAGGACGTAAGTAGGGCCATACATACTAATAAAACCTACTTAAATGTTGTTATGGGGGACTTCAACGCGAAACTGGGCATGCGAGGCGATAATGATTGAGAGTGGGGCAATTTGGGTATAGGCAACAGAATCTCACGCCTGGCTGAATTTCTAGAGAAGGGGGACCTCTTTGCGATGAACTCCTTCTTTCAGAAGCCGCCACACAGAAAGTGGACCTGAATGAGTCCCGATGGTTCCACGAAAAATGAGATCGACTTCATCATGACCACAAAGTGACGAATATTCAATGATGTCTGCGTAATTAACAGGGTGAAAACCAGCTGGGATCTAAAAAATTTACGACTTTTTACCTTTTCTTCATTTATAGTTTGTAACTAATTAACTATTTAATCAAATCTTAGAAGTCAAGTGTGACTTTCTTTAAAAGTATTTTTGATTCAAATTCTTGAAAATGTATGTAATCTAGATGGCAGCAGCAGATTTGCGTATATCACCATGTCAAAGGACGCAGCGTTTGCCAAGTCACGGTCTATAAAATATAGGTATAAGAATAAATAATATTCATAGGTAAAGAAAACCAAATAAGTTTTATAAAAGATAAACTCTTTGTTTATTCATAGAATAAATAATCGTGCTCCTCATCATCTCACTGGATCACTATGACTATAGCAAAAAATCGATACATAATTTGATTGAGTATTATAATTACAGTTTAAAATCTTATTCTACTGAACTGAATCATTAAAACTCCGTCTTAAATGCTTTAGTTCAATAGATCCTAATGAAAGTAAATGAAATATAATGATTTTTTTGGTACTTTAAAATTAACAATTTTTATTAGTTTAAATGAGAAAGTAGTTAAGTTTAAAGAAACCATTCGATTCTAATTTAAAAAATAAACTCTTAAAAAACCTGAAAATAAAACTTACAATAGGAGATTTTTCTTAACTCTAGTTACATACTTGCAAGCAGGTATGAAATGGCAAACTGACTCCTTAATTTTTTTTTACACTTCGTAAATCATTTCCAAGTATTTAAGACTTAATTTTCTATTTTACACGAAGCTTTCTCCAAGCTTATCCATTTTCAACTGTTTTGGTATAACAATGGATTACTTTGTTACGAATACTCAGTTCTAATCAGTGATATCGATCGCTTGTCTTAAGTTACGGTTAAACTAGTAATTTAGTATTTGTACTGTTGCTTGAATACGGTGGAAGCTTGCGCGCGCGCATACTGCTGTTGCTGTCCGAAGCCGGCAGGGGCGCTGGCGTCACCGTACTTGGCAGGGTTGTAGGTACCTTAAAGTTACGAAATAATTCATTAGATATATGGCTAAAGTTAAATATATTGATACTTAATTTTTTAAAGTTCTCATTGTTTTAAAGGTTTTCGTGTTTAAAGAGATTTAACTTTTCAATGATTAGTATGTACGAAATTGAGTGTTAAAATAAACATATTTTAAACTATCTCTATGGCTGAAATGATGATGATCATGATGATGAAAGAATATGACTTAGTTTAATCCTACAAAGTTAAATATATTGATACTTAATTTTTTAAAGTTCTCATTGTTTTAAAGGTTTACGTGTTTAAAGAGATTTAACTTTTCAATGATTAGTATGTACGAAATTGAGTGTTAAAATAAACATATTTTAAACTATCTTGTGCGAATAAAAACTAATCTATGTTTAAACTGTAAAATTAATTTGACCTTAGAATCTGTGAACCTTCCATTCACCGTACAAACTACTGTCAGACAATACAGTGGTCATTACGTTTTGTTCTCTCAAAATACCATGTATTATCTTTTGCCACCGAACAACAGAAACGCATCAGTAGAATTACCACCCTAAAGTAAGGCCCATAACAACTTTATTGAGTGCATTAAAATTACTACTTAGGTCTTCCCAAGCACATTAGCAAAACACGCAAAAACAGTTCCATTGAAATATAGGTCTTATGTATGTTAAGCTCAAAGTCGTGCCAAAAGTACATATAGTGCATGTTGCTCAAGTGTTGGATTTAGAGTGAAAGGTCACTGTGAAATAAAGGCCAGAGCAGTTTGCGTTCCAGGCAGACTGTAAATTACGGCATTTTACTAAGTGTCTGGACTGGTAACTGATATTTGAGGAACTATAAAAGATACCAAAAGGTCAAAGTGATTGAGCGGAGAGGTTAATTAATGAAATGGTAACTAACATTGTTGTTATAATGTTTACAGTAATAATATGGGATATACTATGATTTTTTATGTTCAAGTCAAATAATTAAAATCTTAATAAAAAGAAGAAAAACGCCATCTACTCACGTTTTAAATCTGATTTTATGCGGTTCAAAAAGAAAAGTTTGTCGGAACTTATCAGTTATTTCAACTTACGGTTATGAAGTTCATTTAAAGTATTGAGTATATGAGATTTTTTCTCTAAGGACAATTTGTAAACAAACTGATTTATAGTATTACTAGTAACAATATTTACGGTCAGTACCATTTATGTATGCAGTTGAGGTTGAGCTTAGTCATTAAGCTTTTGCATGATTATGACTAGAGCTTTCGGAAATATTGTAAAGTAATTAAGCTGTCAGGTTCTTGCAATATGAATTTACTGCGAAAGAACATAGCTTCGAATGTCAGTATTTATGCAATATGCATGTTTTTTCCACTAAAATGTATTATTAATCTGGATAAAAACATCAATAATTAATTAATAAATCTTTATCAACTACAAATAAATTGAGAAATACAGAATTTAGAAGGACGGAAGGAGAAGAAGAAGCAAGTGGACCTAAAATTAATAATGTAGCAATTTGTGTAATTGATTTTCATGAAAAGACATTAAATAACGCAATGTCAGACTTTTACAAACATACTTAAATATTTAACGTTGCAGTTTACGTTAACATATCTCATTAAAGAAAGCTCCAAAATATATATACAAAATAGACATAATTTCATTAAGGAATATCTTTAATTTGTTTTTCTTTAGTGATAAAAGCAAAACATAATGCATACTCTTGGTTTATTATTTGACCAAATCCCAACCAACCAACATTATTACATACAGTGATCATATTGAATCTTCCTCTTAGTGATTTCACCTATTCCTAGGTCCATAATTTACTAGCGAGTTTAGATAATTACAGTCATCGTTATCATTATCTGTAACCCCAAGACCAAGCACTCAGACCATTGTGGATTATTGTTACACATAAAGTTCCTAATATTTTCCCTAAAAACCTTTTTTTATTAATACTTTAACGACATTGTGATCGTAAAACACACATACCTCATACTTTACTATTGCCACTGCACCTCAATGTCGTTAAAGTTTATTGTTTCTGTTTACCACACTCGAACATAAGCAATTTGAGCATCATTGTGCTTGTAGCGAATTTCCTAAGGTGTGGGCTACAATTTATCAGGATTTTGTAATCATACCCACACGATTTTAATGGATTTTGCCTTTCTAGCGTGGGATTTCTAATTATTTATCATCTGTCGTATTAATGCTTTGACAATGCAGTGGAAGCCTAATTGTTAAAGTCCCGTCTTAAATACACACAATGAGTACAAATACTAACACATGCCGCTAGATTTTTAGAACTTATTTAGGTACTTTGTTAAACCATTTGCTTAGCAGTAAGGATATCGTGTGGAGGTCTCCACATTCAGTTATCACTCTATTTGATATCCAAGTGTAACGAAGGTCTGGAGGCTATTACTATATATATCATAATCTGTCTTGTTAAATCTAGGACCATAGTTAACTAACTAAATAAAGATGGAAGAAAACCAAAACTAGATACTTTAATAATGCAATTTTATTAAAATAATTATTGAGAACGTTAAAACGTGTTATAGCTTTTATGATACCGCCAAAATAGAAGGAAATTGAAAGGTAAAAATCACTTTAACTGTGCTAACTTAAAGAAAATGGTTATTACGATGCTATTAGCAGAATTTAGGATTGTCAGTAATTGTCAAAGCTTCAAACTAATAGGTTGCCAAGCGGTCATGAGACTGATACTGACTGGGTTTGATGATTATCATAATTATAAGACTAAATTCTGGCGCTTGTCATTTTAAGCGATTTAGGTACACTAAGGTGTTTAAAAATTTACGAATGTGGTCATTGACTTTTAATGCTGACCATACCAACAAAATTTCTACTGTGTCTTATTTTCCTGGGCTGACGGCTAAAATATCACCAAAATGGCGGGAAAGAGAGAGTTAGAAACCGATTGTGTAGATATTAAACAATAGACTTGACCAATAAGGTTTACTTACCATCATCGATGATGCCGGCAGCCTCATCAGCGGCGTTCTGTGCCAATGCCTTCAGGATTTCCTCAGGAATGGGGGGAGAGGTAGGCAGGTGAGCACCCTGGGGCTGGAAGCCGCCCTGGCCGGCCGCGTAGTTGATGGAGTAGACCTGACCATCATCGCCGGTGTACTGGAACCCGCCTTGAGCCTCGATACCGTCAGCCTGGAATTGAGAGAAAGGGTATTAGAAAATATTTGGGACATTTTCAAATTATGTATGAAGGTATGAAGATTTCATACCAGAATTAAAAGAAATGTATTCTTGTAGATTAGTCTGAACCATAGGTTTGTTCTAGTTTTTTTTTTTGGTAATTTTAAACCAATAATTTGTAATTTAAATGTTCACAGTTTAGTTCAACTGTTTTTAACTGTTAAGAACTTGTTTATTTAACCCTACACTGTTGTCTATTCTCAAATTTAATATATGTAGTTTTACTATAACCATGGTTTACCTTTAATGTCATATATAAGTACGTTTTTGTCTATCTGAATTACCAACAAATACGATTTTTAACTTATAGTTTAACTAATAAGTTCAATGACAATTGAGGACATTGTTTGATCTTGTAGTACTCATTAGTACATTAAATAAACAAAAAGCCGCACAACCAAAGAGGTTAATTTGTTTGTGAGTTCCTACTATTAAAAAGACAAGCGTCAAGTTACATAGTTACACAACGTTATCATGTAATGCTAAGAAACAATAGTCTATAAATAAATTAAATACGCAAATGGAAATGAGATTGCTTTACAAAAGCTTAACAATTAGCAATCTTAATAAGATACGAAAAATTACAGAATTAAAAAGTGTATTTATACGAGTTACAAGACGATTTTTCAATCAATGAAGTCTACATTTTGGCAGGAGCTTGCAAATTTAAAAGACGTCTCATAGAAGTCGTTTTCACTTTTCGGTTCTCATGTTCCATGAAGCCAGTTTTTTTTAATCCTCGGTTGAAAATACCTTTTATTTTTAAATGTTAAGATTTTATTCTCAAATATTGAACTTTAAAAATTGCAATGCTTGAATATTATCATAATAAAGATCGCAGAGACCGCAAAGAACATCAACATTAGTTATTTGTGACACCATAATTTACCGGATTTCTAGGTCAATCGAGCAAAAAGTCAGTGTGCAATAGTGACGTGACCATTGACTTAATATAAAATATTCTACGTGGGTAGTCCAACATATTTTTATCATTATTTGACAACATTTTGAGTTCTTTTGTTTGTATAGAAAAACAATTGTAATTATAAAATTCTAGCGTGCTTTTATTAATTATCACAGTACTACCTACCTACCTATCTTATTGTTGTGCCCTACAGGGTCTATAATGATCTATTTTATGTATCTAATTATAACACCTGTGTAACATTATAGAATGCAATAAATATATTGAATTGAATTGAATAGTATTAGAGATTACTGGCACACAAAAAAAATCATTTTAATGTATTTTTGAATACACAAAAACGAGGTAAAACACCATTTAAAACATATTTGATAAACATAGACTAGTTTTGTAAACAGGATTAAAGAACAATTTGAAATATTTTTTGTGACATGTATCAATATTTGTAAAACCTATTCTCAAAGTTTTGGAATAAGATTTTCCTCATTCCTTCTGACCTATACGATCAAAATTGTCAACCATTACAACACTATCAGTAGAGATGGTCGCGTAAATCTCCACAAGGTAACATTTTGCATAAGAGCTTGACCTTTCTAGATGGTCACTGCCCTTTCCAGCGATTGTGTAGTCCAGGTCACTTAGGCTAAAGTCACACTAAACTTGGACTTATAGGAATCTAACCTTATTGTTTGCTAAGATGTTCGTTAAAACAAAGATTGTGTCTATTAAAGACTGCCTGATTATAAATATTAATTGGTCCAAAATTTATAAAATAGGTTAAGTTGTCGATTTTACTTGTTATTTTTTATTAGGTGTTTTTGCTAACTATGAAGACAATCTTTCCAAAAATTTAAGAATATTTCCTAAATATTTTGAGTCTGTTAAATGAACTCCGTAAGTAGTATTTACTTTAGGCCGTGGGACTTTGGTACGCTTCAAGATACCAGTGTGAGCAAGTCTTTAGTACAGTCTTCAATTCTCTAGAGTGGTACCTTTTTGAACTTATTAGATCTAGTATGTTGGTCTGAGTTCTAGAATTTCCTTTGATAAAATTTCGCTTTGTTAACTTGATTTTTATTCACAATGATCTGTTAAGGATATTAAAAATAGATAAATTTCAACAGAAATATTATGTTTATTACAATTATTTTTATTGTGTGTGAATTTATAACGAATGTTTATTAGTCTAGTTGTTCACGTTCCGGGCTCCAAAACTAAGCGTTAATGGGTTTGAATCCTGGAAGTGTTTTGTGATGGACGAGAATATTGCTTCCGAATTATGGATGTTACAAATTGTATTTAAGTATGTCTATCGGTTATTCTCGCCAATAAAATAAGTTTTACTATTTTTATTTACTGTTGTATAAAAACAATATCATCAAGTCGTATTTTATCAAATTCTCAATTGCATAAAAGTTTGATTGCCCGAGAAGTTTAAATGTCATTTGTAAAAACATCTTTACAATTAAAGGACATATTTTTATCAAATACTTAATACCATTCGCTAACTTAATCTATGAGTTTAATTTTTCTAATCGATTATTAACTTCCGCAATTCATTCACAAATAAACCATGAATGAAATCGACGCACAATCGATTTTCTCACATATCGCGTGACCTACGATGAATCCAGCAGGTGAAACAAAGAAATATATTTCGTACCTAAAATCTGTTAGTCAATGTGCGGAACACCCAATTGAGTTATCCATTAAGTGTCACCTTCGTGACTTGATAGCATCTGAGTTTAGATTTTACGGTTGATGAAGCAATATTTTGCCAGCGTTCTTTGTATAAAATAGATAAATGAGCAATTGGTTTGTGTTTTCCCAGAACATGTCAAAATGAGGTATGGAGTTTACAAGAAATGTAAGATACACGGATTTTTAATACCACTATAATGCTCTGTATATAACCAATGTGCGTGTGACCTATAACAGATAATCTGACAATATAATAGAGGTTAGCCATTAGATGAAAGCCTCGATCGGCTATTCCCACTTAAGGTCCAAGAATGACCTGTGTTATTTCCTATACTTCTAAAATCAAACAAAGGCTACATACCTCACGACCCTGCTCTTCAGCCTTGATCCCGTTCTCAGTCTCGTAGTTGTATCTGAAGGAGTCCTCCTTCACATCAGAGTCCAAGGCGATGATCCTAGCGGTCTTCTCGAAGGAAGCTTGAGGCCTGTTCGACTGCTCAGGGTAGGAGCCGAAACCGGCGGCGGCGGCGATGCCGAAGAAAGCGGAGATGAGGAGCTGAAAGGTGAAAGCCAGAGTTTAGCGTAAAACTAAAAGTTATAGCTCTATGTCATGTATATTTCATCAGTTAGCGCGCAGTATTGACTATAAGTAGGTCTAAAAAATGAAGTTTCACTTAAACTAGTTTAAGTAACGCTAAGTTATCAAATACAGAGATGGATAGATAAATATGATTGATGACTCAATCGATCTCATTTGATTTAGTTATGTATTTAGGTGACCGAATGGCCATTGATATTTTTACATAACTTATAATCCAACTGCCTAAAATATACCTCTTTGATAAAGTTTGTTAAGGTTCTAATGGCGGAAATGTTAATAAAAAAATACATTATACCTTATAATGAAAGGGCTAAGAATTTTAAACTTTTTCTCAAAGCACAAATGTGATGGCTCCAACAAATTCAATGTTTTAGTTTTTTCATGCAAAATTTTAAATATATTTTTACAAGCTCTTATGAAATAAGGTCTGAATTTCAATAGAAACACTATTATTATGCAGATGTATGAAAAATTATAGAACATGCATTCTTTCAATACGTCATTATCCCAAAAGTTCCCAAACTATGATGAAACCGAGATAATCATTGTCGCACCCACCGGCTATTGTTCTCAAATTATGTAAATGAAACCCATACAATCACTTGGCCCACTGTGAGCGGAAATGGTAATCACGTAGAACTAAAAAATTTAGTTTTAAGTTTACTAAAGCATTTGCCTTGAAACCAGCTTGAAATATATTAAGATGAAAACATGCATTGAAACTCGTTATCGAAAAAAAAACATAAATATTGGACAACATCACATACATTGCTCTGATCCTATAGTAAGTAGCCAAAACACTTAATTGTGTAACAGAAATCAGAAATAACGACGGTACCACAACACCTAGACCCGAGACAATATAGAAAGTTATTTTTCTACATTCACCGACCGGGAATCGAACCCGGGACCTCAGAGATAGCGACACCAAGTCCATTATGCTCGCCTTTCAGCTAGGAGGTCGTCAAATTAAAACAGTATTTATAGTAATTAGAAGTAAATATTATTTTAAATGAAATTTTAATAAAGAAATAATCACCTAAGTTTTTAGTTTTATTTCTTCAAAATAAACACCAAAAAACTATGATTAGTTCACGTTAGATGTTTTAAAAGATTATCTAATTTAGAAGAAAAAACCAATAAGTGACCTTAATTTAGAAGAAGTTTTGACCAGCCAGTAAAGCCCATTAATTACAAACATAAGTCACGCCTATCTAATTTTATAATGCCAATACCTATCTCGACTATTAATCTATCTTATGACGCAACCTTTCAGGCAAGATCTATAAAAAAACTCACCAGTTTCATCATTGCTATGTGTTCTGTCGGGTCGGAGTTTAAACTACGAATGTATCGGACAGACGTTCCCCTTCTATATATATACGGTTCATAGCAAAGTTACAAAATTCATCCTACTACATAATGATGCTACTTTTCTCAATAAATATGAAGAGATCAAACTTAGACTTTTTTGCGTAATGTGAGTGATATTTTTAGGCCATTTTTTGATCTGGGATCGGCCTTTACAATACTTTATGTCTAGACTTTCCTATTTAAGAAATGTCAAAGGGCTTGGTAACTTTAGACTATTTTATCTTACGTGTCAAGTTTTTATGGATTGAAATTATCAAGACCTTGTATAAATTTGTTTTACTGAAATGAAACCTAAATGTAGTTTAAAACATAATTTTGTATTAAGGTTGAATGAAGGAAGATGTACTTCAAAGGGTTTTTCTTCTAATGAATATATTGTGTTTGTTATTCAATCTAACACCCTGTATATTTGGTCCTTTGTTGGAAATTAATAAAGACAGAACGACAATTTAATCCAGCTTTAGTTAAAATCTAGATTTCCATTGACACAACAGAAGAAGTGTACCAGAATATTTATAATTTTTCGGTTTCAAAATGTTGGATGTATTTATTCTAAGTACGGATGTAAAATAAATCAAATGACATTACTTTTGATTGATGCAATAAATTGATTTTATTAGCCTGAACTAATTAAAATTTGTAAAAATGTAACAGATAAAATAAATGCAAATCTCTAATATATTCCGCATTAACATGAATTTATTTGACTTGGCTAATTAAAATATGTGGAGGTCATATTTTGTTAGGCAAAGCGCAACGAAGATGGTACGCTGAGCTTTAAAAGACGACCAGATTGCGTAGTGGCGCATTCGCCTTGATCAGAAAGAGTCCCGGGTTCAAGTCGATTTAGATAACATTTTTTTCTAAATTAGTTCTCTGGGTGTACTGACAAAATTCATGGTTTATAACTTCAAACCACAAGGTAGTTCCTGACTTCAAGATCCTTAAAGTTGGTCTGGCACCTATTTATTTAATACAAGCTGTGCCCGCGGCTTCGCCCGCATAAAATATGGCATGTCGCCACCTTTTTAACTCCCTTAGGATGTGAATTGAAAAATAGTATCCTATATTCTTCCTTAGGGTTCAAGCTTTATTTACTAAATTTTAGATCCGTTTTTGCGACAAAAAATAGCCTATGTCCTTTTCCAATATCCAATCTATCTCTTTCCAAAAAATTATCAAAATTGGGTTAGCGGCTAAGGCTTGAAAACGTAACAGAGAGACAGAGATATTATTCCATTTTTTAAATATTGTTTGAAGTATGGATTTATTTATTATCTAATTTATCAAAAGTACATAATTATTTTGAACTAATTTGTCAAAGATCCTGTCTGTCTGTCTGTCCTGCTCTAACGTTAAAATCATACGTCCATCGAGCTGGGAGCCAAAGGTGCGTGCCCACTAGGTTAGGTAGTTTGCTTTACTACTCGCAAACACTTTTATTGAATGCAACATAACATGTGAAAGAAGTTAGTACAGGGTCGGTGCAAGGGTAGTATGGGTTGATCAGAGTCACCTCCACGTGCGGCGGGGTGTTACTAATTACACTCGGTTACGATCGGGTGTAAGGAGTAGCATCCTGCCCTGGTTCATCCTGGGCAACGGGGGTTAGTAATTTCCTTCGGGGATTGCTAGCTCACGGCTAAACTCTGCGGGGGGGGGGGGGATGTGCGAGGCGCTCTTGGCGGACTAGGGCAGCCCGTTTGTGGATGCGTCTTCGCGAAGGCGGCACGTGTGGGGGGTGAAGAATCCCTGCTCGTGCGGCCTAGACGGTGGCCGCGGGGTCCTGACCCTGCGGTTGGTGGAAGTCTCTCGCTTCCCAGTACGGTTCAAGCTAAACTGGGCAGCGAGAGGGCGTGAGACGTAGACGGCCTTTTGTGGCGGCACCGTTTCGTCGTAAAGGGTGGCCGCGGATCGGGCTAGGAAGGATAGCTCCTTGCTGACCCGATCCGAAGACGAAAGAGGGGGGGAGAGGGTGGAGGCGTTTCGCCGAACTCAACTTCTACCCTCTAGTAGGCTAGTGAGCGTGGGGCGGGGGACCCCTGCTCACATTGCACAGCCTACGAGTGGGGGGTGATCCGTCGTGTACAGGATCACCCAAACCTTATGCCTGAGGCCCGGCATAGCCGTACGTAGGCGATGTATGGATAGCTTTCCAGAACACGGGTGCCCATGTATTGCCTGCATACGTTAGTGTGGTACACCGCAGGTTTTTTAGTGAGTGATACCTCGTCGGGGAACAGTTGCGAAAGCCACTGTTCTCTGTAGAGGGAGTCCTACATAACCTATACCGCTGCCCCCGCGGTGGTAGGTATGCGAAATGCATTTTTCCTGCGACAAAAAAAAGGGTAGTATCATGAAACAAGAAACAGGGTCTTACAAGTCTAGGGAATATCTGGAAAATGATAGTTCATCTTTTCAGCCATAGGACGTCCACTGCTGAACAAAGGCCTCCCCCGATGACTAATCACCGGGGGGGATTGCCTATACTCGCCACGTTTGGCAGGCGGTTTGGCGAGCGCAGTTTTTATAAGATTTCGCACGAAAACGCTGCTGCCCGTCTTGTGCTACAAGAATTAGTCGCCTCTTACGACGCGTCTCCTGTTGGCAGTGGTGTATTCTTTAAGGCTGTCCCCACACGGCACGGCAGAGTTATTTTTACATTTTTAAAATATTGTTGAAGTATGGATTTATTAACTTACTTTTATTATCTACTTTATTAAAAGTACATAATTATTTTGAACAAATTTTTCAAAGATTCTGTCTACTGCTCTAACGTTAAAATCATGCATCCATCGAGCCGGGAGCCAAAGGTGCGTGCCCAAAAGGTTAGCTAGTTTGCTTTAGTACGAGTACTCGCAAACACTTTTATTGAATGCATTTACGGGTTTAAAATATGGGAAAGAAGTTAGTACAGGGTCGGTGCAAGGGTAGTATCATGAAACAAGAAACAAGGTCTTACAAATTTATAAAAAATCTGGAAAATTATAGTTTGTTGCATTAAAATTAGTAAACTTTGGAGCTATTTTGTTAATTGGTCTACTATACCAAATACATACAAGCGTCGAGTTGGTAGTAATTTAAAAAAAGTTAATAATATCTTTTTTCTGTAGCTTCGCTTGCATTGGAATAGAATTTAAGAAAATTTGAAATGTAATTTTAAATACTACATTATTAAAATAGACTTTAAACAGATATAAACCGTAAAAAATAATTAATGTGAACAAATGAATCGCAAACATGTCTGATATCATACGTAGCGTATGCTATTTGATTACGCACTTCTTATTGGACAGCTATTAGACAACATCACATACATTGCTCTGATCCTATGGTAAGTAGCTACAGCACTTGTGTTACAGAAATCAAAAACAATGACGGTAGCACAGCACCCAGACCCGAGACAGTATGTAAAAGCTCGTTTTCTACATCGACCTGACCGGGAATCAAACCCGAGACCTCAGAGATGGGGACGCCAAGTCCGGTGTACTCAGTGGTTGAATTCTTGTTTCACATGATGTTCGATGTCCGGCACGTAACTCTGGATTTTTAGGGTTTCGTAACTCAAAAGGAAAAAATGGAACCCTTATAGGATCACTTTGTTGCCTGTCTCATCATCATCATTTCAGCCATAGGAAGTCCACTGCTGAACATAGGCCTCTCCCAGTGACTTCCAGATGGGCCGGTTAAAAGCGGCCCGCATCCAGCGGCTTCCTGCAACCTTTACCAGGTCGTCTGTCCACCTTTTAGGTGGACGTCCTACGCTGCACTTGCCGGTACGTGGCCTCCATTCCAGAACCTTTCTGCCCCATTGACCGTCAGTTCTAATTGCTGTGTCAAGCCGACTGCCACTTCAGCTTGCTTATCCGTTGGGCTATTTCAGCGACTTTTGTTCGTTTACGAATCTTCTCATTCCTGAGTCGATCTCGCTAAGAAACACCGAGCATAGCCCTTTCCATAACACGTTGTGTAACCTTGAGCTTTCTTATGAGGCCCATAGTGAGAGGCTGTTGTCTGTCTAGTTGTCCATATCTCTGTCACAAGACCTTTTGTTTTAGAAACGCATGGAGGTATCGAGTTGAAATTAAAACAATATACTCATCTACAGTCCTTTGAAGCTGTGAAACAATAAAACTTCTAAATTTACGTTAAAAAAAGATACGGTCGTTTATGCGGCAAAAACACTTATTTCGACAATTTCAAGGGAACATACACACTCAGTTTCTTCGGGCACATTATGCGATCTTTTAGGCATTGCCTGGAGAAACTAATAAATGTATCTTGAGCCAAATGGAAGGCAGACGTGCTCGGGACGACGTAGAGCACCTCAGAGATGGTCAGACGCAGACAAAGACGACGACGAGACGCAGAAGAAAACGTTGGGCGGAAATATACATCCTGCGGCCCACACAGCGTATGATCGCGGTCTGTGGAGGAACGTTGTATGTGGTCGCGAACCTCATCAGTAAGGGACCGAGGAAAAAAAATAAGGGTACTTCTCGTTGACTTAGAATCCTGAAATTTGGCAAGTAAAGGCAAAAGCCGAAAACCGTGAATTTGTAGTTACATATTAATATTATTTTTTAACAAACTCGAAAAATTGGTAAATATCTTCGAGGCTTGATTTTCGTTATAGACGAATTATTTTCATTAGTACGGAACCCTCAGTGCGAAGTTTGATTCACATTTGGCTGGATTTTAGTATATGTGTCCAGAAGTGAACTGACGTGGGCTGATTATGATGATGATGTGTGCTACTTCCTTGGTGATGAAGAAAACCAGAATTCAGATAGCACTGAATGTAAAATTATTCAAAATACAGCCATCGCTCTAAATACCGGGCTATAAGAAAATACTTATCTATTTTTGTTGCTATGAATCAGTGTAATACACAAGTCTGATGTCACTAGTAAAAGACATCAACGCGTTAAAATCCTGTGTTTAAATAAAACGAAAATCTCAGATGAATTTGCGGCTCAAATACATATTTTAGTTTACAGGACCAGCATCGAAATAAGATTTAAAAGATTTGATCCCCATTCATATGATATCACGTGATCAAGAAGTAATTAAGGGTTATTGTTCTTTTTTGGTGATTTTGACGCTTGCTTGATTTCGGGCTCCAACCTAGTGGGTGATTTTAAATCGGGCAGAGATAAGACCGGGTACCACTGTACCTAAAAATTACCTAACAAAAAAATCCCAATGGGCTAGTTTTCTAAAAAATCTAATTAGTCCGTCAGTTAGATTAACAAAAAATATTGGAAACGTATTTTTACATTTCTCAATCAAACAAAAAATTATGAAGATATTATAGCCCGTTAAAGTTTTGCGTAACGTCATGCCTTGCGACACTTTTTAGCAAGGCGTGACGTCACGTGCTCACTTTGATGCGCTTTATTTTAGTCATTTTTTTATTGACAAAAGACAAAATATGGGATTAATATTTTTTGATAATCTAACTGACGGACTTAATAGAATAGTCTTTTTCCCCTACAAGTACGTAAACTAATTAAATAAGATCTCATATTTAACTTTAGTTAAAAATCTAATCTATGAACTTTTATTCTTCGAAAGAAGTTTTTTATGCTTAATAATTAAAATACATAATTATCTTGCGGTTTTGGTAATATTCAGGCTAGACCTTTGACCCGAGTACCGGATGCAGCAACGTAGCTTGAGAAAGGCCTACGTCTAGGCTCTAGACATACAGTTCTTGGCTGATTAAGCGGTTGACTGACAGGTGACACATACAAAAACTCATTTACGTAAGTCCTTTTATTACACAATGTGTTAGTTCAATGTGAATGTGATAAATAGTTTTGTGGTTAAAGTGTCGATAGAAATATTACTAAATTACATAAGACTGTACACAGTAAATTTACCGTGGGTTTTGAAGCCCAGAAAATCAAATTATCCTGCTCAATTTTTTTGCACAAAACTCAAGCACTAATGAATTTCAAATCTAATCTTGAACGTGGGTTGATGAAATGAAACCTCTTTTTAGATAAAGTCTATTTTTAAGTGATGGCGTTAAGGTATATCAAGAAATCAATTTAGACCCATTTCATAAACTGCGCCGTTACTAAAATTAAGATTTAAGGTTAATAAAATTAGGATTTAGGGTGAGTTTTCATAACGTTTTTGAATCCAGTTACCTGAATGGATTGTTAGTAAAATTTCATATTTTTGATTTCTAATTATGAACTCTAAACTATCCCACTTACAACGCCAGTACATCTATGTCTTAGCAGATAAATCCTAGTAATTCTACCAACAGTAAATTAAATTGTATTTGTGTATCTCAGTTGCTACTAAAATATTACGACAATTAACTTTGACAATGCTTCGATATTGTTGCCTGCTCAGACATCCATTCCTTTTCAGGGTTGCCGTGGTTCAGATGTCTCCCAATATTCTAGTCAATGGTAAAAAGATGACCGTCTGGTGTAGGAAGTGGTTCATACTCCGGACTACAAAGCCAGCTGTTGCGGGTTCGAATCCCGCAAGGGGCAAGTGTTTGTGTGGTAAGCTCGAACATTTGTACCTGAGTCATGGATGTCATAATTTGTAATGTACTAGCTGTTACCCGCGACTTCGTTCGCATGGTCTTTAGAGATAATTCTTAAAGGATTTTTTGCCCAACTTTTTTATTGTTTTCTTTCATTACCTTCTCCTGGCAATAATTAAAATAACAAAAAAATAATTAGCGAAATTATTCCATCCGTTCATGCGTGATGCGATGACCAAAGGCAATAGAGATAAATTTTTATACAGGGTTACATTGCAAAGGGGTACCAAATTTTAAAAAAAAAGATCTAGAGAACAATATTAAGAAGCGTCTTAATCGTTACAAATAAAGTCAATAGAAAGATCACGAAAGCCGCGCGGTCATTCATCAGAGGCTTAGATACGGCGAGCCTACAAGGACCTTACTCAGTGCACATAATGTGCAATTTTTTCATGAATGAGCTAAATTTTCCACGTGTACGATTTTTAACAGCAGATGGAAATAATTAAATGTAAAAAAAATGTTTTTGTTCTTTGCATAGTTCGATTAAGTTACTCATTTTGAGCCACTTCTAAAGATTTGGCACCCCTTTGCAATGTAATACTGTATAAATAGATTTATGTAATTTAAAGTCTAAACATTATCTGGGCTCCATAATATAAGCTATGCTTAGTCCAGGACTAGATAATTGGTGTGATTGCTCGCACAATAAAAATAAAATAAACCTTGATCTCACATCCGTCTTCTCGACTTTACAGAATTAGTTTAAGAACACAGTTTAGGAAAAGACACACATGTAAGTGAAAAATCACTAACGTGTTTCGGAGTAAGATGGTCCTTATTGCTGCTCTATAGGACAAGTACTCAATGAACGCATGAATAATACAATAATAATATAATAATTATTTGACGTTTAAAATTAAATGTATTCCATTCATTTAAAATTGACATTCATACGCCAGACAGGGTAAAATACACAAACCAATTTCTTTGTAAATACGTGTATTTGTGAATAAATAATTTGAATTTGAATTTGAAAATTAATTTATAAAATTGGAGTTTATTTTTCATGTCTGGCAACACCAACTCCGAGACATATCTGCACCTAGTGATTACTTGATCTAACCTTTGAGAGCCCTGTCCCTTGAACTTCACAATATAACCTTTGCACATTTAAAATAAAACAAAAGAATGCCGACCTTTTGTAGCAGACATTCAGACATTAGACCGTTGGCGTATCATCGTCTTGTTGAAGGTCGTAATTGTTGAGGTATCAGTTTGTATGTCAATAGTATCCGCCAGAAAATACACCAATTGTATAACGAACAACCGAATCCCTGATTTAGACCCGTTGGATAACAAATAATCGACCGAAAAACCACGTGACACTAGGATTTACAATTATTGTCACCTCATGTATCAGTTATCAATTCGTAATTGAAAGGTTCCGAATCGGGCGTAAGTCTGTTTTGATATTTGTCATCTTTTTATTAGCATAGGATAACATCACATTATTGCTCTGATGATAAGGTAAGAAGCTAAAAGCACTTGTGTTATACATATCAAAAATAACGAAAGTACCATATCCAGACCCGAGATAAGATAGAAAAGATCGTTTTCTACTTTGACCCGACCAAGAATCGAACCCGGGATCTCAGAGATGGCGTTGCCAAGTGCGGCGTACTCACTCCTTAGCTACGGAGGTCGTCAATTTTTTTTAATAAATTTGAGAGCACAGAAGATGATAAATGAGAGTAGCTCATTAAATTAAAAAACGTTTTATTTTGGTCCGTGGAGCAGTAAGTGTCATGATTTTGCAACGACTTGTAAGAAATATGAGGCGACCACTAAAACCTTGAACTTTCATCGTTTTTGAGAAATCACAAATATGTCGTTTTGTATTTATTTGTAAGTACGAATTCCTGTGCCAAGTTTTGATTTCTTTTTTAGTGCAACAAAAAAAACTAAACGAACTATAGTTTAGAACCTTTTGGCCTATTAATATTGTTGAGGCTTTAAGTGTGATAGGCTCGACTGTGCGGTGGTGGTAAATAAGGAGGCCGGATACTGGTAAATAAGTTTACATAATTAATTTAGATGGTAATGTGTGGTCGGGAAGCACGGCGGGTGACGACTGCCGGATTTACATCGTATGTCCCGAAACTGCACACAACGCAAAAATGCGAACGTCGAGCCGCTTCAAGTATTTATCAAAATAGTTAGTTAGTAATAGTAGTTTTATATTACTCATAATATTCATTGTCATTACATTTTATACAAGGTGTTAGTAGAAAAGGGTGATTCTACCCGAATACACATACAAACTAATGTCAGCTGGTCGGCGGTTCAGTAAGAGGACGTGTTTTTTTTTAGATATTTATGTTCTCTTAGAAAGTTTCTAAATTGACACAAACACAGGAATCGAACCCGGGACCCATAGCGTTCAATATATTATTCAATATATGGCAAAATACCGCGCCATTTGGATCGTTGCAACTAATTTAAACATAAAGTTCAAAGAGTTACGAGTCACATCTTAATTTTATATGCGAGACGATGCATTAATAAAACGGCATCAAATTAAAATTACCATTTAAATGTGTTTACATACTCGTGTCTTTATTTTTCTCGCATAGTAGTTTAATTTAAAGTAGAGCAACCCTGAAATTGTTTATTTTGACCTTGAATTAGCAAAACAGTAACAAATTTAATTGATTGATTGATTGATAAAATTACTTTAATTCTAAAACACGGTCATATCCATTAAATTAAATTGATTAGTCATTATTTATAATTACATTAAATTTTATCATTCTCTATAAATGTAACACTTTGACAAACTATTTATTTAATACATTACTTAAACTTAGTAAGGTACATCCAGCTTCCATTTACGGCGATAATTACTCTACTTATTTCGTTTTCGGCATATATTTAGCTGAATTATAGAAAGTCGCTTAATATCGGACCGATTAAAATACTCAATCAAGACAATTTAGGAAACTTTACTAATATGGTTCGCGTCTGGGCATGCTTGTAGACGGCAAAAACACACACCAGCAAAAAATAATCGTTATCTAGTACTTCGTAACACACAAATAATAATTATTTACGGAGGAGACATTAGGCTAGTTTTCTGGGTCAAAAAAGATCTATTTAGTCCGTCAGTTAGATTATCAAAAAATATTGGACCCATATTTTGTCTTTTGTCAATCAAACAAAAAATTACGAAGATAAATCACATCAAAGTTTGGGAATGTGACGTCACGCCTTGCTAAAAAGTGTCGCAAGGCGTGACGTTACGCAGAACTTTAACGGGCTATATTTGCATAATTTTTTGTTTGATTGAAATAAGAACAAATACATGTCCAATATTTTCTGTTAATCCAACTGAAGGACTAATTCGATTTTTTTGAAAACTAGCCCATTGGTTAGTTCTTTGGCTATGTTATTAATTTTTTTATTAACAATAATTTAAATAATTATGTAACTTGGTAATAATTATGTAGAGTGTGGAGACGACCGTAAAGAATAGGTACACTTCCCCACCGCCAATAGGAGGCGTGTCGTAAGAGTCGACTAATTCCTGACGAGACGGACAGCAGCGTCTTCGTGCGAAATCTTATAAAAAAAAACTGCGCTCGCCAACCCGCCTGCCAAGCGTGGCGAGTATTGGCAATCCCCCCGATGATCAGTCATTGGGGGAGGCCTTTGTTCAGCAGTGGACCTCCTATGGCTGAAATGATGATGATGATGTAACTTCATAGTAAATTTGGTAAAAAATGCGTTGTAATTCTTTTATAATAATATGAAAAAATATTTATTTGTTTATTTATTAAAACTTTATTGCACAGACATTTTTAAAAAGTTGTACAAATGGCGGACTTAATGCCAAAAGCATTCTCTACCAGTCAACCATGGGGCCATACAGAGATGGTATATTATATGATGGTATTATTATATTTAATAATTATAATATTTTTATAATAATTAATAAAGACTATATATTTAACATATATTTTGTTACCTTTCTATCTGCAGTGATATACCGAATCCTTCCACGCAGAAATCAGAATCTCACACCGAAAATTGTATGTCAACTAGCCAGAAAAAAATATCAAAAAACAAAGGTCAAAAAACTAAAAAGGGCTCTACTGAAAGAGCTATAATTATCCTGTTATAAACTATATTTCTCAATTCTCCTCATCACACAAGCATTATTACGCATCCAAAATTTAAAACCTTGGTACAACAAATAATTACCTACTATCGTACATACTTAGACCAGTAACTCTTTTAGTTTTACCAGCAAAATGAGCATTTTCCCAATCTTCTTCATCCCACTTCTAAACAAGTACTCGTGACCTTAATCCAATACCTAGAAGTGTATATCTAGGTATTGACCTACATTTTTAATGTCTGAGTCTATGACTAATGCTAGAGAGTCAATAGACCGCGGAATGTCTCATCTCATCCCACCCGAATATCATAATCGCGTCCTTGCAGGGCGTACCCGATTGTAAGGTGTGTGCTACACTGTGTCTTTGAGTTGTACCTCTGTTGACGCGCTTTTTCTAACACTGCAGTTAACTAACTGTGTAATTAGATCGTGGAGTAGTTTTGAAACAACTTCTCAACGTATCACATTGATTTAAATAGACATTTAATTGTAAAAATCTTTCTTCATTTTAATCATTTTGACATGCGATTCAAATTTATACAAATTAATTCACTTTATGCAGTCTAACATTTGGAACAGCCTTTAACTTAAATTTATTTTGGGTATTTTCGTTTATATCTCGTCTGTACATTTGGCTAAGTTTTCACGGATCAAATTTTAACTTCAAGTTTCTCTTGTGAAGGACTTTAAGCTTATTCATAATCTGCTTCACAATGAAACTTCAATAATTAAATGACTCACTAATTCATTACGTTATAAAATTATAGTCACCTTTCAAACTTATCACTATGCGTCAATTTTTTATTGCTCCTTAATCAATAATTTAACAACAACTAGTCAGGCCATTTACTTAGCTATTACACATTATTACCGCCCCGGGCGACTCGTTACAAGTAAAACTGGGTATAATGTCAGTGGGTCAAAGTGCATCAAACCAATGTAGAGCCAGGAATGTGGGGTAGGGCTGCCGAAAATCAAGATCGATAGTTCTTTGAGATCTATATTTTGATCATGAAAAAGACGTGTAAGTTATATGTTTCATAAGCTCTTATTCTTGTAAAAAGATATGTAACAAACATATACAGGATGTCCTGTAAAAAACGTGCCCTAGGAAAACCGTAGATTGAGCAAAATTCAAAAAAAAAAAGAGAAAAATCGCATCATGTTTGCACAAATTGCGATTTTTCTCTTTTTTTTTTTAGAAAATCTAAATTTTACAGAAATCTAGGACTATTTCTGGACAAGAGACACAGCCTTGTTGTACTACGGTTTTTGTTTAGCACACTCTTTATGGGACAGGCTGTATATCATTTAAACTAATTGCCATTTTACGTAATAGGATCTACAGTGAGTTATAAAGCAAAATAACTAAAATCAGATGATTTTAGTTCTTAGCCATGTAGACACATAGCTCTTCAAATTGCCAAGGCAATTGACAAGCCATATTACTCGTAAAACTGTAAACCGTTGGGAGAGAAAAACATTCTGTGTCGGCTAATATCTACGTCCAGCAGGGAACTTATAAACGCCGATGGTCATGAATAATTAAGTAATTTTAAGTAATGATACATTTGCACAAAAATGGATTGAAGTTGCAAATATAAACATAAGTTGTTCAATGCTGGAAATCGGATATTGGTGTGGCTGTCGGGAATATATTTATTTATTTTTAAAAGTGTCTATTTACTAGATTATAATCGTTATTTCAATTGCAAGGTTATTACATGATGACATTCATTCATTGTAATTTAGGTTCGAAATAATCTTTTTATCGACTTGATTACACCACTAATGATCGATAAAATCTATTACAATAGATCGTATGATACGTGGGCCGATGAGTTTGAATTAAGTTACGTGTTCATTATTATTTTATTGAAGATTTGACAAATTTGATTTGAGAGTAACATAAATGATAATATAATAATATTTTAACTAATTATTAATCTATCTATTAATATTTAGAACCCGCGAGATAGCGAGATATACTGAACTTATTGGCAATGTATGCAAATTACAGCTATCGAAAGATCACGTGATTTAGCGTGACGTTTTATATGAACTCCTAACTAAAATATTTCGTATATATTTCTTAAGCGTTGCGAAGCCATTTGTTATAATACCTTGAAGTACTTACTCTTCAATTGGAAAACAAAGAGAGGGCCCCTTGTCTTAGAAGACACATCGGGCTAAAAATTAAAATCATTTATCAAATCAGCGGTAGGTTTGTTTTTTTCTCCGGCTCTCTGAGACATTAGGAAGCCAGGGTGTTCAAATAAAATGTATTTTATCTTTGTATAAGGTTTTTAATTGCTTTCTTTATCCTATATATTTCTGTTTTGATAATATAATAAGTACTTTGTGTTTGTATAAATCAAGCTGTGTATAATAATATATACAGAGTGTAACGAAAAGGTGAAATAAAACTTTAAGGGGTAATTCTACGGCTAAATTACATCAACTTTTTCTATGGGACCAGCATCGAAATCTCAAAAAAAAAAAATGACGTTTCCATACAAACTGATGCCAGCTGGTCGCGTTTTAGTATGGGAAAGTGTTTTTTTTTTGCGAATTCGATGTTGGTCCCATAGTAAAAGTTGATGTAATTTAGCCGTAGAATAACCCCTTAAAGTTTTATTTCACCTTTTCGTTACACTCTGTATATATAATTGGCACATATATCAGAGGCCCAATTCTCGTAATTTGACAATTGTCGCAATCCGGTGTCGATCCGGTCCCAATAACATTACTTTCACAAACGGTATTCTAGTAAACTTTCAATTTGACGTAAAATTATTAAAACTATCCCAATACGACTAAAAACAGAGCAAAAAAAATCTAATTTTGGTTTCTTCCATTTTCAGTTGCATTACGAACTAAATTAAATTTTTTAGGTTTAGGAGAATACCGTTTGGGATCTTAATGTTACTGGGAGCGGATCGACACCGGATTGTGACTATTGTCAAATTACGGGAATTGGGCCTCAGAACCAATACGGAGTAAACATTTATTGTATTTTCTTTAAATGAAATGAAATGAAATGAAATTTATTTGCATATGAAAAAGGGTACATTGTGGATGGAATTGCGGTATAGCGTTCAGCTTTTTCAGCCATTTACAAATAGCATGAAATATTAAATAAAATAAATTGAAGTCTAATTGTGGAAAATGTAAAATGTTAATGTCAAAACGAATAAAATAAATTGAATTACAAATTAAAAACAAAAATTGGAAACAATTAACCTAATACCATTTTTAACACATGTCAAATTTGATTCCAATAATTTATTATTTATTAATTTATGTGCTTTTATAAATAAATAAAGTAGTAATCAATATCATAAAAAATTACACTAGGATCAACAGCTATGTAAAATATATAATAATATATAATATAAATAGAAGCTCTGCCTTAGTTTTTAAACCTATGGCAAATTATTATATTTTTTGTATTCTGATTATGCTATTATTGTAAAAGTTTAATACGTAAATATTATTTACTTATTCTTTACCACCACCCACCGCCAATAGGAGGCGTGTCGTAAGAGGCGACTAATTCCTGTAGCACGAGACGGGCAGCAGCGTCTGCGTGCGAAATGTTCTAGAAAACTGCGCTCGCCAACCCGCCTGCTAAGCGTGGCGAGTATTAGGAATCCCCCTTGATAAAAGTCATTGGGGGAGGCCGGTGTTCAGCAGTGGACGTCCATGGCTGAAATGATGATGATGATGATTCACTTATTAAATGAAATCATCATCATATCGTATAGCATTTAGCTGCTTGAATCCTTAAATCATTTTAATTATCTTAAAAATATCTAGTAATATTTTTCTTTAATTTATTTTATTAGTTGTTAAATTTAAAAAAAACGTAAAAAGAGAAAAAAAAATCAAAAACAATGTTTTTATTAAAATAAATGTTTTGAACAACAATAAAACAGGAACTTTAAAAATATGTTTTTCAAGACATTGTATTGTATTTTTTTTTAAAAACAACTTTAAAAAAGAAAGAAAAGATTCCAACAAATTGAGAACCTCCTCCTTTTTTTAAAGTTGGCTAACAAATCCACGAAGACAATCATAATTTATCATTAATACGCAATAATAATCATCTTTATCTACAAATGTAACGAATAGTATAATATGAATACATAAAAATATCTCTTGAGTGTTCTAACTGGACTTGAATTTCGTCACAGTCACGCATAAAATCGGTTAGAGCCTAGAGTCTTATAAATCTTAAGGCTATTTAAAGTTTCACAATAACAGTGTAAAAATATAATATTATAGCAAAGTACCAAGAATTTTATTGCTACTTGCATACAAAATCTAGCATTAGGTCTCGTACGTTGATCACTTTGGCACCTTGTCCTATTAAACAATAAGTCTCCTGAATAATGTCAATAGCTAGTTCGTAGTAGAGTTAATGTGACAAGGTTTGAGTGTGATCAATGAGCTAGTTTCCTAAACAAATCTAATTATTCCGTCAGTTGGATTAACAGAAAATATTGGACACGTATTTTTTCTTTTCTCGATCAAACAAAAAAATATGAAGATATAGCCCGTTACAGTTCCGCGTCACGAGCTTACTTTGATGTGCTTTATCTTCGTAATTTTTTGTTTGATTGACAAAAGACAAAATATAGATCCAATATTTTTTGATAATCTAACTGACGGACTAAATAGAATAATATTTTTTTGACCCAGGAAACTAGCCTATTATTAAGTAGTCATCGTTGTCATAGATTAATAATATTAGGTTAATTATCTAAATTTATAATCAACAATCAGTTTATTTGACACAAAGGCTTAGATTTAAATTCGTCACTTATAAATTTAGAATCCAGAATAATATAACTCATATAAATATTTTTATAAGGTACAAGTAGCGCAAATTATATTTACAGAAAGTCATTTTTATCTATAATAATGAAGTATTTTTAAAAATCAGCTTTTGTTATCAGTAAATCGACCAGTAAAATATTTTTAGTAGATTTAACATTTATTTAATAAAAAATTTACGACGCTTTATTTACAAACTGGTTACTACAAACTAAAACATATTTGGAAATTGCAATAATGTGTAATGATGTGCTATATTATAATTTTCGTACATTTGATACGTTGCTATCTCAACCAGTTAAGGAGACCTCTGAACCAAAATCATACAATTATTTTTTTACCATTAAAATGTCAGCCTTATTAATAATCCCGTACATTTTTTGCACGTGTCAGAGGTGAAAATTTCTAAACCAATTCTTGCAACCATATCTAATTTCTATCAGAGTTGATGCAGCAAAAAGACAAGACCCCGTCAACACTCAGTTGCAAAACATTATAACGTGCGTGCATATTGGCCCGCACGATTTGCGAATTGAATTTTATTATTTAGAACGTTTATTAGGGTCCTTGATTCCCTGGGAGATTAAGCTAGTAGCCATTTTCGGCAAAAAGTTGCTATGGTAAAATTGTTAAGATTTGGTGAATGAATATGGCTTGTTTTACTGGTAAGTAATTATGTCATCATAGCTTGGAAATCAAGTTTGATTCTCTCCTAGCGTATTTTAAGTCTATGCTCCTAGTTGACGTACTGATTTAATTTTTTTTAAAATATTTATTTTAATCTGGATAACAATTCAGTAATTTGAAACCATTGACCCAAGATCTACTAGTGAAACTCTTAAATGGCTACTAGTCTAACTCGTGTTAGGGCTCATTTGATTTGGTTTAAAGAGTCACATACAGGATGGCCAAATTCTCAACCTTAGATCAATTTTGTAGTAACTTTCATTAAAGTTATGAGGCTGTTTATTTTATGCATAAATGCACAACTCATAGAAATTTAGCTGCAAGAAAAAAAAACGAAGAAACCTTTAAGATTTTTTTAGAAATTTTTCAAACTGATCCGGTTTTAAAAATTCATACAAAATCGTAAATCGAAAACTACGAAAAATCGTAGAACATACATAGGGGTGATTCAAATACCTCTCAACTCGGCACCTAAAAAAAATGTTTGAGCGTCACTTTTCTGGCCACGTGAATATGTTTCAAAAACCGGCCAACCTAGCTGTGATAGTTTTCCCTTTAACTTTGATATATGATTTTTTTATCATTTTTAAAGCAGCAATTTTGCTATCAGACGGGAGCGATATTAACAAAAAATTGTAATGTAAAGCTTAATAATCGCAACGACGTAAACGAATCCCTGAATCGAAAAATTGTGTTTGCACAACAAAATATATATAAATGACCTATCTAATGACATCCCACACCATGCGATAGACGTTTTTTTTTATCGCAGTTGTACAGGTAGCTTAAAAAAGCTAAAAACATCAAGATTTTATTCTAGCACTCGTTAAGCGTGAACACCCTTGCAAAATTACGGCTTTATAGTACTGAGAGTCTCTGAACTTAGTCGCGGACAGACAGACAGACAGACAGACATGGCAAAACTATAAAGGTTCCTACCCTAAAAAGAGTAACAGAAAGGTGCAGTTTAACTTTAAGGGGTACTGCTTCAACACAACAACAATTTTCTATGAGACCAATCCCAAAAAAAACACTTCTATATACAAGCTAGTCGTGGTCAGCTAGTCGGCGGTTCAGTATGGAAGTATTTTTTTTACATTTAGATGTTTGTTTTTTCTTTCTGTTCCTGTATAATTGTGTTTATAGTTTAACTATACCGAAAAAATGTATTGTCTAAATCAACGTCTAATGTACTGATGGTACTGCTGAGTGTCGATTTGGGCTTGCTGTGGTGTGTGATACCCAATATTTTGTTGGTAATGGCTTTCGAATTCGTTTTGTTGGGGCTGGTATTGTTGATGTTGTTGATAGCTCTCTGCTTCTGATTCGGGTCTGTATTTACCTGGAATCATATACAAATAATTCATATATACAGGGTTAGTTGTAAAACATCAACAACTTCCTAGGGGCTGATTCTGGTGCTCAAATACAACATCTTTTACTATGGGACCACTATTGAAATTGCAAAAACAAAATTCACTTCCCCATACTAAGCCGCCGACCAGCTGAGATCAGTTTGTATGGAGCAGCGAAAATTTTTTTTAGATTACAATGTTGGTCCAATAGAAAAAGTTGTTGTATTTGAGCACTAGAATCAGCCCTTAGGAGGTTGTTGATGTTTTACAAATAACCCTGTATAATAATAAAATCATGGTGAAGACAACACACTTATCGGCATGGTCTTGAAGTAAAGAATTAACATCCTTTTGTTACGAGACACTGGACAAAGAATTTTTCCAGAGGCGTTTGAAGCGACTAGCCAATAAGGATTTTTTTTAATTGGCTGTGATTGGACGATGGTACCAGAACACCCAGACCCGAAACAATATAGAAAAGTTATTTTTCTACATTGACCGGCCAGGAATCGAACCCGGGATCTCAGAGATCAAGTCTGGTATGCTCGCCTCTCAGTTTTCGGGATAATTAGAAGTACTAACTCGTGTCTTAATTTGTAAATAAATAGTATTTTTTCGAGCTCTTGTTATACTGTTAGCCAATTCGATATAGCTTACAGACATTGTAAAGGTTGCAAGTCGCCGCAGGATGCAGGCCACCAATCTGGAAGTCACTGGGGAAGGCCTAGGTCCACTGCTGAACAGTGGACCTCCTGTCATCGTCATCGTCATTTCATCCATAGGACGTCCACTGCTGAACATAGGCCTCCCCCAATGACTTTCATTAAGGAGAATTGCCAATACTCGCCACGCTTGGCAGGCGGGTTAACGAGAGCAGCTCTTTATAAGATTTCGCACGCAGACGCTGCTGCTGCTCTCTCGTCAGGAATTACTCGCCTCTTACGACCCACATCCTGTTGGTGGGGAAGTGTAATCTTTCTTTACGGCCTACTTTTTGTGTGGGGCACGGCAATGTGGCTAAAATGATTTAGATTGTAATTAATATGTATTTGATTACAAAACTTCTTACCATCATCAAAGATCCCACTGGCTTCATCTTTAGCATTTTGTTCGAGCGACTTAGCAATCGCTTCTGGCAGTGGAGGTGGTGTGGGGAGATGAGCTCCCTGCGCCCGGAATCCATGTTCATCTGCGGTGTAACTGACGGAGTATACTTGCCCGTCGTCACCAGTGTACGAGTACTCGCCTTGGGCTTTCGTACCGTCGATAGTTTGGCCAACTTCTACCTGTTTTATGCCTGGAAAAGAGTAAAAGTAATGAAGATTTGAGATAGGTGACTACTCGTATATGGTCAGTTTTTCTTTGCTTGGGGCATATTATAAACAATGTTATGAGTCCTTTTTAACGAAATTATTCATTTAAAAATAAGATAGAAACAAAAATAATAATAAAAATAACGTGCTATTGTAGAACTAATAGAACATTTAACATAAAATCCTTTTTCTCTATTAGTTCGTTGATTTTATGCACTGATATTTTTGTAAACAGACATATAGAATAACGGACTTTAGGTCTACAACTAAAGTCCGTTATTCTTTATGTCTCTTTACAAAGTCAATCTAGTCATATAATAAGTCAACCTACGTTGACTTACTGTCAAAAACTAAACTTATTTGACAGTGTTACATCATTCAACTAAGACCGAAAAACGCAATGCTGCATGTCCGGCGACTTAGCGAAGAGAAGATGTAAGTAGCTTTTCACCCCCAAATTATGCAACACTTTCAAAAAGGACAATTTTTTTTACAGTTAGTCAACCTACCCCTATAGTATATTATCCCCAGTCCCTCCTATACTTTATTTCTCTTTAGTTGTCCTCTACCTGAAGGTTATCTATAAGAGATCGCCTATAATAAAAATACCGCTTAAATTATGCATCTTTCTGTAAACATTAACTGTAACTTCTTTGTTTTAAAGTGCAAGTTAGCATTATATATGATTTAATAAAGTTCATTTTTAAAGTTAATTTAACTAGGATTTGAACGCTATGCTTTAGCTAAATCACTTTACTACAAGAACATTTAGTCATCAACATAATCATCATCATTTCAGCCATAGGACGTCCACTGCTGAACATAGGCCTCCCCCAATGACTTTCATTAGGGGGGGATTGCCAATACTCGCCACGCTTGGCAGGGGGGTTGGAGAGCGCAGTTTTTTTTTATAACATTTCACACAGAGACGCCGCTGCCCGTCTCGTGCTACAGGAATTAGTCGCCTTTTACGACACGCCTCCTGTTGGCGGTGGGAAAGTGTATTCTTTACGGCCGTCCCCACACGGCACGGTCATCAACTAGAGACATATTGATTTATGTTTGAAAAGCAAAATTATGCGTTCATGAAGAAGTTGTAAGGTCTTAACTATACCTGCGCAACTCCAATTCTTACCGTTGTCAGTCTCATAAGAATATTGATAGTTATGGCCATTGCTATCCATGTCGTAGTGCAGAATCCTAGCGGTCTTCTCTCCAGCAGGTCTACTCTGGAAGGACTGGTCCTGGTGGCCGTAGCCTTGTGATTGCCTGGAGCATGAAACGTTTTTTATATAAATTATTTTAGTTCAAAGTTAACCTTATTGAAGTCTAACTGCACTCAGAGACGATTAATACTAGAGGCCACGCACCTTTATGAGGTACATAAATCTTCGCGTAGGCAACATGTGTAGCTTTTTATTATTTAGTCTAGTTAACAATAAGAAAAGTTTAACGAAACAAAATTTTTAGTATAAAGTAGCCTTTAATTAGCCAAAAAAGAACAAAATAATCACTTGTTGAAACTAATGGAAACCAACAAAATATAGAAGTCATGATAAAAATTAATAATGTTTACCCCCAGTCAACGCATTCAATCAACTTTGTTTTTTTTTTATCAACCTTTTCAATCCCACTGCTGGGCAAAGGTCTCCCCCAGATAACTTTGGTTAAAAAGTTTTTTTTTTCATGAAAATTAGTAGGGTTCGTTACATTCAGGACATATTTTGGACCGGGACCTGTTGATCAGTACAAATCCACTTTGTATTAAACAGACTTTTTTGTACTTCGATCTCACATAAATCCGCGTGGTCCTAGTGCGACACTGAGGGTCTGAAGCGATATCCAATCGAAGCTTTGCTGGAGGCAGTAGAATAAATCACAAGATTCCACAAAGTTATGACAGCAAAACATTACCTGGGCTACTTATGTAGCTCGCACTTGTACTCTAGTGTATTTTTCCATCACTATTCCTAGATCGGGAATCGAACCCGGGACCTCAGAGATAGTGACACCAGGTCCAATAGGCTCGCCTCTTGGCTACGAAGGTCGCCGAAGCTTAGCATTAAATTGAGTAGCATTTACATGATCAACTAACCCAGAGTACAATCCCTGCTGCTGATACTCCTGCGCAGACTGGTAGAGCTCTGCCGTATGCGCATAGTTTTCTATCGGCTGCACTTGTTGGTATGTTGATTGTTGAAAGACCTGGGTTGCTGTGGCTGCTGCCAGGATAGCAGTGAGGGGGGCTACCTGTGAATGATAGACATGCTATTTATTTTGATGATTGTTAAAGAAAGATTAATTTTAGTTGGTCACTTAGGTCAAGTTTTATACGAAATACTAGCGTATTCCGTGGAGTCCGCTAAAAGGTCAGTTTTTTATTAAAATAATTTATTTGGAATTTCTTGGAACGTTAAATACGCGATCTTAGTAACTTTTAAAAAAAGAAAATTAAAAAAAATTGTAGTATATTGTTATAGATATTGTTGATAGTTTGTAGCAATAAAATTTATATTTGAAGACGAACTAATCCTTTTCCAAAGATTCTATTCTACAAAGACATGCATACATACTAATAAACCACTTTATGAGAACCTCTTGAAAATATCCATATCTGTAACAATAGCTGAACAGTTTTCTGGATCAAGTTTTAAAGAATACAGATTTGCGGTTTTAATTATTATAATATAAAATATTAATATACAATGTCAGACTTAATAAATTGATTGTAATGTTTTTGCCCAATAGGTAAGTACATAATACTACGACGTAAGTTAAATACTAAAGCACATCACTTAAATTTCCATTCTGATAGTATCTCAACGAACAATTCACGTCACACACCAAAAATCACATGAAACTTTCACTAATTTCATTTTTCAATTAAGAAGACGGTAACGTACCAGCTTCATTTTATTTACAGCTGTTCAACAGACTTCTGGTCAACGAATGTGGTAGAAAATTCCACTGATTCGGTTTTTATACTTGAGAATTTCCTTACGCACGGTACTACGAAAAGTCACAAATTTTTGGGTTTGACTGCAAAGAGTATGGACTTGAGTCATTATATTCAAACTTGCAAGATAAAACAAACATTTGGATAGGAATGTGTCTGAGCTTGCCTGCAATTACCAACTTTATGCTTATTTTAACTTCTAAACAGCTTTATTAATGTTAATCTTTATTTTTTTAATTAAATTTATTAAAGGAAAAAGTGGACAGAGTATTTAATGAATTTCTCGTCGTCATACTATCAGGTAAGACAAAAATAAACCACGGCAAAACGCTAACGCAGTCGAAAATAATTGATAAAATAAATATATAAATAATGGCCATCTTAAGAGGGTGCAGAACGGTATCTAGCCGCCGCCTATCGGTTTTTTATTAGATCAAAATCAGACCAATTATTAGAAAAACTGGAAATGTGTCGACCTCAAAAAGTATCTCTTAGTTTTTTTGAATACTGTTCACAGCTTTCAATTCTGTTTTTGGTTAAAGCCAGCATTTTTGCTAAAAATTGCCACTTATGGTAAAAACAATACGACAATTATAAGTAAACGATGTTTTTTTTATACGATACGCACGACCGTCTGCTGTAGTGGTTTGCGCTCCAGACTACAAAGCCAGCGGTTGCGGGTTCGAATCCCGCAAGGAGCAAATGTTTGTGTGATGAGCACGAGCATTGGTACCTTAGTCATGGACGTTTATAAAAGTATTTAAGTTTATCCGTTATCTTGTCGGCACAGTACAAGCTTTGCTCAGTTTCATCATCATCATCATCATTTCAGCCATAGAAAGTCTACTGCTGAACACAGGCCTCCCCCAATGACCCAACATCGGGCGGGATGGCCAATACTCGCCACGCTTGGCAGGCGGGTTGGCGAGCGCAGTTTTTATAAGATTTCGCACGCAGATGCTGCTGCCCGTCTCGTGCTACAGGAATTAGTCGCCTCTTATGACACGCCTCCTGTTGGCGGTGGGGAAGTGTATTCTTTACGGCCGTCCTTACACGGCACAGCTTGCTTGCTTAGTTTGGGGCTAGATAATTGGTGTTACTGTGAAAACAATTTATAATTTATACATACTTAGTTTTGCATTTTGTTAGAACCGTATAATTTATTTATTCTAAATTGAACCGACATATACCTTTTACAAAATTGTTAAGTTCAAACGCAGAGTAGTCAATTTGTAAGGCGTGTGCGAGCGAGCCCAGCGCGTGCGCATTGTTATGTAACTGGTAACGAGATGCACTTGCCGATGCACAAGTAGGCCGAGATTAGGGTAGAGCTATGAATCTCGTAGACCTCTTGTATGTTTAAAGTTAAAGTAGTATCTGTACTTTAAGGATTAGGTACATACATCTGTAATTTAAGAATTGTAGTTACTGATATCGTGAAATACTTTTTTCTCCTGTACTTTTAAACGAATCAACCCACAATTTTGACTGCACCTAGTGCTAAATGATGAAATGATATTGGTGCATTTAGAATAATATAAGAACATAATAATATCTGTGGAAAAGCTTTATAATGTATGGATAGACAATTATTTAGAAGACACTCACATAATGAAATATCAAAATACGATAAATCCTCCTTTGCAAACATGATAGTTTATTTTGTTTCCATTTGCAACTTGGAAATAGAAATAGAAATAGAAAATAGAAATAGAAAATCATTTATTTGGTACAAGACAGACATTACAATGAGTCTTACAAAATATTAAGTACATTAATACGGTCAGGTACCAAAATGGTATCCGCTCAGTATAAAGTCGTGACGGCAGAGAGCACGTCACGACCACTGGTATTCTGCGGATGCCAGCTGAGGTGAGGGCGCGGCCGCCCGGTGTGCTTAAGCATAGTACACAACAAACAGTAAGTATACACGAAACAAATGTAACAGCAACAAAATTAACTATGTAACGCTGTTAAAACAATTTTCAAAAACAATGTTATAGATTACCTACCTACAAGTAGGTATATTTAGAATAAATAAAATATGTGCAAGAAAATTGTACATGAACATGATATATTGTTTTTGTTTATTATTGTCATTATTTTTATATTATAAGTTGTAATGTGACAGAAATTTATTAATTTTTTATATATTTTTTGCAAATGTAAAAAAAACTTTCTGTAATTGTGCCTAAATGAATTTAACGTGTGACACATTTTTAAAGGTGGGGGTATGTTATTCCAGCATTTCGTGGCAGAATAACGAAAACTACCACGAAATGCTGCAGTATTGTGACTCGGACATCCAAGTCGCACAGTGGTCCTCGCACTTCGACGGGAAAACAAGAGTTTCTCAAATAAGTATGGTGGTGTTTTATATTATTTACATTGTTTTCAGTGCGACAATAAAAGCAAATCTTCACTTGTTTAATTTATTTTAAGCCTAGAGGAATATCTAAGCCTTTCTAACACTATATCAACTTTCTTGTAATATGTCTAATATCTGTCTGCTCATACTAAATCAAATTTTGATCTAAATTATCATAATTACACGAGTTTATGTAATCGTCACACAGTACTGTATGATTAAAACATTAGAGCACTTTGTACAATTGTTTACTAGAATAGTTAGAATTTATAACATTGTTTGTTTTTATAAATTGCAATTTAATTTTACATAGTTGCTGTCAGAAATTAAAATCATGAAGACATACCTACTGAAATTATTCAGTAAACATTTTATTGTTTTATTTTACAGGTTGCATTTTAATTACAACAAGTTTAACGCTTGTGTGTGTACAACTGGTACCGTTTTTATCATAGAGTAAAAACTCAGTGGCGTGGATTGGGAGGAGTTATGTCCAGCAGTGGACTGACGTTGGCTGTTTATGATGATGATCGTCATCAGCATGTCAGCCATAGGACGCCCACAGCTGAACACAGGCCTCCCCCAATGACTTATCATCGGGGGGATTGCCAATACTCGCCACGCTTGGCAGGCAGGTTGCCCAGCGCAGTTTTTTATAAGATTTCGCACGAAGACGCTGCTGCCCGTCTCGTGCTATAGGAGTTAGTCGCCTCTTACGACACGTCTCCTGTTGACGGTGGAGTAGTGTATTCTGTACGACCGTTCCAACACGGCACATGATAATAATTTGTATTAGCAGTAGGTATCTCATGTTTTGTCATCATGGTGGCATGGCATGCAAAAATACATTTATATTAAAAACTAGCTGTCCCGGCGAACTTCATACCGCCCCTTCATTTTTTTTTTTGACAATTTTTCCGTATTTTTATATTTGTTCTGCTATTTGGGGCGAATACAAATCCAACGAACAAAAATCATTAACATTGGTCCAGCCGTTCTTGACTTATTTGGTGTAACTAACCCGAGTTTGTTTTATTTAAATAGATACTACATACAAATATAACTTACACATGTCTCAGTCTCGATAAAAAAAATAAACAGTCAGTACGATCTTAAATTATTCATTTTATGCAAAAAAAACATTCAGATTATAAAAACAATTATCAAAAAGCCAATTATATAAAAAATATAAACTTTTCAGCAGCCGTCTTATTTGTATTGGGATTTTATTAAAAATTTGGATACACAACAAAGCAAAATTAAGTGGATACTACTTGAGACGAGGTACAGATAACAACACGTCAACATACCACAAAACGTCAATTTTTTTCATTGATATTGATCTCAACGTGTCCGACTTAAAGTTGAAAATCGATGTCCTTTAATTTTTTGGGTAGGTTGACGTGCCGCTGACTGTACACTAGATATTAGCAATGGCAGGTGCTTCATTTCTACCTACTAATACCTAGTACGTCAACCCAGTTAACGCCTATACGCGTATATGCGTCCACCACGCACGAGTACCATGCATGAACTTTTCTGGCTTCAACAAAAAGCAAATTCTCGAAATCACACCGATGACCCAGTAAATGTCCAAATACGCTTAAAGTTCATGTAACTGTTACAATGTGTTACAATTACAAACTCGTCTTGAAATCGTTATCCGATCGCGAACTCGTTACACAATTGAAGTAAATTCAGTAAACTCACCTAGGACTTTGAAAATCAGTTTATCATCAGCCTGGAAAATTTCACTGCTGGGCATGAGCTTTCTCTATAGAACGCTACAGTGAGCGGCTTTGAGCTGTTTGCATCTAGCAGCTGCCCGCAATCTTGACTGGGTCATCAGTCCACCGGGTAGGAGCCTGCCCACGCTGCGTCTTCAAGTTCGTGGTCACCACTCAAGAACCTTTCTTTCCCAATGGATGAGTTGACAAAAGCTAACTAAAAATAGTTACACAAGAGTAAAATAGAGATTAGTATACTGAGTAAACGTGCTTCAGTTTAGATTGACGACCGTCCGGACTAGTGTTGCGCGAGCTGGATTGAATACCAGCATCAGCGGGTTCGATTCCTTATAAAAAAATGATATTAAAAAAAAATTGGTTGTTTGTAAAGTAGGTTTACGATCGAGATGTTTACGTGATAACGTCTTATTGGTGATATAAGTTTTTAGGAAGTAAGGAATTAATGAAGATAACAATTTTTTCAAATTTTAAATTACATCTATCGTTTTTAACTCAAATCAAACTTAACCGCACGAGAAAATCTCCATTCGTTTGTATGCCGCTAGAGTGAGAGAGACGGAAGATCGGTCCACTCACTCGAACGCTATGCCAGCCTCCGCTCGTGAGGATTCCGCGTGACAAGTTTCACGGAATGACTGGCAGCGCTCGAGATGAGACGGGAGATCGGTCCGTCTCTCTCTCGTTATACCTGCGATCGCGCTCGTGAGGTTTTGGTGTGACACAAGTTTCTGAACATGTCACCCGACTAAAACGATTTTAAAGACGTTATCACGTCAAAAGTAGACGATTATTTAAACGACAAGAGTGAATGGACCGTATAACCTACGTAGCTCGTACTTACTACATGTCTTGTAACTGTATTTCCTGTACAAAAGGCTAACAAAGGTGACATAAGTGACACACACCGTGTTTGTTGCGCCATTTTTTCTCATCACCGCCCGATATGTAGTCCTGAAGCGGTGGTACTGCAAAAATATATTTTTGGGACGTGTGTGATAGCATGTGGCTTGAGAAGGGCCTTAGTTATACTGAATAAATTAGTATATTAAGTATTATTTATTCCTATTTAAACAGTTTCTAAGAGTGAACCTTACGGTGTGCAGCTACTGCATTGTGTTTTTAGTGTGCTTGTAACGATGTAATACAATACATTACAATAGAATTAGCGCTGTAATTTTGTAATTTATGTCACAATCGAATCACGTAAGGTTAGTATATTCTTACTGCATCTTTATTGCTTTTATTTCAATGCCTAACTATGCGTGAATAAAGATTTAAGAATAAATGTCAGATGTTATTAATTCAAGTTTGGTAATAACTTCATTCTGCTACAAATTCAGTCTATCGTAAAATAGGTATTTTATTTATAGGTCAAACTTTGAAATAACATTTGTGTGTTAGGAAATGCCTTCATCATAATCATCATAAGCAGCCCACGTTAGTCCACAGCTGGACATAGGCCTCACCCATGCATGCCACTGCGCCCGATCCTGGACTTTTTTCTTTTCCATCCACTGTCAACAGCCTTGTGTACATCTTCGCTCCACCTTGTCGGAGGGCGCCCCACGCTGCGCTTGCCTAGTTATTCAATTAAATTATCATTTCATCATCATCACATGGAAGTCTTCATCATATGGAAGTCTACAGTTATCACGACATATGCCTCCTCTATAATACGATACATCCAGCGGATGCCCGCATCCTTGACTAGGTCATCAGTCCACCGGGTCCCGTCTGCTCACGCTGCATTTTCCAGTTTAAGCCACCACTCGGTAAATAACTCTCCTCGCTAAATACTTACCATAGGAGCAGAGCAATGTATGTGATGTTGTCCAATATTTTTATTTATTTATTATGATACCAGCTATTTCCTGTAAGTTTGTTTGTATGGCCTTCAATTCAGTTAAAAAACCTTCCTTAGAGTAAATTATAGTTTCTGTATTTAATCAGTATTTATTTATTTATTCATTTATTTATTTTAGGAAGAATTACAGTTTCAATAATACAGTAAACTAATACAATATACTGTGGTTCAATACTAATTACAAATCTCCACATATGAGTAACCAGACAGGTAAGGATAAGTTTAAGTGAGGCAACTAAGAAATAAACAATATCAACTTTAAAATAAATGTAACAGGCTATCGTCAAAGTTCGAGAATCTCAAAATATGTCCTTGTCATTTGTCGCTTTATCGAGGCAATGCTGGTGAAGAATAGATCAATATCAATAGACAGTTTAGAAAAACTACGACAACTACGAATTAAAAAGGCATTCTGTCTGTAGTTAGTATTTGCAGCGGGTATATTTAGAATCGGGCGCGATGGAAACCTAAGCCGATTAGTGTTTAGTGAGATTTTGGATAAAAATCTGGGCTATCTGTCATACCAGTGGCTATTTGTGTCATAAAACATATGTCATTTATGTATAACCTACGTAAAAGGAAATGAGTTAATAAAATAAAACCCTAAAATATGTTTTAAGTTGCACATAAAACATCTTCCTGAGTATGTATTGCTGAATATAAAATAATTACAATATGTGTGTTTAATCATCTCAAGACAAAAGTGAAGTCGAAATAGACAATGGGAATGACCGCTTTATGAGATACGCTTACTTATTCGCAAATAAATGATAACAAACTTACATCATTTCTCACTCGCAAATTGAAAGAACAACAACCAAATATTGCACCTCAAGTCTTGACGAAACCTGTCATCAACCCAAAAATCTGTATCGAGATTTGTACTTCTCACTGTACACAAGCAACAAAGAGACCGAATACACTTGCGAGCAAAAAATAAGATCAGAATGTTTATGACTGCAATTCAAATTATTTTATTACATTTATTGCTGCTATAAAACTAAGTAACTAAGTTTATTAGATCAAATTATAAACAGAAGTGATTGATGGGTAATGTTATTTTTATTTATGGATCAGAACAAGTTTTGACTTCACTTACACAGAAAATAATGGTTATTTGATGTTTTAAGTATTCATACATTACTTTTGTTACATAAATAATACCATTAACGTTTTTATAGGATTTATTAAACCACTTTTTACAGCATTTAATAAATTTCCAAAGCACTTTAAAAAAATTTGGTGTCATAGATTACCAGTTTTGTTAACTTTATATGATAAAATAGAATACATTTACTTGCTTTAGAACAAATGACTCATGAAACGTGATTAATTTTATTATTCAAGCGCATACGGACAACAAGAAAACATCGTTGTTTTCCTGTCAAAGAAATTGTTTAATAAACTGCTAATAAAGCTTATCATTAACAATTATTGACAACATGCAGGTTCTAAAAGACAGAGAAAAAAAAATATCGCGCTCCAGACTACAAAGCCAGCGGTTGCTCATCAAGCAAATATCCCCATATTTGCGTTTTGAGCACGAGCATTTGTACCTAATTCATGGATTTAAATGTATTTAAGTATGTTTATCGGTTAAATAGTTGCCATAGTACAAGCTTTGCTTAATTTGGGGCTAGCTTATTGGTGTAACTGTGGAAACAATTTGATTTATTTACCTATTTATTTATTAAATTTGATTTTTATCATCGGAGCAAAGTTTAGTCTAATATAATTGCTGGTCAGTCCACGAGCAAGAGCAAAATCCGTAACAAAGCGTTGTTTTGTCAATAGAATAATTGCCTGTTTTTTTTGCTCGCAATTGTAGACGTAGTAGGTATTCATCATAACAGTATACGCAGTCTATTGTTGTAGCATTCAAACAATGCGTTTATCTCGATCGTGACATTAGTGTAATAATAAAGGGATATTTACACTATTCGAGAAAATTCACATCTATTTAAAGGACCTTTTTATTTAGCTTTACTTTCACACTGCTTAGAAAAGACCTTCCCCAAGCTATTAAATCAATCACTGTAGAGGGCCTCCTTGAGCAAATCGTCCCGACATCTTTTCTTGAGCATGCCTCTCTAGCGCAGCTAGTGTTATAAAGAGCATTTTAAACACATAGAAAAAAAATACGCACATACGTCCCACTGCAGGACACAGGTCTGACAACAATTAAGTAATGGTAGAGTCAATGGCAGGTCAATCAACCCAAAAGGTAAAAGTCATTGAACCGATTATCAACTTTAAGTCCGCTACACACCTTAGTCGTATTTTGAATGTGCAGGTTCAAAACTATGTTTACCCACATCCTTAAATACAGCTTCTGAAAAATCTAGAGGTACGACCTATGAGTCGACCTCACGACTAACAGATTTAAAGCTTAGACCCGGAGCTATAAAGGTTTTTGCATTTTACGTTTCATTGTCAAAATTATGATGAAAATTCATTACGATAGTAGAAATGTAGTTTACAATCATCATCACTAAAATCGTTCCATGTAAATGCCATTTCACACATCAATTCATTATTGAGGATGGGAGCCGACGGCAGACCGCTGTTTGACAATAACACAGGTACTGCCGAAATCTTAATTAAAATTACGAGAGCAGAACTCATTTGTCGTAAAAGATTTTATAAGTTACGTCTCTATTGTGATTATGTATTACTTAGTGTTGGCATTCTTTTGTTATTTTTGTTACTTGTTTCTTACGCATGCGCTTTATGAGTAACTACTTTGAGATATGAAACAACAGGTAAAGATATAAATCTTAGAGTAGATGGTAGGTAGGTTGTTTTTATGTAACTGGCTAACAGGTTTATAACTAATAGTTAGTCAAATGATGACGACCTCCGTAGCCGAGAAGCATACCGGACTTGGTGTTATCTCTGAGGTCCCGGGTTCGATTCCGATCAATGTAGAAAAATAACTTTTCTATTATTGTCCCGGGTCGGTGTTGTGGTATCGTCGTTTCATCTAATTTCTGTAACACAAGCGCTTGAGCTTTTTTATTTTAGGATCAGAGCTGTCTGTGATGTTGTCCAACATTTATTTAAATAAAAAACGGTTAACATTTTACAAGAAGCAAACTAATTATTTCAACAATCTTCAATCTGGGGAATTGTCAACCGTTGGTCTTCCCCAAAGGTTACCGAGTGGCCTGAGAACCTGGTCGAGGTTGCGTAAAGAGGCTACACGCAATAGCATAGAGCCGCTATTCTATAGGCAAGGCCTATGCCCAGCAGTGGACTTCTAAAGTCTGATGATGATGATGATGAAACTAAGCAAAACTTGTACTAATAGCGACTATGCTTAGTTTGTAGCTGTTTGGTGATAAATAAATAAAAAATTTTGGCTTAATGTAATTAAATGTATATAAAACACATATTTTGCTGAAATATAACTGTTTTATTCATCATCATCATCATTTCAGCCATAGGACGTCCACTGCTGAACATAGGCCTCCCCCAGTGACTTCCAGATTGGCCGGTTGAAAGCGGCCCGCATCCAGCGGCTTCCTGCAACCTTTACCAGGTCGTCTGTCCACCTTGTAGGTGGACGTCCTACGCTGCGCTTGCCGGTACGTGGCCTCCATTCCAGAACCTTTCTGCCCCATCGGCCGTCAGTTCTACGTGCTATGTGCCCCGCCCACTGCCACTTCAGCTTGCTTATCCGTTGGGCTATGTCAGCAACTTTTGTTCGTTTACGAATCTCCTCATTCCTGATTCGATCCCGCAAAGAAACGCCGAGCATAGCCCTTTCCATAGCACGCTGTGCAACCTTGAGGTTTCTTATGAGGCCCATAGTCAGAGGCCACGTTTCAGTTCCATATGTCATCACTGGTAACACACACTGGTTGTAGACTTTCGTCTTTAGGCACTGAGGTATTTTGGACGAGAAGACGTTTTATTCATACAGTCCACATTTTGTATATTGTTGCAGTCAGTTAAATAAGTAAAATGACACTTAGTTCTTATGTCATCATCTTTTCAGCCATAGGACGTCCACTGCACATAGGCCTCCCCTATTGACTTCCAGATTGGCCGGTTGGAAGCGGCCTGCATCCAGTGTCTACCTGAGACCTTTACCAGGTCGTCTGTCTACCTTGTGGGTGGACGCCCTACGCTGCGCTTGCCGGTACGCGGCCTCCATTCTAGAACCTTTCTGCCCCATCGGCTGTCAGTTCTACGTGCTATGTGCATGTTTTGCTCTAATGTATTATGATATAATTCTCTGCTATGATTTAATATTTAATTTTACTTGTTTGTAATAGTGCTTGTCTTATCGTCGGTTGTGCTATTTACATAAAATAAAATATTTTACCCCACTTTTTTATGCATGCAGTTGTGCAAGTACTCCTAAAATAAATATACAAGAGATTTTAATGTAATAGGAAAATTAAAATAATTTTTAAGAAAATTACACTTTATTCTTAGATTGCTTAATAAACTTAAAATTTAATAATATCGTCATGGCACTAAACGGTTTGCAATTATCACTTTAATATCCATATAATAACATTTCCTCAATATTTTGACCTTGTATACTAATATAAACATGATGAAGTGACTACAAAAAAATTGTAAACAGGAATTAACACAGCTGTCAACCTGTGAATAGAGAACTTTCTTTCTTATCGTTTTACACAATGATCTGTAGAGTTTTTTAATCCTTTACCTCATTATGGTCATGGTATGAACTATGAAACGACATGCGTGCCAATGATCTCACAACTAGAGACGCTCAAGACCGCGCGAAGTGGATGAGTAAATCAAGGAAAGCGGACCTTGGGCTCCAAAGCAATGGCTTTGAACGCAACCGGGATTGACCGTATAGATGAAGAAGGAGGAGACCTCATTATGGTCATGCTAATAAAGAATTGAATTGAAGAATAAGACTTCGAAACGATGAAACTTTATATCATAGAAATAACATGAGGTTTGGGAGAGATCAACGTTTGACAGTTGCTACAATACTCGTAAAGTTAATTATATCGCAAACTGGTAGTTATTGTCAATATATCTTTTCTCTAATCTCTTGTCAATTTATTGAGGAAAATGTCTTACAATACGGATGTAAGTCTAGACATCTCAGAAGCGGTATGGCTTTGCCCTGAATACGGGAGCGGCGAACGGTCTCACGGGCTGGTACTGCCGCGCAACCACTACTCCTGGGCTGTATTTACCTTCGTTGTAGCTGCCTAAAATAGGAAATTAACAAATATTAGTAAGATTAGTGTACCGTGTGGGGACAGTCGTGAAGAATACACTTCCCCACCGCCTACAGGAGGCGTGTCGTAAGAGGCGACTAATTTCTGTAGCACGAGACTGGCAGTAGCTTCTGCGTGCGAAATCTTATACTAAACTGCGCTCGCCAACCCGCCTGTAAGAGCAACGCAAGCGTGGCGAGTGAAGCGCTAGTAGGGCCCAAAAAATAAGGAGACATGTTCTGCCCCATATGGGCCAATAATGTTATTATTGACGTTCATAAGTGGCAGTTTTCTGCCCTAAACTGAATAAATGATTTTTGACTTTAACATCGCCAATCCCCCCCCCCCCCAATGATAAGTCATTGAGGGAGGCCTTTGTTTAGCAGTGGACGTCCTATGGCCGAAATGATGAATAAGATTAGTATGAGGCTTGTTGATAAATTTTGTACAAGTCATTTTTATCAATCTTATATTAGCTTAATCATCATCATAATCAGCCCACGTCCACTGCTGGACATAGGCCTCTCCTAATGTACGCCACTGAGCCCGATCCTATAGCTATTCTTTTAGATCCGCAGCCCGTCATCATCATCATCATCATCATTTTAGCCATAGGACGTCCAGTGCTAAACACAGGCCACCAGACTTCCAGATTGGCCGGTTGGAAGCGGCCTGCATCAGTAGCTTTGCGTATATCATCGCTCCACCTTGACGGAGGGCGCCCCACCGATCTCGACGACCTCTAAAGCCGAGGGGCGAGCATACCGGACTTGGTGTCGCTATCTCTGAGGTTCCGGGTTCGATTCCCGGTCGTGTCAAAAAAAATACTTTTCTACATTGTCTCGGGTCTAGGTGTTGTGGTACCGTCGTTGTTTTTGATTTTTGTAACACAAATGTTTGAGCTACTTATCGATCAGAGCAATGTATGTGATGTTGTCCAATGTTATTATTTCTTTATTTATAATTATTAGCTTCACTTGTAACTAACAAACAGCTAACTCACTTTGTAATCAAATCTTGCAAACCGTTTTTAACCTACTCCTAATTCATCATGTCAGCCCTAAGACGTCCACTGCTGAACAAGGGGGGGATTGCCAATACTCGCCACGCTTGGCAGGCGGGTTGGCGAGCGCAGTATTTTATAAGATTTCGCATGAAGACGCTGCTGCCCGTCTCGTGCTACAAGAATCAGTCGCCTCTTCCGACACGTCACTTGTTGACGGTGGAGAAGTGTATTCTTTACGGCCGTCCCAACACGGCAACTCCTACTCCTAATTATTGCATCGATTTAAAACTTGGTAATTATTTGACATATAGATTACAATACATTAATTGTGGAAAAATTTAATGGTTACTAGTTTAACCTTTAGGCTAAGGCTTATTCATTGATTTACTACCCATTGATTTGTTTTGACAAGTCGAGTAAAAATATGTTTTATAGTTTTGAAAACAATGACATTAATTTTTGATAACATAAAAAAATGTAAACCATCTTTTAGATAGAATAGTATTAGGCTAATTTACACGTCTCAAGCAGCGCTAAAAAGGTCACAAATTTTCAGCCTCTTTTCAAAAAAGTATATTTAAAAATGTACTGGCACATAATATATAGGGTGTAAGGGACAGCCCTCCGCAAACTAACAGGGTCCATCCTTCTCCTTATTCTAAACCATATTTCACTGGAATTTTCCTCAGGAAAATTTTCTTTTTTTTTTCTCGTTTTTTTAGTCTCTATTACTTTATTTTAATGTAAAATTACATCCTTTGGAATCAGCAATCCATTTTTTACAAAACAACACATAAAATAAAAACAGCAATGTATTCTTAAATCTCTAACAAATAACGACGCGGATGTTATCACGTGACGCGAGCGCATTGATAACGTTAGCAGCGATGACAGCCGAAGGCTCGCTCGCTGTGCGACTCGTCCGCAATATTAGCGATACATTGCGTGCGAAGAAAACAGACAAATCGGAATTTCTGGATTTCTATAATGTTCCTGAAAAAAAATTAACTACCTGTCTTCTTTTTATAATATACTGAATTCACCCTATCAGTCTGTGGAGGGCTGTCCCTTACACCCTATATAACAAGATACCAGTGCGAGCTAAGTGGTTTTAAAATTTACATATTTTTGTGTTTTTGCAATATAACATTTATTTTAACTTTATTCTTAGCAACAGATCGACAGACTGTAGTAATTTATTAAAGGAGAGAAGTAGATGGATTGTAATGCGTTGTTAATAAATATATTTTTATAAATGCTCCTACTTAATAATCAATAGTTTCAATTAAAATACTATAGCAGGAATCGATTATTGAGAACATCCCTATAAGCGTTTCCGCTGCTATCTGTCAGCTGTCATCGGAGCGTAATCTATCTGCGCGTCGTCCTTGTGCTTTCACGCGTTTTCCGTATTATTAAATTTTAATTAGTTAATTAACCGTTTTAATCAGAACATCTAATAGTAAGAATAGGGTAGTTTCCTAAAAAAATTTAATAGTCCGTCAGTTGGAGTAACAGAAAATATTGGAAACATATTTTTTCTTTTCTCAAGCAAACAAAAATCCATGAAGATAATAATATAGCTCGTTAAGGTTCCGCGTAACGTCACGCCTTGCGACACTTTTTAGCAAGGCGTGACGTCACTCCCAAACTGATGCGTTTTAACTCATTTTTTTTTGTTTGATTGACAAAAGACAAAACATGGGTCTAATACTTTTTGATAATCTAACTGAATCTAGCTGAAACTAGCCTATTTACTTAGAAATAAATACGTTGTTCCCGCTATTTTTGTTTTTGCTGTGTAAATTTGAAAGTGTCCGTTTTTTAAATTGATTATGTACTAATTATCTCTTGATCTACAATCCAACTCTTAAATGTAAATAAAACAATTTTATTAATATAGGTAGCTAATGATTTTACATTTTCAGTACACAGTTTAGCGACGCTAACACTATGTTGAATAGATTTAAAACAAAAGAAATGCAAGATTCACAATAAATAGCATTGCATAAGTAAAAAAATACACTACTTTTTGCAGTCGGCTAGAAACCTAAATTTTAACTAAAATTAAATAAATAAATAAAATATCGGACTGTTGTCCAATATGTAATGTTTTACACACATTATTCTGATCCTATGGTAAGTAGCCAAAGCACTTATGTTACAGAATTCAAAAAACGACGGTACTATAACACCCAGACCTGAGACAATATAAAAAAGTTATTTTAAGTGACCGACCGGGAATCGAACCTGGGACCTCAGAGATAACGACTCAAGTCCGGTATGCTTGCTTTTCGGCTACGGAGGTCGTCAAATTGTGGGGTGCAACTATTTTTTAAATTTAAAACGTGTATAAATAAATATGCACCAGACAACTTACTTACTCTTATGGTCTTAAAGTTAGGAGTCGACGTCCTTGTGTTACGAGGTAACAGACATACATTCGTACTGGTAATCGAACCAGGGACCCGTTGCATTTAGGGCGAACAACCGCGCCACTACGCCTATATCGGGTGGCCAATGTATGTGTTCAGATACACGATCAGTATTTTATTAGTTTAATCCATCAGTCTTGAATGACGCCAAATTGATGGATTTTCAAACAATATAATAGTCGTTTAATTTATTAATTTGTTTGTGATATAAATTCTATACTTTAATATGGTACAATATTGCAAAGCACTCTACACGCAACAACGTCTAAATTTTTCTGGATAATATCAACCCACATCAGTACTCCGTCAATCAGTAGGTTATTACGAGCACTCTTCCGTCATTCTGATCAGACTGTAATACTGAGCGTATAAACTTTGTCTATGACTTACCGTCGTCAAAGATGCCGTTGGCCTCATCTCTGGCGTTCTCCTGGAGAGCCCTGGCGATGGCCTCAGGGACAGGAGGGGGGGTGGGCAGATGAGCTCCCTGTGGCTGGAAACCGTTGGCATCAGCGGTGTACCTTACACTGTAGACCTGTAACCCATATTATGTCACATTTAAAATAGTAAAAAGTAACTAATAATACAGCTAAACATGTTATTAGAGACTCTCTGACAATGACATTAAGTTCATAATTAGGCTTTATTTTCTATTGCCGTTCTGTAAACTTAACAATAGAAAGGTTAATTTTTAGGGTCCCAAACGTTCGAATGAAAAATAGAACCCTGGATCAATCTACTAGACCGACAGGGAATCGAATCCGGGACCTCAGAGATAGCGACACCAAGTCTTAGTCCGGCTGCTCGCCTCTCGGCTACGGAGGTAGTTTCTGTAGCAATTTTAATTTTCGATAGCTAATGCTATGTACGAAAGCACTGAAAGGTCGAACGACGTTACGAACCTGTCCATCATCTCCGGTGTAGGAGTATCCGCCTTGAGCCTGGATGCCGTCAGCTTCAACGCCAGTCTCTTCAGCTTGGATGCCTGGAATGACACATTTTAGAACTTGAGAATTATGAAACTTCTGCATGCGGCTTTTTCCGCGTTGACTTTATAATTAAGCTAGAAAACAACGAATATATTTTTATTTATTTCATCATTTTATGTGAACACTAAAACGGGATAGAAATTCTATTATATATAATGTGTACATACCGATCAGATATTATAATATACAAACATTAAATCTAGAAATAGTAAGATTTAGATTTACAAGAAGTAAACACACTATAAAAAAAAAATGTATTAAAATTTTTAGCAAACAATTTTCTACTAACCAATAATTTTGTAAACAGTACCAACAAGATGGTATAAGTACTTACCTGTACCAATTCATAATGCTAAATAGTTAGAATTTTTATTTATTTATACTTTATTGCACATTTAAAAATAATTGTACAAATGGCGGACTTAATGCCAAGACGCATTCTCTACCAGTCAACCAGTGAAATACAGGCGGTGCAGCAAGAAAAAAAAATATACACGCTAACATTACATACTTAATAAATAGGTAGAATAGTATTTATTTAAAGCTACAATAAAAACGAAATCCCACCTGAGGCGGTCGATTTCTTTTTCAAGTGTAATATTATCATAGAAATCTCAAGTATCGGAAGTAAAGGCGTATGAAAGCAGTATTTAGGATTTTTTTAGTCGAAATTCTGCTAAAATATAACAACATTTTGTATAGGACTAGCAAAGAAATCAGCAACTAAAAAGCTATTATTGATTTCAAAATTAATAAACATAACCAGTCATTGTAATAAATAACTTTGATAACTTGTTTACGAGCAGAATACTATTCTCACTTTTTTTAAAACTCCAAAAGAAATCATATTTTACAATGTATTTTACGATTAAGAGATTTGATTTGGTATTATGAAACAAAACTTTAGTGACCAGATATATCTACTTAGTAATATAATAAAAATAAAAATAAAATAACACCCAAGTTTGTAATTTCTCGTTAATTTTTAACTTACACTTAAATTCTGTATTTTATATTCACTTACCATTTTCAGTGTCATAAGCGAAATGGTATCCCTGCTCGTTGACATCAGACGTTGACCTCAAAATGGCGGCATTCCTCTCAAGAGCCGCCCTAGGCCTGACTGAGTCCTGGTAGTAGGCTGGGGCGGTTCTATACTGGGGCAGAAGGAAGTTTTGGGGGAGGGCGGCAGCAGCGCAAGCGCCGAAAAGAACTGTAATGATGATCTGGAAGAAATTGGAAAAAATATTTAGTTGGTCAATAAATATTATAGTAAAAACTTATTGTAACTTCAGTTATAATTAAAACTTTTTCCTTGTGATAATAATTGTGTATGAGAGCAGTAAAATCACCACGAGATATTAATTATTATGTTTTGATTATATTTGTCATTGCAGTTTAAGGTTTTGAGAAGTATCGTTTTTTTTTTTACTGCCCTACAGTTTTAGAGGAAGTAACTATTAGTAGAAAGAAATTAACAAGCCAGCTTCAAAATGTAGATAGAAAAAAATGCTTAAAAATGGCTTTTTTCATCATTCATAAACAAGATAAGGTTAGCAGGCTGAGGAAAGAGCTGTTAATATAATTAACTTTTCAAATATTATTATTAAAGTAATTATTTTTATTTATAAAAAATAAATAGGTATGATTTATTTCTTATCCAAATCAAATTTATCAATCTTGCTGTTATTAACAACAAAAAGGGAAACTTATATTTTTAGAAGTTATTATTTTTATGCGTTAATCTTAATTTACAAACGAAATAATAACTAAATAAAAACGTTTTAAATATTATCAATTACAATTGACACTAATCCCTTTAAAAATTGCTCGCCTTTTATAATTTTTATTGCCTAAGTCAATTTAAATCAGTCCACTGGCTTCACGATTCACTTCCAACGTGACAAACTGTTATCTCACTTCCTAGCTTCGTGACTAAACTGAACTATATTAGACCAAATTACAAACCAATTTCATGTTGATGCTCCTACAACTGGTGGTGGAATGTGGTCGGTATGATTGCTGTTAGCTTATATAGGTGGGTTTGGGCCCTCAGTGTCACGGCCACGCAGTAGGATGTCAGGTGGAGACGCGTCGATTGAACACGTATTGTGAGAACTTGGGGTATTAGTCGGATCCTGACATTTTTAGTGATGAAATTTGGGCTTGGTATTTGCTCTTTAGTGGTTTTATAAATCATTGGATGTTGATATTTTAGGAAAAGAATTCTGCATTAGGCATTTTGCTATTTAGCATTGTTTTCTTTAGCAATTTAACAACATTTTATGTTACAGATATAGTTTTTCTAAAATTTTTTAGTAACGAGATCCATATTCATATTAATAAGGTATGTATCTATGTAATTATAAGTAGGTATTTACAGTATATACTCCAAAGATACTATGATAAAAAAATTGCGGAAAAAATGTCACCCTTATGTAAAACCCTTAGGGTAGAAAAATAGGTGAATAAAATGATTATTCAGGAGTTAACTTTTGTTTGCACTCTTAAGATTTGTTTTAATTAGGATTTATCACTAAAAATAGATTTAATAAGTATATTTTATTTTAAAAAACCGACTGAAAAACTAAAAATCTAAAAATAATACTAATACTTAAGTACCTAATTAGTTACTTTTGAAGTCGGTGTTACCCGATGAGAGTTTGAATGTTTTCGTTTGCACCAACTTCAAAAGTAACTGACCTAAGTGTTAGTATTACTTTTAGCTTTTTATTTTGTCGGTTTTTTTAATAAAATTAACCTATTTTAAGTTTAAGATCACATTTTGAGGTATATTAGCGCACAATAACGACTTTATCATATTAATAGTTAATTATTTAACTAAACATTATCTGATCTTAATAAAACAATTTTTTGTTGACTAATCAGATTAATAAAACGATTCAAGTTGAAATTTTAAATAGATTGGTCCTAAACCTATTCTAGAAAAAAATATCAAATGTTATTCAAGGAAAACTTAAGGTCAATATGTCTGTACAAATTAAAACGCGCTCAGTGGTTTTGAGAACACACAAGATAGACCGACGCTTTTAACTTTTATAATTTTATTTTATTAATTAAATTAATAAAACCTCAAGGAAGCCCAAGCCAACAAAGAGACAGGACCGAGCCGCCTGGAGACGCATGATACGGAGGGCCGACCCCAAATAAAACGGGAAAGGGCCAGGCAAAGAAGATTAATAAAACTTCACTACCAGCCATTTTCCTTAGGTCCTCGGTCCTTCGAGCTAAGGGGCGTCGTACACTACGTTTGCCAAGACGTGGTCTCCACTCCAGAACCCGTTTTCTCCATCTTTTATCGGTTCTGCGACAGTGGGAGATCGTGCTCTTTAGGGGAGGCTTACGTCCAGCAGTTGACTGGCAGAGAATGCTATTAGCATTAAGTCCACCTTTTGTAGACTATTAGTGCAATAAAGTTTTAAATAAATAATAAATAAATATCCTGAGAATATGATGATGATGATGATGACTAATTAAATTCTTCTTTATCCCGTTACTAGTCGGGGTGCCCTCAACTATGATCCCAGATATGGCATGAATGGTTATTACATTTGGAGCTATTGCTTTCAGACCTCAACAACTCTTTGACAGGGAAATCCATTGACCACATTGGAGTACAAATGTTGTTAATTTTTTCCGACATTACTTAATCTGTAGCTGTCCCGTTTTTGTATGGGCGAGAGTTGATAGGACTTGTCAGATCATACTAAATGTAAAGTGAAAATCACTAACGTGTTTCGAAGAAAGATGGACCGTAATGCTTCTTTATAGGCTCGATGTGATCCATAGAGAAACTATAACATTTAAAAACTGCTCAGCTCGCACTAAAACTTGTAAAAGTATTAATTTTAAAAGAGGTTGACTAAAGTGACCGAGTTTCTTGCGCTGCTTCTTCTCGGCATTAGCCCACAACTTGTCCCAAAGCAGTGATAGGGCAAAAAAATAATATTGGAACATGTAAAAGTGCTGTTAATTGCATATTTGCAAATATAAATGATTTTAATTATTTATTTTATTCTGATTTAGGACTATTAGCTACAAATCCAGTGTTTTCTGAAAGCAGTTTATATGTGAAACAAAAAGAAATACATAAACACAATGTTAAACATCATCTTAATATTTTACTAAAGGTCAGTATTAAGTGCAATTGTTATTTTTGCTTGTAATTAAAATTTGCATGTCATTAAGTGTTATAAAAATCTTGAACTTAAAAATAAAGTCAGACTTTTATTAATTTATTTTATTAATGTATATTATCAATACAACTGAATACAGTGCAAAACCCTGAAAGGGTGCAGCCATTACAATGTAAGTATGTAATTATAACTTCGCAATTTAGTAGAACTGACGGCCGATGGGGCAGAAAGGTTCTAGAATGGAGGCGGCGTACCGGCAAGCGCAGCGTAGGACGTCCACTCACAAGGTGGTCAGACGACCTGGTAAAGGTCGCAGGAAGACGCTGAATACAGGCCGCTTCCAACCGGCCAATCTGGAAGTCAATGGGGGAGGCTATGTTCAGCAGTGGACGTCCTATGGCTGAAATGATGATGATGATGAATTTAGTAAAAAATACAGTAGTTACGAATTTGTTTCTAAATATATGTATATTAATATTATTTATTGCACACCATACGTAATAATAATAATAAATATTGGACAACATCACATACATTTTTCTAATCCCATGATATATATAGCTTAAGCACTTGCGTTACAGAAACAACGACGGCACCACAACACCCAGACCCGAGACAAAATAATTTTTTTTCCAGGTAACTGTCAGGTTAATAAATTATTTGTAACCAAAAATATGTATATTGATTTTTGTACAATCTGTCTTTAACTTTACTTACAAAGTCTTACAGTTCTACAAAATTATCGCGATTTCTATCGATGACCAATTTATGTCTAAATTTGACCATTACCAAACGCCCATCAAAATCTATCTTTTCTTGATAATAACTAGATCATTGCCACATAGCTATATCAAGCATCTTTTTTATATCTCACCTTTGTATTTGAGATCGAATATAGTTCAAATTGGTATTTAGCAATCTAGTTCATATGTGGCCACCGAACTGGACTTAGCAATAGGTTGGTTGCGAAATAAACTCATCTCTACCATAATCGAATCGATGGTTATCAGATATTGGGCTTCATTTAGCTGCTCTAAACCCATTTTTTTATTCAAATTGTTTTGATGTTTCAATGACATGTTTTTGGTATAATAAATGTATGTGTATGTGTGTACATTCTTTTTTTAGCGAAGGAAATATGCTTTTCGCCTTTTAGAGCCCCAGCGGAAGGTTATCATCGGTGATTGGAATAGGTAGATTGATTTGATGTATTTTGGTAGTGCTAGCATAATATGGATATGACTTTTTTTAAAGAACTGATACAAAGAAATTCCGAAATCCGGGAGGCATGTCCATATTAACATCAATGTTTGAGATCATTAACCTCAAATCAATCTACCTATTCTGATCACTGGTTATCATACAGGGTGGCTCAGATCATATGGATGATTTTTTTTAATAGGAAGTTGGCTAGGGGCCCATTAGATCGTGCCAGGAGAACCGGACCAATTCACTTTTCCAGAATCAAATTAAAATTAAATGCACTTGTATTCTGCATATTAGTCTGTTTTTTTTAAGAGACTACAGTGATCATCTAAGAAAAATCTAAAATTTAAATTAGAAAAAAAAATTGTCAACTTCTTAAAAAAACGGGCTGGTCTAGGCCACCCGGTATATTAAGGAAGAGCTAACATCGCTATCACCCCACAAGCATACCAATTAAAAACCTGCGGAACCTGTAAGGGCGACTTCCTGCCTCGACCAAGCACAGCTTAGCCGTACTGGGCTTCAGGCACCAGAATACACAGGCTGTGTACACAAGTCACCCTTAGACAGACAGAACACCCCTACTCTAAAGAGGAAGACATACTGCGCTGACTAGAGATAACTTAGGAGCAGGGCGAGCAAATGGTAATGATAATAACACGAGTTCAAATCGGTACTAACAATACTTGTGTTAAATTTGTGGCCTTTTCCTCCGAGTTTTTTGTCATGTTTCTAGTCAGGTATAATCTGATACTCGATATGCTTGTGTAAAATGATCCTAGATAGAACAAGTATAGTAATTATATTGTGTGCTATTGTAACCAAACCTGCGTAACGCTAAATTTAATTCCATTCATTTTTATCTTTTTAATAGTCATTTATAGTGAAATGACCTTTTTTCATTAAAATCATCTTGACATGCGATTTAACATAGGCAATTCAACAATGGACTGTGGTAATTTGTTAAAAAAGCAAATAATTATGCCCATAAACGAATTACCCACTTTATGCAGTCTGAAATTTGGAATGGCAAGTTTACTTTTATTCCGGGTATTAATATTATGCATGTCACTTTTTTTTAGGAAACCATTTTCGGACTATGGCGACCGAGAATTCTAGACGAATAAGCCAGAGAGGCAAGATGTCTAGCAACGTCAGAAAACGTCGCACGCCATCGACACATGTCGCGGAACATTTTTCTTCTAGTGAATACGAGGTTTAACTATGAGTGAATCACAAAGACTGAAAAGTATTCTAATATTTAACGACCTCCGTAGCTGAAAAGCATGCATCCCGGACTTTGGTTGCAAGTGCTTTGGCTACTTACAATAGGATCAGAGAAATGTATGTGATGTTGTCCAATATGTTTATGTTCTTCTGTTCTCCATGTGAAACCCAATATTTATTTAAGTTATAATTATAACCTTTTAGTACCTACTTATCTGTTTAGTAAATACGCTGTCTATTCATTAGTTTACGTACTGTTTATTGTCTTTAAGTTTATCTCTTTTTATATTTAATATGTATATTATTTAAGTCTAGCAGGTCGGCTGTCCGTCCGTGTACCTCACTCGGCGGGGCCTACTGAAAACTGTGGCTCAAGCTGAGTGGGGTCCCATTATCCCGGACATCACAGGCACATAGTGGCACCGCTTGGTTTACCCGTTTTTCAATTTTTTTTTTTTTTTGTTTTTATTACTTGTTTTTCTTTTTGTGTCATTTGTACTATTTGTGTGTGATGTCCAATGCTTTATAAATATCTTTTCTTTCTTTCTTTCAATATTTATTTATTATTTTCCAAAGTTCTTCGTTTCTTGATACGCAGAACAATAGCTTAATTATTTTGTGCAGGATAACTTGTACGGCTAATAGTATTGTTCCTCCCACGATAGTGTCAAGGATCGTCTGACTCAGACACATGTTGTAGGTCTATATTTTGGTATAAAACAACGTATTCCGCCTGAGTAATGCTTTCATTGAGTTTGTTTAGCCTTCGAATAGGGGAACAAAAATGTTAAATACTGCTGTCTACAGTACGTATAGCTACTATAAAACAAGTATCTCAAAGGTTAATTTATCGAAAATAAAAGTGTACCAAATATGGACCTAATGTCACGTTGATTCTCATTTGGACTAAGCAGATAGGTATTGTGGGGGTGCGACAAAAGGAAAACGACCGAAAAAGGACTAAAATTTTACATTTATCATAAACTTAAATAGATCAAATATATTTTAAATTATGTACATAGACTATCCGGGAAACGCACGTTTATGAGAGATACTAGTTACTAAATTTCTGTGTGGCAAACTAAATCCTCCTACGCAGGCGAAGTCACGGGTAAAAAGTAGTTTACTGTGTTTATGATTCTTGAGTCTAAGAGTTACGGAGTGTTTATAAGTGTATGTGTAGTATCGCTTCACCTCGTCTAAGGGGGGTAGCCTACTCTTCATTTTCCAAATCGTAGTCTCCACCAGTAAAAAGTAAAACGACAATTTCAAAAAATTCAGGATAAGTAATCTACAAAACGTTACGTAAAAAAAAACTACGCTTATTGGCAAACCCACTTAGCTTGTTTCCTTTTTAGTTTTGACGAAGACATTGTTTTGACACCAACTTGCTGGAGTTGTGTCATTTTGTAGTATCAAGTAAAGACTATAGCGACGCAATGTTTACCTTGTCTAATGACACCAGCTTGGGCCAAAATGTAATAGGCGCACTATTCTCAGGCGCACATTACTCAGCCGAGAAGCGGGCATGCCGGACTTGGCGTTGTCATCTTTTAGGTCCCGAGTTCGGTTCCCGGTCGGGTCAATGTAGAAAACAATTTTTTCTATATTATCTCGAGTCTAGGTGTTGTGGTGGTGGTAGTGTTACTCGGGGCGGAGACAAATTCAACAAATATAAGATCATGAAAATTGGTTGGTAACCAACCCGACTTTGTTTTATAATATATAGATTGATAAAAAACTAATAATAATATCATAGCATTAACACTTTAATAACAGGGTAAGACCCAGGAGGGCAGCAATAGTCTTTGTAAGAAGCTATTTAAATAAACTATGTAGTTGCATTTTCCAAACTGTTTATTTTATACAATGTAATCATCAGATAATCTTAAAATTATTATCTCATCTTAGAATTCTATAAGAATATTTTCTTTGACTTGCGATTAGCTATCACCAGACGTGTCCGGAAGAGATCACCATATTAGTAGAAGAATGTTGGCCAGTTTACCTTGCCATTTGTGTTTTTTTTACTATTCTTCTTTTTTTTAGGTTTGTGAAAATAGAACCTAAATTTATAAACTTTTCAATTTTTTGCATTTACAATCATCATTGGCCACAGCATCTTGGAGAAGATGATGATCGCTAGTGGGTTGGTGGTATTCCGCAACGTCGTTGATGGCTGTAAAGCCCTATTGCGGCCCGGCAAATCCTTCCACAACGATCGCAAGTCCATCCCGAGTCCGCTGAGGGAGACAAGGCACGACGAAGCTTTTTCTGCTTGATATTCTCCAGCCAGTCTTCGTCGTGTTTCGATACTCCAGTCTTGATGTCATGAAACCATTCAGGCCTCATTTCAGCACGTTTTTCCCAGGCATCGATCGGGATTCCAAAACTGACCATTTCCCGCTTACAGGAGTCTTTAAACCGTAGCGTTGGGCGCCCTACGGGTCTCTTCGCGTTCGCCATCTGGCTCAGCATTACTTGTCGTGGGAGTCTCTCGTGAGCCATACGATGCACGTGTCCAAGCCAACGTAGCCTTCTCTGTTTTAGCATCGCTGTGATGCTGCAACAACTTGTCTTCGAGAGAACAGCCTCGTTGCTCATTTTGTCACTCCATTCACAATAATGCTAGTTTAATATATCAAGGGAAATATTTTACTTGAAAAAATCCCACGAGAAGCAGTTGGAAATTTTCTTCAAGTAATAATTATTCCTTGTTACATTCATAGATCAAAAAAGTTTGGTGACGAACCCCACCATGCGCCTGTTCGATTAGATGCATACTTCTACGGACACCCTGCACAATACCAAAACATTACTTTGGACCAATCGTTTATACAGTAAATAATGTTGACGAGATACGAGGGAAATGGAGTTTATCCGTCATTTTGACAATTGTGCGTACGGAACCAACTTCTAAATCTCAAAAAAGAAAATGTTGAACTTGTATGTTGAAAAGTGCTTTTTTAAACATTTAAATTGCAACAGATGTTGTATTTCAACAGCAGAATGAACCACAAAGTAGTTTTACGTTAGTTTAACTAAACCTTCTATGCATACGCAAAAATAATGACGATATTACATTCCTACATACACTAAATCACTAGGAAACAATAACGTAGGTGCCCTCTATTGTTTATCCATTTGTTTTAAACAATTTTGATTCTTAAAACTATTATTTTAAGGTTGGATTCTTGTTGTCTGATGATATCTTCCTGAATATTATTCAAAATATGCAAAAGCATCTTTACAATATGATTGATAGAATGATTACCGTTCCTTTCAAGTGGTAATGATAGTTATTAATTAAATTCTTAGGTTCCATCTTTGATTAGTAATTCGATTGGTATGCTACCGCGGGCATATCTAGTAATAGTTTAAGTTTCTTAGTTCTTTACTAGCCGTAGAAGCCCAGTAGTCGGAGTCTTGCTTAACATCCGTGGACGAATCTTTGAATTCGAATCTAGCATTTTACGGAATCTATGTAGGGATTTATAACATACAGGGTTACATTGCAAAGGGGTGCCAAATTTAAAAAATACGATCTAGGGAACAATATAAATAAGCGTCTTAATCGTTATTATTTATAATAATTGTCTGTTACGAAAAAACATTACTTTAAAATATCCGAAAATAAAGTCAAAAGAGAGATTACAAAAGCCGCGCGGTTATTCATCAGAGGCAACTATGCCTCTACGGCGAGCCTACAAGGACCTTACGCAGTGCACATACGGCGCAATTTTTTATAAATAAGTTAAATTATGCGTACGATTTTTAACCGCGGATAAAAATAATTAAATGTGAAAAAATTTTTTTTTGTTCTTTCCATAGGTCGATTAAGTTATATATTCTGAGCCATTCCTAAAGATTTGGCACCTCTTTGCAATGTAACCCTGTATATATACTTGATAAAATACCCCGTGAGGAATCCAGCATAATTAAATAGAACTGGATGTGCATGACTGTTACTGTCTCAGAGCTTAAAAGCTCTAATGACAATTACTCCAAATGCAACAATTAGATTTGCCATTATCATCATCATGTCAGCCATATGACGTCCATTGCTGAACAAAGGCCTCCCCCAATGACTTATCATCGGGGGGAATTGCTAATACTCGCCACGCTTGGCAGGCGGGTTGGCGAGCGCAGTTTTTTCATAAGATTTCGCAGGAAGACATTTGACATTTGGGTACATTTGACAATAGGTAGTCCCAGATATAGTAATGGATAGTAATATGGAATAAAACGCAAGGCAAAAAGAAAGCAAAATTTTGAGTTTCCCAAACATTTCGAAATACTATTTATTCATAAACTACAATTTACAGACAACAGTCTGATGTTTTGGTTCGCGCTCCGGACTACAATGCCAAGCGGTTGCGGGTTTGAATCCCACAAGTTGCAAATGTTTGTGTGATGAACACGAGCATTTGTACCTAAGTACTTAGACTTAGATTTAAGTATGTTTATCCGTACTAGTTGCCATAGTAAAAACTTTTCTTAGTTTGGGGCTAGCTATTAGGGAATATGCACTAAAAGAATATTTCTAATGTTTTTACTATATTAATATGAAATCATAGAAATTGGTGAAAACAAAATTAATTTTAGGTAAAAAAATACCGTAACACAATAATAGAAATTGAGATATACCTGTCTCTTTCTAAAACAACTTATACAAATTAAAATGTATGGTGGACGTGTTTACTGTGACGTCACGGTATATGTCGGTACTCCAACTTCAATGTGTTGTAAGTCAGGTATTTATCAATATTCTTCGATTTTTAAGAAAGTTATATTTAAGACCAAATAAAAATATTTGCTTATTTATTTATTTATTTTATTTATTTAGAATACCAACAGCGTTACAATTGTACTTGGATTCTACTAAAATATTTAATTAATAAGGCTAATAATAGGTTTCCCTTAAAGTAACAATTAGTAGGACTGCCGTGTACACAGTCAATAGTTTACTTGAAAATTGAGAATAAGCATAACGCATTATAAAGATAGAATACCTTAACCTAAACCATTATACTCGTAGTCAAGCCGGCTTTTCACCATGGGACACAGTATTCGTTATAGTCCGCGATGTATTATATAGTTCGAGAGGCTTGTGGTGTAAATAATTATATATAGCATAACGATATTAATTTATATCTCAAGATGCACCACACAATACATAGCGAAAAAGCTTATACCTCTATAAGCGTAAATATATATATTGAGATGATTGTAGAAACCATTAATTTATTAAATTTACAGACTGGGGTCACATTTACAACACTACAACATACACTTTCGTCTACCATGTCAAGCGTGAGTATCTCCTGACATCTATTTTGTTAGGATTTATAGCATGCACTTAAAATGATAGATGACTGCATCCAATATTAGCACTGCGGAATGCCTGCACTTAACTTGACTCCTACAGACCCAAGTAATTGATGTAGCCTTCATCTGCTGATCAATAGTCATCCAATCATTTGATAGAATAATCATTATGTGCTAAAAGGATGAGTTATTAAGAACTTTGCAATAGACAGAAATGTCTGAAGTTGAAATGCGCATGCTTTAAAACGATGATTAATTTTTTATAAATAAAATGTTCAGGAGATAGATAGATACACTACAAAATAAAATAACGAATACAAAGGAAGGTGCTTGTAGCTCAGTGGCAGCAGCACTTTGATAGTGATTATCAAAGTTAAGCAACCCACGCTGTGGTTGTGAGTGGATGGGTGACCATTCCGACCTTATTTAGTGACATCTCACAAGCAACTCCGTGCTTCGGAAGGCACGTTAAATGTTGGTCCCGGCTCATATCGCTTGATACTATTCGTAGAGCCTTGTCAGAGCCTTACTGACAGTAAGGTTTAGTCACTCTTTAAAAATCTCCCTCAAGAAGTCACGAGGTCCAAGACAGTATATTGGACATACGTCTCTTTTCTTCAATACAAAGACCGCAACCGACGTTTCGCTTAAAAGCCGTATTTTGGGTAAATATCACTGATTAATCAGAAGGAACGAGATAAAAATGAAGTAGGTGCTTAGATTATAATGGTGCTCGCCACAATTAAACGATAGTGAACCTTAGGCTGCAACCGATTCATAAAATATTGCGTTAACCCGTTTTTAAGGATAAAGTAGATAAAGTAGGTAACGTCGGATTTCCAAATCATTAAAATTTAACCATTTAAACCTTCTTTAAGGGTATCCTAAACTTTCTTAAAAGATTTTATTTCTTAAATTAACTCATTTATTTTTCAGGCGAATAATAAAATATTTTTTATTTAATATTTTAAAACCAAAAAAGAAGAATCGAAACATCAGATATTGTATCAGATGAAACGTAGGTCTATCATTGTAATCAATATTAATTTGAGATATCCACCAATAGCTTATCTTAATACAAGCATGTCTAATTTAGGCTTTAACTCGTTTAATTTATTAATCATTCGCCTAGTATGGAGCGTTGCAAAACTTCTCAACATAAAGTCGTAGTTTTATTGGCATAATGCGTTAAGGAATCCGTCGATATATTAGTACAAATTAAATATATACAGTAGGCTTACTTCCCTCAGCATACCTTATCAACACGGTTTATCACGCCATTCACCAACTGCCGTGCCCTTTCTGTACCCATATACCTACAGTATGTTACTAACTAAAGGCGTTCCCGTTAACTCGTTATACTTTAGCTTCCATAAATACAAATTAAAATAATTTTGAAATTTCATAAAAATAATGAACGCCCGACCCTTTTCTCACCGTGCGAGCAAGATAGAAAAGCAACGTTGCCAGATTGCGCATAGTAATAACGCTAATTGTTATTCCGCGTTTTTCTTATAAACTGGCGTTTCGTTATTTTTATTGGATTTAGATATTTTTTTATGCTTATTTTTGTAAATTTCTGTTTTAATTTTAATCTATTAATGATGTAGAAAGACTGGCTAAAGGAAACGCTCTTTATTATTTTACATACTGTATTAAAATAAAAATTTATAAGACCTAATGCACAGACAACCGCAGGTCAACCTACCCAAAAAGTTAAAGGTCATTGAATTGATTTTCAACTTAATGTCCAACACTTAGAGATCAATATCAATTGACATTTTGTGGTAGGTTGACGTGTACCGACTTAACTGTAGAAATAAATAAATAAAATGACCATGGATTTTATTGTTTATGTAATAAATCTATGATGTAAGTATTTTAACTGTGTTATTTAAAGAGTGTTATGTACTGTTCTAATTTGTGTAGTAGAAAACCCCTAAAATATAAGTAAAGTTTAGGGAAAGGGAGTTAGGAAGATCCCATCGGTTACTTTTCTATCTTTCTCTTGTTTTGCACTTACATGTCGTGACCTATAAGTGCTTAGTGACACTTGTCCCATCTGCCACAGAGGAATAGAATGAATGAGCACTGAGCATACTATGTCTACTTTTATTATGATATTAGCCAATAATTATTCCGACATTATTCGAAACGAACATTTGAATTGACTGGACTAGATGCCGAAAACTCATATTGTGTAAAATTAACTCACATGGTCATGTAAAATTGTTTATAGTGATAGAAATGAGCTTTATTTACTATGCAATAATAATTTTAGAGTTTAAACCAGTTTAATTTTACTCGACAATGTAGCCGGTCCTAGTCTAGTGCGAAAATATGAATGAAGAGCTATGAATTGAAGAACCTAGAAATTCAAATACGTAGAGTAATAAAAAGTAGAATAAATACAGGGTTACATTGCAAAGGGGTGCCAAATCTTCAGTAATTAAATCGAACTATGCAATGAACAAAACATTTTTTTGCACATTTAATTATTCTTTCCGCTGTTAAAAATCCTACGCGTGGATTATTTATTATCTCATTCATGAAAACATTACACCGTATGTGCACGGGGTAAGGTCCTTGTTGGCTCGCCGTACCTACGCCTCTGATAAATGGCCGCGCGGCTTTCGTAGTCTGGTTATTGACTTTATTTTTGAATATTTTAAAGTATTATTTTTTGTAAGCTACAATTAATAAAAATAATAAGACGCTTCTTTATATTGTTCTTTATTTTTTAAATTTGGCACCACTTTGCAATGTAACCCTGTATATTATATAAATAAAATCAAATATTGCTCTGATTCTAAGGTAAGTAGCTAAAGCTCTTGTGTTATAGAAATCAGAAAAAACGACGGTAGCACAACACCCAGACCCGAGACTACATAGAAAAATTCGTTTTTTACATTGACTCGACCGATAATCAAACCCGGGACCTCAGAGATAGGGAACGTCAAGTCCGGTGTACTAGAAATATAAATATCTGTAACAGGCTAATTGACACATTTTTTGAATAGGTCATAAATTAATGATAATTGTTCTATTAGACCGAAAACAATGGATTATATTTATTTGAGACTTAGAAAACTGTTAAATTTTAATCAAATCAAATCAAATCAAAATAAACTTCCCAAGAACAGACGAAAACGCTGTCAGCCATGTTGATCTATAGATTATCTGTGCTATGACGTAACCTCACTTGTAAACACATACGTACTGACAAACTATTATTTGTTTTAGGTCTTGTTACATTTTAACACCAATTGCACTGTGCTTACATAGACGTTTTGACTTTCCTAAGTTCAGTTAAACAAAAATTTGGGTTCAATGCACAGAATTTGCCAACCATTAGTATGTCGACTATCGCCAGATTTGTGCTATTTGCTTTTACAAATCCGACGTCCATATTGTTTAAACTAAAAACAAATAAATAACAACTTTTTAAGTAGACTTTGTAAGATAATAGTTTAAGAAAAATACCACGAGAAACATGCGAATGACGTTTTTACTCTCGTCACTCGGGTCATTATCATGGCGGATAGCGTTTTTGGCCTTTCGAATTACAGATTAAAATATAAAATTTTAAATTTCTTTTTACAGCCATCTTGCATTTTTATGTATTGAAATCAATATAATTAGGTTTGTATAGCCAAATACTAAATGAAAAATTAATTTCGATATGAGTCAACTATAGTACCTACAGGTTAAAGAAACATAAACATGACTTTACTAATGGGCAAGTTTCCTAAAAAAATCTAATTAGTCCGTTAGTTGGATTAAGAGAAAATATTGAACACGTATTTTTTCTTTTCTCAATCAAACAAAAAATTATGAAGATATAGCCCGTTAAAGTTCCGCGTAGCGTCACGCCTTGCGACACTTTTAAGCAAGGCGTGACGTCACGTGCTCACTTTGATGCGCTTTATCTTCGTAATTTTTTGTTTGATTGACAAAAAATTACTAAATTAATTGAGTCCAGTATTTTTTGATAATCTAACCGACGGACTAAATAGAAATACTTTTTTTGACCCAGGAAACTAGCCTATTCCCTAAATGCAATTCGAAGTTTAGAAACGAGCTATTTTAAATACGGAATAAGTTTCCCGATGTATAACCAATACAAACAGGTATTCTTCATCCAAACTTTAAAGTCATTTTCCATCCAAAAATAACAAATTTTCAGCTGTACTTAGGGTAGTTTGATAATATAATTCAATATTAAAATAAGTGAACTTTAGCCACAACTAAACATCTTTTTGCAAAAACAATTAGCAAATAAGCGGTGTTTGAATCATGGGAAATCAGAAGTAAAGCAAGTGTTATTGATAAACCAAAACGATTTGAAAATCACGACGTATTTACGAAATCAGTTTGATATTTACCAAGTTTCTATTACCTATCTTGCACCTATTACATTACAAAGGTCGCACACCAAGAGATATAAAATTACCATATTAATAAATGTTACTACGAGATAAGGTATACTAGTCCAATTTATCGGTGCACATCATGATAATCCCAATGTGGTGTAATTATATCAATCCACGATCATTTATGACTGTTGAGTGGATCATAAAGTATTATTAGAATTGCGGTTCGGTTTCCGGCTTTATGATAAACATAGGAGTTAATATTTACAAGCATGTTCTATCGATTAAGTGATAATAGGAAAATTACTATAAATTACTAGTTGTATGATTGTATGGCTTTGTAGTTTAACCTCTTTGTTTTTGTAGTGGGTAATGTTATTGTGTATGATGGCTAATACACGGTTATTTTTAATTCGTTGATAAATCTCTGTAGGGTTGATTCCGAAGGTTATTGATTGGTTTGCGCAACATCAAACATATGGTTTCCATGCTATCATTCGCAAGAAGACAACATCACTGATCAACAGATTGCGTGGCAGCCATAACAACATTCTTAGGACTGTGGCTGACCGATACACATCACCTGTTTGGAGATGTATGGTGCGGAGGGTGATCTGATGAGATCTGAGAATGCACTCTTAATTAGATCGCCCTGGTGACATTCCCAATAAGTAAAAAATAACTTGGTGCCGTGTGGGGACGGCCGTAAAGAATACACTTCCCCACCGCCAACAGGAGACGTGTTGTAAGAGGCGACTAATTCCTGTAGCACGAGACGGGCAGCAGCATCTGCGTGCGAAATGTTTAAAAAACTGCGCTCGGCGACCCGCCTGCCAAGCGTGGCGAGTATTGGCAATCCTCCCCGATGAAAGTCATTGGGGGAGGCCTGTGTTCAGCAGTGGACGTCCATGACTGAAATGATGATGATGATGAAAAAAAACCTTATACTTAAATGTATAATTTTACTAACACTAGGTTAATAAGATTCTCAGATTCAGTAGTTACACTAAACCTAATATGAACTTTTAAAGTTGTTCGAAATAAACACTTATTTATGGGTGAATTAATAATTACTCTATAAAGGGCACAGATGACCTGGTAAAAGTAGCAGGAAGCCGCTGGATGCGGGCCGCTTCCAACCGGCCAATCTGGAAGTCACTGGGGGAGGCCTATGTTCAGCAGTGGACGTCCTATCGCTGAAATGATGATAAAGGGGACGGGTTCCCAATGAATTTAAAGGAACGAATAAAGTTATGTCGAGGTAGCGATCGTGTAGGTAGTTATTCGATAGTGCCAAAATAACTAATATGACACCAGCTTAAGTTAGCATAAAATAATAATTTAACAGTGCAATTCGTACCAAAGGACTGACATGCTGCTCGAATAAGCTGTGAGAATAATGTGTTTTACTGCAATAATATCCAAAAAAAATTACTTTGATAAAAATATAATCAAATCGTACATATTCTTCACTACATTTCTCCAACCGCCATGTTGTATTTTCCGCATTAGATCTGTCGTAATTTTTGCGTGCTTTGCAACGACTTCAGTTGTATACCTCTGTTATAAATTAACATTTAAGACATTGCGACACTACTTATTGCCTACTACCACAGACAAGTAGATCCGCAAAAGGATCTTACCATACTCACAATAGTCGCAATAGTCAAACATTGTAATTAGATCACTGGTCCACATTTGGCATTGTCCAAATGTGGCTCTGAATTGTATTTAGTTTTTATATCTCGATTCTCAAATACGCCATGAACTTTATTTATGATACATCCGTGTCATTTGGACGTCCGTTTATCTAGACATCAAATCGGATAAGCTAATACGAAATATGATTTGCTATTGCAACTTAGAACTAAAACACAATGAGTTTTGATGTTTAAAATACAAAATGTTTGTTTGGGTACAGCGAAAACATGTTTGATTTGATTATCTATGATGCTAAGTCACTATTGGTCCTACACGCTGATATTAACAGTAGAGAGTTTAAAGGAACGTTTTGTTTAGCAGTAGACGTATGTACAGGAATAAATAAAATGCTTATAAATATAAATAAATAAATTGTTCCCACAATCACACCAATTATCTAGCCCCAAACTAAACATAGCGTGTATACTTTGGCGACTAGACAACTGTTAAACATACTGACATTACTGTAGCCATTTAATTAAGTTTTTAATAGTGACGCATTGTGATATAACTAATATTGTTACATTACCCAATTAAATGAAAAAAAAAGTGCCTTTCTAGTCCGGAGTGGGAATCATTCTCGGGAACAGCACATCTCTAGAATTACTTGACTAGACGGTCGTCACCATATAATATGTGTAACAAGAAATTTTCTACTAAGAGATTTTTTTCTTTTTCAGCATCATCATCATCATCATCTCTCATCGTTATTTCTCATTATTCCCTATGCGGGGAATATTTTCCGTATGGGAAATGTTTCCGAGAACGGCACATCTCTAGAACTATCTGGACTAGACAGTCGTCAGAGTCACCCGCCAATGCGGTTGGCAAAGTAAGATAATGCAGGGTAACTAATATAATATGTGTGCATAAATTTTCTACTTAGAGACATTTTTTTTCAGCATCATCATCATCATCTCTCATTATTATCTCTCATCATTCCCTATGCGGGAAATATTTTTTGGACTAGACGCGTCAGAGTCACCCACCAATGCGCTTACCAAAATAAGATAAGGCAAAGTAACTAACATATTATGTGTACTAAGCAAATTTTCTACTAAGATACATTTTTTTTCCTCATCATCATCATCATTTTAGCCATAGGACGTCCACTGCTAAACATAGGCATTCCCCAATGACTGTCTGTCATTGGGGAATGCCTATGGAATGGAATTGGACGACCTACGCTGAGAATTTTTAGAAGAATCTGATAAAATGATTTTCGAAATAAAATAATCCGGAAAGAATTCAGTCAGGAAAAAAACACATTCAACAATAAATAATTCTAAATGGCAAAGAGCAACTTAGGCACCAATTTACGATCGGTTATCCGTATTTGGCAAATGTAATCATGCCAAATATCCATCATTAGAGCTATTATTGATTTTAGATGTATTTATCGATTGGAATATAATAGTACGCTTACTGTAGTGTTGGTCAATTTCTGTTGTAGGTTTGTCATAATAATCATCCCACGTTGATCTATTAAAAAATAATCTTAAGGAGTATGCTACATTTAGCATCTTTTCGTCTTTAGGCGCATGTTTTTGAGCTATTTTTGTGATTGTATTCAACAAGCTTTCTCGGCGCTAGCCCACAATATACTCGACATACACCGATTTTCTTTGATATAATCGATCGAGGCAGTATGGCATTCTCTTACTATCTCACAAAATCATTCATAAAACAAATGAAGAATGGACACAATTAACCTTTAGTAGCACTTGTCAAGTTACCTGTGTCCAACACTCGAGCAATTACATTAATTATGATTTATTCATTACGGCAGAGGAGCGGTGAATCAAATAGAATACCGGTTTCAAAAGGAACTGCGATACAAGGCTGTGACATTTGCGGAGATGGGTTCGATCCCTGCTCTAGTTACCTAAAAGTAGCGGTTTGTGTCATAAGAAGCGCGAGTATATGCCACAAGCAGAGCGGGACAAGCTATTTCAGATAAGACGGAGTGTAAATAGATTATTAACCGTGCAGCCGCACGGCGATTGCTGATACCACAAGATACCACTAAAGTAGAGATTTATTTTTCAACATAGTCTCCTTTCAATTTGGCCCAGCGATGCTCCAACTTTTTTAACCCGTCCAAAAAATACGATTTCCCGTGGTCTTCAAAATAGGTTTCTGTGGCGGCGATGACCTCATCATTCGACCCAAATCTTTTGCCGGGGAGTGACTTTTTCAGATTTGGGAACAAGAAGAAGTCACAGGGAGCCAAATCTGGAGAATACGGTGGATGGGGCAGCAATTTGTAGCGCAATTCGACCAATTTGGCTATGACGACGGCGGAGGTGTGAGCCGGCGCGTTGGCGTGGTGGAACTGCACTTTTTTCTTTGCCAAATGGGGCCGTTTTTTTTTTCAACTCGGCGTTGAATCGGCCTAATAAGTCGGAACAGTAGAGCCTCGTGATTGTTTTACCCTTCTCAAGGTAATCGATGTTGATCACACTTTGTGAGTCCCAAAAAACAATGGCCATCACCTTTCCGGCCGATTGAACAGTCTTCGCCTTCTTTGTTCGCCGTTCGCCGGGTAAAGTCTACTGTTTCGACTATTCCTTGGTCTCTGGTGTGTACCAGTGAACCCATGTTTATTTTATTTTTATTTTATTTTATTTTATTTATATATTAACACCAACAAGACATACACTATTTTAGACAACATTGACTATACATGCTAATATATCAAGCTAAGTGCTATCTTAATTACAGGTATTACACAAAAGTAATTGAATTAACGTAGCATTTAAGTAGATTTAAATATTTTGTAATTGTTAAATATCTAAATTATTAATATTAGTGTAACAACATTTATTTATGAGAGTAGCATATTATTGTGCATTATTAAAGAGAAACAGCAGAAGAACAGTTAATCCAAATACATCAAATTCTTGCGGAATCTTGTAAAATCGCTTGAGAATATATCAATGTCATTTGGTTTATTTGATAAATTGTTGAGAGAATTCTTGCTATTAGCTATATTTTTATGAAATTTGTTGTAGCCCATAACGAGCCTATTGAGCGGCGCATAGCGTCCCTGACGCGAATATGACTTCCTTAAAACGAATGGTGTGTAAGAGGCTAGTCGAATACCACGTGAAGGAGCACGAATATTGATATTCGATAGAAGGTTAGGCGCATCAAGGACACCACTCACCAACTTATGTAGAAACAGGTTGTCCATCAGATTTCTTCGAACTTCTAAAGGCTGGAGTTTGAAATGTTTTAATCTATCGAAATAGCTTGGAAGTTTTCCAGCCATATTACAACTATACGACAGATGCCAAAGGAAACGACGATTTCGACGGTCACGAAATGACGCAAGAACTCCGCCGGATTGCGTTGAAACAGCGCCAAACATGTCGCTGATGTGGTCTCACGGTTGCGCTTGTCTGGTGTGAGCAAACGCAGCACCCATCGCGCCGACAACTTTTTCATACCCAGTTCTTCGTGCAGAATATGATGCACTGTCCCTTCTGCGATGCCTAAAGTCTCAGCTATCTCGCGAATCTTCAATCGCCGGTCTGCCAACACGAGATCATGGATTTTCTTTACGTTTTCCTCCGTAGTAGCCGTTTTCGGTGCACCTGGGCGTGGCTCATCAAAACCGACGTGCGGCTACGAGCAAACTCGTTGAACCAATTTTTGTCGGTCGCCATCGAAGGGGAAGAGTCACCGTACACAGCATCTCGCTCTTTGATTTCGCTGTGTGTTTTCCCTTGCAAAAACAAGAATCTAATCACTGAACGATATTGTTATTTTTCCATTTTTGTAAAACCGACCGACACGCTCGCTTCCAAAGGCTGTCAAAACAAAACAAATGAAGGGAAAAAACTGAAAACTACTTAGTAGACTTCAAAAACAATTTACTGCACGATAGTAAAACTCTTTTGTAACAACAGCGTCATCGGGCGGCGAGGCTAAGTAATTATTAAGTGCCCCTCGTATAAGCTACTGAATAGTATTTAATTCTGTAAAATGCTTTTCCTTATGTTGGAAATCCAATGCATAAATAACTAAAAAAATGTTAAAAGCGCATGCTAGAAGCAAAACAGATTGCAATTTTTTATAACACAAAACAAAGATCCTGACGGTTGAGAACCTCCACGCCTTTTAAATGTTAATTAATGTGATATGTATGTACAAACAACCAGTAATATCAGCCAAACTTTAATATCAAATTAAAGACCAATCATGAAGGCCTCAAATCCTCAAACCACTTCACCTATCACTATAACCACACCCGTACACTGGACCAACCTCCGTGACCATCTCCATCACTAAAATACCTAACTTAATTTTATCAAACAGTAATTATCAACAAATTACTAGATCATCGCGAGAAATAAAGGTCGCATGGATAGAGGACGTTTTTTGTCGAAATGACATTTTGATGAATTTGTGTAGAGTATGTGGATGATTGATTTATAATAAATGCAATGCCAGAAGAGCTTTTTTATAAATATAATTTAATACTGCTTATTGGCGCACGGATGAATTAAACGGGAAATTTATATTTAACAAAATGGTTACTTCTGCACTTCATTGTCATTAAATTAATTGGCTTTAGCTTTCAGGCTTCGTGAATTATCACGAAATCATTTCTTATTTTATATTTATTCGTAGTAAACGGTGCTGGGGTATATTATTTATTCTGTGGCTGGGGTCAAATTTAGACTACATTTTGCTTTTACTTTGAAAGTAATTTAATTTAACTTGTCACTGTTTGTTTATCCAAATAAATAGAAAAAATATATATTAACTAGGAGCAAGCTAATGTGTTTATGATAAGCTCGAGCTTTTATTTTATTTATTCAACGTTTTAAGGTTTGATCCATCTGATCTATTATCAAGACTCCATAGTAAAAGATTCATACTAGGTATAGTGCCAAATTTAAAAAATAAGGTCTAGGGAACATTAAACAGAAGAATCTTAATCGTTATTATTTTTAATAATCGTTTGTTACAAAAAAGCGGCCAAGTGCGAGTCGGACTCGCCCATGAAGGGTTCCATAGCAGCAAGTGACATAATATAAAAGTTCTTGCAGTTCGCTGTAACTTTGATCGATGTTTTAATAGTGTAAATTGCGGTTTACGATTTATGACGTATTAAAAAAAAATACTTACTAGATCTCGTTCAAACCAATTTTCGGTGGAAGTTTGCATGATAATGTACATCATATTTTTTTTTTTAGTTTTATTGTTCTCTTATTTTAGAAGTTACAGGGCCCCTGTAACTTCTAAAATAAGAGAGGGGGGGGGGACACATTTTACCACTTTGGAAGTGTCTCTCGCGCAAACTATTCAGTTTAGAAAATAATGATATTAGAAACCTCAATATCATTTTTGAAGACCTATCCATAAATACCTCAAACGTATGGTTTTGATGAAAAAAAAATTTTGAGTTTCAGTTCTAAGTATGGGGAACCCCCAAAATTTTTTGTTTTTTTTCTCTTTTTGTGTGAAAATCTTAATGCGGTTCACAGAATACATCTACTTCCCAAGTTTCAACAGTATAGTTCTTATAGTTTCGGAAAAAAGTGGCTGTGACATACGGACGGACAGACAAACAGACATGACGAATCAATAAGGGTTCCGTTTTTTGTCATTTTTCTACGGAACCCTAGAAAAACTACTTTAAAATGTCCGAAAATAAAGTCAATAGAGATAACGAAAGCCACGCGATCATTCATCAGAGGCCTACAAGGCCCTTACGCAATGCCGCGCGATGCATTTTTTTCATGATCGCGACGATTTTTAACAGCGGATCAGTTTTTCAGTTAAAATTGCTGAATAACTGATCCGCTGCAGTTTAAATTGAGAGGGGGAGACGGTCATCATCGCGCCACCCTTATCGAGGTTTGCCTCTCAGACATTTGCATAAGCTATAACTTAATTTTCATGGCTTCAAAAATAACAATATACGTGTACTATTTTACCAGAACTGTACACTGTACACCCACATTTGAGATGATTTAAAAACTTCAGACTGTGTTACATACTTATGCTATAATAGCTCCATTCATAATTACTAATTACAGTGCGTAGGTACATCTTAAGCCGTCTATTGTTTCCTATTCCATACAACTCATTAGTATAACTTGACCTCTGCTTATGACCTTAATTTTCATTCATCAATCAAACAATGTATACAAAAAATGTATTACTTCAGTAATTTTCTTACCTAAAGTAATAACCTAGTGTACACATATATTTGTTATATTTTACCAAATCATTTTCTTTTTATTTATTTAGGCACATAACACAAAAATAGGCACATATGCCTAGCATTCAGATCCATATAATAAAACATCTTAAAACGGATAAAAAGAGACAGACAATTACAATTCTACACTATACAGGGTTATTTTTTAAACATCAACAATCCCCTAGGGGCTGATTCTGGTGGTCAAATACAACCATTTTTTTTATAAGACTAACATCGTAATCTTAAAAAAAATGTTACTGCTTCATACAAATTGATTTCAGCTGGTCGACGGCTTACTATGGGAAAGTGACTTTTTTCCGATTTAGATCCAGGAGCCATAGAAAAGTAACCCTGTATAATTGTCTCTCAAGATGGTTAAACAATTAATATGCATACTAATTTACATTATTTGTTGAGTCTTGCAAAACGCTTGATTAAAGACATTATACGTATTAAAATCCTTACATGTCAATTGCAATTCAGTATTACAAGATGATTTCATCTTTTGACATTTGCAATAGTTAAGTAACATAATCAACATTAACTATAATATGTAAGACCATTAAATTAAGTGCTAAGTACCTATCAAGCTTTAACCAACACTCAAAATAGTTTCGTCTAGTTCTAGCACTTTACAATAGAAATTAAGGTAACAACAAAGTTACTACTAAGTTTATCAATACTTAATTCGTATTAATTTGTCATTTATTGATTTTTATCCTTTTAGCACGGGTTGACTAAAGCTTGATCACACTATCTCTTTTGTTTTTTATTATATTTCGTTTTAATTATGTTTTGCTGTTCACCTTATAGTTGCCTATAATTACATTTGCACTTAGCACATTTATTACTATAATTATGTTAATAAACATATTATTGTTAGTGTAACGTTGTTGGTGAACTAAATTAATAAAGAAAATTAAGTAATTAATTTTAATGTTTGGTATATTTATTCGATATATGTGTCAGGTATTTATTTACGCCCATTAACAACACTATAAGATACAAATAAAATTGAAAAATAATATTTCAAAATACATAGGTACACATTAGAGATAAGAAAATATATTCATTAAGTATTTTAAAATGCTTAAATACACGCAAAAAAAACTATTCTATCGGCCAAGCGCTAGTTACCTAATTTGGCACTGATTTTGAATTGAGTAATTACTGGTAACTTTTAAAAATAATAGCAATTGATTATTATTATTTTTTAGACAATTTTTCAACCTTAAATGAAGCAAAAGTATTACCATGCCTTTTATAAAGTCATCTATTACCAATTAAAAATATTAGAAAAAGGTTTATGAATATATACATATTTGCCTAATTAATATTACAATAGCTTTAAAACAATTTGTCAGATAAAGCCAAATTTGAAAAGCGAACTCATCCATCACCCGAAGTATGCACTTAAACATTTCAAATACAAATTAACACTAATGTTACAAATATTACAATGAATGAGTGTGCAAGTGACGTAACTCTCGCACTAGTGACCCACATAGATCCGTCTGGCGAGTCACTGTACTCAAAGACAGGGGAGCAAAACAATTTTAAGTTAACTTTTACTTTTTATAAATCTATAAAAATGTATATTAAGTTAACATCTATGCATACATCAAATAACCTATTTTTATTAGGTTAGACGTACTTTTGAAACATTAGAATCCCAATCCATGCAAATTAAAATTCAAATATAAATAAATATCTGCATTACCTCAAGGTTTACTGCTAGAGAATGTTGTATAGCATTAAGTCCGCCAATTGTACTTACCTGTGCAATAAAGTTTAAATAAATAAAAATAAATAAATATATATATATATTTTTTTTTTTTGTTTATGCAATAGGATATTGGACATCCACAAGCAACTTGCCACTGACACAAAAAGAATAAAAAACTGTACAGCCTAGAGTACATTTTATTTTTTATTTTTATTAGTGCGACTTCATAAATGACACGTCTATGTGAATACTGCTCCCTTAATCAATTGTTTCTAAATGTAGACAAATGCTGTACCATAACTTTTACTAGAAAAAAGAAACCTATCCATTTTAGTTACACGCTTTTTGACAAGAATTTAAAAAGGGTCCAGGAGGTTAGAGATCTCGGTGTGCAGTTGGACAGTGGAATGTACTTTGAATCACATATTAATAAGATCACTGCTAAGGCATACCAGCTGCTTGGTTTCATTTTCCGTCAAGGTACAGATTTTAAGAAGGAGAACACCCTAATATTACTGTATAACGCGTATGTTAGATCTCAGTTGGAGTACGCGTCCGTTGTATGGAATCCACAGTATTTAAAGTATATTAACCTGTTGGAGGGCATTCAGGCAAAGTTTATAAGACGTTTAAAATATAAGTTTAAAAATTGTAATGATGGTAAATTTCAGTCTCTGGTGAACCGACGAGAACATAGGGATCAAATATTTTTGTATAAAATAATCAACAATGTAGTTGACAGTTCTTACCTACTGAGCAAAATAGTTTTTAAGTGTTCAAGTCTTCGATCACGACACAAAAGCACTTTTGTTGCACCCGTTTGTAGGTCCAAGTACCGGAAAAATAGTTTTATTGTAAGAGCTACAAACAAATACAATGCAGCTTTCAGTCACATAGACATTTTTAGTGAGCGTATGGCGAGGTTTCGTTGTCTTTTGAAATCCACGTAAGCCCTAACCGCACACCTACCTTCTTCTGCCTTCTATTTAAGTTAGGCATGTCTTATTGTTTAATCGATGTAGTTTTGTTTGGTTGTTGTTGCTCGATTGTTTTTTTTTTCCCGCATGTGTCTCTTATCAACACAAAATGTACCAATTAGCATTGGAAACTTTAAATGCTCATGTATAATTAATTTAATGTTAGCTATATGTATTATTAAAATGCTGTATGTTTCCTTAATAAAGATAAATAAATAAATAAATAAATCTCTAGTTGAAGATATTAACATAAATACTATAAATAACAATAAAATTACTAGACATTATAGTATTATTTTTTTTAAACTAAATAGAAGCAATAACTTTAATTTATTGTAAATCTTTTTAATTTATTGTTTTCTACTATCAGATTTTTTTTCTTGAATACCAAACCTTGTTTAATTAAAATGTTGAACACCCCTTGTGTGAAAGGTCAGAAGTCTGAGCGATGCGTGCAAGGTGCGCCCGCTCCGCCCAGCCCGTTTTACAGTAGATAGGTAGACACACACACTAGACTTGCCATTTTATCGATGTTATATCAGTGTTAACAATTGCTATAGAAATAAATATATTTTAGGCTGTATGCTTATTATCGTATGTAGGAAAAAAGACCCTTGTCTTAGAAATGCCCAAATAACAAAATGCCGTGACTCTTATTTTCCGTTTTTTTTTTAAAATTAATTGAGGAGTTGAGGGAACTCCTTAAATATTATAGGTATACATATAGTGATTTTAGTATGTTCAACAACAAGTCAAGCATTTGCATTCAGAAAGTATCGTTTGCTAAGGTGGAACTGATGAAGGAGACCATAGTTGGCCACAATAGTATTCCACGAGTAGCATTAAGATATCTTCATTAAGATTATCATTTCTAAATTTAATTCTGCTGGTGGGATCCATGAGGATAGATTTACCATCAGGGACCGATCTGGAAATATTCCAATTGAGAAAAAAAAATTCTAATCGGTTTATTAACAGCGGAGTTCTGAGGTAACAAACATAAAAGAAAAACATACAACCGAATTGAGAACCTCCCCTTTTTTTGAAGTCGGTTACAAAAATCTATGTTCAGCAGTGAACTGATGCGTGCTGATTATGAGTTAGGGATTATGATCAACAATCGAAAGTTAATTACTTATTTTGGATTAAATCCTAATCTCACTAATGAAGGTCGATAGACTTTTAACATTTGTAAAAAATAAGAAGTTAAATTTTACACCTACTACGTACAATTTACAAACAAATCATTTTCTATCTCATATAGTTTTTTTTGGTTTAAATTTAAAGTATTTTTTATTATCTTTATATTTTTTTTTAGTAACAATCGATATCGACCGATGCATCTCACTATTCGCAGCGGAACTATTGCAATTTATCGACATGCCAATAGGAGTGCGACATGCAGTTTCGAAATGCTTTATAACATTATAATATGAAAGTGCGTATTAAATAACAAAGCTCGTCACCACTCGGTCATAGCAGCCTTTTATTTTGTATAATCCATGTCATAATTAAGTAATACTCGTAGCAGAAATAATATTCCTACTGCGTAAAGACCGATTTTTAAAGATATCTTTCTATACTATGGTGTTAGGTTATGTTATGACATGTAGCACATTAGGTACAATATATTTTTAACCGACCTTAAAAAAGGAGGAGGTTCTCAATTCGTCGGAATCTATTTTTTATTATTTTTTATGTATGTTCAGCGATCATTCGTTACTACGTTGACCGATTTTGATAATTCTTTTTTTGTTCGAAAGGTAATACTTTCAGAATAGTCCTTTATAAATTTGGTCAAATTCTGATGATGGGATCTATAAGAAAATCATCAAACATTGCATGAACTCCGTACCACGCCAACTGACTTTTGTACGAGTATCTATGTTACCCAATATCTTTGTCAAATGTGAACCGATTTTAATGATTCTTTTTTTATTGAATAGCTTATACTTTTCGTTTGCACCGACTCCAAAAGTAAGTGATTAGTAAGAAAATAATCTTAACCTTACGTGATAAGATTATTTTAGCATTTTATCTTTTCTGGAAGTCGGTTTTATTTTTTTTATCAACCGACTTCAAAAAAAGAGAAGGTTCTCAATTCGACTGTTTTTTTTTTTTTTTTTTGTATGTTTGTTACGCGATTACTCCGCCAATTATGAATCGATTTTAATGATTCTTTTTTTGTTTGGTAGATCATACTTCAGAGGTGGTCCCATATAAATTTTATCGAAATTGATTTAGAACTTTTTAAGAAAATCAACAAATATATACCCAGATAGTATTTTGGTTGTGGTTCTTGTTACCTATCTTCGACAAATATGAGCCGATTTTGATGATTTTTGTTTTATTGAATAGCTTATACTTCAAAGATAATATGCTAAAAGTTTACAAAATAAAAATCACCCCTAAGGGTAGGAAAATAGGGAATGAAATCGGTGTTCAGCAGTTAGATTAGGATTTATCACTAGAAATAGATGAAATAAGTAAATTTTATTAAAAAAAATAAAACCGACTTCAAAACACTAAAATGCTAAAAATAATCCTAACACTTAAGTACCTAATCAGTTACTTTTGGAGTCGGTGCAAACAAAAACATTGAATCTCTCATCGGCTGGCACCGACTCCAAAAGTAACTGATTAGGTACTTAAGTGTTAGGATTATTTTTAGCATTTTAGTGTTTTAAAGTCGGTTTTATTTTTTTTAATAAAATTTATAATAATTTATGCTTTACAAAAAATCTCACATTATTATGTATGTGGCTGTACCTTCTGTTTTTATATAAACAAGAGTTGACGACCTCCATAGCCGAGAGGCGAGCATGCCGGACTTGGTGTCGCTATCTCTGAGGTCCTGGGTTCAATTCCCGGTCGATCAATGTAGAATAATAACTATTCTATATTGTCTTGGGTGTTTGTGTTGTGGTACCGTCGTTGTTTCTGATTTTAGTAACACAAGTTTTCGGCTCTTCAGCATAGGATTAGAGCAATGTATGTGATGTTGTTAAAAAAAAGAGATAATAGATAGATATCTCTTTATAATTGTACCTACACCATGAAAAAAAGTTACAATTTGTGTTTACAGAATGAAATAGTTGGCAGGACTTGTCTGTTCATACTAAATGTAAGTAAAAAATCACTAACGTGTTTCGAAGAAAGTCCGTATTGCTGATTTGTAGGGTATAAGCTTGATGGGTTAAATAGATATGGCAAACAAAGCATATAAATACCATAGCTAATTCATAAATTTGATACCATTGTCACATCATCATCATTGAGTGCCATCTTCTAACGAAGTTTGGAGAACAGTATGTGAAATCGATGGTATGTATGGTTTGACGAAATCAAAGATTGGACAGGCCTTTGCTACCGTGAAATCAAGGACCCAGCCAACGACCGCCCACGATTTCACATCATCACACGCAGTTTAGAAAATTTCGTTTTCTTAATTAATTCAAACCCGATACCCTTTGCGCTCACTTCAAGGCAAATCAGCGCCGATACACCAATTTGGTTGACAATAATCAATACAGTTTCCTACTGAACTGAGCTAATATGAAATTAAGACCAAATACCAAAGAAGTTATCACACGAAGTTAAGCAATTTTACTACATAGGGATAAATCTTTAAAATCATTCAATGTTGCCTTAGTCCATTCACCTAGCAATGAATATTTTAAACGAAGGTACAGAACTTAGCTAAGGAGCTTTTATTTAAGTAAGCTACAATAAATAATCCTGATTTGAATTAATATTCATATTCCTTTAATAACTTTTTAATGTAAACTAATAAAATAATTAATTATGCAATTACAGTTAATATTATGCATAAATAGATGGTAAGAAATTAGATACATTACAACTTCCATGAGGCATTCGTGAACTCAATTAATTAATAAGTCTTGAACAATATCAGCATTCCATTTCCAATTATTAAACAATATTTTATCCTTTAAAAAACAGATATTTCAATAGGTATATTAAATATCACATGCTTCTAAATTATAATAATTATGTCAAATTACGTCATAGTTTTATATCAACTTATTAAATTACAATTGTCGAATAAAATTACAAATAACAATGCAGGTTAACTTAAAATTAAAAACAAAAAATATAATAAATTAATGAAATAAAGTTGATTTAACTCCATCTACCGTAATCTATCAGAACTAATACGAAAGCTTCGATCAACATCAAGTAGGTATAACTGCAGGCTTTTAACTTGTAACTACTTAAGTTACGGTTTACTTAGGCTACAGCTAGATGTCGCCACGCTGTTCATTAGAGAAGAGCTTTCAAAGCTCCAGTTTTAGATTTTGTCAGTCTTATTTAGGTCAAGTTTAATTTTACACTATTTGTTGCCCGCGACACTATCTGTCGGTGGCGTGGTCATTAGTTTATTCATAAATGATTTTCTGCGCAACTTTCTATTTTTTTTTCCTTAAGAACCTTCTCCTGACAATATAACACAACAAAAAAAAGAATTAGCAAAATTGTTCCATCCGTTCACGCGTGATGCGATGACCAAGGGAAATAGAGACTTATTTTTAGATATTTATTGTAAACTTCATCTGTATATAAATATAAATTCAAATAATACCTATCTTTATTGTGATTCACATGGAAGGTCATGAAATGAAATTCAGATGAATTGTATTCCGCCTCACGGGCATACAATAGCAGTACTTAGAGCTACGAACATCATTTACTAAAAAAATAAACTGTTTTCATGTTGCTTCCTCCATGTGTACGTTTAGATCTCTAAATTACGCGACGAATTTTGATACGATTTTTAACAACCGACAGATGAAGATTGAAGAGAAAGGTTTTTAAAATACAAGCATAATATATATTGTCTCGGGTCTGAGTTATGTGGTACCGACGTTGTTTTTTATTCCTGTAACACAAGCGCTTAAGCTACTTATCATAGGATCAGAGCAATGTATGAGATGTAACTAAAACTACGCGAACAAAGTCGGGAAACGGGCAACATCTATTTAAAAAATAATAAATAAATTGTTTTCACAATCACAACTATCAAGCCCTAAACTAAGCAAAGCTTGTACTACGGCGACTAGATAACGGATAAACATACTTAAATATTATGTTTATAAACATCCATGACTTAGGTACAAATGCTCGTGCTCATAACACAAACATTTGCCGCTTGCGGGATTCGAACCCGCAACCGCTGGCTTTGTAGTCCGGAGCGCGAACCACTACACCAGACGGTCGTCATAATATAATCGTTTATTTAGTTATAATTTAAATTGAATATTAATTCTACCTCTTCGCGTGGTCCTTGGTGGCGTGGTTTTCCAAAACCATAGAAAGTCTGAACTAAGGACCACGCGGACGAAGTCGCGGACAACTGCTAGTGTTAAATATGTACGGTTCCTGTGGGATAGCGTAACAATAATAATTGTATCAAGAGGCTAATATTTATAATAGAGTGACAACCTCTATTCTGCGCGGGCGAAGCCACGGGCACAGCTAATATGTAATAGGTACACACCACAAAATTCTTTCAATGCAAATACCTAAGATTTGTATCAGGAACGCAGAGGGCGCGACATTGGACTGGTATGCGAGTCGGTCGTGACGCGCGACGCGTGCGCATCTCTGTTTGATCGACGTGTTGGTACAGACAGGGTGCGCCAAAATGTTTTATTTTTTATTAATACTAGTTTTACATGAATTAGCCTAAAATAGTAGGCTTGCGATGGCTGAAGTCAACGATTAAGTCCACGTGGTTACGACCTACGATTTACAACGTTTTAGGGAAAAACTACACAGGACAGGTTTTTCACTTGACTATTTGTTGTCCAACGGTTCCACTCGGGGGCCTGAACCTGTACTGTCTTTTGTTGGTATGGATTATTTTGCTTAATATAGGTAAATAGGTATTAAAATATTTTTTATAAAGCCGATTACATTATTGACTAAAGTGATAATGGTGGAAATCAGCGGTAAGGTGGCAGTGGCCTGAAGATCCTAGATTTAACAATAAACTAAAGAAGAAGAAAAAAGAACGTCTATGTATATTTTGACATCCTGTATTTACAAATATGCAGCTCAAAATGGTAGCACTTAAACCTGACCTTCGAAATGTTACAATATTATTTACGTATTATGTAGTTCAACAGAACATAGTCACGATTTGTAAAAAAAATGATTTAAAAACCTAAAGTGGGTAATAAAATGAGATAATTTTTAACTTGTAAATGAGAACTAGTTTTGTTAGATGAGTTAGTGTTTTATTGAAATATCAAAGTTTATTTAGTTTTGTGAACGAAAAAATTACAGAAGAATAAGGGTTTGCGCATTGCATATCCAATCTAAGTCAGAAAAATGACAAAATGTAAATCAAAAATTGTTTTTAGAGTTCCGTAGTCAAAACGTTTGTTTCGCTGTTTCCATCCGTCTATCTGTCTGTTTGCGGCTTAGGCTTAGAGACTCTTAGTAGTAGAAAGCCATTATTTCACAATTGTATACACAACAAATTGATAAAATAAAATATTTTATTTTTTTATTTTATTTATTTATCCAAAACTTAAAGCTATCATTACAGGTATGCACCCAATGCGATAGTGAAGCAACTAGACTAGGTACTAATTTGTAAGACTACACAATAATAATATAATTCAGTTATTATAATAACAAGATATAGACAGTGCCACTCTTGTGAATTCACTCAGGCTACAATAAAACAGGTCTAAGTGATCCGCTATGAGATTGAGAGAGCGAAGTGCACGCGTCAGCGACTCCTCGCTCAGCAAGCGCGTCCTCGCGCGCGGCACCGCTATCGCGCCAGCAGCCGCGGCCGGCGCCGGCGCCCCACGAACCTATCGGGCACACACAACCCTACGAGCCCCAGTATATCTGCACTATGTACCTTTCCAATTAAAATTTTAAAAATGTGAGAAACGAGCGCCACATCTCTTCTGACCCGTAGTTCATTGTACCCGTATTTTATATTAAAAAATATTGTAGGTTACCTTTCCTACACGTACAGTGAGATTGATTTTTTTTTGTCTAGTCTACCGCTAAAAGGTTGTCGTTGGATAGGCTGTTTAAGAATATAGGTGTGCACGCACCATTTTTCGATTTAGGCATTCGTTTGCGAATTATTTAGCTATAAAGTATATTTTTTTGTTAGAGTCAAGTCAGGTGGTCCTCTTCTGCTAGCGAATGTCTGCTTTAAGAAATGTGAAAAAAATCACGACAGTAGGATTTACTTTCTTTTACAATTTGGCTAAAAGCAGCGTATGGCGTGTGCATGAGCATTGTAAAAATAAAATATACGATTATGTTTTTGTAGGTACTTGAAGAATGTTTCTATGCTTTTTATTAGCTGGTTTATTGACTTTTGGATCTGTGTCATAAAAATAACTCAAGTCTAAGATTAAGGATGTATGTGTTTATTTGATGCGTAAATATTTCTCAAATATAAAAGTCTAGTAATAACTTGTTAATTTTTTATGCACGCTTCTGATAGCACTTGTAATAAATTACTGTAGAATAATCATGTTGAAGTGAGACCTGCAGACAGTAATTATTCAGAATGATGAATTGCACGAATTTCTATTATCTAATTAAGTCATATTCAGTAATTTGAATAAGTTATCATTATTGATTTATACTTTCCGTGTTGCAGTTGCATATAATATTTTGTGTAACTTTTTACTGGTACTACTTTGTTATAACCGTTTTCATACAATTTTTTTTTTCAATATAGATACAGTGTGAGTCTTCATAAAGTGCACATATTGAAATATGGCATTCTATGCTTAATTTTATCGACGGAAAACATATTAAAAAAATTTAAAAAAAAAAATTAGTGAATACGAAGTAGAATAATTTAAAATTATAAAACATGCAGGTAAAGCATAGGTTTTAATAAGAAATTTAGCAATTACTGAAAAGAATGATTTAAAAAAAGCAAGTTTTTGCTCAAAAACCCATTTTATTTCTGTATTGTGGGCAGTTTTTTCATGGATTTAAATTTTATGAGGACGCCTGATCATCTCCGGTCATTTTTAAGTTTAATTAATTGTTACAAATTAATTAATTTGAAAGAAACATGGTTTTATTTACACGAAGGTCACAGTAGGGAACAAAAATTAGATTTTTTTAATATGTTTTCCGTCGATAAAATTAAGCATAGAATGCCATATTTCAATATGTGCACTTTATGAAGACTCACACTGTATGTACTTGCATGCAGTGATTGTGAATATTTAAGATGAGGTAATTAATTTTTTTTTTTTTTTATTAAAGAAAAGAAAAAAAACTAGTTATACTCATGAATAGCTTAAAGAAGTCATAGGCCATAGAACGCTGTGAACCTATTTGCTAAACAAGATCATCATCATCATTTCAGCCATAGGACTCTGTCAACCCACCACTGAGCATAGGCCTCCCCCATTGACTTCCAAACTGGCCGGTTGAAAGTAGCCTGCATGAGCATCCAGCGTCTCCCTGCAACCTTTACCAGGTCGTCTGTCCAACTTGTGGGTGGACGTCCTACGCTGCGCTAACATAACATAGTCAGGTATAAAATCAGATCCTTGTTTTGCTGTACACATATCAGCATGCAAATTAACCACAATGGTTTCCGAGTTCGGTTTTTAATTCAGGTCAATTCAAGAACTAAACTTTTCTAAATATCTTCGGGTCTCGGTCTGATATGAGACGCCGCTGGCAAAATTTATTCTTTAATAACTTGTAAACGTCGAAACCAACTGAAAAAAATAACGTTCAGGAAACTACAAAACGTCTCCTTTTTCAAAATACCTCAATGCCTGACGACCAAAGTTTACAAACCAGTGTGTGTGATGACATATGGAACATAAAACGTGGCCTCTCCCTGTGTAGGCCTTATTAGAAAGCTCAAGGTTGCACAGCGTGCTATGGAAAGAGCTGTCTATACTCGGTGTTTCCTTGCAAGATCGAATTAAGAGATGAGGAGATCTGTCAACGAAAACAGTCGCTGACATAGCTCGACGTAGAAAACTAAAGTGGCAGTGGGCGGGGCACACAGCTCGTAGAACTGATGCCCGATAAGGCAGAAAGGTTCTAGAATGGAGGCCACGTCATGCCGGCAAGTGCAGAGTAGGACGTCCACAAGGTAGACAGACGATCAGGTAATGGTTGCAGAAAGCAGCTGGATGCAGGCCGCTTCTAACCGACCAATCTGGAAGTCGTTGTGGGAGGCCTATGTTCAGCACTGAACGTCCTTTGGCTGAAATGATGATGATCACCTTATTACAAAAAGATGTTAATTCCGTAATTACTTTGAAACAATGATAATTGTTGCTTTGTTTCGCGCATTAACATATATTTATTTATTTATACTCTATTGCACATTTAAAAATAATTGTACGAATGGCGGACTGTATGCCAAGAAGCATTCTCTACCAGTCAATATCAAATTGACAAAGATGTAAAAATTAGCATTCAATAATCTTCTCAATTTTGATAATTATTGGTGAACTGTAATTAGCTAAATCCAATCACTTTACACTAGTTATTAACATTGTTACGCCAGCGACTCGGTAGACAGACATAGTTTGATTAGGTACCGTTATGTGAATCGATTTCGTTTGGTATAAGTTACAGGATATTTCGTCTATTTTAACGCCAAACGTACACGTTGTTTCAAAGTTGGGCCTTTTTAATTTTTAACTTACACAGTCGGAAAAATAAACACGGATTTACATACTGCATGCTGATTTAATGAATCTCAATTTTGTATTCTTAAGCATTTATTAAAATAATATATTAAATAAGTCAATCTTTTCAAAAGTAGCAATTTTGAAACCACAAAGGACACTAATTTAATTTATATAGTCATAGACTACATGATTAGTCGAATGACCATGTTGCGCCCCACCCAGTATTTGTTAAAACAATTATAATGTAATTAAACAATATATATTCAGTCAGGTGCTCTATATAAAGTAACGTGCTAATTCATAAGATGGATTTTTTTTTAGGATTTCGATGTTGCTCTCATATTTAAATTACCTACCAAAAAAGTTAAAGGTAATTGAATAGATTTTCCACTTTAAGTCCAACATGTAGAGATCAATATTAATTGAGGAAATTTTACGTTTTGTAGTAGATTGACGAGCTGTCTGTACATCAGAAGCTGATTATGTGGTTTTAATGTAATGTAAATAAATGTCTTATTATTTTGTTTGCTTTATAGTGTACCACGCGGGGACAGCCGTAAAGAATACACTTCCCCACCGCCAATAGGAGGCGTGTCGTAAAAGGTAGCACGAGCAAATTACGCGTCTATTATAAAAATATTATTTAAAAAAAAGCGTTCGCCAACCTGTCTGCCAAGCGTGGCGAGTATTGGTAATCCCCCCCGTTCTGTGTTCAGCAGTGGACGTCCTATGGCTGAAATGATGATAATGATAGTTTAAGAATAATAATCTCATCCGCTACCGCGTATACCTTGCACCGCCGCTAGGTCAAGGTTCACGCACTGTATAGTACTCAAGTATTAATGAACACTCCTCAATCAAACTACTTAGATGATTTTGTAACAACAATTAACATTATATGGACATTGCGGTAGCGTGAAGCTTGATAGTTTTTTTGCATAAATGTGCTAATCGGTACGTTGAAGATGAGCATTAGGTAATATCTTTCGACTTGCCTTTCTCTGAGTACTTACGTTATTTTATTTATTCTTTGATTAGTTGAAGTTCTAATTGGTTAAAGGTTGTATCACAAAATAAAGATACACAGTTGATTCGTAGTGAACACGGTCGGTCAAGGTAGTAAAATAACTTTTCTGTATTGTCTCGGGTCTGGGTCTTGTGGTACCCAGTGCTTTGGCTTCTTACCATAGGATCAAAGCAATGTATGTGATGTTGTCCAATATTTATTTATTTATAATCTTATAATTTCGTAGTTGATCCTATTGAAGTCTTATTCAGTTTGACCCACCTGTTCTATTAAAATCAATTTTTAAAACATAAATTACACTCAAAACTAGCCTGGGTCGGGCTCGCATACTAAGGATTCCTTATCGTAAGAGATCTTTAACGCGAACCTGACTTACACCCGAGTAGTATTTTTCTTGTTTTACTTTAGCGTCTGCCCTATAATCACATCTTTAATACTTATATGTAGTATATACCGTTTTTACGATAGAATGGTTTTATAAATAATATCGTTGAATAGAAAATTACGTTACGAAGAAGTATAATAAAAATTCAATAAGGTTTACCTTCTAACTGAAAACCCTCCTTCATGCCTTTTTTGAGAAATCTGTGAGAAGCATACAAGAGGAATTGTTCAATTGAGAAAGTGCCGTGTGGGGACGGCCGTAAAGTGCCGTGTGGCGACGGCCGTAAAGTGCCGTGTGGGGACGGCCGTAAAGAATACATTTCCCCACCACCAACAGGAGGCGTGTCGTAAAAGGTGACTCCTGTATCACGAGACGGGCAGCAGCGTCTGCGAGCGAAATATTATAAAAAAACTGCGCTCAAAAACCCACCTGCCAAGCGTGGCGAGTATTGGCAATCCTCCCTTTTCGGGGAGGCCTATGTTCAGCAGCTGATGTCCTACGGCTAAATAAATAAATAAATAAATAAATAAATCATTTATTTGCCAGAATAAATGATGATGATGATACAGGAAGAATTAGTAAAAGCGGTGGTTGCCTGGAGAGTAAGTGTCGCCTCTCATGAGTTGTGAGTTCGAATTGTAGCAAATCTCTATAAATTTTACGTAATCTAAGTAGATATTATACGCAAGGCTGCTGGCAGTGGATAGAAAAGAATAGCCGAGGATCGGGCGCATTGGGAGAGGCCTATGACCAGCAGTGGACTAACGTAGGCTGTTTATGATGATGATGAAGTAGAAATTTACTTGGTCGTCGGTGAGGGAAAACATTGTAAAGAAATCTGCCTGCCTAGCATGACTACTAAAAACACGATATGATATGATATAGCGATATATCGACACCAACTGTAAAAATATGATGAATATCTAGCCGCCATTTTGATTTTTTATCGAAACAGCGATCATAATATGTACCGTAACCGACACGGCAATTCTACACGGCGGCCTTAACTATCATATTTTTACAGTTAATGTCAATATATCGCTATATCATATCATATCATATCGTGTTTTAGTGCTCATGCTAGGCAGGCTGCACTCTTCTGTGCAAAATGGCCTTCCCCTTTCTAGACAGGGATATCTCTAGAGATATGATTGCAATCGCTTTGAATTTAAAAACTATAGACTTTTTTAATCATGGATCATGACTCATGCATGATTAATTTTATCTGACTAGAAACGGGACAAAGCGCTATAAGAAAGATAAATATATCTTTCTTACCTACTGCTACTTTTTATGCTGTGGTTGCATGTTGTTACAAACACAATATTTTATTCCTAGATGATTGTTTATGAGGTACAATGAGTAGGTCAAGCGGAATTGGGCATTATTCTAAATTATAATGGTAAAGGTTAAATCAATCTATCAATATTGTATCAAAATTATTGACAAGACGATAATTAAGATGACGCATTTTTAGCTTTAGATATATGTAATTGAGGTAGAAGTCTAGTATCTATTTAGTATTTGAAGATAATGAATAATGGGAAAGATAATAAAATTCTATTTAGCCCGTCAGTTAGATTTGCAAACACTTATTTATTCGTTTGTCAATCAACCAAAACTGACAAAGATAAATCGCGTCAAAGTTCGGAGTGGGGGCTCGTGTCGTCACTTCTAAGTAAAAATTGTACCTTGCAGTGATTTCATGTGACATTTTAAATTAATATATCTGTCATATTAAGATTAATTAAAAAAAGAAAAAATACGTATCCTATACTTTTTGATTTGATTTGATTTGATTTGATAATCTACCTGATAGACGAAGAAAAAAATGTTAGTTGTCATCCCTATTATCTTTATTTATACAATCAACTGTTACATTTTATTTGAGGACCTGGCTCCTAGTAAAATTTAGTTTGGGATTAAAATCTAAACAAGTAGGAAGTATAAATAATCCTAGGCGGATTACCTCGCAAAAAACGCAATTAACGCAACACTAATCGTAAACTTTGTCCAAAGATGTAATACCTACCTACTTGGTTTAAAAGGTCCTAATTTATAACTTCCTTCTTCTTATTTATAGGACCAATATCAAAATCGCTAAAAAACACTTCCCACACTAAAGCACCGACCAGCTACCGACAGTTTGTATAACTTAACAACCGACTTCAAAAAAGGAGGAGGTTCTCGATTCGTCGAAAACTTTTTTTAACCGACTTCAATAAAGGAAGAGGTTCTCAATTCAGCGGAATCTTTTTTGTATGTTAGTCCAGCGATCGTTTCAGTTATTTGAAGTCGGTTTTGTTTTTTTTTAATAAAAAAATATTGCTTTGATTTCGATTTGTTAATAATTTACTTCATCGCAACCCACTGCTGGAAATAATCAACCCCCAAAGAGCGCCAATAACAAGGATCTCCCGATTTTTTTACCATCCATTGTCCCAAATGTCAACCTCACTTACAGGTGGTGCGCCCTGTTGACAGACGGACGAGGCCCTGACGACCGGATCGATAGTGGTATTACTATCTACATGCCCACACACACACACACACGCACACACACACACGTACACTTAAACTCACACACACACACATCTTGGAATACATTCTATTTTAAAAGAATACAATGTGGCCTGATGACCTGTAAGTTGTAACACAGGTATTAATTTACCTAGCTCAGACATCAGTCTCACACAGACATTGTATCTTATCTCTTTACTGTACCGTCATGTTTGTGATGGGAGAAATAAAGAGTTTTATTTATTTATAGTCTATAGTCATATAGATACTTTACAGTAGCGTTGCCGGTACGAGACTCGGCACTGCGCTCACCAACCCGCTTGCCCAAAATGGTGACAATATAAAATATGGGCATGTAGCCCCCATAAACAGTCCCAAAAAAGTAAGGCCCCCAGTTCCTGGCCGCTGCATTATAAATATACTTATGAAGTTATATTTATCAGGAGTATAATGAAATGACAGTTTTTAAGCAATTTCATCAGGTGTCAGAATTCCTGGCCTTGATAGATTCGATTACAATTGTCATTTGTCTGACTGTAGATACCTCTTTCCTACAGTTTTCGTGATCTGAGTTCCGGCCTAACCCACCGTTGGTATGTGATCTATATCCTATCAAAAGGTCATCTTTGTGCCAAATAACATATTGTGAACCCTACCCTGATTAAAACAAGGTTTAATTTTCAGATTATGTAGAGAATAATAGTTTGAAACATGTCGCATTCAAGATTAAAGGTTAACAACTCGAACTAAGGTTGAATTTCAAACGTGACGTCGTAGTAACAGGATTCACGAAGGAGTATCAGTGTTCACATAATAGTTATACGTGCAGTGGGCTCATATCTATGTGTGTTATATTTTAATGTTATTTTATTAACATGCTTTATAGGCCAATGGGGATAAATGAGTTTGAATTGCAAAGCTGTTACCAAAGTTTACCTTAGTGTATTTTTTTGTGAAAAGTTCATTAATTATTTTATTTATTTATTAGCACACTTTCAACGTCCTAAAAGTAAATTTCAAAACAACATTGCAAGGAAAAAAATTAAACATTTAAAATAAACTTACAGACTAGGTAATTTTTTCTACAAGACTTATTGACACTTCTGTGAACTTCGCCAGGCTACAAAGAAAAATGACAATTTCTTTAGGTGACAAGGGTGTGAATTTATTATCTAAATCAGCGCCCTGGTAGGATTGTCCCGGAAATGATAGGTCAGCATCTGGCAACCCTATCTACACCACAAGCACATGGAACAGGAACTGCTCAGAGAGGCACAGAGTGTTTAAGACAAAGATTTTTGACGTTGTGTCTATTGACACTAGATACACAAACGCGCACAATATTTGAAGCAACTAAAATGGAGCCACAGCAGGCTCCAAACGCCTGACAGCTCCGTAGTTTTAAATGTCGCGCCTCTTGCGTCTCTTGTAATAATAATAATAATGACGTGATGTGCTATTATATATTATGGTGTCAATACACATCGGATAAACATTAAAAGTGTGGTAACTTCACTTTTCTACGTTTGCACAGAAAACTGTGGAGTTGCCTCAATTTTAGAATCGCCGTAGGTAACTATCCTTCTATGGTATTCTATGATTTAAGTATTAAAGCCAGTCAGTATAAAGTGATGCAGTAAACGAACAAAAGTCACTGACATAGCCCAACGGATTAGCAAGATGAAGAGGCAGTAGAACTGACGGCCGATGGGGCAGAAAGGTTCTAGAATGGAGGCCTCGCGCCTCGTACCGTAAGCGCAGCGTAAGATGTCGTCCATCTACAAGGTGACAATGACCTGGTAAAAATTGCAGGAAGCCGCTGAATGCAGCCCGCTTCCAACCGGCCAATCTGAAAGCGACTGGGAAAGGCCTATTGTCCTATTTGAAATGATGATGATGATGATTATAATGCAGTGCAGTGTAATGCTATATGCTTGATACTTAAGGCGACACTAGTGCAGACAATGCTGCATTTATCTCAAGTGTGGTAATAATAGTGTTGAAGTAACATTTTGGGGCTCTGAGGATCAGTAGATCGTGACTGGGTATGATCGCTTGCGGTTTCATTGCTTATTAGTAACAGTAGTGCTCTGCAAACTCATGCGCATTTACTTAAAATGTTAGATAAAAAATTTCATCCCTAGAGATGAAAAGGAGGACCTTCTAGACACGAACTTTCAAAAATGACCATGACTTGTAATTTTGTTTCTTTTAAAGAGCATATACCTTTTAAAAAAATCCTAATACAGAATTTACTACCCTTGAAGGGAATTAAGGAAAATGGTTTGTAAATAAATAAAAAATTGGGGGAAATATGTCTTGTTTTATTACTTAGCTCGTGTGTTTATAAACGATTTTCCTTAATTCCCTTAGCTGGTTAACCCCCTGACATATTAACATGTCAGGGGGTTACCCAGCTCAGTATTACTTCAACCGTGTTTGTACCTCGGTAAACAATAAGAATGTACTTGAAAATGGCTGTGTTGTCTGACGCTTACCTATTGTAATATAACCATAGACCTAATACATGCAAATGTGATTATTCTTTATAATTTCATTCACAGTGATAAATTTCTTTAATCAAAATAGGCTCTTCACGTGTTAACAGGTCGCTGACAGTTACCTTAATTGGAGTGAATTTAACAGCTGCCTTACATAATATTAATTAAGGTTGTTTATTAACTTGGGTACGTCCAGAACTTGCTAACTGCGACCGTAACAAAGTCAAAACTATACATTACATTTGAAATAATTATTTACATTTTATTTTATTTATAATATTGACACAGCTTCATATTTTAATTACATTAAGTTATATAAGTATAATTGAACTGAAAACTACTTTGTAGATTGTAAGTACTTGGTCTAAATTGTTCCAAAAATTGCTTAAATTATCTTTTAATAACAACAAATTCTTTCAACAATCACGCTAATTTTCTAGCCCCAAATCAAATATAGCTTGTTATATGGCCATTATATAAGTGACAAACTTCATTATCATCATCATTTCAGCCATAGGACGTTCCCTGCTGAACATAGGGTTCCAAATTGGCCGATAAACTTACTTAAAACCTTTTATTTAAGCATCCATTACTCGGGTACATATCCTTATCCTCATCACAAAAATTTCCCCCTTGCGGGATTCGAACCCGCAACCGCTGGTTTTGCAGGCCGTAACCCGGACAGTATACCAATAGACCAGATGATAGTAAAAATTCGATGTTAAATAGTAAAATTAACGTCTATACAAGTCAAATAGAGATTGCTAGGCTAATTTCGTATTATGTATTGTAAATGGACTGACGAAAGTATAATCAGACTTACATCAATAACATTATTTTTTTTTTATTAGTGTTGGCGAACTATCGATATAAACTATCAAAAACAGCTACACTATAGGTACATTAGGCCTATCGATAGTATCGATCCTCTCGAGCTAGGCTTGTTACAATAATTTGACGGCGAGCAATACTATCAGAATTATCGAAGCTCTTAACAACAAAACAACTAGGTATAGTTGAAATGAAATAGTATCGATGGTCCTTGACACTCACACAGAGACTACTATACTGCGTTTTCCAGGTCTCCACTAAAGAACACATCTACCCAAACGATATTAAACTCTTTTTAATAGGTATCGTGGGTCTACCCCTATCGGTTATCAGTTCTACAGCAAATGTATGACCAGCGTAAGGCGCCCTCCGACAAGGTGGAGCGATAATATTTAATAGTTATAAATAAGAATGTAGCTCTGTCTGTTTGTTACGATTTCGAGCCTCAACTACTAAACCTGATGAAATTTGGTACAAAGATAGACTAGAGCTTGGGAAAGGACATAAGCTACTTTTTGTAGTAAAAGCTCAGCTGATGTTGATGAAATTTTGTACGGAAAAAGCTTAATCCTTAAGGATAGATATGAGCTACTACATGGGGCACACTAAAAGTTTTGCACTTCTAGCTAATCGGAACTACTTGAATTTCGAATGTTATATTTTTTTAAACGTTGCAACCTTCTTAGTAATTAAAAAAAACAATTAGCAGGAAATGATTTGTCATTTTTTTTTAATATACATCAAAGTTCTTCGTACGCAACGAAAATGGAATTAGGTCAAAAAGATTTTAGAGCTATGATTTTATTTATGATTTTAAAAGTTCTCTCTCTCCGCAAGACTAGGCCGCTCATCTTCAAAATGCTACTGAAGCACGACCACGGCCATTTTAATGCTGTTTATAACATTGTCACAGGAGACAAAACGTGGATTTATTGTTTTGAACCCGAAAAAAAAAAGAACAGGCCAACAAAAGTGAGGCAGGCGAAAAACGTTGGTAAAAAAATGATCGCGTTTTTTTTCTCAGCTACGGGTCCCATTTGTACAATTCCACTTGAAGATCAAAAGAGTGTTAATGCTGAGTGGTATTCTACCATTTGTTTACCCAGGGTGTTAGAGAAAGTTCGCGAAAGACGACCCAAAAGCCGCGTTTTCCTACATCATGACAACGCTTCTTCACACACGGCCAACAAAACAAAGTCATTTTTAGCTTCCGAAAAAGTACAACTCGTTACCCATCCTGCGCATAGCCCCGACCTAGCACCCTGTGATTTCTGTATTTTCCCCAAAATCAAAGATTTGATGAGAGGTTTTACTTTTACCAACTCCGAAGAGGCAGTGATAGTGTGCAATCAGCACGTAGAATACATGCCTTCAGATCTGTGGTCCTCCTGTTATAAAAAATGATACGATCGCATGAAAAAATAGTTAAAATTTAAAGGAGAGTATTTTGAAAAGCAATAAACATAATATTTTGGTTATAACATGTTGTTTTTTTAAGTTACGCAAAACTTATAGTGTGACGTACGTATTTTTATTTCATCTCCTAAGCGAGTGAAATTGGGTGAGACAAACCATATTCGACGCGAGTGAAGGCGCGAGTACAGCTAGTAAATAAATACAATGTTTTCAAAATCACACCAATTATCTAGCCCAAAACTAAGTAAATCTTGTACTATAGCGACTAGATAACAAAATAAGCTTGTATTTTTCGTGCTCATCACACAAACATTTGCCTGTTGCGGGATTCGAATCCGCAACCACTTGAAAAGGGCATGGAAAAGATCAGCTGAGTATCGGGCTCAGTGGCGTGCATTGTGATTTGGGACAGAATTATGTCCAGCAGTGGACTGACATGGGCTGATTACGATAATGAATACTATTACAATAGATCTAAGTATTCATAGTTTTAATAATGATCACTATCGACAGAACTATCAGTTTGCTATCGACATTCGACTCGATATTCGACTATTGCAATCAGCAACACTACTATAAATTACGTTAAGTGTGTAATATCTATAAATGTCAAAATGTTGATTGACCACCTTCTTATGACTGACTGCTTGAGAAATCAGGGAAACCATTCGAAAAAATTGAATCACTGATCATTGAAAGAATAACAAATTTATAATTATAAAGAAAATCAGGCCAACTGCTAGTTGGACTTGCGCCTCGAGGGTTCGGTACAACTTGCAGACAGTCATGTAAATGGTTCACTAGCGGGAATAATTTCTACCGTTTTAACCGTTTTGTCCGAGTTAAAAAATTTCAGCCCATTACAGGGTGTTTGATCACTACTCCGCCGTGTTGGGGCCGTCCCGTCAAATAATACACTTCCCAACCATCAACAGAAGAAGTGTCGTAAGAGGCGACTAATTCCTGTAGAACAAAACGGGCAGCAGCGTCTTTGTGCGAAATCTTATAAAAAATTGCGCTCGCCAACCCGCCTGCCAAGCGTGGCGAGTATTGGCAATCCCCCCCGATGATATAATTCATTGGGGGAGGCCTTTGTTCAGCAGTGGACGTCCTACGGCTGACATGATGACGATGATGATGATCACTACTCATCACCACTTCTCGATTCAGGAGTCGAGTTGCGTACTAGTAAGCTTTTAAATCCATTTTTTTGTTTGAGTCAATTGTCCCCCCTTCTCCTATGCCAAGTTAATTGTTGCTTTAACAAAATGTAAAAAAATCATGACGCAGTGTAAGTTTTCTTTTACTTTACAAGTTACCGAGTTCACTAACAAAATGCACTTGGAGGAAATAAATACTTACTTAGATGAAGTTGTAAAGTAAGTAAAACAGGTAAAAAAGTGAGCATAATATATTATAGTGACAGGCTACGGAACCCTACATTGCTCGTGGAACGACATGCACTTTGCAATTTTTTTTTTAATTTAAAAGAGTAAATAGATGAATCTAACTATAAGAATCTTTACCATACATAGCTCATGTCGCAATTAGTTAGGATAACAAAATATGTAGTCCAAGGTTTTCAGTTTAAGCCAGGCCGTTCACATTTCAGAGGCCTTATTTCGGAAGCAATAATGACTAAAATCGAATCAAACATTGAAGAACTAGAGATTTGTGAATCGCGATCGTAGATGGTTTTAAATAGGGTAACTGTCCCATAATGTTCGTACGTGTTTTGTACATAATGGCTAGGTAAGTGGAGTACTGATACTTCTGATATTATAAATGCAAAAGTAACACTGTCTGTATGTCTGTTACGCTTTCACGCCTAAACTACTCAACCGATTTTGATAAAATTTAGTACAGAGATAGACTTGAGATTGTGAAAGGACATAGGCTACTTTATTTAATTATTATTTATTTTGAGGTAAAATACTGAACCGATTTGGATTATATGTGTACAGAAAAAGCTTGAAACTTGGGGATAGACATAAGCTACTAGTTTTATTCCATCTCCAAAGAGAGTAAAATTGGGTGTGACAAACCGTATTCCACACGAGCGAAGTCAGTTATTATACTAAATACCTTTAAAACTTACCATCTCTTCCGTTTTTTTTTATGTTCCAGTTGTCTTAATGACACGGTAAATCACCTTTAACTCACGGGTCTTGGGTTTATATTCAGGTAAGGCAACAAACCGTTTCAAAACATATTACTAAATTAGATCGAGTACGTATTATCTGTGTTCTGAAAACCGTTGGAGAAGAAAGATTCTACTAATTTACCATAAGAGACACTGTAATAATTTGTATGTGAGAGAAATAAATATCATTATCATCATTTCAGCCATAGGACGTCCACTGCTGAACAAAGGCCTCCCCCAATGACCTATCATCGGGGGGATTGCCAATACTCGCCACGGTTGGCAGGCGAGTTGGCAAGCGCAGTTTTTATAACATTTCGCATAAAGACGCCGCTGCCGTCTCGTGTTACAGAAATTAATCGCCTCTTACGACACGCCTCCTGTTTGCGGTGGGGAAGTGTATTCTTTACGGCCGTCCCTAAACGGCACTGTCGAAATAAATATGATTTTTATTATTATTATTCTCGAGTGGCGACCACGAAGTAGAAGATGCAGCGTGGTGGAAGATGCAAACTGCCCAAAGCCGTTCGCTGTGGTAATCTTGGGGAAGATGACCAGCAGTGAACTTCCGAAGGCTGATGATGATGGTGATAATGTGTGTATTCTGATAGATGTATTACGAAAAATCAATACAAAGATTACAGTAACATCATATCATAATTAGATCCACAAAAATCACAATGCCCTGCCCAAATACTATAGGTTTTTCTACAGGAACAACATCTAAATCACAAAAATGCTTAATCAAATAATATAACACTTCAAAAAAAAAAAAACGACCGCCTGAGGTGGGAAAAAATGGACAAATCAGTTGTAACGATATTTATTGGAAAGGGAACTTTTTTTTTCTGATTTCGACGGTTCGCTCTGTCGGACCGTTTGATTTCGGTGGTCCTATGGAAAAAAATGTTGTAATTAAGCAGAAAAATGTGACTTTTACGTCTACTAAACTAATGGAAATTCACTTCACCTTGTAACTTATTACCTAAACTAAATTTCGTCATCACATTTTTTTTCTACAATTAATGTTATGTTAACAAAGTTGTTACTTACTTTTATTTAAAATCAACATCTTTTTACAATTTCAATCATGTTCATATGACCTTTTAGAGTCTACAAAAAAATAACTGGTAACCTGGTTGGTAACAAGCAGTTATCATTGGGGCGCTAACTATTAATAACTAACAATGTGAACCGCTGTTACTTCAATTTGTTGCTATTTCTGGCATGTGCAAATTAAAAATTACTGCAATATTCACTATAACTATTACCTATATTCTTTTACTATAACCTATTATATAACCTAAGTTTATATTCCTTACTTATTTGTCCCTTTCTTTCGCAATTCCCTTGTTTGTTTAAAGAACAGGATAAAACGAATTTGTTAGATTTCCGAAGTCAAAACGATAGATATGCTATGTCCGTCTATCCACATGACTTCCTTACCTCAGACACTCTTAGTACCACAAAACCGGAATTTCGCAAGGGCATGTACATAATATTATGTATGTATATTAGGTTGGGGAAAAGATTTTATCCAATAAGTGAAGGAGTGTAGTAAATTATAAATGTTTGACATATTCAAACCAAAACAAAATTAACATCCTAAATCGTGAAGGTCTCGGCAAGATTGATAATCAATCATCCAGATAAAGACATCGATCCAAGATCAATATTTCATCACCTAACTGTATTAACATTATCAAAGCGAATTGCAATTAAAAAACCATTGATTATACCGACCATTGAATGCAATTGTGGTATAGATTTCTTCATAAATCAAATCGTTTTCTTTTCTTGATAAAGCTATCCTTCGACTAATTGAAGTCAAATAATTAAGTTTAGTTTTAATACCTTCTGGCGTGGGTTGGAAAAGATTATCCAAGGATCGGACTCAGTGGCATGCATTGGTGTTGGGAAGAAGCCTATGCAGCATACTGAAGTTGGCTTTTATAACCCGTTTCGAATCGGGGACTTTTGACCATGTTTCTAGATAAATTCCGCAATTTAGTTTATAATAAATAAATATTGGAGAACTTCACATGTACATTGCTCTGATCCTAATCTAAGTAGAAGTACTTGTGTTATAGTCATCAGAAACAATGGCGGCACACCACCCAGGCCCAATAATTTTTGCTTATTATGGACGAAAAAAAAAACTGGAATCATATTTAAAACAATAGAGAACTTTTTTTTCTTCGTCTATCTGGTATATTTTTAAAAAGAATTGGACAAGTATTTTGTCTACAAAGATATTGATTTGAAATGTCGCATAACGTCAAGTCTTGGTACAATTTTTACCTAGAAATGAGGTCACGAGCGACTACCAAACTTTGACGAGCTTTTTCTTTGTCATTTTTTGGTTAATTGACAAAAGAAAAAATAAGTGTCCATTATTTTTTGGTAATCTAACTGAGAGACTGAATAGAATTTCATTTTCTTTACCCAGTTTGCATCTCCATTGCCATCTGAACCCCGCAACCCTTGGAGGAGGGGGATCAGATCATTTGGATCATCGCTAGGTACACATCCAGTATGAATGTGCAGGTTTCGTAACGATGTTTTTTCACACCGCCGAGCATGGTATATTAGAACGACCTCCGTAGCCGCGTAACGAACTTGGCGTCGCCATCTTTGAGGTCCCGGGTTGGATTCTCGGTCGGATCAATTTAGAAAAAAACTTGTCTATGTTGGGTCGGGCCTGGGTGTTGTGGTACCGTCGTTGTTTCTGATTTCTGTAACACAAGTGCTTTAGTTACTTACCATGGGATCAGAGTAATGTACCTATGTGATGTTATCCAATATAAAAAATATAAAATAACCGTATATAGATTCCGAAAAATTCTGAGGTACCTGCTAAGATTCGAACTTACGACCCACGAATATAAGTCGAGACTCTGACCACCTCAACCTACCACCACCACCGCTCGTTAACTAAGTATTCATTTAGTACCCATACAAACTCACAGATACTACATATACCTATGTCTGCTTAGGCTTATAATAATTCACAACATATGCAATTCTGCTTTATGAATGTATACAAAAACTAGTACGATTGAAGATAAACATGAACCAACCTTTATTATAGTCAAAATATAACAGTTTATAAAGACAAACTTTCCAGGGACGATAACAAAGGCTGAAAAGTTTACTTACCTACACTTGTAGACCTTATAATTATGAACTTTGCTGCAATGTAGATAGATAGATAGATAAATAGATACTCTTTATTGTACAGACAACAGCACGTCAACCTACCACGTCAAATATTCTCAATCTATATTGATCTCTAAGTGTTGCAGATAAAGTTGAAAATCAATTAAATGACCTTTAATTTTTTGAGTAGGTTGACCTGCCATTGTCTGTACATCACACAAAAGAAACAAATCACAGGAAAATAAATAAAATATTGTAGCTATGTACTAAAGTAAATTGGGGTTATACTTTAGCCCTAAAAGATAACTTAGGCTCAGGTCGATAACTTCGTGTAGGTTACTTTTTGCATTTAAATCAGAATTTACCATTAAGTTTAATTAACTGCATCTAAAAACTATGCAGGGTGTCCCTGAAATTATGGATTAAATCGAACAGGCGCATAGCATATTTTTATATCCTGAAGAGCTTGTATAGAAAAACTAAAAGCTTTCCAAAAACCTAAGTGTAAGGCTATAAAAATACTGGGTGTCAAATTTGTCGAAAACACAAAAATATTTCAGGAAACAATGTACAACAACACATTTTAGTAAAGAACAACTTTTTTTAAAACTGAACTTATATACTAAATGGACTGGCTGTTGTTCGTAGGCGGTGGTTCCCGTGATAGTAATCAGATATTATGCAACAACCTAATTTATTTGGTCATGACTCAATACGCAGATTGTTGCTATTATCATTTCACCTGTCAAGAGATGTTACCCACTTAAAATCATAGCGTACACTTTGACCTAGTTTGACCGCAAACGTGTATAACTTTTAACATTCAATCTACAATCATAAGGTTTAGTAATGAATTAATGCAATTTTTGAAACGTTGATTGTAATAATTCTTATATTAGGAATTTAGAAAGGTGTTAAATGGCTTACACCCTGTATGATAAAGGTTATCCATAGATACCCTTTTACCTATACGCCAAGTCATTTTAATTTGTGCTAGTTTTATTTTCATTACACCCTTAAAGACCCAATTGGTGTGGTGAATTTGATTACCGGTTGGGGTCAATACAGAAAACAATATTTTCTAAATTGGCTCGAGTCTGGATATGCTGGGAGATGACGGTAGCGGGTTCGAATACCGCAAGAAGCAAGTTTGTGTGATGAATACGAGCATTTGTACCTGAGTAACGGATGCCATTTACAAAGTGGAAATGTAAAGACATTGACATGCATCTATCCGTTTAAACATGCGTCTATCCGTTCAAACATGCGTCCATCCGTTTAAACATGCGTCTATTCGTTTAAGCATGCGTGTATCCGTTTAAACATGCGTCTATCCGTTTAAGCATGCGTCTATCCGTTTTTGTCGCCAATAGTAGAAAAACCATTTACCTTGGTTTGGAGCCATATGATTGGTGTGATTCATCATACCAACCTATTTCAGTTCACTGCTGGACGTAAGTGTTGGAGTAAATTTTATAAAAGGCGGTCTATACATAACTGCCCATGACTAAGATTAAAAATAAATTGCTTGTACTCTTTTGACACAAAGTGTCGCTGTTATATTTTGATGTTGAGATTGTGTAGTTGGTGTACTTACCGTGCATTATTATTAACTAGCTGTCCCGGCAAACTTCGTACCGCCTCGTGAATTTTCCGATTTTTTAATAGTTATTCTGCTATTCGGGACGGAGACAAATCCAAAAAATCAAAAATCATAACAATCGGCCCAGCAGCTCTTGACTTATAAATGGTGTTACTAACCCGACTTCGTTTTATATATATAAATTAAAAGATAAATCGAGAAATCTTGTTTCTCATTTTAACTCGAATTGTAAGCCTACCCCAGAGAGAGCACGATCTCCCGCTCTTTTCATCTATCCACTGCCAGCCATCTTTCTCAGGTCGTCGGTCCATCGAGCTGGGGGGCGTCCTACACTACTTTTCCCAAGTGTGATTATTCAAAGATTTTAAGTATTTATCCATTGTTAATTCTGCCAAAATCTTTTGATGTTTTAGTTAAGGTAAAGCAAAAACTAGTTTTACCCTATTCGCCAGTCACTGAACAGATTCGACAGCTCTGTACTAAAATAAAATACATATTTTAAAAAAAAACTAAATGTAGGTAATATACTCATGAAAACAAATCTAATGAGCCCAAACTTCATGGTTTTACTAGAAATCATTTGAGAGTTTCACCATCTACCTTCTAGTTCTATCGGTAGCTAAGCACTATGGTATCACATTATTATAATTATTTTGTAATCCGAATATTACATACTTATGAAGTTTTAAATTGATATGTTAGAAGGTTAAAAACTGGCCAAGTGCGAATCGGACTCACGCACGGTGGGTTCCGTACCATTATTAATAATATTCTGTGTATAATTGAGCAAAAAACGGCAAAAAAAATACGTTTGTTGTATGGGAGCCCCAATTAAGTATTTATTTTATTTTGTTTTTAGTATTTGTTGTTATAGCGGCAACGTAATAAAAAATCATCTGTAAAAATTTTAACTGTCTAGCTATCACGGTTCATGATATAGATATACAGCCTGGCGACAGACAGACAGACAGACGGACGGACAGTGGAGTCTTAGTAAAAGGGTAAAAATGGGACCCTATTGGTCTCGTTTTTACCATTTGGCTTCCAAGATACTTAGTTAATTGGACAATATCACCAATGTACATTGCTCTAATTCTATGATAAAATCTTATCAGAAACAATGACGGTACTACCACAACACCTAGACCCGAGACAACATAGACAAGTCATTTTTCTACATTGACCGACCGGGAATCGAACCCGGAAATTGGTTAGTTAGCTGTTAGTTACAAGAAAAGCTAATAAGCTCCTTAAGAACTATAATCCAAAACGAGGTCAACCTGCGGAAGACCAAAGTAATGACATAGTTCAAAAATGTTGGATGCTGAAGTGTTGGAGGGCCGGTAATGTCGCAGAACTGATGAAAGATGGAGTAAATGGGTTCTCGAGTGGAGACCTTGTATCAGTAAACATAGTTAAGGATGGCCCTGGGCTCGATGGACCGAAGATCTTAGGAAAATGGCTGACAGTGCCTGGATGGAAAAAGCGGGAGATCATGCTCTTTGGCGTTCTTCGGAAAAGGATTACGTCCTGCAATGGACTGAAATAGGCTGAGATGATGATCACGATAGAATCTAATAACTATAAGTGTGTTAAATACCTATCAACGAAGGAACTAAAACCTTTCAATAGTTTAATTAACGATAGATCATCTATTAACGAGTTAAAAGGCCGTATCATAAATATTATGATGCATTTAATGCATAATGCGATTATAATACTTCCTGCATCAATTAACCAGAAACTAATGCTAAAATTATCGGCCTCGATGTTTAGTGCATGAAAGTTTGAGTCTACAAAAGTCGCGGATTCGATTTGCATGCTTGTTTATGTATAAGTATAACTTCCGTTGATTATTAAACTTTTATTATATAAAATATTATATAAGATATATATATAAATGAACTTCAGTAGGCTTAATTTTAGTATCAGCTATTGGATTATTGAAAACACTCCATTTGGAGATAACTTGTTTCAGTAAAGTTTTGTAAAGTGATCAGAGGGTCAATTCCCGTAATTTGACAATAGTCGCAATCCGGTGTCGATCCGCTCCCAGTAACATTACGATCCCAAACGGTATTCTCGTAAACCCAAAAAATGCAATTATAGTTCGTAATGCGACTGAAAATGGAAGAAACCAAAATTAGATATTTTTTTGCTCTGTTTTTAGTCTTATTGGGATAGTTTTAATAATTTTACGTCAAATTGAAAATTTACGAGAATACCTTTTGTGATAGTAATGTTACTGGGACCGGATCGACACCGGATTGCGACAATTGCCAAATTACGGGAATTGGGCCTCTGACCGTGAACGGAAATATGATCCATGATAATACCTAATGTTTCATCCACATTGTTACATGATATTAATGCTTAACTAAAACTAAATAACATAAATTATTACTACAGTAACATGAATCGTTTTAAAAGCTGTCTCAAAACCAAAATTGAAAAACAGGTTGAAGTGTGAGTCGGACTCCCCGTATTGTCTCTTATTATTTTGAACTGGATCTTAAGCATAAACTTAACCGATTTTCATAATTCGATGAGTAAATGAGTTTGAATTCAAATCGTATACAGAGTTTGATGATACATATTTTTTTCTGAAGACCCCTTATCAAAAGTTGTCAAAATCGCAACTAATTTTAATTCTGCAAATTAAATTGAACAATTATTTAAAAGTTAACCAAAAGAGGATTTACTTAATTTGTTATGCAAAGCAAAATAAACAAATCGAACGCTAACTCAGTCGCAATAAAATCAAGACAATTATTGTTTATTAGCTTACTCGTATTTTGACCGTTCAGTAATTGCGAGTTACATTCCATTCATAAATCTTAAGCGATAAAATACTAAACTAATTTGTTTAAACGAGATTAATATATCATCTCCATACCCAATGCCACACATTAATCCACACTAATTAACAAGTGTACATTAATTAACTACAATTTGGTAAAAATAACGTTCAAAAAACAACAACCTATGCTCAGATATCGTTCGAATTTGCTCCAAAATTCAACTCTAAAATCTTCGAGTTAAGAAAACGGTTTGTGAAGGGATGCGCTTAGTAACGTCATACACCGAGTATCGGTCATATATCCAATTGGTATAAAACCTCAGTGGTTCTCCGTCTGGTCACATTTTAAAGGCAACTCTTCAGATCAACGCATCATCATGAAATACGTTAGTATTTGTGCAATGGTGTTATAGTGTTTACCTTTCTATTTGCATCACGAATTCAGGCCAAGTGTTGTGTGTTGCGGCTCAATTATCGGCGATGTGAAAACAATTAGAACTAGGATCCAACGTGATCGTCCTGATATTGGAAACGATAATAGTGTTATTTTTGGCAAAGATTTTGCAAGGAACAGTGAAGTTTTAAACAATAGTGGTTAGCTTTGTGATACTGACCGATACTTTAAAAGAGAAATATGTTTTATTTGGTTAGAATTAGGCGTAAAGTTTTCGAAATACACGTTATTACCATACATTCAAGTTGTAAGCAATTTTTGAATAGGCCGTGTGGGTTGGTCATAAAGTAAGCGTTAATTCCTAAAAGAACTTTGACCAGTCTAATTGGGGTATCATAACTAATTATGCTTTGCCATGATGCTAGATTTGGCAAACTTGGTTATCACATTCGGAGCGATCGCCAACTCTTTGTCAACATCCAATAAGTGGTCTTATGAGACCGCATAACAATGGATCATTAATACAAATCCAGTGTTACTTGAATTTGTGACGACCGGCTGGCGTAGTGGTTCGCGCTCCGGACTACAAAGCCATTGGCGGATTCGAATCCCGCAAGGGGCAAATGTTTATGTGATGAGCACGAGCATCTGTACTTAATAAGTCATTAATGTTTATATTGCTTAGTTTGGGGCTAATAAATTTTTGTAATTATGGAACAATTTATTATTTATAATGTTTAAATGGTTTTTTTGACTTATATTAAGTCAATAGTATGAATCTCTTCAAATCTCTTCATATATAAAAAACAGAAACTTGCTAAAATTCGAATCAAGATACAAATTTAACATTTTTAAAATTTAAATAAAATGGCATTTGATTTACAGTGCAAAAGTAAACAAGCCAAGATAAAAGTTAGATGACAATACCTTTAACAAAATTTTGTTATTTTTAAAATCAATGTATTATTCTTACGATAGAAAAAAACGACACATCCAATCGATATCTGTTTAACTTTACATTTGTTGTATGATTGTATTATTATTAATTGGATTGTTTAGTGTAACTATATTATTACTACGTGCATATCAAATTATTATATTTGTTTGTACTTCCTTCCAACAGAAATAGCTTAAAACTATTTTAAACTAATTATTAGTTTACCAAAATTCAAACTTCTACTCAAACTTCGCATAGCATCGTGGTTGATCCTTAGTCATTATTTTTTCAACCTTTGCCATACATTATACCTTTTCATGATTACCTAACATTCAATCAACTTTTTCCAGTTCATCATCCTAGCCCTGGCATCTGTAGCTGCTGCTGCAAAATTGGAAAAGGTTTACCTCCCCCCCAATGCAGGATCGTCCAGCGGTGTTGATGCTGGTCTCCAAACCCCCTTCGGTGCCCCCAGACCTGGTTTCGCCCCATCAGCCCCTCAGAGTTCGGGAGTAAGCAGTTATAGCGGAGCTGGTGCGTCGGCTGGGAGTAATGCTGAGATCTTGAGATACGACAATGAGATCACTGAAGACGGATACCACTACGTTTATGAGACCAGTGATGGAACTAAGGCTGAACAGGAAGGTAAGTACAAAATATTTTTAGCATAAAACATGAATGCTGGTTATAAAAACCGGACAAGTACGAGTTAGTTTCGCCCGCCGAGGGTTCCGTACAAATTTGTGTGTACAATTGAAAATTGTTCAGGAATCGAGTCTCGCAGTTTAATTACAAAATTTTAAATCAAATCAAATCATTCCATTGCAGAAAAAATGTTACAGTAATACAGGTATTCAGTATTAGTCTCAGATCCAATTTTGTTACGCCGAGAACAAATAAGGGTGATATTACTTGCCAAATTTCAGAGTTCTAGGGCAACGGAATGTATCTAATAAATTTTGATTCCCTTGAGCTAAACGACATAAACAGCCGTAACTTTTTTTTTACGTTAACTTAGAAGTTTGATTTTTTCACAGTTTCAAGAAATTTTTGAGATTTGAGTATATGGTTTTAATTTCTACCTGATACCTCCAGGCTTTCCCGAGATAAAAGGTCTTGATAGACATACGGGCAACCGTTCCGTCTTTTTCCTTTTGAGGTGCGGTACCCTAAAAACAATCAAATCAAGGTTGGAGTAATATTGCCTTAGATGCCTATTTCTCTCACTATAGGCTTCATAAGAAAGCTCAAGGTTGCACAGCGTATTATGGAAAGGGCTATGCTCGGTCTTTCTTTGCGAGATCGAATCAGGAATGAGAAGATTCGTATCGGGGCACATAGCACGTAGAACTGACGGCCAATGGGGCAGAAAGGTTCTGGAAGGAGGCCACGTACCGGCAAGCGCAGCGTAGGACGTCCACCTACAAGGTGGACAGACGACCTGGTAAAGGTTGCAGGAAGCTGCTGGATGCGGCCGCTTCCAACCGGCCAATCTAGAAGTCACTGGGGGAGGCCTATGTTCAGCAGTGGACGTCCTATGGCTGAAATGATGATGATGATGATGATGATGATGATGATGACCATTTTTCCCATGGGCCATGGTAATATCATTGTCAAGATTGCTTGTGATCAAGATTGTTTGTAATTATTGCAAGTTGAGGCAATTTTAGTTTGACCTAAACAATTTAGTTTTGAATTCTTCTCAACCATTGATGATTTTTGCTCAATATCACATTGCAGTGCTGATGATACCAATCATGGGTTACTTATATTATCTAAGCTTGGTCAGTGTAAGTTTTTGTTAAACAAAATAATACTTAATCGCAACTATACACGCTATAGTCATCAATCTTGCGTATTCGTGATTCTGTCATCTACCTTCCGAAATGGCATAATCTAGTATACAATACTGAAAGCCTCGTTAAGTCGTGTTTGCTATAGTTTTGCGAAACAAGCCCAGAAGTAATGGTTTTTGACACAAAATCTTCAATTCCATACATCATTAAATGTTTATTATTAACGGTATTTATATTATACATTTAACTACACATAAATAAATAAATAAATATTGGACAACATCACATATACATTTCTCTGATCCTAAGGTAAATAGCTAAAGCACTCGTGTTATAGAAATCAAATAACGACGGTACTACATTAGCAAGGCCCAAGACAACATAGATAATTTCATTTTATACATTGACCCGACCGAAAATCGAACCCGGGACCTCAGAGCAGATGGAGACGCCTAGTCCGGCGTACTCGCCTCTCAGATATAAGGAGGTCGTTGAAACATCGTCAGCTACTCATTTAACTCCATTTCCTGTGGGACAAATATATTTTCGTTAAAGTCCTATATTTACGTCCTAGTTAGGTGATATCATTTGTACGGAAAATCTGTTTTATTTATTTTATTTCTATATTGATCCTATACAAAGTTGTTGTATTTGACCAGCTGAATCATCCTCTAAAAGATTTTACGTATTTGAAGTTAAATGTTGTATATTTTTAAACTTAATTGAACAGATTTAAAAAATCGTATAAATGGTGGACTTAATGGACTGCAGAGCATTTGATTGTGCACGCAATTTAACGCAATAGGTTATTTTCCTTATAGGAAATGTTACTAAACAAATGATTTATTTTTATTGTTTGTATCATTTGGAACCATGAATGATTACTGTAAAAATGTCATTTCTTAATGTATCGTATTTTTGAAAGTATTATTTTTGTCTGTTTCCTAATTAGAAACGCTAGATTGTGATGACAACTTTTAAAACGGTGGCTCTAAATAGATAGATCAAACCTCTAAATGCATATTATATGAATTCATTTTGAAAAAAAAATGTATATTCATTAGGCTTGTTCGAAATGCGTAAATACAAGTTTATAATTTAAATAACGTTTCTTTTTTTTAAATTAACTATGAGTGGATAAATGGCAAAGGCATACAATTATAAAAGCCTTGTTTGAACGAACGAACGAACGAACGTGAGAACTTGAAACTAAGCGCACGAGCCCAAATCAATGTCAATATAAATCATAGCAAATGCAACAGTTTAAAAGTAAACAACTTATTTTATTTCAAAAGGTTAACGACGGCTAAATAAACGAACGTGTAAATGTTAAATTACTGCTCTTTGTTAACGAGGTTAGAAAATTTTAGTGCCTTTTGGCTTTTCTAATGAATAAAACAGAATCTTACAAGTATTTACTTAACATTTTGGCTCTTCATTAAGAGCAAATTATCATGCTGATCTTGAAGACAGGATTAAGCATTATTGTGATAAGTATTTTTAGGGGTACTGGGAGCAGTATACCCAGATTCGAGCCAAATTACTAGTGTGTTAGGTACCTATATGAAATTGACCGAATTCATTTAATTAACCTATTAATTTTTATTCTGTGTCAATTAAAAATATATACTGGGTGTAACGAAAAGGTGAAATAAAACTTTAAGGGGTTATTCTACGGCTAAATTACATCAACTTTTTCTATGGGACCAACATCGAAATCGCAAAAAAAAAACACTTTCCCGTACTAAAACGCGACCAGCTGGCATCAGTTTGTATGGAAACGTAAAATTTTTTTTTGAGATTTTGATGTTGGTCCCATAGAAAAGTTGATGTAATTTAGCCGTAGAATAACCCCTTAAAGTTTTATTGCACCTTTTCGTTACACTCTGTATATATATAACTAATCCAGTAAACATTTTAAAAAAAAAGTAAGACTACTAATATTTATCTTTAGTGCACCTAGTTCAATGGCAAATTAATTATTAGTCATTTGTTTTTAAATAAAAGTCTGGGTGTTGTGGTACCGTCGTTGTTTTTTATTTCTATAACAGTGCTTTGACTTGACCTTAGGGTCAAAGCAATGTATGTGATGTTGTCCAATATTTGTAATGTATAATATGTATTGGTGTAGTGGTGCAGCCTTGAACGCAAAGGGTTCCGGGTTCTATTCTCGGCTCGGGTCAATTCAGAATGCGAACTTTTCTAAATTGGTTTAGGAGCTGGGAGACGCCCCTGGCTAAATCAATTGTCTGGTACCTCGTACGTAATGTACCTATAGATGATGATTCCCTACATTGAGAACATAACATTGGTGTATTGGCACAAATTTCTTCATAATCAACATCATTTCAGCCATAGGACATCCACTGCTGAACATAGGCCTCCCTCAGTGACTTCCAGATTGGCCAGTTGGCACATATTCAGTATTTATTTTTTCTATTATCAGGTCGTGTTTTTCCCGGCGCTGTTCCTGAAGAAGGATCCCTCAGGGTCTCCGGCTCCTACTCCTACATAGGAGACGACGGCCAGACCTACACCATCACCTACACAGCCGACGAGAACGGATACCGCGCGGAAGGAGCCCACCTCCCGACTCCTCCGCCCGTGCAACAAGCTATCATAAAGAGTTTGCAGCTTAACGACGGCGTTCGAGGTACGAAGTTCCTGATTTGAAATCAATAGCAATTGCAACTTTGCAGAATTATTAATGGGTGAAAATTGTACCAGGCGTTTGTTATACGAGAGTATCAATCACGACTGGTTTTTGTTTTCATAATTCATGGCTATAAAAATGTTTTGACTAGCTGTGCTCGCGGCTTCTTTTGTGTGTTATTTGCAAAACCATATTAAGTAAATACTACGCAAACGAAGTTGCGAGCAATTACTAGCTGTTGTTGAAAAAAAAAAAGTTTTATTACATTCCAAAGTTTTTGCTTTAAGAACAGTGATATCTGACGGTAAGAATTCTATAATGACAGTTATCTTTTATGTATCCCTCGGGAACCGTAGATTTTTACGGAATAAAAAGTATTATGTCTTCTATTCCAGGCTAAAATCTATTTCTGTGCCAAATTTCATGTAGATCCGTTCAGCCGTTCCGGCCTGACTGAGTAATAAACATCCGTTCATCCAAACTTTGGCATTTAGAATATTAAGTAAGATGAGATTAATATTTTTCAGTAAAAAACAGATGTTCTATAAAGTCTACTACTCGACTGAAATGTATTGAACAGCAGATTTTTTCCTTGATTTTCCCTTATATCCTATAGTAACTAGAAGAACAACATCTAGAAGTATCTCCCTTCGTTCAACCTAACACCCTTTAAGAAGGACCGTAAAGCAAAGAGTGAAATTATTAAAAGTCCAAATAAGAAGTAAAGTACTAGGTACTTTACTTTATTTAGAAATGAAAGAGATCTACGTAACCTATGTGTCATTTCATTGGTTGGTCGTGACATGAAAACCTGAAAATCTAGATAAACAAACTAGCTATTGATATCCTTAAATATTAATTGCCTATAATTTGCCATAGAACGTTATAAAACAATCTATAGCTTAACATGTTTCCTCTGAACACATTTTGGTGTCATTAAAATAATAATTTGAAAACAGCAGGAACTAAGAACTGAACATAGTCAGGATTTTCCTGTCTGAGCTCGGAGTTACGGACGACTGAAACTATTACTAGACTAGTCTGACTAGAGTATTCTTGTCGCAGGAACGGCTTCACGTAAGAGTATTAATATTGTATGACGACTTGGTGTTGCTATCTCAGAGGTCCCGGGTTCGATTTCCGGTAGGACAATGTAGAAAAATAACTTTCCTATAGTGTCTTGGGTATTTCTGATTTCTGTAACAAGAGTGATTATAGGATCAGAATAAGTAATGTGTTAATTTAGTCCGATATAAAAAATAGTTATATAGTGATGTTTTATTTGTTATAGGACAATACGACAGTAAGAGAAGCAGCTACGATGCAGACGCAGGCTACTAGTCCTGACTGTACACCGCTGTACAGTCAAGCACAGATTAATTAATGTTTTTACTTTTGTACATTTTTTTGTTTGAATTGGTTTGTGGTTGATTGGACGAGACGGCCAGTATGTGTTCAGAATAGTCGTTAATGTTAACTTTTTATAATAAATTTGTAAATATTTCTGTATAAAATTATAAAATTTGTTTTTAATTTTTCGCGTTATCATAATTTGTTACTGGCCACTGACAGGCCACTGCTGGGAGGTAGGCGTCGGCCATGCACCTAACTAGAAATATATCTAAAATTGAATGTGAACTTGTATGGACTTTTGAATGGTGGCGCTGCCTAGCGGTATATCAACGAAACCATATTTTCCCATACAAATCCACATTACGTCATCATCAAAAGCTATCGAAAAAAACTCTCGCTAGGTTCTATGAGCTCGATCCTCGGCTGTTTTAATTAAATTTAAAACTAAATAAATACTCTAAGTTAGCACCAAAACTATCATAATCTTAAAAGGTAGTATCCTATTTAAATAACGTTTAATGGCGTCGCTTTATCTATAACATAATATAATAAAACTGATAAAAGTCGATTCCTGTACATTGACTAGAAAAGAATAAAAAGGCTTTCTTTATGTCCTGTACAGTACAAAAAACGCGTTTTTAGAATTCTAGTTTAATATATAATCTTCTTCCTTATTGAACCATCTAAATGTCCAAGAATAGCAGTCCACTGCTCGCTACTCCTCAGTACACGAGCGGATTATAATGAAAGTTTACCTAAGTTGATGAGATGTTTACTCTACGAGTACGTGCTATTTCATTTACATTAAGGGACCGACAGCCTACTACAAAAGGTAAAAGTTTCTCAGTTGATATTGATCTCTACGTGTCGGACTTAAAAGTTCAAAATCGGTTCAATGACCTTTCGTTTTGGGTAGGTTGGCCTGCCGTTGAGTGTACATCAATGAGTCAAAGTATCCTAAAATCACACTTTATTAAGAACAAACGGTGTCTGTCTGACATCATTGATTGCCTTGGGCCATAACTGTATTTATAATCAACACATCAAGCTGTACATACTGTATTATTTTAAATAAAAGATTATAATTGAGAATCTTCAGTGTTTATTTTAAACAATTTTAAAATATAAGTAATACAGTTCTTCTAATATTAAGTAGATCAAGTCTGCCCTCGCCAGATGTCAATCCGTATAAGCGCCCCACCCTTGTCATTAGTTTGACGTTTTAATATTTATTTTTTTTAAAGTTACGTTCCGTTACATCATCCCCCTTTAAACAAAAGTATTACATTAAGTACCGATTGCTACTCCAGTATCCTAACTTTAGAAACTGAGAAAACTTTACACAATCTTTATACTAAATCAGTTATTTAGTTAAATCTATACTCTTACTTAGTTTACATAATAATACTAAAATGTACCCAAAGTATTGTTAGCCCAGCCCTACGTTCGAAACTTGGGATCAGTGCAGTTAAATACTATTAACAATACAGCTACTGGGCTAACATACACTAATCTATTTAACAAACTATACATAATAAATAAACTACCATTCAACCAGGAGTGGACGAGCCGTCGCTGGTGAACCACAAAGTCTATGCTGGTCGTATATGGAAAGAGGTTCTTGTATATTTAACATTATTCTCATCTAACACATCATACGATCTGTATCCATTACACCTTCCTATTATCCCTTTTAACCAAACATTTTTAGATACATCTTTTTTAAACCATACATTTTGTCCAATAAAAAATTCTTTCTTCATTCTAGATGTTTTATTATAATTTCTAACATTCCTCGAGACAATATTACCAAATTGATTTGAGACATTATTATTTAATTTCTGTTTTAAATACTGTTGACTAACTATGAGCTTTGTTTTTAAATTTCTACACATTAACAATTCACTAGGTGAGAACTCTGTGCCCGAGACGGGCGAAGCCCTGTATTGAAGTAAAGCTATTCGAAAATCAGTCTTATCCTCCTGACATTTTAACATTAATTTCTTAGCAATTTGTACTCCTCTCTCGGCCATACCATTCGCTTGAGGATATCTAGGGCTGCTATGTGTAAAATTAAAACCCCATTCTTTCGCAAATTGTCTGCATTCCTTTGAATCAAATGGTACATGGTCAGATACAATCTGATTAGGTATACCAAAATTACAAAATAATTCTATCAGACTATTAATAATTGCATTTGCATTCTTACTTGGTAACAGTTTTATGTCTAACCATTTAGAGTAATAATCATAAGTTACTAAATAACTTTTACTTTTAAGATCCATTATGTCAATTCCCAATTTTAAAAATGGCAAAGGTGGTACGTCATGTGGTAACATTGGTTCTTTAATATTATTGTTATGATAGGTTTGACATGGAAAACATTTCTTTACAAATTGTTCAATATGAGTATCTATATGAGGCCAGTAATATAATTTTCTAGCTAACTGCTTCATTTTGGACATTCCTAAGTGACCTTCATGTAATGTTTTCATAAAAGACAATCTCAAACTTTTAGGTACAATTAACCTTTCATTGTAAAATACTAAATTATTATCTACTGATAATTCACTTCTCAATTTGTGGTAACAAGACAAATAATCTGGAATAGCTTTATTATTATTTGGCCACCCTTTTTGAATAAATTCTCTTAATTGTGTTAACTCACTATCATGCCTACTTTCTGAAATTAACTGACATTTTTGTTCTTCAGTGCACTCTAAATAATTAGAAAGACCTACACAATGTATTACTTCGTACATGTAAGTATCGTCTACATCTGTACATTCTTGATAGGAGCGAGATAACAAATCTGCTAAGTACAAATATTTTCCTTGCAAATACTGAAATTCAAAATTGTATCTTAGTAATTTCAATTTCAATCTTTGCAATCTTGGTGAAGGGACTTCATGCAAATGTTTTCTTAGTAAACTTTCTAGAGGTTTATGATCATTAATCACAGTAAACTTATGTCCATAAACATAATAATGAAACTTCCAAGTTGCCCATACTATACTCAACAGTTCTTTTTCAATTTGAGAAAAGTTCTTTTCTGAGGATGTCAAACTTCTCGACGCATAACAAACAGGCCTACCATTTTGAAGAAGACAACAGCCTAGGCCATCTTTTGAGGCGTCACATTGGACAACAATTGGTACATCTGAATTAAAATTCTGTAAAATAGGAGCTTCCGTGATTTTTTCCTTTATAATTTTGAAAACATTTTCATGAACATCCGTCCATATCCATTCAACCTCTTTTTTTAACAACAATTGTAGCGGTGATGCGATATCAGCCATATTGGGTATGAATTTTCGTAAATAATTTACCATGCCAAGAAAAACCTGTAATTCTTTTTTATTATTAGGATTTTTCATATTAACAATTGCATTGACTCTATCTGGGTCTATTTTCATGCCTTGTTCTGAGAAAATATGACCAAAATATTTGACTTCTTTTAATTTATACTGAAATTTATTTTTATTAAAACGAACATTATGTTCTTTAGCTCTTTCAAAGACTTTAGTTAATATTGCATCATGCTGAGACTCATTTTCTGCACAAATTAGTAAATCATCACAATAAACCACAACACCTGGAATGTCTCCGAAGGCATTTTCACTGTATTTTTGAAAAATTTCTGGTGCAATAGACAATCCAAATGGCATTCTCAAAAATTTATAACAGCCAAAAGGACTATTAAAGGTACAAAGGTCACTAGACTCCTCAGTTAGTTTAATATTGTAAAAGCCATCGGACAAATCCAGCACTGAGAAACATTTTTTATTACAAAGTTTAGGTAGAATTTCCTCTATAGTAGGTATCAAATGATGTTCTCTTATTAACACATTATTCAAGTCTTTGGGATCTAAACAAATTCTCAATGAACCATCTTTCTTTTCAATAATAACTAAATTGCTTACAAAACTCCTTGGGTGCTCGACCTTCGCAATGACTTTGTGCCTCACCAAAGCATCCAACTTGTCGGCCAGGCGAGTTTTTAGAGCATTAGGTACTCGTCGGGGTGGTCTCACCACTGGCTCCACACCAGGCTGAATGCGTAGTTCAAGAGGGCTTTTGAATTCACCCACACCCTGAAAAAGTATGTTATTTATATTAATAATGGAGTCTTTATTATCAGTTACACAATTACTCTTCATCATATTAATATTATTCTTAGTTAACAATTTCAATGACATTAATGAGCCTAATCCGAGTATTGGTCTCACTTGTTCTTTAATAATTATGAACTCAATATACATTCTCTCATTGTTATTAGTATACAGTCTTAGTTGAACCTTTCCTAAAGGCAATATTTTTGAACCACCGAAGACCTCAATCACAGTTTTTGTCTCAGACAGTATTATTTTATTATCATCATTGACAATTTTCTTTAGATCATTTATCCCTATTACATTTATCTGAGCCCCCGTGTCACATTTAAACAGAACCTTTTTATTCTCCACTCTAAGCGACTCTGTCCACTCATTTTTAGTGAGATCTATAGTACAGACTAGTCATAGATCCTGAATATTATTTTGACTATCATTATTATTAATATTAAGTACCTGATTACTGGCCAAAGTACAGCCAATACTGAAATGGTTTAATTTATTGCATTTATTACAAATTTTACCATATGCAGGACAATTCCTTGGGCCATGTTCTCTGTTGCATTTTTTACATAAATAAAAATTCTTGTTGAAGTTATTACTTTTGTGAATATTTTCAAAAAATCTACTGTTCTTATTAAAATTATACTTAGCTTGGTTGTTGTTAGTGGTGAACCGCTGCTGTGTTTGATTGTTTCCTTGCACTGCATGCACCTCTAAGTTGTTTAGGATCTTCATGTGTTCTTTAGAGAGCTCCGATGACCGACATGTTTCGACAGCTCTGTCCAGAGTTAAATCCTTAATTTCCAAAAGTTTCTGCTGTATTCTCTGGTCGTTCACACCAATCACGATTCTATCCCTGAGCATCCTGTTTTTCTGCTTGTCAAAATTACAGTTCTCTGCCAACTTTCTGATCGCTGTGTAGAATGCATCAAACGATTCACCATCCTCCTGATTTCTTTTATTAAAGTTGTAACTGTTAATGACCTCATTCTGTTTGGGCTTAAAGTATTCATCAAATAATTGCAGTAGTTCTTCCAGTTTAACCTTTTCATCAGAATCAGTTTCTTTTAACACGTTGAAATACAGTTCCTGCGCCTGTTGTCCTATGCAATTCAAGAGTATTGCCGCTTTTCTTGGTTCTGACAAGTTTTGAAATCCAGCAGCTAATAAGAAAATCCTAAATGATTGTTTGAATCTCTGCCACTGTGGCCAGCATTTTTCTATATCATCCAGGCTTAGAGTTTGTGGCATTCTATACTCTACTGCACACATGTTGTCCATGTTAACGGGGATAGGATTCTCCTCTGCCATGCTGATTACTTTAAAACTCAAAAATCAGTGAATCACGAGCATGTGCGATCATGCTTATGCGTACCTTGTTAAGTCTATCTTTCGGGATCCTCGATATTTTCGTTCTTCTACGGCTGCGCCATGTATTATTTTAAATAAAAGATTATAATTGAGAATCTTCAGTGTTTATTTTAAACAATTTTAAAATATAAGTAATACAGTTCTTCTAATATTAAGTAGATCAAGTCTGCCCTCGCCAGATGTCAATCCGTATAAGCGCCCCACCCTTGTCATTAGTTTGACGTTTTAATATTTATTTTTTTTAAAGTTACGTTCCGTTACACATACCTAATATAACTTGATCGCTTATTTATATCTCATTTCTTTATAGCGTGAGGTCAGCTTATGCTGGAAATGTTAAGCTTGATATGCTTGTTTGTACCATTAGGAATTCGTCATGAACGATATTACTTGGTGATGTAAAGGCTTGGTCTTGTAAAGCTTGTTAGCCAGTTCAATTCAGACAATATCCTGTAATGCCAATACTAAACTCTTATGGTAATTCAAAAAAAGAATGAAAGTACTTAATTTTGATAGATTTTGTAAGAATATAGTCAAACAAAATATAGAATAATATTTATATCAGCAAGACTTTACCTGTTATAAGTATTCAAATAACTATCGTGGGACTATTGAAAGTCATGCAATACGAGCAATTGTCAAACCATCTATAGTGCCGGCTGTCGATGGGAAAGGCAACGACTTTTTTACAGTCCATAATTGATTATATCTAACTAATCCTCTCATGGTCTAGATCGAAATCTAGAGGTACAACTTTAACTCGTGAAATGCCTATAGCGGCTTGATACCACATATCATTAAAACATCTATTGTCTCGTTTTTGTTTTGCTAGGCTGAGGGGTTAACGCATCGCTTCAGAATTGCATTGCAAGTGTAGTGGATCACCAGCAGATTATATTCGCAATTATGATTTTCATATAACGAAACTTTTTGATGCTTCAAATTAAATAGCTTTAAACTTGGCATTGACACTGAGATTTAGAATAAATACACCCTTGAACTATCTATGGCGTAACAAAACGGTGTAACCCTATTACAGGATATGATTGTGGCCATGAAATTTAACAAGTTGGCCAAAGAAACATGTGTCCAATTAAGACACAAATTTGGTTCTCTTATGCATTTATGGCTAATCGATTTCGTAAGGCAGATTTACTATTTGCATATTTCGGACCATATTCACATAACAACATAAATTATTACTACAGTAACATGAATCGTTTTAAAAGCTGTCTCAAAACCAAAATTGAAAAACAGGTTGAAGTGTGAGTCGGACTCCCCGTATTGTCTCTTATTATTTTGAACTGGATCTTAAGCATAAACTTAACCGATTTTCATAATTCGATGAGTAAATGAGTTTGAATTCAAATCGTATACAGAGTTTGATGATACATATTTTTTTCTGAAGACCCCTTATCAAAAGTTGTCAAAATCGCAACTAATTTTAATTCTGCAAATTAAATTGAACAATTATTTAAAAGTTAACCAAAAGAGGATTTACTTAATTTGTTATGCAAAGCAAAATAAACAAATCGAACGCTAACTCAGTCGCAATAAAATCAAGACAATTATTGTTTATTAGCTTACTCGTATTTTGACCGTTCAGTAATTGCGAGTTACATTCCATTCATAAATCTTAAGCGATAAAATACTAAACTAATTTGTTTAAACGAGATTAATATATCATCTCCATACCCAATGCCACACATTAATCCACACTAATTAACAAGTGTACATTAATTAACTACAATTTGGTAAAAATAACGTTCAAAAAACAACAACCTATGCTCAGATATCGTTCGAATTTGCTCCAAAATTCAACTCTAAAATCTTCGAGTTAAGAAAACGGTTTGTGAAGGGATGCGCTTAGTAACGTCATACACCGAGTATCGGTCATATATCCAATTGGTATAAAACCTCAGTGGTTCTCCGTCTGGTCACATTTTAAAGGCAACTCTTCAGATCAACGCATCATCATGAAATACGTTAGTATTTGTGCAATGGTGTTATAGTGTTTACCTTTCTATTTGCATCACGAATTCAGGCCAAGTGTTGTGTGTTGCGGCTCAATTATCGGCGATGTGAAAACAATTAGAACTAGGATCCAACGTGATCGTCCTGATATTGGAAACGATAATAGTGTTATTTTTGGCAAAGATTTTGCAAGGAACAGTGAAGTTTTAAACAATAGTGGTTAGCTTTGTGATACTGACCGATACTTTAAAAGAGAAATATGTTTTATTTGGTTAGAATTAGGCGTAAAGTTTTCGAAATACACGTTATTACCATACATTCAAGTTGTAAGCAATTTTTGAATAGGCCGTGTGGGTTGGTCATAAAGTAAGCGTTAATTCCTAAAAGAACTTTGACCAGTCTAATTGGGGTATCATAACTAATTATGCTTTGCCATGATGCTAGATTTGGCAAACTTGGTTATCACATTCGGAGCGATCGCCAACTCTTTGTCAACATCCAATAAGTGGTCTTATGAGACCGCATAACAATGGATCATTAATACAAATCCAGTGTTACTTGAATTTGTGACGACCGGCTGGCGTAGTGGTTCGCGCTCCGGACTACAAAGCCATTGGCGGATTCGAATCCCGCAAGGGGCAAATGTTTATGTGATGAGCACGAGCATCTGTACTTAATAAGTCATTAATGTTTATATTGCTTAGTTTGGGGCTAATAAATTTTTGTAATTATGGAACAATTTATTATTTATAATGTTTAAATGGTTTTTTTGACTTATATTAAGTCAATAGTATGAATCTCTTCAAATCTCTTCATATATAAAAAACAGAAACTTGCTAAAATTCGAATCAAGATACAAATTTAACATTTTTAAAATTTAAATAAAATGGCATTTGATTTACAGTGCAAAAGTAAACAAGCCAAGATAAAAGTTAGATGACAATACCTTTAACAAAATTTTGTTATTTTTAAAATCAATGTATTATTCTTACGATAGAAAAAAACGACACATCCAATCGATATCTGTTTAACTTTACATTTGTTGTATGATTGTATTATTATTAATTGGATTGTTTAGTGTAACTATATTATTACTACGTGCATATCAAATTATTATATTTGTTTGTACTTCCTTCCAACAGAAATAGCTTAAAACTATTTTAAACTAATTATTAGTTTACCAAAATTCAAACTTCTACTCAAACTTCGCATAGCATCGTGGTTGATCCTTAGTCATTATTTTTTCAACCTTTGCCATACATTATACCTTTTCATGATTACCTAACATTCAATCAACTTTTTCCAGTTCATCATCCTAGCCCTGGCATCTGTAGCTGCTGCTGCAAAATTGGAAAAGGTTTACCTCCCCCCCAATGCAGGATCGTCCAGCGGTGTTGATGCTGGTCTCCAAACCCCCTTCGGTGCCCCCAGACCTGGTTTCGCCCCATCAGCCCCTCAGAGTTCGGGAGTAAGCAGTTATAGCGGAGCTGGTGCGTCGGCTGGGAGTAATGCTGAGATCTTGAGATACGACAATGAGATCACTGAAGACGGATACCACTACGTTTATGAGACCAGTGATGGAACTAAGGCTGAACAGGAAGGTAAGTACAAAATATTTTTAGCATAAAACATGAATGCTGGTTATAAAAACCGGACAAGTACGAGTTAGTTTCGCCCGCCGAGGGTTCCGTACAAATTTGTGTGTACAATTGAAAATTGTTCAGGAATCGAGTCTCGCAGTTTAATTACAAAATTTTAAATCAAATCAAATCATTCCATTGCAGAAAAAATGTTACAGTAATACAGGTATTCAGTATTAGTCTCAGATCCAATTTTGTTACGCCGAGAACAAATAAGGGTGATATTACTTGCCAAATTTCAGAGTTCTAGGGCAACGGAATGTATCTAATAAATTTTGATTCCCTTGAGCTAAACGACATAAACAGCCGTAACTTTTTTTTTACGTTAACTTAGAAGTTTGATTTTTTCACAGTTTCAAGAAATTTTTGAGATTTGAGTATATGGTTTTAATTTCTACCTGATACCTCCAGGCTTTCCCGAGATAAAAGGTCTTGATAGACATACGGGCAACCGTTCCGTCTTTTTCCTTTTGAGGTGCGGTACCCTAAAAACAATCAAATCAAGGTTGGAGTAATATTGCCTTAGATGCCTATTTCTCTCACTATAGGCTTCATAAGAAAGCTCAAGGTTGCACAGCGTATTATGGAAAGGGCTATGCTCGGTCTTTCTTTGCGAGATCGAATCAGGAATGAGAAGATTCGTATCGGGGCACATAGCACGTAGAACTGACGGCCAATGGGGCAGAAAGGTTCTGGAAGGAGGCCACGTACCGGCAAGCGCAGCGTAGGACGTCCACCTACAAGGTGGACAGACGACCTGGTAAAGGTTGCAGGAAGCTGCTGGATGCGGCCGCTTCCAACCGGCCAATCTAGAAGTCACTGGGGGAGGCCTATGTTCAGCAGTGGACGTCCTATGGCTGAAATGATGATGATGATGATGATGATGATGATGATGACCATTTTTCCCATGGGCCATGGTAATATCATTGTCAAGATTGCTTGTGATCAAGATTGTTTGTAATTATTGCAAGTTGAGGCAATTTTAGTTTGACCTAAACAATTTAGTTTTGAATTCTTCTCAACCATTGATGATTTTTGCTCAATATCACATTGCAGTGCTGATGATACCAATCATGGGTTACTTATATTATCTAAGCTTGGTCAGTGTAAGTTTTTGTTAAACAAAATAATACTTAATCGCAACTATACACGCTATAGTCATCAATCTTGCGTATTCGTGATTCTGTCATCTACCTTCCGAAATGGCATAATCTAGTATACAATACTGAAAGCCTCGTTAAGTCGTGTTTGCTATAGTTTTGCGAAACAAGCCCAGAAGTAATGGTTTTTGACACAAAATCTTCAATTCCATACATCATTAAATGTTTATTATTAACGGTATTTATATTATACATTTAACTACACATAAATAAATAAATAAATATTGGACAACATCACATATACATTTCTCTGATCCTAAGGTAAATAGCTAAAGCACTCGTGTTATAGAAATCAAATAACGACGGTACTACATTAGCAAGGCCCAAGACAACATAGATAATTTCATTTTATACATTGACCCGACCGAAAATCGAACCCGGGACCTCAGAGCAGATGGAGACGCCTAGTCCGGCGTACTCGCCTCTCAGATATAAGGAGGTCGTTGAAACATCGTCAGCTACTCATTTAACTCCATTTCCTGTGGGACAAATATATTTTCGTTAAAGTCCTATATTTACGTCCTAGTTAGGTGATATCATTTGTACGGAAAATCTGTTTTATTTATTTTATTTCTATATTGATCCTATACAAAGTTGTTGTATTTGACCAGCTGAATCATCCTCTAAAAGATTTTACGTATTTGAAGTTAAATGTTGTATATTTTTAAACTTAATTGAACAGATTTAAAAAATCGTATAAATGGTGGACTTAATGGACTGCAGAGCATTTGATTGTGCACGCAATTTAACGCAATAGGTTATTTTCCTTATAGGAAATGTTACTAAACAAATGATTTATTTTTATTGTTTGTATCATTTGGAACCATGAATGATTACTGTAAAAATGTCATTTCTTAATGTATCGTATTTTTGAAAGTATTATTTTTGTCTGTTTCCTAATTAGAAACGCTAGATTGTGATGACAACTTTTAAAACGGTGGCTCTAAATAGATAGATCAAACCTCTAAATGCATATTATATGAATTCATTTTGAAAAAAAAATGTATATTCATTAGGCTTGTTCGAAATGCGTAAATACAAGTTTATAATTTAAATAACGTTTCTTTTTTTTAAATTAACTATGAGTGGATAAATGGCAAAGGCATACAATTATAAAAGCCTTGTTTGAACGAACGAACGAACGAACGTGAGAACTTGAAACTAAGCGCACGAGCCCAAATCAATGTCAATATAAATCATAGCAAATGCAACAGTTTAAAAGTAAACAACTTATTTTATTTCAAAAGGTTAACGACGGCTAAATAAACGAACGTGTAAATGTTAAATTACTGCTCTTTGTTAACGAGGTTAGAAAATTTTAGTGCCTTTTGGCTTTTCTAATGAATAAAACAGAATCTTACAAGTATTTACTTAACATTTTGGCTCTTCATTAAGAGCAAATTATCATGCTGATCTTGAAGACAGGATTAAGCATTATTGTGATAAGTATTTTTAGGGGTACTGGGAGCAGTATACCCAGATTCGAGCCAAATTACTAGTGTGTTAGGTACCTATATGAAATTGACCGAATTCATTTAATTAACCTATTAATTTTTATTCTGTGTCAATTAAAAATATATACTGGGTGTAACGAAAAGGTGAAATAAAACTTTAAGGGGTTATTCTACGGCTAAATTACATCAACTTTTTCTATGGGACCAACATCGAAATCGCAAAAAAAAAACACTTTCCCGTACTAAAACGCGACCAGCTGGCATCAGTTTGTATGGAAACGTAAAATTTTTTTTTGAGATTTTGATGTTGGTCCCATAGAAAAGTTGATGTAATTTAGCCGTAGAATAACCCCTTAAAGTTTTATTGCACCTTTTCGTTACACTCTGTATATATATAACTAATCCAGTAAACATTTTAAAAAAAAAGTAAGACTACTAATATTTATCTTTAGTGCACCTAGTTCAATGGCAAATTAATTATTAGTCATTTGTTTTTAAATAAAAGTCTGGGTGTTGTGGTACCGTCGTTGTTTTTTATTTCTATAACAGTGCTTTGACTTGACCTTAGGGTCAAAGCAATGTATGTGATGTTGTCCAATATTTGTAATGTATAATATGTATTGGTGTAGTGGTGCAGCCTTGAACGCAAAGGGTTCCGGGTTCTATTCTCGGCTCGGGTCAATTCAGAATGCGAACTTTTCTAAATTGGTTTAGGAGCTGGGAGACGCCCCTGGCTAAATCAATTGTCTGGTACCTCGTACGTAATGTACCTATAGATGATGATTCCCTACATTGAGAACATAACATTGGTGTATTGGCACAAATTTCTTCATAATCAACATCATTTCAGCCATAGGACATCCACTGCTGAACATAGGCCTCCCTCAGTGACTTCCAGATTGGCCAGTTGGCACATATTCAGTATTTATTTTTTCTATTATCAGGTCGTGTTTTTCCCGGCGCTGTTCCTGAAGAAGGATCCCTCAGGGTCTCCGGCTCCTACTCCTACATAGGAGACGACGGCCAGACCTACACCATCACCTACACAGCCGACGAGAACGGATACCGCGCGGAAGGAGCCCACCTCCCGACTCCTCCGCCCGTGCAACAAGCTATCATAAAGAGTTTGCAGCTTAACGACGGCGTTCGAGGTACGAAGTTCCTGATTTGAAATCAATAGCAATTGCAACTTTGCAGAATTATTAATGGGTGAAAATTGTACCAGGCGTTTGTTATACGAGAGTATCAATCACGACTGGTTTTTGTTTTCATAATTCATGGCTATAAAAATGTTTTGACTAGCTGTGCTCGCGGCTTCTTTTGTGTGTTATTTGCAAAACCATATTAAGTAAATACTACGCAAACGAAGTTGCGAGCAATTACTAGCTGTTGTTGAAAAAAAAAAAGTTTTATTACATTCCAAAGTTTTTGCTTTAAGAACAGTGATATCTGACGGTAAGAATTCTATAATGACAGTTATCTTTTATGTATCCCTCGGGAACCGTAGATTTTTACGGAATAAAAAGTATTATGTCTTCTATTCCAGGCTAAAATCTATTTCTGTGCCAAATTTCATGTAGATCCGTTCAGCCGTTCCGGCCTGACTGAGTAATAAACATCCGTTCATCCAAACTTTGGCATTTAGAATATTAAGTAAGATGAGATTAATATTTTTCAGTAAAAAACAGATGTTCTATAAAATCTACTACTCGACTGAAATGTATTGAACAGCAGATTTTTTTCCTTAATTTTCCTTAAATCCTATAGTAACTAGAAGAAGAACATCTAGAAGTATCTCCCTTCGTTCAACCTAACACCCTATATGAAGGACTGTAAAGCAAAGAGTGAAATTATTTTTTTTTTTTTTTTTTAAAACTTTATTGCACAAACTTAAAATGTACAACAGGTGGACTTAATGCCAAGGGCATTAAGTTATTATAAATTATTAAAAGTCAAAATAAGAAGTTCGGTAGATTTAGAAATGAAAGAGACCTACGTAGCCTATGTGTCATTTAATTGGTTTGGTCGTGACATGAAAACCTGAAAATCTAGATAAACAAACTAGCTATTGATATCCTTAAATATTAATTGCCTATAATTTGCCATAGAACGTTATAAAACAATCTATAGCTTAACATGTTTCCTCTGAACACATTTTGGTGTCATTAAAATAATAATTTGAAAACAGCAGGAACTAAGAACTGAACATAGTCAGGATTTTCCTGTCTGAGCTCGGAGTTACGGACGACTGAAACTATTACTAGACTAGTCTGACTAGAGTATTCTTGTCGCAGGAACGGCTTCACGTAAGAGTATTAATATTGTATGACGACTTGGTGTTGCTATCTCAGAGGTCCCGGGTTCGATTTCCGGTAGGACAATGTAGAAAAATAACTTTCCTATAGTGTCTTGGGTATTTCTGATTTCTGTAACAAGAGTGATTATAGGATCAGAATAAGTAATGTGTTAATTTAGTCCGATATAAAAAATAGTTATATAGTGATGTTTTATTTGTTATAGGACAATACGACAGTAAGAGAAGCAGCTACGATGCAGACGCAGGCTACTAGTCCTGACTGTACACCGCTGTACAGTCAAGCACAGATTAATTAATGTTTTTACTTTTGTACATTTTTTTGTTTGAATTGGTTTGTGGTTGATTGGACGAGACGGCCAGTATGTGTTCAGAATAGTCGTTAATGTTAACTTTTTATAATAAATTTGTAAATATTTCTGTATAAAATTATAAAATTTGTTTTTAATTTTTCACGTTATCATAATTTGTTACTGGCCACTGACAGGCCACTGCTGGGAGGTAGGCGTCGGCCATGCACCTAACTAGAAATATATCTAAAATTGAATGTGAACTTGTATGGACTTTTGAATGGTGGCGCTGCCTAGCGGTACATCAACGAAACCATATTTTCCCATACAAATCCACATTACGTCATCATCAAAAGCTATCGAAAAAAACTCTCGCTAGGTTCTATGAGCTCGATCCTCGGCTGTTTTAATTAAATTTAAAACTAAATAAATACTCTAAGTTAGCACCAAAACTATCATAATCATAAAAGGTAGTATCCTTTTTAAATGACGTTTAGTTACGTCGCTATAACTATAACATAATATAATAAAACTGATAAAAGTCGATTCCTGTACATTGACTAGAAAAGAATAAAAAGGCTTTCTTTATGTCCTGTACAGTACAAAAAACTAGAATTCTAAGTTTAATATAAAATCTTCTTGCTTATTGAACCATCTAAATGTCCAGGAATAGCAGTCCACTGCTCGCTACTCCTCAGTTCACGAGCGGATTATAATGAAAGTGTACCTAAGTTGATGAGATGTTTACTCTACGAGTACGTGCTATTTCATTTACATTAAGGGACCGACAGCCTACTACAAAAGGTAAAAGTTTCTCAGTTGATATTGATCTCTACGTGTCGGACTTAAACGTTCAAAATCGGTTCAATGACCTTTCGTTTTGGGTAGGTTGGCCTGCCGTTGAGTGTACATCAATGAGTCAAAGTATCCTAAAATCACACTTTATTAAGAACAAACGGTGTCTGTCTGACATCATTGATTGCCTTGGGCCATAACTGTATTTATAATCAACACATCAAGCTGTACATACCTAGTATAACTTGATCGCTTATTTGTATCGCATTTCTTTATAGCGTGAGGTCAGCTTATGCTGGAAATGTTAAGCTTGATATGCTTGTTTGTACCATTAGGAATTCGTCATGAACGATATTACTTGGTGATGTAAAGGCTTGGTCTTGTAAAGCTTGTTAGCCAGTTCAATTCAGACAATATCCTGTAATGTCAATACTAAACTCTTATGATAATTCAAAAAAAGAATAAGAGTACTTAATTTTGATAGATTTTTTTAGAAGATTTTTATAGAAGAATATAGTCAAACAAAATATAAATAACATTTATATCAGCAAGACTTTACCTATTATAAGTATTCGAATAACTATCGTGGGACTATTGAAAGTTATGCAATACGAGCAATTGTCAAACCATCTATAGTGCCGGCTGTCGATGGAAAAGGTAATGAACTTGTTACAGTTAAATTTACACACTTATCGGTCTAGCTAGATCGAAACTGCCGGATTCCGTATCGATCGGTAGAGGTACAACTTTAACTTGCGAAATGTCTATAGCGGCTTGAGACCACATAACATTAAAACATCTATTGTGTCGTTTTCGTTTTGCTAGGCTGAGGGGTTAACGCATCGCTTCAGAATCGCATCGCAAGTATAGTGGATCACCAGCAGATTATATTCGCAATTATGATTTTCATATAACGAAACTTTTTGATGATTCAAATTAAATAGCTTTAAACTTGGCATTGACACTGAGATTTAGAATAAATACACCCTTGAACTATCTATGGCGTAACAAAACGGTGTAACCCTATTACAGGATATGATTGTGGCCATGAAATTTAACAAGTTGGCCAAAGAAACATGTGTCCAATTAAGACACAAATTTGGTTCTCTTATGCATTTATGGCTAATCGATTTCGTAAGGCAGATTTAATATTTGCATATTTCGGACCATATTCCTTTGGCTAAGTTATTTGTTTGTTCATCATATTGTAATCTGGTTCCACCGTTTTCAATATAAATAAGTAGGTAGATGAGTTATGATATGATAGTGGACAACGACTAAGGAACAAGCCTTAATGACCGCATTTGAACTAAAGCTCCATACTTGTGCAGTTGACTGCATAGTACGCCCAAACTTGTGACTGACTCTTAAGTAGACATCATCATCATCATCATTTTAGCAGCCTTTAAAGGTTCACTGAATTAGACGTTAGCCACCCCCATAGAACGTCACAGCCTTGCATTGGGCCGTTTAGGCCCATAACGGCGTCTTAACCTTGATTTGGTCGTCAGTCCATCGGTAGGGAATATTTATTTTCCAATAGTTGTTAGCTCTATAAGTATGTCGGTGACTTTAGTTCTTTTACTGATATCTTCATTTTGGATCCTATCTTGCAAAAAAACGCCAAGCATACATTTTTCTCTCCTCCTCCTCTCCACGCTGGGAGGCTTACCATAGGATCAGAGCAATGTATGTGATGTTGTCCAATATTTTATATATTTATCTAAGGCTAGCCAGTCAAGGACCACCATAATCTCAATGCCGCAATGTCATCACTAGCATCACGCAATGCTTGAAAACTACAGAGTCAATTGCAAAGGGGTGCCAAATTAAAAAAATAAGATCTAGGGAACAAAATAAAGAAGCGTCTTAATCGTTACTATTTTTAATAATCGTATGTTACAAAAAAAATTACTTTAAAATATCCAAAAATTATAGTCTCCAGGGCCTAGGGGAATTTGGTCGATAAAGATGGCAATAACCCAGTTGAACCGCGTAGCGGAGCGTAGCGTATCATTCCTGTTCTGTGAGTTGAACTGTCAAAAGGAAATACATATTTTTGTAGTCAACTGTAGCTAGATTTAATGACACAATGACAAGGATCTATAATATAAATCAATTTTAATAGTACACGTTCTCAGAACCGAATATTAGTGATTTGTTCCTTGAAATCGTGATTGATATTGTAAGATACATACTATACTGATTTGACATGGTATGGCGTCATGTCTTTTCATATTTGTAAGCGATATTATTCATGTTGTTTGTATGTAATTATACCGATACCCATTATATCAACTAAAGTCACTTTTCATCACCATTATTTCAGCCATAAAAAGTCCTCTGCTGAACCTAGGCCTTCCCGAATGACTTACAGATTGTCCAGTCGGAAGCGGCCTGCATCCAGCGCCTTACTCCAACCTTTACCAGGACGTCGTCTGTCCACCTTGTCATAGGGTGTACTGTCATTTTTATCAAAACTCAAAAGCCTCATATTTCTCCTAGCGCTTTAAACCGTAATTGAGAGGCAAGTCAAGTGCAAAATTGACTTTATAACTTAGGAAACCAAATCTTTTTGGACCAAAGGTCTAAACTTAGAGTAAATTAACTATAAATGGCGTCATCCTCCCAACTGTCCTATTACCTTATTATTGTGCCCAACTATTTGCCCATTGGGTCTATAGGAAATTATCTGTTTAATGTGCCTATTTATGACACCTATGTAACATTATTGAACGCAATAGATATATTGAACTGAATCGAAATGTGTAGGTCGAATGTTCCTCACGATGTTATTCCTAACTGCAAAGATTTATACCGGTGACATATGGCAACGGACGCGGCTCCGGACTCGTCTTGACATTGTAAGGACAAACGCTGCCATTGGTCGATCCTTGGGCTGGCGGAGGTTGACTGAAGGATAGACCAATGGCAGCGTGAAACGCAGGTATAGGTATCACTAATGTAAATCGCTGATATGGAGAGGGGGGATTTCCTAACACAAGTATTTATTTACTTAAAAGGAAATCCTCAATCACTACAATAGATGTAAAAAAAAAATTTGGTACAGAATAAAAAATTTGAATGTCAAGACGAGTCCGCAGCCGCGTCCGTCGCCATCGGTCACCGGCTTTATTCTTTTATATGTGCCGCAAGTGGTATACGAGTATCTCTGAAAAATCTAAAGAAACAATCCGAAATTTGACCTCATGACTCACAGACTATGTGAGGTTACACCTCTGTCTGTATGCGGAACTTTTTTTAAAGTTTAGTCCTTACAGAAATAAAGACACCCCGTAATCAAATCTGTCGTTAGAGTCTTATTCTAATCTAGTCTAATATAAAACATAGTCGGGATAGTTACAACATAAAAGTCAACAACGGCTAGCTAGACCGATTATTATAATTGTCATCTTTGATTTGTTGGATTGGTCTCCGTCCTGAACAGTAGTATAACTATTAAAACATTTAAAAAACACGAAAATACACACTGGCGAAATAGCTTATTTTAATTTGTAATCCAGCTGTGCCCACAGCTGGATTACAAATTAAAATAAGTACGTATGTAAGTTTTATACCAATTGATAACATGACCGTAATTTCTAAATATGTCATAATTCTAATGAAACAACATGACACATTGTGGTCAAAATGAACGCTCTACCGGAAAACATAATTTTATTAAATTTACCTAGTTTATTTTCGAATTGGATTTATTAAAAGTGAAATTCTTTACATTTTCTATAAATTTTTAAACTCAGAAACGGTAAACGGATTTGGATAAACAATAGTATTTACAAATTAGATTAAGTTTTGCTTTTTAGTTATAATAAATCGTTTTATATTAATTACGTGTTTTAACTCTAAATGTCTCAATATATAACCTATTGGTTAACGAAAGAGGAAAATAGTAACATAGTTACGGTATTCCCAAAATATGTATTGTTAATCATTATTATACATATGTACGTTGTTTTTCAACAAAACCCAACATTTAACACAACTTATTTACCAAAAAAGGATTATAATATTTTCAGAATCAAAATTATAGTGATTTTGTATGTTTGTCAGTTTCTATTGTAGGTACCTACTATAGCATGAATATGTTTAATATTAAATTCCAAAGCAGAGAATAATAAATAAATATATAAATTGTTTTCACAATCACATGAATTATCTAGCCCCAAACTAGGCAAAGATTGTATTATGGCGACTAGATAACGGATAAACATACTTGAATACTTTTATAAACATCCATGACTTAGGTACAAATGCTCGCGCTCATCACAAAAACATTTGTCCCTGGCGGGGTTCGAACCCACAACCGCTGGCTTTGTAGGCCGGAGCGCGAACCACTACACCAGACGGTCGTCATAATTGAAAACTGAACTGAACTGGAAATTGACCCTGCAACTATTTGTGGTGGTGCTGTGACCGGACCAACGGGTTGACAAACCTTAAAAAAGTAATAAAACCTTAATTGTCACTCTGAAAAATTCATACGGTATACCTAAGTACACGCAAGGTGTTATTTTGTAAGTTTTTAGATACCTATTTATGTTAAACTAGCCATGCCCTGCCCGCGACTCTGCCTGCGTGGTATACGGAATGTCACCCCCTATTTTACTCCCTTAGGAGGTGGATTGAAAAATAGTAGCCTATGTCCTTCCCTAAGGTTCAAGCTTTTTTCGTACTAAAATCAAAATCGGTTTAGTTTTGCGACAAAATATAGCTTGTTCTTCTCCAAGATCCAATTTATCTCTTTACCAAAAATATCAAAATTGGTTCAGCGAGTTAGTCGTGAAAACGTAACAGACAGACAGTGTTACATTCCCATTTATAATATTATAGTATGGATTAATTAGGTTAGTTAGATATTTTGACGGTCGTTGTCAGTAAAAATAAATTGATAACAGGCTAACCCCAACAGTCTAGGTTTCGAGTACCTACTGTGGACTTGGTATCGGAGTGTTATTTTTTGTCCAAATGTTTCAAGGTTAGGAGATAATAATTGTTTCATATTTTAACACACTTTTATTATTTGCACTTGTAAACTATGTAATCAAACCTCTAAAGGCGTTTCTATTTCTAATTGTAGTTTCGACTTGAAACTTTGTAAGGATGTGAAAAGATGACAATAAAATATTTTGACAAAAAAATATTGAAGTGGAAACTAATCAATGGTTACTACTAAAATCTTCGTGTTCGGGCTCATTCGATTTGTTCTGACGAGTCCTTTATACATAAACGCAGAGAAGACATGGAATAGAGAAGCGCTAAACAGAACAGAGTGAAGGAAGTTAAAGGAAGCCTTTGCCAAGGTAGAGCCAATTTTTTTACATTTATTGAGACGGTGACACCGACAACCCGGTCTGGGTTGTCAGTGTCAATAAAGATTTTAAAAAAACAATTGTGTGTCTGCTAGTGTTAGTAAGCTTGTACTTGTGCAACTTATAATTATACAGGGTGAACAAAAGAATAGGACACTACTTGTTACGGACAAACCAATCTATTTTGATGTAATAGTTATAAGTTTAATGTTTTGTAAATAAAGCTTAATTTTTTATTAGGGCCTAGCTATAAGGCATATGTAATTAGCGTAGGGATTGTTTTATTTTAATAAAGTTTGTTTAGATATATCCCACTTGCAACTAGGTAGGCAGGTAGGGCTAATAAAGGTAACTAGGTTTGTATGGTATTTGGTAAACGGGTGTGAAAGGGACCCTGTAAGGTTGTCTTACCCTACCAGGGAATCGACGGAACTGGAGGGTGGGACCGGTAGAACCTGCAGACTATCTCTGTCGCCCATCTCGCACATTCGGAGGGTAGGTAGGACACTCACAGATGTAGAATGTTGTGAGTGGGAAATATCAAATTTTCTGTAGGTAGGTTTAGAAATGTGTAGACAGAGATAGAACATAAACAATAGGTCGTCTCCCTCAGTATCTCGATGTTAGGAGGGTAGACATAAATGTTACGCTAACGAATTTGGTAGACAGAGACAGAAGTTTGTATGTCCTTGTCTTATGAACTAACCCGCGATAGTCACTAGTAAACATAGGCTAAGATTGTATGAATATAGGGGCCGTGGGTCGCAAAATTTGTACTGCGCTCACGGTCAAGATTATCATCGGAATAAAGGAACAAAGGAAGAAAGAAGTGTTTCATTTCAACTATACAGTCCACACGAAGGAGCAAGAAGATCTCTCAAGATTGTGTCACGGCGGGCCCAAATCCGCTGTGACTTACACTACTTAAGAGTTAACGGTACATACTGTATAATAATATGTTATTAAACTTGGAAGTCTATTTTAATCTTCTTTTTACAGTTACAGTTTTACAGTTATTTAAAACATTATAAAAAGTGTAATAAATTTACTGAATCCAATTGTAATCACTATGTAAAACTGGGATGACAATAAAATAATTGGCTACCATCAAGCTGCCATTAGATGATGGTAGTGAGTAGGTTGACAGTGAAATTCTTTATTAAGACAGCAAACCCAATGAGCCGATTCTAAATGTAGATGGTGCGGAAAAATCTTGAACCTAAGGAAATTACTTATAATACTCTTTTTAGGGAAAAATTGGAGGTAACAAGCAGAATTCCATGAGGGTAAAGCCGCAGGCATAGCTAGCTGCGACACCAATTTGATATCTACAGGGTGCAAAAAATTGTGACCCAGATGTTATTAAATTACAACAATTACAACAGCTCTTTCTATACGACGAACATTTTAACAAAATTATAAATATTTGATGGTTCCGAGTCCGAAATTAACGGGGCTGAAAGATTTGGACTCAAAGTGTACGTCTTAAAGTTAAGGATGTAGTTAGGTAGATACATATTAACGAGCGCTTACAATTTTTAGAAATAATATCTTAACTAAACTACAAAAATTAAAAGCAGTTAGGTAATAGACAACGACAGGTTGACAACACCCAAAAAGGTAAAGGTCATTAAATTGATTTTCAACTTTAAGTCCAACACAGAGATATTAATTGAGAAAATTTCCATATTGTGGTATTTGATTTAGTCAAAATTTTTATTGACGTACTTGTCTGTACATTATACCAAAGTTTTTTTTTACTTTAATACATTTTTCAACTGTCTTTTTCTATTAGGTACAGTCAACGGCAAGTCAACCTACCCATAAAGTTAAAGGTCATTGAACCGATTTTTAACTTTAAATCTGACATGTAGAGATCAATATTAAAAGATAAAATTGTACGTTTTGTGGTAGGTTTACGAGCTCCTGTCTGTACTAGTAAACTGATTAGGCCTACTTCAAGTTCAGATTTTACACTACACTTTGATCTTGTAAACTAGAAACTTGAAATCTAGGAACTATTTTAGTAGTCATTTATAAACCGATTGCGATGTTTAGCATACAATGAGAAGAGAATTCATGTAAATTGACAATTGTTTTAGTCTAATGGTTCGCTCTGTGCACTACAAACGCAATGGTCGCAGGTTCGATTCCCACAAAATGCGTATTAGATAAACACGAAGCTTTGTACAGTCAACGGCAAGTCAACCTACCCAAAAAGTTAAAGATCATTCAACCGATTTTCAACCTTAAGTGCGACACGTAGAGATCAATATCAATTGATAAAATTTGACGTTTTGTGGTAGGCTGACGTGCTGTTGTCTGTACCTGAGTCATAGACATCAAATTCCCGATCTGTCTTAATGTCTAAATACGTTAATTTTATTCTTATCCAAGGTTCTGATTTATTAGCTAGCGTTCTGCTAGGGGCTGATTTCTACGGGACTAAAGCGAAATCACAAAAAAAACTTTCCTATACCAAACCGTCGACCAAATGATATGAGTTTGTATAGAAAAGTATTTTTTTTGTGCTTTTGAAGCTATTGTATAGGCGCAGTACGTAGGTCACACTATAAGTTTTGCGTAACTTAAAAAAACAACATGTTATAACCAAAATATTATGTTTATTGCTTTTCAAAATACTCTTCTTTACATTTTAAACATTCTTACATGCGATCGAACCATTTCTTAAAACAGGAGGACCACAGATCTGAAGGCATGTTTTCTACGTGCTGATTGAACGCTATCACGCCTCTTCGGAGTTGGTAAAAGTAAAATCTCTCATCAAATCTTTGATTTTGGGGAAAATACAGAAATCACAGGGTGCTAGGTCGGGGCTATGCGCAGGATGGTTGACGAGTTGTACTTTTTCAGAAGCTAAAAATGACTTTGTTTTGTTCGTCTGTGAAGAAGCGTTGTCATGATGTAGGAGAACGCAGCTTTTGGGTCGTCTTTCGCGAACTTTTTCTAATACCCTGGGTAAACAAATGGTAGAATACCACTCGGCATTAACACTTTTATGATCTTCAAGTGGGATTGAACAGATGGGACCCGTAGCTGAGAAAAAAAAACGCGAAAATTTTTTTACCAACGTTTCTTGCCTGCCGCGCTTTTGTTGGCCTGTTCTTATTTTCAAACACCCATTCACAAGATTGCTGTTTTTTTTTTCGGGTTCAAAACAATAAATCCACGTTTCGTCTCCTGTGACAATGTCTTAACAGCATTAGAATGTCCGTGGTCGTACTTCAGTAGCATCTGTGAGCACCATTCCACGCGAGCCCGCTTCTGCTCCGCTGTCAGTTCATGAGGGATCCAATGACAGCAAAGTTTCCGAACTTTCAATTCTTTGTGTAAAATTTTCTGAATTTGGCTCATACTAATCCCCAATAGTCCTCGAATTGTCTCATAGGTAATCCGCGGGTTTTCTTCAATTAGCCGCTTAACAGTAGCCACATTATTTTCGTTGACGGCAGTTGAAGGCCGCCCTTCACGAAATTTGTCATGTAAAGAAACTCGACCTCTCTCAAATTCAGCAAACCATCGCCTCACTGTGCTCAAACAAGGTGCTTCTCTCCCAAAAGCATTTTGAAGACGAGGGGCACAGTCTTGCGGAGAGAGAGAACTTTTAAAATCATAAAAAATCATCGCTCTAAAATCTGTTCGACTTAATTCCATTTTCTTGCGTACGTAGAACTTTGATGTGTGATAAAAAACAATTGACAAATCATTTCCCGCCAATTGATTTTTTTATTACTAAGAAGGTTGCAACGTTTAAAAAATATAACATTCGAAATTCAAATAGTTCCGATTAGCTAGAAGTGCAAAACTTTTAGTGTGCCCCATGTATAATCACCCTCTAGAAGAAAGCTACCTAAAAATTTGGACTTTAGAGAGGATACCCCAGAAATGCAATTAAGTGACTTATACTTACTACAGACTTTAATTTTAAGTAAGAGTTTATCTCCTACACTATCAACTTTTACTAAAAGCAAGTTATTTTTTTCTCATCGTCATCATCATTTCAGCCATAGGACCTCCACTGCTAAACATAAGCTTTCTGGCTAATGACTTCCAGATGGGCCGGTTGGTTATTTTTATCTGAATTTTAAAAAAAAACTATGTAAGTATCTGAAAAGTCTGTCTGGCGTACCATTTTTGGAACATCCTGAATATTATTTTGATGTGTTTATTTTATTGTGTGTGTGTGTTGTGTATATTTATGATCACAAATATTAACGACAAGAATGAAGAAGTTACCTATGCGTCGCATTATAGAGAAATCCATTGTGGCGTCCCGCAAGGAAGCGTGTTGGGCCCCATATTGTTTTTGTTTTATATAAATGACATTGTTAAAGCATCAAAACATAAATGCATCTAGTTTGCAGACGATATTTCGATAGTGGTAACGTCTGAAAAAAGAATAAATCAATAAAAGACCATGAACATGACATCAATCTTACAATAAACAATATTATGAATTACTTTGACATAACCAATTTGAAAATTAATATAAATAAGACATTTTACATTCAATTTAATGATAACAATCGTATTAAACATAATATTGACATGAATATTAAATATTTAGATGAGAAAATAAAAAGAAGAGGAAGAAACAAAATTTCTAGGAGTCTATGTATATGTAAGTATAGACCAAGAGTTAAATTGGAAATCACAACTGAGTAATATCTCGTCGAGAATGAATAAATTTGTGTATGCCCTTAGACGTTTAAAAAAATAACAAATCTAAAAACTGCTGTCGTAACCTATCACGCTTATGTCGAATCCATACTGCGTTATGGTCTGATAGTGTGGGGCAACAGCACGGAAGCGAATAGAGCCTTTATCACTCAAAAAAAATGTATTCGGGCCATGTGCGGAAAATCACCTCGACATTCATGCAGGCCGTTGTTTAAATCGCTTGGTTTACTACCGCTGCCCTCAGTATACATTTATGAGGTGTGTCTTTTTGTTAGAAAGCATGCTTATTTATTTATGACGGCTAGTGATATGAATTCACGTCTGAAACGGGACCCGGAAAGACTGGTATTATGTGTAGCCTCAAAATTGAGAAAATACAACGTAAACTGTCCAGCTATGTGTGTCAAGATTTATAATAAGTTACCAAAAGCCCTAAAATTGTTAAATAACAGACTATTTATAATAAATAATGAGATAAACTTCTATAATGTTAAAGAATACCTTAGTTATAAAAGCTGGACTACTATATTATAAGGACTGAAATGTTTATACCGGATTTTAATAGATTACTGTACTGACAACGCCTCGATTTAGCCATACATTTGCATGCTTTGTTAAATTAGGCAAAACATGTCATTGAGCTATATTTTGTAATTAATAACACCTGTATAATACCATGTTTTATTGCAAATAAAGAATTATTTATTAATTAATTTATTTTTGGTATCAGCCGCAACAAAAAACGTCAAGCTAGTTGACGTCAGAATAGCGATTGTGTGTGTCCATTTGCACTGCAACTGGGAAAGCCGGGTCATACGCATTGTATAGCTCTTACAAACTTAGTCTAAGCTTAGGCTCTGCCACGGAAGGATCCAGGCGGCCATATAATAGCCAATTTAGTGCTATAATAATTAACGACTAAATTAGTAATTACCTAATAGGAAACCTATTTTTTATTAGGTATATTTTAGAAGGCAAAATGGATAAACTATGACTTGTACTATTTTTAGAAAATGATTCATTTTGTAATGTGGTACAAGTAGGTACATCAAATATAAAGTAAATTAGTGTAGTTTAGTTTTGACATTAACTTTGTAGAGTTCAAAAGAGATCATGAGGCTGTGTTTAATATTTAGTGTGGTGGTCTTAAATGGATATTTCTCTCTTGTAAGTATGGCTTAGTTATATTTCAACCTATTCTATTAGAAGCCTATTACAAAATTTTGATAGTTATGTAGTTAATTGGTGATTAGTAAACATTTAAACGATATATATCATAAAATAAAGGATAAAATAACAAAATCCAAACATATTAATCGGTGTAAAATTCTATTAACGTTCAAAAAATAAGTATTTAACTGCATTGCTTATCCCTAAAAGTTAATGATGAATAAAAATAATATTTTTTTATACTTTCTAGTACTTACTAGTATTGCTTATTGAGACTTGAGACTGGCCGCTATGTTTTAAAAAATAAATAAAACTTATTTATTTTCCAGAACATAGCGGCCTCTTTTTTCGGTGTATTTTTTAAACGTCTCTTAATCACCAAATAACGACATAAGTAACTGTCTAAGTTTTGTATTAGGCCTCAAAATAGATGTAGGTATATGAATTTATATTCAGTGATATAGCACTGAATATAACGTATATATTTTAGTTTTGGTTTAAGTTGTAAAGCTGGCAACTTTTTTGTTTAATTTTTGTCTTAACACTGATTTTTTTTTTTAAATAAAAAAAAAGCGTCACACAATACAATAATAGTCGCGGTTCTATTTATCTCTCACACCCAGACCCTAGTCAATTTAGAAAAGTTCGTTTTTTAATTCACTTGAAGTTTTTTAATTAACTTGAACCGGGAATAGAATCCAGGATGTTCAACTCAAATTACAGCGCTTCTACGCCAATCAAAGGTCGTTAGAAGGTTAAGTGACCAAACCGAGTGGCTCCTGAAGGTTGGATTCAAAATCTATTATTTTTGCCAATAGACCATTAATGGCACTTTTATACATGCCAATTATTTCAATCCTATTACTGCTTCGGGACAATTTTGGGTCTTTGAACTCGGGCAACGGTTGGGTCAACATCAAAGCCATCACAAGATTGAACTGAGATAAAATTGGGACAAAAGGATGACAAAAGGGAGCTGTTGATATTGTCGATGTCGATGTTGTCGATCTGATGATGTTTGAACCTAATAGTGACGGGCCGTTGGCGTAGCACTCTAACACGCGTCCCAGGTTCATTCGTCCGAATCAATTCGTTTTTTTTAGTAATTCGTCGATGAGGCAACTAGCAAAAATCATTGCCTGGTATCTTGAAATTTACAAGGATTTTAATTCCTTACTTTATGAGCATAAAAATTAACGACGTGTTGACAATGTGTGTGTGTTGAATGCATAGAAATAGAAATCTGTTGTGTCTAGAATAGAATAGAATTGTTTATTTACGGCAAACATGGTACAGTCAACGACCGGTCAACCTACCAAAAAATCTGTAACTGATTTTCAACTGTAAGTCCGACACGTAAAGGTCAATATCAATTGAGAAAATTAAAAGCTGTTAACTATACATTAAAAGTCTTAAAATTATGAAGGTATGATCAATAAATGTTTTATCGATCTGTCGATGTGCAAATAGTATTGTCATACCTATGACGACACTATAAGAGATCGAATTACTAAGCTATTGCGTTTTAAATTTAAATTCTAATTTAAACAATGTTACAAAAAATTCTAATAACTACGAGTAATTTGTCTTCAATAAGATAAAAAACAATAGTATTAATAAATGTCAATGTCTCTATAGTCACAAATTATCTAGTTCAAGTTCAAGCTGTTAGATTTGTAATAAAAATGTGCTTAAAATAATAATTTTTATAAAATCTACTGCAAATTCTATTTAAGATAAAAGTATTCGGCGAACAACGGGTTATCTTTTTTTACAAACAATGTGTTATGTTTAATAACATACTCATACTAGTTAGCGATATTATTTAGTAATCTACATATTTTTTGGAGCAGTTCCAATTCTTTATTACATATTGACCGATTTTGATAATTCTTTTTTTGTTTGTAAGGTTTCGAAATAGTCCCATATGGTCAAGTTCTAATAATAGGATGTCATTAAACATTTCATAAACTCCATACCACGCCAACTGATTTTTGTATCTATGATACCCAATAACTTCGAAGAATGTGAACCAATTTTGATGATTATCTTATATTTCAAAGATAACATTTTCGGGAATAAAAATTACCCCTAAGGGTGTAAAAATAGGGTATGAAATGGGTGTTCGTAACTTTTGAATGAATGAATGAATCAAATCTGCCCAAACACAAAGGTCTTACTAGTAAATCTTTATTAATACACTCGGATGAAATAAAAATAAGATAATTTGATACCATAAGGTTAAATCTAATGCTGCAGCCAGAAAGGGGACTGGTTCAAACTGATTCAATTTCAATCATTCAATTGTAATAAACCTACGTAATTAAAATACAAATAAAACCGCCAATCAAAATAATATTAGATATAGCTAAGAACCTACCAGTAAAAAAACAAATTAAAAATTGCTGGAAAAAACATAATACTCATTTATTTATTTATTTTTGAAATTTAACCTTTTTAATGTTATCAAAACTAGCCAGATACAAATTGTACAGCCAAAGAGGTTTTATTACAAGTTAATAGTATACTATACGTGAAAAGACTTTTTCCCCGACCGAAAGATGTAATAATCTTTCGCCAGCTCGGATCAAATAGACTTTTTGCATAGTTTATTAAAAACCGGCCAAGTGCGAGTCGGACTCGCGCACCGAGGAACCCTCCTGTACAAACCTGTACCTTTTTTTTGTTTACCCATCACAACAATCGAGTCATAGTTATGGTATTTTATTGCAAAATGAAATTCATAACATTACGAAAGGTAAATTGCGGTTTACGATTTATGACGTATTAAAAAATCTCGTTCAAACCAATTATCGGTGAAAGTTTGCATGATTATGTACATCATATATATTTCTTAGTTTTTTTATTCTCTTATTTTAGAAGTTACAGAGGGGGGGGGGACTCACATTTTACCACTTTGGAAATGTCTCTCACGCAAACTATTCAATTTAGAAAAAAATGATATTAAAAACCTTAATATCATTTTCAAAGACCTGTATCTATAGATAGGTACACACACGTATGGGTTTAATAAACAAAAAATTTAGTTTCCGTTCTAAGTATGGGGACCCCCAAAATTTATTGGTTTTTTTTTCTATTTTTGTGTGAAAATCTTAATGCGGTTCACAGAATACATCTACTTACCAAGTTTCAACAATATATATAGTTCTTATAGTTTCGAAAAAAATGGCTGTGACATACGGACGGACAGACAGACAGACATGACGAATCCATAGGGGTTCCGTGGCTACGGAACCCTTAAAATTGCTCGCAATAGATACTATCAGAATCTTTCTGAAGAACTAAGGTCGTCAACCCAAAGATGCATCTGTATTTCATGAATTGCGTGAGTGGATTTGCATTATTCCATGGGAATACATGTGGTACAGGGATAATCCTAACCATGTGTTGTCTAAAGAAGGGTACACACTTTTGATAATGCGTCGGACCGGATTGAATGGCATCGCTGCAGGACTTCGCTTACATCAGCTCAAAAACATAAAAGTGATTTTATTTACGAGTAAGTTTCACTATGTGGGCACACATAAAAACCTTGGCGTGTCCAGATGACAAAATAATTGTGAAAAATCCTGAAAAACCACATCTAATAAAAAGAGACCACTCTATTGGACAACTGTACTGATGTTTATTTAAGACTGCGACTTGGAAATTAAGTCTAAAAGAAAGCAAAAGCGAATGAAGTCAATGCTATGTGTTTTTACCGTTTTTGATTGACCTGCTTATTGTAGAGATGCTTTGTAATTGTATGTAGAATGACTTTTTAACACGCTTTTATTAGCTTCAATAACTGAATAACAACTATGTAATCAAATCTTGGATGTCGCTTTTAACCTACTTATTTTTAACAGTATAGAGCCTGGCATACCTAAAATTGCAAGTACAGACAACAGCTCGTCAACCTACCACAAAACGTCAAATTTTCTCAGTTGAAATTGACCTCTATTGTCAGACTTAAAGTTGAAAATCGGTTCAATGACCTTTAACTTTTTGGGTAGGTTGACGTGCCGTTATCTGTACCTAAAATTACGTTATTTTGGTGTTTGTAATTATTTTCTCTGTCGATTGGCGTATGTTTCATAGGTGTACAATAAATTAACGTAATTTTTGGTACTTGAAACTTTGTATGCTAATAAGGTTCGATGCCTTTTGTAAGTATGTGATATTGGGATAACCATACAATAGTTAAATACCATTGAGCTGATCTGATGACGAAATTAGAAATAAATAGGCGAACCTGTTTTTTCACATATTATATACCGAATGTGTACCCATGGTCCAAAACGGTCTGGTTAAGGTTACCAAGGTCAATAGCTCCTAATGTATTATTCAAACAATTTCGTTCTAATAACCCTACGTAAACGATTCGTTCTATGTAAAGTTCTGCCTTAAATTTCATGCCACTAAGTGTAAAAAAGCAAGCAAACGTGTAGTCCAGTTGCTTACGCGTGGACAATTAACGTTTGTTGTGTCAATAAGTGAGACAAGTTTTTTTAACGAATAATAAGACTTGCCACTTCTATGGTCATAGTCAATCGTGTCCCCACCGAATAACGGCACAAAACGCTAGGAAGAAGACTATTTATTTATTATACTTGTTAATTGACGATAGCGAAATAGGCCATAAAAAACATTCATTAACATATATTATACTCAGGCTTCGTCCTCGGGATTAGCAAATAACACTTGTAGTACCGCCTATTGGATCGCCAATCACGCACTGTATTTGAGGGTAGATTCACACATTGAAAAAAAAATCATCCCGACGTCACTTTGGATAGCACCTTGACCGCTCGTCAGTCGTCTTTTTGTGCTCGCCACGAACGCACGCCGCGCCTTGTTTTTTGTATTTACGTTTGATAAGTGTTAATTCGAAACTATGCCAAAACGTAAAAGTGAAGACAGTTACGAGAAATTGTGGAAAAAGTTTAAAAAGTTAGAAAAGAAGATATTGCGCCGACGCCGCAGTCGTAGCAGGTCTACGAGTCGGTCGTCGGACATTCCTTATCAACGGGAACCGGAGAATGAAGGTTAGTAAACGGCTGTATAATGGTGTTAGTGCATACACGGAATAATATGACCAAAACAATATACCTACCTATCGGTATCTATTATAACTTGTGCAACGTCTTAGGAATTTATTTTCTTAGGCAGATAAACTTATTTCGACAATACCTACCTTGTGACTCAACCAATCCAACCAATAATAATTTCAAGGGTTTGCGTACTTCTCTTTGGAGATGTTACTACCCTTTTTTATAAGCCTAGCGAACGGTATTCTAGGACCGTTTTTTGGCATCTACTTATAAAATGACGAGTTTATAACGAGCAATCGGTGCCGCTTACCTTTTAATTTAGATTTTTGGGTTTGCGTACTTCTCTTTGGAGATGTACTACCCGGATAAATATTTTTGCGAGCAACACTTTTACTGTTTACAACAATTATCATGAGATTGGTTGATCTATTAGTCATAATGGTGAGATTTTCACCAATTGGGTTTGCGTACTTCTCTTTGGAGCTGTACTACCCGAGAAGTTAGTTTTGCGAACAGTACTTTGGTCTGTTTCCTAACTAATATCTCAAAATCGGTTGATTTCAGAATATGGTCATGCAGTGAATAACGAAGTTGACAATACATTTGAAAGTAACGTCGAAATTCTTGACGAATTTGCGATGACAGAATCAGCCTCCGGGCCAAGTGTCGAACCCAACTCGGAGTCCACCGCAGAACCCAGCACGAAGCGGGCCTCGGTCGTTACAATCCCCGCTGTTCCGTCTACGAGTGAACTATGTACAGATACTGTAGCTAGTTCAGAGGAGCCCGGATCAGTTGATCCTGGACTAGATGGTGCAATTATCGAGATATTAGGTGAGGACCCTACAATCTCAAATGTTTACGGACCTGAAATCCATAAAGACTTGTCAGTTCGACTAGAACATGTCGCGAGAAATGGATTAAGTAAAGAGCTTCGTAAGGAATTAAACGAAAAGTATTTACTGCCCAGTAACTGCAAGTTAATTAGCGCGCCTGCTTTGAACGCAGAAATAAAAGCGGCTATCTCTGATTTAAACGCTAAGCGTGACAAGAGTATTGAGATACGGCAGAAACAAACACCGACTGCCATATCTTGTCTAGGCCAAGCAATTAATAGTATTATTTCCAAGAATAATAATTTTAATACTGATTCTTCTACCATAAAGATGCTGATGGATGCAGAACGCGTTTTATGTGACGCGCAGCACAATGACTCTGTTCTAAGACGGAACTTCATCTTATCATCTTTAAAAAATGACATGAAGGATCAACTGCTAAATACCAAGCCCGACGAATTGCTGTTTGGTCAAAATTTATCTGAAACTATAAAAACGGCCAGGGCCATCAATAAATCGGAAGCGGAGTTGAAGACTCCAATTTCTAAACCACAATACAATCAATCAAATAGCAAGAAACCTCCAGCGGTAGCTAGTACTTCAAAAAATTTTAACTGGAAGGGCCCCCTGTCCGGAAGCCTCCGAACCATCCGAAGACGAAGGAGCCCCTTCTGAGCAAGAGTCGGCCGTCAATATCATCGAGACACTCGCAGCAGCAGCCGACTCGCGGCCGCCGCTAGACCCGGTAAAATATACTGGTAGATTACCCTTATTTTTTGACAAATGGTCACGGCTTACTAATAATCCGGTGATTCTGTCTTATATCAGAGGTTATGAAATTCCATTTATTAGCCCATTTAAGCAATCGTCCATTCCGATTGTAAGAAAATACACTGACGTCGAAAGAGATAATTTTTATGAGGCCATAAAAAAGTTATTAACAATTGGCGCTATCTCACATTGTCAGCCTGTAGAAGGGCAATTTTTGTCAAGCATTTTCTTAGTAGGTACCTAAGCCAAACGGCGAATTTCGTTTTGTTCTAAACTTAAAAAACTTAAATAAATTTATTAAAACGGATCATTTCAAACTGGAAGATTTACGTACAGTGCTAAAGTTAATAACAAAGGATTGTTTTATGTCTAAAATTGATTTAAAAGACGCTTATTATTCTATAAAAATACATGAAAATTCAAGAAAATACTTACGGTTCCAATTTGAGCAACATTTATATGAATTTAATGTTCTTCCGTTTGGCTTGTGTACAGCACCTTACATATTTACCAAAGTAATGAAACCTATAGTCCGCCTACTACGTTCGGCTGGACTTATATCAACAAACTATTTGGACGATTATTGGTTATGTGGCCATACTTATGATATATGTATGAACAACACAATACAGACTAAAAAATTAATAACGGCCCTTGGTTTTTTAATAAACGAGGAAAAAAGTTCTATGATACCGAAAAAACTTTGTACATTCCTAGGTTTTGTACTAGATTCTGAAAATTTCCTAATCACATTGCCTAATGATAAGATCAATAAAATTAAAGCGGAAATTCAAAAGTTTTTGACACTAAATCGTTGTACAATACGCCAGTTCGCGCGTTTAGTTGGATTATTAGTATCAGTTTGTCCTGCTGTGGAATACAGCTGGTTGTATACAAAAGTCTTCGAGCGTGTAAAATATTTAAACTTAAAGCCTGATGACAATTATGACAAAATTATGTACTTACCAAATTCATTGATACCTGATCTGAATTGGTGGCGAACGGCCATCGAAAGGCCTTTCAGTAAGATCAGAGAAGACACTCATGTTTTGGAAATTTTCTCGGATGCCTCAAATACGGGGTGGGGGGCTGCTTGCGGAGAGAAGAAGGCCAGCGGGTTGTGGAGTACAGAAGAAAAAACACTGCATATAAATTTTCTAGAAATTCAAGCGGCTTTTTTCGGCTTAAAAATATTCGCCATCAACATGAGTAATTGCCAAATTCTACTTCGCATTGACAACACGACGGCCATCTCCTACATTAACCGAATGGGAGGCATTCAGTTTCCCCACCTTCACAACATTACAACACAATTATGGCAATGGTGTGAACGTCGTCGCTTATTTGTTATGGCTTGCTATATAAGTTCAGCTGATAATCAAACGGCTGATGCAGAATCGAGACGCATACACCCAGATATCGAATGGGAGCTAGCTAATTGGGCATCCAACGAAATCGTTTCAACTTTTGGCTCCCCTCACATCGATTTATTCGCCAGTCGAATAAACAAAAAATGTTCAAAATACGTTGCCTGGCATAGAGATCCTGACGCGTTAACCATTAACGCATTCACAATATCTTGGAAAGATCATTATTTTTATGCGTTTCCCCCATTTTCTATTATTTTAAAAACATTAAGGAAAATAATTTCCGATAGAGCTAGAGGTATAATGGTCGTGCCATTATGGCCCACTCAGCCTTGGTACCCTCTTTTTAAAACCCTTTTGATATCTGACCTTATTACTTTTAATTCAAATAAAAACCCAATTATATCTTACCATTCTAGCAACCGCAACATTCACACCAAGATTACCCTGGTGGCAGGGATCTTATGCGGGCAGCGTGGTTAAGAAGATCTATTCCCCCCTCTGCGATGGAGGTTATGCTAGCATCGTTATCATCTAATTCCATTAAGCAATATGATGTTTATTTAAGTCGCTGGTTCTATTTTTGTAAAGAACACAATTGTGATTTGTATACCTCGTCGGTCCCACAAATCATCTACTTTCTTAATAAGCTTTATGTATAGGGATCTCAATACGGAACTCTAAATTCATGCAGGTTAGCTTTAGCACTCTTAATGGGTAATAATTTAGGAGAGGATGATCGAGTTAAGCGGTTTTTTAAAGGAGTTTTTCGTTTGCGACCTCCTCTACCGAAGTATTCTATGACTTGGGATACCTCAATAGTTCTTAATCATATAGGTATGTTATATCCTAATGAGACGTTAACTCTGGATCAACTTTCTAAGAAACTTATTACTTTAATTGCTTTAATTACCGCGCACAGAGTGCAGACACTGTCTAAAATTAATATTAAAAATATTGAAACTCAATCATCAATGCTTCGGATTAAAATTGCAGATTTTTTTAAAACAACACGTCAGGGTTGTTTATGACCAGTTTTAGTGTTACCATATTTCGCAGAAAAGCCTGAAATATGTCCAGCAAAGTCGTTATTATGTTATTTGGATAGAACTCGTTCACTTCGTACAGACATTGATTCCCTCTTCATAAGTCTCAGAAAGCCATACAAGGCTGTTGGTCCTCAGACCTTAAGTCGATGGATTAAAGAAAAATTACGTGACTCTGGGATCGACGTGAATATATATACAGCGCGTAGTACACGGCATGCGGCTACATCAGTCTAGATGAAGTTAGAAGAACCGCGGGATGGAGCGGTTCTTCAAATACATTCTATAGGTTCTATAATAGAACCATAAGTAATGTTAATGCTGATGAAAATTCTTTTGCCGTATCGATTTTGCGTAGTAATAATCCTGATCAATAAGTACCTACTACAATGATTGGTTTTCAGATTGTATGTTTTTTTTTTTTGTAATAAAAAAAATATTTCACTTCAAGTTCTAAAAATCTACAAGTGTTATTTGCTAATCCCGAGGACGAAGCCTGAGTATAATTACTGATTAAACGAACTTACCTGTACGTGAAGTTCTATCAGAATTATGCGAGGGCTTCGTCCGAAGGGATTAGCAACCCTCCCGACCCATTTTATTTATCTATAGAAACTTCTTTTCTTTTCTTTACCCATTGCATCAGTGAAATATTTTGACAGTCTAAACTAAATGACGAGCGGTCAAGGTGCTATCCAAAGTGACGTCGGGATGTTTTTTTTTTCAATGTGTGAATCTACCCTCAAATACAGTGCGTGATTGGCGATCCAATAGGCGGTACTACAAGTGTTATTTGCTAATCCCTTCGGACGAAGCCCTCGCATAATTCTGATAGAACTTCACGTACAGGTAAGTTCGTTTAATCAGTAATTATATTTCGCACTGACGGCCGATGGGGCAGAAAGGTTCTAGAATTGAGGCCACTTACCGGTAAGCGCAGCGTAGGACGACCTCCTACTCACAAGGTGGACAGACGACCTGTTAAAGGTTGCAGGAAGAGGCTGGACGCAGGCCGCTTCCAACCGGCCAATCTGGAAGTCAATGGGGAGCCTATGTTCAGCAGTGGTCGTCCTATGACTTAAATGATGATTATAGACCTATGTTCAGCAGTGGTCGTCCTATAGCTGAAATGATGATGATGATTATTATTATTTTTTGTTCCAGGGCGGCCAAGCAAAACCACGGACTTCCAAAAAGTCATCCATAGAATACTTTACACGACCGAGTGATATAACCATTCCAATAATGATACATTTCGACAGATCGCTCACGGACAGATTAGTAAAAGAATATAAAATAAAAACCAGAAGAAAACTAAAAGATATATCCATATATATAATCAAAGAGGTAGAAAATAACTTCAGACATGCCAGTTTGAATCAAAGCGTAGATTTTTTATTACTAGATACAAAGTTTATGAGAAAAAGACTGGAAGAAGATGAAAATGGATCTAATTACCTGAGGAACTATTGTACAAGACAAGGATATAAGAAGAGTGACAGCAAAAGATGGTGGTATTCGGTATTGCTAACAGGATTGGATTTGTTCTTCTTAGACCAGAATGGAAAAGAAGTCAGGAGTAGCACAGGTACAGTTATTTAGGATTAAATTTTGCCCGCGACTTCGTTTGCGTTGACCTTACCCGGATAAAAAGTATTCCATGTGTTGTTCCAATCCAGGTCATGGTCATGCCAAATTTCATCAAATTCCATTCAAAGTTTTTGCGTGTAAGAGTAACAAACATCCACACATCCATACTCACAAACTTTCGCATTTATAATATAAGTAGGATTATTTATTATTATCATCAGCTCTTAGAAACCCACTGCGGGGCATAGGCCTTCCTCAGAGAATGCCACTGGGAGCGGCTCCTGCTCTGGGTCTTTGCAAATTGCATCCAGAGGCTTCCTGCAAAATCGACTAAGTCGCCAGTCTACCGGTGGGAAGCTAATTTCTGAATCAAGTGATAAGGTCTTTATTCGGATGACTCTAATGTAGATACAATATTATTCGTTAGACTTTTAAGTTGAAGACTGTGGAAAGAATTAGAACTTTATATTATGGTTCCCCTGTCTAAGGACTACAAAGGGTTAAAGACGCCTTCGCAATAATGGCAATCGCTTCAAATTTACAGCTGACACAATCGTGGTCGAGCGTGTCTCAACTAGGAACGGGACAGAGCACTACTAGGAAAAGGATGTAAATAAACTAGCGGTTGATTATGATTGAAACTAACGGTACACCAATTTAGAACTTTGTAGCTACAAAATTTCAAACTCAATTGTCTGAATTGTATCTTTTACAATGTTGACGCAACCTAGAATCGAGACGTGAGTGATTAGGCATACAAAAGCTAAGCTCAGAACATAAAATATTAGTATCATGGAAACATTGTCACTTAAAAAAAAATTCAACTGCTTCTGGTGGGATTAGAACCTAGGCCCTTTCGCGATCAGGGCGACTGCTCTTCCAACTGAGCTACGGAAGAATAGTAATTTTAGGGGATTTCTTCAAGTGTTAGCCATCTTTGTTATATCAATCATCATCATCATCATCATCATCAATTAAAAATATATATATCGTTGATATAATATACTAGCATTATTGTGAATGCAAGAAACAAAAATATTGTTAGACGTCAAAAATGGTCAATTAATTTTTTTTTAGACTTTTAAGCACAACGCAATGATAAAATTATGCTGAAATATAATATTTTCTGGAGAGTTTCTTGGTGGCATTTTTTTTGTTTTTTTTAAGTAAATGCTCACATAGTAGGTGAGTTTACTGGGTATATTTTACGTTTTTTCAGGACGAGGTTACATGGGAGGTGTTTGCGCTTTGGAGAAAAGTTGTACTGTACTGGAATGGAATCCGAAGAATATTGGATATCTCCTTACGCACGAATTAGGACACAGGTATTTCTTATTCTTCTCCGCTGAAGTCTCGAGTTATTTTCAGATATTACATTAAATCCCTTTTTGGACTCTCGAGTCATTTTCAGAGAGGGCTGGTCACATGTGTCGCAGAACCGATGATAGGTGATGTAAACGGGTTGTCGAGTAGAGACCGCGCCTTGGCAAACGTAGAATGGGACGCCCCCCAGCTCGATGGACCGACGACCTTAGGAAGATGGCTTGAAGTGGCTTGATGAAAAAAGCGGGAGATCATGCTCTGTGGCGCTCTTTCGCGCGGGGAGGCTTACTTCCAGCAGTGGACTGCAATAGACTGACATGATGATGATGATGATGATGATCCCAAAAAACTAGTACTTAATTAACCGCTTTCATTCCAGTCTTGGCATAATGCACGACGGAGCACCCCACAACGAATGCAAACCCCACCGGTACATCATGACCAACAAGTACAATCCCCGGTACCCCCCTAAGACCTGGTCCAGGTGTAGCAAGAGGGACCTGCTACGATTTCTAGGGTCAGTTCACAATTTAATTATTGCACCATTTTTTATTTACATTGCATGTTATTTAGAACTTAGCAATAAACATGAAACATTTCCGTGTGAGGCCATAAAGAATACAATTCCCCACTGCCAACAGGAGGCGTGTCGTACAAGACGGGCAGCGTCTGTGTGTAAAATCTTATAAAAAAACTGCGCTCGCCAAATCTAGGTAATGACCTAATGGAATGGAATGAAAGGCCTATGTTTATTATGAATAAATCTATTTTAATTTTTTTTTTATGATCAGCAGTGGACTTTCTATGGCTGAAATGATGATGATGACGATTAATGAACATTAGCAAATTCAGAACAACTGACGGCAAACTCAAATAATGATAGACGTCAATTTTCTCATATGAACAACGTAATGCTAATAAAAGTACTTTAAGGGAAAAAAACGTAGTAAAAATGGGTTTTCGCATATATTATGACAACCAAAGCGGAGTCCGCTCGTGTACACCCGTGTTGTCATTCGTATGAAGAAAACACAGAACCTCTCTCATCTCTCTATTTTGTAGGAAAAAATATAGGTTTCTAATAAAAACAGATCATATCTATTAAACTTTTATTTTTGTTTTGTTTTTAGAAGCAGAAAAGCATGGTGCATCAAAAAGTATTCAGCATTCGAGAAATTATCAATAGGACGTTAAAATTTAATAAACTTTTAGCCATATTATGACTAATAAACATTAAAATTGGTAATTTATTTAGATAACTGATTTATATTTTATGTTTTATTTATTTCCATATCAAACGCCTTATGATTTACTTTTCACAACGAATGTACATTGCTACTAAATAAGGGTTTTTTAACTACTAGGCGCTACAAGCTTTAGATAAGTACCTAGTGCATAATAATATTATATTATCCATTAGTATTATCCGAATAACCACGACGTTTCCTCTCGAAGAGCGGGATTAGTTGAATAATTGTTAAAAACTAAACTTATTTGCGAAGGTTGCTGCATTGTGTGTGATTTAGCGGGAAGAAAAAACGGCTTTTCTCACCCAATTGGATGATGCAACTCTTTTAAATAAATCAGTTTTTTTACCCCGATATATAGTATGTTCAGAAAACAAATGGACGAATTTGTATTCTCATAATAGCTCTACATATATACCCATACGTTGGGCTAACTCTCTTCCGAACATCCTGTATAGTCAACTATCATTGGTCTCCCCTACTTTTAGGAGCCTACGCACACTACAGAAATTTTATCAGACGAGAGATGGATCGGTCTTTTTATAATGATGAATACATGTGATCAGTGTTGCCAGACGTGCGATAATTATCCTAGATCCACGATATTTTTTCGTGTAATTCCACAGAAAAAATAATTAATTATCGCACGATAAATCTACGATAATCCACGATATTTTGCTCAGTTGGAGATAACTTTAGGAAATCATTTTAATCCGTGTATTTGAACACATTTTACGTTTATTTGGACAGTCTGACTCTGACAGCACGATAGTGAATTTAATTTCTTTGCTCTAAGAACGAGATCGACTCTTGTCAGCGTAAAATTTGACAGTTTTGAAAAGGGTGAATTGTCACTGTCAGTTTGGTGTCAGTCATCATGACGAGAAAAACCGGTTTACTATAATACTTGTGTAGTGAGTACTTATTGCAGTTCAGTTAACAAAAACTTGTTATTTTAAAAAGTAAAGAAGTGGGTGTAACGAGATTTAAACTTTTCACTCGTCTATTCTGGTTTTTTCTAGATTCGGTGGAGTTACAAAAACGATAATTTTGTGAACTGAGGTTGCGATAAAAACACTATAATTTTTCAGCAAAACTACGAGAATTCTAACCTGTGAATCTGGCAGCATTGCATGTGATCGCCCACAGTGACGATTTGTAATTAGTATTGATTTGACGACCGCTTTAGCCGAGAGGCGAGCACGCCGGAGTTGGGGTCGCCATCTCTAAGGTTCCAGGTTCGATTTCCGGTCAGGTAAATGTAGAAAACGACCTATTGTATGTTGCGTCGTGTCTGGGTGATGTGGTACCATCGTAGTTTCTGATTTCTGTAACACAAGTGCTTTAGCTACTACCTTAGGATTAGAGCAATTTATGTAATGTTATTCAATATTTATTTATTGCTCGTTTGCAATGTGCAGGAGCTCTTAATCCACGCATAGATTACAAGAAGTTCAAGTGATTTAAACCCACAAAGTGTAAGGCTAGACTGTAAAAAATTGAGTTAAGAGAAACGCCTGCTGTTTTATAGCATACGAATAATTTGCTCATAAAGTTAATACAGGCGTATTAGTTTGGAGGTAATTTTTAAGTGATAAGCTACTTACCTAAACTCCTTATTCTTACAATTTAAACCCAGCTCGTATCTTGAATCTAAAATATTCTAAGGTAAGTTTACACTAAAACATATAGTTTTTTAAACATAGACAGACAGCAAGCTGTAGGTACCTAAGTTTTTATAAAAACTAATAACCGTTTTTATTATTATAATTACACTATAAAAAGCATCCCATTCAATGATGCAGTAAAAACTAACTAACTACACCACGAAGTTTTCAACATTATTCATTAATAAGTTTCACTATCCACATTCCTGGCTCCGTCATCCATCAGCTAGATGGTATTAAATTATTTTATTGTCAACCGAACCACGCATTATCCGTAAAAAGTTTCAAATCAATATTAATAATAGAATTAGGGCAAACTCGACTCCCAAGATTTAATTACCTACACAGATAATTCGTTTTTACAAGTGAAACTAATAAAAGCGAGTTAAAACAAAACAAGGTTGAAGTAATAGGTACTGCTACACTACCAATAAGTAAAACAGTAATAGGTACTGATCATGATATGCCCTCTAAATAAATTTTGGTACGTAAATAATGTTAGTACGTAATGTAATACTTAAGAAATACCTACTCGTACTGAAAATAAGGAGGCCGCGTATGGCAAGTGCAGCATAGGACGTTCTCTCACAAAGTGGTCAGACCTGGTAAGGGTCGCAGGAAGGCGCTAGAAGCAGGCCGCTTCCAACCGGCCAATCTGGAAGTCAATGGGGGTGGCCTATGTTCAGCAGTGGACGTCCTATGGCTGAAATGATGACGATGATGATGACAGAAAAGTAGGGCATGATGTTTTCTTCACACTAAATTAATATATTAACAGTCATATTTTACTTGTTCATTTACCGCAAAAAAGCCTATTTGATCAGTACGAGTAAGTAGATCTAAGAGTCCGCACACACTAAAATTAAATTAAATAAATAAAATAAATAAATTGTTTACACAATCACACCAATTATCTAGCCCCAAACTAAGCAAAGCTTGAACTATGGCGACTAGATAACGGATAAACATACTTAAATACTTTTATAAACATCCATGACTTAGGTACAAATGCTCGTGCTCATCACACAAACATTTGCCCCTTGCGGGATTCGAACCCACAACCGCTGGCTTTGTAGTCCGGAGCGCGAACCACTACACCAGATGGTCGTCAAATGAAAGACATTGCGACTTTCAGCATCCGAGATCGGCGATTTTGTTAAAAACCCCTTTAAAAATGTCATCACTTCTTCTTCTGACAGCTCTCGTGTAGTTTGTCTTTTCTCTGTTTTTTGTTTTCTATTGTAATTAATTACTTCTATTTAGTTAGTCTCGAAAGAGAAGAATATTATCTTAACTCTTCGGTATTTGCGCCTGTATCCCACAATCAACTGAAACTAAAACTGAAAGTGACAAACATTATCTTTAAAAATGAGGGAGGATAGACGATAATCCCACACATCTGATGACACTGACGTGATCCCCTCGCAACAAATATAAGGTATGTTACCTTTAGTTGGCCAATAGTTGGATTATGGTCTCTCAATTACTCTTTCTCTCTTACTGAAACAATGAAACAGCCTATAGCCTTCGCGTAGTTTACGTTCCACTTACCCACAGTAGACCGGAAAAACAATGGAACATAGTAGGAAAACTTTTTAGTGGCATGCGAAAGGTTAATGGAAATTCAAAGACTGATCCAACTGTTGGCGGGTCTAATGTTTAATGTTTGATGATTTATACTAAAAAAACGCAATGTGCACAGGCCTTAGTGTAAAATCTAGACTGAGGCGATAGACCACAAAAAGGTCTGTTACATAATATCTAGATCTATTGAATCAGAACTGATAATGAACGGAAAACTAGAAACTTTCACTTCAGAAACATGAGTTGAGTAGGTGCTTTATTAAAACCGCGTCTAGTATGAATGGCCATGGTCAAGCATTAATCGCGCTTTGTCTCATTTCTACTCAGGAATGAAACAAAGCGCGATTAAGAAGATTAGGAGGAAGAAGATTATTTTATACAGGGTGAAAAAAAAACTTATTTAATCAGAAGAGACTGACTAGACAGAACTTTATTTATTTAGAACTACAACGAAGGCAACAAATACTTTCCCATGCAATCGTAACAGCTGAACGGTAACTAAATAAATATTAACAATAAATAAATACCAGATAAAAAAACAAATTGTCGTGGTCTCGACGTTAAAGGAATTCTCAAGTCCATCATCAGCAACATCCTTATGCCACGAGTCTCCCAATACACCCAGATCCTAAATTCAGCCGAACAGGGAGTCGGACGGAGTCCTATGCTTTCATGGAAAATCATTACCCCAATTTGTAAGGAAACGTTTTTTTGGGGACATTTCGTTGCTGGTTTTATTAAAATGTATTTTTGTTCGCCTTCTCGCATCGACGTTTTTTGAACGTTTTATAATAAACAGAAAAGCAATTTTTAATAACTAGCTAACCTAAACGCAGTGTTATTACCTTCTTACACCCTGTAACTTTCAATGTCAGTTTAATACGGCTAATAAAAATACGTTGACTGGAGATAAATAAATCTCAAAATTAGTCTAAGTTGAAAAAACCGGTTTTGTTACATTTCTATAAAAGTAATTGTGACTTATAATCTCATGATTTAGGTTTATAAATCCCCCAAAAACTTTGTAACTAAGCAAGACATCGTAATCTTTCGCACGTGCGATTTGATAATTGATTGAAAAGAGACAGTTGCCGACGAATATCTTTGCCTAAGCTTCAGTTCCTATTGTTAACAACTTCACAATGTTTCTCTTGTATCATTCATACCTACATTGAATTCAACATCTCGTCGATGTCAGAATATGCTCCATTTAATTGAACATGACTTTCGCTGCGCGCGCGCACCCCAGCATGAACAATTTGTAACATTTCATAATCAAATTCGGGCCACGCGCCTAAATAGGCTAGGGGCCAAACACTATTTACTTTTAGCAGAGATTGTAATACTATGTCCCTTATCAAATACCGCAGATACATAAAGCCTCCTAAGGCACACGGGCCTACCCATAGTACTTTGACGACTGTCTGGTGTAGTGGTTCGCGCTCTGGATTACAAACTCGAGTAGTTACGGATTCAAATCCCGCAACGGGCAAATGTTTGTGTGATGAGCGCAAGCATTTGTACTTAAGTCATGGTTGTTTTAAACGTATCTAAGTATGTTTATCCATTGTCTAGTCGCCATACAAGCTTTGCTTAGTTTGGGGCTAGCTAATTGGTGTGATTGTGGAAACAATTTATTTGTTTATTTAATATTATTTAGTAATAGTAGACCTAGACCCAGACCCAGTAAAATATAGTACGACCACGATTCGTTATAAGAACTCAGCTATATGATTATTTCTCTTGTCCTTAGGGGTATATAGAAAGATGTTGTGAAGGTTGCGGGATCAAGTTGGATTGGAATGAGAGCCACTAAGGGAAAATTACCAGAATACTGGTAGAGAGTTTAAGATGAAGAGCAGATCAGTGAATTTTATTATCTTCTTATTTATAAAGGAGGCTGTCATATACTTAGTACTGACATGAAATTTACTATGCGCACGACAGAAAAGCAAATTATTACCTATACCTACTTAATGTAGAAGTATACGTAAAATTGTTAAAGAGATAAAACTCCTTCTTAAATAAAGTATAATAATATAAATTAAATAACACAATCCTGAGAGACTCTATCTCCAGGTCTATCCCATATATCCCTCATTGAGCAGTCTTATAGTGCTTATTCTGATCAACATAGAGTTGAAATTCGCTGTAAACATCTAACAAATCCCATCTATTTGAAATAACACCATATTAGTATTCGTGCGATATACAAAACTGAAAGTTTCTTGGTTTTATAGCGAAAGTGCAAGATGGAGTGAAATTTCGTGTTTATTAAGTAAATGTATTAAAGTACATGACACTAAGCTTTTCAATGCTAGCCTTGAAGAAAATGTAATACATAGTTGGAAGATGACGTGGTTCGGTAGGTCTATGGATGCTGACATGTTAGATCAAAATATTGGAAGATGACGTGGTTCGGTAGGTCTATGGATGCTGACATGTTAGATCAAAATATTGGAAGATGACGTGGTTCGGTAGGTCTATGGATGCTGACATGTTAGATCAAAATATTGGAAGATGACGTGGTTCGGTAGGTCTATGGATGCTGACATGTTAGATCAAAATATTGGAAGATGACGTGGTTCGGTAGGTCTATGGATGCTGACATGTTAGATCAAAATATTGGAAGATGACGTGGTTCGGTAGGTCTATGGATGCTGACATGTTAGATCAAAATATTGGAAGATGACGTGGTTCGGTCTATGGATGCTGACATGTTAGATCAAAATATTGGAAGATGACGTGGTTCGGTCTATGGATGCTGACAGGTTAGATCAAAATAAATGTATTTGTGATGACAAATATAATTAAAACACAGCTGAGATTCGTTTTAATGTAATCAATATTTAAACTTGGATTTATTTTTAAGGGACACTAATATCGCTGTAGATTTAATGTCAATGATTATTATTACTCAAGCACTGAATATTGTTATTGAGTTTTTCGCACCAATTTTAATACTTGAAGGCATTAATTTAATTTTAAAATAAATTTTGGTAATAGATCGGTAAAACATGCCTAAACGCGATTAATGTAAGTATGTGTTGTAATAATTATCTTGTATAATACGTAAATAAATATGCTTAACTTCGATAATGATTTAAAAAGAGCTGTCGAAGGTATATCATTTTACAAAGTTTTTAATAACACAATAATGTACTGAAAATAATATATAAAATAATTGCAGTAAATTAACTTGACGACCTTCGTAGCCGAGAGGCGAGCACACCGGACTTGGTGTCGCTATCTCTGAGGTCCCGGGTTCGATTCCCGGTCGGTCAACGTAGAAAAATTACTTTTCTATATTGTCCCAGGTCTGGGTGTTGTGGTACCGACGTTGTTTCTGATTTCTGTAACACAAAAGCTTTCGCTACTTACCATAGGAGTAGAGCAATGTATGTGATGTTGTCTAATATACGTAATGTTGTCTTATACTGAGTCCACCTTTAATAAAAAAACTATCAGCTACTCATATAATTTAAGTTAAGATAGTTTAACTCTAGTTTCATAACTTACTTACTTGCGCAGAACCATTTAAAGGTTGTTTAGTTATATTCTGTAATCCCTTTCAATAGCCTTGACCATCGACGCATGAACATTTACAGTAATCTTTTTGAGTTTAACCTTCTGTAAGCCTATAGGGCCTCGAAGACCCTTTAGATAAGATAAGATAAGATAACTTCGCTTTAACTTTGATTTGCGAATTTTTTGTATTTTCAATACTATAACAGAAACAGTACGCCAGTCAATGGCGTTGTAGTACCTACCTTTAACAAGAACCTTACATAAACTAAAAATATTTATAGTATTTAGTACCAATAACGTAAGATCTAAATCAAAAATCTGGTTTTCCCAGGGTCAGTCAAGTGGTTATTGCAACTGGAAAAAAAAATATTGTTGCCTTTATTACGGATAGTTAAAAGTAGCATAACAAGAGAGTACAATATTGATTCATAATATTTGAGTTTTGTCTGGAAGTGAGGCTGTTTCCAGCATTTGCGACTGTTTGGGACGTGTAACCCCAAATACGCTAACTAACTAACTCTTAGGTGCTCATATAAAATGTTGTATTTAAACAGCTACCTAGGTAGCCCTAGGAGATGTGGTATTACACTTTGTTGTTACACTTGTACTACATAAATTGATAAATGCCTGTCCTAAATTATAATTATTTAAACATATTGTTGGGTTTTTAAACGACTTCAAAAAAAGGAGGAAGTTCTCAATTCGGTTGTATGTTTTTTTTTTTAATGTTTGTTACCTCAGAACTCCATCATTAATGAACCGATTTGAAAAATTCTTTTTTCATATGAAAGGGTATATCTCCAGATTGGTCTGACTTTTTTAAAATTAAATTTTGATGATGGGATCCATGAGGAATTGAGGGAACTCCTAAAATATTATAGGTATACATATAGCGATTTTAGTATATTTAACAACAAGTCAAGCATTTGCATTCAGAAAGTATCATTTGCTGAGGTGGAACTGATGAAGGAGACCATAGTTGGCCACAATAGTCTTCCACAAGTAAGGTACGCACGCCCCACCCACGCGATAAGATATTTTCAATTCAGACAGTTAAGCCTTGCCATAGTCGACAAATCATATCATCATCATCATCATCATCATCATCATATTGAACTTATATGAATCGTCATGAGAAGCAATTTAGCTACAATAACATCACAGATCGCCATTTAGAATGTGAAAAAACACTAAAAAACAAACAAATAAAACAATTTTTCATAAAAAAAATAACCGACTTCAAAAACACTAAAAAGCTAAAAATAACTTTTAAACAATCATACCAAACAGCTTTTTAGTGTTTATAAAGTCGGTATTTTTTTTTATAAAAATTTGTTTTATAATTTAATCACCCTATTGGACAACAAACATTGGAAAACTTGCATACATTGCTTTGATCCTAAGGTAAGTAGCTTAAGCACTTGTATTATAGCAATCAGAAACAACGACGGTACTACAACATCTAGACCCAAGACATCATAGAAAAGTTAGTTGTCTACATTGTCTACACAGAGAATAGAACCCGAGACCTCAGAGATGGCGACACCAAGTCCGGCGTACTCGCTTCTCGGATACGGAGGTCGTCATGTATAAGTATTTTTTTGAGAGTAGTATATTTTGAGAGTCATAAGTATTGTATGACAAAAAATCAAGGAGATATGATGTGAGTTTATATGTCTATTAGACCCCATAAGGCTATCGTAGTTTTATCCACCAGACTACGACAGGTTAACAGAATTAATTGTCTTTTGTTATTAATTAACTCATTATAAAGTGCAGACATAACGGCACCGCTTTGTTTGCGAGTGTGCCAGTGGGGCAACCCACTGGGCGTATCAAGCATTATTTACTTATTTAGTTTAAATTTACTTAACGATGGTTTACTCGTAGGTAAGTGCTTGAAACAGATTATGTTTCGACACATTTTTGTTTTTAAATATTATTATTTAGTATTTTTGAAAGCAAGTGCTTAGAATTCAAGACGGCATCAATGTAAAAAATTGTGGTTCTCTGTCATATGTCCATGTCATTATTTTTATTTCATCGATAACAAACCTATATATATACTATATATAAGGTTAATCTACACCTTTTGTAAAATTGTTTCTAATGCAGTAGTTTTAATTTTTTAAAACCATACCTTAAAAATTTTCACCATTTCGTTGTATATAATATTTTGTAGATATCTTGAACATGAGTAAATATTCAATAGACTTACACACATAAACAATTATATGTACTACTACCTAAGTCCCAAAGGATCAACTTATTCCATGCATTGGAAAGGATTAAAATGCATTTAGAAGAAGAGACTCAGTTAAAACAACCACTAATCACTTTACTGAAATTTAATTGTCTTGTATTTTCTTTTTTCTACTTATGTAACAAAAACCCATTGATTTGCCAAATACAAGACATCCCATACAAATGATTCTACACAAAAGAGATATTAATTGTACGCATTGGAAATTGTAAATAGGTGTAACAGCAAAAATGTACTGAAGCTAGTTCCGCTTCGATTGGCGCCTCTCTCGCGTGGCAGAGCCCAGTTATGGTGTAGAGTCGAAAAATTTTAAATTTTTATTTTATAACAATAGATAGATAGTTCATCATCATCATCATCATTTCAGCCATAGGACGTCCACTGCTGAACATAGGCCTCCCCCAGTGACTTCCAGAATGGCCGGTTGAAAGCGGCTCGCATCCAGCGGCTTCCTGCAACCTTTACCAGGTCGTCTGTCCACCTTGTAGGTGGACGTCCTACGCTGCGCTTGCCGGTACGTGGCCTCCATTCCAGAACCTTCGAATCAGGAATGAGGAGATTTGTAAACGAACAAAAGTTGCTGACATAGCCCAACGGATAAGCAAGCTGAAGTGGCAGTGGGCGGGGCACATAGCACGAAGAACTGACGGCCGATGGGGCAGAAAGGTTCTGGATAGATAGTTGTATACTCTTTATTGCACACCGCATAAAACAAACAGTACAGAGAACAAAAAGAGATAAGGAATGAATATGTTAGAGGAAGTATGAAAGTTATACTAGCCCGGAAGAGGGCCTATATACTGAATAAATGAATAAATGAGTATATAGTTATACTAGCTGTTGCCCGCGACTTCGTCTGCGTGGTCTTTAGGGGTATGAAAAATAGATGTTGGCCGATTCTCAGACCTACTCAATATGCTCACAAAATTTCATGAGAATCGGTCAAGCCGTTTCGGAGGAGTACGGGAACGAACATTGTAACACGAGAATTTTATATATAAGATAAGTTATTTATTTTTAATAATGTATTTAAGTGTACATTTTAAGTATTCTGAAAATTATAGATATTGAGACACTAAAGTACACACACTAATTAATTAAGTAGTTAAATTTCATAGTCATAATTATATTTTCTAAGTTTTTTTTTTCGATTCCCGGTCGGCCATGTAAAATATATCGTCTTGGGTCTGGGTGTTGTGGTACCGTCGTTGTTTATGATTTCTGTAACACAAGTGCTTAAGCTACTTATCATAGGATCAGAACAATGTTTATGATGTTGTCCAATTTTATTTTTTTTGGAATTTGGAAAATGGTTGTTTAAGAGGGTAAAGATGAAACTACATATTTTAAATTTGGAAATACGTTAGACATAAATAAAGACATCTATAAGAAAGAGAATACAATTTTTTAAAGAAATAATAAAATAATGACGCCGATGTCTCCACCCCTTCTTTAGGCTGTTCAGCGCATACAGATCGCATTCGATATGTCACACGTGTCTGTCTGTCCGTCCCATTGTTTGTTACGGCCTTTCTCCTCTACGGGATTTTTCTACGTCTTCCGATACCATTGTTAATGGGGTAGCGAAAGTATTTTGTTTGCGAATTCTCTTTAAAATTAAATGTGTAGTAAGTAGGTTGAAATTTTTTAAGAAAATCTTGTTACTTTTATAGTAAAGGAAATAAGTCAATGTGGCTACGTCTAATAAAATCTTGACTATTTGACCAATGGGGCATGGATCGGTGGACGATTTTGGAGAGATGTTAATGGTTAAAAAAAGGTTGATTTATACGGGGTGATAATGTAAACGTGAACTCCTTGTAACTTCTATGTAACATTAAAATCACGTACAAAAATAAAATGCTCCAGACAAAATCTACAGTCTGTCTATCTGTATTGATTCACAGAAACAAATGTTTACAGTACTTATTTTTTAACATAAGACAAGTTTTAGAAAAAAACAATGGGTTCCGGGTTTAATTTCCGGTCCAGGACAATTATGGTAACAAATGTAACAATTGGCTAGGGTCTAAATGTCGCCGCAGACGCAGGGCTTACTGGGAGACGTCTCGGGTAACACATGGGTTTTAATTCCTCATTTCTGGTCTTGCCAAGACAATTAGTGTGTTGTCTGGCCAATTTATTTATTTCATTTTTTTAAAAACAATTATAGTTTTTTTTTTTAAATATAAATAAAATTGTCATAATATTAATATAATCACATGTAAACAACTCTAATTAAGAATGTATATCATAAAAATGCTAATTTAGTAATGTAAAAAGCGTTGAACTCCTGATCATTGCTTGTCGTGACACGCTAGAATTAAGAAAAAAATATATCAGATACTCAGTTCACGGACTGGATGAGAAAAATGTAAATAATAGCTAGGTTGTCTGGTGTGTATGGAAAATGTGCGTAAATGCAAGCACCAGTGATGTTCCGTCGTACTTTCTCCCCAGTCGATAAAATCATTCAAAACTAATTTTACTTAAGTAACATAAAGAGTGGGCAATTTAAAAAATTAAACATATTTAATAATTTGCTATTATAATTATTAAAATATAAGCAGTAATCTTTCTTTTAAATATGTAAATTAATTTTTTTTTATAAATATGATTTGAAATTGGTTGTAAATTAAAATGTATATACTATAAAATAAATTATAAGTCTAATTTTCAAATTTGTGTAATAGCTAGCGTTACCTCGCGGTTTGTTCGTTAAAATATCAGATTCTCCATTCAATCTCTTAATCCTGTTTTACCCTTATAGGGATGGGATTTTAAATGTTTCTCTTGTCAGTGATTCTTTAAACCCGTTTATGTTAGATAATGAATCATCATAGGCCTCCCCCAATGACTTCTAGATTGGCCGGTTGAAAACAAGGAATATGGTTTTTTTTATGTTTCTATCAAGTCGCCAAGTTATTTGCCTTTTAGTACAAATGAGCTTTTTTGTATAAATGTTAAATTATGAAATACCTACTACATATTGATTGACTTCTATTTGGCATCTTACTTTACTCCAGTTTAAAACGCCAATTACCATAATTATTCGGCCATTCAGTGCAATATCGATACAATCGCAGCACTAGCCGTTCTAACCGCGTTCCGTACCACGCTGTTTCGACTCGCAGTTGCCGGCCGCGAAATACCGCGTACTGTCGCTTGCAAACTATTTGAAACTATTTTTACGAAAACTCTGGCCGCATACAATGCCAAGACGAAAATTTTAAGAAATAAAAACACAACTGTCAAATTTTCCCGCCAATAATGGGAGTCGCGAAAAAAGTTTCTACACAAAAAAAGTTTAGTTTTTAACAGTTTTTAAAAATGTGAGGCTAGATTAAGTTAGGATAGTGAATTTATGTAAATATGTTGATTTATTGGAAGAGAGTGCTTCTGGCTGCAGCCTTGTCGTCGATTTTGGATGTCAACAGCGAAACCCTGTTTGGAAATAATGTAAGTTTTTATCATTTCGCATAATTACGATTTCCACCCGTTGCAATCTTATACTACCATTTTGTTAATTATTATCAATTTTCGTATGTACATTTATGATTATTTAAAAAAACAGTAAGAAATGCGTTTAGCGTTTGGTAGTGTTAAGTATTTTTAAAAGTATACAACATAATTTTTGCCGAAAATTTAAACACATCGGAAGTTTTTAAACTACGAACTGTAACCACATAATTGTGCACATTACACAGATCAGTGCATAGGGCAGTGTTTTCGGTTAGTGTCTATAAAAGTAACGTTTTAGTTTTAATATTGTTATGGATCGCTAAGACCTCGAAAGTTTTACAACTCACAATAGTTTTGATTTCTGTGTGAATCATGGTTATCAGATACCAGTTGTTTTATGTTTATGACTTCTGTAAATAGGCCGTCGAAAAACCTTTTTTTTAAAGTTACAATTTCTACAAACCTGCAAGTACATAGTATAGTACATAGTAAGTGCATAGTATAGTAATTGGTACAATTTAAACAATCTACACCACTTTTTAAGCAGGTTACCACCATGTAAATAACAACTAACGATGAGCAGGAATGTGTATTATAAAAAAAGTACAACTTAAAATCGGAACACAGTTTAAAGTGTGAATTAAGAATCAATTTCTTTGAAGAATGTTACTATGTCGATCAAAGTCGTAGGTCCATTACTTATTTTTCACAATTTTGACATTTCCAATTTATTATATTTATTGTTCATTGATGGACTGTGAGAAGTGGCGCGGTAAAAAAGTACGTTACCCATTTAACCCAGTACTGGGTTAAATTTGTTTTAGCTAGATAACTGATTTTTTATGCATTCGACACATAAAAATATCTAGAGGAAATTTCGACGACCGTCTGGTGTAGTGGTTAGCGCTCCGGACTACAAAGCCATCGGTTGCGAGTTCGAATCCCGCAAGGGGAAAATGTTTGTGTGATGACCACAAGCATTTGTACCCAAGTCGTGGATGTTTATAAAAGTATTTAAGTATGTTTATCCGTTATCTAGTCGCCATAATACTTTGCTTTGCTTAGTTTGGGGCTAGATAATTGGTATAATAATTGTGGAAACAATTTATTAATTATAAACTATATATTGATAATAATATTAACCGCGATTTCCCGTAAGCGAGATACAATAATAATATTCTTTATTTCTCTAATCTTTATTTTCTAAAACACGTGTGAGGTCTTATAATATTATAGTGACTTCTGCATTAAGCAAGCTGCTTGTTTTGCGGTTACACATTGGAGACCGGGGTCAAGCTATCTACATTAGAAGGAACAACATTGATTAAAACAAAATTTTAAGCTAAATATTAAGTATCAACTAAACTAAATTAAATATTGTGTGTGTATGCATGCGTTTGTGTGTGTGTTTATCTAATATAATTTAGTAATTTAGACCTAGTAAAATTTAAATAGCTTTGTAATAGCAAGTTCCCACTGTACTATCCGTAGGATTTTTGCTTTCATAGTCTCGTTAGTAGTTGCCTAAGCTACACATATTGTTTTTCGTGAATTGTTAGTGCTGTGTTGAATACTCATTTAAGGCTACAGGCGTTGGCTGGAATGTCATATTGTGCTAGGTATTATCAAGGAATTGGATTTAGGAACCTAAATATATCGATTTCAATACTTAAAAGTAGATGGCTGTAAAAATCAAATTTAAAAAAATAAAAAAAACTATAATTTAAAACTCTATCGGCCTATACGGCCATGTTTGCGACGTGAGTGACGTCACTCATATGGTAAACGATAAAATGTCATTCGAGTTTTTGATGTATTTTTATATTCTCGAACGATACAGTAGTGATAATTACTATATTTTTTGTGTAAACTATTAGAAATCATGTTTGATTAATTCAGAGAGGTTAAAGACGTCTAAGTTGTTTGTTTGTTTACTAGAGAGACTACGTTATGGCACAGATAATCCATAGACCAAAATGGCTGACATCGTTTTCGTCTGTTAACAATATTATTTTAAAATGAAAGTTTTGTAGTTTTCTAAATCTTGAAAAAATACAAAAAAAAACTGTCAATGGAACACTTATTATCAATTTAGGACCTATTTAAAAAAACTGTCAACTAGCCTATTCTAATGGATATTTCACGCACTAGTCAAAAACTGACCAATGCTGCAGTGGGAAGATTTCCTTAAGAGGTTTCCCTTCATCTTCGAAAAAATTGCAGTTCTTTACAAACTCATTAGTAAAAGGTGGGATAGAACGCACGATATCATGGAGTTTATCAATCCTAACAAGCTATCAGATTTTATAGCTAGAAAACATCAACGAAATTAATCAGAAAAACACAGTATTTGGCAACCGTGGTTATTATCGTACATACCTAGTTATTAAACTAGTTTATGTTACAAAATAAATATATTTAACGACCTCCGTAGCCGAGGGGCGAGCATACCAGACTTGGTGTCGCTATCTCTGAGGTCCCGGGTTCGATTCCCGGTCGTTCAATGTAAAAAATAACTTTTCTATATTGTCTCGGGTCTGGGTGTTTTGTACCGTCGTTGTTTCTTATTTCTGTCCCACAAGTGCTTAAGCTACTTATCATAGAACTAGAGCAAGGTATGTAATGTTGTCCAATATTTATTTAAAATTCAAAATAAATGATTTTTTATTTACCTTTTATCAAACTTTAAGAAACTAACATTACGAACCACCCAATAGCAGTCTACTTCTAAGGTCAAGGCCCCAAACATTGAACACAATGTCTCAAACGTTTTAAACAATAAGAGGAATTCCTTCTGTCATGTTCAATGCCTAAATTGCCGACGTAATAGCGAATTGTAGGTGCCTTGACACAAGATATCAGGATACTAAATGAATTGTTGCCGGTTGAAGTGGAATGACCGAATTGTTAAGGCTGGCTAAATATTTCAGCTACACAGATAATACTTTGACTTATTAAATACAAACACAAAAACAACAAAATGTGTTGTTTATTAATCAATATCTTTGAAAATACGTGTATTTTTGTGAATAGATGTAGGAATTTGAATTTATTTTAGAGTCTAAAAATATTATATGCAGTAGTTCTCTCTAGTTTTTGTCGAATGTTTCAGATAGACAGACGGCTACTTTTTATTACACACCAAACAAAACAAAGATATTTTTATTTTTGAATCAAATAACCAAATTATTAGAAGCGCCTTCTTTACAAAACGTACTTTACAAATTTATTAAAAACAAGAAGTGGTTTTAAGAAGTGAAGACAAAATTATGCCTGTACTTCCTAGTTTTGTCCAAAATTCATAAATTTCGATTTAAATCGGTCTTTATTCTAATTTTTTCGGTAAGATAAGCGCTCTTGATACACGAAAATTGATAAAAGAAAATTCCACTTTCAAAAGCAGAAACCTTGAAAACCAGCGATTGGTCCACGAAGGGAAACCATTGCAAGAATGGAGCAACTGGCTCAAATTAATCAATTAAACCAAGTTTTATCTAGATTTTTCGCAAGCCTTAACGCGTTTGAATAAGTTTGATGAGAATTATCCAAGAGGTTTTAGAATTTTTCTTAACGCATACAGGCTGAGAAATCCGTTCATTATGGCAAGCGTAGGTAATATTTTAATGAATGAATATCACACTTTAAGAATACAAAGTTGGCTTAATACCTCATAAGTAGTAATTCACATTGAGTTTACTTTAATTTTATTGTGATGTGTTTTTATTGTGATCGTATGTCCAAATGACAAAACGAAACCCCTTATAGGATCACTCGAGTGTCTGTCTGTCCATCTGTCACAGCCAATTTTTTCTGTGAAAAGTTTGTATTTTAAAATTAAACCTGAAACAGGGTAAAAAACAGCAATAAATTAAGCTAATGTCAATTAATTTATAACTGTCATAATAAATAAAAAATATCATAATAATCCAGTTACTCACCTAGTCAACGTACTGTTTAGTTAGGTAATAAATCTTATAATTTATTACTCTGAATTATAAGGAGTGTTAAATATTTAGAGTAAGAATAAAAATGTTTTGCGAATAAATAAGTTGAACTGAGATTGCTAGTAGGTAGAGATATAAAAGTAGTAGATAGATCTGTTGGTAATGTTAGAATAAATAAATGGTTTATTTGGAGTTCTTTATTTTTGGATGCAGCTAGTAACGATATTTTCAGGAAAAACGGAATATTAAAGTAAGTAACTTAAAAGTTCATGAAGCACTCCGGCCGGACTACAAAGCCGTAGCCGTAGGTGGTTGCAGGTTCGAATCCCGTAAAGGGCAACTGTTGTTCATGTGATGTTCACAAGCATTATTTTGTGCCTAAGTCATGGATGTTTATAAATTTATTCGATTTCCAGTCGGGAATTGTCTACTGTCTCTAGTCTGGGTGTTGTGGTGCTGTCGTTGTTTCTGATATCTGTAACTCAAGTGATCTGGCTACTTACCATAGGATCATAGCAATGTATGTGATGTCGAATTTTTTATTATTTTTAAATCAGATTACAGTAACTTTGATAAATAACTTCATATACTAAGGAATTGACAGTATAAAATACCTCGTTATCTACATCGTAATACCCTGATTATTTAAAGTTGAGGTACAGAAGCCTGCATTTGTTTACGTTCTCGAAACTTAAAGTTGAAGGCCGACAGGAGTGTAGAATCCAGTAACATTTACCTAAGGCTTGATTAAGCATAACTTAAAATATATTACTTACGAGTACCTCTCCTCACTTAAGTATATGCTTTTAAGTTGGTTTACTACCAATGCATTTACACTTTCGTTGGTGTTCTTTTTAACAGGTTTATGTTAACTTCACTTAAAATGACTATGTAATTGAATCTTGGAAGACGATTTGAACCATTTTTCGTATTTGACACTTTAAAACCAATTTATTTCTGCAAATAGGCCTAAATTGAGCTCTTTTACACGTCCCAATATATTTTTTACCCTACCACTGCTTCGGGACAATTGTGGGCTAGCGCCGAGAAGAAGCAGCGCAAGAAACTCGGTTACTATTGTCAGCCTCTTTTTAAATAGTATGTTTACATTACAAGATAATATGTACCTGTGCGAGCAGAGCAGTATTTAATTACATACATTTTTATCAATTAAATAGACAAATAAATGTAATAATCAAAGTGTAAATAAATGACATTCAGATGACAAAACAATCATTTGATACCAATTGTGCTGATTTGGTGATGGAGCTAGGACGTGGATGGAACCAAGTATTCAATGGCGTCTGATAAAACCTTCTAGCTCATTTGATTATAACGAGTCCTAGGTACTCATTTAGGATCGTGTTTGACAGTTTTAAAAACTTTAATATTCAAAACGATTATGCTGAAACAAAAGATCCCGGTTAATCAAATAGGAGTGATGGCCGGTGGAGCAGAAACGTTCTAGAATGAAGGCCCGTACCGGAAAGCACAGAGTAGACTGGGTACACGGCGGATAGACGACCTGGTTAAGGTTGCAGGCAGCCGCTGGATGCAGGCTTCTAAACGGCCACTCTGGAAGTTATTGGGGGAGGCCTTTATTCAGTAGTGGCCTTCCTATGGCTGAAATGAATCATCATTTCAGCCATAGGAAGGCTACTTACTACTAATGAAGTAAGAGTCTATTGACGTTCATAAGTGGCAATTTTGTCCTGAATTGAATAAATGATTTTTGACTTTGACTTTGACTTTGACTTTGACGTTTTCCGTACTGCTGTAAATTTTTTAAATTAGTTCAGGATCCTTAGCGCGCGTCCGACTCACACTTGGCCATTTAAATTGTTTATTTATTTACATTATTAGGATAAGGCATGTAAATGAATATGTACCTACGTATGCTGTAAAACATACCACTTAGGTACCTACCTATATAATTACAGTTAAAAAGCTATAACCTTTTTCATCATCATTTCAGCCATAGGAAGTCCACTGCTGAACATAGGCCTCTGCCACTGACCTATCATCGGGGGGATTGCCAATACTCGCCACGCTTGGTAGGCGGGTTGGCGAGCGCAGTTTTTATATAAGATTTCGCACGCTGCTGCCCGTATTTTGCTACAGGAATTAGTCGTCACTTACGACGCGCCTCCTTATATTTTACCATTTAAAGTCGAAGAGCAGAAAGAACTGACAGTTGGACCCAAATCCCATTGGCACCGTTTGTGTACGGAACCCTAAACAGTAATAGGCATTTTAGTTTTAACCTCTTGTCACAAATATTGTACTCGAACGATGATGGATAGCCGAAATGGCGAAATCACACGCAGACAAGAAAAGCCATTAGGAACGTTGGGACACACTAACACAAAGATTAATAATTTTCCCACTTTAGTGACGCTTGTGAGACACAATAACCGAGTTTCTATAAGCCTTTTGCTATTATTTGCTGACGCTTTTGTCTGGGTTAGTGTTCAGTTTTAGCGCTCATTAATTGTAAAAGTCTAAGGCAATATTTCAAAACAGAGTGAGATTTGAGTGCATGATTATTTTGGGGAGTCCAACTTACATTAACTCATGTTTATAGCCAACAATTGCCAGCTTTATTGTTTTCCTGGTGGCCTGCGGGATACGTTACCTTTTCACCTATGGAGCACATACTTTAAAGAATAGAAATGTCATATGATTTGTTCGACAATTTTTTTATCTGTACCTGTGCTTTTTGTATGGGCGAGCGTTGATAGGAGTTCTCATTTCATGCTAAATGTAAGGGAAAAACCTATAGTCAATAGGGTATGTACTCGATGTTTTCACCCCAGCCGCTGAAGACTGGTTACTCTAACTAGCACTCGACATTTGAATTAGGATTCACGCAGCTAAATGACATACGATATGATGATGATGATTAACTTGTGCTGTCTTTGCAGCAGTATTTACTATTATATCTATTCTGTGATAGTTGTAAAATATGTTTTTAATTCTTCCAAAAATCACACCTATTGTCTACCCTAAAGAAAGCAGAGCAAAAGATAGTATTTGGTGGCTCAAACCAACATTAATTCATGTTGTCTTTGCACTAGTAGGTACCATTATAATATATATTCTTTAGAAATGGTTAATTAAGTATATTTTTAATTGTTCCCTCCCCCCCGGCAGCAGCAAAACTCGTGCCACAGATAATGATACCATATATATTATGTAGACTAGATTACTAGAAGAAACTAGAATCTATGACTTAACTACAAATGCTTTTGCTGATTTGTGGTCGGGTAGAACTGACTGACGGAAGACACACTTCTTCACACATCTTAATTTAAATCTGGTCTATTTTTTATAGTTTAAATTTAACTAATTTAAAAAAAACGTGTTTTAAATTTAAATTCAAAAGCTATAATTAAAAAAAACTTATATGGTTAGTAGCTTTGACTAATTTAAACTAAATTAAGCTTATAGTGTTTAACTTTTTGTAATAAACCTGTAGTCCACATTGCATGCCGTGGCAGCCTATAACTAAGACGACGCTTAGCTCTATGTCAGTATAACTCAAAATATGTATCTTACTTATATTAGTGTTTGTCTTGTTGGTTGTCCTAATAAATAAATATAAAAATTTTAAAAAATAAAGCTAGTCTTACAACATTTAAAGTAAATACGATATCAAGATTTTAAGCTTACTATACTCCATTTTAAGATCGAGTTACACCGAATAAAAGCTCTAAGTCACAGGCGAGCAATTTTTATTGCTTATTTATTCTATTCATGTACAGTCACGAGCAATAGCTAGTTGATACACAGATTTGTTCTTATGTCAATGGGAAAAGGTCGGTATTTCTGTGCTAGTCTTGTTTTATATGGTGTTAAGTTCTTGGATTAGGTTCAAACTTCAACGTTATTTCATAGAATGAGATTATGCTGTAATAACCACGTAATTACTTTAGTTATTTAGGGTTTAGGTATGCAGTATCGTTTATTATGACGACCTCCGTAGCCGAGAGGCGAGTATACCGGACTTAGAGTTGCTATCTCTGAGGTCCCAGGTTCGATTCCCGGTCGGTCACTGTAGAAAAATTACTTTTCTATATTATCACGGGTCTGGGTGTTATGGTACCGTCGTTGTTTCTGATTTCTGTAACACTAGTGCTTAAGCTACTTATCACAGAATCAGAGCAATGTATGTGATGTTGTCCAATATTTATATTTATATTAAAAAACGGTTTTTAATATTGTTGGTCTTGACGGACAGACGGACAACAAAGTGATAGTTCCGTTTTTTTCTTTTGGGGCTTTAAAAAACTTTAAAAAACCTCGAAGTGTATTTGCTGAACTTTCAGCGGCGAAATGTTCGCAACACTAACAATACATTAAACCTCTAATTTCACTGGATTTCACTAGTATTTACCTATAATACATTATTAGGTACATTATGTCGTACCTATGAAAAGAAAAGGCTTTTTAAAACAAGTCAACTAAACCATGAACGGTGACAAAGAGCATCAACTTTTTAACGTAAATCTTTATTTACAGACAAAAGAACCTAACGGTATTTAAACAATTTGCCACCAAGATCACTGTAAAACTATCAAAGTTTCAACCGGGTGCCCACAGAAATTGCGCGACTGTTCAAATTAAACTCTCAAGTCGTAATTGTCACGAAAATGACTGGGGATTGTCCGAAATTACCAGCAAAAGCCTAAAACGTGGGTGAAAAAGTAATATCCGTCACGATGTGTTGGTGCGAGAGATTTTTAGGCCGAGAGACAGAAGATCAATTTCTAATGGTAATGACATTCGAATTTGTGCAAAGTGTGACATGAATTTTATAAATAAAGATAATGCAGAGTTTACGAGATATAATATACAAGGTTTACAATAGTTGCTTAAGGCATCATAACAATAAAAAAATACAGTAACTCGTTTTTCTGGGCGAAGTTATAATAAACGTTGATTTTACGAAAGTCACTAGTTGACTTTTTTACTTGTTTCGTCACATAAATCGTTTTTAAAAAAACTATGACGTGAAATTATGGTAATAGTGAGGTCATCTTATCTCAAGAAGCATTTAATAAGCTTTTGGATTTATGTGACAAAAGTATTTTAAATTGCATAGAATTAAAAAATGTGTTTATTTAAATTTAAGACAATTTGCATAGCACGGCACTTTATGCTTTTAAACCTTCGACCATAAACGCAGTTCTTAAATAATTCAGCAGCGTAACTCCGAAATATCTTCGCCTAGTTAATAACTAGAGCACACAGGGTGACAAGTTATCACATGAGCGATTAACCACGCACGAGTTGCATTAGGCTTTGTACTGCAATGTGTTTGGGTACGACGGTAAACCGAATATTTATTTTTCATGCAGTAAAGAAAAAAAATGTAACAAATCTAATTAATGAGAGTTTCTGTTATTTGTTATCTATATAGGTATGTTTCATAAATATTTACCTAAAAATTAATTGTTAGTTTTGTTTTTTAACTTGTGAAAGTTTGTGGCATCTATGATGATGATGATGAAAAGTTTGTGACACATTGCAATAATATCAAACCTATCTTTACTTCTTTTGAAAGTTGCTTTATACAGTTACTCGTACAAGACTCTGGTGGTCTAAAAACTAACATTATCTACAAAAATAACAAACAAAATTAAGTATTTTTCAAAAACATTGACCCGCCATTTCGGCCAGATTGAGGTAAAATACTTATTTTATAAAATTGATATAATTATAAGCACAAAGCGTCGTTGCGAGACAAAGAAATGCGCTTTCTTTATTCCCACAGAAACATGTTGGTTTAGTGCCATTTTATAAGTAAAACCAACGTGTGTAGCGTTCGAATAACCTGTAAAACTAAGGAATGTTTTATTCAACGTGTTGTAAATTTTAAGACCACTCAAAATCCTTGCATCAAAGTATATGTTGTGAATAATAAATACCTGATTTAAACTCTATAAGATTCTCTATCTTCGTTTTATGCTGTCAATAGTGATTCCCGTGAATTTTTTCGCATAGAGGCGGATTCCCAATCTACTACTGATTTATAGGCCTCTTATTTTACCATAGAACTACTGATTTACAATTGCCGTATCATAAGCCCATATACAGATATCGTATTAATTCGTCGTACCAAGCGGGCTGATGCTCTGCCGTCTACCCTTCGTCTTTCTTGGCCACCATTCTGTTGCTGTTTTGGCCCTCTAGCTGGCCCACTTTAGCTTGATAATTCGTTAAACAACGTCTTCGACCTTCTTCGAATGTCGACATTTAGGATCGATAAGCGAATTCTCTATACTGTCTCAGTCTAGCGCGCATTGGTGTGTAGTGAATGTGAGTGGGAACTCACATTCACCTTACCCCCATGTGCGCAAAATTGTTTCTTAGCTTAGTTTTATTATTATCCGGAAGCCTGTCTGCTCAAAACTGAATTCGTTTTATTATAAGTTAACAAGTGGTTTGCTTTTAACAAATATTAACTTAAAAATCATTTTTTTATCTTCTAAAAACCTTTGTAGCTTACATACTTACACATAATTATAACGTCTAAAGATAAAGGCCTTATTAGCAGAGTCTACTTAGTTCAACAAAGCTTGGGCAATAACGTTATGCGTTCTTGCAATTAACCTTACCACCTGGTGAGACGATCGCAATGTAATAAGGCATTTGAAAAAGGCAATACCTTACAGAAAGCTCCGTGATCCGGGCGTGCCGTTACTAATTGCGCCCGCGCACGCTTAGTGTCGGGTGTCAACGCACGACCGCGGGCTGTGACGAATGTTAGGAAATGTTCTAACTACAGTGTCACTCTTATGCAGTTTTTAAGACTGAAAATTTGCCGCATTTTAAAATGGATTAAATAATAAAACTCAATGGGATTACGTTTTTGATATCACGACGCCAGGCTTACCTATTTTTCAATTACGTGAATTACTGAGAATAAGTTTAAAAACAATCAGAAACGCTTTTAATTAAAAATAAATAATTACAATAACGTTTATATTTAACAAGAGACAGTTGTTCAAGTGAAACCGCTAGTTACAACTTGCGATCAGGATCGTACGTGTGAAACTAGAATTGTTTACGATATAAATGCAGCAAATTTATTGTCAGCTCGTAATAATTGTTAGGTTAAAAGTTGTAGGTTAAAAGATAAGAAACGATTTCGGCAGTTTTGTCGTCGTATAAGCAACAGAATCCTCCAAAACCTACGTATACATAATTCATCATCATCTACTGCTGCTAAACATAGGCCTCCCCTTGTCATTTCCAGATTGGCCGGTTAAAAGCGGATAAATTGCCTTGAGGGATTCGAATCCTCGATTGGCTTTGTATTCCGGAGCACTACTAACCACTAAGCCAGGCGGTCATAATTGTAACTATGACTCTATTTTCCTTTAACAAACATTTATCGTTGGTATAGCACGATCAGGAAAGTAAGAACATGCAAACATGAGAAAAAACAGTCAAGCAGACAAGTAAATAACAAGAATTAAGAGCAAAATTAGAAACTGCAGAACACTTTCTGCGCACGCGCCGCTACGCTGATGAGATGCACTGATAGTGCATGCTTCCTACTGAGATAGTACTACCAATGAGCACAGAATTTAGTTTCCTATTTTATTGCGCTATGCTTGTGGCTATACTGAGGTTTAATTTGTTTTCGATGTACAGTCAGTATCAAAAGTAACTGATCAAAAACTAATTTTCAAAAGTACTGACTAAATGTCACAATAACATAACTTATTTATTTGACTTTTGTGTAGTGATTTTGTCAGACTATTGTGATATGTTTTGCAATGAGATTGTTTTTTGAAAATTCTGATACTAAGTTACTTTTTATGTTGACTGTACCTACTCGTAAAAATGCAGACAATACACCAGTTGTCATGGTCTCAATGTAATGAATTGTCAAACTACTGTTACGAAGGATCAGACAATTAATTTTACCAGTATCGTCAACCAGCACACCCAGACCCAAACTAATTTACTTATGTTAATTTTCTGAATTGACCCGAACCGAGATTCGAACCCGGGACCTTTTGCGTTCAAAGCTAATCACCGCACCACTACGCTAATTGGGTCGTCAATTACATGATTAGTCATTACAAAAGAAAGAGACCACGTGGTCGTGATTCAAATAAATCACTCTAAAACCCCTAAAACACAAAAACTTATAGGTAAGTAGTTAGTATACTTAGGTGAATTAAAATATATAGTTCCATGTACTTATATTTGCAAATTAATGTACAAAACATGAAGCCAACTCTACCATAGCGAACTAATCAGCCAGAGTCAATTCAGTAAAAACTATAATTAAATGGATTAACCACTATAACTTAACCACCCTTTCCTTCCTGTAATCGGTTTCACTTTTATTTATTACCGCAGAACATGATTTACGAGACTTAATAATAAAAATTAAGAAATAAATAAATAATAATAATAAATAATCATACATTACCTATGTAGGTACTACGTAACTGTTAGCGGGGAATCGATTGCTGGGAACATCTCTATGAGCGGTTCCCGGCACTATGTCCTCGGAGCCTACACTTGTCATCGGAGCGTACTTCTTCATCCGTTGTAATTGTGCTTTCCCGCGTTTTCCGTATTAATACATTTTAATAAGTTAATACACCGTTTTATTTAGAGGATCCCCTATAATATAACTTAGATACAATACCAATTAAATAGTACATCTATCTGGATCGCTATAGATAATCATGTAAAGATGTTTTTGTAATTTCGATGAGTTGTATCCCTGTAACTTTCTTTTTCTGTTATAAAAACTTGCGGCATGCTTATTTTCTCACCTAGGATTTGAATTATTTTCTGACCTCATTCGTCTAATTTAATCTCCGTCTCAAAGGCAGCCTAAAAATACTCAGACCAAAACTAAGTGACTTCCAGTTTATTTTTGCCAATAAACGATTCTTTTATCTTATCTTATCTAGGGCATTTTGTGTTGCTTTGTTTAGATCATTTTGTGCAAGTATAGGGACACAAAAGATAAGATAGTTAGTAGTCCATAGTTTGTGGATCTGCACCACAGTCATATCAACGCGCTCAAGAATCAAGAATCAAGAATCATTTATTTGCTTTTGAATATAGTTCATAAGATCTAAAATATTGTATTAATTTCATATCAGCCATTGATATTAGCATGCAAACATTTTAATTTTTGTCACAAAACATAAATAATAATTAAAAATTTACAGTCATATACAATACACAAAATATTAAGTAATATAAAAAATCAAAATGTCATAGTTTTCCAATACCTTCAATACCTACACTGAATATCATCAATGTCAATTTTAGATTCGAAGTATTCATTAATAAACATTTAACCCTAAGCCAGTCGAATAATTTATTTTTAAATATATTCAGAGGAAGTTCAGTCAATGAATGAGGTAGTTTGTTGAATATTCTTATACAGCTTGAATAACAGTTTCTTTTAAACAAGTGGGTATGCATTTTGGGCAGCAACAGCCTTCCTCGGTGTCTTATTGATCTAGTTGCGTAGTCATCTTTATGCACAGATAAATGTGGATAAGTATCTAGCTCTGGTCTTCCATCCCAGTTTCACTATTAGTCCACAGCCACCATCCTCTGTACAAAGGCAGTAAAACTAAATTACTTATTCTTAATGTGTTTCTTCTTCCTAGACCTTTGTCTCGTTAACTAGTCTGGATACGCTTAACTATAACCCTAACGAGGCCAGCCTGGTTGTTACATTTGAAGCAATTGCCGTCAGACTTTCTTGACCCTTAGATAAGGGAACCAGACTATTTTGATGACTATGGCTACACAGCCGAAGTCTGAAATATGGAATCAGATAGCTCATTCAAATGGCACTGTATGTGTAACCAGTGATATGTAAATGTGCGTTTCCTCACGGCGTTTTCCTAACCGCCGAGCATGTGGTTTAAATCGGAATCTATCCGAAAAATCCATATGTGCTAGGATGTGAACTCACGATCCATAGATGTGGCACGAGACTTCGACTACCACAGCTATCCTTAATGTGTAACAGATCGAAAAATCGTAATTACCAAACTGCCAATTATCCTAAATAGCGGTTCATGATGCAACGCGCGCGTGCCACCGTCTTTTTACTACAAAGAGTTTTTGCCGCCTTTCAATATCGGAAGCAATGAGTTCTTTACCAATACGAATGTCTCTGTAAAGATGATGTAACTTTTGTTGGTGCAAACTGAAAACTTTTTTGTGTTGAGACTTGATGGTGAAAGGTTTTCGGGGTTGTGAAAAATGATTTTAATGTTGTAATAGAAATATTTGCGTAATTAGATATATAAATCATCAGATCAGGCCCCCGATTCAGAACCCTTTGACAATTAATTGTTTACCGATAAATCACCTGACACTACTACTTCTTTTACTTGGTTTTCTAGTCGACATTTTGCTATCAAACGATTCTGAATCAGGCCACCGAATCAAAACGATTCGATAACGAGTTGTCAACCGGTGTATCACGTGACATTAATGTTAAATATTAGACAACATCACATACATTGCTCTGATCCTATGATAAGTTGCTGAAGCACTTGTGTTACAGAAATCAGAAACAACGACGGTACCACAACACCCAGACCCGAGACAATATAGAAAAGTTATTTTTCTACATTGACCCGACCGGGAATCGAACCCGGGACCTCAGAGATAGCGACACCAAGTCCGGTATGCTCGCCTCTCGGCTACGGAGGTCGTCAAATAGTAAATAAAATAAATCCTATAGTATATAGTACGGAATGAACCTATTAGCAGATATTAAGATAGAGAGGGTCATTAATTTCAACATTGATGCAAGCTTTAATTTTAAATACTGTAAGGTCCACTTGCGCACCACCGAATCAGTTTAGTACGGGATTAAGACATCTATCTGTCTCTGTCGATGCCATACAATCTGACAGCTATAGAATGATATTTAATACCGTGTTAGTGGATAGTTCGGGATTAAATTGGCTAATCCGGAGATGCGCAAGTGGACCTAAGTAAACTATAACTAAAATAAACTTCTTTTGTTTTTGATGCGGTTTACACCATATTTGAATTTATATTTTTTAAATAAAGTACCTACCCCAAGGCATAGATGCATATTAATTTCACATTTAATAAAATAAGTACGAATAAAACATATAAGTATTAGGATATACAATATGTTTTTTCGTACTTATTTTCGACAAAAATTTTAGTCGACACTGTCTGAAATCTTAAATACCTAATTTAAAATAGTACAATAATATTGTTTTATATGTATAACGATATTAATTAATTGTAACAAGCTTCATCTATGTTTTAACAACTTCAATTTAATTTAGCGACCACCAGTTGCTAAATAGGACACATTTATACAATACAAAAAAGTGAGAAATATTTTTTTGTGAACTTGTTATCTTGTGGTTCAAAGTTTAATTAATTATATTTTTTTGGCTTGTTCTTTACTTCACGTAATATTGCGTAAAACTAGTGAACAAATAAATGCAATCGATTATGCAGTCAGCTGGCGGTTAAGGCCAGTGGGCAGGTTCCAGATGCACGGTCGACGAACTGCGAATCCAATGCATCGTAAAGGCAGTGTCACAATGTATCGAAAAAGCCTTTTGACGATTTAGAACCGTTCGATAAAATATTGTCGACCGAGAAACCACGTGGCAATGATACATTTTAAAATATTCAATATGATTACAGCCGTAGGACGTCCACTGCTGAATATAGGCCTCCTAGATTAGTCGATTAAAAGCGGCCTGCATTCAGCGGCTTCCTGCGACCTTTACCGGAGGCCCAATTCCCGTAATTTGACAGTAGTCGCAATCCGCGGTGTCGATCCGCTCCCAGTAACATTACAATCACAAACGGTATTCTCGTAAACCCAAAAAATTCAATTATAGTTCGTAATGCGACTGAAAATGGAAGAAACTAAATTTAGTTCTTTTTTTTTGCTCTATTTTCAGTCGTATTAGGATAGTTTTGATAATTTTACGTCAAACTAAAAGTTTACGATTTATTTAGCATTAGTCTCACATAATTTATCGATTGTCAATTTGTAATCTAACGTTATAAATCGGAGGACTGGCCGGCAATAAAATCAGATCAACTTTTACTCCATTATATATATTTTTAAACAAAACATGCTAACAAATATTATGTAAATATTATATAAATATCTTTATTGATACATTCATATAAAATACACATATTAAATGATAGAATTAATAAAATAAATACTTTAAATAAACTAACTTAACCTAAACTATAAACTACCTACTCAAAAATAAAGGCGTGTCCGTGAGGCATAGAGGCGAGGATACTGGCAGCGTTTCCTCGCTGAATTGCTAAACTAAGCCTTTGTGCGAGGAACGAACCAGCTTTTTTATTTTCCGAAATAAAAATCAATTTTGGTGCTATTTTGCCAAAAAGTAATTTAGCGTTCGGTCCCCACGGTCCAAACGTCTCTACACCAAATGGCGCAAACACATAGTCACTTGCAAGAGACTCGTATTTGCGCCGCTTGGCATTTTCTGCTGACTCTGCTGCAGCCCCTGCTTTTACAGCTGATTCCCTGAGGTGAGAAGGGGCCAAGGTATCAACACAAGTTGCGTCCCATACTAAAGCCCGACCCCTCTCCCAGGGAATCAGCGTAAGACCATCAGGTCTCTTGCCGTCATCACGGACCAACCCACGAGGTTCCAGCGTGGAAGGAACGTTGATGCTGGCAAGAGCTCTTCTGATGGCGTCATTGAGTGCAGCGTGTCGGGCAAGACGTCCAGCACTTTGCTGACAACAGAGACCATGAAGACCGAATCTGTCTACCTCCTTGCCACAGGGACACGGATGTGGCTCGCAAACTGGAGCCCCGATACGCAAGCCCACACACACCCGAAATGATTCGTTGTCTAGTAGTGTGCCAAGGTTTTTTGATGGGAGTGCATGAAGCCAGTGGCCGGATTCTTTGCAAGAAACTGCTAAGAGCCTAGCGCGATAACAGTCACTGAAGGAATTTTGGACCAGGAATTTATAGGACTCTCTCGCCAGTGGGACATCCCAGAGTTTTTGAATGTGACGTTCCTTTGGGATGTCCTCGTTGGGACAGAGTCCTTGCCAAGCTATCTCAGCATCTCTTACCTCAGTAAGATCGAGTCGATGATTTAATATTTTTTCGACTAGATTAGTAGAACTGTGTACGGAGGAAAGAAAGGCGGGGAGAGCGACACTTGAAATTTTGCGAATGCCGATACCACCAAAGCAAATAGGAAGTGTTGCTTGAGACCAAGAATCATTGTTAAGTTTTAAATTTAGTATTTTTTCCATGCTTGTTCTGAGGGTGGTATCTAAATTTTCTAAATAATTAGATTTTTTCCAGATTGGACTTGTGCGGAGGAAGTAAGTGAATTTTGGAACAAAAAGGCAGAATTTCAAAATTGTAAAAGCAATATGAGAATTTAGACTTTCCAATCTGGAGGCCATATTTTTGAAATGGTTAATTTTTTTATCTAAACAAGGTTTAATGCTGTCATCAAGAAGTGGAACACCTAGAAGGCAAAATGAATCAGAACTAAGAATTTTAATATTGGGAGCCAGAGTGTTAAATTGATTAACAATATTTTGACGAGAAAGAGAAGATACGTGATCATTAATAAAGATCTCACACTTGGAAAGGTTAAGTTCCAAGCCTAACTTTTTAAAGTTTTCCATAATACGGGTGAGGTCTTGGAACACGCTATCAGCTTTGCCTCCTAGTGTACCATCGTCGAGATACCAGATATTTAATTTGGAATTTAAATGTGAAATGACAGGATGAATGCCTAAACTAAAAAGGGCCGGACCTAAGGGATCGCCTTGCTGAACACCGACGGCAGATTGAATCGAAAGTTGATTATACAGTAATTTCGTAGAACTATTGTAGCATTGATGAACAAAAGGATAGATACGAGGAGTATGAGTGTGGACTTCGTTCAGCAAGGCGGTTCTATCCAGGGAGTTAAAAGCATTGCTCACGTCTACTTTTAAAATAACTTCACAGTCACTGTCAGAAAGAAAATTTCGGACAGCATGCACGGCAGCTTCGCAACCTCCTTTACTGCCGAAACCGAGTTGTACTGGCTGAAATAACTCTTTTAGGGGCGAGAAAATGTGCCTGCAAGCTAATTTAGCTGCAAGGCGGCGAAAAGTCGAGCCAATCGCGATAGGGCGAATGCCGCCATCTTTTTTGCGAAAGGCACAGAGTCTCGCACCAAAAAGGTATGGGACAAAAGTATTCAAAACTTTACCAGCCAAAAGGAGGTTGCATAGCTTTGTAATGCTAGATAACAAAGTTCTGCCGGCGTCCCCGGCGGAAACACTAACCAAATCTTTAAGATGTTGAGGAGTGATGCCGTCGATGCCGCCAGCAGAACCAGTCGGAAAAGACAAAATGGCAGCGAGAGTTTCGCTGTCTTCAATGACCTGGAACGGATGAGAGTCGTGAGGAGAGGGGACGGAGTTGGGGACAGGATTAAGACGTGAGGGATGCTTACAACGGAGGCTCTCAAGAGTTTCCTGATTAGGGGGGGCAAGGGTGTCATCTGAAAAAAGAATACGGGCCGCATTTTTTAGGTCACCATCCATAACTTTGTTCTCTACCGAACGGATAATGTTATGCCGGTTCTGAAGAACAAACTGTGGACGATGAACGGGGGTTGGGTTATGAATGGTATTATCTTTCAGTGCGCTGGTGAGAGATTTAGAAGTTGACTGAACATGAAGGTATGAATAAGAAAAGGTAAATAAGTTTTGCCAAGAGGAGTCGGTATTAAGTAGCGATTTTTTAATGACTGTTGAGAGCAATTTGGCAAGTGAAATCCTCGCCCCTCTTGGAATCCTTTTGACCACTGGTATAGAGCTATGGAGGTGAGTGATTAAGGATTCGAATGACGAATGAGAGGAAGAAGAATGAATACTTGGTTGGGTGGGCAAAGGGAGTGAATTGTGATGATTGGTGTTGCTGTGGCATCTTGAGATGTGGATGTTTAAACCCCTTTTACCTTTAAACAAACGGTTCGTGTTACATATTTGACATCGGAAAAACTCCGGCTGTGAGTGGGCCCTCGGGTCTAGAGATGCACTCATAAAACTTATTAATTAAAAATAACACTCGAAAATAAGACACTGTAAAACTAAATAAACAAACACTATTTGACAATTGACACTGCACTGCGTGACATCTTAATTTCATTTTCAATTCTTCATTTTCAGAGAAAAGATAATAATCCAATGATAGGATCCAAGGATAACCAAAATGTATTGTGATGGAGTAGAAAAAAAACACGAATTGACGGCAGCGTTGAAGGGCTTCCGATTTGTATCTTGCGTACGTGCACGTAATAATATTTCAAACTTGCTTAAATTTTTCAAATCAAAAATGAAATCAGACATCAAAATTTCCTAAACTTGATCTTTACGTTTTTTTTTTTAAACTTCCTACGAATCATATTTGTGATTTGTTTGTAATATTGGCTTGTGTATGTTTGATGAGCACGAGCATTTGAGCACGATCACGAGCACCTTTATATAGATGTCTGTAACTGGAAAATGTATCCATCATATAAAATCATCAGTGGAAGTAACTAAATCTGCATAGTTGAACTATTCATCCGTGATCATGGCGCTTACAACAGTGCCAATATCCGTTACACTAATAAAAAAGGTACTTGGTAACCCGACTTAGTTATTTACTTATAGTCAAGGGCCAGTAATAACAGGTTCTCTCTAAAACCTAACTTAGGCACTACATTATGATTCCATGGTAAAACTTCAACCTAGTTCTAGTTTTAAGAAAATAATTTGTGATGAGAAATTATTAAATGTTTGTGACCATGAACATTTTTATTAGTATTAGATCATCAGTGTGAACTAATCCTAAGCAATGTTCCACACGTGGAATGCTCCGCTCTTCCGCACACACACGCGACAAAACGTCTCGATGAGATATGCTAAACACGATAAACGTTCGCGGACTTTTAACTGCAATTTCGAGCATTTTACGGACGAGTCGATTTCAAGCATTCGAATCGAATAATCTCTCGAGACAAATTAATCATTTGGCCCTCATTTTTTTGCTTCGTAGTAGTATCCGCTGTAAGTTGTCGGTTTCGTAATTGTTTACCAACATTTCATAAGTTGAGGGAAGAGTCAAACTTGACGTTTTTCTGAGATTATTCAGATGCCTAATTGAAAGGCTAAGGGCTGATTTTTTAATAGCCAGATAACTTTTATCTGAAGAATAACTTTGACAGGTTGACAGTTTTTGTATAGAAAATCTGTCAAATCGTGAATTTTATTCGTTGGATAAAAGTTATCTGGCGTTTGAAAAATCGGACCAAGTAAATCAGAATTTATGACTTAGCAATTGCCAACCAAGATAAATTTTAAATTAGGTAAGTACGTATTAGAGTAAATAAGTTTTCAATTTCCGCACAATCTAAAATCTAATTCAATGAAACACAAAATTGGATCTAAATAAGTCATACCGACTTTCATAAATTGTGTAATCTAAGTAAATTCTAAGTTTTACGATCACAATTTGTGCTATATTAGGTACTATCATGATAAAATTGTGTTTGAAATATTTTTCACAGTTTCAAAGTTAAGAACAACAACAACAACATTCTTGTGTTACGGTTACCAGACAAGAAATCGTTTTCAAAATTGGCCCAAACCGGTAATCGAACCAGGGACTTGGCGTTTAAAGCTAATTACTGCGCTACTACGCCACTTAGGTCGTCGTAATTGAATCAAACTACAAAGTATTGTTTGTGGGCATCACCACAATAATAGTTGAAATATTGCAATACGCAGATCTATTTCGTATTGTGAATAATGTGAATGTAAGACGAACGTATCAACTTGCTTTGAATTGTGACATATTCGACACTGATTAATTGAGTAATCTCATACTGAAATCATAGTAAATTTTGTATTTAAGCAGTAAAAATACATTCTAAAAGAAATTTACCTAGTAAAACAGAATTGTGATTATTAAAAAAATAAAACCGACTTTAAAACACTAAAAAGCTAAAAATAATCCTAACACTTAAGTATCAGTTACTTTTGGAGTCGGTGCAAAACAAAAACATTGAATCTCTCATCGGCTGGCAAAAAAAAACCGACTTCAAAACACTAAAAAGCTAAAAATAATCCTAACACTTGGATTATTTTTAGCTTTTTAGTGTTTTGAAGTCATTTTTTTTTATAAAATTTACTTATTTCATCTATTTTTAGTGATAAATCCTAATCTAACTGCTGGACACTGATTTCATCCTTTTTTTTTTCACCCTAAGGGGTACAATTTTTTCCGACATTTTTACTATAGTATCTTTGAAGTATTAGCTATTCAATAAAAAACAATCATCAAAATCGGTTTACATTTGTCGTAGATATTGGTTAACATAGATCCATGAATCACGAACCAAAACATTATCTGGGTATATATTTTGTTATTTTCTCAAAAACTGCTGAATCAATTACGATAAAATTATATGGGACCACCTCTGAAATATGATCTACCAAACAAAAAAAGAATCATCAAAATCCATTCATAATTGGCGGAGTAATCGCGTAACATACATACAAAAAAAACGAATTGAGAACCTCCTACTCCTCCTTTATTGAAGTCGGTTGAAAATTGTACCAGAACTCACGTTCTAAAATTAATTTTATTTCGGTAAGAGACAGTTTTCGAGAAATTCGCGCTTAATCCTAATTCTAGAACGTTAATTGGTCTATTACCAATTAGCAGCCTTCACATACCTAGTTCAAATGAACCACATTTCAGAAGTTGGGGCTTAGACGTTGCAACACCTTAGAACAATAACTTGTTGGACATACTTTAGCTGATGGAATGTGAAACGTGAGATTAATAGCTTACAAGTTGGCCTCGATGGCGTTGTAGCTTAACGACTAACAGCAGTTCGATTCTTAGTCAGGACAATTAAACTTCGAAATATACTTACTATTAGAAGGGATCTTCTATATAAAACTTCTAAATAAATACTATTTATTTGATTATGTTATTCAATATATTATTTAATAATTATCATATAATTTCTTAATGTATTTTAATTCTTTACAACTTCTTAAAATAAACAAATTGATCTAATTATGCATGGCATCATCCTCTCTGCCCACAATACCTATCTTATTGTTGTGCCCTACAGGGTCTATAATGATGTTTTATGTATCTATTTATAACACCTGTGTAACATTATAGAATGCAATAAATATATTGAATTGAATTGAATTGAAACGGTGATAACTAATTAAAATATATTGATACGGAAAACGCGCGAAAGCACAATTACGACGCAAGAAGAGTCAGCTCCGACAACATCTGACAGCTAGTGCCGGGAACCGTTTATAGGGATGTTCTTAGCAATCGATTCCCCGCTAACATTACTTAGACACATAGTTATGATAGATACTCTATAATGCACCCTACATAAAGCAAACAAAATACAGCGAAAATACATTTGGAATATAGCACAATTTATATCAACAATCATACATAACCTACATAATAATATTCTATATAATGACACATAATACATACGTACAATAATGAGATTTTTTGATTTTCTAAAAACTTAATATTTTAATTTTTTACACTTTAAATTTTTTACACTTTTAATTTTTTTATGGGACTAGGTATTATCTTCAGGGACGAAAACCTATTCCATACATTCCTGAACGAGTGAATGAGAATAAATTGATTTATAATCTTCAACAGCATCTCGTATTGATCGCAGGGGATGTCTACCAAGTTTGCATATAAGCAATTGTAAAAACTCGAGAAGCTCTTTTACAACGCATTCACCGAAGACCAATCCGTTAGGGATGGAACTTCTGTCTTGCAAAAAATTGAGAATGGTTCGACCGATTTGGTGGTTCGTAATTTTGAGGACAAGATTTGTATTAAAAGAAAAATTTGAACAATTACCCAGGAATGTCAAATTCAGAAAAAAACTGAATGTCCTTTTTCAATGGTTTATCAAACGTAGTATTACTTGTTCAGGGGGTTTATCTACCATGTGCTCAAATATCGTTTGATAGGTGACTGTCAAATTTTGATCAGACGTCTGTCAGAATCGTAGCGTTTTGCAAGTCTATGGTCGGGTCGGGATAGCTAGTAAAATATATTTTTCCTTGACAACTTTAAAATAGTCATTGTGTGAAGTAAATGTATCGTTTACCTTTTAGAAACTTCGTACAAGGTTCAAAAACACAAATCACGGAATTGCCATAAACAATTAAAACTTGGGCAACGAAGCAAAACCACCGAATGTTACGATAGTACTACAAAACACGTACGTTAGGTAAATTCACATAGTGAGTGATGAAATGTTACATTTGAATAAGAGCTTATCACGTTTTAGCCATCATTAGAATTAGTTTTATTTAGATACTTAAATAATCCAGCCACTGCCAGCCGTCTTTCTAAGGTCATCTGTTCATCGAGCCGGGGGGCGTCCTACACTACGTTTATCAAGGCGCGGTCTCCACTCAAGAACCCTTTTACTCGACCATTCATCGGTTCTGCGACAGATGAAAGTGGCAGTGGCTGGATGAAAAGCGGGAGACCGTGCTGGGTGGCGCCCTTTGGGAAAGGCTTACGTCCAGCAGTGGACTCCAATTGGCTGACATGATGATGATGATGACTTAAATAATGAACCTCAGATCAGTGGTCTAGCCCATGGATTTAGCACTCGTTACAAAGAGTGCTAAATCCATGGTCTAGCCATAAACTCTAAACAGTATTTAAGCAGTGTTGCTTATGCCAAATTCTATGCATAAATAGGTTTTTTTCTATAAAAAAAACAACTTCAAAGACACTAAAAAGCTAAAAATAACATTTACACAAACAATACATAAAACGCCTATCGGTCATTTTTTGAGTTTAGTTCTGACCCCGAATAGGTACCTACTTATTTCATCATTTCAGCCATACGACGTCCACTGCTAAACAAAGGCCTCTCCCAAAGACCTATCATCGGGGGAGGATTGCCAATACTCGCCACGCTTGGCAGGCGGGTTGGTGAGCGCAGTTTTTATAAGATTTCGCACGAAGACTGCCCGTCTCGTGCTACAGGAATAGGCTTTGCTAGGTCAAAAAAAGATTATTCTATTTAGTCCGTCAGTTAGATTATCAAAAAATATTGGATCCATAAGCGTCCAATAAGCACGTGACATCACGCTTTGCTAAAAAGTGTCTCAAGGCGTGACGTTACGCGGGACTTTAATGGGCTACATCTTTATCATTTTTTGTTTGATTGAGAAAAGAAAAAATACGTTTCTAATATTTTATGTTAATTTAACCGACGGATGATTTAATTGTTTTAGTTAACTAGCCCATTAGTCGCCTCTTACGACACGCCGCCTGTTGGCGGTAGGGAAGTGTATTCTTTACGGCCGTCCCCACACGGTACTGGTACTTACTCATCTCGATTGGTTACTTGTACTTATTTATCTCGATTAAAGAATTATAGTTGTGCCCTTTTTCGTTACGCAGCTGAATTAGGGTGTAGTCTGACACATTATTATTTTATTTTTATTTTTTTAAAACATTGGTTTTGTAACCGCAAAAATCACAATCTACTTCTCAGGATAACCGGCACGCTTTTTTCAGACTAAAGTCAGTTTTGAGGCTATAATCAGTCCAGATTGGAGACCTTGATGGCTGTCGGTGGGGTGGTAATGCCTTTTAACCTTTGAAGACCCACAAAAGGACTTAGTTCTGGACCCGACATCAAAGCCCGCTGGTTTTAGCACTACACGTCAAGTATGGGTAAGGCTAAACAGGTTCAGGACAGGATACGGCCATTCCAATCACCACCCTCATAAGTGGGGGCTAAGGGAGTCACCGGCCTGTGATTGTGGTGCCGCAGACCAGACCCTGGCGCATATCGCCAACGATTGCTAATGATACTGTTTTCCTGGTGGCCTGCGGGAACTTAATCTTTTTACCTTAGCCGCTGAGGACTGGTTACGCCAACTAGCACTCGACATTTAAATTAGGACTGAAGCAGCTAAATGCCATATGTTATGATAATGACAATCTCCTTCTCAAAATCAAATATGTACAACATCTCCTAATCAAATACAACATTTTCTATAGGACCGAACTGAAATTCACTGATCAAACGATGAAGATCACTTCGTCTTACAAATCTTAACAGCCGATTTTTGTGAGATTTTTATGTATATTTCGATGTTGATCCCATAGAAAAAGTTTTTGTATTTGGACATGAGAATTCAACTTTTTGACTCCAAAACCAATAAATAAAACACCGTGTATATTGACGGTTGTTTTGTACCTTCTTTTTTAAACTGGTTTGATTTATATCATTATTTTCCTACAGCAGGAAATGTTCATAAATTGATAAATTGATTCATTGATACGTTAAAATCTGTCATGGTAATTGTAACGTTATGTCAAATGACGAAAGCACCATGTAACAATTAGACCACAAGTAACAAATTGTGACTGACACAAACAATGTAACCTTGAATTATTTAAAATAAAAAATTACATAGTATCGGTGATGTTTGATTTTGACAACTGACTTTTAATCTCTCTATCCTTGATTAATAATAATAAACGATTTTTTTAAATTGAGTTTTGCTGGAAGTTGGAAGTATAAACGAGATAACCGTATAAATGAATTATGTCATGTCACAAATTATTTACTGCAGCTATAGTAGAGACAATCTAGTCGGCACCAATACTAGCCACAAATTAGTTACATTTTTCTTCTTCATGGAACATGATTCACTTTTGATGAGCTACTTTTGATGCTGACTGTACCATACCGTACCATAAAAACCGAGAGTTTACGAACGGAATGTAATCTGCCCGTGTTTTTATAATTGCCCTTTGTAAATCCCAAATAAAGTCATTAACAGTCCAAATAATAACAGTATGAAAGTGAAAGGTGTTACAAAAACCATTGTAATCACATGTGGAAAGTGTCGAAACTCTGGCGGAACGGGACGGAACATTGTTAATATTCATGAGCCCAGACAATGCCATTGGCTGCTCTATATTGTCTATGGCCCAGACCGGTGTTGAGCCTAGCCAAATTAGGAATGGTTGAGATTTTAAGATCAGCGATTGACACATTATCAGAAATAGGTAGATAGATATTTTTATTGCACATTTAACAACATAATAAAAACCAATTTATTTTTGCAAATCGGCCTAAATAAAGCACTTTTACGTGTCCCAATTTTTGACATTTTTGACCTACCCGTACACCTACAGTATTTTTTAACCTACAAAATATTTTGAAATTCTTGAAAACAAAACCGAGGTGCGCGTTCATATATACGAAGTGGTGACGATGAATGTTATTTAAGATATTGAACCGTATTAAACAGCCTAAATTATTTGAAAATAGCGATGGTGTTTAAAATCTTTGACGATTGCATGCGCACCGTTATCTTAGATCTTTAAATTCCCTGCGTTCTCAATTTCTCTAAGGAAAATGTAGAAACATAGAACGCCTAGGCTGCATTTCAACGGGTTGGCAAGGTCAAGTCTCTACAGGGTACATGACGTGTCTAAAGCTTGGTGCATATCGACGACAAATCGCAACATTGTCTGAGCAATAATCGACACTGGCAGTAACTAAATTTAAATATGGCATAGCGACTAAAGTCGAAGGATTGTGGTCGCCTATAATGGGCTAGTTTCCTAAAAAAATCTAATTAGTCCGTCAGTTAGATTAACAGAAAATATTGGACACGTATTTTTTCTTTTCTCAATCAAACAAAAAATTATGAAGATATAGCCCGTTAAAGTTCCGCTTAACGTCATCACGTCACGAATAATCTTTTTTTGACCCAGGAAACTAGCCTTTACAATTTGTATACCTGGAACTACCATACATTGGTCCGGGCTGCCCCAGTATCTACTTAGTGAATATACATCCCTATTTAATTTAATTAGTACAAACCTTTTTAGAGGTGTTAGTGACTATAGTTAATTCCACTAAAAACATCTTTAAAATAAACGCTTTCCCATACTATGCTGCGCAATTCGACCATCTTATTATAGAATGATTTACTTTTATCTATTCATTCACCCAATAGGATTTGTAGTATTTAAAATAACAATAATAATAGAACGGCCGATGGGGCAGAAAGGTTCTAAAATGGAGGCCACGTACTGGCAAGCGAAGCGTAGGACGTCCAACCCACAAAGTGAACAGACGACCTGGTAAAAGTTTCAGGAAGCCGCTGGATGCAGGCCGCTTCCAACCGGCTAATCTCTAAGTCGTTAGTCGTTTAGCGGTGGACGACCTATGGCTGAAAATGTATGGTGATAAAAATAGGCGTGTATTTGTGTAATTGTTTGTGAAAAACGTTGAACACCTCACAATAAAAACAAATTTGAAGATAAATTTGCTTTATCTGTAAATATAAAGAAGATTGATAATTCATCCTGCGTCCAAAATGCATTTAATACCTTTTTAACGTTTTTTTTTTTTGCGAGAATTACTTCATCTTCTATCCAAAATGCATTTATATTTTTCCAAAGATTGTTTATTATTTTAAGATTAAAATTTAATAATTTACTAAATATTTATTGAATATTGAAATGAGAAATTGATAAAATTGATTTAATATAATAAAATGCATGCTTAATGAAGTTTCTTTAACCAGCGCTCAGGTAAGACAAACCAGAGAAAATTAAAAAAGGGTATTTTTAAGTAAATATATTTTTTGAATAAATCAATTTAAAAATAGTAAGTAGTTAGGTAAAGTTTAGTAACAAAATGTTTGTGACAGCCCGCAAAACGTACCGTAAGTCGTTACGTATAGGCACCAACATTAAAAACTTGTAAGTGTATTGTTGCCCTAATACAGACTCCAGCTAGAGCTAGACCACTTTCTATGCCTCTTATTTCTCCGCTATTGCCTTCAAAACTTGCTAATGAGCATTATTAGGCCTGAGATAGATTGTATGCTTACACAACTAGTAACCGATAGCTACCTATTTGTTCAAATTAATTACTTAGTTTGTATTTACCTGTTTTACTTACTATTTACTTAACCTGTTTTCAAGCGATAGACAGCATTATAGAATAATGCAACTAAACTCACCCTAAAGACCGGTTTTTTAAATTAATATTGCGTTTCATCATTCATGAACACGATGCACATTTGAAAATGAATTATCAATAAATACTTATGCCTGCCCGATAAGCGATGGTATTTTTAGTCTGCCCGCGACCTCAAGCAAGCGAATCACGATATTTACCGAGCGTCTGTCTAGTCGCGTTAAGATGGCGGCCGCAGCGTGGGTAATCTTCGCCACTCGCTCGCACGCTACCACGAGCAAGCGAGCAAGTTGTAGTCACGTCGGTCAATATTTATTGTCAGTACGCGCCGCGATAGCCATGGAAGAGGACAAAGACAGCTATTCCGAAACCGAGATCGAAGACATAGAGTTTGTGGAAGCGACACCAGTACATCAGCCGGATACTAACGATAAAGTTATTTTAAAACAATTCATATCTAAAATGGAATCGATGCCATTATTGTGGGACTCCTCGTGTCCGCCTTATGCAAATAATAGGCTCAGACAGAAAGCTATGATGAAATTACTATTGATATACAGACAAATAAAACAAAACGCGACACTCGATGACGTAAGAAAGAAAATTAACACGTTACGGTCAAACTACCGCAAGGAATTGAGGAAAATAGAGTTCTCGCGACTTTCGGCTGAGAGTGAAGAAGACGTGTATAAGCCGAGGTCATGGGTGTATTATGCAATGCAGTTTTTAAGCAGAACAAAAAGTCAGACAGCATCTGCGGTAAGTACCTGATATTTCAAATACATATACCTGCACCCTGCAATTGACCTCATTTTGGCGCGCAAAGATACTTAATAGGATTTTTCTAACTTGTTGCCTCTTATTACTGAATGTATTATGGATATTTAATGTTCTTCTGTTTGTCATCCGCTGTTATTATTCCCTGGCAACGTACAATGTTCATATTATTATTGACAACTTATTTTGTTTTTTCAGAGCACATCTAATAAAATTCAAAAATCTCAAGACAATCCTCGACGGCCAACAAAATTCAAGACAGTACCGGTATCGATGACAAAGCAAAATGTACCGATTAAACCAAAACATTTAGCCCGATCCAGTGCTACTTCATCTGAGTCTGGTAACATACTCCCTCGTTCTGGCAACACACCATCCCAGACCCAAAACGAAGACTCTTACGCCTGTAACATACTACCTTGGCCTGGTAAGACACCAGCTCAGTTAGGTAATACACGAAGCACCACTGTAAATCCAACAGCTTTATATTGGTCGTATAAATTGGACAGTATAAAAGACCCAGTCCAAAAGCTGTATGCTGAGAAATATATAAATGAGATATTATTCGAAGCACAGCTAGGAAATTTATCAGGAGGTCCAGCAATGCATGTAGTTTCTTCATTAGATAATACAATAATCTCAGATAATACGACGACCCCAGTTAATAAAAATGAACCAACTGTTGTACAGGTGACATCTTATTCACCATTATAAAACTCTAAGCGGTATCGTAGTATCTCGTGTGTGGCCTGTTTTGTGAACTAAAATAAGTTGTGATATTATTTTGTTACAATAATATTACTATTATAAATAAATAATATGAGTCTGAGTTATCCCCGAAATTCTAAATCATTACAGATGTAAATAAATAAATAAATATTGGACAACATCACATACATTGCTCTGATCCTATGATAAGTAGCTTAAGCACTTGTGTTACAGATACAGACATCAGAAACAACGACTGTACCACAACACCCAGACCCAAGACAATATAGAAAAGTTATTTTCCTACATTGACCGAACGGGAATCGAACCCGGAACCTCAGAGATAGCGACACCAAGTCCAGTATACTCGCCTCTCGGCTACGGAGGTCGTCGTGTAAATATTGTGTATGTATTATGACTTATCTTTTAATTGTCGTCTGTTACATTAAGTAAGTAGTTCTAGCACGATTGGATGATCAACAAGTGAAAATTGTAGTTTAATTAGGATTTCATCATTCGTTCTAGTTTGACTCCGTTTGCAAGTGCTTTAAACAATTAAAAATATGTTTTTATTGACTTATATTTTATTTAGGGCCGATTTTCCAATGACAAGACAACTTTTTTATGTCGATTAAGATTGCTTAAATTGATTAAATAATTCATTTCTTTATCACGAGTAGATATGTGCCGTGTGAGGACGGCTGTAAAGAATACACTTCTCCACCACCAACCTCCTGTTGGTGGTGGAGAAGTGTATTGTGTCGTAAGAGGTGACTAATTCCTGTAGCACAAGATAGGCAGCAGCGTCTTCGTGCGACATCTTATAAAAACTGCACTCACCAACCCGTCTGCCAAGCGTGGCGAGTATTGGCAATCCCCCCAATGAAAGTCATTGGGGGAAGCCTGTGTTCAGCCGTGGACGTCCTATGGCTGAAATGATAAGTAGACTGAGACATGAGATTTTTATGAGTAGGGCAGAACCTTTTTCCTTAGCTCAGTTAGCTAGCACTTAATGTCTTGTAACTATTTCCTGTAGAAAAAGGCTAACAAAGGTGATTAAGTTTGTTGCCCGTTGCTTTTTCAGCCGATTTGTAGTCCCGAAGCGGTGATAGGGCAGAGCTATACATATTTTTAGGACGTGTATAAGTGTCCGGAAGAAGGCCTATACTATATAATACTGAATAAATTAATGACTTATTTCTATCCATGGTACCTACACATTGCGATATAAATAGATTTTAATGAACGTGGTAAAAATAATACCTAAAGTCTACGCACACTGCGACTTTTAGCATAGTAACAGGCAAAAACGTCGCGAAAATCGCGAATAGGTACTAGAAGTCAGTGTGAGCTGGGTCTCACTTGATACATACATTATTGTTTCCAGATATTTTTATTCATGTTACAAATAAATTACTTGTTTATATACCTATATTTATAAATCTATGATATAAATTAATCTATTTCCCTTGGTCATCGCGTTACGCGTAAACGGATAGAACAATTTCGCTAATTCCTTTTTTGTTGTGTTAATTATTGCCAGAAGAAGGTTCTTAAGAAAAAAAATTCAAAAGTTGTGCAGAAATTCCGTAACGAATAAACTGAAAACAAACAAAGTCGCGGGCAACAGATAGTCAAAAATAAATATGATGTATTAATAAATCAATTCTTAACTTCACAATTCTTACACTTAAGAGATATAAGTGCTGTTTGTTTCTTTGAATAAATAAATAAAAATAAAAAATACAGATAGTGGTTTCATCAAAATGCCTGCTGCTGGTTTCTGGTGGCAATATATTTATTATTCAGACTACTGTTTTTAATGCAAGATTAATGTTTCAAATTAAAACAAACATAGTTCACTAGCTCAAAAAACAAAGCATGTCATCAAAGTAAACTGGTAACGCTAATTCAAGTCACACGAGAACCTACTCAGAGTTAATTACTAACCTCGTTTCAAAATGTGTAACAATGAGTCAAAGAAAGGAGAGTAGGTACCTAATCTTACTGATAAAAATTTTACGTCTACCAACAGCAGGTATAATTTTAATAAATAAATAATCTTCATTTTCTAAAACACATGTGATGTCACTCTAATATTTAGAGTGACTTCTACACTAAGCAAGCTGCTTGTTTTGCGGTTTTTGAGTTTCAAGTATTATAGTGTTTAAGAGGACTTGAAAATTTCCATTATTGCTGAATTCCTTTTTTCAGGTCAGGCTCTGTTTCTCCCGTTTAGACGTTAATTTTCTCCTGATTATGAGAATAACAACTTTTCCCAAGAAACAAATTACCTATCCACCTATCTCAACTTATATTCTGTTGAAGTACCTGCGTTTGCCGTCCGCAATAGTTTCTGTAACTAACTAAGTAACTACTGACTAACAAAATTTTGTTGTAATTGGCAACTAGTTTTTTAGGCAATGTTGTTTGTTATCATTACGTGTATACAAATTTTACACTAATAGAAATTCAATAAACTATAGGTAAATAGCGGTAGCTGTAAAAACTCTAGGTTCGAATTTGAATCTACCTACGTACATCAGGTTTTTCGGAATCCATCTATACATACGGATTTTACCACTTGTCGCAGTGATCCAAACATCGTACCTATACATTCGGAAAATACTGTGTAGCCATGGTCTAAAATATTTTGGTTTCTGGTTTGTCAAGTGATACAGGGTTCTGATGGTAATCACTTTAAATGTAATAACAAGAATTGCCGCATTTAATGCACCCTACACGCACCCTGTATATGAGCGGGACAAAACACTATAGAAGTTAGAAACAATAGACATCCAAACTCAATGAAATATGCAACGTGTAACATATTTCTTTGGTTATATAAGGTGCTGTAACAATATCTGCAATGGCTGAAATGGGTTAAAGTATTGCTTATATAGATTACTATAGTAAAGAAATTTTATGTCCAGAACATCATTAATTTTTTCATTAAAAAAATTATATTAAATAAAGATTAAGCTTTATTCTGTCTCAAACCGTCCACACCTCTCCAAAAATGCTCACGTTTCACATTATACCGCCCGGCGGCTAAGTCAAGGGCGGATGACGAAGTGTGTTATGCAAATTGAAGCAAGTAACCACATATTTACTGTCTTTTCGCAATTAGTTAATTACCGATCCGGGGCACGTAATTCCTTCACTATCGTAATCTATATAAGTAATACTTTTACCCATTTCAGCCGTTGCAGATATTTATGAAGCACCTTATATATTCGGTAATTGTATTTAATAAGGCTTGTAAAAATGGGTACCTATGGTTATGCTCATGAAACTAAACAACTTATACGAAGAAACATGGGCAGAAATAAAAACACAGACTTTTCATAGTATCTATATGATGAAAATGTGCAGTTGACCAGGCACTTTACTTAATAGGGCCAACATTGCTTTTCACATTTCAACTGATGTTACTTTGGCAAACTTGTTCGATTTTCAGACTGAAAGCTAAGCAAATCGTAATTTCCTAGTTTGACAAGGAACATCACACACACCCGAGATGTAACAGCACAACGCAATCTAATTGTTCGCTAACGTTACGTTACAAATAACACTAAAGGGCAATTAACTTGTCCACACGCACTAACTTAACATGTTTCCATTGCGCTTACGCAGCTTTAAAAATAAGTCCTACATACTTACTTAGAGATAATAAATATCAAATGGACAATTCGACTGGCGTAGGTAGTGGTAGTGATTCACATTGAACTGGTTTTTTTATTCCCAGTTCGGGTCAGTTTAGGAAACAAACTTTAATAAATTGTTTCGGGTCTGGGTGTGCTGAGAGACCTCGGCAAAAGTGATTTTCTGATACCACGTAACACAAGGATGCTAATTCCTAAGTTCTAGACCATGACGATTGATGTGTTGTATTAATACACTCAATACACTTCTACTCACACTACTCGTTGCTAACTCCCAACGCAAAAAGATAGGTGTTATGAGCTTGACCTCTAACCATATCTTTGTCTGTTTTTTTTTTAAGCTAATTTTTTTGAGGTTCGGTTTAGCCGATCCGAAAATTATCAGTTTTTTGGTGAAGTCATCTGTAAAATGGAAATTCAACACTCTTTTACTCCCCTGATCGTCTTTATTACTTTAGGAAGCGTTAATTTCAATATCAAAATAGTGTTACAAAATATATTTAACAATTTCACTAAGAGACTATTCTGTTGTGAGCAAAATCCAGATAAGATCTATCTACACTAAGATCTACTTAATGATGTACAATTACCAAATCTTGTGTGTAACGTATATGTAACACTGTTGTAAATGCTTGCATATTAATGTTTTGGCAATAAAAACGTTACTTTACATTAATCTTATATGCAAATAAACCTCTCTATCGTAATAAAATGCAATTTCTCTTTTATTAAAATGTTTCAAATTTGTTGTCTTATAACAACATAACTAAAATTGTAACAATTTATTATCTAGCCCATTTATATAGCTTATTACGGAAGTTATTGTTACAGCTTTTTTTTGTAGTAAAAGACTTCTAAAGCAGCTGTAGTTCTAGAAATCAACAAACTACTTAGATACTAAGCTAGGCGGTTGCGGGTTCGAATCCCGCAAGCTCCAATTGTGTGATAATTAATACCTAAGTCATGGACGTTTATGTTTATCCCTTTTCTTGTCGCTACAGTTCAGGATCAGCTTAGTTTGGGGCTAGATGATTAATATAATTGTTACAAGAATTTAGTTATTTGTTTATTTATTTTTTTGACAATTTGACCTTAGGATCCGTAACCAAAAAAAATGTAACAGTGTTGAATGAACAATGGAAACAGTCATTCCAGTAAACTCACGCGCCGTTAGCAAGTTGCCGGGTGCGTAATCTAAACTCACAGACGGACAGTCAACTCGTATGCACTAGTAATCTAGTTGTTTGGAGTATAAGTACTAGTGGTTATGATACTAGGCTGTGACGTTATTTAGCTAAGTTTAATATTTTTAAATTACTTATCTTAATTTAGATTCTACTTATCACATAAGACCACTTTTGCTGTGGGATTTACATTAAAATGACGAATCAATGTTAAATTTCCTAATACGTCATCATGAAATGTTATAACATAGATTTACCATTTCCACTCCAAGCTATCTATTTTTTCCTTACTACTGCGCCCTGCGAATAGCTATGCAGTTCTATTGCGTACTATAATTTTTACACATTGCATGGTGTACGTTGGTATAAAATGAGAAAGACTGGCGAAAATACTTACATATTTCATTAAATTCGATTTTAACGGCAATTCAGAAAACGAACTTTTGAAACTTTTGGAAACAAAAAATTGTTTTAGATCTGCCTCCCTAGCATGACCACCAAATTATAGCGTTAAATCGACACCAACTGTAAAAATATGATAGATATAGCCGCCATGTAGAATCGCCGTGCCGGTGACGTCACATGTTATGTTAACTGTTTTGATAAAAATTAAAAATGGCGACTATACCTATCATATTTAAAAAATAATACAGTTGGTGTCAATAAATCGCTGTATCATATCGTGTTTCGGTGGTCATGATAGGGGGGCTAGGTGAGCTGTAAGCTCGAGTTCGTTGTCTCTGGTACCTCATAACACAAAGAAGATACCATGACAATTGATGTATTGTCTGGTGTAAGTATATTACTATTTATTAGCTGACCCGACAGACGAAGCCCTGTGCAATGATAATTAGCTTAAGCGACAATACGCACGTACTATCAAATATCGTATAGCTAGATAACAGATAATACAAATGCTCATCACAGAAACATTTGCCCCTTGCGGGATTTTAACCCACAACCGCCTGACTTTGTTTTCCGGAGCGCGGACTCCGAGACTAAATAGTCGGTCGTCAAAATAATATAAACGCGGCCCCCCCCTAAAAAGGAGGGGTTTTATGAATACTGCGCTACTGCTACATATTCTGCAATCTGCATTAGCGACCCCACGCTCGCTAATGAAGAAACCTCACGGTTTCTTTTATGCCACATTAAAAGCTTTTCACTTTAATACAGATGCAGATTCATCTCATACAGAGAAACGTTGGGAAACCGCTCTCCTGTGTCGATTACTCCAGCACTGCTGGTGTACAATTATACGGTCGATGCGAGACAAATAGAGTTTTCTCTTTGACCGGTCCGATTTCACTGGATCATTTCAACGCTTGCATAATAACAGTGTACTGTATTCCAGTTTTATTAGTCTATATTTCCTAATAAATATCGTACATAATTATAGCTTAACGACAAAGTACCTGTCAATAGGTAATAAGTCTCTAACCTTTAATATAAGTTACAAAGTTGCTTTAAAACATTCTTGGCTTCATAAGTATGCCAAACTAAAGATTACCCGCTAGTTACATCGCTACGCTAGAGATGGATTTTGAAAAATCTTCTTATAGTAGCACCAGTAGGGTACATAAGTGATGATGAGTAAGAAGAGATTATTTGCCTTCATTTTGAAGAAGCTAGTAGGTAGTTATGTATACATACAAGGTGAATTTTCGTTAGTATAATTTGAACACATAAGGTTTTGTTTGTACTCATGATACCGAAAAACTTTTCCCAAGAAACAGTCTATCACGACTTAATTTCGTTAGTCTACGGAACTATTTCTTAACAAAAACACAGACGGCAAATGTAGGTAAGTAGATAGATAGATACTTTTTATTGTACACCACACGAAAGAAACAAATCATTGGAAAATAAAAACATTAAGAATAGCACAATTTAGGCGTCTTATCGCTGGAAGCGATCTCTTCCAGACAACCTTCAGGTATAGGACAGTTGAATTAATATTGAGAGGGGAAGGTGGTAAAGAATTCCAAAATATAAAACTCCAAAACAAACTAATTAAACAAACAAATAAAATAAAATGCCTACTTCCTAATACACATACATAAATAAATACATACTTAAAATAAATACATGTACATAAATATAATAATACATATACATACCCTATTAATATGAAAAAGAATCTCGTGACCAATATGTAGGAAAAATTGGTAACAATATAAAGTACAAGAATAATGGAGAAAACTACAATAAAAGGATATAGGTTTTAAGTGTAGTTTAAAAACTGTGAAGCGATTTAGATTCTTGAATAGACAATGGCACTGAGTACCTATAAGTACTTACACCAACAAAATTAAGTTGAGATTGGTAACTAATTTCTTAACAAAAGTTGATTGTTACCGTAAGTAAAAACATTTATAAACACTTAAGTATTTATAAAAATCGCTTTGTATAAGTAATACAAGGTCCATATTTTGAAATCGTTGTAAGCAATTAAGACCCTATTTCAAATGCTTGACATGACATGACCCAACATAAGGCTCACATTAAGTAATTAACTTTTTAAAACCAATCACATGCATTAGAAATATTTACCTTGTTATTGCTTTGACTTTAAGTTTTAATTGGGTTCCCTTACGAATAGAACAAATTACTTAAATAAAGCGTTGGGCAAATATGCAGCTTCGTGATACAATCGTCGTGGCCTACATGTCTGCTAATTGTCAGTCATGACTGTTTATTAAAAATGCTTTTAATAACAAGGGCATCTTGTATACAATAGAAGCAGAGACAGAAGACCTGGTTAAGGTTGCAGGAAATCGCTGGATGCAGGCCGCTTCTAACTGGCCAATCTGGAAGTCAATGGGAAGGCCTATCTTTAGCAGTGAACGTTCTATGGTTGAAATGATGAAGCAGCTACTACAATTCGGAAATAATCTCTATCTATCTGGTTAAAAATATAACACCAAAATGGACATTTTGTATTGAGTATTAGCTTCAGCCGGTGACGTCGTATGTGTGAACTTCAGAATAAAACAAAAGAGGAAAAAACTCATCCCACTGCAACAAAAAAACGGGATAATTTTGGTTGGTTCCTTTTTCAGCGAAGCGTACTGGTGCCTTTTTATTTTGGCTTGTTGAATTGCTAAAGTTTAAAGTGTCAAGCTTGAGCTTAGCACTCGTTAGAAAGAGTGTTAAATCCATGGTTTATTGGGAAGACTGCCATCTAGAGGCAATTCAAGAAACATTTTGAGAAATGACATTTTACAAGATAAGAAATGACGTTTCGAGAAAGAGACATAATGCGCTGAAACCATAGATTCTAAGTCTATGGCTGAAACGAACTTTCCCACCCAATGTGATCCAGCCCTGCGCACAGTAGGTATACACTATAATTATACAGGGAGTCCTGTAAATCACATCATAGTAAACAACATTGTTCTGTCTTTTAATTTGCATTTTTTTTAATACAAAAATCGGCTGATTTATAATTTTGTACGGGGATTAGATACATTTTCATTTAAATTATAATAGTCTGTAGGTACTATAAACACTAATTTATTTTAAAATATTATCTCCTTTGAAAGTATCCACTTATGTATAATGGCGTCTATTTGGACCTAAGTTTATAAGATCAATACACAGACATAATCTCTAATCAGGATCGGATCTGCATCAGCCTAAATCTGCGCTTGATCGATGCTGACAACTACCGATCGTGTTTGTATTGATTAAAGTACACGAAGTATCTACCTACACACAGGGTGAGCAGTATTAATGAAAACAATATTAATTAGAAAACCGTAGTTGGTCAAGATTATGAGGAGGTACCTAATGAAATTAAAGCTAAAATATTTTTTTTACAATTTATTCTTAGAAAAAACTAACTCAGTCACTTAACTAAACCATACCTACAAAAGGTGGACTTAATGCTATGTTTATTATAATATAATGTTGTATTTTATATTTTTCAACAGACCTTATCTTATAAATTTGGCACTATCTTGCAAAGTAGGTAACCCTGTATTTATTTGACAATTGGTTTCGCAATCGCGCGCTTGAGCGTGCGATATCATCTGTTGGTTAAATTACTATGAGTCGTGATTACTGATTAGTATAACAAGCCAGATTAAGAGTGATGTTGCTGTGTTGCTATGAGATCATTTTGTAAGGGAGCATTGTACTTATATCTTGTAGAGTAAGTTAAATTGGCAGTGGGCAGGCGATGGTCGAAGGAAGCAGCAATCTAATAGGTCCTTAAAAGAATTGAGAACCGTAATGTGGCATGGGCTTTATTTCTAGAATGGTGAATCAGTATCGAATCTGGGAAACTAGATTCTTCATCTACGAGTAATCAGCCTATGTTCACCCATCGTTGGACATGAGGCTCCTTTTGCTACGCCAGTTCTCTCGGTCTTATGTCATGAATCTTTCCCAGTTTGTCAGACCAGCAGGCTGACGGTCTGCCCCCTGTTCTTCTTCTCTCTCTTGGCCTTGCTTTGGTTCACCGGCCGTCTTCTCTTCTTGCTAAGTGTCCATAACGCTGAGAAATTCCCTCTCAAAATGTCTTCGACCTATTTCCTTCATCGACATTTGGTATATTATCGACAAGCAAAATCCCGAGCACGGCACGCTCCATAACTACTTCCACAAAGAACTGCTAGTTTATGCATGTTTTTAACCGACTTCACAAAAAGGAGGAGGTTCTCAACTCGGTTGTTTTTTTTTAAATGTTTGTTACCTCAGAACTCCGCCATTAATAAACTGATTTGCAAAATTTTTTTCTCAATTGAAAGGGCATACCTTCAGATTGGTTCCATTTTTAAATGATTTTTAAATTCCCAAAATTCAATTCTGATGATGGGATCCATGAGGAATTGAGGGAACTCCTAAAATATTATAGGTATACATATAGCGATTTTAGTATATTTAGCAAAAAGTCAAGCATTTGCATTCAGAAAGTATCATTTGCTCAGGTGGAACTGATGAAGGAGACCATAGTTGGGCACTATAGTCTTCCACGAGTAGCGATAAGATATTTTCATTAAGACAGTTAAGGCTTGCCATAGTCGACAAATCAAATTTTATTAAATGATCCTGGTGAAAATGGTACCATCAAACTGATCTGATGAAGAAGGCGGAAGGTAAGCACCGGAACTCTGTGATAAAACAATGTATCATAGCCGTGTTTGGACTTATTTGAATCGTCATGGGAAGCAATTTAGCTTTAATAACAAGACAGATCGCCATTTAGAGTGGAAAAAAACACTAGAAAACAGACAAATAAAACAAATTTTTATGACAAAAAATAACCGACTTCAAAATGAGTATGAGTAGGACACATTGGGAACTAGGTTACCCTTTTTTAACAGGTTACCCTTACAATAGACTGGTATACAAACACCTATTACTGCAACTCAGATTGTGTGGCTAGGATCTAGCTACAGCTACTTGACGACCCAATTGGGTGATTCGTCTTGGTCTAGGTCCTGGGTTTGGTTCCCGGTTCGGGTCTATTCAGAAAACGAAATTTTCAGGATATCTCGCCAGTAATAAAAATATAATATCTGGCAAAGATCGCTATTAGCGATAGGACCGCCTAAATTGTACGTCTTTATGTAGAAATCATGTGTAATTTACTTGTATGGTGTGCAATAAAGAGTATATATCTATGTATATGTCTCATCAATACTATACTCTCATTAATACTCATTTATTCAGTATATAGGCCCCCTTCCGTGCTCTTATACTCGTCCCAAAATATAGCTTTACCCTACCACCGCTTCGGGACTACATATCGGCTGGTGATGAGAGGAAACTGCGCAACAAACTCAGTCACCTATAATAACATCTGTCGCAGAACCGATGAAAGGTGGAGTAAACGAACTACACGAATGTAGGACGCCGCCCAGCTCAATGGACCGACACCTTAAGAAGATGGCTGGCAGTGACTGGATAAAAAAAGCCGCAGATCGCGCTCTATGGCGCTCTGTGGCTTACGTCCAGCTGTGGACTGAAACTGACATGATGAATTTTAATACATTTTAAATTCTTTCCATTGTGTGATTAGATTTTATAGCTGCTGCGTGCATTTAATACCGAAACGATCTAGCCACATTTGAAACGTTTACGCTCGGTGAGCTGTGACCCACATAAACTGGCTCCAATCTGTTATAATTAAATATAAAGGCCTGCCGAACTTGTTGGTATTTTAAGTAATAAGCTACTATACCTATCTATCAAGCTATAACTATATTACGTATCAAGTGGCTGATATGCTAATTTTTATATGATATTTATTTGCAACCAGACCATATTTCAGAATAGGCATCTAGTAGGTAAGTAACGAATGCAAAAAAAAGATAGATACTTTTTATTGCACAACAAACAAAACCAATAGTACACAGAAAAAATACATTAAGAATGGTTTAGAAGGTCTTATCGCTAGAAGCGATCTCTTCCAGACAGCCTTCAGGTAGATAACAGTAGAATGTCACAAACATAAAACTTACTAACTAAAAAACGGCTAAAACGGCTTATTTATAAACAATTTTATCGGTTATCGTTTTAATAGGCCCCAAATTAAAAACATATTATTTGTTTTTTACGATTAAATAAATATATCTGTTTCGGGGCGTGATTTTGCATTAAAACGTGCATTGGGTATAATCTCCTTAATTTTGGTACAACAGTTTCGTGTAAAATCGTTGTATAAGGAAACACTTAAAATTCATGTCAAACTATTTAATGATTTTAGTTTTACAAAAAATTTATAAGGCTATATAGGCTTTTAAAATAATTATGCCACTTGTTTTAATAAGTAAATATTTTTCCTTTTTTTCACTAATATCTATAACATTATTGTCAGTTGGATTTATGGAACTATGTGAGTTTTTTGATGAATACGATTTAAAAAAAGACCTTATAATACCGTATATACCTTAAAATCATGTGTATTTTACTTGTATGGTGTGCAATAAAGAGTATCTATCTATCTATCCATCTTAATAGTCTATGTGCTTCACAGCAGTACCTAAATACATAGGTTTACAAAAACCTAGGCATTTTTCAGTCAAGGACTGCTGTGTTAGCCACGTTGAGCATCAGATAACAAAATGCTGATGACATCCCACAGCGCTTGCGAATCGCGGGCCGTCACGAAACATTGTTACGTAGGGTTGTCAACCAACCACTAGTTTTAAGTGTAAAAATATTTACAAAATGTAAATTAATCAACATCAAAATCATTTCAGCCATAGGACGTCCACGGCTGTTAGGGCTCCCCCAGTTCCAGATTGGCCAGCTGGAAGCGGACTGCAGCCAGCGGCTTCCTGCAACCTTTACCAGGTCATCTCTTCACCTCGTGGGTGGACGTCCTACGTCCTACCATGAGCACTCCCATGAGGCCTTTCGTCTTTAGGCACTAAGGTATTTTGTACGAGAAGTCTTTGTGTAGTTTCCTAAACGCTGCCCAGCCGAGTTGGATTTGAAGATTAGACTCCTTCTTAAAATTAGACCTACCCAACAGAATCACTTGTTTCAGGTAGACATAATTATTTGACAACAACAAATATTACTTGACAACAATTTTGAGAGTAGAATTGTGAGAGAATGAGTTATTTAGTTCAATAATTTAATACATTATTTCCACAATCACACCGATTATCTAGCCCTAAACTAAGCAAAGCCAATATTACAGCGATGACTTAGGTACAAATGCTCGTGCTCATCACATAAACATTTTCCTGCTTATAGCCATCGTGTCATAGCAATCTATTCTGTTGTCATTGATCATCCATTGTCTATTTGAGGATTGAATTATGGAATCACAAGAGATATTTGTCTTCATTTCTAAGTAATGAATAATAACAACATCGGTTTTTCTGGCACTGCTAATATTAATAATACCACGTGACTTAGAAATCTGTTTCCTCCTTCTCCCCTTTCTTCTTCTTCTCTTTTGTTTGAAACTTAGAGATAAACGGTACATCTTTCATAATCACGATAAAAAAAAATTTAGTCAAAATGACATACGTATGAAATCGCTTAACTAATTCCATCTGACGACGGTTTCCTGGATTAGGCTCTCAGTCTACTAAGTGGGAGACCTGACCACGCTGCGTCTTTCAGTTCGTGGTCGCTACTCGAGAAAGTTTCTTCCTAACAAAATGAATAAATAAATTTTGGACAACATCACATACATTGCTCTGATTCTAAAGTAAGTAGCTAAAGCACTTGTGTTATAAATATCAGAAACAACGACAGTACCACAAACCCAGACCCGAGACAATATAGAAAATTCCATTTCTACATTGGCCCGACCAAAAATCGAACCCGGGATCTCAGATATGACGACGCCAAGTCCGACGTGGTTGCCTCTCAGCTACGGACGTCAAAAAAAGAATCAAAGTTAAATAAATACCTAAATCAATATTGGACATCATCACGTACATTGCACTGATCCTATGATAAGTAGCTTAAGCACTTTTGTTACAGAAATCAGAAACAACGACGGTGCCACAACACGGTACCAGACTTTAATAAAACATTAGTAGCAGATGTTTAACTGACAACCCTATGGTACCAGCGCACGCGCCTAATGCCGGGTTAATGGCGCCCACAATTATCCACACGTACACAACAATAACGCTTTATCATTTCGACCCTGTTCCTTACCGGCAAAAAATTCAATGAACTTGGAATAATTGCGATGGACTGAAAAACATCTCATTATGTATAAATGGGGCTTTAAGTCTTTATATGAAGTAAGACCAGCGATGGATACCTCGATTTTTCTTCTATCCTGACCATAGAAAAACTTGTTGACGGTAAACAGTAGTGTTGCTGCTCGATAGGTCAATATCGATTGTCTATCGATAGCCTATCGATAGTTGAAGGAAAAACGATACTATCGATAGTATCGATATCACTTTTACTGCAATACTATCGATAGTTTCAATCGCTGCCAACCAATGAACTATCGATAGTATCGATAAAATCGATAGTATTGCTCTTCAATATCTAATAGACTATCGATAGTATCGATACTATCGATAGTTCATTAGTTGGCAGCGATCGAAAGTATCGATACTATCGATAGTATTGCTGTTTACCGATAGTATTGCAGTAAAAGAGAAATCGATAGTATCGATACTATCGATTGTCCTATCGATTGTATAGATGAATTTAGCGTTCAACTATCGATTTTTCGGCAACACTAGTAAACAGAAGGATTTTTTTATTGTAACAGCTGTCTTGTTATATCATAAGATAAATAGAACCAGGCGTTACTTTGGGGAAATCCCTATCTAAATAATTATGAAAATATATTTCCGCTCAGTTCACCCCATTAGGGTGCCAATGCCGGCGTAATTGTATGCAGGACAATGAAGACGTACAATAGTACTAATGCTACAAAAATACATTAACCAGTCACAAAAGAATATTCAAACTAAACATTACATTACACAATTAAACCATCGCTCATAAAGTGACCTCTACGTAACAGAGGTCAGAAAACAAACAATACAGCAACCTACATAAGAAATTGCCAATTTTGACGGCCAGCCATGCATTTGCTGCGATTTAGAATCGTTCAGCGGTTACTACAGAATCTTAGATAACACTTAGATTAGGAGATAAAGAACACCCTTAACTGAATCCAGTTGAAAGATTAACATAAGATGGTCCACAAAAAAAATATAGTGGACTAGAAAAATTATGCGATAACGAAACGAAAAATATACTTATATATATTTTTATAGATAACATATTCAATAAATCGAATTTTACATTTGAAATTTGTTGTTTATTCCAAGAAATTCAATAAACTTTTTTTTGTGTAATATTATAAAAATACTTAAGGCTCACCCTGTGTAAACCTTAAAGGTTTAATAACTAAATTTTATACAAAATCTGATTACTTTAACTGTGAGAGCTCATTTTTTACTCACTCACACACAAGAAGTTATTTTTACCATCACATTTAAAAAACAATAATAAATTTTATCACAAACTTGAAGACCTACTTACTTGTACCCGGAAAATGTATTTTTCCCTACCCGTTCTTTGTTTTACGAATCGCGGTAGGATCAAGATTGCATTTTTCGTCTCGCCTCGGCAGCCTTTAATTGCTTTGAACAAAGACGAGATGGTACATACAATGTGTCTGTCTGTAGTGTTGAAGCCGTTAGAAAGTACGTAATTTAGAAAAATAAGTACCTTACAACACCCTCCACCTACACGCACTGAGCCCGAGCGGTCGAGTATAGAAATCTCAAAAGATTTATTCGACTAATTTTTCCGCCATCTTTTAATCTGTATCTGTACTGTTTTTGTCTGGGCAAAAGCTGACAGGACCTGTCATTATATACTAAATGTAAGTCAAAAATCACTTACTAGTTTCGGAGAAAGATGGTTCATATTTCTGCTCTGTAAGCTCAAACCACCACCTCAACCACCAGCCACCAGCCCAAACCACCTCATAGTTGAGGTGAGGCCAGTGTGAGACTTAGATAAGCTGATTTTACTTAAATTTTACTTAAATTTACAGAACAATTTGATTAGCATCGTTCGATTCCCGGTTCGGATCGATATACAGGGTGTTCCGCAACTCAAGGATAACCTTGTAACCAATTATTCTATACATCATAATAAACAACTGTTGTTTTATGACTTTTAAAACATTTGTATATCATCATCAACATCATTTCAGCCATAGGACGTCCACTGCTGAACATATGCCTCCCCCATTGACCATTAAATCGGCCTGCATCCTACGTCTTCCTGGGACCCTTACCAGGTCGTCTGACCACCTTGTGAGTGGATTTCCTACGCTGCGCTTGCCGGTACGCGGCCTCCATTCTAGAACTTTTCTGCCCCATCGGCCGTCATATATTCATATATTTGTATATATTTTTTTAGTATTTCTAAACAAATCCAATCGGCGGTTTGGTAATTTTGTATGGTTTTAAGGCTGTCCTTATGTGGGACACTCTCTAAATAATGTTTTTTTTTCTAAATTGCCTTGAATCTGTGTTTTAAAAAACAGACAATGGGGACTATCCTCTAAGTAGAGCACAGTATATTGTGTCGAATTACGAAGTCACTTTTGACTGTTAGGACATAACCCAGTTGATAAGTTTCCTATTTACTAACATTACTTTTATTGTCACATTAATAATTATTTCAAATTTATTATTCGTATCATACCTATATTGTGAGGTTCAATGTATGAGCAAACATACTTTCTTAGCACAGTGGTTAAAAAAGGCGAAGAAAGAAAGTGTATATTAAAAAAAAAATACATATTAAGATTTAACAAAATGTATCGATGTCTTTATTAGTGGAAAAGTGGCCACAATGTTTTATTGTAGCCATTTTTTAAATTAAGTTAAAGACATGTTATGAGACATAAAACTAGGACAATTATTATTGATACCAGGACCGTAGTTAGGGGAAATACTTAAAATCAATTTTTAAGTCAATTACTACGCAGGACATTTGCAATATAGGGATAAAGATTCTAAAAACTTTTTTTTCAGTCAGTTACATTTAAAGTAAGTTTGTCTCTTATGTAAACAATTACAAGATACTACACTATTATGCAATTTATGACTATTAGGGTCAATATCCCTTTTGTTCAGCCCTGTGCGAGACAAATCGTGAATAGACAACTGGTATGCCAACAACACACGTTTTGTCAAGGTAACTCGGGGCTGTATTTATAAAAGGGACCCTATTTGTAATCGCTGCCTTATTATTATTATTTAATTATTTCAACAACGTTTAACCTTAAGTACGTAAAATATTCTATTTTACCTTTTGACTTTTTAATTGCCTGTTTACTAAACGAAACGATAATGGTAACATGTAGATTTACCTTTACCTTAAAAAATAAATAATGTACTTAGGTTAATTTGCTTACGTTCATTCATTGGTTGGTCACCCTGTCCCTAAATCTTAATTAAAATTAAGTTTTTATTACAAACAACGGAGCTTTGAGCTAGCACATTTTTGTTTCCTTTACGGTAGATAATGTTTTCAAATAATATTCTTTTATTAATACGACCCTAAGTTAAGAAGAGAAAGAAATGACAATGAGAAACTCCAGTATCAAATTTCAAATCTAGATATAGTCTAGCCTAGCCAGACATAACAACCGCTAGACTGAATAGAAAGCATGTTCCAAGATAGCTTCAGAGCTTAAACAATGGTGAATAGCTTTCTGGAGGATTGTATCTGATAGGTAACTTGTTGAAATGTTCGCCATGACCTATTAAAAACGCCACATTTTCTCTAATAGGGCTGTTACAGTAAGTAAAATGCTTTAGTATTTTATATTTTTACAAAATTAAATATCCTATCAATTTCGTATTAATTTAACAATAAGTATGAACTTCTCTAACTGTTTATCCAAGGGAAGATTCGAGGCGAGCGAAAGATCCTTTGGTTCTATACTAGACAACCTCAGTTTTCAGAGTCGCTATCTCTGAGGTCCAGGATTCGATTCCTAACTAACTTTTCTCTATCTATTGTCTTGGGTGTGGGTGTTGTAAAACCGTCGAAGTTTCTGACTTAGCACCAGGTCCCTTTTCAGTGCAGCAGTAGATAAAGTAAAGATTGCCATGATATTGCCATCCTCCGGCAGGCGACGGCATCCCAAGAAGATCAAATTCATCAGACATTGTGTCAATTAGAATGAATGAATTGTGAAAAGGTTGGTCCCAGAAATTTGTTTAATTTGATCAGTATAATCAAGTGGCACGAGTTCATTGCACAAATCATGGATCTAATCCTACAGCTACCCTAATCCAATTCCCCTACCAATCAATAAGCAGCGTTACGCAACTCTTGCGCAGAGCGTGTCGAACGACGTTGAGCTATTGTATTCAAAACATTGAGATGAGCCCAGCTAAACGATTTTGCACTTTCGCGCTCTATAGAGCTAGCTAGGGTTTTCAAAACATGGTTTTATGGATCAGAATTTATAGATTACTTTTTTAACATTTTAAAATTTCTTGTTGATTTTTTTAAACTTACACTATTAATGCAACACATACCTTTTTTAAGAATTGATTTTCCGGACGTTTCGACCTAATTGCGTATACTTTATTTTGTTTAACACTAAAATATTAGCTCAAAGTAATAGCTCAAATGATGATCGAGAATGTATTTTATTAATCCACAAAAATGTAATTAAATATATTATTATAAGTAGGTAAGTATTAGTTTAATATTTAATAATTACTTATATATATATTTTACATCAAGACGTAACTTTCAACATTGCATTTAAATCGTTATGATTTTTGACTGGCTGACTGAAAACAGCGCATACCATTCATCAGCTTAATGTCCATAAAAACAGATATTATAGGAATTCATTTTTTTAGGTTCAGCTGGGTTCAGCCAATCAATTAAATATAATTAATTTGTAAGATAATTTATAAATTTGTAACTGGGCCACGGCACGCTTTGGGTAAAGCTTTATTATTGTGTGTAATAAGAAAAGTGAATAAATAAATATTTTGATGTTGGACAGCCCTAGCGCCGGGTCACCGATTAACGGAAAATTATCTAATTCATAAAGAAAGCAGAGGAAATTTGAATTCTACCGCATAATAGGGTAAAAGTGGTGTAATGATTCTGCAGTTTTGACGTAATAACAAATAATTAACGGCAGCAATGGCAAATAGACATTACATTGAACTTTTTATAGACACTTTCGGTTGATGACTTGTGGTTTTAAGTAGAAAGACGAATATTGGAACTTTACATCGAAAGTGAAAATAAATGCTATAGCCTTCATAGTTTATAGCCACTATAGTGCTATTATGGCCAAAATAAGTTACTTATATACATGTTTTTTTTCTGCGTCGATCGATATAGGTTTCGAGTAAATCTGAGCAATTTTTTGGCGATAGAATTTGGAAATTTTGGGAATGCCTGTCTTCAACACACAAACCAATGGGTTTTGTAATGTTTTTGACAAATACGTCGCATTTAAGTTTTACGATTTCAGTATTAAGGCAATTTTTACTACTGCCACATTTTTTAGGTTAGCATTTTTCCTTTTGATGATTTCGATGACATAAATGACTACATTATTACTATTACTACCAATTTTACGCTTTACATTTCATTTTAGAGCTATTTTGCGTTTAGACAAAAGTTCTTTATTTTATTTTATTAGATCTGTTAAATTATGTAATAACTCATACACAGGGATAATTTCTAAGCTAAATGCACAGCTACTTAATGGTAAACACTACATGCGCATTTAAAAAATATGCATAATTACCTAAGATATTCATTAGTTTTTCTATACAGATTCAATTGGCTGTTTGGTAATTTTGTACGGGAAGTCGATAAATTTTCATGCATATTTGCAAAAGTCATAGAAAAAAGTTGTTCACCATCCTAAACAGAATATGTGGTTACAAGGTTATCCTTAAGTTACGTTACGGGACAGCCAGTATATTGCGAAATATCCATAGGTAGAAGTTGGGATGCGAGCTTACGACCCACCATGAGGCGAGACTCCGATCACTGAGCTATCACCGCTCTATACCATTTCAAATCATCATGTCAGCCTATTGTAGTGCTGGACGTAAGCTTCCCCCAAAGAGCGCCGAAGACCACGATCTCCCGCCTTTGATCGTCGGGCCATCGAGCTGGGTGTCCTACACTACGTTTCCCTATGACGTGGTCTCCACTTGAGCACCCGTTTACTCCACCTTTCATCAGTACTGCGACAGATGCGGTCGGCCCACTGCCACTTTAGCTTGCTACATTTCAAACCTACCTATTAAAAACCCATTAATAATATGTAGTTATTTGGTACTATTATGTCTATTATGTGGTTTTCTTCTTTGTGAGCTTACAAAGGGTCGTCTATACATTGCGTCACGCAGTTAGAAAGATAGTGAAAGCAATTCACGTAATGTTTATTTCTATAAAATGTATTGAAACGAGGCTTATATACCCACAAACAATTTAAATACACACATTTGTTTTGAAGCCGCTCACTGAAGCTCTTTGTAGGATAGCAAAACAAGATTGCTCTATAAAAAAATAAAAACCACTTCAAAAGATGTATAAACCTAAAATAATAAAACTTAAATATTATTTTTTATCAATACATACAGACATAAACGACAACTTTACCTAGTATTTCGATATTTATTTGCCCTTCTCAAGAAACAATATATCTTTTATTTAAATCATAGCTTTTTGTAAATATCTAGAATTATATACATACATAGGTACGGAACATTTCATTAAATACGATTATAAAAGTAGTTCATGCGGTTTGGAAAGCACTTTCTTGAATAATAAAAACTGCAGTCGTATAAAGTTTTACAAATAAAAAGGCAATTGTCTCGTAATTACTGCAAAAAGTAGACCCCTAGCCAATACAAAGAGTGTGCCTAATCACCAATTAAACAATACCTCTAGACTTTAGTGTTTTCACACTGCAAACTATAGGCGAGGAGCGGAATGCTCATTATTCCACTTATTTATAAGTACTTATAAGATTAAATTTTACGAAGTAGCTAAGCACATTTTCGCCGTGTATATAATAAAGGCCAAAGTCCAAACCGTATGAATTCGGAGTCTATCTGCTGTATGTACATAGGATCCCCTATGTAGACAGTTACGATAATGACAATTGGTACTTGATCGCGGATATTATTCATGTGTTATGTTATCACTGATATAAGAAGTAGCATATATTCTAATACGGTTTAGGTCTGTATGCCAATTCAAATATGTGCAGTGCGTTACACGATTAAGTAAAAGAGGATCGTTCCAGCAGTCTGCGTAGTTTATTACGTTTTTTTACAAATAACTACTCTGGTTCTGACTCAGACGAGACCGGAAACAGACTGGACCGCGATGGGGTCTATTCCAGCGTGCTCGAACTGGGAGGAGGATCAGACTGACCCTCATCCTCTTTTCTCTCGGGCTAGACTTGGTTTTATACTTCCTGTCTCCAACCCTAGCTAGCCACCGACTAAGTTTCTCAATAACACGGATATGTATGCAAAACTTATAGTCTCTCATAAATTATTCCTTACCCAAAGATCCGATTAATCGCTTGCTTCGTGCGAAACCATCCATTGTCAAAATTTGTGTGCCGAGGCTACTTCTCATAATACCAATGACAACCAAACACAATAGATTACTACCTGTAATTAGATAGAGCCAAGGTTAATGAAAATATAGGCGTTTCTACCAAAACACTTCCTTGAAATATTAATTTAAATGACATAATTATCATATAGTTCCGGGATGTTGAATCTTGGTCAAACTTTGAATAGCTGATGTAAAAAAATAAGTATTGTCATAATAATTTAAAATATGTTTTTATCGTTGCAGGATCATACAAATCAGTTGCTGAATCATCTAACAGAGTCTGAAAAAATCTTCTTCTTTGGTGCCAACCCTAATGGTAAGAAATTTGATCATTTTAACGTGAAACATCATAAATTGCCTACACTTATTGTTAAAACTAAAATTACTTACAAAGTGCCATGTTTGGTATATAATAGCTTAATTTAAGCTTAATTTAAATGGGATTTTAACAAATAAAAAATACCTAGTCTTTGAGCAAACGGAAAATAATAGAATCTTTAACTTTTTTTTAATATTTTTATGTCGCTTCATCAATTTGAATCATAAAGTCATCAAACATAAACTGCATCCTTTGACAGAAGCCCAATTCGAGATAGCCCATCTAAAGCACTCGAAACGCCGCAAAAGATCCTTGTTTCACGATGACGAAGACCTAGTCGTGCTCAAGAAGCATTTAGATGTGAAGCTAAGTCCTAGAAACAGTTTCCTAGACCCCCAGTTCCTGCTAATGAGAAGGTGGCTCAACAATACCGAGGCTGTTCTTGACCAACATTCAGATGAGGAGCTCGACTTATGCTATTATAAAAGCAATAATGCAGCGTTGTATGTTTGTAATGATGTGGTAAGTTGTTTCCGAAATAAACATCTAATTATTCTGGGTGGTAAAAAAGTCCTTAAAATAATTTAGGTTATAACAGGTCGTTCGTACGTAAGCCGTGAGTTGAATTTCAAACAGTACCTCTGGAATTTTTGGTATAATTTACAAGTTTATATAATTTGCTCGGCGGTGTGGAAAAACTACATCATCGCAAATTACTGGTTCCTCTTCCAAAATCAATAGAATTACTTATATTCAAAGCGTAGCTGATTACAAATGGAACGAAGAGTTAGAAAAAAGAAGTAATTCAGGTTACAAAGGGCCTGTACTATGAATTACTTATCTTAAAATACTACATCGCATTTATGATCTCTTTTATACAAATGTAATAATTTTATTTGATGAATGAACTATACACCATTTTTTCAATAATTATGAAATGTAGACCGTTTCTTTAGTTTTTTTTTAATATTTAGTACCTACCTATATTTACATTATCTAGTCGACATTCTATGATTAGTTTTGGCCTAGACAATAGTTTTATCTTATAAATAAATGTATTACTTATTTCCTTTTTACAGAGAGGTTTAGTCAAATCCAACGACAGTTACTATTTAATTCATCCACTGCCAGAAAGATTCCACAAAAATAACTCAAAAGTACATATTATAGTTAAACGTAAAATTACTGATGCTAATATTAATAATAGCGAAGAACTTGAAGACACTTGTATAGAAAGAAACGAACTTAATACCTCAGTTGCACCTCAACCTGTTCGTACTTGGACTAAGCACAGGAGAAAAAGAGAGGTCGATACTGCACCAAATTTAAGCAAAACTAGCTTAGAAGACTTTAAAATGAATCTAGATCATAGAAATAGAACTATTGGTGCGTTTATAAAGAAACTAGTAACTGATACACAGAGACAGAAACGAGCTGTTCTTTCAGCTGTTTTTGTAGAGACAGCTGTATTCGTTGATAGAGATCTTTACAAGCATATGACAGCGAATTTTCCTAAAGACACAGAGAGGGAATTAGTGAGGTTTGTTTTAGCAATGATCAATGCAGTGCAGTTGTTATACCACGATCCATCGCTTGGGAGGCCTGTGAACTTCATTCTAAAGAGACTGGAAATTTTACATGAAGACCCGGTGAATTTGAAGAGGCCTCATGACATAGACAGGTTTTTGAGTAATTTCTGCACATGGCAAAGACTGGAGAATCCTCCCGGTGATAACGATCCATTGCATTGGGATCACGCTTTGATTTTGACTGGACTGGATTTGTACGTGGTCAATAAGAATGGAAAAGTCAGCAGTCAAGTTGTTGGTAAGATTTGACCATAAATATTTACTGATTTGTATCAAATACTGTAACATTTTATACTTTTCATTTATTTTTTTGAAGAAATGTTTATGTTAGAACTGTGACCTACTCTACCTACTGTGGCCTAAAGGGCTTTTTACCTAACGTAGTGTAGAAAACGCTAAGTTATTCCTATTACTTATTTCGTATAGTTTTATGTTGTTAGCTTGATCGATGAATGAGTTTAATAGAATTCACTTTCATTCATATCTAATGAAAACAATTTATTAACTATCAACATAATAAATTGTTTAATACTCTGAAGCATTAAGCTGCAATTTTAATTTTAACAAACACTAATAAAATATCGCAATTACTTTCACAAATTTCACAATTCTCTTTATACTTATCTGGTTGATTCTTGAAACTCTTTGCTTAGGTGTAAGGCTGATACCACACTACTTACCCAGTCGATAGTTCACTATCAATAGTAGCACTAGCAGTCTTAGATTGTGACAATATATCTAATGTAGCAATTCTATCGACATCAGATAGCAACGCAGTGACTACTGTAAAAAAAGAAATTTCGATTTATAGAAAACATTTTTTGCTTCCAAAATTATCGACGGAAGGTCAGGGAAGATTTATTTTTACGTATTCATTACAGTGGGTTAGGGAGGAGCAAAACTGTAACCAACTTTCTTTTAAACTTGCATCAAAATCTCAAAAAATAATCTCGCTACTATTTAAATTATTATAGGTTTGTGGGGAGTGTTCTCGAAGTGAATTTGTAATTGGTTCGAAACTTTTTCTATTTAAACTTTTAGTGTGATGTGGCTTTACCCTAACTGTGTGCGAAATACGTATAGCTGGGAATTTTGTAATTCTTAATGCTCTCAGCGATCGCAATCGCCAAGTTTAATGTTCTATGTCTAATGGCGATCACATCAATCTCCACTTCGTTATGTTCGGACACGTCAGAGACAATAAATCTCGTTCGATTGCGAAAGCTTGATCGATGGATTGTAGAGCCGTGAAATTGGTTCCAATGCGCGGAAAATTTGCATTTTGTAGGGTTCCGTTCCTCTAAAGGAAAAAACGGAAACCTTATAGGATCATTTTGTTGCCCGTCTGTCTGTCTGTCCGTATGTCTGTCAAGACCCTTTATCGAGTATCGAGTTGAAATTAAAACCATTATACTCAGGGCTGTGAAAAAATCCAACTTCTAAGTTAAAGTAAAAAGGAACGTAACGTCCGTTAATGCTGCAAAAAACTTATTATTTCGACACTCAATAGAATCAAAATTACTACTTGCCGTTGACCTAGAATCATGAAATTTAACAAAAAGCAATGTTTTATAGCACAAGTAAGGCAAAAGTCCAAAAACCGTAAATTTGTAGTAACATCACAAAAAAAATATTTTTTTCAACAACCTCGGAGAAGTGCTAAATATTATCTTCGAAACTAGATTCCCATTACGGACGAAATTATCTATATACTAGCTAGTTGGTACGGAACCCTCAGTGCGCGAGTTTGACTCCCAAGTGGGAGTCAAACTCGGTTTTATCATTAGCTGACTCTTGATTACAGTTCACCCCAGAGGGGTTAAAACCAGATTATTTCTACAAATAGGCCTGAATTTAAGCTCTTTTAATTGTTTTAACCCTTTTACTGCTTCGGAACAATATTGTGGACTAGCGCCGAAAAGAATAGAAGTCATCAGTTTAATGGTGATAACAATTGGTGTATTATCTGGGGTTCAAGTATTAATTAAATTATTATAATTATTGCCAGGACTAGCACCTGTGGCAGGAATGTGTACAGTGACCAGTAGTTGTACCGTTAACGAAGGAAGACACTTCGAGAGCGTGTACGTCGTGGCCCACGAAATCGGACACAAGTTAGTATGAAGTAGTTGTACTTTTAGAGGAAGATTTTCTGGATTTAAATTGAAATAACAACGTTTGTGCTTAGTCTTTGTGGTTCCTTATATACCATTTGAATTGGGATGTTGACACCATTCATAAATAATTCCGAGACACTTCTTTTTTAAAATAACACCTTATTTAAATAATTTGTTCAGTCATAGTTTTTAATTGTTTCTTGAAATAGATTTTTAATTGCTTTAAAACTAATAAATATATAGTTAGTTGAATTTGGTAAACAGTGACGTCACTGTCCGATATTGCCATACAAATTCTAAGGAAGAGGTACGTTTTGACAGCTCATAAAAAGTACCTATGTCTATTGATTGATAGTGTCAACTTCTCTCGTTCTTCGTCTGTATTATTTTATGACTTGTAAAATTGTATTGTAATTAACATTTATTTAATTGATTTAATTATGTAATATGATTGCATGACGACGTAAAAATATTTGCTTATCGATAGATCGAAAAAACATGAATCACAAAATATGTAAGAACTCTATCTATACTACCATGTTTAATGCAAATAAAGATGATGATGTCATGTTTGTGTAAGTAATGAAAACCAACTACAAGTTTTGATAAAGCGTCACTGTTAGGTAAGAATTATTAAATAGGCGCAATAATAAAATATTTGAATAATATTTACTAATGAATCAAAAAGAGAGAATTCAAATGAAATCAAAATTCAGTTTTGTAATAAAATTAAAACTATTTTGAATAATTATGAAAAAAAAAAACCTTCGATTACCTAACATTTTTCGCCTTTACAAAGACCGAACTCGGAATTAAATAAGAGTAACAAGTCTAATTACCTTAGACTAATCTGACGAATATATTTAAACTACGATTGCTAAATTAGTTTTCCAAACTTTCAGCCTAGGCATGCGCCACGACGGGCCCCAAGCGGACAATGGCTGCGACCCAAGTGCGTACATTATGAGCCCCACCCTGGGCAGCGGGAAGATCACCTGGTCGCAGTGCAGCAAGAACTACCTCCAGAAGTTTCTAGAGTGAGTCACACAGAATAGTTACAAGCTTCTTAAGTGATTATAATAAGAATAAGCCATAACCCTGTGCCATACTATTAGGTATTCTGTGCCTGTGCCATAAGTAGGTAGTCAGTTCTTCCCGAAACCGTTATAATTTTATTAAGGCTGTCTGACCATATGTCACTGGCCATTTTATCCTTCATCATCATAATTTCAGCCATACAAAAAAAATACAAAATACAAAATAATTTATTTGAGTAACTTACAATATAATAACTTACAGGGTTTGGAATCTCTTTTAAGCAAGTTTTTGCTTGTATTAGGAGATGCCGCTCTTTTATAACACATTTCATGTTTAATTATTGTAAAGTAATTAAACATGAAATGTGTTAAAAAGAGCGGCATCTCCTAATACAAGCAAAAGCTTGCTTAAAAGGTGATAGCCATAGGACGTCCACTTCTGAACATAGGCCTCGACAATGACTTCCAGATTGACCGGTTGGAAGCAACCCTCATCCAGCGGCTTCCTGCAACCTTTATCAGGTCGTCTGTCTATCTTGTGAGTAAACGTCCTACGTATATTACGTTGATTGAAGGAGGTCAATAGTCGAATTCAACTCGGCTGGGCAGCGTTCGGGAAATTACAAAACGTCTACTTCTCTAAAACACCTTAGTGCCTAAAGACGAAATTTTACAACCAGTGTGTGTTACCAGTAATGACATAATAAAACAGAAATGTGGCCTTCCACTAAACGCCTCATAAGAAAGCTCAAGGTTGCACAGCGTGCTATGGAAAGGGCATGCTCGGTGTTTGTTTGCGAGATCGAATCAGAAATGAGGATATCCGTAAACGAACAAAAGTCGCTGACATAGCCCGAAGGATTAGCAAAGCTAAAGTGATAGTGGGCAGAGCACGTGGCTCCTGGAACTGACGGCCGATGGTACAGAAAGGTTATAGAATGAAGGCTACGTACTGGAAAATGCAGCCATTTTATTGCTAAAATAAAATTTGGCGTGATAATAGATATTTATACTTAAAGCTAACAAAGTTATAAAATGGCTGATTTCATTCAAACATTTAATGCACTGATTTCAGCACGGTGCAATCCAGGTGCCTCCTGGATCATGGCAACTCAGCAGGGCAGTTAGACCACAGTGCTGAAGGTATCCTACCAGGAGAAAGATTCGACGCTGACCAACAATGTGAGTGATAGGCGATGAAAATCATTTTCAGGGATATGTGCCTCAAAAAGTGGAAAAGATGGAACGATTTCTTGTTAGTTTTAGGTTTCAGACCATTTTAATTAAGTGGTTTGCAATACTAATACAAGACAAACATCGAACTTACCATTAAATGCGAACGCTATATCCGATGATCATCTCTATGTGGGTATTTTTTAGGCATGCTAAAATATGGCCGTGGAAGCCGCCATTCGGCTGCTCAAAACCTAGAAGACATCTGCCGAGACCTGCACTGCCAGAGAGAGCGCTACACCTGGACGTCACACCCAGCGCTTGAAGGCACCAAATGTGGAGAGGACATGGTAGGATACTTTCATTGTATAGAAACTGACACTGAAATCTGTTTTTAAATAAGTTTCGTTTGAACTACCTAATTAGTTATATTTAATTTATTTTTTGCATGATTTGTTCTTGCTGTCATTATTGGTACCCATAATTAAAAGTTATTACTATTGGCCCTACTGTAAAAGCAGATCAAAAACTTGAGTGAAGTGGAACTCTGTTTTGAAAGGCAACTTCCAGGTAAAATTTTCTGTAGTAAAGTTATCCTATTGAATAACTTGCAGCTTTAGTTATTATCTGAGTTAACCTTTACACTGGACAAACTGCGAAGTTACAAAACGCCAATAGAGCCAACCGCGAAAGCGACCAACTGCGGATGGAACTTACTGCGAATTGTGAGCGCGAAACAAACTGCGCGTAAACGTGCGCGTTATTTTTTCAATTTAATGGCTGCCGAGAGGTTGCATGTTAATGACCACGTAACAATAAAATATCTATTGTATCTCGTTTTGCTAGGCTAGGACTTAAATCATTTGAGATGCCATTTAAATGTATACACAGGTATATATGTTAGTTGCATGTGGTAATAGGGATGACGACAAACTTTTTTTGTTCGTAAGTTTATAAGGTAGATCATCAAAAAGTATTGGACACGTATTTTTTCTTTTTTCCAATGATCAAAATATTACAGAAATATATTAATTTGAAATGTCGCATAACGTCACGTCTTGGTACAATTTTTACTTAGAAGTGACGTCACAACAAGCCCGAACTTTGACGCGCTTTATCTTTGTCGTTTTTTGGTTAATTGACAAAAGAAAAAATAAATGTCCATTATTTTTTGATAATGTAACTGGAAGAGTAAATACGAGTAGAATTTCGTTCTCTTTACCCAGTCGTCATCCCTGTTAGTGTAATTCATTTTCACATGAACGAATTCCTCACTTTTCATTCCAGTACTGCCGCGGAGGTGAATGCGTGGAACGCGAAGGGTCCACCATACGGCGCGGGTCCTGGGGCCGGTGGTCGGGCTGGTCTGAGTGCGCGTCTGCTTGCTTGTTGGATGACACCCACGCACCAGCTGCTGCCGGGGTAGCTGTGGCCACGAGGAGATGTAATAGACCCAGGTAAAAGTATGCCTAAAACGTCCCACTGGCACAGGCCTCAGCTCAATTATGAGGTGGTTTGGGCCATATTCCACCATGCGGGCCCAGTGCAGATTGATGGAGGGGTGTTGTAAGCCCATGACTTAACCATACCGTCAGATGTTATTAAGCCGCCCTAAGGCCTCTGACTAGGCTTCACGACTAGTATCAAGCGATTTTAGCCGGAACTAACTTTTAACGTGCTTTCTGAAGCACGAAGATGCTTGTGATATCGCTCCAAATGTAAGATTGATTGACCAGACTTGCCCGCAGGGTCATTATCTTGGCTTAGCAACAGGATAAGGCGCTAGGGTTTCCATGGGTTGATACTTAAATATGTTACCATGTTTTTAGTTGGTTCTGGGAGAATACCTTGTGTTTTGGGTTGGGATGTTTATAAATGTATTTAAGTATGCTTATCGGTCACCATGGCGATAATGTGTTCATCACAAATTCCACCTGTTCCAGACACGATAGTGGCAACAACTACTGCGCAGGCTACGACAAGAAGTACCAGTCGTGCCACGCTCAACAGGTATTAGTATATCACTCTACGTCAGAATCCGGTATCTCCTCTACCTTTCTCAGCATCCTAAGGCAATTGAGAGATTTGGATGGAATCAAGTGTCAAAACAGAGTTATTTTAATTCAATATTGTGGGTTGATTCTGGGGCTCAAATAAGACTACTTTTTCTATGGAATCTCGGAAAATTCCTCCTTCTAGAAGATTTTATTTGATTGAGAATCCTTTTTTTAAGTCGGTTGACAACGACACTCTTGTTGTTGTACTAAAGCAGTCGAATAACCCCTTACAAGTACTTGAGTAAATTATAATTGTTTACCGAGTAGGTTTTTGAACTTTCTGAAAGAAACAAAAACTTCTGTAAATTAAGAAGAAGAGTTTTTACAGTGTAACAACGTCCCAAGGATGACAGTGAGACAGTTCGCGGACCAGATCTGCTTGAGGGCGAGAGACGTAGACCCCGATCTGATTGGAACTGGGCTGCAGAGGATTGATGCTGATGGTATGTTTAATTAACTTCTTAGGGTGCCGCCCCCTGCCCGAGGTTGGCGATCATCGCGGCAATCTATACTTTATCTACTGCTGCCCGGAACATGGACTTGGTGCTTAGTCCAAACCATTGTCGGAGATTCTTGAGCCTAGATGTTTTTCGCTTGCCCGGTTTTCAGCGTCATTAAAAAATCGTTCCGATTATCAGTTGGAGGAGTGTATACTTGTTGCGCATTATGTACCTATGTGGCGAAGATATTTGGGGTAGAGGACCCCTTTGATCAAACTCTGTAAAACTGTCCCATTTTTTACCCTGACGTCAATGAAATCTTGAGCATTCTTCTGTACACAAACATCTTAAAGCAGGCACTCCTTTGCATATAGTTTATGTCAGTGTCCAAGCCTCGGCTCCATACAGAAGAAAAAAAACACATACACATTCTTAAATCAACTTATTGCTAAATACAGGGTGATAGGTGACAGCCACTATAACAGAATGTTCAGCCTACTTACTTAACTAAACAGCTTTTACTATGAGGCCAACATCGTACTCTATACATTTATCGTCGAGGTAAATGACAATTTTGTATGGAAAAGTGAACTTCTGTCTCCCGATTTTAATAGTTGATGATAGATGGTTATGATATCTTAGTGGTTCCTTCCGCTAACCTGCCACCCTCTAACCACAAAAAAACTACGCGCGTGTCATTATTATCAAAGTAAGGAACTAACATCCTGTACCAGACGATGATTTCCAGAGGCATCTCCAAAAACAATCAAGAAAGCAATATTTTCTAAATTGGCTCGAGTCTGGGTGTGCTGGTAGACGCCTGGCAAAATACATTGTACCTCGTAACACAAGGATGTAAATTTATTACCTCGAAGAAACAATGACAATTTATAACAGACTTGACCCTAAGAGTGATCTATACCCGGAGTTCAGCTTAGCACTATTAGTTGCGACATATTGTATTGTCGTTAGAAACAGTTTCACTAGTTCCACCTTTTCAGAAATTATCGCTTTCTTCCAGAGGTCACCCTGATCATCGTTAGAAATATTTTCATAAGTTCCACTGCCCAGTATTATGATAAAATGTTTCAGCAAGTATCGTTTTGTTTCAGACGTAAGCAGCGCGTGCGCAGTGTGGTGCGACACCCGCGGCGGCGGGTACAAGTCCCGCGGCTGGACTCTACCGGACGGGACGGCTTGCTCAAGGATGTCACCCATGTTTTGCATATCTGGTGTTTGTCAGGTAAGATTCACATTTACAAGTATATTATATTCATCAAATCATATTCATTCTTGGGAAAATGTACCTGTCTTGGCCAAATCGTAAAATTTACCATTTCATGGTGTGACCGATCATTTCATAAAATGGTGGTATTTCATGCTAAAGAACAAAACCCGCTGCTCACATCATGATTTGGTCTGGCCAGTTCAATAAATACTCAGCGTTTGACGATATGAACAGCTAAACGCACGACTACTTCATGAAATGAACAAAAGATTTTAGTAATAATATCGTAAAATCGTTACATTACCCACCGGTAGAGGCGCTGATGTTGCTTTGTTTTTATGATGAATCATGGCGGCGGACTAATTTTCTAACAGTTCTAAAAGTGAATATTATTGTGTAAGTTGAAGATGAAAGTGGAGTAAATTATCGTTACGACACCAACCTAGGCCATTTTTAAGAAAATTACTCAAAAAACGAGCGCAACGTCAAAAAATCCAGAAATTCGGAACGTAATTTCACTGGTTAGTTTGGTTAATTAGCTATTTAAATCTTTTTATTTATAAGTTTTCTTTAAAAATAATTACTTTTTAAAATGTGTAGTTTATCTATTGACAAAGATTAGGTACTAATATTAAACAAACCCAAGTAACTTGTAAACGTATTTTTATTTTAATGATATGGCTAAACGCGAATTGACACATCATCAAATGTTGACGTTTTAACGATATCATCAGTTTTAGTTGGCCATATCATGAAATGCCACCATTTTGGCACCACCAATCTGATGATAAATGATCGTGCACATCATGAAGTGCTCAATGTTAAGATCTGGCTACGACATATAAAATATGTTCTAATTGATTCCTTTCAGAAATTCACGTGCACTGCGACCGTAGACAGCGAGTTCTCGCTGCGGCCCGGGGACTGCGAATGGGAGGCACTGCAGCTGCAAACTGCCACGCCTCACACTACGTCGTGAGTATACACTCTGCAGTGACATTTGGGAGATTCGGATGTTATGAACTAACATCCGAATCTCCCAAAAAGAAAATCGATGTTCTTGGTCATTTGTTATCATTGTTTGGGAAATAATTTATAGATAGGGTAGACTGGAACTGAACCCGTCATAGCAATTTGTAAATTATTGAACTTTATATATCTATTTTTGTCGCAGGAGATATGCATTTCGCATACCTATAGTCGCGGGGGCAGCGATAGGTTATGTAGGACTCCCTTGTCAGAAAACAGTGGCTTACGCAACTGTTTCCCGACGAGGTATCATCACCCACTTAAATACCTGCGGTGTACAGTATAGGGCAAGAATGTGGTTTATCACCCAAAGGTTGAAAATCATTTGCGCGTCATAGAACACAGGGTTGATTTTCCCATTCAAAATGATTCTTTTCTATGACGTTAAAAACAAATAAATAACACTTACGTCAAAGTGTGCATCCCTTTCATTATTAAAAAGGTTAAGTCCATGAGCCCTTATCGCTATTATACTTACTTACTTGGCCGACCGTACCACGCAACGTATGTTGATGATACATGGGAACCCGCAAGGACGACTTCCATGCATCGCCTACGTACGGCTCATGCCGGGCCTCAGGCATAGGATATAGGTGATCCTGTACACACGGGATCACCCCAGTCTGGCAGGCTGTGCAATGTAAGCAGGGGCCCCGCCAAATGCCCACTAGCCCACTCAGAGACGCATCCACAAGTAAGCGGCCCAAGCTCGCCGGAAGCTCCTCCCACCGTGGGTTCCTCTTGGCTTCGACGATGGGAACTTCACTTACTAACTTTACCTAAATTTCTATTTTTTTTTAAAGCGTAAACGTCTTATTTTATAACCCTAATTTGAAGGAACTATATTAATCACAAATGTTTATGACTACCAACAAATACTAAAAAAATATAAAACTACAGGGAAAGTTAGGTCCCATATAAAAAGTTGTTGTATCTGAGCCCTAAAATCAGATAGATAGATACCCTTTATTGTACACCATACAACGAAGTTACAATTTGCGTTTACAGAAAGATGCACAATTTAGGCGGCCATTAAGTTAAAATACATGAGAATAGTGCTTAAATCGATAAAGTGGGTGTGTTTAGATGGATTTGCAGCATTAGTTTGCATAATGGAATGGAATAATAACAATATTATGAATCATTCTTTGTAATTCAGTCGTTTTTTTGAGGCTAATTGGCCAACTTAATGTTTTGCAAAAATTTACTTTCCCGTGTTGGCGGGTGGTCTGCAAAAGACTTTTGCCAAAAAAAGCCATAATTTTTATGGAGTTGACTTTTTGTTTGTTTTGCTTAAAATCCATTGTAAATTCGTATCCATGAATAATTAAATAAATGAAAGGCAATCTCTCGATAGAATATTGTTTATTTGGTAGATAATTATGTACATTTTTTTGCAAAAATCGGGGAAATTTAAAGTCAGCTGGATTCATGTCGCTAATAAATCGCGTAGTTAACTCGAATTGCATAATTTAATACATAATAAAATAGGTTGTTTCCTAAGGATTCCAAAGGTATACAATACCTCGCGTGCCGGCTAAGGCACCATATGTTAGTTTGACCCAAAACGCGTCATTAATTGCATTATCTGCATCATGCGCTGCAAGTTGTGCCAATCTCACCTATCAAGGGATGCAGTTCCGTGCCAAAGCAAGGTATATTAATTCAGTAACCTGTATATTTTAGTACCAAATCGTCTGGCACCTGGCGGCGCGCGGTGGGGTCCCAGTGGCGGCCCAGCAGCGGCTGCCACTACCGCTGCGTGGCGGCCGGGCTGGGCGTGCGGCTGGTGCGCGGCGCCGGCGCGCGCGCCAGCATCCAGCTGTGCCGCCCCGACGCCGCCGGGCCCGACCTGGTGAGTCATCGTCGTGTCAGCCTGTTGCAGTCCACCGCTGGGCGTAGGCCTCCCCCGTAGACCGCCGAAGAGCACGATCTCCCGCTTTTTTCATCCAGCCACTGCCAACCATCCTTCTCAGGTCGCCGGAAAGCTTTCTCAAACTCCAACTCGAATCGTTTACTGCGATCATAATCATTCCAGCTATAGGACGTCCCCTGCTGAATATAGGCCTTCCCCAATGACTTCCAAATTGGATTGGCTTTCTCCAACCTTTACCAGGTACGACCTTCATATTGCCGGTTGGAAGCGGATGGAAAAGAATAGCCGAGGATCAAGCTCAGTAGCATGCATTGGTAAAGGCCTAAGATATGTCCAGCGGGCCTATGTGCAGTTGACTGACGTGGGTTGATTATGATGATGATAGAATGCCACAGCGGCTCTGGGCCGTTTGCATCCAGCAGCTTCCCGCAACCTTGACCAGATCATCACTACACCGGGTGGGAGGCCTGCCCACGCTGCGTCTTCCAGTTTGTGATCGGCACTTGAGAACCTTTCTTCTGCAAAGGTTGTCGGCTAGCTATGCGAGCGATCTGGCCTGCCCCAATGAGCATCCACTTCAGGTTTGGAATTCAAAGAGCTTCATTAATTAAAAACTTTGGTTCTTTTACGAATATCCTCAATTAGGATTATTAATCCTCGTAAAGAATCGTCGAATTATGGCTCTCTCCGTACCTGGTGAGTTAGCTTTGCTTAATCAAGTCACTGTCTGGACTGTCCATTTAGAAAAAGAAAGTATTGAATAAGATATTGCTCCCAGGGTTGCACGCAACGGAAGACGCCATATCAGTACGCGACGATGGTGTGTACCAAATACAAAGAGAGAGTTCGAAGACTGTCCGGTTTAGGGATGCAGATATCACCAGTCCACGGTAAGTAGGTTTATCAAAAATTATGCTGGATGACGGGTAAACGGGTTAGACGAGGAAATCGACGAAACGTCTCATTAAAATTATCAACTTTCACTATGGCACCAATAACGAAATCGGTAGAAAAAGTTTACCATACCTTGACGATAATGGACGGAGCATTTTTCGTGTTGCGACGATGGCACTACAGTAAAAGCTGTTCACTTAAATAGGCAGAACATTTTATTAAAGTGATTCCCTTGTTCAACCTACTCTGTGGAGTGGGGAGCTTAGTGGGTGGGACAAATGCACGAATATACCTACGACATTACAGTCGCATTACGCGCAAATGTCTGACAAGAGACAGAATACAAATATCAAACATGGCCTTCATATACAATAAAAAGCAGTTAACAGAAAACCTTGCATGAAATTACCTTCAAAAATCTAGCACGTAAGAGCTTCCGACCACATCAGACTTTTTATACCTAAGTTGGATAACCTAATAATTACGCCGTCTTTTACTAACGATTTGTGACCGACTCAATTTTTGCATGACTTTCGTTCTTCCCTATCAAGTGCACCGTTTCCATTTTCCACCGACAATCGGATCGGACGGATTTGGTTTTCGACTGACTTTATGTAGGACGTTTACGTTTCAATATTACAAATTGTATGATTAGTTTTTTGTCTACAAAAAATCGGTCACCGATTGTCTGACTTCGGAGGCCCCATAAGGCGAACTAGCGATTTGCGAGCGATTTCAAAATCGACTCGCCAGTGCAATAACGCTCCAAGTTGAAAATGTTAAAATACATTTTGTTCCATTTTCAGATGACCCCGACCGGCCGTGCCGCATCGCGTGCCAAGACGAGCGAGTGTCGCACCGGTTCTACCTGGTCAACGGGCATGAGGGCTGGTTCCCACTCGGCACCTCTTGCGGGAAGAGAAACGCTTCTTACTGCGTCAGCGGGAAATGTTTGGTAAGGGACTTCTGCGAGGTGTTAAGGTGCTAAAAGGAAACAAAAAGTCTCAGGATCGACATCATCATCATCATAAGCTTTTGAAATTCCACTGGATGTGGGGGAACCCCCTTCCCCATAGAACGCTACAGTGAGCGGCTCTAGACCGTTTGCATCTAGTAGCTTCTCGCAACCTTGACCAGGTCATCAGTCCACCGATCTACCGGAAGACCTGCCCGAGCAGCGTATTACGGTTCGTGATCGCCACTCAGGAACCCAACGATTGTCAGCTCTGTGAGCGGAGTGGCCATTGACAGATTAGCTTTACGATTCAAGGATCGACATTGGATTTTATTTTATCTGCTGTCTTGCTTTATTGCAAAGAAACACGTTTTCTGGCACCATCGCTACACAAGGATGACTTACATGACAATTGGTGTTATCGAGCTCAACATTGAATAGCATTTTTTTTGAGTTTACGAGAATACCGTTTTTGATCTTAATATCACTGGGACTGGATCAAAACTGGATTGCGATTACTTTGAAATAACACGAATTCAGCATGTTTTTAAAAAAAGAGCGACTAAACAAAGTAACAGTAAATATTCGATTCCCTCAAAAACATATTATTACCATATTAATACCCCCCCAGGAGTTCGGCCCCGACAACACCCCCCTCTCCGAGATGGTGTTCACTCTCCCACTGCTACCACGCAACAGTTCGTCGCGCCATCGGCGTAGTCTTCGCCGGGACCGGATCACCGTCAAGGCTACCTTGGACCAACACCATCTAGACGATATCATTGCCAGGCTCAATTTTACACGTAAGTGTATATCGAGAAAAAAGTATTTTTGCATATTATTATAGTAGGCACTTTTGCCCGCGACTTCGTCTGCGTTGACTTTACCCGGATAAAAAGTATCCTGTGTTAATTCAGGCCTCAGGCCATCTATATGCCAAAATATTTTCAAAAAAAGTGGAGTTAAAGTACTATCGGCATATTTACTACATAGCTGAACAACTGGGAATTGACCATAAACAGTTTTGACGCATTAGAAAAAAGGTGGGTAAGGTATCTTTAATATAGCCTATGGTATGTAGTTTTTTACACTAAAGGCTGACCATAAACTAGTTTGAAATTAACCATAAACTGCTACTATTTTTTTAAATTGTATTTTTGTATCTGTTATCGCAAAGCAATGGGTCTCGACTTTCCTCGACCAGATATAACATTCGTCAGAATGATAGGAGAGAGCAGATGATGCAGTGAAAGAGCTATAGGGTTGATATGGAAAAACTCATGCAAATGTACAATAGACAGTATCAATAACCTGTTTTTAAATCTCTTATCTTACAGATACCGGCACGGACCACATGTTTTTTGACACCATCCCCGAGAACATCGAAGTGGACTTCAACAATCCTATCCACATCGCGCCTGAAGACACCATGATAAGGAAGAAGCCAAGACCCACGTGGGATTAAACTCGCCTGTCCTATTTATCACTCTTTGAGACTTTGCTCATCACAAAACGAACTGAAAATTACTACTAAGAAAACGTGTGGGTATTTCTTGCAACGACGCAAGTAACATTTCATCGTGATCGTATCAGTAACACTTAACAAGTACACAGCCCAAAAACTAACAATGACAAGATAAAAATGTCACAAACGAGTCATACCCATACCCACCTCACAAAGTACCCATATCTTTGAGTAAACGGAATAGGGATGAAGACTAACTTTTTTCTTTGTCTATCAGGTAGATTATCAGAAAGTATTGGACCCGTATTTTTTCTTTTTTTACATAAGCAAAATATTACAGATATTTTGATTTGAAATGTTACATGACGCCCCCACTCCCGAACTTTGAAGTGCTTTATCTTTGTCATTTTTTGGTTAATTGACAAACCAACGTGTCCATTATTTTTTAACAATCTAACTGACGGACTAAATAGAATTTCATTTTCTTTACCCAGTCGTCATCCCTATTGCACACTTGCACAAATTTCCTAAATCGACTTAACATAGACCTGGATTAAAATGTCTGTATTCGTGGTATGAAACGAGGCCCCAAACAAAGTATTATGCCAAGAGCGTCTCCCAGCGCACCCAGACCCGACTATAATTTGGAAAAGTCCGTATTCTAAATTGACCCAAACTGGGAGCCGAACTCAGGATCCTTTGCGTCTAAAGCGAATCTAATATGTTTATACAGATGAAATGCGTATTTCGCGCATATGTTATAAGGTCCTATTTCACTTAACTTCCTTTTTAGGGGGTGTTTCTACTGCTCAATATACAGTGTTAACCAACAGAAAATGTCCCCGTTTACCCGTAATACCATAGCGTCCACATACTAATTCCCATTTAAAATTAATTGTTTTTAATTTTATAAAAATAAATAACGTCCGAATCTTTTCTCATCGTGCGAGCAAGACAAAAAAAGCGACGTTGCCAGTTTGCGCATTGTAGTTACGCTAGTTACTATTGCGCGTTACGATTTTAGGTTTAAGCAGGCGTTTTTTTTTTCAATTTTGTTTAATTAATGCTTATTTTTGTTAATTTTAATCTATCAATGATGCAAATAAACTAGCTGAAGGGAACGCCCTCTGTTATTTTACATATTGTATATCAATTTTTACACAAACACATTTCCCTTATTCCTAAATAGCCGATCAGCTGTCGTTGGTTGGTTGTATGAACATTTAACAGTAGAATCAGCCCCTAGAAAGTAGTTAACTAAAAAATTAGGACCAATGTACGGTGTATAGTCAATCGTAAATTGAATTTAACTCATAATCCCAACTGTTGTTACTGTACAATTATTGTGATCAATTATTAGTATTTATTTTAGAGAATTTTTATACTTTGTTATGTGTAGGTAGTATTATTATAATTAAAGATATTTTTAAATTAGAAATATGTTTTATTTGGACATAATACATGGGAGAAGTGTCCTGCATATGATATAAAAATATTAATTAATATCCGCTTTGTGCCCTTAATTACAATTATCAACAAACACTTAATTTATCTTAAATACATTTTTACATAGAAAAATATGCAACACAATAATAATAACAGTAATTTGTTAAATCTGACATGAGTAGAAATTATCCTGATGTTGTATATTTCTAAATCGTCCGATCATATTTTTACAAAAAAATACTTAAACATTGTTTTGTAATCCATTTTGAGGTAGATAATTTGAGTTACCCTTATATTCAATATTTCAATCTTGTCTTTATATTGTCTGTGGTCTACGCTCTATTTCTTTATGGTTTTAACAATGACATTTCAAGTCGTTTCTTTTGTCAACTTATGCTTTTAGTGGTGTGCAAAAACATTTGACAATATAGAACCTATTTTGCTTTAAACTGTAAATAATCAAATAATAACCTTAAAACATTCCTTTCGCTTGCACATTCTTAATCACAGTCGACAGTTGGTTCGGGTCAGTCAGGAACCACTGCCATAGTTTCCTTAGATTATTCTTATCACCATTCTGGAATATAATAAAATAAAGCAATTAGAAGAAATAACTGTAGGTTGATAAAGGTGCAGGAAGCCGCTGGATGCTAGCGGTTTCTAACCGGCCCATCTGGAAGTCATTGTGGAAGTGCTATGTTTAACACTGGACGTCATATGGCTGAAATGATGATTAAAAAGAGAGTCTGTTCCACTTGACCTTGTGTAGGTCACACAGGCGACTTCGTATGTGATTACGTCCACACAGAATCCCACAAAATACAGATAAGTAATATTGTTAAAATCTTTGAAATATTATTCGGTCCTGATGTTCATCTTTAGCGTTGGAAGTTTTGATTAATTAGTGGGCAAGACTAATATACAGTCATAATACACAGTAATACAAAAAAATATAATTACAAATATGTACCTAAAAATAAATGTTTAGCGGCGTACTCGTACTTTGCGTTTGTACATTTATTAGCCTTATTGTAGAAAAAAATACTGAAAATTTCGATTATGTGTGTTAGGAAAAAGTTTCACGATAAGTAATTTTTATTTTAGTAGAAACTATTTTAAATATCTCCATAAATAATCCAGTCTGCTCAGGTAGTTCCGAAGAAAAAATAAATGTGATACTCGGCTTCGGGGTTTATTTTACACCCGTTAGAGCAAGGTCGACCAAGGTTAATAAGAATAAGCAGCTATCTAGCGACCCATTTATTTTAACTAACCTTAACAGTGGTGAACAGACTGCTGGCATCGAGAACTTTCTTGTCCACGACACTCATTTCATATTTTAGCGCATGGGACAATGCCGCCACCGTCCTGTCCCAACAGTTAGGCTGCTTCGTGCATCCGTCCCAGATGTATTCCCGTAGTGGAAGTGATGATTTGTTACTGTAAATAAAATTTAAATGTAAAAAAATACAGAGTATAAAAAAAAATTTGTTGTGTGTGTTAGACCTTTAAATAAAACTGTATACGTCGTTTAAGTTTAGGATTTCACTATTTGTATAAACGTATAGGTAGGGGCGGTTATTTGAGCGTAATACGTCATGTTTTTCTTTAATTAAAAAGTCACGTGTTGTATTAGAAGTTAAAAAAAGACAGTAAAATATAATTAAAAATCATTAAAATTCATGTATATTTTTTTAATGATTACTTCATACATACATTATTATACTGTATATAGTATACTCATACAGCAATCCTGATTTAAACAATAGCGATGTGACGACTAACGTTTTTTTCTTCGTCTATCAGATAGATTATCAAAAATTATTGGACACGTATTTTTTCTTTTTTCACATAATCAAAATATTACAGAGATATATTGATTTGAAATGTCGCATGACTTCACGCCTAGGTACAAATTTTACTTAAAAGTGAAGTCACGAGCCCCCACTCCCGAACTTTGACGCGCTTTATCTTTGTCATTTTTTGGTTGCTTGACAAAGGACAAAATAAGAGTATTATTTTTTGATAATCTGACGGATTAAATACAATTTATCTTTACCCAGTCGTCATCCCTATTCTAAAAGTAGTAACTTGGAAAACAATGATACTGGTGTTAAGTGTTTTAAAAGACTGCGACAGACAGACAGACCTTAGTTCTTTCATAATCATGGCACTTGCAAGCTTGCAACAATGCATCAGGAGACATTCCAAAAACAAGGCACCAAATTCATGGTAATAATAATTAATTATACTCACAACTCAGAGACAGCTGCTTCTTTCTTCCTAAACGCTTCTGAAATGTCTTCATTCACCTCCGCTATACCACTGAGCAAATCATTATAAGCCTTTAGCAACACCATCGCATCGTTAGTCTGTGGTATGTCTAACACCTTGCTAAGTGTGTCCATGAGAATATCAGAGGACTGCACCTTCTGTTGGCAGATTTCTTGCTCAGTGCATATTTCGTTCATTGATTCCTGTAAAGAAAATAAATTAAAATCTCATGGGGGCACAAACATCGCAACTTTACAGGCGTGGGTTTTAGGTACGGTTTACTAAATAATATACAGTGTCACAAGATGGGTGCATTAACGGGCGCCTGGTGTTAGAGGATACTAATACCTTTCGATCTCTACCTATATGTATATGTATATGACAACCTGTGTTTAGCACGGATAACCCAGTTGGAACGTCTGACGGGTTAAGTTATAGCGATCTAGGCCTCTTTGGTTTACTATGTAAGCTTCAGCCTATTGCAGTAAGATCTACCTAACATATAAAGAATGAGACCAGAAAAAGTGTAATTTGTCAGTACTTCTCACTCTCACAGAATGATGAGTAAGCGAAAGTTGCAAAATATACTCTATTATATCTACATCTATATATATGGAGACAAGGTCGAGCGCACGGACCAGTTTAAATACCTTGGATCTGTACTTCACACATCGGGAGACATCGATTGCGACATCAAAGCACGCATTGGCATGCACTGCTGCGTGGGCCAAATGGCGAGAGGTGACTGGTGTCATTTGAGACCCCAGGATGCCGGTTAAGTTAAAGGGACAGATCAATAAGTCCATCATTAGGCCTGTCCTTTTATATAAAAGCGTTGCCATATGGCAGCGAAGCGTGGCCGCTACTTGAGCGACACAAGCAGGAGCTGCGTATCACGGATATGAATATGCTGCGGTGGATGTGCGGAGTCACACGGAAGGACCGCGTGTGGAACTCGCGCATCCGTGGTAGCCTTCGTGTCCTCGATATTGCAGACAAACTGCAGGAGTGTCGCCTACGCTGGTACGGCCATGTTTTGCGAAAACCGGCAAGCTACGTAGGAAACAAATGTCTGGCCATGCCGCGACCGCCAGGTCCTGGCAAAAGGGGTAGACCCAAGAAATGCTGGCTCCACGTCGTGAGGGCTGACATGCGTGCCAATGATCTCACAACTAGAGACGCTCAAGTCCGCGCGAAGTGGAGGAGTAAATCAAGGAATGCGGACCCTGGGCTCCAAAGAAATGGCTTTTGACGCAACCGGGATTGACCGTATAGATGAAGAAGAAGACTCTATTATATCTCTATATTCATACTATAACACCCCTCCACCAATCCACACTAGACCCGCGTGGTAGGGTATGGCCCAAACCACCTCATAGCCGAGGTGAGACATGTGCACCTGCCTGCCTAGCATGAGCACTAAAAACACGATATGATATGATATGATATAGCGAAATATCGACACCAACTGTAAAAATATGATAGATATAGTCGCCATGTTGAATCGCCGTCACATATTAAGATCGCTGTTTCGATAAAAAATTTAAATGGCGGCTAAATCTATCATATTTTTAAAGTGGAGTGGGTACGTATAAAGGCATACTTTACTTTTACATATTGTTATGACGACCGTCTGTACTAGGACTACAAAGCCGAGCGGTCGCGGGTTCAAACCCCGCACGGGGCAGATGTATGTGTGATGAGCACGAGCATTTGAACCTAAGTCTTGAATGTTTATAAATGTATTTAAGTATGTTTATCCGTTATCTAGTCGCCATATTACAAGCTTTGCATAGTTTGAGGTTAGCTAATTGGTGTGATTGCAAAAGCAAATTATTATTATACAGGGTTATTTGTAAACTATCAACAACCTCCTAGGAACTGATTCTGGTGCTCAAATACAACACATTTTTCTATGGGACTAACATTGAAATCTTTAAAAAAAAATACTGCTCCATACAAACCGATGCCATCTGGTCGGCGGCTTAGTATGCAAAAGTGTTTTTTGTTTTGCAATTTTAATGTTGGTCCCGTAGAAAAAGTTGTTGTATTTGAGCTCCAGAATTAGCCCCTAGGAGGTTGTCGATGTTTTACAAATAACCCTGTATATAAAGATGAAGAAGAATGAAAGAAGAAGATTTGGTTTTAAAAAATAGAATACTCAATACTGATATTTCTGTAACAAATATACGAATCAAGCATTTTATGGTTTCAGGGGCTATCCACCTCTGTAAAAGGTTACAAAGGTCAGCTACAATCCAACTTCATCGACTCACAATCCTGCCGGCCACCGCGTCCCGCTCGGCGCAGTGGTACTGCCGCAGCTGCGCCGCGAACTGCAGCACCTGCTCCAGCGTGCGCAGCTCCAGCCGCAGCGCGCAGTACAGCGCGCGGTCCAGCGCCAGCGCCGACTGCGTGGCGCCCAGCAGGCGGGACAGCTCGCGGTGCACTTGCCTGGGAGATACGCGACGTAATCCGGATGTTAATAATTCCAAGAAACCATCTCTTGAAACCTGCTGGGTGGTGTTAAGCAGGTACGAAACCGATGTTGACACCATTCATTAATAATTCCAAGAAACCATATCTTCAAACCTGCTGCGTGTTGCCCAGCAAGTGGGATAGGAGCGGTGGACTTGCCTGCTAGATACGTAACCGATGTTGACACCATTATCATCATTTCAGCTATAGGACGTCCACTGCCGAACATAGGCCTTCCCAGATGACTCCAGATTGGCCGATTGGAAGCGACCTTCACCGTTACCGTGTCTACCTTGTGAGTGGACTTCCTACGCTGCACTCGTCAGTACGTGGCCTCTATTTCAGAACCTTTTTGCCCCGGTCAGTTCTAATTGCTATGTGCTCCGCCCGCTGACACTTTAGCTTTCACAAAAAAAAGGTTGAAGGATGAAGCTAGATGCAGGCCGCTTCCAACTGGCTAATCTGAAAATCACTAGGGGTGCAATCAGCAGTGGCTAAAATGATGATGATGGTCGCGGTGGACTTGCCTGTCAGATACGAAATGTTGACACCATCATCATCATATCAACCATTGGACGTCCACTGCTGAACATAAGCATCCCCAAATGACTTTCAGATTGGCCGGTTGGAAGCGGCTTGCATCCAGCGGTTTCCCGAAACCTTTACCACATCGAAACCGATATTGACACCATATACAAATAATCCCAAGAAACCATGTCTGGAACCATGTCTTTAATGTCATGCAAGCTGAAGTGACGGCCGATAGTGCAGAAAGGTTCTGGAATGGAGGCTGCGTACCGGCAAGCGCAGCATAGGATGTCCACCTACATCTGCCGAAAGTTCGGCTAAATTTGCTCGCAGTATTTATAACATGACTTATGATACATCAGCCGAAATTTCGTGGCGTTCGGTGTAGTGTCGAACCTTTCGTCTAGCGACTGTTTCCGCGAAACGAATTCAATGTATTTTGCATTGTAAGCGCCACATTATGCGACGCGTCACGCGACTTACGAGTTCGGTAGGTGTGTTGGAACACTAAGCTTACAGGGTCCAGTTGCTACAAACTTTAGAAATCAAACAACTCACTCTCTTACAGCTAAAGCTGATCTAGCCGTGGTCTCCACAGCTAGTCTTGTCCGGGAGTCCACAAGATTCTTTACCGAGTCTTGTATCTGTTGGTCCAATATTGCTTCCTCCTGTTCTAGCAAGTCTACTGCACTTTGAGCTTCGATCAGACAATTTCTAAAAGACAATTTTATAATTGGTTTATTAATTTGACTTGACCGTTATTCGAAGCTTAGTTTAATTGAGATAGGCACTACGTTTCCCGCCTTATATCTATCTCTTTCTATCAAATCTTCTGTCTTTTTCTATCTTTTGTCCCACCACCCGGCAGAGGGGGCCAGTTTAAAATGGGCCTTGCCATTTCTTGCTCATTGGTGTCTTGTTTCCCGCCAAAAGCGGTCGTACTCTTAGAAGTACGTAACGTACGTACGTAAGTAAGTTGGTACCTCACCATAATCCAGGAATATATATTACTATCAAGTGAGCTAACTTCTGAAAATAGCTTACTAACGTATCTACAAACAGCAGGGTAAGATTAAATAAAGGAAAGTGTCTAAACCATTTCCGTAAGACAGTGATCATATTCACGTAAGTACCCTCAGAATTTCTAACATTTTACTATCGTGTTCCTTTTGCAAAGTTACTTTTAATTATTCGCGTGATTAAAAGTGTTAACTTTTTAATCATGATCATTGCAAAACATTTGATTATATCTACCCTCTAAAGGAGTCACGAAATAATTTTAGAAAGTGGAAAGTTATTTTATATGTGATATTTATGCAACGAAATTTTGAATTGTAATAACGGTTTTACGTTCGAATAATAATATAGAAAGGTCAAGTTCTTATACCTTTTTAATTGCATCCGTGCTTCTTCGAGTGTTTTTTCTGTAGTGTTCGAGTATTCTGACCTCACTTTTATTTTTAGTATGGATGAGTCTATTAATGGAAAAAATACTGAAACACTAAAAGTTCAAGCGGGTCCTTCTGGTTCAAATCGGAAACGAACGCGGTCCAGTAGCTCGAGTTTCAGCAGCAGTAGTAGCAGCAGCTCTTCCTCTTCGTCCGAGACGAGTCGTGATCGTAACCGACACAAGAAACGAAGAGGAGGCAAACAAAAGCGAGCTTCGGAAAGAAAAATTTCTAGGCTGTGTAAGGCTGTCCGCGACCTACGTGAGCAATTGGCTAGGAAGTCCGAAGGTCCTGTAAGTAAAAGCCTTATCGATCATGATGACGCAGTTTCATTATTGTCTAATGTGAGTAGCGAATTTCGTGAACATTTACCTGACGTTCAATCAGAAAACGATGTTACTAAATATGATAGTTTTAAGGTGAATATTGAAACCAAACTAAAGGAACCTTCCGTTCCCAAGGCCCCTGAATCATTTCTTAAATTATTGATTGATGTTCAACATTTAGAAAGTGATGCTTGGAATGAAATACGGTATTCGGAAACCCAAAAATCTTACACCTTTTCTCCAGGTTTTAAAGATCTTGATGTTAATGAGGAGGTTAAAGGTTTTGAGTCACCACGTCATTTAGCTCTTTCTGATAGAACTTTTGGTGCTCTTACAATGTGTGTGTTGAAACAACAGGAATCATTGCAAACAGCTCTTCGAGATTTAATAACATGGTCAAGAGAATCAGTGGGCTTCGGTGTCGAAGGCCTTAACGCTAAAATCCATGAACTTTTTTCCACAGGAGATTTTTACAGAATTTCCTTAGACTTACTGCAGCTTATATATGGCCATCGAGCCGAGGTCATAGAAATGCGTAGACAGTCTGTGGTCAAGCATGTAAAGGATCCACTAACTAAAACAATGCTGCGGAAAATACCTCCTACGAGTACCCATCTTTTTGAAGCAGAACAGTTTTCATCTGTTATCGACAAATCTGGAGGGGTAAAAAAATGTTTTTGGCCCGCAAAGGCTAAGGGTGTTTCTGCCTCGCAGGTAGATAAAAACCGCACCCACTTTCCCTCGCAGGGAGCTTTATTCAATAAACAACCCTCGCAGGGTTTTCACGGGGTTACCAATGTCATGCATGGACATTGCTCCAATGTTCCACCTCCGCAGGGTGGCTATAGTGCTTGCTGTAGCACAGAAAGACGAAATAATTATTCGGCCGCACCGAATAGTACGAATAACAATTTTTTTCGCGGACGTTCGTCCCGACCTAGTGCCAAGCCTCAAGCACGGTCCAAAGGACATAAACGAAGCTCATCCCCGTCTAACTATCATAAAGATAGCAAAAGACGGAAATTCTGACTCGGACAAGTTCAAAGCTGGCCGCCTAACCCAATTCCAGAGTCAATGGGAACAATTAGGGGCACCCAGTCACATTTTAAAGCTGCTAACGGGGTATCGAATACCATTTCTTCAAAAGCCGCCACTGGTTTATCCCGGTTATTTGATAAATGTAGCCTCTGTAATGGAATCGGACGCCATGACACTTCTAATAAACCAAATGAAGGATCAGGGCGTTCTGGAAAAGGCCGAGCTATCGCCAAGCTTCCTGTCCTCAATGTTTCTGGTTCCCAAAAGCGATGGGAATTATCGTCCTATATTCAATTTAAAGAATCTAAACAAATACATTCTAACCGACAAGTTCAAACTCATAAACGTGCAGCGTGTTCCTGACTTCTTACAACCATTGGATTGGCTGTGCAAGATAGACATATCCCAGGCATATTTCCATCTACCTGTAGCTCGCAGCCAAAGGAGGTTCCTACGTCTGATTTATCAAGGCGAACTACTGCAAATGACATGTCTTCCTTTTGGTCTCAGCACAGCTCCAAAGATCTTTGCAACAATAACCAACTGGATTGCGCAAATCCTTCGACAAAAAGGCATACGAGTTATTGTTTATTTGGACGACTTTTTATTCGTTCACCAGGACAGACGGGTTCTTCAGAATCATGTTGCACAGGCGCTCGACATCCTGATGACACTGGGATGGATGGTCAATTTCGACAAGTCTGTTCTGACACCGGTGAAAAGCCTAACTTATCTTGGTATCCTTTGGGAACCTTGGTCCAACCAGAAGCGGCTACCAGAGGAAAAGTTACAGGCTCTTTTTTGCAAATTGAACCATATGCTACAAAGGAATGTCGTTATATTCAAGGAACTACAGAGCCTGGTAGGTGTTCTCAACTTCGCCAGCTTCTGTGTTCCTATGGGCAGGCTAAATTATCGTGCGCTATTAAACCTTCTGAACAACATGCTGACTCAGAAGCTCACCAAAGTAGATTTACCACCCGATGCGAAACAGAACTTGGCTTGGTGGCTTTAAAATCACAGACGCGTGTCGGAAATTCACATTCCACCGCCGTCACATTTCTTGACCACAGACGCCTCCGACATCGCATGGGGAGCTCGTCTGAACAACATGTCAATACATGGGACTTGGACAGATCAAGAGAAATCTTTACACTGCAACCAAAAAGAGTTATTGGCAATCCTAAAGGTTTTTCAAGGTCATTGTCAGCTCCTGAACCACAGCACAGTGTTGATACAAAGCGACAACAAAACCGTTGTAGCTTATTTGCGACGCGAAGGGGGAACGAAATCAATGTTTTTGATGAGCATAACCTACCAAATTTTCCAGATTTTGAGTTTTCACCGGATCCATGTCAAAGTTCATCATATACCAGGAATATACAATGCCCACGCCGACCATCTGTCAAGGCTGCGGCTAGCTCCAGAGTGGCATCTTCTCCCGGAGTGTACCGAAAAGATCTTCTCCAAGTGGGGAACCCCATTTATAGATCTTTTCGCATCCAGTCGAGCACACGTAGTGATAAACTATGCCACTCTGGACCAGAACGACAAGCAGGCGTTACTTCACGATGCTTTCTCCCAGAACTGGAATTACACACTAGCCTGGATATTCCCACCACCTTACCTCATTCCCAAAGTGTTGAGTCACTTGAATCAGGCTCAAGGCATTTACCTTCTCGTAGCACCTCGCTGGGAACGTGTTTTTTGGAGAGCGGACCTCAAAGCACGATCATTAGCAGCCCCGTTTACTCTTCGTCACCTAGACCAAGTCCTAATCGATACCTCGACAAATCTACCACCACCGAATGTGAAAGACATGACCCTCGAGGTGTGGAGATGTGGGGGTGGTCTGATAAACTAACAGATTGGAGCAAAAATCAATTAGAACTTCTCCAGAATGCTTGGCGACCGTCTACTAAAAAAACATATAATAGTGCTTGGAACAAATGGCTTATTTGGTCCCAACAACATAAAATTGACCCATGCAATCCTAATGGGCCTGATGTTGCTCGATTTTTATCAGATTTACATTTGATTCATAAATTGTCATATAACTCTATTTTATTACACAAGTCAGTCGTCTCCACACTTTGCAATCCAGATAAGTCTGGTGAATTAAGCGGTCATTACATGGTTAAACAGATTTTAAAATCAATTTTGTCTCAAAATCAGACATGTAAAAAACCTCCGATATGGAATGTAGATATTCTCGCAGCTTACCTGAAACATACTCGTCAAATTACCGACAGTCAGGATGGAAACTCTTAATCAATAATGAAGATAGGAATCTAGATCCTATTTTTGCTATTAAACAAACAATCGCTCTTTTAGAAAGTCGTAGACGTATGTCAAAAGGGTCTAGTTTGTTTATTAATTTTCGAGGCGAATCAAAGCCTGCGTCTAGAGCGATAATTGCCGGATGGATAAAAACCTTGCTTAAGGATGCCGGTACCACAGCAGCTCCGGGAAGTATCCGTTCTGCTGTTGCGTCTAAAAACTGGTTCGACAATTATCCGTTAGAAGATATTCTCGCAAGAGGCAATTGGCGATCACAGAATACTTTTTGTAAATTTTATAGGAGAGAAATAATACCTAACCCTTCAACCTCCTCAGTGAGTAGGTTATTCAATCCAGTCAATGATTAACTTCTAAAATGCTAATTACATATACATTTATATTTTTTGCGATACCTTTTGTTTGTTTGCATTATAATACTTATAATTTATGAGAATAAATAGTTTTCTTTAGAACTAAAGAATCGTTATGTTATATGATTGATTTATTATACACTATACAACAAAAGTTTGTTTAACTTTAATGCCTTATATTTCCATCTAGTAAATAATACTTTGCGTCTCCACCACCAGGCGATAACAAACACAATCTCAATTAAACTAAGCTTCGAATAACGGTCAAGCCAAATTAATAGAAGCGTTTTACCTACCAATAAAACGCATATTAATTTACTTACCTTATTCGAAGCTTAGAGTTCAGCTCTGCCTGGTGAATTGACACAATGAGCAAGAAATGGCAAGGCCCATTTTAAACTGGCCCCCTCTGCCGGGTGGTGGGACAAAAGATAGAAAAAGACAGAAGATTTGATAGAAAGAGATAGATATAAGGCGGGAAACGTAGTGCCTATCTCAATTAAACTAAGCTTCGAATAAGGTAAGTAAATTAATATGCGTTTTATTGGTAGGTAAAACGCTTCTAATAATTCCACCTAAGCGATCACAGGAAAGAATAAAAAAGAAAAAAGGAATATGCGACAAAAAACACACCAATTATCATGGTCTCAAAGTAAGGTTTTTTAAGGTAAGAGTCGTCACAAAAAGATATCTTTCAAACAAACTCATTTTTTTTCTGCTAACACTGTCTCCAATAAGCGCAGCGAAGAAGTAGGTACATTTTAAATTATCTATTGAGTCTATTTCTGTTTGTATCTTCCACCTCCGCTTTTAAAAGTATTATCAAAGACAAAGGGCGAGTTTTTTTACCGTCATTAAAATTTTGATAAGTATTGTATTCTCTTCATGAAAATAAACAAATTTAAATTAGGAGATTCTGCTTTTTAATTTTCCTAGTGCGGAATTACCCATGTACACCTGTTAAAGTTCCCAGACAACAGGGAAACGCTAACCCCAAACGAAAAGAAAATCTAGTGGTAGAAGTAAATACTGTTAATTATTTTGTTGCCGAAATGAAGCAGCGCAAAGGTCTTTATAAATAAATTAAATATTATCAGTCTTTTTAAATTGTATGTTTACATTACAAGATAAAATGTACCCGTGCCAGCATGTCAGTATTTAATTCCATACATTTTTATAATTTAAATAGTAATTTACATCATAATAACCTTTTTTCATTAAAATCATTTTGACATGCGATTCAAATTTATTTATAGTGTTCATAATTTAACTAACAACAATATACTTACGCAACTTGACTTGGATGGACGTTATTGTAGTTGGAAACAAGAGCTAGTTTCGCTTGTTCACCATTTAATTCTGCTTTTGTCTCTATGTACAGAAGCATTGCGTTTATTAATCTAAAAGATACAAAAAATATAATGTTAGGGCATTTAAAAAAATCTTGAATCTACCATAGACCATAATGATGATGTTTTATATTTTAAATAAGGGGTGACTCTAATTAGTAAATGATACCGTTTGTAAGGCAAGGTGCTTGTAGCTCAGTGGCAGCAGTGCTTAGGTAGTGATTACCAAAGTTAAGCCACCTACGCTGCGGTTGTGATTTGATGGGTGACCAACCCGACCATATTTAGAGACATTTATCACAAGCATCTACATGCTTCAGAAGCCACCTTAAAAGTTGGTCCTAGCTAATATCGCTTGATACTAGTCGTGAAGCCTAGTCAGAAGCCTTAGGGCGGCTTAATAACATCTGACAGTAAGGTTAAGTCACTGGCCTTACTAACACCTCACCACCAATCCGCACTAGGACCTCCGTGGTGGAGTATGGCCCAGGCCAACTCATAGTTAAGGTGAGGCCTGTGCCCTGCAATGAGACAGAGATAAAGTATTAGGCATATTTTACTTTTACTATCCCGTTTGTAAAATAGTATAAAAATATTATTAAGTGAAATTATGTACAAAGTTAATTTAGGTTCTCTTGTAATCAAACACATACACACCTCTCTTCCAAACTTTTGGCTTCAACAAGCGCTGATCGCAAGTCCTCATCGGTGACATTGTCCTTCTGCCGACTACCAAACTTCTTAGCCGTGTACAGGTCGAAATGTGACTTGAACAACGTCTGAGACTGCCTGTACGACTCAAACGGACCGAATGTATAGAATTTCTTTGAAATTTCCTGAAAACAGATTGTTAGTAAATAATTACGGCACCTTCAAATTAGTGGCGTAAAGAACGCCACGAATTTTCGGACGGTCGCTAGTGGCCTTTGGTGAAAGCCTTATCCATCTTCACCGGACAGTTTTAGCGTGCACTAAAGGCGCGCAGCCTAGGTCCACCGCACTAGGGCAGGGCACAGACCTCACCTCAACTGTGAGGTCAGGCCTGTGCCCTGCAGTGGGACGTTTATAGGCATTTTACCCTTTAAAGAAATTACTTATAATTTTTTTATTTAGTATTTAGCCCCACTTTTAGGCTCTTAAACAAGTCTCAAAATGTAGCTTTACCCTACTACTGCTTCAGGGAACACACAATGGCTGGTGATGAGAACAAACGGCGCAAGGAACTCAGTACCAGCTCATAGTAAATTATGTACAAGCAACCAAAAATGATGGTACACACGATAAATACAGCTCTCAATCTAAGAAAGATAAATATTAAATAAAAAAAACAACCTTATCAGCATGACAATTGTTATACAAGTCCAAAGCATCAGCAACTACATCGATGACACCTTCCATTATGGACTCAACTTCCTCGGCCAACCGGAGGCACTCATCTGCAACCGTTGACTCATCCTCACTGCACTGCTGCTGGGCTGAATGGAGCTTTGTTACTTCTAGATTTAGCTCTTCTTTTATTAACCTAAAATAAGATTTTGATGGAACAGATGAAACAGCAGGTTATTAAACCGATTTTCAACTTTAGGGCTGACATGTAGGGATCAATATCAATTGAGAAAATTTGACATTTTGTGGTAGGTTGACATGATGTTGTTTGCACATTACAAATATCTTTGTTCCACTTCTTTACTGTGTCAGTTGAATTTTATCCTTTATTTTCTTTGTTATTGCCCTCTTTTTCTGCTGCCATTTCTGAGGTACCAATTCTGCCGTCAATAGCATAGTTACAGTAAGTCCTTTCCTTGAACCTTTAATTGCTCAGTATTGGTTTCCAAATTAGTAATACATAGATGCTGCTGAGGTTCTCCTTCATATAAGGTATCAACCACCATGATCTGATAAAAAAAAGGATTTATGGAAGATTTTCACACCAAAACTTTTACTGCGTTTTTCTCAAAACAGTCGAGAGCGCACTTCTGTTAATATGCTATTGACGGCAGAATTGGTCACATGCTAGCACAATTTTTTTGTGTTTCCATGTAGCATGTGGTCTATTCACCTCCACTTAGTATGTTGGTGACCTTAGTCATGCCAGTTATATCATACATAATATAAAGTAGGTACCTTAACACTTTTGACTGCCACAAACTAGATACAATAGAAAGTCTATTATTCGCGGCTCATAGGTAAGCCGCATGGCGTGCAACGTGTTGAGAAAAATCTACAATTTTAATGTAAGCTAATATCTCCTGTAGCTCAGTTGGAAGATCAGTCAACCATAGAGTGAAGAGACATGGGTTAGAATATTACCTAAGTTGTTTTTTTTTTTGCTAGTACTATTATATTAAGATTTCTCTTATGATTTAGACTACAACTTACCCATTTTGCTTTAACAGATCATTGATTAAATCCTCCTGTTTTTCCAGCATGTTCAATTGCTCCTTCTGCATGCTTATATCCAGTTTAACATCATCTACTGCCTCCTTATCTCCTGGTACGCAGAGACCCTCATATTCCTTTTGTAAATTATCTATGGCCTTTTCTAGATCATCCAAAGACAGAAGTTGGCCTTTTTTCTCAATTTCAGCATATCTGTAAATTTAGAGATGATTTTATGAACTCGTCAGCCCTGCGTAACCAAGACACTATGGCAATGTTATTGTACATGGTCTCATGCAACTGCTTGGGTGTTTACGAGTTAAATGGATACATAGCGAATTAAAACAAATCTCTGTGTCATATTTAAGAATAAGAAGTTTTAAATAGGCTACCTAATTTATTAAATTACTAAGATAATCTGTAAGTAAAACTTTAAGCAATATAATATAGAGCAAATGATGGATATAGAAAAATAATCTAACTTTTTTGCGACTTAGTTTTTCATAATTACATCAGCCCGGTTTTTACCGGGTTTTGCATAAAATAATAAAGAAACGTAATCGTATCATCACCTATATTCTTCTCGAGCACTCAGAGCGTTATTGTGGTCTAAATTATCGTATAACCATCGTAAAACCCCCGCAAAGTCCGCGTCGTTTAGCATCCATTCAAAAGATTTCTTGTAAGTCTCCACACCCAAACTTTGTAAGAAAGGCACGAATTCTTCATCACTTATTTCGTTTAGCACATTCATTTTTATTTTTTGTAAACTTGTGACGCTAAAAAAACTAAATAATCAAATTATTCATGAAATGAAATCGACGTTGATTTTCAAAATTGGCTTTGTTGTTGTGTTCAATGTTGTCATTCATTTTTGACATTGACGTTTGTAGAGCGGTGGTAAGTTTTTTTACGTGTGTAATAATATCGACTAGATGCATGACAAATCAACAAGTTATCGATAGAATTTAATGATCGAAATCGAGCAGTCACATGTATATTGCTCGTCTCGCAAATAATTTATAATACGACAAAGAAAATTGATGATGAAACAGCATAACAATAAAATTTATGTTGGGTCTCATTTTGCCCCTTCACCCTCTTAATTGTTGTAAACTAGAATTTAGGTATGAATAATTATTGAGTTTAAAAAAAAAGGATGTGATTTATATTTTTACATATTATTATTGTATTTATATTATTATATGTTTAATACTTTTATTTTAAGTATTATACTAGTTTTTAAGGTAACTTTTAAAAAAATTTTTTGAATTTTTTTTAAATTTAAATTATTTTATTGAATTCACTTAATGTCCATAGTTCCATACAAAAGTTATACAATTCATGAAATGAATAACTTATAGAAGTAGACATTTCTCTGGTTTAACTTAGCACTAACGCACGCAAAAATGTATGTTTGTTCATTTGATGCGTTTTATAACTATGTATTCCCTCTGTGAAACTGAAGATTTGTGCACATATTGGTGAAGGTTTCCTTATTGACTTAAAACGCTCAATGCAAAACAAGGCATTTTAAAGCCTTATGTATAAACGCTTAGCCACGCAGAGCGGGGCGACATAATCTGTGTTCTCCCTCTGTTGCAAAGGTTGTGATTCAAAGAGTTCTCGGTGGGTAATAATGACATATTTTAGATCATCTATTGAACGGCTACTCATTATTGTAATAGTATTTGGGTAATAAGGCCTTTTGACCTTATACCGCACTGAAGGATAAGTATTGCCAATCGTTGCGGGTACAAGGTATACCAGGCCTTTTGTAAAGCAACTTTTGTAACGCCTACATAAGTCAAATTGAATCAGTATTTTTTTGACAAATGCAAGTGAGTAAAGAACATACAAATTACCATAACATTGATAATCTATTACTACCTTCTTAGTTTCTCTTTCTATCTTATATATATATATCTTAAAATCTACAGGTGTCAGGTACGTATTAAATACTCATAATGACATTTTAAATAAGTTATTAAATTTCTTTAGTTTTATAGTTAAATGGATAGTTTGACATCCTATGATATATTCTGTGGTCTGGCTATCAAATTCACCTTTATTTATTTTTTCATTAGAAGAAAGTAAAATATAATTTACAAATAATTACATATAATTAATAAGCGGTAAATTGGTTAAATTTAAACTCCTTTAAGTTTGACGATTTGGTAGTGAAACATATTGTAAGTACACCTACCGTTATTTTCTTATTTATTTATTTATAACCTATTTGTAAAAGTTAAAAATAAATATTATAAAATTGATTAAGTTTTTATTGCTTTTTATTTTTATCATTACTAAAATTATCTTAGGTGAACCATTTACTTATGTACTTTTTTTTAAATTACCCATCGGAGCTGGTTTACAGTAGAGTTAAAGTTCACTTTTAGTAATAGCTTCGTTACAGCTTAGATAACATTTATCTTACAAGTCTTTGACCCTTTTACGCACTGGGCACTAAGGCCCATGGATCTTGTAAAGCACTAGATGAATATTTATTCAAATACTTCCCGGACCTAGCGTGTTAGCTTTACATTTACGTAAGTCAGGTTTTACCTACGTCATTAATTTGGCAAACACAAAAAAGTTTCGGTAAGACAAAATTATTTAAAAAATATTTTTTGTCAACGTTATTGACAGAGTAGTAAGTTTAGTGGTCACATCACTAAAATGTTTTTTTTTGTCGTGTTCTTTAGCAAAGATACAAGTCAGTATACAGTCTAGTGCAAAAAACAGTTTTTAAATAAATTAAAATTATAATATCAAGACAGAGCAGCTGGAGGGACGTCTTGTATTGTTTTTATTTTTGTGTTTTTTAATGTTTTCAAAATAGTTAGGAGAGAACATTGTCGAAAACAGTGTAAAGCTAAAAATCAGTTATCCATAGAAATAACTGGAAATAACTAACTTTTTATAAATTTTATACCTGATTAGTGTTCTCTCGCCACAAGTACTATAATTGTTTTATTTAACGTCTAAAGTTTCGTTACAGTTGAAAGGTACATAAAAATCTGGAAAGGTAAGTAAGGTATTTTTACATGTAGCACAAGGCAAAGATACCTAATTTGCTCGATGTATTTTTAAAGCTATGTATTTTAGACAACCTCCGTAGCCGAGAGGCGAGCATATCGGACTTGGTGTCGCTATCTCTGAGGTTACGGGTTCGATTCCCGGTCGGGTCATTGTAGAAAAATAACTTTTCTATATTGTCTCGGGTCTGGGTGTTGTGGTACCGTCGTTGTTTCTGATTTCTGTAATACAAGTGCTTTGGCTACACACAGGATCAGAGCAATGGATGTGATGTTGTCCAATATTTTCTGATGCTATCTGACACAACGTCTAATATCACACTGAACAGAAAAGGAAATCTAAAAAAAAGCATTAAGCCTTTATCATCATTGAATTCAGCTGAACATAGGCCTCCCTCAGTGACATCCAGATTGGCCTGTTACTTAACTTTTATTATTTTGTATATTAAAACATACCTACTTACCTACTGAGGGCCGATATGTTTTTTGACAGCTTTTTCCAAGTCGAACGTAATCGCGGATTTTTAAGGAAAAAATTGGTTTCGTTGATTTACCTACCCGCTTTGCAGCACCCACCCCACTAAGTTTACTTTTCGATCGATTACAATAAAAACTTACACTAGGGCCTTTTTTTAACAATCCTACTTGTAATAAGCTTTTATATTTTTTTCGATCGATTTTTTCGATCGATTACAATAAAAACTTACACTAGGGCCTTTTTTTAACAATCCTACTTGTAATTTGCTGTATTAATAAAAATACAGCAAAAACTGTAAAGCACATGTATGCCGGAACTTGCTGGCATTTTCTTAAATTTTATTCTATGTGTGTAGGTTAAAATGTTTTTCGTTCGGGCGAAGTGTCAGTCAGATGACAGATTAAGTGAAGGCGCGTTCCGATATCCGAATCGGACCGAAATCGATTTTGGCGTACCTTACTCGTCCGGACTGATACTCCGCTCTGTCCAAATGACACTGTGTGGCGTGTACCTATAATTTCGTGTTATTATGTTGTCCCGTCTGGCACCGTGCTTGTGGGCGGCGGTGCATCGGCCTATCGGGGGTTCCAGGTTTTCTCCGACCGATCTTGTGCTCCTCATGGGCCTGGAGTCCGTTGGAGGGATTTGGGATTCTCTGGTGGTCCGATGTGCCGCTGCGTCACTCGCTGCACGTTCCAGCGTCGGAGGTTCCCGCCGAAAATCAGCGTCGTGATAAGTCTGTGGCTGTCACGACAAATGCTGAGCGGGCACCTTTTCGACACAATATCTAATTTATATTGTTTTGTGTATTATTATATTATTTTCTCTTGTGTGTCGAATAAACGTTTCTTTCTTTCTTTCTTTCTTTCTAATACTACGTGTTTATTTACAAAGTAGGTAGGTACCAGCGACCAGAAGAGTTTTTATCTCTTTATTTGAGTAGAATTACGTTTTCGTAACACTATAATCAAAAATAGCTAAGATAGAAAATGTATTTTAATAAAAATATAATATTTTAAATCAGTTTTATCGTTAGTTACTTAGTCTTCTTCTTCTGAGTAAAAAAAACAAAAATTTAAGTCAAAAAAGTGCAGCACGCTGCACGCATGGCCGAGTTATCCCCTGAAAAGCGGGACTGAGCCTGTCCCGCGCGGGTAATTTAATTTTGATTTAAAAATCGGGACCGTCCCACCAAAATCGGGACGTTTGGCAACGCTGGTATGTACCTACGGACGGCGTGTCGTATATGGATCTGTGTCCGGACATTCTGACCTTGAACTTGGTCGCGTTCAAGAGCGAGGATGTGCCAAAACGAATGGGGGCCTGAATTGGGTAATGGCCCAATTTGACCTCTCTTCCTTCTTTGAGTGGCTGATTTATTTTACCGCCTGTTTGTTTACGTCAAAGGCATAGGTAGTAAGTGTGTAACCACGGCGGTAAAACACAGGAGACGTATTTTTGAAGCATTAGAAAGGAATTTCGAATTCGAACACAAAAACAATTCTTGTATGAAATTCAATTCTATTGCTCACGATTTTACGCATTTTTGAATCATTGATTTTAAAAACAGGTAGTAAATCGCTTAAAACGGAACGTAAATAAAAGCTGCAAAAGGGTTAAAACAGCTTGCTGGGGACCGTAATTACGGTCTCAGAATGCTAGCGAGGGTCAAATTTCTGTCAAACTTAATAATATGTTGTTTGTCTTTTTGTTACTTGTCAATGTCATTCTTTCGTAACTTCTACTGTAGAAAAAGAAAAACGATTGGTCGTTGCAAATTCACAAAATGAATTTTCAAAAATATTTATTTTAGGAATTTGCATGAGAGACTTGCGATTTCGTGTTCGGATTGGAATTCGCATGATTCAAAAATACGTCTCCTGCTTCATCGCCACTAAGAAAAGAAGAAGAAGAAGAAGTACGTGATGATGATGACAAAACTTAGCCACCTACATGCTGTGTTCCCTACTGCGTAATTTGTTTAAATATTAGGTTTCATCTACCATCACCGACATGATTGGCGTAGTAGTGTACAGTTTTGCCTTGAACGCAATGGGTCCTGGCCCCCGATTCAGGATCCTTAGGTATTGAATTGATTACCGGTAAATCACGTGACACTTATGTTAAATCCTATAGTGTCACGTGGTTTTCAGGTCGACAATTGTTACCGAACGGTTTTGAATCGGGGGCCTGGGTTTTATTTATTTATTTAAACTTTATTGCATAAATAAAAATCGTACAAAAGGTGAATGACAGACCAGGTTTAAGTCAACAATAAAATAGATTTTTCTAAATTGACTTGGTGCTGGGTGTTCTGTGATTCGCCTCTGGCAAAGTTTATACAGACAGACAAGACGTCTCTCGTATTAATACCTACAATATCAAATATATTTTTCGGAACCATGACAATTTGATGTGTTGTCTGGGCTGTATTTATTTACTTATATAATTAATATTAATTAACTAAGTACTTATTATAAATCATACCGTCAATATTTTTTTGAATTGCTTACCGATGATGATCTTTACATTAAGTCCTCTATTACTTAGTGCGCAGCGCTTTCTCGCAGTCCCAACACTTGTTCAAACTGCACTGTGCAGTTTGTATGCTATCAGTGTCACAGTTACAATCGCCACATGAGTGCTATGTACATTGAATTCTGCTTTTGTCCTCACTTGGATGGGCTTTAGAACGTTGTGCGTGTCCACTGTTTCATTGGATACGATAAAGGTCCAACCGCATTAGCGCTGCCCTGTGCGACGGCGAGACGCAGCAAGTTGGTAACTTTGTATGTAGCAGTTGCCTCTGTGCGTCTTGCTCCATACAAACTCAGATCAATGAAAAGGCATCGAACCTAATTGGCATAGTACCTAGTTGCAAGAACCTAGTTCGTATTTTTATGTACACTTATGAAAGACAAGACATTAATCGACAGAAAAGATATTAAAAACAACAAATATTATTTGCCAAAATTCCGTAAAAATATGCTTTTTAAAATTTATCAGATTGAAGGAGTATTTTTTGACTGGTATTAGAAACAATTGACAAAAAAAAAAAAGGTTTTAAGAAATTAGAATTTTCCAAAAAAAATACAATTTATCAAAATCGGTTTCAATTAAGTATTACGAAAATAGTGCGTAACATACCTGTTACATTAAAAAACGAATTGTAAACTTCCACTTTTTTAAGTCAGTTAAAAAAGTAATGTATTAATTATAAGATAATCTAGAGCTAAGCATCCCAAAGATTATAATATGTAAACAGGACTGAATACAGGGTTACATTTCACGGTTGTGCCAATTTTTCAGGGATCACTCAGAATCAGTAGCTAAATCGATCTACCTAAAAACAAACTCATTTATTTTCAATGTTAATTCTTCCATTCTGCATTTGAAAAATCAGAATACTTATGTAGAAAATATACGATTACTCGATTAAATTGCACCGTATGTGCACTACATTAGGTTGGTTCTTGTTGGAGCGGCGTCGGCGTATGCCTGTGATCTCTGATGAATGACGGCGCATCTCGCGTTTTCTTTTTTTTTTTTCGGAAATATTTGAGTATATTTTACTCCAGAAATACGGCAACTGAAATTAATTACGATAAATTAGTATTTTATATGTCAACAACTTTTGTTCGTTAACGAATCTCCTCATTCCTGATTCGATCTCGCAAAGAAACGCCGAGCATAGCCCTTTCCATAGCACGCTGTGCAACCTTGAGCTTTCTTATGAGCCCAATGGATAAGCAAGCTGAAGTGGCAGTGGGCGGGGCACATAGCACGTAAAACTGACGGCCGATGGGGCAGAAAGGTTCTGGAATGGAGGCCACGTACCGGCAAGCGCAGCGTAGGACTTCCACCTACAAGGTGGACAGACGACCTGGTAAAGGTTGCAGGAAGCCGCTGGATGCGGGCCGCTTTCAACCGGCCAATCTGGAAGTCACTAAGGGAGGCCTATGTTCAGCAGTGGACGTCCTATGGCTGAAATGAAGATGATGATGATGAGTATTTTATATTGTTCTTTATACCTTATTATTGAAATTTGGCAATACCTTGAAGTTTAGCCCTGTATAAGTACAAAGTTTCTGAACGTTATAAATGTAGCTAATTACTTTAATTAGCTACATTTACTCGAACCTGGGACATGCCATCTCATGCCTTTGCATGAGATGGCATGTCCCAGGTTCGAGTCTTGGTCGGGTCAATAAAGAAAATGAAGTTTTCTATGTTGTGGATCTAGGTGTTGTGACTTGTGGTACTGTCGTTGTTTATGATTTCTATAACACAAGTGCTTTAGCAACTTATCTTAGGATCAGAGCAATGTATGTTATGTTTTCCAATATTTATTTATTTATTTGGATGTAATACATACTCCCAATGCTATTCACTATTGCACAGTACTACGGTGTCCATGGTCCAGTGACGAGATGGAAAACTGGGCCACATAACTGTAGGTAATGGAAACAGTTACCAATAGAACATGAAGTGTAGGAAGTAGGCGAGAAGCACCCTCGGGCTGCATTGTGCGGATAGAAAAACAATACACCAGCTTGCTCGGCCTTTTTCCAACAACACCAGAATCAACTGTATCACGACTAGATAGGGTTGAATATCGTTTAAATTGTTGAAGACAGGAAGGCAGACCGTGAATAGCTCTTATCAGCTGTAGAGAACTCTTGGATTGTCATGAGTGCCTGGTACTTTCGATACGATGAAGTTTTCTTTTTAGTGAGCTCCTTTGTTTGTATTATATGTTGTGTTTAATTTAACTTTGACGGTCAAATTCTTTGTACATACCTACCTACTTAACGAGTTAAGAACGAAAACAATTATGTGGATGGTAGATAGATAGAAAGATAAATACCTACTCTTTATTGCACACAGCAAAAAACGTACAAAATGCAGAAGAAAAATATTTAAAACTTGGTCTGTTCATTGAAAGAAATCTCTACGAGACAACTTTTAGGACAGTTGCTTTTATGAGCTGGAGGCGTCAAAGATATTTATATTACAGCACCTGAAAGGCGTAATTAAGTGTACACTTAATTCTGTATGCATTTTAAAATCTAAGTTGTAAACGCATTTAAATTTGAATTAAGTAGATATTTAATCTATGCAATAAAGTCTAAATAAATAAATACTTAGTATTATTATTTTTACTCAACCATCATCGTCTAGCTCATTATGTAGGTTATTACATACTCTTTTCGAGTCTAACTATTACGGGCATAATTTTACACCTTGAATTTACCCTTGAATAACTTCGATTACGTTTTTCGAGCAATACACTATACTCGGTATTGTTATTCTGTAGTTCAAGAGTGAACGATCAACGAATTGATTGATTGAATAACAATGCCACCTTGAAATTACAAAAAAACAAAATTTAAAAAAAATCATAAGAATCAAGATTCACGAACACTCAGTTTAAGTATATCATGTTAGCGAGATAACAATAAATTAATAACTTCTTTCTTATTTTAGAAAGTTAAAGAACAGCTAATAGAGGCTGCTATAAGCACGTAGAACTGACGGCCGATGGGGCAGAAAGGTCCTAGAATGGAGGCCACGTACTGGCAAGCGCAGCGTAGGACGTCCACTCACAAGGTGGACACCTGGACAGCCGACCTGGTAAAGGTCGCAGGAAGGCGCTGGATGCAGGCCGCTTCCAACCGGCCAATCCGTAAGTCAATGGGTCAAAGGGGGAGGCCTGTGTTTAGCAGTGGACGTCCTATGGCTGAATGAAATGATGATGATGATGATGAATAGAGGCAGGATTACAAGAAAAGCGCCTTAATAGAAAGAAAGAAAGAAGAAAGAAAGAAAGAAAAGACATTTATTATACATATATATATATATATATATATATATATATATATATATAATACGTTCTATCATTCCATTACTAAAATATTTGAAGTTATTATTAAAATTCGGGACTTTAAAGGATCTATTTCGGTCATAAAAGGCGTTCGGTGTTAGCGTCTCTAGTTTGTTTGTCTATGGCGGCCCACGCGCAGCGAAGGATCCAAGCTCGCTGGAACATGGAGGGCGTGGAGTCGATAATTACGAAATTAAATATGTATCTAATTATTATTACAATACATACTTTTTCCAATAAAGATTATGTCTTATGTTAATAAATTCCTGTATCGCCTGTACTTTTCTATTGGCCTGCTGGTTGACTGGTATAGATTGCATCTTGCCATAAAGTCCGTTATTTGTACGTTTTTTAAATGTGCAATAAAATTAAAAATGTTTGTAATGATGATCGCAAATGTAACAGATAATGTGCTAGGTAGGTAATAGACGATTAAACATGCAGTTTTATTTATTTTTATTTGTAGATGTACAAAATAAATTTTTTTACAGTGTTGCAATAAATTGATACTTAACGAAAAAATCAATATGCTTATTAAATCTATTTTAAATATCGCTCACCTACGAGTTAGGATTAAGCCAATTAAGATGGCGGTCCCGGATGGAGGAAAAGAAAAGGTAAAAAGGAACCCAAAGAAAACTATTAGAAAAAATGTTATTAGTAACCGGAAATCGAACTCGGGTCCCTTAGCGTTCAACGCGAATTTCCGCGCCACTACACCAGTCGCCCAATCCAATTTACCGACTATCGGAACATTAAATACTTTAATTAAAATAACTGCACTACTACTCCACAGCATATTTCTATCTTCACGTTTTGTGCTAACTTATACAGGATTATCTCTTTACCATAGCCAACAAAGGGACGAACAACACCCTGTATATATTATTCATAATAAATTAACCAGACACCCGGTATACAATCGATGCTGTAGGCGTTTGGCGATTGTAAGATGTTTCATTTATTGATTGTCATGAAGAGATAAATCATAACTTTTGACTTAACTGATGTGTGAGTCATTTTGAAATTTCAATTTGGTTTATTTAATTTAATAATACCAACAGTGTACATAATATTATTGAATACTAACAAAAACTAATTACTTACATAAAAAAGTACCGATACATACACCTACAGGTACCGGTGGGTGAAACATTTATTTTTATAGTTGCATCATAAAAAAATGATATGTATTTGATTTTATTACGATCTCACTCATCAAACATCTGGCATCTGGGATCTGACATCCCAAACACGAGTTACACGCCTCATTACCATTTATTAGAAAAGCTCCGAAACGTTTTGTTGTTTTTCGATTGCGACTACAAGGACCTTAAATCAAATCAAATCAAATCATTTATTTTTGAAAATGTCGGTAACCATAAGGTGACAAACATGGAGCAAAGCACAAACACATTTACTATCACTGAATAGAAATCGAAATCAAATCGAATAGAAACAAAAATTCCCAAAATTCCCTTAGCGGGAATCGAACCTGGGGCCCTTGCGCTCAAGGTGGAACACCGCGCCACTGCGCACTTTTTGAACATTTAAAGTCTGAATAGTTAATTAATGTACGTGCTTATAAATGTTGAGTGTCACAAATCACTCAACCGTAAGCTCGCTAGGCGGCAGCCTAAAAGAAATTTCATTACAGCTGTTAACAACATTTTTTACCAAATATAAGCAAAACCGGATAATAATGAGGAGTCACACAGGGTACGCGTACGATGCAAACCGAATGATGTAAGTAGATAGATATGACTTTAAATAATTTTACAATCGATTTTTTTTTAAATGAAATATAGGAAATTTCGCATTTTGGTGTCCGTACGTCCGAATGAAAACCCTTGAGCACTGTCTGTCAGCCCGTCTGTCATAACCAATTTCCTCGGAATCTACTGGACCTATTTACACGTAGGATCGAATTTCTGTGACCCAAACACGGGCGTGTAACGTAACAAAACAAATTTTGAATATGTGAGTCTACGTAATTGTCATCATTATTTCAGCCATAGGACGTCCACTGCTGAAATAGGCCTCCCCCAACGTAATTGTACAAGGTGTTTATGTAATAACGCAATTCTTCTTAAGGGGTGTTTCTACTGCTCAAATAGAGCGACTTTTTTATGGGACCAACATCGAAATCGCAAAAAACCTTTCCCATATTATGTAAACCGCGACCAGCTGACATCTATTTTTTTGCGAACGTCGATTTTCATTAAAACAATGTTTTTTATTAAACACTGAGAATAATTTGATTAAAACACTTGGTAGAGCCAACCCGTTTGCCAATAGTGGCGAGTATTGGCAATTCCCTCCCTGGAGGAGGCCTGTGTTCAGCAGTGGACGTCCTATGGCTGAAATGATGATGATAAAAAAAATAATATAAATAAATATTGGACAACATCAAATACATTGCTCTGATCCTGTGATAAGGCTTAAGCACTTGTGTTACAGAAATCAGAAACAACGACGGTACCACAACACCCAGACCCGAACCAATATAGAAAAGTTATTTTTCTACATTGACCGACCGGGAATCGAATCTGGGACCTCAGAGATAGCGATACTAAGTCCGGTATTACTCGCCTCTCGGCTACGGAGGTCTCTGATGACTTAGTAGTTAACATAACTTATTCATCGGTTCCGTACAATAAATAAGTTTTGTTCTCCACGTAACTTTAACTCGCTCTTGTACGATTGTTTTCACCTACTATCATCATCATCATCATCTACCCAATACGCTGACATTTTCACTGTCAAAAGCTAAAATTTTATAATTATAGCTTATTCAATAAAACACATTTATACTATTTTAGCTCCATTTTAATACAAGCCAATAGTTTCACACTCCTGACCTATTCTGTCGACACGTTATTTATTTAGTTATTTACGATACGCTTATAATAGCCCCTTCTTTATTAGGGAGGAATTTGTTGACAGTCTCTAAAGTCGCTAAAAGAATTTCCGTGTTGATAAACTACTTTCTTAATGCTTCGTCAATTTAGCTTGTTTCATTATTAAGTAGTAGGTAGATATTTATAACTTATAATATGTAATGAAAGGCACTCTGCGTGGGATGAAGGGAGCTAGCTTGGTGTTTCTTTGCGAGTTAGGATCCGAAATGAGGATATCTGTTAAAGAACCTAGTTCACTGACTTAGCTTCTCAAATTGCAAAGCTTGAGTGGTAATAGGTAATCTGTCTTACCATAGGATCGACAATGTAAGTATGTGATATTGTTTAATATAAAAAAGACAATCTAGAATTCTGTAGTACGAGGCCATACAGGATGACTTTTCAACCGACTTCAAAAAAGGAGGAGGTTCTCAATTCAACTGTATGTTTTTTTTTTTTTTTTTTTTTTGTATATTTGTTACGCGATTACTCCGCCAATTATGAATCGATTTTAATGATTCTTCTTTTGTTTGGTAGGTCATACTTCAGAGGTGGTCCCATATAAATTTTATCGAAATTGATTTAGAACTTTTTGAGAAAATCAACAAATATATACCAGATAATATTTTGGTTGTGGTTCTTGTTACCTATCTTCGACAAATATGAGCCGATTTTGATAATTTTTATTTTATTGAATAGCTTATACTTCAAAGATGCCATGATAAAAGTTTGAAAAATAAAAATCACCCCTAAGGGTAGGAAAATAGGAGATGAAATCGGTGTTCAGCAGTTAGATTAGGATTTATCACTAAAAATAGATGAAATAAGTAAATTTTATTTAAAAAAATAAAACCGACTTCAAAACACTAAAATGCTAAAAATAATCCTAACACTTAAGTACCTAATCAGTTACTTTTGGAGTCGGTGCAAACAAAAACATTGAATCTCTCATCGGCTGGCACCGACTCCAAAAGTAACTGATTAGGTACTTAAGTGTTAGGATTATTTTTAGCATTTTAGTGTTTTGAAGTCGGTTTTATTTTTTTTATTAAACACAAATTTTAACAAAGTGTTCTACTCATGAATATAAACAACTTTTAATATAAGTAAGACCAATAGTATCTAAGTCCTTAAAAATTATCAGCTGTTTTATGCATTTTAGTCTATTAGTATTGCGACTTTAGTATAGAAGTGCTGATATGTTGATTAAAATCATCCTGTATAACTTACGAATCACTGTTGTAAAGAGAGATTTCGGCTATTATGCTACTATTTAAAGGTTAAATCAAGAAGTGAATTCTAATCATAAAGCTTTGCGTGTAACTCTACACTGAATGCATTAGTGGAAACTTGATATAGTTATTTAATTTGCTTCGTTTATTCATAGCCTAGAACGTTATATTTATGACATGAGTGATGATTACTAATTAACATTCTTAAGAATATACAGGATGTATACAGGGTTACATTGCAAAGGGGTGCCAATTTTTGGTCGGGATTTTTGATTTTTATTTACCTAGCTTTTTACAGATGAATTTTTAGTTGTTTTGGCTGTAACCAGGATATGCTATGTATTCAGTGATATGCCATTCAATATTAATAAATAATAAATAAAATTTGGACAACATAAATACATTACACTAACCTACTTTATGATATAAATACCTAAGATACAAGCAAACTATTTTGCTTAGTTTAGGTATAAACATTATAATATTTTGTACTAACCGATATTTCATAACTTAAGTTTTTATGTATCTAGGCTAAGTTTTATAAAGAAATAAATTTTATATTTATCTTTTTATCAGTTTGTATTGCTCTGATCCTATGATAAATAGCTTAAGCACTTGTGTTACAGAAATCAGAAACAACGACGGTACCACAACACCCAGACCCGAGACAATATAGAAAAGTTATTTTTCTACATTGACCGACCGGGAATCGAACCCGGAACCTCAGAGATAGCGACACCAAGTCCGGTATGCTCGCCTCTCGGCTACGGAGGTCGTCAATATGGTAAATAAGTGTCTCTATCGCCATTTTGTATTAGGTATAGGTAATATTGTCCGCCATTGAAAAGATTTAAGTATCCGTTACTGATATAATATCAGTATTAGGTCAAGAATATAGATTTAGTCTCAATCCTAAATTGAAACATCAAATCAAATAGAAATGTAACTATGTTCAAATCAACGGTATGACCACTTGAGTATAAGGACGCTCTTGTGATCGGGGTCGTTGGCCTAGAAGTCTGCGTATAACGGGTTGGATGCAGTGTTCATTTGTGAAGATGACCTAGACTTTTTGTCCGAGGAGATATTTCAGTACCACAGATTATACAGTAAGTAATCTAATAGATTAAAATGAAAATAAAAATTTACAAAAATAAGCATTTTTTATTAAATCCATAAAAAAAAACGAAAAGCCGGTTTAAAACCAAAATATTTAAGAGAAATATTAGGTAATTAGCGTAATTTCAATGCGCAAACTGGCAACGTCGCTTTTCCATCTTGCTCGCACAGTGAGAAAACGGTCTGACGTTCATTATTTTATTAAATACATTTTTATTTAAATGGGAATAATTTTTTTGTATGTATGGACTCTTTAGTATTATGAGTTAACGGGAACGCTTTTTGTTACTTAACATTACTAGTAATAGGATAAATCTCAATACTAAATATTATTCTCTGAAACGGACGTCCGTGCAGTTACGTCTCCACCAAGTTTTTTTTTGCACATAGGCCGTTAATGGCACTTTTTAACCATACAGGGTGGCCAGAAAAGTTAATTCCAAAAATTCTTTTTAGGTGCCTCGTGTTGAGAGGAATCTGAATCACCACTACTGTTCTACGATTTTTCATAGTTTACGAGTTACGTTTTTTTTATGAAGGAAGGAAGGAAAGGAGAAGGAAAAGGAAAAAGAAATCCATCAAGGATTACTTCGCTGTCCGTCTGTCTATCAAGACTTTTTTAATGAGGAACGCGTGGAGGAATTAACTTGAAATTAATACCGAATACTCAAGCCTGCAATCACTTGGAGCTGTGAAAAAATCAAACGTCTAAGTCAACGCATTCAAAAGATACTGAGGGTTGTGCCGCACATATTGACGCTCGCAAGGGATTAAAAAGCTAAAGGGTGTATCTTTCGTTGACTATTTACATCGAGCACATACCCTATACAGCAGCAATACGAATCATATTTCCCCGAAACAATTTAGTGATTTTTCACTTACCTACATTAGTATGAAAGGAGAAGTCCTGTCAAACTCTCGCCCTTACAAAAACAGTATAGATCAGGATTAAAAAATGGCAAAAATTATTTTGGAACTTTTATGATATTTCTACTCTATTCTCTACTCTTATTTAAATTCCTACAAGTTTGTCGATGGCGCGAGTCCGACTCACACTTGGCCGGGTTTTTATACTACCACTGTTTATTTCCTTACTCCGAGACAGTTTGTATGTAATACTCATTATGTATTATATTTAACAGCTCTATTATTATTTTGATTATGTTTTTACAAAAGTAAAATAATACCTTAATGCTCTAATATTAACCCTCGATTTTATGACTCATTGCGACTCGTTACTCATAGGGCTTCCCCATGCATTCCCCATTATAATTTATGCACTCCATAAATGCAATTAAAATGTAATCCTTTTATACAGTTTTATTTGTAAAAAATCAACAACCTCCTAGGAGCTGATTCATCATCATCATCATCATTTCAGCCATAGGATGTCCACTGCTGAACATAGGCCTCCCCCATTGACTTCCAGATTGGCCGGTTGGAAGAGGTTGAAAAAAATTAACTTTCTCATACTAAGCCGGCGACCAGCTGACATCAGTTTGTATGGAGCAGGTTTTTTTTTTTTCGATGTCAAGGTTGGTCCCATAGAAAAAGTTTGTGAGAACCAGAATAAGCCCCTAGGAGGCTGTTGATGTTTTGCAAATAACCCTGTATTACCTGTATAAAATTAAACGGTTATTTGCTGGAATATCTAAATAATGTTTGTCTATTTCTCACTCGAAAAATACTTTTATTTCTACTTTTAGTTTAAAACCGCTGAACAATTTTAAATACCAAAATTATGTATCTTGCGCTCGATATGAACCACTGCGCCAGTGCGACAACAAGTAGTCGAAAATTATGTTACATGCCTTTTCAATATTATTTTGACGACCTCCGTAGCCAAGAGGCGAGCATACCGGACTTGGTGTCGCTGTCTCTGAGGTTCCGGGTTCGATTCCCGGTCGTGTCAATGTAGAAAAATAACTTTTCTATATTGTCTCGGGTCTGGGTGTTGTGGTGCCGTCGTTGTTTCTGATTTCTGTAACACGAGTGCTTTGGCTACTTACCACAGGATCAGAGCAATGTATGTGATGTTGTCCAATATTTATATTTATTCTTCAAATCGTTATTGCTTACAGTCGCCTGTCTCGCATTGCATAATGTTATGACTGGTTCTATCCACGATCAAATGCAATTATGGCAACATTCGTTCCATTATCGGATGTGTAAACAAACGAAACTAATTTCGTATGATTAATTTAGCAGTTTCGTCACTGACCCGGGCAACGAACCCGTGGACATCTGCTTAGCTCATACGAACTCAATTGCAATAATTAGCGCAAAATTATTAATATTTTAACTAAGTTGTCACTACTTGGTTCGCTGCAAAACTAACACCCACGACATACGACATGCAGTAATCAACCCAATTCGGTATGTGAATTGATTTTTGGGGTATTTTTCTAAAGTACTTACATACAGGGTGGACCAGGCCAGAGGAACCCCCTGTATAAACAATTATTTTTTAACTGTAATGTATTTATTTTTATTTTTATTGAAAATAATGACAACATGATGACGCCCTTTGTAAGGGTCGACCAAAAAATATACGTCTATCAAAAAAAAAACGACCCAACCTTTCGTCGTAGATACCAACATACCCACTAAGGACGAGTGTTATGCAACTAGTTATGTTTTTCTTTATAGTCCTAAAAAATCAACGGTTCTTTAGAATTACGACCACTATAAATCCCTTTCAACCCAAAGGTGTAAAATGCTAGAAATAAAATATATTACGACCTCTGCATTGGAAGAAACTAAATAAAAAGACACGTCACTCACCCGTCAGCTACGTCAGGTAGTGACAGGATTAAAGTACGCGTCTACTGAAGCGGAATCGGAGCGCACGCACTGCACCGTACGACATCGACATCGACATTGACATCGACCCGATTGGTGTAGTCATGCATCGTGCACATACCATATAGAGTAGAGCAGTAAAACAGACCATTTGTCTCCGAAACACGCTAGTGATTTTTCACTTATATTATATTTAGTATTAAATGAATTGACAAGTCCTGTCAACTCTCGTTCGTACTAAAACAGTAGAGTCACTTAAAACCCATAATATTATCCCGAAGCAGTGGTAGGGTAAAAATTTAATGGGACGTGTAAAAGTGCTTAATTTAGGCCTATTTTCAGAAATCAATTGGTTTTATTTGTTTTACAGATTCAATAAAGGCATTAAATTTTTTGTGAAACAAATTAATCACGATAGTCGATTCCCGGTTTCTAAAAAGACAGAAAACGATCTCTTCGATTTGCTCGAGTTTGGGTGTGATGGTAGACTCACCTAGTAAAACATTGTCTGGTACCTCGACAAGAATGTTAATTCCTTACTTCGAGACCATGACAACTTATTGGTCTGTTGTCTGGCACACAATTGTATATTTTTTAATCCGATAGGATGTGACTACTGACTTCGGATTTCGCAACGGTATTTTATAGAAGTCGAATATTTATCTGTAGGTGGTAGAAACATGCACTTGGAAATACTCGCAAGGAAGGACAGTAACAAGTGACACTGCGGATGACGCCATCGCCAATACCGTAATAAATTGCCGAACACTGGCACGCGTGTAGAATGCAATACAGAACAACAAATCCTGACCTCCGATTCCGATGCAGTGGACGCATACCTTTAAATATTTTATGGGCTACTGGAGTTTTTGTCAGATACTTTGAAAAGGTTTTGTTAAGATGGATTTTTTGTTGTGGTGTCTTAAAACTGGTTTTAAGTTTTAAATGAAAAAAAAAAACCTCAAAATGTTTACATACAATAGCATGGTTTGTTGATTGCCTTTCCAAATAGGGATAAATTTTTTGATAATGAGCTAATTGGTCTTCACAAATTTTATTTGAAATTTTAAAACTTCAAGGCTCAAATGTATTTTTATCTTTTAAATCGCTTTGCGTACAAGGCAAATATTATAAACTTGCTATCTACGACATTTGGGTAACCTTAATTATTGTTAAGAACTTAGTAGCTTATATTCTGGCAAATAAGTATTATTTCTTCAATACAATACGCTTATCATACCTATTTACAAACACCCCAATTTCTATCTCCCCTAAAATACCATGATGCATCTATTACTGCGTCCTGCTGCGTTTTAGTAATCAATCTGGAAGGGAAATCTCATAAATAATAATGAACAACTCACTCAACAAAGAAAGTAATAGTAGCCAATTTCGATGATTGGCCAGACCAGAATAGATGAAAACAAACCCTTAAGAGTAAGCAACGTTAATTGAGTGAATTAAAATTAAATTGAGAGAGTTAATAAATAAGATGGGTGATCGCTTATGGCAATTATGTTTTGACAAAGGTGTCTTGTCGTTATTCTTAGGCTTTCTTGGACAGTGTAAAATGGTACTTGAAAGGTATCCAACCTCTTTAAACTTTCTGTTGTTTTTATTTGGTGTCCATCAGACTTGGTCTCCAGGTCCAGGAAGTGTGCCAGCGGGCCAGGCAGAGGAGTTTGCAGATATCTGAAGAACCGACCGGGTCAAGAATAGGACCATTCGCTCCCATCGGAATCCCCGATGTCGGTAAGAAAGCTGCTTAATAGGTAGGTAGGAGAGGAGGTACGTCATGTACTGTCGGGTCACCTGCAGGAAACCCGTATTCCAAGTCACCAGTGCTCCACCCCCAGGTTCAGGCATCCATACCATACCAATTAAAAATATCAAGTAAGTAATAGATACTGTAGCGACATCTATCTCGCCACATACGAACTAAACTGACGTATCCTACATCGCGATATTAAAGTTATCAGAGCGATTGAACCATATACTTATACAAGAACCCGACAAACAACCGTTGGGCAGTTGCCCACCAGACACAACACCCGTCTGGTCGGAGGATTCTCCCTATTCAATCCTCACACCCCCCAAAATATCCATGCCTCAAAGTTACATGCACTACTTAATGTGTAGGACAGTCAAACAGACAGACAGCGTAAGCTTACCAAAGAAGGGTACCAAATAGGTACGGAATTCTTAAAACAATTGAAATATGGTTTCTAAAGCATACTTTAGAAATCAAATTTCAATTGTTTTATTTAATCCAATTTCTATTGGGGTCAATTAATAAATCAGTGGTCAACAATATGCCAAAAATGGCGCCTATCAATGCCTTATCTAAAATAATAGGCAATTCTAGATCACTGTATAATTTACGAGTGATAACTATGCCAGTAAAACGTGTCAGTAGTTTATGTCACTTTGATCAGCCGCCTTATCTGACAGTTAGTAGAAAACATCGAATGTAGAGTTAATTAATAGAAATTAGCAATGTTTTTGATAACAATTGACAGCTGGCCACTATCTCTTTGGTTCGAAAGTTCGGTGTGACGTAGCTTTTATCATTATAGTATGAGAACTACAAAACAAGTTTCTGAAAGTATGGAACTAGTAAAAACGAATCAAACGAGCTTAAACTCTTAAGTTCTTACAAAGACAATAAGAGTTCCATTATAATATTATGTCATATTATGTCATAGTCTTTGTCATATCAAAATCCTTGAGTTACAAGGTACCAGACCGTGAATTTAACTAGGCATCCATGTCCCAGAACACCCAGAAATAAGCAATTTATAAAGAAAAGTCAGTTTTTTAAGGTGACCTGAAGTGGGAACGTGCGTTCAACGCGAATCACCACACTACTACGCTAATCATCATCATCATCATCATTTCAGCCATAGGACGTCCACAGCTGAACTAAGGCCTACCCCAATGACAATTATCATCGAGGGGATTGCCAATACTCGCCTCGCTTGGCAGGCGGGTTGGCAAGCGCAGTTTTTTATAAGATTTTACACGAAGACGCTGCTGCCCGTCTCATGCCACGGGAATTAGTCGCCTCTTACGACACGCCCGTTGTTGGGTGAGGACGGCCGTAAAGAATACACTACGCTAATAGATCGTCAAAATATCAGCTACTAACTGTATCTGCGGCTGAGCTCGCGTGATTATACGTTTTGTCACACCCTAGTTTACTCCCTAAGGAGGTGGATTGAAAAATAGTAACCTTTATCCTTGCATAGGGTTCAAGATTTTTTCGTGCAACATTTCATCAAAATCGGTTCAGCTTTCACGACAAAAAATAGCCTATGTCCTTTTCCAAGGACTCATCAATCTTTAAACTATCATTCATAAAAATGATTAGCGGTTTAGACGTGAAAACGTAACTGACGGACAGAGTTACTTTCGCAATTATAATATTAATGGAAGTATAATAATAAATAATAATAAACATCATGTACATTGCTCTGATCCTGTGATAAGTAGCTTAAGCACTTGTGTTACAGAAATCAGAAACAACGACGCTACCACAACACCCAGACCCGAGACAATATAGAAAATATTTTTTTCTACATTTACCGACCGGGAATCGAACCCGGGACCTCAGAGATAGCGACACCAAGTCCGGTATGCTCGCCTCTCGGCTACGGAGGTCGTCATATGGAGTATGGATAGATTGTTAGTGCTAGCTATAATAATAGTTACGTTTGGAACTTAAAAAGCTAGCTGGTATTTCGTTACTCTACGACACACCAATAATCTCAAATCACGGACTCACGATTGTAACAAATTGACCGTTTACACTAAGTGCGGCTCGCACGGGGTTCGAACCCGACATCCTTATTTTGGTAATGGCCCATAATAGCCCTTCGATGTTGGGCAATATCTATCATTACGCGCGGTCCTGTAGGGACTGGGCGTGGGAGCTGTATTCTGATACCGCTCGACATTTAGTTTAATGACGTAGTAGAAAAGGCGGGAGAGTCTGGTCGTATCATATTACCAAGAGTGTAGCAAAGATTTTACAAGTATCTGTATTATTTTATGAAAACTTGCGAGATGTAGACACAAACGGACGCAGTTTGTGCTTAGAGAACATTTATTTACCTACTCCCTGAGGTATCTGGGGGCAAGATCCTCCCCTCACCATGACTACTGCACCCTTGTATGTATATATTATGTATGTGTGAACGTCTGTCGTGACTACCTATATTGCAGTTTAGATACTTACTTATCCTATCCTAATTTGACTAAGATTAAACCAATTAATTATACCTTCTTGACTTGTCGAACAGCGTGGTGGTACAGTGATTCGTCTTGACCGAAAAGGGTCACGGGTTCGATTTCCGGTTCCGGTCCGATACTACACGTAGTATGAATAATTATATTATTATTTGGTTTAGAAACTAATATACTAGTCGAAAATAATGTAAACCCTACATTGCGTTATTTTAGTAGATTCCTTCTGTGTTATGGTATCGTCATACCCTATATGGTATCGTATATCGATCGATTCATTGTTAACGCCCTTCGATTGCATAGGATATGAAGCCTTGACACGCTTGCATTGAGAAGATTGAGTATAGAAAATTAAAGGGTCATAAATAATACACACATTACACCCATAGCTCGTCCATTGTGTTTATACAATGACTTTGTTATACAGGGTGTTAGGTAAATGTTATATCAAGCCGACACTAGCCAATGTTAACATATGCATATAAATACTAAAATAACGTCAGAATTTTGATATGATTAAAAAAAAGTCATACAAATCGGATTCTTGGAATTAAGTTTTGTATTTAACAATAAAAAATAAATAAATGATGATATTATGGTAACCATACCATCAGACAAGGTCTACATACAGGGTGATTGACATTGGTAGAGCACCAGTACTAGATTTTACTAATACAGGGTAATAAATAAATTCTGCCAACAAGCAAACCAAAGAATTAGCCCCAAACTAAGCAAAGCTTGTACAGTTGTACTATAGCGTCGAGACATACTTAAATTCATTTATAAACATCCATGACTTTGGTACAAATTCTCGTGCCCATCACACAAACATTTGCCCCTTGCGGGATTCGAACCCACAACCACCCTGGCTTTATAGTCAGGTGCGCAAACCACTAAATCAGACGGTCGTCGTATTGGAACCGAAATTATTGAATTCATTTTTTAAGGGACCCAGGTTCCATAGTATTTTTTTATTATTAACTAGCTGTTGCCCGTGATTTCGTTCGCGTGGTCTTCGGTTTATTAAAAATAAATGTCTGCGCAACTTTCTTAATTTTTTCTTTTAAAAGAACCTTTTCCTGACAATAAATAACACAACAAAAAAGAATTAGCGAAATTGTTCCATCCGTTCACGCGTGATGCGATGACCAAGGGAAATAGAGATTCATTTTTATTTAAATAGATTTGAATAGCCATACCTGTTATATTTTATGTAACTTTCGAATAAAAGAAATAACCTTTTGATGTTGATTAACAATGAATGTAATAAATCAGGAACAACGATAAAATAATAACAAATATTGTAGATAATATCATTTATAATTAATGGCACCAAATAACTATTTACAACATTGCTTGCATTTTGAATAATACTTTCATCTCATGTTTTGTGTAAAACAAATAAATGCGTAAAAATAAACAATACTGATAGTTAATTTGTCGAGACGATTTACATACATTCTATAAAACAGAACTATTAAAAATCTTATAACTAAATGTAACAAAAACAGCTAATAATAAAAAATAAATAAATACATTTTTTTTGTGTAAAGACTTGTTTGTGGATTTTTAGTTGCATTTCACTTAAACATCCACATTTATCACTGTAACCTTGCTATAAACATCACTTTGAATAGTAAAGATAGAGATAGATAGATAATACATCTATCTCATCTATCATACAGTCTTCTCAGTCTTATATTGTAAAACTATTGCTAACTAATTAAGGCGAGCCTACACTTGTTTGAGTGTCGAACTCTAAAGTCCTCACTGACGACTGAAGAGGAGAGTCTTCGCCATTCGTATTTGGTGTCCTTGAGAAGTTCTTGCAGAGGACTACCGACTGAAAAAAAAAATTAAATAATAATAAATATTGGACTACCTACATCACTACATTGCTCTGATCCTAAGGTAAGTTGCAAACACTTGTGCTATAGAAATCAGAAAAAACGACGGCACCTAACACAACACCTAGACCCGAGACAATAAAAAAAAGTTGGTTTTCTACATTGACCCGACTGGGAATCAAACCCGGGTCTTTTAGAGATCGCGACGCCAAGTCCGGCGTGCTCGCTTCTCGGAAAGATGTTGTCAAGATTGTTAACTTATTTTTCGGAAAAACTTAGGGTACTCTTACAATTTAAAAAATCTTAGAAATCACAAAAAGCATTTTTTGTATTCTGCAGCCGACATAAGGCCTTATTAACCCTTCCATTTTCATTCGCATTACGAACTATATTTGATTTTTTGGGTTTACGACAATACCATTTTTAATCTAACGTTACTGGGAGCGAACCGACACTGGATTGCGACTACTGTAAAATTACGAGAATGAGGCATGCGTACTGAATAGTATGAATAATGTCAAAAACTGCTTACCGCGTACAAAAACGTGACCACACCAATGATGAACCCGGCGAGCACGTCCCACCAGTGGTGTCTGTGGTCGGTGATCCTGGTCAGCGAGGCGATAGCGGAGAAACTGATGGCGACGAGCTGGATGCACGGCACCACGAAGACAGTGCGGTAGCGCCAGTCGAAGGCTCGCTTTTGGAGGTACCACTGGAATAATGTATAGGAAATTCGAAAATTGCATCTTTCTGTAAACATCAACTAGGCTGTTACTTCGACCTCCGTAGCCGAGAGGCGAGTATGCCGGACTTGGCGTTCGCCATCTCTGAGTCTGGTTCAATTCTCAGTCGGATCAATGTAAAAAATCAACTTTTCTATGTTGTCTCGGGTCTGGGTGTTGTAGTGCCGTCGTTATTTCTGATTTCTATATTACAAATGCTTTAGCTACTTACCTTAGAATCAGAGCAATGTATGTGATGTTGTCCAATATTAGGTATATATTAAATTAATAAACAGTACCAACCATAAGTTCAATAGAAAAAAATATTCTGATTAAACAATTAACTTCTTTGTATAGTGTGCAAATAAAGAGTATTATTAATTACAATAAATTCACTATAGCATACTATATATGTCATAACATTAGAATTCAAACGTTAAATAAATTCCAGCCAAAAAAAATTCATTATCTAAAGTTATGGAAAATATCTTACCGCAATAAAAAGTCCACAGTGTACAGACAATGAGGTGTGGCCAGATGGGAAGCTGTGGTGAGCGTCATTTTGCGTCCACCAGGAAAATCTCGTAGATGTGCACGTGTAGGTCGGAACAAATTCATTTCTGTAATAGATTGACTTGTTTTTATTGATAAGGTAAACCATTTATCTATAAATATATTAAATTTACCGTAATTAACATAATGCTATTGCGCTTGTACTCTGAACGCGCATTAGTAGCGCCGTCAATTTGTGCTAAAGAGCTAAAGCATTATGTAAAAAAAGAAAAAAAAATTAACAAATGGGATGAAAAACTAGTTACATTGCATAAGTTAATTTAAATTGCTGTTTGCGTGCGATAATTTAGTAATATTATGTTACCTTCATGTTAAGGAAAAAGCACCACACAGGTTGCCAAGATAATAATTTGGCGCCCAACTTGTTGTTTGTAAAAAATATATTTGGGCCAAGATAGCGAAATAATATATGCATCTTGTGCCAACTATAGCTGTTGCCCGCGATTTCTTTAAGGTGAGTTCAATTAACCCCATTTTAATTTTTCACCCCGCAAACCTACCAATTTAGAAAACTTATCCAAGGTGCATCTATTCTTATTGCAACTCTCAATCAAACATCTTATTTATCTATTTTTATTGCAACCTGATGATTTATTTTAGTGATACAGAACAAACAAACACATATTTATAACAATTTATACTAAATAAAGATGTCACTCAATCACTTACCCTATGCAAGTCTTAGCAGTGTCAGGCTCACACAAATCGAAGAACGTAGGCCTGGGCCTCCCCATGAAGCCTTTCATGACTTCAATGACAACAAAGTTGAAGATTAGCCCGTAGAGGTAGCACTTGTAAATATGTAGACTCCGCCAGAAGGCTTGCTTGAGCTTGGCGCTGTGAGAGTACTCAGAGTCGGCGAAGACGAACTCTATAACTAGTATCTGTAATTAAAAATGGTGAGAATTAGAAATGAAGCAGAAGCCCAATTAAATAAACTTTATTTAAATCTCATAAACTTTAATTTTGACGTAAAATATCAAAACCAATGGCAGCCTAGGCCGTGACTGTGTAGATTGACTAGATAGGTACCCGGGAAAAGACGGAGTGACGATCTGAGCCCGATTCCCATAACTTAACAATGTTTGCATCCAGTATCGCTCCGCTGCCAGTAACGTTACTATCTAAAACGGTATTCTCGTAATCTTAAAATTTTACGTAAGATTATCAAAACGTTCAAAATGCGACTAAAAATGGATTAAAAAAATCTCATTATGGTTTTTCCATTTATAAGTCGCATTACGAACTATAATTTCATTTATTGGGTTTATGAAAGGACTGTTTTAGATAATAATGTTACTAGGGCTTATGGGAATAGAGCCTCTGTTACGCACCACCGATAGTGTGGTTCGTGTGCCGAAATACGGTCATCAAAATATTGACAGTTTTGCCGTCGACACGAAAAGAAGATATTCATTTCATCCTTAGGTAATACAGTACACTTAACCTCTTAGTCTTAGATAGAGACCAAAATAACACTTACCACGACAATCGGGCCGAAGAATATGCAACCAATAAGAACGGCAGTGGTGACTGTGTCTCCATTGTAAGGAAAAGACAATGATGGGTCTCCGCACCTGAAGCCGGCCTTGTGGCTCGGGATGTAGCCCAGCTCAAACAGAAGTACAAGGACCAACACTGGGAACAAAATAAATGAACTTAAGTAATTGGATAAGCAAAACTAAAACATTCATGAAAAACCTACCTAAGCATCTCTCTCAAAAATACTACTACTCGCTGCAGGAGTTATTTAGTGACAAAGAATATGTACCCAGCATTTTTAAGGGGTGGGGTGGGGCAGAAGTAAATAAACTAAGTAGTGGGAAATTAATATCGATACCTACTTCATTGTTTCGCGCGGTATTTTAAAAGTACCCAAATCAATATTTAATTTCGTCATTATATTAATTTTGCCGTGCCGTGTGGGAACGGCCGTAAATAATATACTGCCTCACCGCCAACAGGAGGCGTGTCGTAAGAGGCGACTAATTCCTGTAGCACGAGACGGGCAGCAGCGTCTGCGTGCGAAATGTTATAAAAAACTGCGCTTGCCAGCTCGCTTGCCAGCTCGCTTGCCAAGCGTGGCGAGTATTGGCAATCCCCCCCAATGAACGTTATTGGGGGAGGCCTGTGTTCAGCAGTGGATGCCCATGGCTGAAATAATGATGAATGATGATTAATTTTGCCTATAAAATCTTAGCTTCGGGTCAGAGAGCAGCCCGGTGGGGCAAATGCCCATCCTTGCGTAACCATGGGTACGCCCATGATTCTTAACTAGCTACAGTTTTTTTGTTATTAATATTAATGAGCCCTTCCCAGGGTTCATGTCATGGTACTCCAAAACTCTTTGTACACCATTAACGAGTAATACCATATGATTGATAACATGATTTGAATTTTAGTTAGGTACCTTAATCTTAAAGTAATGTTGACTTGACGGACTGATTGGATGTCGATTTCCACAGACCCTCTTTCGGTCAATCAGAAAACGAACTTTTCTGAATTGTCTCAGTTCTAAGGTTCTAAGATAATCCTAGTAAATTTCATACTTATAACACAAACAAGTTATTTACTAACTTCGATACATTAACTACTTTGTTAATAATTTTTAATGTGTTAAATAAAATAATCCCTTTATTCTAATTTGAAAGACTTTTTTGATTTGGTTTTCCTACTAAATGTTTTAGGTTCGAGCACATTACTACTGCAACCAGAGCAAAGGCTTCTCCCAAATCCCTAAAACCATCTAACTATATCTATTTCCAATTTCTGCCAATCCTGGGATCGTCCAGAAGCCCAATACCCGTAATAAACAGTGTACGCAATCCAGTGTCGATCAGCCCCAGTGTAGGCGTAAGCTCAAAAAATGAAATTATAGTAATTGAATAGAAAAACCACATTGTTTTTTTTAATTCAATTTTCAGTCGCATTTCGAACGTTTCGATAATTTTACGCCAAAAGTTTACAAGAATATCATTTTAGATATGTAAATACTATATAATATCATGTTACTGGGAGTAGATCGACACTGGATTGCGAACATTGTTAAATACGGGAATCTGGCCTGTGATCGTCTCTCCGACTTTTCCCGGGTATCTAGTCAACCTACACAGTCCCGACCTGCCATGGTTCCGTTTCGTGGACACATATCTCCCCTAATCTATTGCATAAACGATCAATTGCGAGCTGCGATCCGGCGGTTAGTGACGCAACTACTAAGTACCTAGGTTTCCTCACGTTGGCCACTGCGTGTAGTCGGGAGCGTGCACGGGCACATTGCTGTCATAGATTATAGATACAGAACGACCAGTCCGTATCAAGCGCACTGCATCCACATGAGATATCTATCTGCACCGAAATCAATCGAAATCTAAAAAATTATTTAAATAAGGCATACAAATAAATGGGCTAGTTTCCTAAAAAAATCTAATTAGTCTGTCAGTTGGATTACCAGAAAATATTGGACACGTATTTTTTCTTTTCTTAATTAAAGAAAAAATTATGAAGATTATAGCCCGTTAAAGTTCCGCGTAACGACTTGCAACACTTTTTAGGCGTGACGTCACGTGCTCACTTTGATGCGCTTTATCTTCGTCATTTTTTGTTTGATTGATAAAAGACCAATTACGGGTCTAATATTTTTTTATAATCTAACTGACGGACGGAATCTTGCCACTGTTTAAAAATACAAAATAATTTAACCTTACTTAAAGTGATAACGAAATGTTTGATAATACGTTATTAGTGGAGGGTGCAGTGTACAATCAACAGCAGGTCAACGTATCCAAAATTTAAAGGTCATTGAACCGATTTTCAACTTTGAGTCCGACACGTAGAGATCAATATCAATCCGACGTTTTGTAGTAATTTGACGTGCCATTACAATTATTAAATGTAAATAATAATTAAAAAAATCACATTACTTAAAATAAGGAGACGTCTGCCGATTTAAAACATCCAGTTGTAAGAAAGGGCAAGCAAGACTCAATAAATGTAAAACAATCTTGCCGTAATTTATTTAGGCAATGTTATAACTAGTTTATGTCTACTAAAGCAAACATTTCTGTTATTAAGAATGTAACATTGTACGTAAATGCAACATAGACATGACTATTATCAATAAATTGCCAGCTGATCCGTCGATTAGTGTAGTGATGTAACAACTAACTACGATCCCGCACGTTGCCTACCGCGTGTAGTCTGAAGCATGCGCGGGCACATTGTGTCATAGATTAAATAAGTTACTTTAAAAAAAACAGAAGGCGCTAACCTAACATGTCATGATGGAACTGCCTAAAAATCTTCTTTGGATTATAGTGAGAACTAGCTATCCCGGCGAACTTCGTTTCGCCTCGTTTTTTTTTTCGATGTTTTAATAGTTATTCTGCTATTCGGGACGAAGACAAATCCAAAAAATCATTAAAACGGACCAGCCTTTCTTTACTTATAAATGGTGTAACTAACCCGACTTTGTTTTATTTAGATATATTAATGGTTGTTGGTGTGAGATAGTTACAACAATACGAGTATCGTGGAAGAGGGACTTTGTTTACATGAAGATTATCATCATCATCATTACTTCAGCCATAGGACGTCCTCTACGTCTATGTTCACATAGGCCTCCCCAAATGACTTCCAGATTGGCCGGTTGGAAGCGGCCTGCACCCAAGGGCTTCCCGCCACCTTCACCAGATCGATGAAGATATGTTGAACATATTTTTCAAAGTATTGAGTTTCATAGGAACTACTTGATAAGTGAAGTTTATTCTATTCATATTTCTCTTTGCATTGTGTTAAAACATAGTGACAATAGTTAAATTAATGAAAAGGTACATTTTAGTTTTTGCTTCATCGAAATTATGAACGTATACGTTATGGTGTTATCTATTCTCTATGACTACGTACTACAATTGTTTTTAAACGGATCTGGCCGCCGATTCAGAACCTTTCGATAAGAAATTGTCGATAGGAAAACCACGTGACACTATACGACATTAGTGTCACGTGATTTACCGGTTGTCAATTCGTTATCGAAGGGCTCTGAATCGGGGTCCTAGTGCGTATATGATTTGTTGTTATCTTACACAACATCAACAAGGAACAATTAATTCTAAACGCGGTCTTCAACCCGTTTACTAAATGCGCTGTCTGTCAGTGAAGTCAAAAATCATTTTTTTATTCTTTCAACTTTCACACCAATTATAATAACTAGCCACAAACTAACCTGAGCTTGTACTAACTTGACATCTTCTAACGTATAAACATGCAATACGAATAAACATTTATGGCTTAGGTACAAATGCTCGTGCTCATTATAAGAACATTTGCCCCTTGCGGGATTCAAACCGGCAACCACCGGTCTTTGTAGTCCGGAGCGCGAACCACTAGACCGGGCGACCGTCTGCCCCCTTAGCATGACCGCCAAAATACGATATGATATGATATGATATAGCGATTTATCGACACCAACGGTTTTTTTTTTTAAATGATAGGTATAGACGCTGTTGAATTTTTATCGATCATAACATGTGACGTTACCGGCACGGCGATTGAAAATGGCGGCTATATATATATATTTATATATATATATATATAACACCAATTGTAAAAATATGATAGATATAGCCGCCATTTAAATTTTTTATCGAAACAGTGATCATAATATGTGATGTCACCGACACGGCGAGTCAATATGGCGGCTATATCTATCATATTTATACAGTTAATGTTGATATAATATCGCTATAACATATCATATCATATCGTGTTTTGGTGCTCATGCTAGGCAGGCTGGTCACGTTACTATGACAAACATTCAGTATGACACGGTACTGATAAACTTAAAGGTAGTTTAACTAATTCCATTACAGGTTTATTGTTAAATATTAATAACATGAATGAAAGTTTTTGCGTCATTGAGGTGTCATATACACATACATCGATGTAGTTTTATGTTATTGTGTCATAAGTAGGTACCTACCTACATTAATTCAATAATAATAAATAATTACATTAAATTAGAAACATTAATTGATTTAAAAATTGCAACAAAACAAACAAACAAAATTTCAACAAATTATACTTAACTATAAGTTACAAAAAACAAATATCTGTCTTCGGAATCTTAAAAAATGATCGTGTGCGCTGCGCAGTTTTTAAATCCACACATTGTTATTTCAGTAACAGTGTAATGGCACTTATCCATTAAAATGATGTTAACATGTTAGATAATTTTTTTAACTGTTACTTCAGCAATATGTTACAGTTATTTGTTGAAAAAACGAATACATTTTTCCATTTTCGCAATCTTATCCGACTGACTTACTGACTGAGAGACTGCCAGCCCAGGGACTCGTCATCATCATTTCAGCCATAGGACGTCTACAAGGCCTCCCCCAATGACTGATCATCTGGGGGGAGGGGGGATTACCAATACTCGCCACCCTTGGTATTCGGATTAGCGAGCGCAATTTTTTAAAAGATTTCGACGAAGACGCTGCTGCCCGTCTCGTGCTACAGGAATTAGTTGCCTCTTACGACACGCCTCCTGTTGGCGGTGGGGAAGTGTATTCTTTAGGCCGTCCCCACACGGTACGCCCGGATTCTCCATGGTGGGAACGAATGACGGGTATGCCCCAAACTGACGTAATACCTAACAACTTTGTATACGGAACCAAACCAACAAATTGGTAATGACCCCTCGTATTGACATTGACTTTGAACTTAGGAAGTGGGGATTCGGCGACAATTGGCTAATGCAGTGCCAATGGCCACGTCAATGCCAGTCGCGAAACGTCTCCTGGGGAAGTGTTTATGCTCACTTGGCCTGTCATATGAATATTGAGAATTATGAGTATCTTGTTAGGCTACAGACCCACGCTATAAATCGCGGTGATAGCGGCGATCAAACATTTTATATTTTTTTATAGGATAACTAACAAGAAATAATCATGACGTTTCTTTCACGTTAAATGACTGTGGTGTCAGTAGGCTTTAAAACATTACGTGCTCTTGCCTTCAACGCTGCACTCGAGTAAAAAAAGGTTAGTATGTGGAGTGATATATTAAACGACCATTAAAACTTTATTGAGTATTAACATAGACGAAGAGTTTTTTCTTCGTCTATGATATTAATAAAAACGCTACGGTATACAAACAGCGTGGATTACATTCTTGGTTCGTAATAATATCAGACACTAGTTTCGCTACTCGCCACTAGATGGCGCTTCTGTATCGAGAAAAGTTTCTACAATAAAATAGGAACCCTTAAAAAAATCACTGATGTAGAAGCAAACAATTATTTTTTAAATTATTTTAGAAAGTAAAAACGTACTTTTTCAAATTATTTTCGATGTTACAGATAAATGTGTCTTATTAATAATGTTGAATTGACATAGACGCGTGGCTGGCTAACTAGCTAATTATATCTAATAGGTTTTAAAGTGTAATCATCAACTCTCATCATCAGCTATTAACAAAAATGATTCACAAGCTAGATCTTGATGATCGATTTATGACTGCCTCAAACGATCAATTTAAATGCACCAATTTACTCCTAGCCATTAATAATATTTTACACGGCAATTACAGATGACATGGGTAGAAATACTAATTTTAAAAATTGAATGTTACGATGACACAGGTTTTAATGACCATAAAATTAAATTTCTTTAAGAGAAGCCGTTGATTTTAAGAACCTACTTTGGTGGTTAAATTAGGCGCCATGGTAAAGGGTAAAAGCTAGTTATGATTAGAACAATAATATTAAGCTTTCAGAGTATTATTTGTGGCTAGCTTGATCCTATGGCTTTATCTGCGTGGAAGAAAATTTATACCTACGAATGGTGTTTCTTGTTAAAGCTTCTGTTTTATAACGGTTTTTTGGTCAGCATTTTGCGCTCAATCAATTTTGATCTTGGCATTTCTTACAATACAAGAGGCGCGAGGTGGTGCTGGTAAAAAATTTAAAATGTATAGACTGTACCATATTCAACTAAAACAATTTAGGTATTAGAGAATCAACTTTTTATTACACAGTTCTTATGAAATGTGAAGAAAAGAAAAGAGGAGACGAAGTACACCTTCTGGGTAAAATATAATTATTTAAACGATTACGCCAAATAAACAACACGTAACCTATACATTGTCAGCTAGGATATCGTTTTGCTTAAGAAACTGAATAACTGTGAAAATCATTCAGTGAATTGAATAATGTTTAATATATACAGAGTGTAACGAAAAGGTGAAATAAAACTTTAAGGGGTTATTCTACGGCTAAATTACATCAACTTTTTCTATGGGACCAACATCAAATTCGCAAAAAAAAAACACTTTCCCATACTAAAACGCGACCAGCTGGCATCAGTTTGTATGGAAACGTCTTTTTTTTTTTTGAGATTTTGATGTTGGTCCCATCGAAAAAGTTGATGTAATTTAGCCGTTGAATAACCCCTTAAACTTTTATTTCACCTTTTCGTTACACCCTGTATATAGAATGATAACTTAATCCCAGGTCAATCATAAAGGTATTTAATATGTATATCGTATACGAACAATATGTTGTCTTGATTGCGCTACGGCCTATGTATCTCAGTTCAATAAACTTTAATCGGCTATTGATTTAAAAAGGAGCCTTTCCATATATGGACCGTCGAATATATTTATCGCGTGGAGGTGTCCAAACTTGATTGGTGGCATGACTTGAATTTGTATTACAATAAAGGTTTCTGCAGTAAGCTCACTCTAACATCAAATTCACGTATCACAAAGTCAAAGTCAAAGTCAAAGTCAAAAATCATTTATTCAATTCAGGACAAAATTGCCACTTATGAACGTCAATAACAACATTATAGGCCCCTAGGGGGCCAGAACATGTCTCCTTATTTTTTGGGCCCTACTAGCGCTTCGAGACAAGACACAGACAATCTGGCAAGTGCTGAGAAGAAACGCCGGAACAAACTCAGTCACCACTAGCTGCCACACAAAAAATATAAATCAAAATAAACAGGTAGGTTCATCAGTTTAGTGCAGGCTGGACTGACCATACATTCTTGTCATCAAGATAGTCTTGAATTTTATAATACCCCTTAGACATCAGTGTAGTTTTGACATGTGACTTAAATTTATTAATAACATATGTTCAGATCAAACAAAAACATTTTTAAATTGGCTCAGGTGCTGGGAGATGAATCTCAAAATTCATTATTTGATCTATTAGTCCATACAGCTCAAAGGATATGCTTGCTTGCGTCTGCGGCAGTGGGCGGATCACATTTGCCGTAGAACCGAAAACCGATGCGTGAGTTGAGACCGCGACTTGGCAAACGCAGCATGGAAAGCCCTCCGGATATGCGCGAAACTACTGGCAGCGAATGAAAAACAATAGCCAAGGATCGGGCTCAGTGGCGTCCATTGTAACAGGCATAAGTCCAGAGTGGACTTTTGTGGGCTGATTATAGTAATGATAACGGTAACCATGGTTTACTTAGAGAACAGTTCAAGAGAACCTTTTAAAAGGTTCCTTTAAGAAAGGAATCGCGATGGTAAGACTATATTCACGTTAGGGGTTACAGACTGTAAAATAATATTTAAGGCCCAGACCTTGTGGGTGACTCACACTTTGCCGCTAGAATGACAGATTAACTTACAAACAGCAATCCTGTGTCGTTTTGATAGCGGATTCCTTATCTCTACGCAAAGATTTTGTAAAATATGTACTCGTGAAGGAAACGCGTCTTCTTCGATGAGCTCTTAAGTTTCTTTTGATTTAGTTGTTCTGCATCTACTAGGTACGGAGAGGTGTACATTATCGGGTCTAAAGTTAAAAGAAATGGAGAGAGACCCTTCTAGACCTACTTCTCTTGTAATGCAAAAACTCAGACGATTTTTTGTTTAATCTGTGCACTCACATTATTATTATTTGTACGATGAGTAACTGGTTCTGTTGTCACAAAAACAAAATAACTTACAGGGTAAAAGAGATACTCTACATGTCGAACAACATACACAATAACGAGACTAGTGACTATCCAGCAGCCGCTTTGTAGCCAGAATTTGGGTTTATAATAACTTTTACAATAGGATCAAAATGGTGTCATTGAGAACAGGGTCAGTTGTTCGATAAAAAAGTCTTAGTGATATTCGACTTAAATATATGGAACAGCTTATTTTCCTCGCAATACTGGTTCCATAAAAGTTGGTTATAGTAAAAGATGAATAAAGAAGATGAAAACATTAGATGACGTTCATATTAATACCCTATATAAGATGAAGTCATCGATATTAAATTACTATAGTTAAATAACATTGAAGCATTTACTTCGCTGCAAATTTCGCTGTAAAATATTATAATGACTTAATAATGCTCAACTGGCGTGTTAAGGCAAAAACGACTGTAGTCATGTATCTTCTCAGAAAATAAGATGGTAATTTGTGATTAAGCTGATATAATGTTTAATAATAACGTTCGATATTTCCTTTCACCGTTCACGGATATTACGACCACGACAATCAGGTATATTTTGAAGCATCGACTCCTGAATTGTTTTATTCTTTGGTCTTTTTCCAGTCGGAGTACGTTTTCCATGATCAATTTTAAATAAATATTTAATAATACAGGATGTACATAAGAATAGGACACTTAATTTTTAAAACCATGTAATCAGATGCTCATAATTATAGGTACAACCACTTTTAATATGGAAGCAACATCGAAATCGGGAATTTTATTCATATGCTACATACATTATTACAATATAGCCCTTTAGTTTGTATGAAGCATCTAAACATTTTTTCTTTCGATTTGGATATTGCTCCCATAGAATTGGCTTACGTTATTGTATGTAAGCAGCTGATTCCGTGGTTTAATGGAGTGTTCAATTTTTTGTCATCATCATCATCATTTCAGCCATAGGACGTCCACTGCTGAACATAGGCCTCCCCCATTGACTTCCAGATTGGCCGGCTGGAAGCGGCCTGCATCCAACGTCTTCCTGCGGCCCTTACCAGGTCGTCTGACCACCTTGTGAGTGGACGTCCTACGCTGCGCTTGCCGGTACGCGGTCTCCATTCTAGAACCTTTCTGCCCCATCGGCCGTCAGTTCTATTTTTTGTACATTCTGTATATGCCAGGCAACACACTTATTGTCATGGTATCGAAGTAAGGTATTAATTTACATCCTTATGTTATTTTAATACTTAGTTAGCGTCATGATCTTATTTTGTTTACATAATATTACAACATCGCCAGTATTTATAATTCTTAAGATGGCAATATTATACTGTACATTTTCATTGTAATGGCCACACCGGTCAGTCAAGCGTTCTCGTGTCGGTCCTTTGCTAAAATGTTTGTAATTCGAACCAATAAAACGAGCCCGCGTTTTTATGACTTTTGGTGGGAAACTTGGTACAAAAAAGCGTGATTTGTGGGACTAGAAGTCATGACAGACGATTGTAAAGAAACAGAAGTAGATTCTTTGGAAATCCAGTGATAAATCGTATAATAATCAGTAATTCTAGGCAGCTTGCAGGGTTTTTTTTTATGATTACCCATGGAACAAACGTTAGGTAAACGACTAAAGAGTCATAGGTTAGTGGAGGAAGGAAATATTGGTGTAAGTAGTTTACTCGTGTAACTAAGAAAATATCTTGAGAATGATCCAATAATTATTATTTATTTATAAACTGAAGCTGTTTCCTTTTGAAAGGTAAGTACCTACCTTATAACTATTTTATATTTTGCCAGGGACGCGACTGTCACAGCAGCTGCACTTTCAAAACCGAATCATTTAAAAAATATACATGATATAATGGGCATAGATAATGAGAAAAGAGTTTTATATGACAGTGTGTTAACCCTATTATCGAAAGGAAACTTAACATTTATGTAAATGAGAAGAAAGTGTGTAACTATCAGGCTTATTACCTATAAAAGTAAAATTGTTTTACCTCAAACGCCTCCGACTGTTTATAATTAATTTAACAAGCGTGACTTATGTCAATAAGTTTAATTATTAATGTTCTGATAGGGATTTTGTAATGACAAATTTTAATGAGGAAAAGATTATTTTATATTTGATTTATTTTAATTGGTTTCCATGTTGAAATTGTGTATTCTAGTCATCATGCGCGAGTGTAAAATGTGTATTATTGAATTAATTAGATAAAATGTAATTAGTGTTCACGATAGCTTGATCAGATAATAAATAGGAGTTTGTTTGTTTTCAACCGACTTAGGTATTATATGTTATGTATTATAATATTAGGTATTTAGTTCATACTTGTTTTGTCAAAATTGCTATCAATAGATACGAGTATACTGATAAACCAACACTTGCAATGTTTTAAATGTTATGCTCTTAGTTTTTGTGTAGTAATCTTAAATTTTGTAAACTTCCGGGTTTATGGGTTCCAGGCCTTCTATAATGTTGTTTTTATCTGCAAAAAAAATCTTTGGTATGGTTTTTCTTATCATTTATCATGTATCATTCTTATCAAACAAAAATATTCACTGCAGAACATTGGCTTATTAACCAAAAAAAATTATTAAATTAAAGTTTATTCCGTTTTTTAATAATTTGGTACTCAAATAGATTCGTTTGTTCATTACTGTATGTAGGTCTCCGTATTTGCGTCATAACCTCTGCATTAGAAAAAAAAACAGTTCCCTTTTTTTAATCTGCTTCGCGATGCTAAGTTCGTCGGCACGATATATTTCATATTTTTGTTTCATTTTTTAACTTGCATATCCAAACTGCGATTGCGTGCATTGCCATATGCGTCCACCACGTGTGTCACATAAACCTTTTTTTTTGACAAATCCTTCGCCGACTTACACATCTGAAGATAATAAACAAACGTTAATCTGTTTTTAATGAACTTTAGAATTAAATTTTTACTATTTTTAAGCGTAATTTTCGATGCGGTGGTAAGGGTTGAAATTAAAGGGGATCGTTCAAGGCAGCTCGCGGTACTCAAAATTTTCAATTGCGTTGTATAATCTGATAACGTAACTGATAAAAAAGATAAGCAATGATGTTATAATTTAATTATAATCACCTTAATAATCCTGTACCTCATTAATTCATACTTGGTCGGAATGTTTTAATCAATGTTTCAGCCCTATGACGTCCACTTTAAACATCCTCCAATATCTTAACGATTCGTGGTTATTTTATTAATCAATCAGTCATATTTATTTATTTATTGCGAGCTGTCTATAATGATCCCCCTAAATCAATTATGCACCAAACACGCAAACAATTGTCTTGTAGTTTTAGTGAGAAATTAAAATTCTTTTTTTAAGTTAAACTAAAATAGAAGTTTCAATGTGCCAAAAAGTATATTCAATTAGATTTCTATTACCGAAATAATTAAAATAATTAACGTATTGAATCAGGAAATACCAAAAATAAAAACAAAGAAGGTCAATCGATATTTCCAATTGATATCACTTTGATAGTGTAATCGATTTATTACTGATAGTTCTTTCTTATAAATAAACCACGACCAACATTAAGATTTGTACACTGATTAAAATAATAAAACGTGCAATATATAATATATAGGTATGCAATCTTTGATAATCATTTAAAATAAAAATCGATATTTCATTCAACAGATCGGCTGCGATAAATAATCAAATAGTTTGCAGCCGACGAAGAGCAAGCGTTTTCGATAAGAGTATTTTATCTTGTGTATCGGTTAATGCGTTTTAATTTTAAAAAAACTAATTTGGTTCGGATCCGCGTTTTCTTTGTCAAAATTTACTATCTGTACCTTGTAAGGACGTTATTTCTTGCCTTCAAAGCAATGACCATTAAATATTTGCCTAACAACACATAAATTGTCTTATTGTGGCATTTAAATTGGTTAAAAAAAAACGTCCCGTCTCCACCTCGCCGTGACCCGATAATAGAGGTGAATGAAGTAAATCTTGTATAAAAGTGGCAGATTTACATACAAAAATACGTAACACGGAACACTGTTCTTTCTGATAAAAAAAAAATAATCCTTTTAATATTTAAAGCATGTGCACGATAAAATTTTTGGTAACCATTTGTTATAGGTACTTACAGCAACTAAATAAATTAATAAACAAATCTCATGAATACTGATGAACTCGAAACCCATAAGCTGATAGAATATGAACCCATTTATAAAAGTGTTATTTTGGATAGCTATACAATGTTGGTGCCTATTCAAATTATTAAGTTGCCCATTGTAAAAGTAAATATTTAGGTGCATGAGTTAACAATTTAAATATTATTTAGTGCACCTAAGGCCCGATTCGATCAAATACAAAGTAAAACCAGTATAACGGTCACAAGAATAACTTTAATACTTGAATTTACTCTTGTGTAACTTCGTTTACGTTTGGAAGATCTCCAACTTAAATTTGTGGTCGGTAAAATGCAAAAACAGGCTACTCTAGATTAAGCAGGTGTTTACGCTCGAGTACAAACTTACTCGAGATTGGTCGAATCGGGTCGAAGTAAGGTAGGTTATAACTTATACAGAAAACAACAATACTGGGTTACTCAGGTCACACTTACCTATCAGTAAGAGAGGAACATCGACTAGCAGCGTCCACCAGTAACTGTGTCTTTCGGATTCTTTTGTCTTCTGAGATTCGATGTCTCTCCTCTGGGGACAAAAACAATGCACAATTATTATGTAAATAAGTCAATTCAATTACACATAGGGGGATGCCCTGCACTTCCATAAACTAGATCGTAAACCTATGACACGACGCTTCGCTGCTTTAAACGTCATTAAGGATAAAATACTGGTTTACATAAAACTATTGGTATAAAAAACCTGGTGACTTGTAAGACAGGCTTGCAAAATATAATAGATAATAATATAATATATTATAACGCTTTATTGTCAAAAAAAATATTTAAAAAATTATACATGCATACAATTTTCATGTCTTTATAGTAGCACATTATTTTACATTAATGAGACAAATAGGTCTACGACTCAGCTAATGATGTTAGGAATAATCCTTACATCGCTGGTATTCTGCCGTAGCCTATAACTAATAACAACAAGAACATAAAACTTTCTTAATAATTAAAGTAAAACATTAATTTATTTTTATAACCAGTTTCTCTTTTTCAACCAGGCACCAGTTTCTTACACAGATATTTTTTTAAGTTACGCTAATTTAAGAACTTTTTGTATGATTATTACTTATTTATTTGTGTGAGAAAAAAAAAAGTTTTTAATATTATTATTTTTCTGCCTAGATTTCAGAACGAAGCCAAACTAAAAGAAAAGTTGTATTTGAACAGTAGATTTTAGGTGACGCGATTTTTCTGTCAAAGTCAAAAGTCAAAGTCAAAAATCATTTATTCAATTTATGACAGAACATTGCCACTTATGAACGTCAATAATATTATAGGCCCATATGGGGCCAGAACATGTCTCCTTATTTTTTGGCCCCTACTAGCGCTTCGAGACAAGACACTTGACAATCTGGCAAGTGCTGAGAAGAAACGCCGGAACAAACTCAGTCACCTCTAGCCGTGATTGAGCAGATAATAAATAGGTACTCAAATATCCAAACATTCATTAAAAATATTAGTAAAATAAGCAAGAATGATAATGTTAATGGTTTGTACAGAGAGCTTATTAAAACCTATAGCTATAATTTTCAAAGAGAATGTAACCCAATGATTTTTTTTTACTAAATATTTTAGATGTCCGCGCGACGGGGTTGTGATCTTAAACGATTGGGTTTTAGTATTTACAAAGGCCTAAATTATTAACATATTAAGTATTATTACAATAGCAAACGATAATATTGTTCGTTAATTAAATGTATAAAGCTGAAATCAAAGTAATGCAGACACTGATATTTAATTATGTACCTATCTCTTAACTCTACGTTAGACAAAATTTTGTCTAACAAACATTTGTTTCTTAGCAAACTTTTATCCATCGTGAATCGTCATTTTATACAAAATTGATACTTATATAATTTACCTAACATCCTACCAAAAATTACCCGCCACAAATTATTCAGTAACCTTGAACCACCCTCCAAATAAAAGGTCAAACGTTCAGTAACTTCTAAATCCCTGTGTACAAACTTTGGTCATTATTCGTATCGACCCAGCAAGGTTGCCCGACCTTGGGCCATTTGACCTTCGCACTTGAATAAAAGGGGTGAGGGACCTTGACTGCTTCTGGGTTCTTTCAATGCCAGGGAATCAAAAGCATTTGTGGTTTGACCTCTAATTATTCATCTGAAATGTTTCTTATTGTAATGCTCTAAAGCGATAAAATATTAGTGTCCACACTTTGTACGTGTTTAAAAAAAGTTTTTGACTAATTAAGCTAAAAGCCACATTGTTTTAAATCATACTTTACCTTTAATAGGTACAGTCAACAGCAGGTCAACCTACCCAAAAAGTTAAAGGTCAGTGATCTGATTTTCAACTTTAAGTCCTACATTTAGAGATCAATATCAATTGAGAAAATTTGACGTTTTATGGTAGGTTGATGCGCTGTTATCTGTACCTACGTATCATCCAATAGATGATAGATGTGAACTGATTCCGATGCTGTTGTAATAGTTTAAAACTGCCTTGTCGCTGACAAACAATCATTTGAAATTACTTAAAATATTAGAGATTTTGAACTAGCTAATCGTTTAGGTCTTTCCTACTCCCCGCTAGATGGCGGTATTCTCGGCATTGAGTATTTTGATCTTTGTTTATCTTCGAAATAAATTTAAATATATTTATTAAGCCTTTATTGACCACAGCTGGACAAAGACATCTTCCATGTAAGTAAATCAATAGGTATTGCACCGATAACAAAATCATCTAAAGATTCAAAGATTATTTATTCACCAAGGCAAGGTAAAACAGTAGTGATGTTACAAAGTATAAAAAGTTATCTTACCAGCGCAGCTAGTGTGAGATAGTAGGTACATTTAATAAACTAATATGAAAAAAATCTAAAAAAATAGTATTCAGCAGAAAAGAATAAAATTTGAGTTGTACCTATTTGTAATATATTTTTATTGGCCGTTGTGTAACTAAACCTATTGACTTATAAATTAGATTAAACTATTCATACCTAGGCATTGACATAATTATGTGCCTAGCCTAGGTCCATCATCTGGGTCATGATAATTGTTTTTAATGTAAATATGAACTTTATTACTTTATGGGATAGTAAATCTAATGAGCTCAAAGTACAAACAGATTCAAGAGCATATTAAAATACTTACAAACAGATTCATCAAGAGCTTAGAAATGGAATTGACAGGATAAAAACAAAGACATGTCCAAAGACATACCATAAAATTATAGATAAATTTAATATTTATGGTTTAAAAATATAAAAAGTATTTACAATTTACATTAACCTTTAAAGACCAATATAATAGTCAATTCGCAACAACAATGAAACACATTTTACCGTATTAAACACTGGAAGTGATCCGTAGGTGTCCATTGCGTTTTTTTTCTGTTTCACGATTTGTTTAAACGCAAATATATTTTGCGACAACACACACCCACTGCACAAAATTACTCATACGAATAAGACATTATTTACTACATATTTAATACTTTGAGTTTATCGATCAAGCCCTTGCAAACTTTATCTTTGTTTGGTTAAGAAAGAGCCAAGTTAGTTAAAAAAAAACTGTCTTTTTTAGCAAGTAATAAAATAAAGATACAGTTATTTCTTGCATTCAATTTAATTTGGCTAATCGCTCGTTTTATTTTAAAACCAGACAAGTGCGAGCTGAACTCGAGTTAAGAAAGTTTCGTATTTCATAAAGGTCATCCTGTAATCTATAGGTAATAAATAAGTAAAGGACAATTTTCTGTATTTTTTCCAAAGAGATGAAATAAGGGTAGTCAATTTTCTTAAATTAATACAAAAATATACAGGGTGGCCAGAAAAGTGACGTCCAAAATTTTTTTTAGGTGCCTCGTGTTGAGAGGTATCTGAATCAACCCTATGCATGTTCTACGATTTTTCGTAGTTTTCTAGTTACGATTTTTTTAATGAATTTTCTCATCTGGATCAGTTTGATTTTTTTTTAAGTAGAAGGTTTCTTAGTTTTTTTTTTTCTTGCAGCTAAATCTCTATGAACTGTGCATTTATGCATAAAATAAATAACCTTATAACTTTAATGGAAGCTATATTTTTGCTATGTAAGTTATCATTTAAATTTTCAAAAAAAATCTAATCTGATAATTTCTTAGTTTCTAAGTAGCTTCAGAGAAAGCGCTAGACTAAGCTTTCATAATAATAAATATAAAAAAGTAGTACGTCATAGGCTATTTAAAAAAAATCATAATTCGAAAACTACAAAGATTTGTAGAACATACAGATACCTCTCAACACAAGCCAAGTAAAAAAATTTTTGGACGGCACTTTTCTGGCCACCGTGTATATTAAACCCTCATAACAAGCCTTTAATTTAATATGGCACACGGAACGATTTGCAAAACTTTTTTATTCTATTTTCTATTTTGCCACCGAAAGTAATAGGGCATTGTCAAAATTTATTGCTATGACAGACGGACAGATGACGCACAAGATGTTTTAAGGGTTCCGGTTTTTCATTCAGACGTTTGGAACCCCTAAATACAACACCGAAAGTTTATATTATTATTTAAACAACCAATCAAACTAAAACTTAGTTTTTTATGGGAAAGGATTAATTATATGACATTTAGCAAACATATTTTTATACATGATTCGCATATCTTTTCTTGTCAAATAACTTTGTAAAACAACTTGGGTATTGTTTACTTATATCAAATAATATATCATTACACATTTTTTGATAACGATAACACGTACGTTAGTCATCTGTCTGTGCACTTGAATTTATTTTGATGTCATTTAGTACTGAGTAATTTTAGCGTCGTTTCCGGATTACTGTTACTATAGGCTACAATGAATAAACAAATAAATAATGCCGTTACTGATACTTCGGTTATTTTTAGGATTCCTTACCTCGAGAGGAAAAAAGGGGGTTTCTTTTTTCTTTTGTACAGACAGACAACCGGACAGCGAGTTATCGTTTAAGGGTTTATACCGAACCCGGGACCTAAGAGATAGCAACACCAAGTCCGATATGCTTGCCTCTCGGCTACGGAGGTCGTCAAAATGTGTGGGTTAAATATTTTTTTTATCGTTTATTTATAAATATCTTTCATGTAGTGTAGTCTATGCCTAGAAGGGTTAAATATTACTATATTTATTTATTTAAACTTTATTGCACAAATAAAAATCGTACAAAAGGTGGACTTATGGGGCGGGGCATTCTATGCTAGTTGACCATATTTTGAAGTAATAGAAGTAATAGTTTTATTTAATATCACATTTTTAAATTAAAAGTTAACAATCAAGCAACTAAAACTAATAAAGTTCAAAGTGGCTAATACGGGTTGTATAAATAAATATTGGACAACATCACATACATTGCTCTGATCCTGTGGTAAGTAGCCAAAGCACTTTTGTTACAGAAATCAGAAACAACGACGGTATAACAACACCCAGACCCGAGACAATATATTATAGAAAAGTTATTTTTTTACATTGAACGACCGGGAATAGAACCCGGAAACTCAGAGATAGCGACGACAAGTCCGGTATACTCACCTCGCGGCTACGGAGCTCGTCAAAAAAGATTAAATTACTAGGAAAATTACATCATCATCATCATCATTACAGACATAGGACATCCACTGCTGAACATAGGCCTCCCCCAGTGACTTCCAGATTGGCCGGTTGGAAGCGGCCTGCATCCAGCGTCTTCCTGCGACCTTTACCAGGTCGTCTGACCACCTTGTGAGTGGACGTCCTACGCTGCGCTTGCCGGTACGCGGCCTCCATTCTAGAACCTTTCTGCCCCATCGGCCATCAGTTCTACGTGCTATGTGCCCCGCCCACTGCCACTTCAGCTTGCTAATCCGTTGGGCTATGTCAGCGACTTTTGTTCGTTTACGGATCTCTTCATTTCTGATTCGATCTCGCAAGGAAACACCAAGCATAGCCCTTTCCATAGCACGCTGTGCGACCTTGAGCTTTCTTATGAGGCCCATAGTGAGAGGCCACGTTTCAGTTCCATATGTCATCACTGGTAACACGCTGCGCTTACAATACAACAAAAACACATTACAAAATATGGTAAATTACCGGTCCCGGCGAACTTCGTACCGCCTTAATACTTATTTTTGGGGAATTTTTCGGTTTTCTTTCTAGTTATTCTATTATTCGGGGCGGAGACAATTTCAACAAATCAATGATCATAAAAATCGGTTCAGCCGTTCTTGATTTATAAATGGTGTAACTAACCCGACTTTGTTTTATCACCCTCACAGCTCTCAACAACTCACTCAAATTTAGTCCAGTCTTCGCCTATATGCCTATGATTATATTGTTTTAATAATTATGATTTGTATAATTCTATGCCTATAATTTATGTGGGCTTTCCGCGTTTGCTTACTTAATGCATAAACGCGTGAATAATAGCTTCATCTAACATTTATCTAATTAAATAGTCGCTGAGCAGTTTATTTGATGAGTTAGTCATAATGGGTGTTAATTATTTCCCACTTTATCAGTTAATAACATAATTTAATATACTTAATAAACTATTGGCATAGTTTCAGATCTTTCCACAGTGGTCCCGGATGCAATTATTAACAATTTGTTTCAACCTTTGTTATTTCCAGTTTGTTTTTTATTTGTATAAACAGAAACTCAAAAACAGATTAAAAATATAGAAAGTAGTAGGTAATGTTATTTAAAAAATCTCTTAGACAGAATGATAGCAAAATTAAAGCTATCTTTTATAATTAATCAATTATCAATTGTCAATAATGCAGAAACTGAATAAACTCTACAATCTCAAATTATCAATGATGATAAATGTTTTTTGTTGTGTTAAAGTAGATACTTACATATCCAGTTTGAGGCTTTAATTGCTCGAAATTTATAAAAATACAACAACAAACAATGGGGAAGCACAGGCAAGGGTGAATTAAACGGGGGGGGGGGGCACTGACAGAACCATTAATCAAATAATCACTACGGGCAAGACCAAACACAATGCGACACCTATTGGGATAATTGTGCAGGGTGGTTCCCTATTGTTGTTAGTTCACCATTTTTCTCACAAACAATGAAAACTGCTTAAAGTAGAGGAAAACGTAATACATACAATAGTTAAATCTGGCCCGGATTTTAGAATTGTCAAACGGTGAATCACGTGACACTAATGTTAAAAATCCTATAGTGTCACGTGGTTTTCTGGTTTCCAATTTTTTACCGAAAGATTCCGAATCGGGGGCCTGGTGTGATTATTATGAAAATTCTCTACTATACGATATATAAGAAAAACCGTCAAATGTGAGTTGGGCTGGCGATAAGGGTCCCAAATAAAACGAAAATATAAGGTAGCACGGCACCCTTGTTGCGTAAGTCCAACTCTCGTTTGGCCCTTTTAATGTCACTATATTGATTTACCTGTTTATCATTATTTCTATTTCCTCTAGTTATTGAAGCTATTCTTTTTAACCCCTCTATGCTCGTTCTCACTGCACTTTGTTGCACCATTTTGCAAGAAATCTTGTAATTAAGGTTTTTATAACAATATTTGGTTTATTCTTAATTACATACGATCAAAAAGGTTTTGTTAATAACAATCCTAGTAACGCTCACTTTTTTAATTGTTTTTTGTACTCGGCATTTTATGTATTAGCACTAACACGCAACCACAACACACAAACACTACACAGGTTTACGCATAATTACAATGGCAATATGGTTTTATTCAATAAAATGAGTAATTTTACGGAAAACCCAAGACATACGTCAATCGGTTCATAACCTATAAATGTGTTTAGGGTACAATATCTTATGCTTACTAGAAATTAATGTGGAACGGGGTCAATTTTACGCATTTGTCGCGTAAAACAATAACGTCAAGAGTAGGTACTTTTTCTGGAAAATTCAGGCTTTTTGGATTAATTAACACGTCATAGTTAGTGACAAATGGTCAACAGGCCTGTCACAGATGCCTAAATAGTGTATGTCACATGTTCAGTTTAATTTTTAAGGTTCCGAAACGTCTCCCTCTCTCTCTTTCTGGCTATATACCATATGGTGGTGGGGTCAACCTTCAGTATCTTTCTTCTCCACTTCGCCTCTAAGGCCAAATTCCCGTAATTTAACATTAGTCGCAATCGCAATCGCAATTTAGTGTCGATCCACTCCCAATAACGTTACTATCTATAACGGTATTCTGGTAAACCAACAAAATGCATTTTTTGTAATGGGACTGAAAATTTAAGAAATCAAAATTAGTTTTTTTTTTCAGTCGTATCTAACTATCCCATAGTTTTGATAATTTTACATCAAATTATAAGCTTACGAGAATAATTAGGATAGTAATTGTTACTGGGACCGGATCGACACTGGATTGCTGCTATTGTTAAATTACCGAATTTTGTCCGTACCGGAATTCTGTCCTCGACATCGTCTTCGGAAACCTCGCACTCCCTCATGTCCCTTAGCACAACCCTCATCTTCCTCTCTCTCTCTCTCTCTTCCTCGTCTCCCTCATCTTGTCTTGGATCTTCCTCGGGATTTTCGACCGGAGAGGCAAAGCTGCAGTGCCAAATTTCCTATACCCCAATATATATACATACTCTCCCGCATCTTGACGGCAATGTCGCGTACTCCCAGGCGTCCTCGCACGTACTCGTTGCAGATTTAATGGAACCTCGTTACATCGCACCTCCATCTTAGCATCTTTATTTCGGCAACTTAAATGCTATGCATGTTCTTTTTGATTCCGAAACTTCTGAATAAAAATAATGGAAACTCGTGTGTCACAAATTTACTGGATCGATTAAAATGAACACGGACGTGTAACGTAAATAAATCAATTATTGACATCCATTTTTTGTTGGTACCTGTAAATTAAAAGTAAAGTATGCCTATTATGTCCCACTGCAGGGCACAGGCCTCACCTCGACTATGAGGTGGTTTGGGCCATACACCACGTGGGCCCAGTGCGGATTAGTGCAGGGGTGTTGTAAGACTAGTGACAACCTTACTGTCAGATGTAATCAAGCGGCCTTAAAACCTCTGACTACGCTTTACTACTAGGCATTTTACACGTTAAAAGTTGGTCCCAGCTAATATCACTTGACGACTAGTATCCAGCGATATTAATTAGCCGGGACCAATTAAATCGGAATGGTCATCCATCTACTTACAACCACGGTATGGTTTGCTTAATCTTGGTAATCGGTAATCACTACCAAAGCATTGCTACCACTGAGCTACAAGGTACTTGTATCCAGTTTTTTTTTTCTACCATTATGGTTAAGTACCCACATTTAATAATTTTATTTGGACAAACTCGCGCTCATAACTTATATAATAAATATATTTAGCATTCCCAGAAGTGTATTGACACTCGACCCCTCTTATATCAAATGCAAATAATTACATACACGACACCTCGTCCTGGACAAATGGCACCAATATTTTACGCCAGGCAAATAAATAAAAGGAAGGGATATAAATAAACAGGTTCCATTTTGTACAGGAGTCAAGGGTTATCGGTAGTATCTGGGATGACATTATCAGATATGAACGCATGATTACAACAAATATATGTACAAAACTTTTACAAGTAATAAATATGACCAATATTATCTGAGGCCCAATTCCTGTAATTTGACAATAGTCGCAATTCGATGTCGATCCGCTCCCAGTAACATTACAACGATAAGGCGTCGCCAGCCAACATAGCCTATAAATTGTGTCATTAGTGCATAGGTACTTAAGCCATTTATGTAATTATTAATATGAACATTTGCTTTGGTATTTAATGGCACTCGTATATGAGTAGTATTATCACAGAATAAATAATATAGTATTATGCGGGAATGCTCACGTACGCTATAAAAAAACTTGTGGTTTGTTTGTACGTTGTTATTAATCTGATTCACGGTTTTTCAGCTTTTTACGTAATAAGGTTTTTTGTACAATCATTTCATAAAAATGCATACTAGCACGTTCAACTGAATTTTTTGAAATCGCTGTACGGATTTATGGTACAGTCAACGGCAGGTCAACCTACCCAAAAGTTAAAGGTCATTGAACCGATTTTCAACTTTAAGGCCGACACGAAGATATCAATATCAATGAAGAAAATTTGCCTTTATGGGGTTGGTTGACGAGCTGTTGTCTGTACTTGCTCAGGGAAAATATCGTGAGGAAACGTTGATACTCATTAATACTCATTTATTCAGTATATAGGCCCTCTTCCGGGCACTTATACACGTCCCAAAATATAGCTTTACCCTACCACCGCTTCGGGACTACATATCGGCTGGTGATGAGAAGAAACGGCGCAACAAACTCAGTCACCTTTGTCAGCCTGTTTTACAGGAAATACAATTACAAGACATGAAGTAAGTGCGAGCTAAGCAGGTTAAGTCCATGCACTCTTGTCGTTCAAATAATCGTCTACCTTATAATGCCCTTTTTTCATAAGGTTTTTTTTAATGTGAATTTTGAACTCATGTACAGGTAGTTCAACAATTTCCCCAAGAATGAATTACCAACTTTGTGAAGTCTGAAGCTCGGAACGGCAAGTTTATTTTTATTACGAGTATTATAATGATGAAAATCACTTTTTAAGCTAAACAAACTTAGATTTTTTCGAACGTACATAATATTTTCAAAAATGTATTGAGAGGCTACTGTTAATATATTAATATCTTTAAAAATCTCCCTCAGAGAGTCACGAGGTCCAAGACAGTATATTGCACGTACGGCTCTTCTTGTATTCAGAAATTAAGATACTGGAAGTGTAGGCATCGTTCAATATGGTCAAGCTATTGCGATTCGGCCAGCATAACCAGTTGGTATGGCTATGGGTGTTGGTGGGTTTGTCTAATAAGGGCTAAGAGAGGCCAATTCCCCCAAATGTGTTTAGACTTACCCTCATTGGGATCATCATCATCATCATCATCATCATTTCAGCCATAAGACGTCCACTGCTGAACATTGACTCTGCCTCCCCCATTGATACCAGATTGGCCGGTTGGAAGCGGCCTGCATCCAGTGTCTTCCTGCGACCCTTACCAGGTCGTCTGACCACCTTGTGAGTGGACGTCCTACGCTGCGCTTGCCGGTACGCGGCCTCAATTCTAGAACCTTTCTGCCCCATCGGCCGTCAGTTCTACGTGCTATGTGCCCCATTGGGATCTTAGATTTTTTTTAATGTACGTATTTCAGCAGTAGATTCTGAGGATTATTTCTGGTGCTCAAAAACACCATCTCTTTGTATGGGGCCAACATCGAAGTCACAAAAGAATCCTCATTTAAATATCTAATCAGATGCTACGTTATGTATGGGAAAACTGTTTTTTTGCGTTTTTTATGTTGGTCCCGTACAAAATTTGTTGTATTTGCAAGCACCAGAATCAGCCCTTAAGAATCTTCTTCAAAAATTCTTCTTCTATCTATCATCATCATCATCATTTCAGCCATAGGACGTCCACTGCTGAACATAGGCCTCCCCCAGTGACTTCCAGATTGGCCGGTTGAAAGCGGCTCGCATCCAGCGGCTTCCTGCAACCTTTACCAGGTCGTCTGTCCACCTAGTAGGTGGACGTCCTACGCTGCGCTTGCCGGTACGTGGCCTCCATTCCAGGTATAATATAGATAGATACTCTTTATTGCACACCATACAAGTAAATTACACATGATTTTTACAGAAAGATGTACAATTTAGGCGGTCTTATCGCTAATAGCGATCTCTTTTCAGACAGACAACACTTCCGGTATTTTTTATTTTATTTTATTTAGGTAGAGGACAACCATTAGAGAAATGAAATTATTAACATTAACGTTAGAAATTTAATATGTGTTTTGTTATTTTGATACAAAAATGCTGCTAAAGCGATGTCATTGTGTTGCATAGTTGCATTTCGGAGATTTGATAAAATAACACCATATTGGCTACTAAGAATTCGACGATAAACATTTTCCATACAAAATTCACATTACTTAAACTGAGTTATTCACAGCATAAATTGTCATTTCCATATTTTTATTGGTGTATGATGATAATGTTAAGCGTATTGATGTGATTGAGAAATTTCTCATAGATAGACACCGAGAAAATTTTTGTAGATACAGGGTGAATTTAAAATCGTTACTTCATACACCACTACTTTTATTATCGCATCATGATTGCATTAATTTCGCGAAAGCACATTATCAAAATCACAGCGCGTAAGTTTTTGATGTTTGCTATTTACAATTCACTATTGGACAACATCACATACATTGATAAGTACTCTGATCCTATGGTGAAATAGTAAGTCGAATAGTAGGTATGTTTGGAATTCATGTACGAATTTACAACACTTGGTCGGTGTTGATGAATGTTAAGGGCCACTTTCACCACTTGCTGATAAGTTCCGGATAACCTATCTAGCACTTGTTTTGACAGATAACCCATACAATCAGGTGTCAAAAAAGTGTCAGATAGGTTATCTGGAACTTATCAGCAAGTGGTGAAACTGGCCTAAGTTAACTTAAAATTTAATTCGTTACAAAAAAGGTAACTTCGTTAAAAAAATAACGAAAGTAATTAAGTAAAACAGCTGATAAGGGTTGTTTAAGGGAAAATTTATCTTTGTCTTTAGATTTAAATGAAAGTCTCATAGTTGAATGTTATTTAATTCAGGTAATCTCCAGTAGATAAAGTGATAAAACTAAATAGCAATTAACATCGTTACACTAGAAGTCTAGACAATTTGCGACAATTTGTGCCTAGAATTAGCCCATGGGCGTATCTGGTCGCTCTACTGAAACAGTTCACATGCCCATGTCTACATCAAATACTGCATTAGTGTTATTACTGTATTAGTTATGAGAATTATTATTGTATTCCATTGTTGAAGGTAGAGCTTAGACTTACTAAGGATTATCGGTGAGGAATAGCGCCATCTGTTGATGAGTAGCGTAACTGTTTCATAGTATTTGACTATCGATGCAGTTGTTCTCACAGAACAAGAATGACACGTTACGCTCCGCTACGGAATAAAATTATAAATTCTATGTATTAATGTTGCAATTATAAAATTGTAATTTCTTTCAATTCCGTTTTTTCATGAACACACAGACATACGAGCATACTTTATAAATACTCTTAAAAGTAAGTATTGCTTCTTGATGATGGAGAAAAACAAAAAAACCGGCCAAGTGCGAGTCGGACACAGACAGCACCGAGAATCCGTACAAACCTGTAAATCCATAACATTACGAAAGGTAAATTGCGGTTTACGATTTATGACGTATTTAAAAAAACTACTAACTAGATCTCGTTCAAACCAATTTTCGGTGGAAGTTATTTTTTTCAGTTTTATCATTTTCTTATTTATGAAGTTACGGGGGGGGGGGGGGGGGTGCACACATTTAACCACTTTAGAAGTGTCTCTCGCGCAAACTATTCAGTTTAGAAAAAAATGTTATTTGAAGCCTCAGTATCATTTTTGAAGACCTATCCATAGATACCCCACACGTATGGGTTTGATAAAAAAAAATATTTTTTTGAGTTTCAGTTTTAAGTATGGAAAACCCCCAAAATTTATTGTTTTTTTTTTCTATTTTTGTCTGAAAATCTTAATGCGGTTCACAGAATACATCTACTTACCAAGTTTCAATAGTTAGTATAGTTCCCTTAGTTTCAGAAAAAAATGGCTGTGACATACGGACGAACAGACAGACAGCCAGACAGATAGACATGACGAATCCATAAGGGTTTCGTTTTTTGCCATTTGGCTACGGAACCCTACAAAACGTTCTAAAACAGGTTTTTATGTTGTACTCCTGAATTTTACCACATTGTCGGCGTGATAAATGTAAACCCATGATAAATTACGGCTTTTCACCAGTCTCTGAGCTAAGCCGCGGACAGACAAACAGACAGACGACCGGACGGACATGGCGAAACTATATTATAGGTTCCGTGTTGACTACGAAACCTTAAAAACAGCCAAAACTATTATTATCTTATATATAAAATTCTCGTGTCACAATGTTCGTTCCCGTACTCCTCCGAAACGGCTTGACCGATTCTCATGAAATTTTGTGAGCATATTGAGTAGGTCTGAGAATCGGCCAACATCTATTTTTCATACCCCTAAAGACTACGCAGACGAAGTCGCGGGTAACAGCTAGTATAAGTATATATTTATATAAGTCGTTATTGTGATGATCTATGCGAAATACATGCGAAAATTGATTTATATTTTATAGTCAAGGTCAATTTTTGTTGTATATAGTTTTAAAAAAAACTTCCCATTACAAAACGACTAAGCAGTTGCTACGATTTTACGATAAAGTTATTAGAGGTTGGTTTCTTAAAAAAAAACGTTTAGGATCGGGAGAATGCAATTCCAAAAGTAATATTTTTTTTTCGTAAACAGAACTAGAATTACCTACTCATTTTAGGTATGTAGTGCTCCATAAAATATTTAGTACTAGCTGTTGCCCGCGACTTCGTTCGCGTGGTCTTTAGTTTATATAAAAGATTTTCTGCGCAACTTTTTTAATTTCTTTTTTCATAAGAATCTTATCCTGACAATAATTAACACAACGGAAAAAGAATTAGCGAAATTGTTCCATCCGTTCACGCGTGATGCGATGACCAAGGGAAATAGAGATTCTTTTTTATAAATAAGGCGAGTATTGGCCCCCCTTTTCAGGCAAAGTCCTACGGCTGAAATGATGATGACAGGATAGACAGATTTAAGATTTAAAATGAGTCGTTTGCCGTACCAAAAAAGTTTGAGTGCTGCCAGCATAGTAGCATAGACAATTTAAAATCCAACAGAGATAGATGTCCAGTCGGATCGTATGATGATTGTGAGATCGTAGATCGTTGAGGTCACGCAGGTCATCATTGTCATCGGGCGTGGACCCCTGGTCATTGGATTAGATTTATTTGATAGCTTTATTGTGAGGACAACGATGAATTGGTACTTAGGGATTTAGTACGACACTAGTCGCATGACCAAACGTTTTCAATTACTGCTTTGGAACTAAGGAATCAAGTTCATGAATAACAATTTATTGCCAAAAATGCCAATGGTCGATTGGCAGAAAATGCCAAATGTCATAGAGCAGCCTACACAAAAGTGTATCTTTCTTATAATACACGTCGTTCTTATTCTAAAATGTTGCTGAATTTTTTAAGTTTAAAAATAAATAAATAAAGAATAACTTATTGTATTCTCCAGAAACCATTTTACAAGCAATTGTTTTAAAGTGGTTATGATCGCAAAAAAACAACTTTTATATTAGAAAAGACAAAGGGAAAAAGAGGATTCACCCCCCCCCCCCCCCCCCTGCTACAGGAGATATTTAGAGCCAATGATTGCCGAAAAAATTGTTACTGGTTTACCACATATCACAAAATGATGCCAGTAATAAAACGAAACTATCATGAACTCTCACTGTGCCAGCCTACGCTTAATTGGTTTCAATTCGACTGAAAACTGTAAATTGCGGACAATTTGCTAAAAAAAAGGTGCATTAAATAAACTGTGTTTCGTCAAAAAGTAATAATAAAAAATAAATTAAATAGGACGACCTCCGTAGCCGAGAGGCGAGCATACCGGACTTGGTGACGCTTTCTCTCAGGACTAACTCTACATTGGCTTGGGTCTCGGTGTTGACTGAGGAACCGTCGTTGTTTCTGATTTCTGTAACACAAGTACTTTAGCTACTTATCATAGCAATTTTTACGTAAATGGTTTTTCCCGACGTTTCAGCCTAATTGCATAGGCCGTGGACATGGGATGACTGGCGATGTGCGGCGTCGTCTGCCCGAGTGCGGTGAAAAATATTCACCCACCCACACTTCTTTAATGTTTGTGGCCGTTGTACAGTCAGTCCAACAAACAGCACAAAAAGTATCTGGGTTTGTTTGTTTTATGATGAAAGCGGAAGATAGGCACCGGGGCTTTGTAATGAAACAATGTATCACAGCCGTGTTTGGACAAATTGAAATTGTCATGAGATGCACTTTAGCAATAATTTATTTATACAACACGTAAAATTTGCTGAATCGATATTGATCTCTACGGTTCGGACTTAAAGTTGAGAATCTGTTGTGTGTGTGTCCGTTGACCGTACATCAAAGATCGCCATTTAGAATGGAACTATAGATAATGAAATCTGTGTACAGCGGATTTAATGTGTTTGAACTCATATCATTCGTCTTGATGAGAATTTATCGATAAAAAACAGACAAATAAATATTTTTTTTCTAAGAAAATAACCGACTTTAAAAACACTAAAAAGTTTAAAAATCATTCACACATGCCTATTACATGCCTATTAGGTATTTGTAGACTCGAAGTTTGAATGTTTTTATTTACAGTCGGTAAATCTTTTAATAAAAAAAGTTATCATCTTAATGTCACTTTATAAACTATCAAAAATTTATTTAAGAATAGCATACATTACACGGGTCGTATTTCATAAAACGACCGATTACGACGTGCTTCGTAATGATAATAATTACTTCTTGAAACAATAGCACGCGGTGTTGTATTGAAACTAGATATTTTGGCAAAGAACGAATACCTACTTAAATGCTTTGATTAAAATTTATCAAGTCAACAGTGTATCGTTGTAAAGGGAATTTAAAATAATAATGTATTTCTTCTGAATTGTGCCGCGTTTTTTTATGTTTTCGGCTTCAAAATTACTGTTTTTAGTTTGTTTAGGCTGAATGTAAATTTTCTAAGAATCTATGTTCAGACAATAGCTCATCAACTACTCATCGACAATATATACTTAATCAATAGCTCATCAACCTACTGTAGCGACATCTATCTCGCTACATATAAAACTGACGTATCCTACATCGCGATATTAGAGTTATCGGAGCGATTGAACCATTTAAACAAGAACCCGACAAACAACCGTCGGGCAGTAGCCCACCAGATACAACACCCGTCTGGTCGGAGGATCTTCCCTTTTCAATGGGGGATGAGGAATTTTACACCCTGTTCCCCACACCCCCCCATACTACCACAAATCTTTAAATTAATATAATAATAATTAAATCTCTACATGACGGACTTAAAGTTGAAAATCAGTTTAATGACCTTTAACTTTTTGGGTAGGTAGACCTGCCGTTGACTGTACTGGTTAGCGGTGCAGGAAAACATTGAAAGGAAACCTGTGCATTCAGATAACACCGGGTTTGTACCAAAATCATAAATAATAGCCCAAAATTCCCATGTGTAACGGTTACGGAGGTCTTAAGGCAACCATGGTCAAGTGTACTGCAACTGAAATGCGATAACCCCTTTTGGCACATTTTTAATTTAAGTACCTGCCAATGTGACATGTAACCAGTTTTGTGCCAAATAAATAAAATTATTCTAAAATTATTCTTATTCTCTAACGCACTAGAAGACAGAAGATGCTAAAATATCATCGTTTCTGGATGACTGACGAAACTTAGGTACGTAGCTTAGGTACTGTTTAGGGAGACCAGAAAAACTAAATACTTCACACGCTAAAATTTCGGACAAAGATAATAACTTTAGGCTAAAAACTCTACACTAACTATGGACAAAATGCTCTACGTCTTAATTCAAAGAAAATAAAATAAATTTGCCTTTCTCTAAATTGCTCGACACTCTTATAAGTAAGTTATGCAACCAAGCAGAGGTAGGCAGTAATAAGTAAATTTCGTTCCATTAAAACTTTGATATTGAGTAACACCTCGAGGAAAATCTTCTTTTGGTATTTCCTTTTGAAAACGTGTTTATTATTCAAGAAACATGCGCATATTTCTAAAGTGAGTCATAGAGTGTCATGTTTTCGATCACATCCGCTTCTGAAACAGCTGACTTTCTGTGTCCAACTGGCTAGTGAGACATATTCGTTTAAAAAAAAACTTACACGGAAATTTTGGTACAAAAATATTTTGGGGTTAGTAAAATTTTGGGCTTCCTCTCAAGTCGAAATGTAATTTTACTAATTTGTACTAAAAAGTACCTATTGAACTTATACTGTGTACACATTCATTACTAAATTAGTTTTAAATCTTCACAAATTTTATTTCCGTTTTATTTTATGAGGAAAACATTTGCAAAACTTATTATTTTGGCAAAGAAGGAAAACGGAGAAAACCAGTGACTGTGACTTCTTGAAATGAAAAACATGGGTGTAGAAGGCATTCATTATTTTTAAAACAGAACAACATTTTATTTATCTGCTAGCTTCCGTCTGCGGCTCCGCCCGCTTGTAGTTCGGTCTATAATGCATTATTTTTCAAAGATTATTTTAGAACGAAAAGATCATAAAAAAGGTTATATTGAGTCAGCCTTAAAAGACAGACATATTCCGATTTAGAACAATTCTGTTTTACATGATTTTTGCGTAACTTTAACCGTTTACAGTTTACAGTTATATAGCCTATAATCTTCCTCAATACATGGACTCTCCAACACAAAATTATTTTTTCAATTCGAACCCGTAGTTCCTGAGATTAGCGCGTTCAAGCAAACAAACAAACAAACCTCGGCTTTATAATAGTATAGATATTTCCGAAGGAGATGCGGCAGTGGATTGACGTAGGTCTGCGAGTTGATAAAACTTTTCTTGTCTTGATCCCGGATTTCCCGGAATAAAAGACCTTTTGAAATGTTTATTTACTACAGTTCGCTGACCTATCGAGTCGCTAATATGACCTATAATACTAATTCTCAGTTGTTGTTAAGTAAACTATAGTACTTTATCACATTAAGTAATCAGTGTTTTGTTTACATTTGTAGTTCCTTATTTCGCCACATGCTCTGGTGGCACGCAGTATCGGTTTATGTTTATGTACTTTAGATTAAAAGCAAATATTAATAATTGTTTAGTAAGTCATAATGATCATTGCAGTCCGACGTCAGCCTTCTCCAAAAAACATGATGATGACGACCTCCGTCGACGAGAGGCGAGCATACCGGACTTGGTGTCGCTATTTCTGAGGTTCCGGGTTCGATTCCCGGTCGGGTCAATGTAGAAAAATAACTTTTCTATATTGCCTCCGGTCTGGGTGTTGTGGTACCGTCGTTGTTTCTCATTTCTGTAACACAAGTGCTTCGGCTACTTACCACAGGATTAGAGCAATGTATGTGATGTTGTCCAATAATATTTATTTATCTGTTGTATTTTAAAAAAAAGGTCCCCAGCTATTTTTATCCAGCCACTGCTAGCCACCATCTCCCTAAGGTCGGTCCATTGAGCTGAGGGACGTCCTATGCCATGTTGGCCGAGTTGTGGTCTCCACTCGAGAACCCGTTTACTCCACCTTTCATCGGTTCCGCGACAGATGTAATATATAAATTATGTCTATAATTTATGAATATTTTGAATAGATGACTTTTATTGGGTTCGTATTTGTAATCGTTGAGTTTATGTTTTTTTTTTTTTTGCAGTGACATGCAGTTGACATGACAGTTTGTCTGCGTAGACTTCCGAATAAAGCGAAAGCTAACACAAACATTTTTTAGCCGTTAAAACGTAATATAGTAACAAACATCCGCATTTTATTGAGCTTGTTGGGATTGGGTGGGAGATTTGGCAAACAGAAGGGACCGTAAAAAGAGGCGCGGTAAATTAAATCCTAGGAAAATATCAAATAGATAGAGTCCTCATTTGATAAGCAACCTCATCATAAGTAGGTATTCATATTATAATATCTTAGTTAAAGTAAGAAAATACACATTACGTTTACGATATCTGTTTTGATAAGGACGCAGTTAAACCTGCCAAGCAATAAAAGCAAGCCTTAACGGAAAACTACTACTTCTTTAATGCCTAATAAGCTAACCAAAACTTAAGGACCATTTATACATAAAAATATCATATAATAACAGAGAAATGTTTGGTATTTTATCACGGATTTGGATAAAATTATATCCTACAAGTATGTCATTTATCCCGGAACTTTGATAAAACAATTTCTACGCTTAAAGTCGCAAATGCTAGCAGTAAAAAAAGGCACTAACCTGTTCATTCAGAGTTGAATTCGACGACATGGTTATAGCGAACACTTCGGTACTGTCCGCCAGCTGCATCTTTCCACTTGACATACAGTCTAATGCCCCCATATTATACAGAAACTAAGTCAAGTTTAATACTCAATTACCTACTTTGCCAATAAATATAGTTGTTATTGACAAAACTTGGTACATACAAGTATTTAAAATCTATACACTGTTTGATTTCAAAACAACGATAAGCGACGACTCTCAAAAACACCTAACAACCGCGGCTACTACCATACCTCGACACGTAAAAGTACTTTACACACACATGGAAAATCTCAAACCACTTACTAATATAAAAAACAAATGACTGCCAGACAGAGTAGTAGTTAGAATCGTCACAAAAGTTACTTTCGTTAGTAAAAATCGGAACTGGAAAATCAAGTGTTTCTACGAGTAGCTATGTCTCACAACTGACAGGCTGCGTGTGCGCCGCTGTGGGCTAACGATATGCGAGCAACGGTGGATTGGATACGGCATTTACCACTCTCATTAGGTTTTATTTGAGATATGACTCATTTGTAAAGACGTATGATTAAGTATCTTAATAAAACCTTTTCTGTTGCGATATAAAAATATCCTAACATAACAACGTACTATGATGTTCAGCTGCATATGCCAGATGAGTCATAATCACAGGAGAATGTACTGAAAGTAGAGCAAGTCCTTGACCGAATGCTCAATGCTAAATAGAAGGCCCTGCCTTCGTTTTCGTCTTCGTCTGCGTCCTGCTGTTAGACGGGTGGATGATATTAAATAAACAACAGGAATTAAATTAAACGGTTAGCATACTAAAACCGTAGTACGTACCTACATGACACTTAATCTGTAATTAAACCACAAATAATACATTTTCGGGTTGTCTTCTTTTATGAGAAGTTGCAGTTAGCCGTTCGATGATGGAATGGACTTAGAAGCTTGAATTTTTTACGACTCCAAGAAACCGTAATTATGCCCTAATGTTGACATGATATCTCTACCCGTACCGTCTGGGGACGGCCCTAAATAAAACACTTCTGCACCGCCATCAGGAAGTGCGTCGTGAGAGGCGACTTATTCCTGTACCACGAGACGGGCAGGGGCGTCTGCGTGCAAAATATTATAAAAAACTGCGCACGCCAACCCGCCTGCCAAGCGTGTAAAGACCAATGTTCAGCAGTGGACGTCCTATGGCTAAAATGATGATGATGATCTACCCGTGCCTGAGAAAAAGGGGCTTGAAAAAAGCCGTCCTTACTTTGACTAACGTAAAGTCACATGTGAATTATTAGCACTGCAATTATAAGCAATTTCTATGTTATCTGCAGTTTAACCCTAACCAACCAAAGCCAACGCAAAAAAAATCCATTTCTTATGGTCTCTCTTTAGGATTTTAGTCATGACTTTCATTAAAATTGCTGGATAAAGTCTGGCCGCACTTAGGTGCCATGTCCATTCTGGTCATTTTCTTAACTCCAACAGCATGTTATAGCAACAATCTCGCATGAATCACACGTGAGCAGTGGTCATTGTGACACGCGCCAATGGCTGTGCCGCGCCGTGCCCAGGGGACTGATGTTATGTGTGTTGGACGAACGTCATTGCCGGTCACTAGATAAACTAAGCAATCATTTTTAACAGCTTCCAACCTTAGTTCCGCTTATTTTTTTATTACTTGCATTTATTATGTCATTTTGTTTATTATATATTTCTTTAATGTATCTTTGAACTGGTGACACACACTGTGGTTGCGTTCCTGATACAGCCTAACAAATTATTTATTTTATTTTTGATTGCAGTCTGTTTCTCTTTAGAACATCTAGAAATGTTTATGGCAAGGAATGTATTCAGCGGCACATCTAATATTATATCTACTTGTTCTCTGGCAATAGGTCTTTTTCCGTAGCAAATAAAGTCTGCCATGAGGCTTTAGACTAGTTCATTACTTTCTTATACTACTTACTTTCTTTTTATTTTGTATCTTTCGACGATTTTCTTAATCTTTTCCTCGACTGTAGGTATGCATAAGTCGTTCTCGTTTGTATACAACACGCTTTGATAGTAACAATTTTATTCAGCGCAGTGACAATTGTAGCCGTAAACGATCGACATTAATCTGTCTATGTCACCAGTCTATTGGATAAACTGAGTAATCATCGCATCGCTTCTTACGTACGCAACTCTACCATAGACTAGCTAGTCCTTCAAGTGCCCTTATCTAACTAAAGACCCGATTTTTTACCCATAATTTTAGCCGGCACGAACGGGCTAGGCTAAGAAATTTGATGAATACTGTTGCAATTCAACATTATATGACAAGCCGGACATTGTTTAGCCCAGGGAAATTATACAGTACGTGTTGCTTTAGACGATAACATTATTTTAAATAAAACATTGGCTATATCAGTAACTTTATGTCGACTTGGTTGGTGTTTGGTGCGCTTATTTGCCTTAACCTAAAGGTTCGATCCCCGATTTGTAACAATTCAGAAAAGCGATTTTTTCTAAATTGGCTCTGATTGGTAAAGGCCTTAGGCAAAATTCATCTTTTGGTACCGTAACAGGGTCTAGCTGTTGTGTGTGTGAGTTGTGTTTTTTTTTGTTTTTACAAATACACACACAGTATCTAGTCCCAAACTAAGCAAAGCTTGTACATGGCGACAAGATAACGGATAAACATACTTAAATACTTTTATAACATCAACATGACTTAGGTACAAATGTTCGTGCTCATCACACACACATTGGCCCCTTGCGGAGTAAGTACAAAATGCCGTAGAAGTTGCCAAGTACATCTAGAATCGCTATTATCACGACAGAAGGAGTAAGCTGTAGGAAACCTATGGGATGGCCACTAAACTTGATTCTTAGTTCAAGAAAATAAATAAAAGCATACAGGGTTACATTAAAAAGGGGTGCCAAATCTTTAGAAGTGGCTCAGAATCAGAACTTAATCGAACTATGCAGACCAAAAAAAAATTTTCACATTTAATTATTCTTATCCGCTGTTAAAAATCGTAGGCGTAGATAATTTTACTCATCCGTGATTTTTTTTATTACATTTTAAGTTTAATCATTTTTAATTCTATCTTTTCTTAAAACACATTAATTGTTTACTTAAAAAATCTCACTTGACTCTTACGTTCCATAGTTAGCCACATTAAAGTACGCTTATAACCATACTAAGAGAGCTAATATTTACAAGTAGCGATAAACACTCATAAGAGGAAAATATTTATTCATAGTCTGCCATGGTAGCTTAGTAGCTATGTGTACCCAACTACTTCATACCCTTCAAATAGATAAAACAGAAATAAACTTAGTTAGTTTCAGTTTCAATTCAAATAAACATACCAACCGGTTAATTAATTTTTTGATGATTGTGCAGTAAATTTTGGAAATACTTGTAAGTAATAGAATATGTTTTTTGGTTTGACAACCTCCGTAGCCGTGAGGCGAGCATACCGGTTATGGTGTCGCTATCTCTGAGGTCCCGGGTTCGATTCCCGGTCGGTCAATGTATAAAAATAACTTGTCTATTATGTCTCGGGTCTGGGTGTTGTGGTACCGTTGTTGTTTCTGATTTCTGTTACACAAGTGCTTTGGGTATTACCATAGGATCAATGCAGTGATGCTGTCCAGAAAAGAAAAGTAAAGTAGGTATGCATAAATACGTCCCACAGTAGGTCACTGGCCTCCCTCACCTCAACTATGAGGTGGTTTGGGCCATACTCCACCACGTGGGCCCAGTGCGGTGCGGTGGAGGGGTGTTGTGAGGCCAGTGACTTAACCCTACGTCAGATAACTAGACTAGTATCAAGCGACATTAGGTTGGGCCAATTTTTAACCGGCCTTCCGAAGCACGGAGATGCTTGTGATGACTTATACTTATATGGTTGGAATCCACTCACAACCGCGACGTAGGTGGCTAAACTTATGGTGATTACTGGTGGTAATTACTATCAAAGCGCTTTGGACAATAGTCGCGGCTGTGTGTTAGCAGCCGTATCCTAATAAATATTTAAAGTCGGTTAATTTAATCTAATAAATGTCGAGTATCAGGAAAAGAAGGTGTTGTGGTAATTGGTATACCAAAATCGGTAGTAAGTCCAATGGCTTACTGGGTCATGAGCAGTAAGTATGTTGTATTTTGCTGTGCAAATATCTACCTGTCTCTTTGAACTCAACGGAAGCCTCTGTGAGTCACCACCACACATATGTATTTACTTTCGCTTGTATGACGCATCGGTTTTAAATATTGATACTTACTGGCTGTGTCTATTTACTTAACGAGTGGCGTCTGAAGGCTTAGTACGAAAATGATCGTTCGATTTAACAAAAACCTATCAAATTAAAATTCCATATACCCTGCCACAAGGCAAATTTTAAAAAGGTTGGGTTTTACCCGGCTAGTTTCAGATGATAATTTTCTAAAGAATTGGAACGTTATTATTGTTATTTTCAACCGACTTCAAAAAAGGAGGAGGTTCTCAATTCGTCGGTATCTTTTTTTTTTTTTTTTTTTTTTATGTATGTTCAGCGATCATTCGTTACTGCGTTGACCTATTTCGATAATTATTTTTTTGTTTGAAAGGTAATACTTTCAGAATGGTCCCATATAAATTTGGTTAAATTCTGATGATGGGATCTATAAGAAAATCATCAAACATTGCATAAACTCCGTACCACGCCAACTGATTTTAGTATCTATCTTACCTATATCTCTGCCAAATGTGGACCGATTTTGATGATTCTTTTTTTAATGAATAGCTTATACTTCAAAGATACTATAATAAAACATTTTTGGAAAAAATTTCACCCCTAAGGGTGGAAAAATAGGAAATGAAACCGGTATTCAGCAGTTAAATTATGTTTGCACTCGTAAGATTTGTTTTGATTAGGATTTATCACTAAAATGGAAGAAATAAGTTAATTTTATTAAAAAAATAAAAACCGACTTCAAAAAACTAAAACGCTGAAAATAATATTAACACTTACGTACCTAATCAGTTACTTTTGGAGTCGGTGCAAACGAAAACATAGAATCTCTCATCGACTGGCACCGACTCCAAAAGTAACTGATTAGGTACGTAAGTGTTAATATTATTTTCAGCGTTTTAGTTTTAATTTAATAGGTTTATACGTCAGAGCACGAGACCACAGTATATTTATACGGGACTTTATCGCTGTAGGCTTACTGGTTGGAATACTTCCATGGTCACTATTTTCAGAAATAACTTGTTTGGTATTTTTCATAGATTACTTACTTATTACTGGTCAGTATTTTAATCATGGTCAGAAAACAACAGCACGTTAACCTACCACAAAACGTCAAATTTTCCCAATTGATATTGATCTCTACATGTTGGACATAAAGTTGAAAATCTGTTGAATGACCTTTAACTTTTTGAGTAGGTTGACCTGCCATTGTCTGTACTTACCTTTTATACATAAAAGATCATCCGTGACCGTGGGGCTTGCAATTACAGTGCGGAAATATTAGATATTAATATTAAATAATAAAAAACATGGTAAAACTCATAAATATAATATAATTCTAAAAATACTTATAACTTTAAACAAATTGTACTTAGTTTATGTCATTTTTAGGTTCCTACTAACTGTCCCGGCAAACTTCGTACCGCCTCGTTTAATGTTTTAATAGTTATTCTGCTAAGTATTCGGGACGGAGACAAATTTAAAAAATCATAAATCATAATAATCGGTCCAGCAGTTCTTGACTTTTAAATGGTGTAACTAGCCCGACTTTGTTTTATATATATATAAGATAAATTAACACGGTAGTAAACTAAGTACAAAGGATTTTTTAAAACAGTTTAAAAGATATTGCGTAAGTTTTATTTCAAACCACAAATGTTTAAAAACTTTTTAGACTATATCATTTTGACAGATGATGCGTAATTTTGACATACCTTTGCTATTGCCATTCACTTTGTAAACAAATACCTATAAACCAAAAATAAGATAAAATTAAGAAATCGCTATGAATATGAATATACCAGAAATAAAGTCTTATGAAGAGCAAGCGATTGACTTATTAGTTTCTGTCATCAACAAAGCGAAGGAGAAGTTAGGAGAGAGACAAGATCTTAAGCAACTTGCAGGTAGAATTATTTCCTTTTAACATATTAATCAGGCTTCTGCTGCTTATATTTACCTTGTTATTAAGGTAAGTATAGATTAGAGCATTTTCAACCGACTTCAAAAAAGGAGAAGGTTCTCAATTCGACTGCGTTTTTTTTTTTTTTGTATGTATGTTACGCGATTACTCCGCCAATTATGAATCGATTTTAATGATTCTTTTTTTGTGGGTAGATCATACTTTAGAGGTGGTCCCATATAAATTTTATCGAAATTGATTTAGAACTTTTTGAGAAAATATACAAATATATACCCAGATAATATTTTGGTTGTGGTTCTTGTTACCTATCTTCGACAAATATGAGCCGATTTTGATGATTTTTGTTTTATTGAATAGCTTATACGTCAAAGATGCTATGATAAAAGTTTGAAAAAAAAAAACACCCCTAAGGGTAGGAAAATAGGGGATGAAATCGGTGTTCAGCAGTTAGATTAGGATTAATCACTAAAAATGGATGACATAAGTAAATTTTATTAAAAAAAATAAAACCGACTTCAAAACACTAAAATGCTAAACATAATCCTAACACTTAAGTACCTAATCAGATACTTTTGGAGTCGGTGCAAACAAAAACATTGAATCTCTCATCGGCTGGCACCGACTCCAAAAGTATCTGATTAGGTACTTAAGTGTTAGGATTATGTTTAGCAGTTTAGTGTTTTGAAGTCGGTTTTATTTTTTTAAATAAAATTTACTTATCTTGTAATAGAACGCCGAGCCGCTCTAATAGTTCACCCTTTCACAAGCCGAACTTCGAGGATCACGCTAGACGTTTTGTTTCATCCTGGTTTTACAAACCAACGAGATTGGTGTAACATTTCATCGAGCTGAAGGACAAGCGCGGGGAACGTGGAGTTATGTGTGTTCATCCCTTGCTCCCTGCCAAACAAACAAACAAACAAAGATGAAGACATCATAATAATATTAGTATAGATATATCTACCATGTACAGACCACAGCTCGTCAACCTACCACAAAACGTCAAATTTTCTCAATTGAAATTTATCTCTACGTGTCGGACTTAAGGTTGAAAATGAGTTCATCATTCAACATCATTGCAGCCATAGGACGTACTACTGCTGAACATAGGCCTCCCCCATTGACTTCCTGATTGGCCAGTTGGAAGCGGCCTGCATCCAGCGTCTTCCTGCGACCTTTACCGGGTCGACTGTCCACCTTGTGAGTGGACGTCCTACGCTGCGCTTGCCGGTACGCGGCCTCCAATTCTAGAACCTTTCTGCCCCATCGGCCGTCAGTTCTACCTACGTGCCCCACCCACTGCCCACTTCAGCTTGCTAATCCGTTGGGCTATGTCGGCGACTTTTGTTCGAATACGGATCTTCTCATTTCTGATTCGATCTTGCAAGGAAACACCGAGCATAGCCCTTTCCATAGCACGCTGTGCGACCTTGAGCTTTTTTATGAGGCCTATATAGAGAGAGGCCACGTTTCAGTTCCATATGTCATCACTGGTAACACACTGGTTGTAGACTTTCGTCTTTAGATACTGAGGTATATTGGACGAGAAGACATTGTGTAATTTCCCGAACGCTGCCCAGCCGAGTTGGATTCGACGATTGACCTCCTTCTCAAAATTGGATCTACCCAAGTGGATCACTTGTCTTATGTAGACATATTTGTCAATAATTTCGAGAGTAGAGCTCCCAACGGATACTGGGTCGGGCGCAACATGCTGAAAACCAGTTCAATGACCTTTAACTTTTTGGGTAGGTAGGTTGGGCCTGCAATTGTCTGTACATACTCCTAATTGCAAAAACTAAATTTAAAATACTTGTGTTTTTTCTGGCGTTTTTTAATATTTATTACAGAAAGCAGAAACCTTTTCTCCGGCAGGCAGAAGGTGCCACTAACTAGTCTGAATAGCCCCTTGTCTGTCACCAGTGAGGACCTGATCAAAGATACCATCGAAAAGAAGTGGAAGCTCACAGATACCCTGATGTATGTTGTAAGATACAAAGGGGGGTCGAAGGACGAATGCTCGCAGTATTACTACTTTGAGGTGAGTGAAAGTTCTTTTTTTTCTTTTTCTTTTTTTTCTTTTTTTTTAAATTTTTTTTTTAAATAAATGAATAAATAAATATTAGACAACATCACATACATTGCTCTGATCCTGTGGTAAGTAGCCAAAGCACTTGTGTTACAGAAATCAGAAACAACGACGGTACCACAACACCCAGACCCGAGACAATATAGAAAAGTTATTTTTCTACATTGACCCGACCGGGATTCGAACCCGGAACCTCAGAGATAGCGACACCAAGTCCGGTATGCTCGCCTCTCGGCTACGGAGGTCGTCAAAGTTCAAGTGTTCAAAGTTCAAGTTCAAGTCGTCGAGTTCAAGTGAGGTGTACAATCAACGGCAGGTCAACCCACCCAAAAATTTAAAGGTCATTAAACTGATTTTCAACTTTTTTTGAACAATTTGACCTTTTGTGGTAGTATGACGAGCTGTTAGCTGTTTGATCATGAAAAGATCCGGGACAAAAGAAGAGTAGACCGTAAAAAAAATGGTTGAAGCCCTACGCCAATGGAAACTACTACTATAATTGGTCTTTGTGTGATTGTATGTTGTGTTTTCATCTTCTTCCTACAGTTTTTCCGTTCCTAATAGTTGAGGACCGGGGTACGCTTGACTATGGTCTAAGATGCAATAGGTAGTAAGTCCCTTAGAAACTAGACCATTTTTCGGAACATGGCTACATATTATCCAGTATTACCTGAATGTACAGATAACGGTAGGTTAACCTACCTAAAAAGTTAAAGGTCATTGAACCGATTTTCAACTTTAAGTCAGACACGTAAAGATCAATATCAATTAAGAAAATTTGACGTTTTGTGGTAGGTTGACAAGCTCTTTGTCTGTACAAATCCTTACATAGATTCCGAAAAATCTTGTGTGTAGATTTGGCATATGTTTAAAATGAAACCCTGTATATTATTATGTTTGTAGAGCCTAAGTGCTTGTAGCTCAGTGGTGGCAGCGCTTTGGCAGTGATTAACAAAGTTTAGCTTGTAATTGGATGGGTGACTATTCCAACTATATTTAGTGAGTTTTATCAAAGCATCTTCGTGCTTCGGAAGGCACAATGGTCCCGGACTAATGTCAATTGATACTAATCGTGAAGCGTACTCAGAGGCCTTAGGGCGGCTTAATAACATCTGAAAGTAAGGTAAAGCCTTACACACCCTCCACCAATCCGCACTGGGCCTGCTTTGTGGAGTATGGCCCTAACCACCACATAGTTGAGGTGAGGCCTGTGCCCTGCTGTGGGACACTTTTACCTATCTGAATGTGACAGCAGGTTTGCTTACGATATTTTCCCACACCGCCTAGCAAGAAAGTGGCACAAATCCGTACGTAGATTCCGAAACATCCAGGTATGGAAAAAATAACTTGTATTTATGTTTACAGGCAATCTTCAGCCAGCCAACAGTATCATACCCTATACCACAAGCTACTGTCTCAGTATTCTTTCGCGTTGAAGATAAGCATCTTGAGCCCATGGAATGGAAAAAAGTTCCAATGGTAAGTTAATAAAAATACATAGGTACACTAAGTTGTTACTTTATTTATAAGTTAGCTTCCTTTTGGGGATGATACTGTTCATATTGTTGCATTTCTAAAGGAGACCAACATTACAATCGCAAAAAAAAACCTGACCACACTAAATACTCATCAGCAGTAGACAAATAGAATTGTCCTACATGATTATTTTGTCATTCAGTTTTGAGTTTCATTCGCGCCAGGCAGTGGACCTACCTCCACATCTTACATAACTAGCTACTGTTTATTTGTTTTAATTAAGTTTTATGTAATTTTCAATCATCATCATCATTTCAGCCATAAGACATCAACTGCTAAACATAGGCCTCCCCCAATGACTCCTAGATTGCCCGGTTGAAAGCGGCCTGCATCCAGTGACTTCCTGTAATTTTTACCAGGTCTTCTATCTACCTTGTCGGTGGACGTCCTTCGCTGCGCCTACCGGTACTTAGCGTGGTCTCCATTCCAGAACATTTCCATCGGCCGTCAGATCTACGGTACTATATGCCCAGCCCACACCACATAAACTTGCTAGCTTTCAATATAATTATATGTATAATACTTTTGTGATAGTGATCTCCAAGTGATAGAGACAAACTTTTACGAAATAACATTTAGTTTATTTGTTAATATCATGCCAAAGTTGGTGCCAGTATAAGTAGCATTGTCATTTAAGTTACCGTTATTTATTCTGTCTGTTCATGTTTCTGTCACCAGCTAACCTTCAGGATCGAAGGTCACAAGGCAGACCACGACGTGCGCTTTGTCAAGTTGACAGCTGACTGGATTCTGGGCGTACTCATGATGAAGGTTAAACTATTCAAGAGAATTGAGAGCATCCGATTGTTTTGAAATTATTATTGCTATGGTAATTTCTTTTCATAAATTTACTTACGATACTTTAGTATTTTATTTTTTAGTATAGCTTCTGCTCATAAGCTTGTTAATTGTAGAAGGTTAAAATCAATATGTAAGGATACAGTCATAGTTAAGACCAGAATCAAGTAATGTCTTGGGTTAGTTTAATTAAAACGAATCATAAGAGTGCGAACACAAGTTAACTGCTGAACACCGATTTCATCCCTTATTTCACCGACCTTAGAGGTAATTTTTTTTCCGAAATTTTTAATCATACTATCTTTGAAATTTAAGCTATTCTTATAGAAAGTATCATCAAAATCGGTTCTCATTTGCCGAAGATATTGGGTAACATAAATACAAAAATGAGTTGGCGCGGTATGGAGTTCATTCAAACAAAAAAAATATTAATGAAATCAGACAATGTAATAACGAATGATTGCTGAACATAAGTACATAAAAATAAATAAAAAGATTCTGACGAATTGAGAACTTCGTTCTTTTTTGGGGTCGGTTAAAAATTACTAAACAAACTTGCCGAATCCACCCTAGCCTACACCCTGAACAGAAACGAGACGAAGGGGCCAACCACTATACCAGAGAGTCTTCATATATTATGAATTTAAATAAACATATCGACCTCTTTGTCTGTTCTGATAATATCTTCATTTATTGTATCTGCTTTAGAAAGTTTTTTGCCTAAAATCAGCCGTTTTTTTAAAAATAAGTCTCACAAAGTTTAAACAAAAACTCGTCTCAATAAAGCCTTGAGCACACTGCCGCCGGGGCGCAACGGCGTCCATACGCTAGCGCGACGCCAGTGTTTGTAATGTACCTATTGAAGTCTATAGTCCCAAAGATCCTGCCAAGGTTTTCACTGGAAGATGTAAAACTATAAAAGACACCAAAATATTGAATTTAAAGAATACGATGATGCTGATCTCCATAGCCGAGAGGCTAGCACGCCGGACTTGGCGTCGCCATCTCTTAAGACCCGGATTCGATTCCCATTCGGGTTGATGTAAAAAACGAACTTTTCTATATTGCTAATAATTTTACTGTAAATGTTATTTTTCCCTACAATATAATGATAAACTGACTATGTATAAATTTGAATTTTTATTTTGACAATTTTAAGACGTACATTTTGACATCTTGGAATCTTAACAAGACTTAATTTATGAATGACCAATGTATGAATCTAATATTGTATGAATGTTATATAATGATGACATGTAAATGTAATTATAACTTTAATTTGTTTAAATTTAATCACAAACAATATTTACAAACTCAAAACGAAAACAACTTATTTGTTTAAATAATTTTAATTCACAAATGCTTTAAGAAGGTTGTATTTACTATTGACCATCTATAATGTACATTATGAAGTGTGTTGGCGCCTACAGCCAGTTCGGGCATCATCGGCGTTCTCCGTATGCGCGGGCGGTTGGCACACTCCGTAGGTGTCCTCCGCCGACACTCATCCTCGACCATCATCGGCATCGGACGCGGTTCCTCCCTCGTAGGCGCGATCAAAGTATAAGGACAAATTAATTATCCAGAAATATATCCTATGCGTTTACAGTCCGCGTCTTATCTAATATTCCAATAGTCGTAGGACCCTAACAAAGTGATTAAATGAATATGAAAATGAATAACTTGGGTCTGGGTGGTGTGGTTCTGTCGTTGTTTCTGATATCTATAACACAAGTGCTTCAACTACTTACTTTAGGATCAGAGCAATGTATGTAATGTTGTCTAAAATAAAAAATTGGTTGTTTGTAAAGTAGGTTTACGATCGAGATGTTTACGTGATAACGTCTTATTGGTGATATAAGTTTTTGGGAAGTAAGGAATTAATGAAGATAACAATTTTTTCAAATTTTAAATTACATCTATCGTTTTATTCACACTTTTGATGATAAATTTCGGGTGTAAAATGACAAGTTTACTTATTCGACTATGATATACATTTTTCTTCATACATTATATGAATATAATTATAATTATATTATATTATTTATTTATTTTGTTTCACTGTTAAACATTCAACGAAAACTTAACCGCACGAGAAAATCTCCATTCGTTTGTATGCCGCTAGAGTGAGAGAGACGGAAGATTGGTCCACTCACTCGAACGCTATGCCAGCCTCCGCTCGTGAGGATTCCGCGTGACAAGTTTCACGGAATGACTGGCAGCGCTCGAGATGAGACGGGAGATCGGTCCGTCTCTCTCTCGTTATACCTGCGATCGCGCTCGTGAGGTTTTGGTGTGACACAAGTTTCTGAACATGTCACCCGACTAAAACGATTTTAAAGACGTTATCACGTCAAAATATTGTAACATGTACCTACAATAAGCTTTCTCTTCAAGCTGTATTTATTTAAGACCCTTTTATTACATTTATTGGTCTCAGTTTACAATCGTACAATCGTGTTTAAATCCTTGTGCAAGTCATTGGGACTTTCACTATAGTTATAATGGCGCATTTGAAATGCAAATTCGATTTCCAGACTCGATCGGTCTAGTTGGGATTCCGTGGGTTGATCAACAAACGATTTTTAATGTGTTTCATACTTAGCACTTACGCTTTTTAACACTTCTATTAGCTTCACTTGCAACTAACTGTAACTAAATCTTGGAATTCGTTTTTAACCTATTTCTAGCTGATGTATCGGTTTGACATTTTGTAAATTTCTGACATTCGGATTACAATACAAAAATTTGACACCATCATCGACACCCTTGTATAAATTGATTTATAAAATTCAAATGTATTATACTACTGTGTATACAGGGTTATTTTTAAAACACCAAAAACCTTCTAAGGCTTATGCTAAGGCTCTCAGGCTAGTGCTCAAATAAAACAACTTTTATAAAGGACTAACATCGAAATCGCAAAAAAAAATCTGCTGACTGCAGTTTGAATGAAACGTCAAGCTTTTTATTTTTATTTTGATGTTGGTCCCTAAAAATAACCCAGTACTACTTTCGTACTGGATTCTTTTTCAAACATTCGTACTCGTGCCAATCACATAAACAAATAAATAAATATTGGACAACATCACTACATTACTCTGATCCTTAGGTAAGTGTAAAGCATTTGTTATAGAAATCAGAAACAACGACGGCACCACAACATCCAGACCCAAGGCAACATACAAAAGTTAGTTTTTTTACATTGACCCGACCGAGAATCGAACCCGGGACCTCAAAGATTAAGACGCCAAGTTCGGCGTTCTCGCCTCTCGACTGCGGAGGTCGTCAAACTAGGGGCTAGCGAGATTCGAACCTGCAACCGCCTGGCTTTGAAGTCCGAAGCGCTAACCGCTAGACCAGAAGTTCGTCAGCTGATTTAATAAGTATGCTCTTGTTGAAGTTGTTCCAATCTGCTCTATAATTTCATGCCATATCTCGTTGACCTGTGATAACGTATGACGTCCATCTTTTCCTTTACTTGGTCGGTAGGTACGAGTATATTAATTTATAATCAATGATCAGTGCAATAAACCTTTTCATTGAATACCCTTTTTATTGATAGATAAATTATGTATATCCTTTATAGCACTATAACTCCAAGCCGAAACACGTATGTGCTAACTTACGGTTATATTATTAACCGACTTCAAAAAAGGAGGAGGTTCTCAATTCGTCAGTATCTTTTTTTTATTTTTATGTATGTTCAGCGATTATTCGTGACCGATTTCGATAATATTTTTTTTGTTTGAAAGGAAATACTTTCAGAATGGTCCCATATAAATTTGGTTGAATTCTGATGATGATCTATAAGAAAATCATCAAACATTGCATGAACTCCGTACCACGCCAACTGATTTTAGTATCTATCTTCTAATATCTTTGCCAAATGTGAACCGATTTTGATGATTCTTTTTTTAATGAATAGCTTACACTTCAAAGATACTATAATAAACATTTTTGGAAAAAAAAACACCTCTAAGGGTGGAAAAATAGGAAATGAAATCGGTGTTCAGCAGTTAAATTATGCTTGCACTCGTAAGATTTGTTTTGATTAGGATTTATGACTAAAATAGATGAAATAAGTTAATTTTATAAAAAAATAAAAACCGACTTCAAAAAACTAAAACGCTAAAAATAATCTTAACACTTACGTACCTAATCAGTTACTTTTGGAGTCGGTGCCAGTCGATGAGAGATTCTATGTTTTCGTTTGCACCGACTCCAAAAGTAACTGATTAGGTACGTAAGTGTTAAGATTATTTTTAGCGTTTTAGTTTTATGAAGTTGGTTTTTATTTTTTTTTAATTTTAAATATTATAGTAAAGTTTAATAGGGACATAACCTAATATTATGAATATCTATACAGGGTTACATTTCAAGGTAGTGCCATATTTAAAATTAATGGTCTATAAAACAATATAAGAATACTAATTTATCGTAATTAATTTCAGTCGTCGTATATCTGGAGTAAAATATCCTTAAAAATTTCCGAAAAAAAAAAAAACGCGACATGCGCCGTCATTCATCAGAGATCACAGGCGTACACCGACACCGCTCCAAGAAGAACCTCATGCAGTGCACATACGGTGCAATTTAATCGAGTAATTGTAAATTTTCTACGTATTCTATTTTTCAAATGCAAAATAGAAGAATTAAAGATGAAAAAAAAATGAGTTTGTTTTTTACGTAGATCGATTTAGTTACTGATTCTAAGTGATCCCTGAAAAATTGGCACTGCCGTGAAATGTAACCCTGTATATAAAACAAAGTCGGATTAGTTAAACTATTTATAAGTCAAGAACGGCTGGACCGATTTTTATGATCTTTGATTTGTTGGATTAAATAGCCCCGCCCCGAATAGCAGAATAAATTAATAAAATACAACACAAAATTTTTAAAAAAATCAGACGCGGTACGAATTTCGCCGGGACAGCAAATTTTTAATATTTTCAGAAAAAAAACAGAATTAGCAAAACAAAACAATATTTTGTTACAGAACCCTGCCATGGTTTTACTCTACCTACGCATTTTTAATTGAATTAACATTGTAGCACGCTATTCTATAAAAACTTGCAAATGAATCGTAATAATGGTGAAATTATAATGCACATGAAGGTTTTATGTTGTAACTGAAAATAATTTACGCATAATGAAGGAGGCGCCGCCAACTCGCGCCACAAAACTCCATAACCGACTTTCGGATAAAGTGGATCTATTTGGCTGTTCTCTGAAGAGTTCACAAGAACTGCGCAGTTTGTAATTTGTTTTTAGAGGATTAGTTTAATAATAAAATTTGTGTTAGCCATAGCATTAGGCACTATAGCCTGTAATGGTATCTAACTATAAATTTGGAATAAAATAAATAAATAAATAATAATCAACTTCCATTGTATAGGACCGCGTGGAGGGTTATGGCCCAAACCACCTCATCATAGCTAAGGCACTAATTTGGTATTATACTGAGATAAGGAATGTGCCCTGTAGTGTTACGTTTAAAGGGTTAAAGTTAAAAGAGTTACTTTCTACTGTACAGGGCACAGTCCTGTTAATTTGTTATTTTTAATAAAATTGTCACCATAATTATGAGGTGGTTTGGGGAACGTTAAGATATCGTTGGGTTTGGGCCATTCTGCACCACGCGTATCGATTATAATAGTATTGATGGACGCATAGACTTTATAAATGGAGCAGTGTCGTCAAGCTGATATTACCTTACTGTCAGATATGTGTTCTTTACTTTTTATATAAGCCGTGAATATCAAAGCGACTTAAAAGGAAGATAGTGCAGTAAGTACTACACGTAGTCAACATTATTTAAATATTTTGATTGCATTGTATCAAAACATAATTAAATATGACATAAACCTACTCACAAAACACATGTTTTCTGTGTAAAAAATAAAAAAAAAGCTAGGATCTGTTGTAGATACTTTATTAGCTTCATAAGTAGGTAATAACAGATAAATAAATGTATTAACATTTTTATCTAACTATTTCTGTCGTTGTTTCTCTAAGAAATGCACCAGGGTGCAAACATTATTAGTTAATTTTTAATAACATTGTTTCCTTATCTAACTGGACCAACACACAACAGTACAACAATGTAAACAAGAAAAGGATTATCTGAGCTAAGTCTACATTGTGACGTCATCGCGTCACCCTGACGTCACATCACCAGCCTATCTCAACATCTCGAAACCTACCTGGCTGACTCACCACAGCCTCAAACCACCCGTGACCACGTCCGCGGCGTAATGACCTAAACCTGTCATTCGCCAACGTTCAAGTTGCCCAGGCGCACGTCGCTTCGCGGCGCGAAACAAAACACGACCGGCCGTTTGCACGCGTTCGATTTTTGAATGAAAATGTGTCGTGGCATTTGTTTTTTGAGTTAAAAACAGTGTTATCATTTGTTTAGTGAACGAATTAGTTGAGTGTGTGTGTCATTTGTTTTGTAAGTGTCGTGATAATGGTGCGCACGTACAAAGTTGTCAGTTGTTTCAAGATGCCAAAACGTGGATCTAAAGTTGTGCCTTCACCGAGTGGAGCTGGTGTCTTCACTATTGATATGTCATCCACGTCTACATTAGACATTGCTGTGAGTGTCTTAATTAGTTTTTCAATTAACGAATATTTACTATAAACAGCTGTTTGATGAAAAACCGTGGCGTTTCTTATGTCTTTACATTAAGGTCGAAAATAGTTTTTTATTAAGTTAATAGACATGGCTGTTATTTTCAAGGTCCATTAGGTACAGTCACCAATAAATTATAGACATTAAAGAATGTTTAAATACGGATGTAACTTGTGTACATTGCATGTATTAGCATAGGAATGATCGTAATTATTATATTGAATTTGTATGCACTGTAATAATGACGCTAAACGTAAGTTACACTACGTGAACAGGACTAAATAGAAACACAAAGTCTATGGGAGTTATTGATAGTTTTCTTATAGTGTAGATACAGGCAGTGGGCTCACACTTAATACGAAAAAAGGGTGAACTAAACAAATTTTCTGAGGACGCGACTACCTGGGTGGACATTAAGGAAAACTGCATAAAAAAATATTTATAATGAAACCGTTAAAACATCATGGTCTCCTTGTAAATAATTATAATCTTGTGTTTTATGATATACCGAACCATTTTGCCTCATAGTTACAACAGTGTACCCATAAAAAACAGTATTCCATATTAAATGATCATAATGTTAATAGCGTTTTATATACGTATCAAACTTTTCTATTTAATAAAGCTCTCTCATAAGAAGGCTTAGGGTAGCACAGCATGCTATGGAAAGGGTGTTCGGTGTTTCTTGGCGAGATCGAATCAGAAATGAGGAGATCCGTAAACGAATAATAGTCGCTGACATAGCCCGACGGATTAGCAACCTAAAGTGGCAGTGGAAGGAGCACATACCACGTAGAACTGACTGCCGATAGGCATAAAGGTTCTAGAATGGAGGCCACGTACCGGTACGCGCATTGCAGCGTAGGCCATCCACCCACGGTGGACAGACAACCTGCAGGTTAAGGTTGGAGGCAGCCGCTAGATGCAGACCGCTTCCAAACGGCTAACTCGGAAGTTATTGGGGGAGGCCTATGTTCAGCAGTGGACAGCCCTATGGCTGAAATGATGATGATGATTTTACATAAACGTTTTTACTTAACCATTTTTTCAACTAGTCTGAATTTTGGTAACTGATTACTTGTCTATAATTTACTTGACAAAATTTCAGTTGGCCGAAAAATATAGATCGACATTTCATTTGCTATATGTAAAGATCTCTAAACATAAGTATCGTTTTATCGAACTACGTTTCGTCGATTTTCAGAATAGCTTTTTACTGTTGGCCGAAATGTCTTTTGAATCTTTTTTATTTACCAGAATACAGCGTATATAATAAGACTAAATTGGTTAGGTTAGGTTAGAACAGTGACCACACACAAGTTTTCGGTGAAATAAAATTCGGTAAACAACTTTTCGAACATAAGATACGTAACCCTGAATTTTACTAAGTTTATGATCTTCTTTACTCCGTTACGCGATATACGATGGGAATGGGCTTACTGAAGCTATGTATATTGTAGTAAACTTGTGTAATATAGGTTAAGAAGTTAGAAGTATACAATTTAATTTTGATGTTAGAGACTGGTAAAACAGGCCTACTGAAGCTAGGCAAGTATTTACTGTGGTAAAATTGTGTAAGTTGAGTTAAAATATACATTTTACCATACATATATATTTTTATTTTATAGTACATACGTACTGTAGAAAATTTTTAGAGCCTTATCAACGGAAATTTGTGTAAAAAAATATTTAACAAGTCATGCGATATTAATAATTCGTTATCTCATATTTACAAACGCAAAATCTAGAAACCTTACATAATGTGTTAAACATGTGTACTAAATTAAATGTGTTATAAGAATCTTATTACGTACTCTTCGCTTTTATTGTTATCATTCGGATTTTGTATTAAGTTACACAATGACTATAATTACAATTTCAAGATTTACATATAACTTTAGTAAGCATTACGAGTATATCATTATTATCAAATAAGTATAACTGAGGTCATTATTTTGATACAAATAAAAAACACGAATCTTAATTTCTTTTTATATTTTACAAATTAAAATAGTCAAATTTTGTACGTTTCTCTTACTTAATCACGGAATTAGTTAAAATTTGGCACATATATAGGTACATTTGTATGATATTTAGCTAAATAATAATATACCATACCATACCATACGTTATCTCCATACGAATTTATAACAGATTGCCGGAGTTTATGAAAAATGAAGTAAATGATTTAAAATTTATAAAACAATTAAAATTAATGTTACTAAAAAATTTTTATTACACAATAAACGAATACTTAAATGACAATAATCTAAAACAATAAATGAAATCCAAAGATAAATTAATATTTAAATGCCTAAAAATACTATTTATTTGATTATGTTATTCAATATATTATTCAATAATTATCATATGATTTCTTAATGTATTTTAATTCTTTACAACTTTTTAAAATAAACAAATTGATCTAATTATGCATGGCGTCATCCTCTCTGCCCACAATACCTATCTTATTGTTGTGCCCTACAGGGTCTATAATGATCTGTTTTATGTATCTATTTATAACACCTGTGTAACATTATAGAATGCAATAAATATATTGAATATTAATTTTTATTCCACTTTGGTGTTGTCGTGGATGATAAACATTACTGCAGTGTGGGAAGTAAAATGATAAAGACTGTATTGAAGCTCGTTTATTACTCCTTTACCTCATATTGATAATTATTTATAGAACTAAGGAATGCCACCACATCACCGGGGCTAATTAAGAAAAAAAATACAATTATTGTTTTTTTTTCTTTTACGTAGACGAAGTCGCGGGCAGGACCTAGTTTATTCTATTTCTCAATAGTAAACATTTTAAAATATCATAGTTCGGTTTAATACACATAACTCAATATTTATAATAAATTTTGTAATCTTTTTAACTTTTTTTTATTGCAAGATTTGTTTCTAATGAACTTACTAATTGCATCGCCCAACAGAGTCCATATTCCATAATAATCTGGGCCTTTATCTAAGAAGTCTTTAAACAATATTACTTCAACCTTGTTAAAAAATTAAATCTGTGTAGAGTTAGACTTAAAAGTCAATAATACTTAGTTACTACCTATTTAGAGTTTAGCTTAGATAGTAGATAGTTTATCTAACCTCTTGTACCTATACATTGTGATAAAAAAACTTTTTTAAACGATGCATTGCAGAAAAAATTACGTGCTCAAATTGTTGCTTTCTCTTTACTGCATCCTCGTGCAATATAAACTCCGTTAAAATAAACAGATAAAACGGTCAAACGGACCGTTTACCGTTAGGTATTCGTCCTTGCTAATTGCTAAGTACACAACTTAAAAATAGCATAGCATGTTGGATTAAGCTCACTCAGTTAACGGCCATGAATTACAGCGCAGTATTATCTTGAGTTACATATAAAAATACATTTTAAAAATAACCTACTATCCTCTGTAACCATTACTTGCTTACTGAGAGAGAGGTGTTCGAGCGTCTCTGTTGAAGGTTAGCTGATTGGTATACAAATGTCAAGGGGATGAGTAGAGTTGGACGACAAGGGGCTTAACAGATAACTGACAAAATATTCTCGTATAGACATGGAGATTCATAGGGATAGAAATTCAGAGAGAGAGACATAGTGTGAAAAATCTATTAGCAAGTGGTTATTATGGGCACAATTTGTACATTTAATACATACGCTTTTTAAATATTTTTATTGCTATCTAGAGTTTCGTGTTGTATGCAATAGGGATGACGACTGGGTAGAGAAAATAATATACTACTTAGTCCGTCAGTTAGATTATCCAAAAATATTGAACATTTATCAACCGACTTCAAAAAAGGAGGAGGTTCTCAATTCGACTGTATGGTTTTTTTTTTTTTTTTGTATGTTTGTTACGCGATTACTCCGCCAATTATGAATCGATTTTAATGATTCTTTTTTTGTTTGGTAGATCATATTTCAGAGGTGGTCCCATATAAATTTTATCGAAATTGATTTAGAACTTTTTGAGAAAATCAACAAATATATACCCAGATAATATTTTGGTTGTGGTTCTTGTTACCTATCTTCGACAAATATGAGCCGATTTTGATGATTTTTGTTTTATTGAATAGCTTATACTTCAAAGATGCTATGATAAAAGTTTGAAAAATAAAAATCACCCCTAAGGGTAGGAAAATAGGGGATGAAATCGGTGTTCAGCAGTTAGATTAGGATTTATCACTAAAAATAGATGAAATAAGTAAATTTTATTTAAAAAAATGCAAACAAAAACATTGAATCTCTCATCGGCTGGCACCGACTCCAAAAGTATCTGATTAGGTACTTAAGTGTTAGGATTATTTTTAGCATTTCAGTGTTTTGAAGTCGGTTTTATTTTTTTTAATAAAATTTATTTTTTCTTTTGTCAATCAACCAAAAAATTACAGATAAAACGCGTCAAAGTTCGGGACTCCCGAACTCGTGACATCACTTTTAATTGTACCTAGACGTGACGTCATTCGACATATTAAATCAATATTATCTTTGTAATAATGTGATTATAAGAAAAAAGAAAAAATATGTGTCCAATACTTTTTGATGATCTACCTGATAGACAAAAAAAAATGTTTGTCGTCATTCCTATTATATTACCGAGATAATAACGATTACAGAGAATAGTCTCGGTGATCGTTCAAATGACAGCTTCAGTCAGAAACGGTAACGGGAGACAAAAATTAACGTTGTCTAAACGCCTGAGGAATTTGAGTCCATTCCTGCAATTGCGAACGAAAACAACATTGCAAGTTGACCTTGTACTTCTCATGATCATCATCAGCATCATGTCATTTCCAGCTGAACTTATAGTCTTTCTCATTTATCTTTACTATAAATATAAAAAAAACAAATCCTTGTGTTACAATGTATTTTCCAGGGGAATCTTCCAGCACACCCAAAATCGAGCCAGCAACGTAGTACGCTGGACTTCGCAACACGATTCTCGATCTGGTCTATGTACAAAAGTAACTTTTCTGGGTCGAGTCAGGTTGTTGTGGTCCGTCATTGTTTCTTATTTCTATAACGCAAGTGCTTCAGCTACTTATCTTAAGATCAGAGTGTTTTCCAATGTAGTCCAATATATTTTTGAACCTTTGCATAAATATTCAGCAAATCTGCATTCATTATCTCCCCGACACCTTAATAAAACTCTTCCACTTTACCAATTGATCTTGTACTCCTCATTTCGCAGGAAATTTATGAATTTTTTACTCAACCTCACTAATAATGCAGCTGCTGGTATTCCATTAGTCCTAAAGCTTGAATAAGGTCTAGGCTTATATGGTGCTAGCCTAGAGTTCTGGTTTCATAACCAGTCTGGCAACACAAATTGTAATAGAATGGCTTGTTATGGTTTTGATTTAGAAAAGATTGATGTAATTTTGTGATATTAGTACAAATTACAAATCACTTGGGCTGATTTAAAATTCTTGCGTGTATATTTTAGCACCATTTTATGGAGTAAAGTGCTTTCTCTCTAAGAGCGCAAATATGGCAACTGGTTTTTGATTTACACGGGTTTTTTTAGGGAAACATAAAATGTTAAATATATTGATAAAGGCACTAATCGGTATTATAGCCTTTAAACCAGCATGTTTTCAGGTACAAGTCTTGAATTTTTCCGGAAACCAAACCAAACCAATGTTATGTATGTAGGTACTTACCACATAGTAACCTTGTGTAATAAGTTAATTTAATTTCAGTGTAATACTACTAGTATTAACTTCATTCAGTCGACAGTAGCGATTATTCTTTAGCAGGATGCAAAATTGTTTAACAAAAATACTCACCGGTTTTGCATAATATAAGGTACCTACTGTGCAGTAGGCTTATCTCTACCATTTACTGCACACACAAAGAGTCATAGACAGTAATGGACACTACGAGTACAAGTAAAACCATTGTTATCTTTATAACGTTTACAGGGCTACATTTCACGGTAGTGCCAATTTTCAGGGACCACTTAGAATCGACCACTTAGATATGCGTAAAAAACAAACTTTTTTTCTTCATTTTTAATTCTTCCATTCTGCATTTGAAAAGTAGAATACGTAGAAAATTTACGATTACCTACTCGATTAAATTGCACCGCATGTGCGCTGCATGAGGTGGTTCTTGTTGGAGCGGCGTCGGTGTAGGTACACCTGTGATCTCTATCTCTATATCGGGGTTTATGAAGTAAGTAAGTCCTATTGGCACGATAAAAAAAAACCGGACAAGTGCGAATCAGACTCGCCCACTAAGGTTCCGTACAAATTTGTAAGTACATATTATAAATAGTTCAGAAATCGAGTCTCGCAGTTGAATAACAAAACTAAATCATTTAATAACTATGAAATTTTGCAAGTAATATCGTCTTATACTACAAATACAGAGAAAAAATCTAAAAACTATATAAATATAATATGTCAACGGAAAGTACTTTATAAATTTTGATCCCCTTCAGTGTCGATATAAACGTTTTTTGCGGCACAAAGAAGAGTGAGGCTACTGCATCTATCTTTACTGTAGTTTTTATCAATTCACAAAATCCGAGTCGTGACATTTATCGGTTGCCTAACCACACACCACACACTCAATTTAGGGAAGTCCTCAAACTACTCTGGTCTTAAATAAAATAGTTTGCATAACAAATTAACGCGTCACGTCTGGCAGTTGGAATTTGTTTACATAATTTTTAAAAGTCTTCGTGTACAGAAGATTTAACGAATATTTAAAATGTTTGACATGATCCTAAGCTAATAAGCGAAATATGTACAGATTATAGTTGGTTATCCAATAAAACTAAAAATTAAAATGAACCATTTTGAGAATTATCTAACTACTTTAGGGGTCGTCCATTAATTACGTAATGTTTTAAGCAGCTTTTTAATCCCCTTCTCCTCCATATTGCTACATAGTGAGGTTTTAGACAGTTAATGTAATTAAACTGCGAGACTCGATTCCTGGAGACGTATTTTTGAAGCATTAGAAATGAATCTTGAATTCGAACACGAAAACAATTCGTGTATGAAAATGGTTTCTATTGCTTCCGATTTTACGCATTTTTTAATCACTTGTCACTATTTTTGTTTCACGCAGAAAATATTTTAAACAATAAAGCAACAACTCACTATCGAACGTAAATAAAAAGTTATTATGTCAAATATCTGTCAATCATATGTTTACTTGTCAATGTATTTTTCCGTACTTTTTACTAGTAGAAAACGAAAAATGAGTGGTTAGGACCACTCGTTTCAGAATTCACGGAATGAATTTTCAAAAATAGTGATTTTAAGAATTCGCATGCGAATCTCCTGATTTCGTATTCGGATTGGAATTCGCATGATTCAAAAATACGTCTCCTGAACTATTTATATTTACGTACAGAGTACTTATGTACAGACAGCGGCAGGTCAACCTGCCCAAAAAGTTAAAGGTCATTCAACCGATTTGCAACTATAAGTCTGATACGTAGAGATCAATAGCAAATGAGATAACTTGACGTTTTGTGGTAGGTTGACGAGCTGTCGTCTGTACCTACAAATTTGTACAGAACCCTCGGTGGGCGAGTCCGACTCGCACTGTTTGGTTTTTTTTTGTATAAATTATCTTCAAATACAGGAATAATCTAATTTAAATATGGAAAAATAAGCACTATTTAACAGCATTTTTTTGTTAAACGCACCGCTCGGTCAGAAATCGAGCGTTTAACAGAAAAATAAATACAATGATATCTCACAACAGCCCCCCTTCACCCTTGTGATTTTTTCCGAAGGCCTCCCCCCTTTCGAGTTCACGTCACAAAGACCAAAAGCCCGAAAGAATATACAAACTTAAAAAACGCGTTGATGTCTTTTTGCTTCTCTATTTTTAGGGTGTCCATTCTTAGTAAAGCTCTTTTTTTTTCTCTAAAATGGTTTAAATCGGAAATCGTCTGACTAAGATTCTTTGCTGATACATATTTCATTTATTTTTCTAAAATGGTTTAATTGTCAGAAATCGTCGACAAAGATTATTTGCTGATACATATTTCATTTAACAAAGAATCTATACATGGGAACTTGCAAAAAAACGTTTTTAGGTAACGATAAAAACCGGTCAAATTTACATTTTGAGCGGACGCTATAAATATTTAATGGGCGACCTTGCAGTCGAAGATATTGGAGTTTTATATTTCTTAGTAAATGTTTAGCAGGATAATAAACATTTAGCAGTATATAATGTCCATGTATAATTATCTAGTCGCATATTTGCACCTTTGTGGTTGCATCAGTATGACGTATTCAGTCACTAGTGAACTTTATTAATTATCGGTTGAAAAAAATAATTCAAATAGATATAGGTATTTTTTTTTAAGTCGGTTGAAAAGTAAAAATTTGTATTATTTTAAAGGGCGTTGTAATAAACTAGAAATGTAAATTTGGTATTTATTAAACTTGGAAACAGCTAAGAGCGCCCTATAAACCCTTTTGTGGCCCTCTTTGCTCTTTTGAAGTCTTTTTAAATATTGACAAAGTTTCGTAAATCAATCAGGAGTAAATCAAGGAAAGCGGACCTGGGCTCCAAAGCAACGGCTTTGGACGCAACCGGGATTGACCGTATAGATGAAGAAGAAGATTTGTCACCAAGAAAATATCAATTGGATTAATCACGATGTTATGGTCTTTGTTGATAGCTAAGTTCCCTACCAAATAGAAAAAATGCTAGGAATATTTTAACAGAACAGAACAGATTTTGGTCAAAAATACATAGTTAAATGCTAAAGGCATTCAAGTTTGACTCCACCTACAGGTTATCACTGTTTTGACATCAATTGAACAATATTAAGATAAAATAAGTTTCTGCTCTTTTTTTTAAATAAAAAGGTACAAAGTAATAAATAAAATTAACACCAAATGAATTGTTAGGTAAGTAACACCAGATAAAGATGAGCTCGAGAAAAAATCCTAACCTATTGTATTGAAGTTTAAAACGTATCATAACACAACCGTTCACACGTATATCATTGTTAGTAAAAAAGGTCCACAAGACCGTTCTATACCTGCGTTGCGAACCGATGTTTGAATCACCCGGATAATAGGACCTTACCTGTTATTTAAAAAATGCAAATCAAAATTGAACTCTTAAGGTATAGCAGCAAAGTATTTTCTTGTTTGTATTACACAGAAGCAAGGCTTGGTAGGAAATACGTCGAATGACTGGGCTGGGAATTCCTTAGTGGTTATTTCATACAAGAATTTCAACTTAGTGCTTAACTTGCGGTAAGAATGTGCTGTGGTTTTTGTTAAATAATTGAGATTTTCGCAAGAGTTCTGAGAAGGAAAATTGCGATTAGGAAATACTTTGCTGAAATCTTACTCAAAGTATTTCGATGGTTTGAAAGATTCAGCTGTTTGATGTTAAATAATTAAGAGTTTGAGAATCTGTCTAGATATTTGTGGTATGGTTTCACTTTGTAATAAGTAATTTGGAATTTAATTTCGTGTTGCCTCAAAATACTGAATATAATAAAATAAAAAACTCGCAACTTAGTGGTATTTATTACATATTGAAAAGGGTTACCTGAGCTGCTGATATCAACTTAATTTAATTTTACTGTGAAAGCAACATCGAAAATTGGAAGAAAATTTTACGTCTCTCCTTGATTTATCGTCTATTTTAGGTGATCATGGTACTAGCGACCAAATTTAATATGAGGGAGTTTAACTATTTACGATTTTGATGTTAGTGCCATAGATAAAGTTCTGTATTTGAGCAGTAATTTGTAGCGGTAATACTACTGCTTAATTTCTAAGTTTATCCAAAATAGAACCTGAAAATGTAGTGATGATAGTGTTGTAGCGATATCTATCTCGCCACATAGGTACTAAACTGACGTATCCTACATCGCGATATTAAAGTTATCGGAGCGATTGAAACATATATACAAGAACCCGACAACAACCGTGGGGCAGTAGCCCACCAGACACAACACCCGTCTGGTCGAAGGATCCTCCCTTTTCAATGGGGGATGAGGAACTTTACACCCTGTTCCTCAGCCTCCTCACACCCCCCAAAGTATTTTACACAACCAATAATGTTTTAAAATACGTCGATATTTTGCAGAATACATTATAACATCTTATTAGCAAGTTTATTACATTATTAATGTATTATCTTTTCGTACCTACTCATAATTGAATCATAAAGGGTAGTGGCTCACTGACAAATATTTTAAACTATTCAAAGTAACGAATAATCGTAACAAAAGCGAGGTGGACATAGAGTTTCCTGCCATTCAACACGACCTTTGTCAACCAACCGTGATGGTGGGGAAAGTCGAAATACTAATGCAATTTTAGTGTAGTTTTTACCCGACTTTTTTGTCATGTTACGAACTCATATCCTGCGAAAGGAAAGCAATATAAACCTGCTGCTGCTAAGTAAGTAATCAATAATTATTTTCTTTGTCACTAAAGAACTCCAGTAGCGAGTAGTAGCATATTTGAAAGAGATTACAGTTTATTTTTAAACATAAATTTTGCTTATAATTTTTTAATGCTAGGGAATAGCGTTATTATTTTTTGCTAATAAAAGATGTGGCCCTGAGTTTACCATTATTAATTTTGACACAAGTTTGACACTGTTTTTGCTAGCTTGCTTTTTTGTTTTAACCGTTCATGATAACTTACTATAATGAATGGACATTTCAACACTTTTATATTTGCTTCACTTGCGAGTATAGCTTATTAACTATGTAATTAAATATTGGAAATCGTTTTAAACCTACTTCTAATTATCGTATCGGTTGGAATCTTTGAAAGTATGTGACATTTGATCATCTAGCTGATCTGTGATAAAGCTACAATGTGGATAGTGTAACTCTTCGATGACTACTATTAACTGAAACCCTCGACCCTAAAGATCATCATCATCATTTCAGCCACAAGACGTCCACAGCTGAACATAGGCCTCCCCCAATGACTTTCATTGGTGGGGATTGCCAATACTCGCTACGCTTAGCAGGCTGGTTGGCGAGCGCAGTTTTTTATTATATTACGCACGCAAACGCTGCTGCCCGTCTCGTGCTATAGGAATTAGTCGCCTTTTACGACACGCTTCCTGTTGGCGGGGACCCTAAACATCATTTGGTTAGTATCGATATCGTGGGCAGGTGCACCCGGTGGATTGACGACCTAGTCAAGGTTGCGGGCAAGCTGGCTGTAAGGCCCAGGAGACGTATTTTTAAATCATGCGAATGCCAATCCGAATACGAAATCGCAAAAATCACTATTTTAGAAAATTCATATCGTGAATTCTGCGTTTTTCGTTTTCTACTAGTACTCGTAGAAAGTACGGAAGAATGACATTGACAAGTAAATTTAAAATCGATGAGTTTTTGCATTCCGTTTCATAATATTTTCTGCGTAAAACGAAAATAGTTACAAGATTGCAATTTAACAGCAACACTTATTTTAGGTGATTTAAAAATGCGTAAAATCGTGAGTAAAATAAATTTCATACAGGAATAGTTTTCGTGTTCGAATTCGAGATTCATTTCTAATGCTTCAAAAATAGATCTCCAGAGCCGCTTCCTGTGACGATCTATAGGGTAGGCCTATGTCCGTCAGTAAACTTCCAATGGCTGATTAGTTTTGACGTACTTAATATATTTCAAAGCGTGGGTTTTAGTTTTTTCAACTAAAATTTAAATTACATATTTCCATTATAATATTAACACTAGGTTCTTTCAGTGATTCATTTTGATTAGGCACTAAAGTTTTACACCCTTACCCTTTAAAATGAGTCACACTTGATACATGTGCAGCGTACATATCCCCATTGTATGGTAAATAATTATAGTTCTACACGTTTTTATATCGCGTGACGTGACTAAGACAATGGATTGAGTGAAATCGGGACCTCCACACTTCTTGAGTACACTACTTATAGGTTTTGCCCGCGGTTCTACCCGTGTGAAGTTTAGTTTATCACATAATGTGATGTTGTCGTTGTGTGGATACTTTCAGACCCAGCTCAGAGTTAATCAGTCAGTGTATAAGTCAGTTCAATAATTCCACATTTTGAACAGCCACTACGCGTGTATCTTCTTAATGAAATAAAAGAAATTCAGAAATTTCGAAAAAAAATACACTATCTTTTAACGAAAAAAAGACGTATCTGCCACTGAGTTACATTCATATTCTGAATCAGTGAAAAAAGACGCATCTCAATTAGTATTTTTTTAATTAGATTTTTGTAATGTCTGATACGTCTTTTCTCCCTTGTTTTAAATAATTAATGGGCTCATTTGATACGTTTTGAAGATACATGAAAAAAAATCTTTATTTAACTCAAATGTCAGATGTATATTTCCACAATAACTTGAGAGTTATTTGACCTCTCATGCAATCAGATAAATTTATTGAGTAATTACTAATTGTAATGACTTTCAAAGTGTATGATAGCAAGTTTTCTTTTAAGTTATTAAGATAACAGTTCTAATGTCACATTAAATGAGATTAATTAACACTCTACAGTAATTAAGATAATTTATAATTGCGTTCGCCTATTTTTCTCTAACTTTAGATGTACTAGTATGCAGATAATAAATGTTTTCTCTTAGGAAATCTTGACAGACATCTAGGCGTTTAATTGTGATTTTCTTTAAATTAATAGTTGTTTGTGAATGTTAGAAGTCAGATTAAGTATTAAAGGTATATTACTTGGATAGTAAAAATTAAAATATACCTACTGTAGTAATTATTGATTACCATTACATACCTTCATGATATAATTGTGTCGCTCAGCGGTGGCAGCGCATTTGTAATGATTACCAATGCCTCTAATTTGCCAATGTTGAGCTATCTACCTACGCCGCAGTTGTGGTTGAATGGGTGACCATTCCAATCATATTTAGTGACATTTATTACAAGCATCTCCGTGCTTCGGAAAGCACTTTAAAAGTTGGTCCCGGCTAATAACGCTTGATACTAGTCGTGAAGCCTAGGAAGAAGCCTTATGGCGGCCTAATAACAGCTGCTTAAGCTTAATAACATCGGATAGTAAGGTTTAAGTCACTGGCCTTACTACACCCCTCTACCGCACTGCACTGGGCCTGCGTGGTGGGGCATGGCCCAAACCACCTCATAGTTGAGGTGAGGCCTGTGCCCTGCTGTGGGACGTATACAAGCATCATTTACAGCTTACAAATTATATCTTTTTTCTGACGCTTTGTCTCGTTACTAGTCCGAGTATGTTTTGACCAAGATTCTATAAGCGGCCAGTCTGGTCATCACATTTGGATTCAGAATAATCTGTGGCCCTTTTAATGATAGTGAGCTATTTAGTGAAATATCTTTTGTATAATTTCGATCCATGTTTAATGAGTGTTTGAAGGTGAGGCCATTTAAAAAGGTTTAAGTTTTAAACTTTAATTCATCATCATCATCATAATCATTACAGACATAGGACGTCCACTGCTGAACATAGGCCTCCCCCAGTGACTTCCAGATTGGCCGGTTGAAAGCGACCTGCATCCATAGCGGCCTTCTGCAACCTTTACCAGGTCGTCTGTCCATCTTGTGGATGGACGACCTAAGCAGCGCTTGCCGGTACGTGGCCTCCATTCAAGAATCTTTCTGCCCCATCGGCCGTCAGTTTTACGTGCTATGTGCGTCCACTGCCACTTCAGCTCGCTAATTCGTTGGGCTATGTCACCGACTGTTGTTTGTTTACGAATCTCCTCTCCCCCCTTTCGAGTTCACGTCACAAAGACCAAAAGCCCGAAAGAATATACAAACTTAAAAAACGCGTTGATGTCTTTTTGCTTCTCTATTTTTAGGGTGTCCATTCTTAGTAAAGCTCTTTTTTTTTCTCTAAAATGGTTTAAATCGGAAATCGTCTGACTAAGATTCTTTGCTGATACATATTTCATTTATTTTTCTAAAATGGTTTAATTGTCAGAAATCGTCGACAAAGATTATTTGCTGATACATATTTCATTTAACAAAGAATCTATACATGGGAACTTGCAAAAAAACGTTTTTAGGTAACGATAAAAACCGGTCAAATTTACATTTTGAGCGGACGCTATAAATATTTAATGGGCGACCTTGCAGTCGAAGATATTGGAGTTTTATATTTCTTAGTAAATGTTTAGCAGGATAATAAACATTTAGCAGTATATAATGTTCATGTATAATTATCTAGTCGCATATTTGCACCTTTGTGGTTGCATCAGTATGACGTATTCAGTCACTAGTGAACTTTATTAATTATCGGTTGAAAAAAATAATTCAAATAGATATAGGTATTTTTTTTAAGTCGGTTGAAAAGTAAAAATTTGTATTATTTTAAAGGGCGTTGTAATAAACTAGAAATGTAAATTTGGTATTTATTAAACTTGGAAACAGCTAAGAGCGCCCTATAAACCCTTTTGTGGCCCTCTTTGCTCTTTTGAAGTCTTTTTAAATATTGACAAAGTTTCGTAAATCAATCAGGAGTAAATCAAGGAAAGCGGACCTGGGCTCCAAAGCAACGGCTTTGGACGCAACCGGGATTGACCGTATAGATGAAGAAGAAGATTTGTCACCAAGAAAATATCAATTGGATTAATCACGATGTTATGGTCTTTGTTGATAGCTAAGTTCCCTACCAAATAGAAAAAATGCTAGGAATATTTTAACAGAACAGAACAGATTTTGGTCAAAAATACATAGTTAAATGCTAAAGGCATTCAAGTTTGACTCCACCTACAGGTTATCACTGTTTTGACATCAATTGAACAATATTAAGATAAAATAAGTTTCTGCTCTTTTTTTTAAATAAAAAGGTACAAAGTAATAAATAAAATTAACACCAAATGAATTGTTAGGTAAGTAACACCAGATAAAGATGAGCTCGAGAAAAAATCCTAACCTATTGTATTGAAGTTTAAAACGTATCATAACACAACCGTTCACACGTATATCATTGTTAGTAAAAAAGGTCCACAAGACCGTTCTATACCTGCGTTGCGAACCGATGTTTGAATCACCCGGATAATAGGACCTTACCTGTTATTTAAAAAATGCAAATCAAAATTGAACTCTTAAGGTATAGCAGCAAAGTATTTTCTTGTTTGTATTACACAGAAGCAAGGCTTGGTAGGAAATACGTCGAATGACTGGGCTGGGAATTCCTTAGTGGTTATTTCATACAAGAATTTCAACTTAGTGCTTAACTTGCGGTAAGAATGTGCTGTGGTTTTTGTTAAATAATTGAGATTTTCGCAAGAGTTCTGAGAAGGAAAATTGCGATTAGGAAATACTTTGCTGAAATCTTACTCAAAGTATTTCGATGGTTTGAAAGATTCAGCTGTTTGATGTTAAATAATTAAGAGTTTGAGAATCTGTCTAGATATTTGTGGTATGGTTTCACTTTGTAATAAGTAATTTGGAATTTAATTTCGTGTTGCCTCAAAATACTGAATATAATAAAATAAAAAACTCGCAACTTAGTGGTATTTATTACATATTGAAAAGGGTTACCTGAGCTGCTGATATCAACTTAATTTAATTTTACTGTGAAAGCAACATCGAAAATTGGAAGAAAATTTTACGTCTCTCCTTGATTTATCGTCTATTTTAGGTGATCATGGTACTAGCGACCAAATTTAATATGAGGGAGTTTAACTATTTACGATTTTGATGTTAGTGCCATAGATAAAGTTCTGTATTTGAGCAGTAATTTGTAGCGGTAATACTACTGCTTAATTTCTAAGTTTATCCAAAATAGAACCTGAAAATGTAGTGATGATAGTGTTGTAGCGATATCTATCTCGCCACATAGGTACTAAACTGACGTATCCTACATCGCGATATTAAAGTTATCGGAGCGATTGAAACATATATACAAGAACCCGACAACAACCGTGGGGCAGTAGCCCACCAGACACAACACCCGTCTGGTCGAAGGATCCTCCCTTTTCAATGGGGGATGAGGAACTTTACACCCTGTTCCTCAGCCTCCTCACACCCCCCAAAGTATTTTACACAACCAATAATGTTTTAAAATACGTCGATATTTTGCAGAATACATTATAACATCTTATTAGCAAGTTTATTACATTATTAATGTATTATCTTTTCGTACCTACTCATAATTGAATCATAAAGGGTAGTGGCTCACTGACAAATATTTTAAACTATTCAAAGTAACGAATAATCGTAACAAAAGCGAGGTGGACATAGAGTTTCCTGCCATTCAACACGACCTTTGTCAACCAACCGTGATGGTGGGGAAAGTCGAAATACTAATGCAATTTTAGTGTAGTTTTTACCCGACTTTTTTGTCATGTTACGAACTCATATCCTGCGAAAGGAAAGCAATATAAACCTGCTGCTGCTAAGTAAGTAATCAATAATTATTTTCTTTGTCACTAAAGAACTCCAGTAGCGAGTAGTAGCATATTTGAAAGAGATTACAGTTTATTTTTAAACATAAATTTTGCTTATAATTTTTTAATGCTAGGGAATAGCGTTATTATTTTTTGCTAATAAAAGATGTGGCCCTGAGTTTACCATTATTAATTTTGACACAAGTTTGACACTGTTTTTGCTAGCTTGCTTTTTTGTTTTAACCGTTCATGATAACTTACTATAATGAATGGACATTTCAACACTTTTATATTTGCTTCACTTGCGAGTATAGCTTATTAACTATGTAATTAAATATTGGAAATCGTTTTAAACCTACTTCTAATTATCGTATCGGTTGGAATCTTTGAAAGTATGTGACATTTGATCATCTAGCTGATCTGTGATAAAGCTACAATGTGGATAGTGTAACTCTTCGATGACTACTATTAACTGAAACCCTCGACCCTAAAGATCATCATCATCATTTCAGCCACAAGACGTCCACAGCTGAACATAGGCCTCCCCCAATGACTTTCATTGGTGGGGATTGCCAATACTCGCTACGCTTAGCAGGCTGGTTGGCGAGCGCAGTTTTTTATTATATTACGCACGCAAACGCTGCTGCCCGTCTCGTGCTATAGGAATTAGTCGCCTTTTACGACACGCTTCCTGTTGGCGGGGACCCTAAACATCATTTGGTTAGTATCGATATCGTGGGCAGGTGCACCCGGTGGATTGACGACCTAGTCAAGGTTGCGGGCAAGCTGGCTGTAAGGCCCAGGAGACGTATTTTTAAATCATGCGAATGCCAATCCGAATACGAAATCGCAAAAATCACTATTTTAGAAAATTCATATCGTGAATTCTGCGTTTTTCGTTTTCTACTAGTACTCGTAGAAAGTACGGAAGAATGACATTGACAAGTAAATTTAAAATCGATGAGTTTTTGCATTCCGTTTCATAATATTTTCTGCGTAAAACGAAAATAGTTACAAGATTGCAATTTAACAGCAACACTTATTTTAGGTGATTTAAAAATGCGTAAAATCGTGAGTAAAATAAATTTCATACAGGAATAGTTTTCGTGTTCGAATTCGAGATTCATTTCTAATGCTTCAAAAATAGATCTCCAGAGCCGCTTCCTGTGACGATCTATAGGGTAGGCCTATGTCCGTCAGTAAACTTCCAATGGCTGATTAGTTTTGACGTACTTAATATATTTCAAAGCGTGGGTTTTAGTTTTTTCAACTAAAATTTAAATTACATATTTCCATTATAATATTAACACTAGGTTCTTTCAGTGATTCATTTTGATTAGGCACTAAAGTTTTACACCCTTACCCTTTAAAATGAGTCACACTTGATACATGTGCAGCGTACATATCCCCATTGTATGGTAAATAATTATAGTTCTACACGTTTTTATATCGCGTGACGTGACTAAGACAATGGATTGAGTGAAATCGGGACCTCCACACTTCTTGAGTACACTACTTATAGGTTTTGCCCGCGGTTCTACCCGTGTGAAGTTTAGTTTATCACATAATGTGATGTTGTCGTTGTGTGGATACTTTCAGACCCAGCTCAGAGTTAATCAGTCAGTGTATAAGTCAGTTCAATAATTCCACATTTTGAACAGCCACTACGCGTGTATCTTCTTAATGAAATAAAAGAAATTCAGAAATTTCGAAAAAAAATACACTATATTTTAACGAAAAAAAGACGTATCTGCCACTGAGTTACATTCATATTCTGAATCAGTGAAAAAAGACGCATCTCAATTAGTATTTTTTTAATTAGATTTTTGTAATGTCTGATACGTCTTTTCTCCCTTGTTTTAAATAATTAATGGGCTCATTTGATACGTTTTGAAGATACATGAAAAAAAATCTTTATTTAACTCAAATGTCAGATGTATATTTCCACAATAACTTGAGAGTTATTTGACCTCTCATGCAATCAGATAAATTTATTGAGTAATTACTAATTGTAATGACTTTCAAAGTGTATGATAGCAAGTTTTCTTTTAAGTTATTAAGATAACAGTTCTAATGTCACATTAAATGAGATTAATTAACACTCTACAGTAATTAAGATAATTTATAATTGCGTTCGCCTATTTTTCTCTAACTTTAGATGTACTAGTATGCAGATAATAAATGTTTTCTCTTAGGAAATCTTGACAGACATCTAGGCGTTTAATTGTGATTTTCTTTAAATTAATAGTTGTTTGTGAATGTTAGAAGTCAGATTAAGTATTAAAGGTATATTACTTGGATAGTAAAAATTAAAATATACCTACTGTAGTAATTATTGATTACCATTACATACCTTCATGATATAATTGTGTCGCTCAGCGGTGGCAGCGCATTTGTAATGATTACCAATGCCTCTAATTTGCCAATGTTGAGCTATCTACCTACGCCGCAGTTGTGGTTGAATGGGTGACCATTCCAATCATATTTAGTGACATTTATTACAAGCATCTCCGTGCTTCGGAAAGCACTTTAAAAGTTGGTCCCGGCTAATAACGCTTGATACTAGTCGTGAAGCCTAGGAAGAAGCCTTATGGCGGCCTAATAACAGCTGCTTAAGCTTAATAACATCGGATAGTAAGGTTTAAGTCACTGGCCTTACTACACCCCTCTACCGCACTGCACTGGGCCTGCGTGGTGGGGCATGGCCCAAACCACCTCATAGTTGAGGTGAGGCCTGTGCCCTGCTGTGGGACGTATACAAGCATCATTTACAGCTTACAAATTATATCTTTTTTCTGACGCTTTGTCTCGTTACTAGTCCGAGTATGTTTTGACCAAGATTCTATAAGCGGCCAGTCTGGTCATCACATTTGGATTCAGAATAATCTGTGGCCCTTTTAATGATAGTGAGCTATTTAGTGAAATATCTTTTGTATAATTTAGATCCATGTTTAATGAGTGTTTGAAGGTGAGGCCATTTAAAAAGGTTTAAGTTTTAAACTTTAATTCATCATCATCATCATAATCATTACAGACATAGGACGTCCACTGCTGAACATAGGCCTCCCCCAGTGACTTCCAGATTGGCCGGTTGAAAGCGACCTGCATCCATAGCGGCCTTCTGCAACCTTTACCAGGTCGTCTGTCCATCTTGTGGATGGACGACCTAAGCAGCGCTTGCCGGTACGTGGCCTCCATTCAAGAATCTTTCTGCCCCATCGGCCGTCAGTTTTACGTGCTATGTGCGTCCACTGCCACTTCAGCTCGCTAATCCGTTGGGCTATGTCACCGACTGTTGTTTGTTTACGAATCTCCTCATTCCTGATTCGATCCCGCAAAGAAACATCGAGCATAGCCCTTTCCATAGCACGCTGTGCAACCTTGAGCTTTCTTATGAGGCCCATAGTGAGAGGCCACGTTTCAGTTCCATATGTCATCACTGGTAACACACACAGGTTGTAGACTTTCGTCTTGAGGCACAAAGGTATTTTGAACTTTACTTTTATTAATCCGCAGAATTTATTTACTCTATAACTCAACTAATCTGTGTTCATTCTTGCTATCAGATCTCTGTAATGGCAGCATTGTTTTAAGATTTATTACAAGGATTACTGTATGATTTAAATCATAGACAATTAGGCAAATTGAAACTACTTAATATCTATGTTAAATGCTTGTAGACGCAGTGTTGAGGGACGCTTATTCAGTCTCTAAATATTAAAATCGTTTACGATATTACAAGCTCAAGCAGATACTTACACCTATTTATATTTAATGGGTGCTCGTCATTACCTTCTAAGTATATTGTTAGTTTCCTATAAATCCTTTGAAATTGTACTTTAAGTCATGATGCGGATAAAAAGAGCAAGTCGATCATAATTACAAAATAACACAACTCAACAACACGGATAAAAACAGTAAGTTCACTTTTAACGTGCTAGACAGGCAAGGCAAGCGCAGCATAGGGCGAGTGATGATATACGCAAAACTGTTGGCATTCTAGCACCGGATTCGGTTAAAAGCGTAGTAAAAGTACCTACAAACATCTTTATGAAAAAACGATGCTATAAAGTGTAAGATCATTTCAACGACATCAGCCCATGTACTTTATTATAACCTCCTTCCTAGCTTGGACTTACTACATGTGTCTTGACTTATTTTTTCTAAGTTTCTTGCGCCGCTTCTTTTCACATCAGGCAGTAACATTGTTTTAGGCCAGAAAAGGGAATAATGTACTAAATTAATGAGTAGGTAGGTATAAGGTACAATGGAACTCCTAGAATAAAATTAAAAGCTCTATTAACTGGACGGTTGCATTCCTATAAAATAAACGTTTTTGGAAAAAATAAATAATTGCCAAACCGAACAGCGAAGCCATAATTATGATATCATTGTTATGTTGGTACATACAAAAATGAACTTACTGCATCTAAATCTATAATGTCTTAGCATCTCGGGTACCTGTTTCGATCAATATTTATATCTAGGATACCATAACACTTGTAAGTAATTTATTTTCAACCTTAACGTTACAAGAATAGGGGTTTTTTGTATGTTGATTGATATAATTACTGGTTAAGAACTAGTCGGCCATGATCAGGCCAGTTCTATGAAGTATTTTCTGGTCTATAGAAAAACCGCAAAAAGTTTACATTGGACCTTGCTACTCGTACATTCAGTTTTATAAATATTTTTTAGTTTAGTTCTTATGTCAAAGGTTAGAATTGCCTGCCCCCCTAGCATGACCACTAAAACGCGATATGATATGATATGATATAGCGATATATCGACACCAACTGTACAAATATGATAGATATAGCCGCAATTTTGATTTTTTATCGAAACAGCGATTATTATATTTGACGTCACCGGCACGGTGATTCAACATGTCGGCTACTTATATCTATCATATTTTTGCAGTTTGTGTCATTATATCGCTATATCATATCATATCATATCGTGTTTTGGTGCTCATGCTAGGAAGGCTGGATGTCAAGGGTTGATGGGTTCGGTAACTTAGCGTATAGTATGCTTTACTTTTCAAAATGTAATATATCCAAGGGAAGTAGCAAGTCATTCATAACACAAACATGTGATTATTTTTTTGAGATTTACATGTTGGTTTGTCCCATAGAAAACAATGTTGTATTTGAGTAGTAGAATGTATAGTAATACAGGGTTACATTGCAAAGGGGTGCCAAATCTTCAGGAGTGGATCAGAATCAGTAACTCAATCGAACTATGCAAAGAAAAATTTTTTTTTACATTTAATTATTCCTATACGCTGTTAAAAATAGTACGCGTAGATAATTTACTCATTCATGAAAAAATTGGACCGTATGTGCACTGCGTTAGGTCCTTGTTGACTCGCCGTACCTTCGCCTCTGATAAACCTCCGCCTCTGATGACCGCGCGGCTTTCGTAGTCTCTTTATTGACATTATTTTCGGATATTTTAAAGTTATTTTTTTTCCTAACATACGATTAATATAAATAATAAAGATTAAGACGCTTGTTTATATTGTTCCCTAGATCTTATTTTAAAAATTTGACACTCCTTTGCATTGTAACCCTGTATAAACCAATGAAAATTAAGAATAATGATAATGCTAAGTTTAAAGTAAATTCAATTGGGTAGCATTTACAAGGTCGCACTTACAGACTTTATCTATAAAAAATACAGTATATAAAATAACATAGCGTTACCTTCTGTCAGTTTAACTACATCATTAATAGATTAAAATAAAAAAACAAATTTACAAAAATAAGTAATTAAAAAAAGAAACGCCTGTTTAAAAACAAAATCGTAACGCAGAATAGTAACTAGCGTAATTACAATGGGCAAACTGGCAACGTCGCTTTTTTATCTTGCTCGCACGTTAAGAGAAGGGTCGGACGTTCATAATTTTTTATTTATTTATTTTTATTTTATTTTATTTATTTGTTATCATACATACAGCTACCATTACAGGAAAATAACCTAATTCGATAGTTGCAGCTTCCTAATATCTACTACAAAATAACCTTATTACAAAATTATTTCCAATACAAATAAAATAAAGTACCTACTTATAAATTACTTATAAAATAAATATGATAAATCATTTTAATTTTCAATGGAAATATTTTTGTTAGTATGTGTGGACGCTATGGTCTTACGGGTTAACGGAAACCCTTACGTTAATTAACATAGTTATTGTATAAAACAAAGTTGGGTTAGTAACACCATTTATAAATCAAGAACAGGTGGAACGATTTTTATCGTAGAATATATTAAAACATCAAAAAAATTATGAAGAGGCGGTATAAAGTTCGCTGGAATGCCACCGATGTATTTTTAACGCATAAATTTTATTTAAAAAAAAAACGACTTCAAAACACTAAAATGCTAAAAATAATCCTAACACTTAAGTACCTAATCAGTTACTTTTGGAGTCGGTGCCAGCCGATGAGAGATTCAATGTTTTTGTTTGCACCGACTCCAAAAGTAACTGATTAGGTACTTAAGTGTTAGGATTATTTTTAGCATTTTAGTGTTTTGAAGTCGTTTTTTTTTTAAATAAAATTTACTTATTTCATCAATTTTTACTTAGTAATAAATCCTAATCTAACTGCTGAACACCGATTTCATCCCCTATTTTCCTACCCTTATGGTTTTTTATTTTGCAAACTTTTATCATATTATCTTTGAAGTATAAGCTATTCAATAAAACAAAAATCATCAAAATCGGCTCATATTTGTCGAAGATAGGTAACAAGAACCACAACCAAAATATTATCTGGGTATATATTTGTTGATTTTCTCAAAAAGTTCTAAATCAATTTCGATAAAATTTATATGGGACCACCTCTGAAGTATGATCTACCAAACAAAAAAAGAATCATTAAAATCGATTCATAATTAGCGGAGTAACCGCGTAACATACATACAAAAAAAAAAAACATACAGTCGAATTGAGAACCTCCTCCTTTTTTGAAGTCGGTTGAAAATAGTTTACCAAATCAAACGATCTATTAAAATTGTTAATTTTTTAAGTATGGCACTTTTATAAATTGATAAAAATGTTTAATGGCGTCACATCTTGTTCATAACTCCACTAAGGAAACCATGTTTTCCACAGCAAAATTATTAAATCCCTTGAACAATTATTTTCTATATTTAGACTAATGCATAAGCATGACATCATAGCTGTATAATGATGTGGTAAATTAATTATTGTACTAAGTAATTATGATTATTTTTTGTTAAAAAGTTATTATTTATAATCATTTTCTCACACGCTACTACATAAAACCGCGTTTTAAAAACAAGTACACTTGCACTGAAAGCACTAATGGTTAAAGAGTATCATAATTGTAGAGGAGTAGCATCTATGAACCTAGTTAGTGTTTTTTTTATTAAAAAAAATAACTGACTTCAAAAACACTAAAATGCTAAAAATAACTTTTAAACAATCATACCAAACAGTTATTTTTGAAGTAGGTGCAAACAACCACATTCAAACATTCCACGGCTGGCACCGACTCCAATAATAACTGTTTGGTAAGATTGTTTAAAAGTTATTTTTAGCTTTTTAGTGTTTTTGAAGTCAGTTATTTTTTTTAATAAAAATTTGGTTTATTTATCTGTTTTTAGTGTTTTTTTACATTCTCAATGGCGATCTGTGATGTAATTATAGCTAAATTGCTTCTCATGACGATTCAAATAAGTCCAAACACGGCTATGATACATTTTATTAAAATTTGATTTGTCGACTATGGCAAGACTTAACTGTCTGTTAATGAAATACCTTATCGCGTGGGTGAGGCGTGCGTACCTTACTCGTGGAAGACTATTGTGGCTAACTATGGTCTCCTTCATTAGTTCCACCTCAGCAAATGATACTTTCTGAATGCAAATGCTTGACTTGTTGTTAAATATACTAAAATTGCTATATGTATACCTATAATATTTTAGGAGTTTCTTCAATTCCTCATGGATCCCATCATCAGAAATAAATTTTGGAAAAAATGGGACCAATCTGGCGGTATATATACCCTTTCAATTGAAAAAATAATTTTTCAAATCGGTTCATTAATGCTGGAGTTCTGAGGTAACAAACATAACGACCGAATTGAGAACCTCCTCCTTTTTTTTAAAGTCGGTTAAAAAAGAGGCTTGTTATAATTATTTATTAGTGAACTAAAAGGCAAGCCTTTATTTTTTAAATTATCAGTTTAGTTTCTAAAATCTTTAAAAATATCCTGCCAGTGGCGCTTTTGGTTTTAGTAATATTTTCGTTAAATGCAGTTGCATTTTTTTGCTAATTCAGTACAAGCTTCAACAGGTTTTCGTTTGCAAAATATGCAGACTGCATTCTGACTTCTGATACTTGTTGCTGTGATACCAAGCCTCGATATGACTGATGTTGCCAGTGACTATTGTGGTCTGCCGCCCTCCTCCCTTATGACTGTTAGTATACTTCGGAAGACATCGGTCTTAATTATGGAACTTTATCATAAAGAGTGTTTTTGGCTGCTTATGTATGACTCATATTTGACAGTAACTAAATCCTAACTGATGAATTAAAGCGAAAGTGAGTTTGTTTGTTGCCCTTTCACGTCTTAACCACTCAATCATCATGAAACTCAACGATCATCATAAAATTGTGCCTATACATTTTCAGGTCGATAAAAAAGGACATAGAGTACTTTTCATTCAGAAAAATTATAAAACTAATCGAAGCTTGGTGTCGTAACAACTCTATCAGAAGTCAAAATGCAGATTGCGTATTTTGCTTATTATGAAACTTCACAGGGAACCCGTTCTATTAGTTATCTTATCAAGACGGCAAAGACAAAACCGAAGCTAGCCGATCATAAGCCGAGTCTATTATATCTGTTTGTTGTATTTCACGGCTAAAATTGGATATTTCTAAAGAAGTTATTATGTTTACAACCGTTTCAAATTGCAGTTTGCAAAACATGGCCGCACCAAAGCCGCAGGACAATAGCTACTGAATGTCTGAAATAATAAATTACGCGACGCAGACAGTACCTACCTTTTAAAGTTCCGAATCGAACCGAATTTAAATGGCTAAGAACGGAACCCTTAAAATTTCGTCTGGGGCCTCGACGAAATTTTACGGGTTCCGTTGTTTGCCATTTGAACTGCCGTGCTTTTTAGTGCTAAAGTATGAAAAAGGAAATTAAATTTGAAAAATATAAAAAAACCCCGACACAAATGTGCTGCATCAGCTCAAGGCCTCGATCATCATTTATTTAACACCGACTCATTGAAGCCATTCTTATGAGTCCAAACGCGATATATCTGTAGTAATTTGCTTAGGAGTTGGGAATCCCACAGATTCCTTGATGCTGCTGCATCAGTTCAAGGTTGTTATGTCTTGGGAATACTACTAAGGTAACAGTGCATCATTTCAAATCAATCGAACCAGTGAGTAAGCTAAAAAATCCTTTTACGAAGTAGGAAATGAGCTGATAACCTTTAAACGGCTGAATAGATCTTCATAAAATATGAGATCCACCTATGTAATATCAGCATTGAAACAAAAAAAACTACATCAAAATCGGTCTATTCGTTTGGGAGCTACGATGCCACAGACAGCTACACACGTTAGACTTATAACACCCCTCTTTTTTGTCGGGGGTTAAAAAGCAGGACTTAAAAGAAGGCAGGACCAGATTTTTATTAAAAAATTTGGCAAGCGACCGCAAATATACAATACTGTCTTTTGTACACGTAAGGTTCTATTCTGTGACTTAGTGTTGCCAGATACATCCCACTTTCGGCGGGACGTCCCATTTTTAGCCCATAGCCGCCGCCGCCGCTAATTTTTGTTTCTAGGTGGGACATGTCCTAATAGGGCTAAAAAACGGGACACATTAATCACGATTTTTCATATAAGCAGCAAAAGATGGTACGTACTATCATTTTTTTTAAATTAGGATGTCCAGTTTATTTTCCCCGACTTTCGGACAACCACATCAGACAATACTATACAGGGTATCCCAAGACTGGAGCACTGAGCAGGCGCCTACCCCCCCCCCCCCCCCCCTTAGAAAGTTCTTAATGTATTTACTTATGAAAAATTTACACTCAACTTATAATATAATAGTCCCAGAACGCCATGTTTTAAACAAGTCGTTTTGTAATATAATTCGTATCATTAACTTTACTATTAGTAGTTTCATTGACGTAAGTATTTTTTTCTATAAAGTATTTATTGTTCGTTACTTAGATATTCATTTAGTTTATAGAAACATTTATTTATTAAATATTGTTTTAACTTTTTATCAAATATTGTGTATTTTTGTTCATTTTTTATATCATGAGGTTGTTTATTAAATACTTTGATAGCCATGTAATATGGGCTGGTATTTAACATTTTTATTCTAGATAATGGCAAGCACAGTTTGCCTTTATGTCGGGTGTCAATGTCATGAATGTCTTGCATTTTAGTGAAAGAATCTATATTTTTGTATGCAAATGTACATAGGTCATGTATGTATATTGATGTTAGTGTCATTAGTTTGTACTTTATGAAGTATGGTTTACAGCTTTGTAAGTTATTTATTTGGGCTATTATTCTAACACATTTCTTCTGCATTAGGAAAAGATCATTAGAATTGACGCTGTTACCCCATAGCATTATCCCATATTTAAGCCAGGAGTATGCATATGCGCAATAGGCTGTGAGTGCTGTTTCTATGTTTGTACTGTGTTTGATTTCAAAAACCGTTATGCCCATATGTAAACTTGGATAATTTTGATTTTATTTGGTCTATGTGCGTTTTCCAATTAATGTTTGTGTCGATATGCAGTCCAAGTAAATTAAATGTGTCTACAGTCTCTATCTGTGTATTTTGTAATACTATATATACTGGTTTGCGGTAGTGTATACCTACGAAATAGATTCTTATTTTTGTGTTGTGTTGTTTACATTCCGCCAAAGAGTAGTGACAATGACTACATGATATTGTTTGATATTATAGAGAAATACTGTGCTCAGTACAATGATATATTAGTTCTAGGAGATTTTAACCTACACTCGTGTACTTCGTATGTTACAAACTACTATGAATACTTTCTAACGTATTGTGGATTCGCTCAGAGTAATAAAATAGGAAATTGCAATGATCGCCAGTTAGATCAAGTTTTGAGTACTTTTGATGGGGAGGGGGACGTGTGCGTGCGCGCGGCGGAGCCACTCGTGCCAGTGGACCGGCACCACCCGCCGCTCGGGGTGACGGTGCGCCTGCGCCGCCTCGGCCACGATGACGCGCCGCAGCATCCGACGGCAGATAGTGATGGTATCCGTTCCACCTCAGGTTGGAACTTTAACAAAGCGGATCTTTCATTATTGTATTCGACTTTGGCTCTGGTGGACTGGTCTCCAATTTACGAATTAGATTTGGAACCGGCGTTGGATTTCTTTTATAGCACCATCAATAAAATTATGGACGACTGCGTACCCAAAAAAAACAGGTCCCGTTTAAACTCTAGGTACGTCTATCCTGAGTGGTATACTGCCGAGATAATACGTGAAATAAAGTTGAAAGCTAATTTTCATAAACGGTTTAAGGCTAGTGGTTCGGAGATAGATTTAGAAACGTTCGCTCAAAGTAGGTCGCGAGTAAAATTATTAATTAAAATTGCAGAAGAGCAATACCGGCAACGCCTTCAAAATAGACTTATAGACGATCCTAAATCTTTTTGGAGTTACATAAAAAACAAAAAAACAAGTAGAAATCCACAAACGATTTTAAAAAACGGGGAAGTATTAACAAATAAAGATTGCGCTAAAGAGTTCGCGGAGTACTTTTATTCAGTTTACAGCACGGAACGAGCAAATCTTAATATAAGTACCGCTGTAGTAGAAGCGGACAGCGAAAACGGAGCAGCGCATGTAAGTTTAACGGGTTTAACGTTAAAAGAAGTAGAACGGGCCTTGCAGCAGTTAAAACCAAAGAGGTCCACGGGACCGGACGGTATTCCGCCCTACATCTTTCGGGATTGCCGAGGGATCCTAGTCGAGCCACTGCATTATATTTTTAATAGGTGTCTGGAGGCAGCAGTGTTTCCAGCGAGGTGGAAAACAACTAAAGTGGTTCCGGTTCCAAAAGGAAGTCAGTCGACGAAAGTGGAGGGGTATAGGCCTGTGGCAGTGCTATCCACACCGGCGAAAGTGTTCGAATCAGCGGTCCATAAGAGTATATATACGCAGGTGAGTGCGCAGCTCTCTGACGCTCAGCACGGTTTTCGCCCGGCTAGAAGTACTGCCAGTAATCTGCTCAGCTACATGACAGACCTGTTACCTGTGGTGGATAGTGGGGGACAAATTGACGCCGCTTATTTCGACTTAAAAAAAGCGTTCGATCTTGTCGATAACGACGTACTACTGAAAAAGTTTGCGAGTGTCGGTTTTACCCCACATTTGCTAAATTTTTTTGCGAGCTATATGACAGATAGGCAACAATATGTAGATTACGCAGGTCAGTTATCCGAGCCTTATTTTACTAGATCCGGGGTGAGCCAAGGAAGCAATTTGGGACCTCTGGAATTTATTATCATGATAAATGATCTGCCAAGAGTAATCGAGGATGCTAAATGTCTATTATTTGCGGATGACCTTAAAGTTTATTTAGAGGTCAAAGATGAGAAAGACTATGAGAGACTTCAAAAAGATATAGACAGAGTAGTAATCTGGAGCAAGGAAAATCGATTGCAGTTTAATACCTCGAAGTGTCAGACAATATCTTTCACCCGTACACGAACACCGGTACATCATACTTACACTATCGAAGGATCACCTATGGCCAGGGTGCAGCAAGTCAAAGATTTGGGAGTCATGTTTGAACACGACCTTACATTTAGAGAGCACATTGTAAATATTTGCAAGAAAGCGTATAGAAGATTGGGTTTTGTTCTACGCAGGGTGAAAGGTTTTACAAATATGACTGTCATCATTACACTATATAACACCTTAGTCAGAAGTCAGTTGGAATTTAATTCAGCAATATGGGCGCCACACGAGGCTAAGTATAGTCTCATGTTGGAACGAGTGCAAAATAAATATATAAGATATTTGTATAAAAGATTGTATGGGGTGTATCCCTTTTACCCTCTCATGTACCCAACTTTATTTATCTTGGGCATGGTTGGATATAATCAGTTAGGGGTTAGGCGGGATGTGGCGCTAACTACATACCTGCTAAATATTCTTGTTGGAAGAATAACGAATGCAAGCATCTTGGAGAAGATGCATTTATGCGTTCCCAACAGATACGTGTGGCGCCGGCGCCGGCCGCAACTGCTGGCCCTGCCTCGCGGGCGGACTAACCTGATGAGCAAGGCACCGCTGACGCGTGCGCTGCGCACTCTAAACCTTATAGCGGTGGAGCTGGACCTATTTTTTTGTACTATGAGCGAATTCACAAGGATAGCACATTATATTATTTGTTATTATAAGATAAATTAAGAAATTAGAAATATTATATAAATTAAGAATGGAAAACGGTAATGTAAATAAGGATAATACTATCGCATTGGGGTTCTCCTGTAATGATAGTGTAAAGTGGTGGTGGTTAAATAAATAAATAAAATAAAATAAATAAAAATAAATAAAAAAATATTTACGTTCTGGGGGGCTGTTGCATATGGTCGGAATTGTATGATTTTTGTTTTTATTAGATTTATTTCTAGGTTGTGTAGTTTAAGCCAAAGTGTGATATTTTCTAATATATTGTTGATGAGGGTATTTGGATTTGAGTTTTTTTCGCTTTTGATTAGAACTGACACGTCATCTGCAAAATAAGACAAATAATAGTATATTACAAAATGTACATAAAAGACATACAAAATGAAAAATGTATAAAATAAAAGTTTATCAAAACTTAACATCACCATTCCCACTAAAATGTTAAAGGTGCCCAGAATGCCGGCTGCATTACCTCGTTGAATGGCCAAGCTTATTCGTTGGCCAAGGTAGCTACCGGCCCTCCGGTCACCAGAAACGTCAAACAAAAACAAATTTCATTGCATTATTTTTAACTAAAGCGTGATTAGGCTACACTAAATTATTGAAATTAACAATATAAAAATGTTTTGTCCAAAACTGTTTAAGCTCACGTTTAAATGATATTTTACTGAACTGTTGTTACTGTATCTTACATTATTGGATTATTTGAGCAAAAAAAAAACTAGCACTACCCGTGTTACAAGTGTTTTCAGATCAATTCACAATCAAGACAAATTTGTATTTTCATGTACAATGTAATGTTAGCTAGTAAGATTTTTAAAGAAAATAAAAGTAATTTTATTATTTTATAAATAAAAATAATTTTATAATTTTTATAAATAAAAATAATTTTATAATTTTTATAAATAAAAATAATTTTATATTTTTTATAAATAAAAATAATTTTATAATTTTTAATATTAAAAAAAACATATTAAGATAACATGGATGGGAGTCAAATCGATAGCCACAGTGTCCTCTTACTCCAAGCGCTCGCTTGTACGGGACAAGTATCTCGCTCGCTTGTATGCCTGTAAGTAGCACTGCTTTATTAAAATATTCGCTAATAAAAGTTTCCTTTGCGTACTGTGTGCATATTACCTTAATCCTCATAGCCATTCTAAGAAGACTAAATAGTTACCCATCTTCTTGGTAGCTATCTGATTCAAGCCAACAAAGGTGTGAGTCACTTGGCGCCAACGGGGTTTACTTGTACATTCTAGGTTAGTTACGTAAATATACGACAGACATTACTCATTAATTGACTAGTCTGTCTGCATACTCGTATAGTACGAAGTTTGCATACTCAAGTTTGTGTAGGTACTTTAGGGTCGGTAGGCTTTTTACGGCTTACTTAAGGTTATTCGCCAAGAGCACAGTAGGGCTCCCGGGTTCTATTTAAGTGACCCAATTTAAGTTTTTTTTTCTGTAACCTCGAGCAAATATTATGTTAATAAGTCTTAAACATGCGAGTAAATATTATGTTATTTAAGTTATGTAAGCATTTTATAATTAAAACAAATTATAATTAATCAGTTAAATTCAAAATTTTCACAGGTGACTTATACCTTATCAGTAGTCTATCAGGGAGGTAAATCAAATTCAATTAAAAAAATATTTAATTTGAATCCAGGCAAGGCAGCGCTTTGGCGATGACAAGCACAAGAGGTGATAACGCCATCTAGCGGTGAGTGGCGTACCCAGTGTTACTTCTTTACGCCATCTATTGCGGAGTGGCACAACTAAAAAGTTTCGAACAATAACGTACTAAATATATTTTTTTAAGAAATCACATTTTAAATAAACATCAATTAATCAAAGCTATGCGGTATTTAAAATAACTTCCGTTGACTACCATTAGTGTTATCAGAGAGTCTTTGATTTGTTTTAGACGACTAAGAAAACGAATTCCTATCTCGCTTAACTACGGGTCGCGATCTAATTTTTTACCATTGTATAACATTAATAAACATCAACATCCGTCGTCAAACAACGCCCGTGGGTGTAATAAGTACGTACCTCCAATTTTTTCATTCTAGTCAACCCGAACCGAAGTCCAACTGGGTTCACACAGAACAGTCAGTGTTCACTCGCAGTGTGCGGTAGATGAACGTGTACCGATTCCCGCCACTTTTCCATTTCGAATCGCGATCGAACGTTCGAACTTCAAACTTTATTTCTTTTAAATAATAAATAACAGAATTTTACTTTTTTAAATCGTGACAGTGTAGTGGTGTGTATTTTGTTTTTTTCATTGGAAAGAATGCTTGATTTTTTTTCCGCCAGTGAAAAATGATACGGTGTTGTTTTTTCGGCTAATCAAAGCCGGCTTCTCAAATTAAAACTTTTTGGTAAGTTATAAATTAAATATTACTTAAATTACTGGTATTTTTTTATTATTATTTACAGCCAGTATTATTTAGAAACTATTTATTTACAGTGCGATAACCTTAGGATAACGATAATGTCTTGTAGTTCTCGCATTCTTAATAAATAATCACAAATAATGATTAACTTTAATAATTAATGGTATTGCGCATCAATCACGGGAACTATGCTAATTATTATAAATCATTAGTTATGCATTTGTAATGAAATTAATACTTAGTTTTAACAATAAATTAATTATTATAGATAACTTAGCGACTTGTTTGCAGTCGGTGTGGTCTTACCCTAAGTAACACATTGGAATAATATTTTATTATATTATATATATTTCCAATTAAGAAGCCAAGTAATTTTTCATACGTTACAGGTTATGTTTACAAAAACAACAATGTTAGTTACTACCCTCACTTAAACTTATTAAGTGTTACGATAAAATAATTAAGGTAGGCAATTATAATAAAGAAATGACAGTAATTATGAGACGGCATAGTTTTATCGCAAATGAACTTTGCACTGTGAACTCCAACTAAAAACAAAATACCGTTTGTTTTATAATTAAACAAGAACATGTTTATAAGAATAAGCCATACACTTTCCAAATAAACATACCTACATCCTTTCTAATAAGGAAATTGATAATTTAGTAAGAAAACACAAAATAAATAGAAATTTTAACAAAAAGTACTTATAACACATTTGCACTTTAAAATACGTTTCCATTTGAACATACTTAGATAAATAAATACTAAATAAACTTCCAACAATCACACGCGTCACTAATTAATTAGCCCATAAACTAAGCAAAGCTTGTAATGGCTACTAGATAACGGATAAACATACCTACTTAAATACGTTTATAAACATTCATGACTTAGATACAAATGCTCGTGCTCACCACACAAACATTTGCCCCTTGCGATATTCAAACCCGAAACAGACTGGCTTTGTAGTCCGGAGCGCGAACCACGCGACATTTCATCATCATTATCATTTCAGCCATAGGACGTCCACTGCTGAACATAGGCCTCCCCTGAGACTTAAGGATTAAGATTAATAAGCAAATATTTTAAGTTATTGTATTTTTACGTTAGGTTGCTCAAAATATGAGTTGGGTAAGTAGGTACTTGTATTAAAATGTCTCTTTATTTTATTTTTATTTCACACAAAAACAGTCTTTAAATCACATAGTAAGACAACGGGTAATAACGTTTTATTAATTAGTATTTTAAGACAACGAGTAATAACGTTTTTCCATATTTAAAACCAAAAAAGTTTACATCACTGATCAATTAACTAAGAAGATTCGTTCGCTACCATTATAACCCAATGGTCAGCAGTTCAAATACTGGCTCGAGTATTAAATCACGCGATGTAGAAAAACTAATGGTTGATGTGCATGCACATCTTAATTTATTGATTGATTAACGACTCATTTAAATAAAGTAATTAACTTTAGTCACATTTGTCATTCAATGTCATAGTTAATTATGACCTGAAGCTCAATTCCCGTAGTTTAACAACAACCGCAACCCAGTGTTGATCTGCTCCCAGTTAGATTAATGTCTGAAACGGTATTCTTGTAAACTTTAAATTTGATGTAAAATTATCAAAACCATCTCAAAACGACTGAAAATAGAACAAAAAAATCTCATTTGGGCTACTTTAATTTTCAGTCGCATTGTGAACTATAGTTGCATTTTTTGGGTTCACGGGAATACCGTTTTAGATAGCAATGTTACTGGGAGCGGATTGACACTGGATTGCGACTAATGAAACATTAGTCGCAATCCAGTGTCAATCCGCTCCGCGAATTGAATCTCAAAAGTAACTGCAACTTTGCGAATGGGCACCGTAGAAGTTAGAAAGTTACATACATATTTAATAAATTAATATACACCATGAAAAGGGGAACTAATTAGTTTACCAACATACATATGTAAATATATAAGCATCATATACACCAAACAACACATCAACTGTCATTTTAAGAGATACCAGACAAAAAGGCCAGGAGCGTCTCCCAACTTAGGACAGTCAGACCCTTTCGTTTTCCAAATGGACCCGAACCGGGAATCGAGCGGGATTTGCGTTTAAGGCGATTTACTGCGCCACTACACCATCCGGGTCATCAATGATGATGACGCGGAAAATAAATTTCATAAAAATAGTCAAGCCACGAGTCGACAGGTTGAAATCTACAACTTTAAGTATTATCGAAACACTAAGGAACTTCGTACTAAGGAAACTTAGTGTCGAAAATATCAAGTGACCTGTCACTCGATACATTCATTGATAAAGTATTATTTGCTATCGCTATCGGTGCCTTGACCTGCGTCAACACGATAACACATGACTGATAAGTACTGTTCCGCAAGTGACGTTAAGAAATACTTTCAATTATCCAGGACGTAGCCACCTTCATTGAAACTTCATACTATTATTGTATTGAGAAAACTGAGAGTGCAACTGGCCACAAATATTTGAAATTTGAATTTAATTAAAAATGCAATTTGCAAACACCATCTAATCAAGAGTCGTCAGTCACTTATTTCTGTCAATTACCAAAAAACAAAAGTTATTTAAGGTATACTTTTATTCAGAAAGTCTTGAAATCAAATTAATAAGCGCCAGACAACACAGCATGTCCCGTTTTCGGAGTAAATTTAATAATAATAATATATTAATAATAAATATTGGACCCATACATTGCCCTGATCCTAACTAGCCACTTGTGTTATAGAAATCAGGAACAACGACCGTACCACACCACCCAGACCCGATACAATATAGAACAGTCCGTTTTCTGTAGAGTGTACCAGAAAACTTTATCTTTTGTCTAGAGGCTAGGGCGGATCCTAACTCCCAGTACACCCAAACGCTAGTCAAGTCATCAAATTGTTTTCTAAATTGACCCCACTAAAAATATAACACGAGGTCATATAAAAATGTCATTAGAATCAATGCATTTTAAAATTAGTATTGAAAATTTTGAAAAGTTTTTTTTCTACAGTTAGTTGCTACTGGCCTAAATATCTAATTAGATAGATATGGCATATGGTTTTAATGTCAAGTTATTGATTTAATTTAAACAATATAGTTTAAAAAAACACTTAAACAATTAGTTTGGGACTTGATGAAACGAACCAATAAAACCAAAACTAAAAGGTTTTACGAGTCGCCATTAAAAAAATTTACTATGCACCTTCTGGCTCTATCATAATCATCATGATGATGTCAAAATTTTTGTATTGTCGTCTGAATGTCACGTACTTATAAAGTTTCAAGACAATACGAATTAGGATGTAGGTTCGAACGTTAAAAACGACTTCTACAATAGGCTAGTATCCTGGTTTAAAAAATTATTATTTTTTTTAGTCCGTCAGTTAAATTATCAAAAAATATTGGACCCATATTTTGTCTTTTATCAATCAAACAAAAAATTACGAAGATAAAGCGCATCAAAGTTTGCACGTGACGTCACGCCTTGCTAAAAAGTGTCGCAAGGCGTGACGTTACGCGGAACTTTAACGGGCTATTTTTTTTTTCATTGAGAAAAGAAAAAATACGTGTCTAACATTTTCTGTTAATCCAACTGACGGACTAATTAGATTTTTTTAGGAAACTAGCCCATTGGGATGTTAACACCATTCATAAATAATTCCGAAACACTTTTTTTTTAAATAACACCTTTTTAAATTTTGTTTTTAGTCATAATTTTTAATTGTCTGTAGAAACAGATTTTTAATTGCTTCAAAACTAATAAATATATAGTGAATTTGGTAAACAGTCACTGTTCGCTATTGCCATACAGATTCTAAGGAAGAGGTACGTTTTGACAGCTCATAAAAAATATGTCAGTTGATAGGTAGGCCCAACTACCCTATTAGATTACATACCTATGATGTAGTTAGTAAGTAGTAGTGAAGCTAATATCATCGTGTTGTCATCATCATTAGGTCTTTCTGGCCCAGCGATCGTGGTTCATCCGTGCAATGTGTCCATCTCTATTTATGACTATCAATTTCTTCCACCACGTCGCTGACCCCTGTCCTTTCTCTAATGATCTTGTAAAGAAACGCCAATCACCTGTCTCTTTATTGCTTGTCGTGCAACCTTAGAGTAGAGACCCCGCAATGACACCCGCGGCAGAGAAAGACCACCTTAAAGATGGACAGATGACATCCAGCAACAGGCTGGAATTAACTGGATGCAAGTGGCCGGGGACACAATTCGGAGGAAGGTTGGAGAGGTTGTTCGAAGAAGAACCCAAAGGTTGATAAAGATGGATAGATTCTTCATCATTATCATGTCAGCCTATTGCAGTCCACAGTTGGACGTAAGCCTCCAACGAGTGCCAAAGAGCACGATCTCCCAGCTTTTTTCATCCAGCCACTGCCAGCCATCTTGTTTTAATAAACAACTTTTTTTTATATCTGAATTTAAAACCTAAAGATTAATAATCATCGACTTCCCTATTATATTATATAGTATGTATTTATTATTGTCCAAATTGTTAGGTATGTGTATGTATTTTACTCGTCTTAAAAAATATGTCGGATACTTTATACTCCGCCACTGACTACATTATCTGCATTACCTCAAGGTTGACTGGTAGAGAATGTTGTATAGCATTAAGTCCGCCAATTGTACTTACTTGTGCAATAAAGTTTAAATAAATAAAATAAAGATTATAGCTGGAGTAACTCTATTACTCTATGCGCAGTCACGTGACTGACCACGGAAGTCGTATTATTTTTATTATTTCGCATACCATAAACGCACGTTTTATTTACTCAGGAAACGATTTGATTTGCGAAATTATTGTTTTTCATAATAAATCAAAATATTTACATATTTTACTAATACTAAGCGATTGATCTGAATTATTATTGACCTAAACCGGAAATCGAACCAGGGACCATTTGCGCTTATGCTTAAGTTTACTGGTTGGTGGTAGCATTGCGACGATATTATGTCGGTCAACCGATAATACCAAAGCTGATTATTAAATTTATAATTTCAAATTGCTGATACGGTAATACACAAGTATTCGCAAATTCAATTCGAATACGCATTTTATTTAAATGACATAGGTAATGAATATAAGTCTGGTGAAAAGGGCATAAAGGCATGAAGGTTCGCCGAAACGAACCAAAACCAAATATTAATTTCTTTAAGGTTTTTTTTATCTTAAAATTTAAAAATACAGCCCCAAGTAAACGCTCTCCAGACAATGCCCTTTCTGGGAGTTGAACCTGCGACCCTACGACAATCAAGACGCCTTTGCGGCCAGTTGGTCACAGATAACAACAACAACATTGATAAGAGCATACATAATGGCCACATTCTAATTCCACAGCATCGTTATCTACGAGACTATGGCCTCTATAGTTAGCGGGTAAATTGTTTAAGTAACTGGAATTCCAATTTTAAATGAAAAGGAGATAGTAGTTTTTTTTACCCTGTCAGTTTTTGCTCGCACTGGCCACTTGGAATTTGGTTTGGCGCAAAAATACAGTCATCTATCACAGGCACAGCATAAGTATTAAAAAAAATTACAAAATATAAAAAACTACAATAGATATTCATCATCATTTCAGCCACAGGACATCCAATGCTGAACTGGGGAGGCCTATGTTTAATAGATAGTTTTTTTAAAAATATTTTATATTTTTAACCAACTTAGAAAAACCTCGTGAAAATATAAGTGGCCAGCTACAATAGTGGCCTGGGGGTTTTTATAAAGTTTAGCATAGGAATGAATTTTCTTAATTATCCTCTCATTGATAAAGTATTTGCAATAGCTTAGTGACGGTTCTTAATTTTGTAATAAGATTATCGTGCAGACACTTCGGATGCCAGAGGCGTCGTGTGACCACTTAACACGACACCGTGACAAAAATTAACGATAATTGGGTCATTTTGCTGCAGCGCTGTTGCATACAGTCACACAATTATCATGTTCGTCTTCACACATTAGTTATTTAAAAAAATATAGGGTGACAATTTATAAAAATAGTATTCTTAGTCAGCAATAATTTAATGCTTTACCATATTAACAGTTAAATGTTTACAATAGGAAATATGCACGAAAAAAATATATTATTTTTACTATAATTAAAAGAAAGTATATGAAATTATAGTGCTAATAGTGAAAACAAAATTGATTTTAGGTAAAAAATAACCGTAATATAGTAATTAAAAATTAAAGTATACCTATCTCTTTCTAAAACAACTTTTACTATAAAAAATTTATGGCGGACGTGTAATGTGACGTCACGGTACATATTGAATCTCCTTGTCTAACACGCGACTTTAATGGGCTGTAAGTCAGGTATTTATCAATATTTATCGAAAATTCTTAAAGTTTTATTAATTATAATTAAGTACTATTTATTTTAGGACCAAATAAAAAACATGCATATTCCCCACTTTTGACAGTTAATGCAAAAGACGGAGGAAGGACGATATTACTGTTAAAATTTTGCTTTTCCTTAGTATGTCCCACTGCTGGATTCATAGGGGTCTCACCTCAACTATAAGACGGTGTAGGTCTACGCATGCATACTCCACCACATTCAATTAAAAATGACAATAAAAACTTTATTTATATTAATAAATACTTTAGTCCTATTACCAAATTTTAAATGACTTATTTGGGAACGGCAGTATAATTTTTACGACTAGTCGTTACTACCAATCAATTCAATTCTTCACGCCAATCATTATACGAATGTTGCATTTAATGATAGAGCAACATAAATCAATTCAAAGGGTCTTAGACTTTTATAGCATTTACATAAAGGACAATCATTGCGTAGTCATGTTAAAAATTATTTTGTATATTTAACTACTTATTATACCGGTATAAAGTAAGTACAGTCAACGGCAGGTCGGAAAAGTGAAAGGTCAGTGAACGGATTTTAAACTTTAAATCCTACTTGTAGAGATCAATAAAAAAAATGTTATTACACAATAAACGAATACTTAAAAGACAACAATCTAGTACAGTAAATGAAATCCAAAGATAAATAAATATTTAAATGCCTAAAAATACTATTTATTTGATTATGTTATTCAATAAATTATTCAATAATTATCATATGATTTCTTAATTATTTTAATTCTTTACAACTTCTTAAAATAAACAAATTGATCTAATTATGCATGGCGTCATCCTCTCTGCCCACAATACCTATCTTGTTGTTGTGCCCTACAGGGTCTATAATGATCTATTTTATGTATTGGTAGGTTAGTGTGCTGTTGTCTGTACCTACAATAGGCTAGTTTCCTAAAAAAATCTAATTAGACTGTCAGTTGGATTAACAGAAAATATTAAACACGTTTTTTTTTTTCTCAATCAACCAAAAAATAATTAAGATATAGCCCGTTAATGTTCCGCGTAACGTCACGTCTTGCGACACTTTTTAGCAAGACCAGACGTCACGTGCTCCCATTCCCAAACTTTGATGCGCTTTATCTTCGTAATTTTTTGTTTGATTGACAAAAGACAAAATATGGGTCCAATATTTTTTGATAATCTAATTAACGAACTAAATAGAATAATATTTTTTTGACCTAAAAAACTATTTATTCATTCATGAGTAAGCTAATGATTTTGTTTAATTAACGTTTCTCAGTACTAACAATTCAATCCCACGTATATATCGTGACCGCTGTAGTAATTAAAAGATAAAAATCAAATACTTCAAAAGGACTTATAAAACAAAGGTATGTCGTACGGTAAAATATCTGGAAAGCATTCTTTTGAACTAAGTTATGTTTTGTTTAGGGCACTTTAAATAGTCCTCTTTACGTTTTTTATACGAAGACGAAAGATAAGTAGAAAAATAAAAATAAGGATAAAATCCGTTGTATTGTTTAAAAGGTCATAGCAGAATTAAAACTTATTTAAATTATTCTTACTTACCAAACGTTGTGTAACATTTAATAAATCAATAATATTGTGTTGTATTTTTGATTTAATCTAACACAGGAATAGAGTTGCGTTAATTTCAAACCCTAATTTAGTTGAGTTGAAACTACCATTAGCAATGAATTTGTCAAATTCTAAAGGTCGTTAACACTGTCTTAGTTAACAAACACCTCTTCCAACAGTTGGTTAAATAATTGTTCTGTGTCAGTCATCTCCGTAGTTCGGCCAGCTCCCCTTGAGAGAATGTTCAGGGGCGTACTAAGGAGAATTAATTACCTATCAATTCAATTTATTTTTGTTCAACACAAAAAACCTAGTCATATTGCGACTCCTTAGTTAAAAGAGTAATTAGTTGATAAAATTAATTTTAAAAAATAACTTTATATTAATTTATTTGATATAAGATTTCTAATTCAGTGATTTAACAACGTAATATGTTATACAATTCACACAATGAAAATTAAATCCTACATAGCAATTTACATATTCATTGATTAAACAATTGGTTCATAATTTCATTTGTTAGTATTAATTATTAATTCCTTGGCCTAGTAATGTTTTCAATAAGATTTGATCAAAATAATTATTGGCTAGACATTATTACTACCTACTTAAGACCTTAAAATATAAGTGAAAGTTGTAGCACATGTGCCGCATTTGGGAACTTGCGTTATATCTTCTAGTTACCTCTACCACAATGCATGAAGAGCAAGGTGTTTGATCAGTGCATCCTGCCAGTGATGACCTTATAGAGCTGAGTTAAAGAACATTAAAGTAAACCTGGCCCAACGACTTTACATCAGTCAGGAAACTATGGAAAGGATCTCATTAAGAAATATATAGCGAAAGGTGGAGTACATGGGTTCTCAAGAGAAACCCTGTCTCGGCAGACGTAGTGTAGGACGCCCCCCAACTCGATAGACGACCTTAGAAAGACGGCTAGTGGCTGGATAAAAAAAAACAGGAAATCGTGCCCTTTGGCGCTTTTGAGAGGCTTACATCCGACAGCTGTAGCCTGCAGTAGACTAAAAACATGATGTTGATGATAATGTTCTGTTACCTTTTGCAGACGCGTCAAAGTATAATTTTTAAAGCCTCAATAGTTGCGAAAAAATAAACAAATGCAAAAATATAATTACTTTCAACTAAATATATTTATATCATGCATCAAAATTTGCATAATCGGATCAAGTAATATATGTACCTGCTCGAAACTAATAATAACATATTACGAGCCTACGAGTTACTTATAATTTCGTAAACATTGACAGAAAATGACATTTATTAGTATTTGTTCGCGAAATTTATCAGAGATCGTTGGTACACTATATGTATACTATAATAATATACATTACAATAATGTAACTACCTTTTGTGTTTTTGTAAAAAATAATTTAATAGGTACGAAAGTTCATTGTAAATTTTTAAGGAAATGTATGCTTTTTACATTAAATAATAAAAAATACTTTGAATATAGTTTAATTACCTAAACAACGTGCAATTTCAAATACGTAAAATGCTACGTTAATGATAATGACTAATTAGAAGAATAATGGATAGCCAAACCAACGCACCGCCACAGAAGAGAAAAGCGCCCGCCATAGATATTCTGTGGCACAGCTTTATTACTAAAAACACACAAACATAAAGAAGTTTCGCGTAAAATTAACCCTAGAGCAGGACAAAAAAATACTAATAAAATTATTTTTAGAATAAATTTACTGAATTAACTATAAAGGCCCTAAATGTGTTGATAAAACATAAGAAAATTCGTATTGGCATTTATCAAAGGGTCATTTGATGAAAAACGTTGAAAGCTACTACGTTAGAGAAGGTAGCTTCATAGTGAGATAAAGTTTATAGCATTACTTCATCGTTAATAACGATAACGTGCTATTTATGTTAAAATACGACGGACCGAGATGGTGTGTTCCTGTCTATAATAACGCTTTCACTATCTAAATATATTAATAGAAATGCTGGTAAAGTCCTACGCATTTCACAACAAGCGACACTTGAGACTACGTCATCGGATTGAGATTATTTCAGGTTACCTGCCCCATAAATACCGAATGTATCACAAGGTTTAAAAATCAGATGCTACCTAGATACTAACCGTAGTTTGAGAGTAGATCATCGTCATTAACGATAACGTGCTATTTATGTTAAAATACGACGGACCGGGATGGTGTGTTCCTGTCTATAATAACGCTTTCACTATCTAAATATATTAATAGAAATGCTGGTAAAGTTCTACGCATTTCACAACAAGCGACACTTGAGACTACGTCATCGGATTGAGATTATTTCAGGTTACCTGCCCCATAAATACCGAATGTATCACAAGGTTTAAAAATCAGATGCTACCTAGATACTAACCGTAGTTTATTAGGCCTGCAAACCACATATTACTGTTTTTATGAAAGCCACGCAGTATCGAACTAAGCCTAGAACTATAAACCAAAATCCAAACCAGGTTATGTGAACTACTCAGTTGTGGCCTGACTAGCAAGCTATGAATTTTGAGCAGACGTGGAAGCCAGGTTACATAAACTTTTACTGCTTACCCTTGCCACAACCTAAGGTAAACAGCCAAATCACTTTCTGTTAAAAGTTACGAGTTAGGCTATCGGCTCAGAGGGTATAGTTTTAACTAAAATATTGTAAAAACATCGCCCGCTAGTTACTGTTACTTTTTTAAGACAGTTTAGGTTTAGAATGCCGTGCCGTGCCGTGTGGGTACGGCCGTAAAGAATACACTTCCCCACCCCCAACAGGAGGCGTGTGGTAAGAGGCGACTAATTTCTGTAGCACGAGACGGGCAGCAGCGTCTTCGTGCGAAATCTTTTAAAAACTGCGCTCGCCAACCCGCCTTGCCAAGCGTGGCGAGTATTGGCAATCCCCCCCAATGTTGGGTCATTGGGGGAGGCCTGTGTTCAGCAATGGACTTTCTATGGCTAAAATGATGATGATGATGATGAAGTTCAGAATAGTCTCAATATATTACTGTTGATAGTTCACCACTGCTAAACAACTCGAAGCTATTTTTGCGAATCTTAATAAAAGGTTTTGCCTAAGTGAGGTTTTGTTCCATAAATAAATTGGCTAGCTGAGCTACTTGAGCTAGGCATTTGCCCTTATTTCAGCTTGATTAAAATTAACCTTAGCTCTCCTGAAATTGTGAGGTAACATGGAAATATTTTGTTACTACGTTTGGCAAACAGAATAGCAAATGGTCTAAAAGCCAACAAAGTATATAAAGCCAACATATGAATATGAAAATCAAAAGATTTTAGCTGAATGTAGGTAGGTACCTTTATAAAGTCTTTAATATTATTATAATCTTGAGTACACGGAATACAAAGTGAAGGTTTTTTACCATTTGGTTACCAAGGTAAAATAATCAAAAGAGTTAACGTTCTAAAAAGTTTAAATTTATATTTACTTGAGTTTTTAAATATTCTATGGTAAAAGCGGTCAGCAATTGCAAACAGACAAGGACACAGTTTAGTCAATAAAAAATATTCACGCACCGCAACACTGTAATACACTTTCTGTGTACGATCTAATAACATAACGGTTTTTTAACCGGGTCGATCTTTGACCTCACGATCTTCTAAATCCGACCCTGTGCTCGTGCATCTAAATTAATATGGATATCTGCAGCTGTCTGTTTGTCTGTCAATCTTGCGCCGTAACTAATGGCGTCTTGATCATTGATTTAGTAGTTGGGCCCGTGATAATTACTTCTGCGGGACAATAACCAACCTTATTGTACCTACTGTAAGTGAGTACCTAGATAAATATATTGTCATAATACTTATTTCTTTAAGACTTTTTAGAAACATAAAATTGTTAGATAAACTACGCTGTCTGTAGAATGAAGCCCAACGGTTCATCATCATCATCATTGCCAGCCCATATCCCATTGCTGGACATAGAGCACTTTCGATGCACGCCAGTGAGCCTGATCCTCGGCTATTCTTCTAAGCCAGGTGGAACGGGTTTCGAATCTCGCAAAGGGCAAATATTTGTGTGATGAACACGAGCTTTTGTGGATGTTCATAAATATATTTAATAGTATGCTTAAAATACTAGTTACGGCCCTAGCATGGGTGCAGTTATGGAAGCTCGTACCAGGGGTCGCTTAAAATACTAGTTACGGCCCTAGCATGGGTGCAGTTATGGAAGCTCGTACCAGGGGTCGCTTAAAATACTAGTTACGGCCCTAGCATGGGCGCAGTTATGGAAGTTCGTACCAGGGGTCGCTTAAAATACTAGTCACGGCCCTATAAAGGTGGTAGAGAAAAGTGAGATAAAACAATATCTTATCATCATATTACACGCTTACTATGATTTATAGAATACGTGGTTCCAAGGTTATCCAAGATTTACAGGACACTCTGTATACAGACCTGTCAGAGTTGGATTTTATTCTATGTTGACAAAGAAACTAAAAAAATGTGTTAACGGTGTCGATTTCACCTTCATGGGTATACATTGCCGGTTTTACATTACAAATTAGAGGTACTTATGTACCTAATCCTGAAGCCATTTAATTTGTGTTGTAAATTCATGGAAACCCCATGTGTTTACAGGGGGAAATCCTATCGCCCGATTAAAATACTGTGGTAATGTTTTAATCGGATAGAACACAATTTATGGATTTTTATTTTTAAGTTTTCCTGTTACTGGCATAATTATAAAGTAGTTTTTCCATTATGTTTTTAGATCCATATTTTAAGTATTTGACTATATATTATGATATATTACTAGCTGTCCCGGCGAACTTCGTACCGCCACTTTATATATATATTTTGTGAATTTTTAAATGTTTTAATAGTTATTCTGCTATTCGGGACGAAGACAAATTCAACAAAACATAAATCATAAAAATCCATCCAGCCGTTCTTGACTTATAAATAGTGCAACTAACCCGACTTTATTGTATATATATATAATAAATAATAACTAACAACGCCGATGTCCCGGCGAACTTCGTACCACCTCTTCGACGTTTTTTTTTTTGTGAATTTTTGCGTTGTTTTAAGTTATTCTGCTATTCGGGGCGGAGAAAAATTCAACTTATAAATGGTTTAACTAACCCGATTTTGTTTTATATTATAGATAATATACATTACGGCTTGTCGCCCTTGCTTTGCGCAGTGGGGTAAAAAGTAGCACGTGTCCATTCCTGGGTTCAATCTCTCTCAGTTCCAAAAACAAACAGTCTTTTCGCCCCTGGCCTACTGTGCCTACTATTTACCATCGGTCACCTCTAAGTAATTAAGTTAATCACAAATCCATGTTTAACCCAACTTAGAGGAATAGTTGCGTAAGCAGCAATCCTGCGGGCTTCCTCCGGTTTCCTCGCGATCCGGTATGCGGCTAATTTTAACTTCTTCAGCTATTATTACTAACGGCACGCGTAGGGTTGTCGATTCGTGAAGATATTTTGCACTAAACAAATACTTTTTACATGTAAAATACATACAGGATGGTTTTGAAAACACTATTGACCTTTTGGGGTAGTACAAAACTGGAAATCCTATCAAAATTAAATTCTAAGGGTAGAATTGATGTTTGACATTAAATTAAATTGTCAGTGCACAGAGTCAAACCATAAGAAGTCATTAGTATTTTTTTTAAAAACCCCGATAAATTCATTAAATTTGATATAATAATGAACTCAAATATAGCCACAGATAGCCAGAGCTCATAGCTTTTTCATTATCACTGCTAAACGTTTAAACATCTATATAAAAAAACTATATTCATTCACACATTCAGTTGTAGTTATCAATTTGATTTAAATAAGAAGATTACAGAAAACATATTAAATTTGTGATAATTATATCCATTATAAATAAAAATTAAATGTTGATAGACCTTCCAGTTTTTTTTAGAAAAAAAAAATTGAAAGCATATTGCTGCCAGCCCTATCAATGTTTGTGTTGCAGTCAAATGTTCTAAATGCGGTTTTACGTAACTTTGATAAAGGCTAACTCGTTTGTACGAATGTTCCGTGGAAACTGTTACATCATGTGTTATTGTAATTAAAACCGTTGGTATTCGTGAATTTTTACGTCGTTACAATTCCTAACATACTCTTATGTGTTGGTGACGTTGGTGTGATATTTTTAATCCATTTCTCTTATGTAATTTTTTTTAAATTCCCGTATTTACCAGGTTTTTAGCATTTTTTTTATACTGAATGTCCCGTAACTCCAGGCAGTAATTGTAATCGCATATTCTATAACTACCATCATAGTGAACAACTTTTGTTCCAGAATTTGTTTTGTAATTTTGTATGGAAAGTCGATAAATTTTCATGCAAAAGTAAATATACCTGGTAAAAACAAGTAAGGATGTCCCATCCCGTAAAGGTACTGATTTAAACATTCATTCATAATCTCAAACGTTGGAAATAATCGGTATAGTTTGTTACCATATGACGTTCCGATATTTTGGGACTACTGCCAGCGCTATCAGTTCATCCGTGATTTATCCCAGTTAATTGTTCCGATTAAGTTAGGTATAATCAATGTTATCCTACTAATATCCTATTCCTAATCAATATATATAAAACAAAGCCGGGTTAGTAACACCATTTATAAGTCAAGAACGGCTGGGCAGTTTTTTATGATCTTTGGTTTGTTGAATTTGTCTCCGCCCCGAATAGCAGAATAATTAATAAAAAATTCAAAAAATTTAAAAAAAGAGGCGGTACGAAGTTCGCCGGGACAGCTAGTATTATTATGAATACGAAAGTTTGTGAGTATGAATGTATGGATCATTGTTACTCTTTCACGCAAAAACTACTCAAAGTATTTCGATGAAATTTGGGATACTGATAAAACACATAGGATACTTTTTATCCGGGTAAAGTCAACGTAGCCGAAGTCGCGGTTAAAAGATAGTTTTTATTATAAATGACATCTATCCATGACTCAAATACTCGTGCTCATCACAAAAACAGCTGTCCCTTACGGGATTCAACCCGCCACCGCCTGTCTTTGTAACCCAAAATTCGAACTACTGGACCAAGACGGTCATCAAGTATAATCATAGGTATATTAATACTTAGATGCATACTTCCGAAGAGTCATTAAACAGTGCAACGAAATGGATAATTACATATTCGATTGTTTTAATTAGGAACCGATTTAGAAAGGCACTCCTACCCTTTACGACGAACAAAAACAATAAACTACGTGTAGTACAATAGTGTAATAAATAAATATTTTAACAACCATGTTACCTCACAAAATGTATGTGTAATATAATTGATTAATTAGTAATTTTCATAGTTTATTGTCATAAGTCGTTTAGTTAATTGGTATGGGGTTCATCTGTTGACATTTTATCAATCTTTATTTATATTAAAGAAAAGATCCTTACGTACATACAATGAAATTACTGTCTCGGTCCTCGTGACTCTGTGGGAAATCAAATTTCAAAGATATTAATTAAAATAACAATAGCCTCGCTGTACATTGAACATATTATGTAATGTTAGCCCTTTGTCGATTGTTCTTGACGGTAGAGTCATTAATATATTACCACTGTAAACAGTGTTGATAATGTAATACCGACTAACAGACACGTAGATTTAGATCAAACTATCATTTCTCCATTTGTGATTGAGAAAAACTATAATCTTCCCTAAATAGCTAAGAAGAACGTCTCACACTATACAACCAACATGCCAAGTAGGCGCCAAGCGGCTGGCTTTGACATTCAAGAAACTGGAATTTCAACACTAAATCAAAGTTAATTAGATTTAAAATCGGTTGACGGAACGAGTCGCAACATATTATGGATCACTGCACATGTGTGCAAACTTAAATGCACACACTAATGAGCCAGTAATTGCTTGGATTTAAGGTTCAGAATTGTACGATATAATGGTTTACGCGATTTTGCACAAAGCTAATTGCAGTTGCAGTAAACTCCGAGGTAAAGTTTGTATACGTTACCATGGCAACGGAATGTATTTTTTTCAGTCGTAAATACATCACTTTTTTCTGCCACCGACATAAATTGGAAAACATTAATGGCATGCCGAAGGGTGTTTTGAAAACAGTTGGGGGTTTTCTGTCCGATGAATCATTGCGTTCTAACAGTACCAAAACATCGAAATCGCTTTTTTTTGTTTTTCCATACACACTATACTACCTAGATGATCACAGAACAGAGATGACTCATAACACGCTACGCTCCGCTGATAATGTACCTATATACATTACGATGGAGCATCAAACTTTTTTTTTTCATGATTTTGGATGTTGACACCATAATTTGTTGTTTGTATTGATGAACCTTTGGCAATCGTTTAAAAAGTACAGTCAGCGGCAGGTCAATCTACCCAAAAAGTAAAAGATCATTGCACCGATTTTCAACTTTATGTCCGATATGAAAATTATAGAGATTAATATCAATTGACAAAATTAGACGTTTTGTAGTAGGTTGACGAGCTTTTGTCTGTACCTTACCCTGTACCAAAATATAAGTGGAGGTTCTACTTGGTGTCATTTTTAAGATTGAGTAAGAACCTATTATTTCATTTTATAGAATATACACTAAACTTCCTACATAATGTTTAATTTATAAGATTTGTTTAGGCGTTTTTTAGTTTAGCCTCCACCTCCCAGCAAATTGCCACCATTAATTTAGTGGTCACACTTAGAAGTGGTCAAACATCGGTCTGTGGTTATTTATAGATAATAAATCTTCTGCTACACGCATCTACGCCACTTTACTATCAACGCCTACCGCTTCGCAGCGTGCGCGCGCGCATAGAAGACTTAATTGTACCACGCAGGGTTTAGCAAACTTATGGGACTTTTTAGGCAGTTTTGGGGAAAAACTTGGTCTTTAGGATAGGTGACAGTGACGGTGACAAGACTAATGCAAATCTGTCCTTTATTTTCTAATTTATTATATTTTATAACAAGATCCACAGTTCTAATTACAATTTATATGAACTTAGGAACTAAACACATAGCCAATAACGGATGAACTTTTTAAATTTTGTAACTTGTATAATCGTCCGACTATCGCATTCATACTAATAAATCCATACTAATATTATAATTCAAAGGTAATTCTGTCTTTTAACTACTCTTTCACAGTAAAATAACTTGATCGATTCTACGCCATATTCCATGTGAGCGAAGCCAGTTATTAAAAATAAAAAATAAACATACATACCTACTCCATTTAAACACATTTTGAGTCTTGTTGATGATCAGTAATCGGAGTAGGTGGATTGATTTGGGGTCAATGATCTCAAACATTGATGTTAATATGGACATGCCTCCAGGATTCCGGCATTTCTTGGTATCAGTTTTGAAAAAAAAAAGGCATATACATATTATGCTACCAAAGTACATCTAATCAATCTACCTACTCCGATTACTGGTGATGATACATACGTAGATTCAACCTCAGTTTGTTATCGCAGGCAAGTTGTTCCGTTCTAATCATATTAATATGGGTGTTACGGTATTTTTTTTATTTAAAAAAAAATATTTACAGGGAAATTGTAATCACATCTGGCAACCCTATTGCTTCATGCCCCGCTTTACGGGTGTACAGTTATTTCACATCGTAAATCAAAGTAGGCTTCCAGACAAAGAATATCCCTAGAAGAGATTAATTTGTTAAGATAACACAAAGACGTTGGTAGATAGTTTATTAAGTTAGAACTTATATCGTTTATCAATTTTTGTAGTAAAATTTAGAATCATAATAAGTCCAACGGACTGAATTATTATTGAATTAACTAAAAACCTGTTAGGAGGCTACCTACTCTAAATTAGATCTCTCACTACAATAATTAGCCCAGTAGGTAAGGCAATAATCGCTGCAGACTTATGAGATTTTTAGTTTTGACTTTGCTTTTAAAACTTTTGTTTATTTATTTATTTCAAAAGGTACACCAACAGTACATGTATACAATATTTATAAATAACACCAATCATACATCATAAACTTCCTATACATGTACCTATTATAGGCGTACACAACATTGACAGGTAAATAAGATTTATCAACACAAATATTTACACAGCAACAATCAAACGTAATAAAATATCCATAATAAAAATTAATGAATAAACGAAACTTTATAAAAGTAATAATAACAAACTAAAACTACCATTTACTTTCTATTAAAACAGATCGGCCAGTTTCCGTTTGAATTTAGTTAATGACGACGATGATGATGTTGACGAGATTAACACCTAATTTTAATAAGTTTTGGTAGTGACAAACCGAAGATTACTTAGTTCCTTTGACCGAAAATTAATGGTACTTTAAATCCTCTGTTTATAATTTAATCTTCTTTTAGTAAGTAATAGAGATCTGTGGAATAAGTCCAAAAACCATGTAGCAGTACAGTTAATAGGCTTATATAGATGGTCAGAAAATAATTACATACATTAAAAACGTCGTAAGGTATTCGTGAACTCAATTATTCAATAAAACTAGTTTTAACATTATCAGTATTCCATTTCCAATTATTAAACAATATTTTATCCTTAAAATTAGTCGATATTTAAATAGGTATTATTAATGTCACAACATGCTTCTATGTTATAATAATTATGTCACTCACGTCACAGTATTATATCAATAACTAATATTAAATTACAAATGTCAAATGAAATTAAAAATTACAATGTCAGCCAACTTAAAAATAAAAACAAAAAATATATAATATCTTAACTAAATTACAGTTTAATGTAATTTTTTTCAAAAATAATATCTTTCATCATAACCATTTAGTTAGTCATACTGCAACATACAAACGTGTTTAAGTCATCAATAAACCATTCTAACAGCAGAGAGGTAATAAAAGATTTAACTTTAACCTCCAGTTAGTTTAATTTAGATTTTATGTTTTCCACGTCTCAATTTCCTCGTAACCACAAACGTCAGATATCGACAATTAAACTCTACGATTTACATAAACTGTAGAATATTTAACCAAATCAAAATCTATAAAATGTTTTGATAGTTAAAGAAAACGAACAGACAGACACACACTTACGAGCTATTTAGGCCAAAATGAATATAAAAATAAAATAAATAACATGCGACGAGTTTTTGTGTGATTTCATTTCGAAAACCGCTATTTCTGGATGGAGAAACGTAATAGGAAAAAAACTGAATCAAACTAAATGAATTACTCAGTCTGCAGTTTTTTAAACAGTGTTTTTAGGTCTTGACACTAATTCATTATGTTTTAAAATCAAGTACAAAAAATATTTTACCGTTTAATTAAATTACCGTTTTTTTAAATGATTAAATGATTTATTAACTCCTGATTCCGTTGTTAAAATGAATCATTATACATATATGGACATACCATTAATTTTCATGGTCTCGAAGTAAGGAACTAAAGTCCTTGTGTTACGATTTGGAGAAAAAGGTACCAGACAGTCAGCCAGAGTAGTCTCCCATGTCCCAGCACATCCATACTCATGCCAATTTACCATGGAACATAATTACATTTTTACTAAGGTTGGGAACTTAGTTTTAATGAGTTATTAACATCGTTTATAATCTGTAAATAAACTTGTTTTATATGGAAAGTAATTTCAGCACATTATGTTCACCGTTACAAAATATTTTTATTTTATTGATTTCCAAACAAAACAATAGCACATACTTATTTTTTTATATTTTCCCGAATTTCTAGCTAAGTATATTTATCTAGAGCAAATATTGTTTGTTTTTCCACGCTCTGAGAAAAAAAGGGGACCAACCCCTAATGTCTTAAGGAAAACTGGACCCCTTTCACTTATCCCTGCATTGAGTAGGTATAAAACTTTATTGGCAATATTCATTGTCATCGCTACTGTAATCAAAATATGGGATTGAAGAGGGTTTGGTTAAAAAATACGGAAGAAAAATAATAAATAGGCACTGCAGTGTACGGTACACGCAGTAACATCTCTTTTCATTTTTTGTTTTCTACGAAGTTATTTCTTTGGGTGTATTTCAAAATACTTTACGACGATTTTGGGCAGAATACGACTGAATTTTGAACCATCATCATCATCTTTCATCTACCCTAGTCGCTTTGATCATCTAAGGTCGTCGCAGTATATTTTTCCTCTACCATGCAATTCGATGCATCATCGAGTCAGAAGAATAAAGAATATTTATTCTTTCATACCCCTTACACGGTTGTTATACATGTAATATCATCATCATCATTTCAGCCATAGAAAGTCCACTGCTGAACACAGGCCTCCGCCAATGACCCAACATCGGGGGGATTGCCAATACTCGCCACGCTTGGCAGGCGGGTTGGCGAGCGCAGTTTTTATAAGATTTAGCACGCAGACGCTGGCCCGTCTCGTGCTACAGGAATTAGTCGCCTCTTACGACACGCCTCCTGTTGGCGGTGGGGAAGTGTATTCTTTACGGCAGTCCCCACACGGCACGGCGATTGTTATAATACCTATATCTCTAAAAAATTGATATAATTTTTTAAGCTGTTGCATTTACTCATCTAAAATAGGTCTTTCAAACTAATTATACTGCATAAGATCTTTGACCCGAAAGTGCAGTTTATTTTTACAATGAACCAGATGGCGCTGTCTGTTGCGAGACCGCAATCTGCAAGATTACGTCAACCCTAAACGGTTAAATCAAACAGGGATAAGAATACATAATTATAATCCTCGTAAAGAATCGACACATCATGCAAATAAACTAAAGATTTGCTTTAGTTTATTTGCACTGCGTCAAAATGTATGTACCTAATAAAAGAGATCCAGGTTCGATACTCGGTCGGGTTAATATAAAAAACAAACTTTTCTATATTGTCTCGGGTCTGGGTGTTGTTGTACCATATTTTTTTCAAATTTCTATAACACAAGTGCTTAAAGTATCTTAGGATCATAGCAATGTTTGTAATGTTGTCCAATATTTAAAATATTACTACTATTTGTGTCTATTTTGGTAACCATGGAGGATTATATTTATATTAAAATCAGTTAAATTTGCATGAGGTTATTGACTAACTTAAGACATTGCCAGACCAAACAAAATAGTTTGCTCTGACAATGTCTTACTCCAATTCAATTCAATAGGCTAGTAGCCTGGGTTAAAAAAATGTTATTCTATTTAGTCCGTCAGTTAGTTCATCAAACAATATTGGACCCATATTTTGTCTTTTGTAAATCAAACAAAAAAATACGAAAATATAGCACATCAAAGTTTGGGACGTCACGCCTTGCTATAAAGTGTCGCAAGGCGTGACGTTACGCGGAACTTTAACGGGCTGTATCTTCATCATTTTTTGTTTGATTGAGATAAGAAAAAATATGTGTCCAATATTTTCTGATTTTTTTAAGAAACTAGCTTATTTAATATATTTGTTGCGTTCTATTATATTATAAACCCTGTTGGACAAAACAATAAGGTACCAGGACGAAGAGGATGACGCCATTTAGTTAGTATTAGACAAGTTATCGTGCCACTTGGAATCAGCCTCACTGTAAACCACTTAAACTTTTTAAGTTACACGTGTATTAAGTGCATGCTATTGGCTACAGGTAATTATTTCTGCCATTACACGGGCTAACTAAACATAACTTAAACGGAACGTTAGGAGGAAACTTTACGCATGTCTCCGTTGATTTTAATTACGGAAGAAATTATAACACTTTCAAGCCGTATCGAAACTTAATTTGTAACTTGTAATTTAAATTATTCTCTACGTTTGCTTGTAAGATCAATTATATTAGAAGTAGTAGTTACCCCTTGCTGACTTTGACAAACGTTAACGACAAGGGAAGGGCCCTTTAATTTGTCGTTAACGTTTTTAACAAAGTGTGACATCTTATGAAAAGGATCAGTCTAAGCTTCGTAACGATTTTTAGCAAAAAACATCAAAATATTACTAACTTTATCGATAGAATATCTATCGAATATCTATCGTTTTAAGGTTTAAAGGAGAAAGTTGTTTATAATCCATTAGCATTTAAGTACAGAACCCTGGAAATCTAAATCGTACTGACACTTAAAGTTAAGTCTAAATGGAAACTTAAAGTTTTTATTGTAAAGTTTTACTTCTTTTTGAGCCCCCAACGATCTCTCTCCCTAACCAACATCCCTTTACATCTTTTGAACCCTCAACGAGTGCCTATTCCTACGCTGTTTGTCTGTCCGTCCGTCTTAATATGGGCCGGTTATATGTTATTAGCCCTTATTTAATTCAAGTAAAAGTTTGATTAAATGTTACGCATTACAAGAGCAATTCTCCGTAAACTCGTCACGAATTTCTTGTAATAACGTCGGACGACACTCCTAACGCCAGTGGGTTATTTTTAGACCAACTAAGTAGTAATTGTTAGGTATTAACTATTTATGGTAGGGTTAATCAAATAACGCAATGTCTTCTTTTTTTTTAGATTGTATGTTTGTATAAAAATATACTTTTTAAAACTATTTTAAGTTGATCGTTTTAACTAAAAAGTAATAATAAAACATCTTGTTTTTGTAATGATTTGCTTAGTATGATAGTCCAAAAAGAGAGGTAAGTTTTAGTTAGTTTAGTTTACATGTAACAAATAGGCCCATTAGTTAATTTTAGTAAAAAAAACTGTTAACATGATGTGAAATGTTAATTTTTGACCCACTTTCAACTTCGTATTCAATACATTTTATTGTATCAATAAAAAAATATTTTCCCCTAATCAACATTATTATTGTGTATTCTACAAATAGCGACAATTGACCAAAGGTTGTCATGATCATAGTGAGCTCTGTGGATGTTTAAATAAACTAAAAGCTGTTCCATACTCAACCTTATGTCTGCTCGCGTAAGGGTCAAAAGTGGACATCTTGTGTCACAAAAGATACAACACAGAAAATGACAGTTACTGGCTATCAGGCTGACACATTTCGCGGAGACGTCATTAGTGAACAATGTTTACATTTAGAGCCGAATTTACACAACAAATGTTATATAAAAAGCTAAACAGCCATGAATAAACCATGAACTACCTAACTGTTCGACGATTTTATTGTTATCGGTCTGACATCAGCGGCACTCAAACTTTTATGAAGCCTAAACTTTTTAGACAATTAACCTCAATAAAAAGCATTTTTAATTAGCAGGTCTAGTTTTGGTTATATCCAATCTTATTTAATTTAATATTTAATGTTACCTATATAAATAAATACATTTTGTGTTGTTTGTGTACAAAGATTATCTAATAACCATTTATAAAAAACTAAAACTTTTTGGATCAAAAACTATAATTATATACATTAAGCTTTATCATAATGATGAACACGAAAAAATCTACTTAAGATTGTAGATATGATAATAGAATTAGATACTACACAATAATCATGACGTTTTTGTTGCTTTGTTTATATCAAGATAGTATTATAGTGTGTTTGTTTTTTCTTTTCCCCCGCATGCAAATTAAATATATTTTGAGAACCACTGGTGCTAACTACCGCGTGTGTACTGTACTCTCGAGACCGGTGTACATTTAGGGTTAAGTTTACGGCCGTTCAGTTGATTGTGAAGTGTTTATACAACATCGATGTTTAGACGAGTTTAATAAACGACTTGTATGTTTGTACTTCTGATTTAAAAGGTAGAAAGCCATGCAGTATTTTAATTAAGTTTCCTAAAAAATTTTTTGTAAAAAAGTACACTTAGAGAGAGAAGCGTTATTTCTTGATTCTACAATAATAAAAATAACAAGAATGTAGCCTCCATTGATTACGAAGTAATATATAAGTCAATGGTAGCCTCAAACTTAGCAAAATCGTACAGGCAACGGCAGGTCAACCTACCCAAAAAGTTAAAGGTCATTGAACCGATTTTCAACTTTAAGTCCGACATGTAGATATCAATTGAGAAAATTTGACGTTTTGTGGTAGGTTGACGAGCTGTTGTCTATACTATAGCGACTAGATACTTTTACAAACATAGTACAAGCTCCTGCTCATCACACTAACATTTGCCCCTTGCGGGTTTTTTTTCACAACCCTAATTTTTTTTTTTTAAACTACATTGTTTAAGTCCGTACCAAACTCGCAAAATGCACAATTTTGCAGGATCACGTCACGTATAAATGGCCAGTAGTTAATTGATAAATTACTCTAAATGGGAACAGTGCAATGGAGCATCGTATATTTAACAATTTAGAAGATTAACAAAATACGTTGCTAATTCAATTCTTACGAATATTGTTATTCTTTTAAATAATTGATCATGTGTTGTGGTGCCGTCGTTGTTTTCGATTTCTGTAACACAAGTGCTTTGGCTACTTACCACAGAATCAGAGCAATGTATGTATGTATGTGTGATCATCATCATCATCATCATAACAGCCATCGGTCGTCCACTGCTGAACATAGGCCTGATAGAAGTCGTGGGGGGGGATTGCCAATACTCACCACGCTTAACAGGCGGGTTGGTGAGCGCAGTTTTTTATAGGATTTCGCACGCAGAACTGCTGCCCGTCTCGTGCTAAAGGAATTAGTCGCCTTTCACAACAGGCCTTCTGTTATCGATGGGGAAGTGTATTCTTTATGGCCGTCCCCACACGGCACATAATAATAAACAATTTATATCATAGTTTAAAACTATAAAATACACAAGTGTACTGGAATTGTCAAAACGAATCGAATGAGCCCAAACACAAAGGTTTTACTATTAGTCTTTGAAGAGTTCTACTACCTACCTCCTGACTCCATCATCAGATGGTGTCAAATTATTGTATTGTCATCCGAATGTCGAATACTTACAAAGTTCTAAATCGATACCTACGTCAGTTAGATATAGATTAAAAATATTTCTAAGATTTGATTACATAGTTAGTTAGTTACAAGTGAATAGTAGCTTCACTTGTAGGTGTACAAACTCATAAGTGTGTTAAACAATAAGCCCTAACGCTCCACGTAAGTGGGATTTGTGTCTAAAAGATCAAAACCTGCAATCTTAGAATAATTACACATGTACTGTAATTATTCTAAGCCTGTAATCCTATTACACAATGCGAGCAAGGATGAGTACTTAACGCGGTGAACCGTTGTCTCGTCTAGAGCTAAGGAAACACTGGTAGGTTTTCCATGTAAGTACTTAAGTACAGTCTGTAACAAAACGGTATTGACTTGTTTTTACACACGTTTAGATTTTGACGATCTTCTGGTGAAATGTATAGCGGTTGTTGGTTCTACTCCCGCAAAGGGCAAGGTTTTTGTGATTAGCACGAGCATTTGCACCGATTTTTTTTTAATGTACTTATTTATGCTTTCCGTCATCTAGTTGCAATAATAAAAACAATGCTTATTTTGGTACTCGATGTTTGGTTTGATTGTGAATTTTTTGCATTGTAAAGAAAAATTAATACGGAGATTTCTGTTTCTACGGAACACTCAGGTCGATTGAAATACGATTAAATAAAAAACCACTGAGTATTATTGAGATTAGCAATGAACCAAAGTGAAGTGTGAAGGCTTGAGTAAACAAACTAGTAACTTTTGTAACCAACTGTACTTTAATTAAATTACACATGCAGAAGTCGGCCAGTGACTGGGCTCACGTCAGTAACGTCTATGGACGTCTGTCCATATCTTAAATGTATAAATAAATTGGCATTCTAATTCTTAGTACGTATGTCTCTTTTAGTGACTGAGACTCAGGCATTTGAGCAATTCTAAATAAGCTTGACGTAGTTTGTAAGCAAGATTGGGTTGGAGCGGTTGCCTTGCCATCAGATCCTTGTTTTAACTTAAGTAACCTATAGACTATGTCTGCACTCTCAGTGTTATCTGAATTTCCAGGTTGTTTTCCTTTGCCGCTAAGCAATTAGTATAAATCCGTATTGGGTATAGGAATGCGATTCCCACTATATTTAGTAACATTTATTGTCACAAGCATCTCCGTCTTTCCGTTAAAAGTTTGTCCCGGCCTTCGTGAAGCCTAGCCTCAGAAGCATTATGGCGGCTTGATAACATCTAACAAAGTATACTTATTGACCTTACAACACTCCTACACCAATCCGCGGATGGAGTAAGGCCCAAACCACCTCATCACCTTACCCATTAAGGTGATGAGGCACAGGCCTCAAACATCCCACTGCAGGGTTCAGACAGCTGTGCCCTACATGTATGTTTGTAGAACCGTATATACATCCGTCCGTATACATATATACATATATGTATGGATACTTTACATTTTACTTTTTCGTGCTATATTCAAACTCAAATTCCGCTGACATAGCCTTCATAATCCGTCGATTAGCAAGCTTATGTGGCAGTGGGCGCGGCACATAGCACGTAGAACTGACGGCCGATGGGGCAGAAAGGTTTTAGAATGGAGGCCACATACCGGCAAGCGCAGCGTAGGACGTCCACTCACAAGGTGGACAGACGCCCTAGTAAAGGTTGCAAGAAGCCGGGATGCAGACCGCTTCCAACCGGCCAATCTTGAAGTCATTGTCGAGGCCTATGTTCAGAGGTCCTATGGCTGTGATGATGATGGTTCAAACTCACCACAAACGGATGTGAAGCGAGACTCCAACCACCGAGCGGACACCCCTCACCTCTGTACTTATAGCCCCATGTAGATATGTTGATATCTAAATACGAAACATGATGTCGATGATGATTTAAACTCATGAAGCACGATTGTGAAGCAAGACTCCAACCACGGATCTGACACCCGGCTCACCTCTATACATATAGCTCCATGTGGATATGTAGATATCTAAATACGAAACGCACATGTTTATTAATGAATGGAATCCGTCTAAATATTAGTGCAGTCTGCTAATTAGTGGCCGGCCTTGGATAGCGTGTCAGCTGTCTTCCCTGATGAGTCTATAAAAACCGGCGAAGTGCAGTTTGTGTGGTACTAACCAGGGTTCCGTGATAATGGCAAAACAATTGACGGTCTGATGGCGTTGTGACACGATGCTTTGTCTTGATCTTAGAAATCTCCGGATCAATTTAGAAAACTAACGTGCCTAAATTGGTTTGGGCTGGAATGTGCTAGTAGAAAACCCTGACAAAATTCATTGTATGGTACCAGCGGTAATACAAGGATGTATTTTTTTTTATTATTTCATTTTTCTTGGGCTAATAATGATGACTATAATCACTTGATACTGACTTGATTTGCTAAGTATAGCTTATCAAGCTATTAGGAGAAGGTCCTAGAAATAACATGTCCTTAAGTGAAAGTAACTATTGTCTGGTAAATATATATTGCTAAACAAATTTTGTTAAGGTAAGTAATTCTGACAACTGAAAAGGGCTTATAGGTTTTTTTCCCAGAGGTACGTACTATCTCCAGTGACGTAGCGTCAAGCAGATGCTCATACTTTTAAAACGCTACTAAAACTAAAATACTGATTAAAAGAAGTTATTTTACTACGGAACTCTAAAGTTTTAAGTATCTTCAGTGGCGCCATTGTTTCACACTAATTTCTAGCAAGTGTGGTTTAAATTGGCGTTTCCTGATAAAATAACGTCTTATCTCTGAATCTTATGGGGGTAATTTTAGCTTCTTGTTGCTCAGCTCCTTTTCATTTTATTATAAGCGAAAGCAACATTACAAAGAATTATTACATAGACATCGAAAATCAAATATTTAATAACAATTCAGTTCATAATGTGACTTTAGCAATTTAAAAAAAATTACTAAGATGGCGCAGTGACCCAAAATGTGTTTTGGCCTTTAACAATTAGGATCTCCACTCGGGTCTTCTCTGCGTTACCTCTCGCCAATTATCAATGTAGAGCTCGGGAAGGTCCTTTGCAACCTCGTCTCCCCAGCGGTACCTGGGACGAACAACAGGTCGTCGGCAATTTGGTTGTCCAAGTCGCCTACTAGTCGAGTCGCCAAATCGTGATGCAGCATCGATGCAGTTGCGAAATCGCCAATCGTAGATGCGAAAAATCTCAATCGCAGCTACCTCTTAGCTTTGCGCGTACATTTTTACGAAACATTGGGTGTACCATTGTCGCGCGTGATTCCGCTCCTGTTTTAGCGGAGGCCCTCAGTGTTAAGCAGGAAAATTAGAAAAACGCCTATTGCCTGTTTACTCATAGTCCTATCCACGTCCACGCCCAAAGTAGGTAAATAGTCGAGGGGAACTATTTTATGTGGCGCGACGTCACATCACTGGTTTTATGCGGTTTGCCGCAGGGTCTAGGGTTATCATCGTACCACATTTTCTATGTACCTGTACCCTACTTAATGGCAAATAAAAATATTTGTATTTGTATTTGTACTTTATAATAAAGTGTTGTACATTAGATCGGACGATAGGTTTAATGTTTTTGTAGGTTTCGTTTCGACGTTTCAAGATTTTATTTTGCTTCTGAATAGATTGATTTTTATTTAAAGTATATATAATTTTAGGTTTTTGGGAGAGATAGCTTTTGGCGATATAAATACGCTCATTTAAATACGTAATTGTATTCTTTTAGTAGAACAAATTTTGTGTAATAAACTGTAAATGTATCTTTTTTGATACTTACCTATTAGTATTTCATTTGATCAAAAAATTGTGGCAACCCTAGTGTGTACCTAAAATTACGCACCCAGGAAAACGTTTGACGCTATATATTGTTTAATTTAGTTAAATCATAAGCTATTGTCTTCTTCATGTTATAATACGTATAAAATTGCTAAAATCAGTAGTGAAAATTCTGTAATAAAAATATAAAGTGTTGTACAATGATATCTAACGACACAACACGTCTTTTGAACAGAAGAGTGTATCACAGCATAGACACAGTAAGTTTTTTTCAGTGTAACATATTTATACATATACATATTTTATTTTCGCGTCATTATCATTATCAATCTATGACTACCCGAATGGTGTAGTGGCGTTTGACTCCCGGTTTAGGTCAATTCATAAAACTGGGTGTACTAAGAGACGCCCCCGGCAAAGTACATTGTCCGGTACCTCGTATTTACCACAAGGATGTCAATATTTTTATTTCTAACTTTCTAGGCAACATGGTGTGTTTCTTTTTTATACGTTAATACATTATAGAGACGTGTTATTAAATCAGCAATACACGGTTAATTATTTAAATTAAAATTACACGGTGTATAGTTACAATCATACAAAAATGTATTTATTACAATATTTTAGAACAATATAAACTTTATATGATTACTAACGGAGTCAATCACTCGTTCAATAAATATCTGTCCCTAATGATCGAAGAATCAAGTCCTAAATCAAGCCTAACTACTAATCAAAGCGTGCCGCCTGCAATAGCAATATTTAACATACATAATTGACCTATAATAAGCAATAACAGTCATGCACAAACAAATGGACAGACTTCAAAGCGTTATCGTATCGGCGCATAAATTATAGGGGTCGGAACTTAGAGGAAGTCTTAGAGAGATTTCACACTAGACGACTAAGGTTGAGGCCAAACGAGCGTAATTTTGTAAGGTTGCGTCGCAGGCTGGGGCCAAACGAGCGTAATTTTGTGTGTGTAGAGTCACGTTTTTTACGTTGCGCAATTAAAATTGATAACACATTTTGCGTCGTCATGTGGCGTCAAACTGGACATTTACTCGTTTAAGCAACCGAATTCAGGGTAAATTATGCGACTTAAATTATGCTCGTTTCGTCTGGCGAGGCGCGGCTAAGAGTCGATAACAATTCAAACTATCCCCTAATTTTTAACTTAAGCTTGAAAATGGCATGTCTAAACTATAGCGAACGGTGACACAAGCTGACACGGGCCACCATTTTTAACCGTATATGGCCCTCAGCGTCAGCTGCACGGCAAAATCGCAACACTCTACTTCTTATCAAATTGCGAGCCACGCGGTCTAATCATGATATCATGCAACTCCGCGATTAAGCAGCGCGGCTGACCCGTGGCTAAGTCGTCTAGTGTAAAAGCACTCTTATGATAGGAAAGTATTTCGTGTTTTTATACTCTGTTTAGAGAAAAAAACTATACCTTTACACAATAAAATACAAACAATGAAGAAGAAGTTTTGAGGCAGACAGGTAAAAATGTAGATTAAGTAAGTGGAAAAAATCATAAAATTTGTTTTGAAAATCTGTATAAGAGAAACAAAACTAAACGGAGGAACTCGCGCATCCGCGGTAGCCTTCGTGTCCGTGATATTGCAGACAAACTGCAGGAGAGTCGCCTACGCTGGTACGGCCATGTTTTGCGGAAACCGGCAAGCTACGTAGGAAACAAATGTCTGGCCATGCCGCCACCGCCAGGTCCTGGCAAAAGGGGTAGACCCAAGAAATGCTGGCTTGACGTTGTGAGGGCTGACATGCGTGCCAATGATCTCACAACTAAAGACGCTCAAGACCGCGCGAAGTGGAGGAGCAAATCAAGGAAAGCGGACCCTGGGCTCCAAAGCAAATGGCTTTGGACGCAACCGGGATTGACCGTATAGATGATGATGAGAAACAAAACTAAACGGATCGAATACAGAACTTTTTTTTAGTTAGTAAAAAATGTTAAATGCATGTGATAATGTGTGATCGACCATATTGTGTCCGAATAAATTCCAGAATCTCCCAAGGTGTATACCTAGTTGAGAGAAAAAATACCTAACTAATTGTACATCGATGGTCTAGAAGACAAATGTGCTAATTACAAAATTTTGATAATGTCAAATGTATTAAATGAGCATGCACTACTGTTTGCACTTATTCAAATGCCATGATTCCGTCACTTGCTGTACCTAACTAAGTAATAGGCATTCCTATGTAGGTACAGTTTTAAGTTATAGTATCTAGAAGTTTTGAATCAATAAAAACAGTCCTGAAAAATTGGTAGGTCTGTAATTAGCATGTTTGTCTTTTAGGCCATCGACATTGTATTGTCTTTACTGTGGAACTACTGTATTTCAAAATGTGTCTGCGCCATTTTTAAATTCATGCAAATGTAACAAAATCACATTCATATTGTAAAACTTGAGTTTCAAAAATGACTTTTGCAAATTTAAAGTGTCGTTTTCATAAATTGGACTTGATTTTGTATACCTCAATTGTACAATTTATACAACCAACGTGACATACCCTTAACTGGTATTTGACAATGCACCGGCTATGGCCAGGGGCCCAGTGGTCGACATTAATATTGTCACTGGCAACAAAAGGAGCTGCAGTTGTGTGTTGTAGTTGTAGTCACGAATCTGCATTACTTCGATGCCAAGCAGGGGTGGGCAATGATGAAAGTATTTTAAAACGTTTTTATTCATGATCAATTTGAAATAATGTGTATGAATTCGAATATATTGATTTACTAATGCTTCACACATGGTTTTTTAGAAGTGTTGCATAATCAAAGAACAGAAATTAATGAAACGGCCTTTACCATATATGTAGGTGATAGGCTAGTTTCTTGGGTCAAAAAAATATTATTCTATTTAGTCCGTCAGTTAGATTATAAAAAAATATTGGACCCATGTTTTGTCTTTTGTCAATCAAACAAAAAATTACGAAGATTAAGCGCATCAAAGTTTGGGAATGACGTCACGCCTTGCTACAAGTATCGGGTTATAGCTTCATAATTTTTTGTTTTATTGAGAAAAGTAAAAATACGTGTCCAATGTTTTTTGTTAATCGAACTAACAGACTAATTAGATTTTTTTTAGAAAACTAGCCTATTGTAGTTACTAAGTTCTCTGCTTTTAATTATTGTTACGTTAATAGGAGCATTAAGACCAAACAGTGAATGGTTTACCCCATCTCTATCAAATTATCTTTCATTGTTCTATTCTAACAAACAGCAGAACAAGAATCTCAAGCAAATAATGCTCTTGCTCTAGATCTTTTTATGTCTGGTCTAAACTAAATCATAACAAGGCCTCTCTTATGTATTCATTCGGCGTGTTCTTTCCCGATGTGTCGACAGCAAAATCAATAATTATTTATTGAAACCCTTAAATAAAGTGTCATCCATGCAAAATCCTATAGTGAGATAGTTTTCTAAAAAATTCTAATTAGTCCGTCAGATGAATTACCAAAAATATTAGGCACGTTTTTTTGTCAATTAAACAAAAAATGATGAAGATATAGCACGTTTAATTTCCGCGTGACGTCACGCCCTGCGACACATTTTAGCTCGTGATATCATGTGCTCCCATTAGCAAACTTTGATGCGCTTTATGTCCGTCATATTTTGTTTAATTAATAAAAGATACTAGATAGATTGAGCTCTAAATCAGGCCTGCTTAAGGGTAAGGTATTCAAGCGCCTAGCTTGCTAAGATGCACTGCTATTTTCTAACAAAATGTTTTGCATTCCCGACTTGCATCTCAAAACTTGGCGCCAACCTTTGTCCGATGGGAAAGTCAATTTTACCGTATTGTTATCTAACGTAATCGCAGCGCTAGGAAATCGGTTCTCAATCAATTTTATTTCTTTACTAGCAGGGAAAGTCTATTGATGATAGAGTTCACTTTCAATGCTATTATTGGAAAGTGATGACTTTTAGTGCTGTTAACTTTTAATCCTTGCTAAGAATGGCTTCTGGCTTGGCTACTACCTATAAAGACGACCACGATTAGTTGTTTATGATGAAATTGATAGGTTTCTGCTATTATGTGTGTTTTATTGGTTAATAGGCAAAGTCATTTGTAGTCAAAATCATAAGTAGGTATAGGTAATGATTATACATATATCCCACGGCATATAATTATTATACCTACTTACGATTTGTAATACCAGCACATAACCTGTTAAAGATTTTATTTACAAATTTAAGTATGTCCTTTAACAAATTTTCTTGTAGTTCAATGTACAGATAATAGCACGTCAACCTACTACAAAACGTCAAATTTTCTCATGATCTCTACGTGTCGGACTTAAAGTTGAAAATCAGTTGAATGACCTTTAACTTTTTGGGTAAGTTGACCTGCTGTTGTCTGTACATACTAGGTCTCTCACTTATCCAAAGAATTGGCCAGATTATTATAAACTCGTATCGATCCTTTTCAACATGATGTTAGTTTAGCCATGTAGGCTATTGTGAATAGAGCAGCTGCTATAGTAGGCTACTGTGAAAATGCAAGAAATTTACAATATTTGTTACTTACATTGATTGATGTAATGTTACGACGAAAAATGAAATAAGAGCCTTAACTTTAAGAATCGTTGTAGTATCCGGGCATCAATATCTCAGTCCAACTTAAGAACTATAGGACCCACTTTAAACTGCGCTAAAATTCCCGTTCCCTTATTTGCGATGAGGCTCGCATCCAGTGTCAACGACAGTTTGACAGCTCCGCATAAGGCTTGACAGCTGTCACTTCCTTTGCGAGTGCTGCCACCTGTGGCTATTAGCATGCGAAAATGACCTCACCCTACGTGTGCGAGAATAAATATTTTTCTAATCGTCATTTCGTTTGAACAATAGGGATTATCTAATGATTGGTAATAGGTACTTATGGATTTGCAATTGTCAATATAGTCACGTTGATCTAATTGATATTTTGCGAGACCTTTTAGTACGAATGAACGATGAAAATGTTTCCATTTTGGATTTTCTTTATTGGAGTGTTTTGTTGATACCTATATAAGGCCCACCGGACTTTGGGTACCTTTTCGTACGAATGTAAAACATGCGAATAAAACATACGAAATCGCAGACGCAGTTGGTGCGCGGGCTACCATAGTAGTTGTAGGATCCGGATCGTTCGTACGTTGACGCACGAATCAAATTCGTACGAAATCGCATCTAAGTACTATGGGAGCCCGCACACTAGCTGCTTGTGTGATTATAAGTTTCTTTTCGCACGTTACCCATTCGTCCGAAATCGTAGCTGAAATGCGGCCGGCTTATGTACCTTCATTTGGAATATTAGTAGTGACTTTACACATGTAGTCTTTGTCCCAACTTTGTATCCTTATTACGAACAAGCGAATTGGGGTAGTCATGTTTATTTGTTTGAAAGTACCTACCTACTTCTTAGTTTTTAACAATGCATACAGTGAAGTCACTAAGCAGGTGTTTAATGTGTCATTTTAAAAAACATACTATGTTACCTATTAGTTACTTTATGAGTTACTTTCCAGTAAATAAATAATCAATTTTCCTTCTACCAGGTAGAGAGAAATGGTTACTCAGAGAATTAGTAGTCAGACTGCCTAAAATGCTATGTATTGTTTTCGAATAAAGTAATCAAGGGCAACCTCCCTCTATACTATAATAAAATAAATAAATCAATATTGGACAACATCACATACATTGCTTGATCCTATGGTTAATAGCCAAAGCACTTGTGTTAAAGAAATCAGAAATAACGACGGCAGGCACCACAACACCTAGACCCGAGACAATATAGAAAAGTTATTTTACTACATTGACCGACCGGGAATCGAACCTGGGACCTCAGAGATAGCGACACCAAGTCCGGTATGGTCGCCTCTCGGCTACGAAGGTCGTCATAATATGACGTCTTACCTATGACTGGTGCTTGAATACAACAACATTAAAAGTACCTCAACTGTGAGGTGGTTTTGGGCCAGACTCCACCACTCGGGCCCAGTGGGAATTGGTGAAGGGGTCTTGTTAGACCAGTGACTAAACCTTACTGTCAGATGTGATCAAGCCACTTTAAGGCCTCCGACATGGCTTCACGACTATTATCAAGCGATATTAGCCGGGACCAACTTCAAACGTGCCTTCCGAAGCACGGAGATACATGTGATAAATGTCACTTAATATGGTTGGAGTGGTCACCCATCCAATCACAGCCGCGGCGTAGGTGGCTTAACTTTGGTAATCACTTCCAAAGCGCTGCCGTCACTAAGCTACAAGCACCTCTCGGCTCTCTCACAACGACTATAAGTATTTAACAAATATGTATTTAAAAAAAAGGCTCGTCTCCATTCAAATCGTAATAACTGTTCAGATATTTGGTATAGAGAAGAAATTTTGTTTTGTAAGATTTTGATATTCATATTCATTAATCTCAGACCTCATACATAGAGTTGTATATAAGCAGGGTCAGCCTTAATACGGATGTGCGTTGTATAAGCTACACCATGTATTTTTAACATTACTTAATACTTTTGTAAATTCATACGACGAACCGGATGGTTTAGTGGCGCAGTAACTTGCCTTGAACGCAAATAGTCTTGGGTTTGATTCCAGGTTAAGGTCAATACAGAAAACGATGTTTCGTAAATTGAAATTATTGATTATTGATTATCGTGATAGTCTACTGGCAGATATTGTCACATTGCGTTAAGTACACCTTTCATACAATTTTAATTTCTGTTTAAATAAATAAATATTATTTTGTTATCATAAATATGCTCATATTTCGTTTTTTTTTTTGTGGTATAGCTACAAAAAAGCAATTTCAATGCGCACGAGTTGCCTTAACAAACTCAATTGAATTGCTAATCGCACTAGTACCACTTAAAAAATTGCAACATTGCAAAACGGTTACACCAGGTGGCGTATTGTTTTAACCGTTATTATAACGGTATGACCGTTAACCGATCGGTGCCCACGTGGGACAGAGGGCATGCTTAGTGTGGGTGGTTGATGATTTGACGCCCGAGTGAGAAGAGTCGTGGGAATGAATGACAATCGTAAAGGTTGTCAACAAGACTGACCTAATTCCTAATGGCGGCATAAGTTGTGAATTATTTTGTTGTTTTTCCGATAAAACAGTTGTTGGAGACGTATTTATTTAAATTTTTGAATCAATATAGTGAACTCTTGTATGCAAGATAGCATGTAGGATGATATATCCCTATAAACAGAATACTGTCTAGTGTTATTTATTAGTTTACTAAGGTTTTTTTCTAGTCACCTGTGACTCCATGTTACTAATATTTTTTATTATATTAAAACAAAGTCAGGTAGTTACACCATTTATATGGCAAGAATAGCGGGACCGATTATTATGATCTTCAATTTGTTAGATTTGTCTCCGTCCCGAAAAAATTGGCATTAAATGAGGAGGCGGTTCGCAGTTGACCGTTATAGTACTAAAACAGTCATAAAGTAATTCAGATCTACACTTAACTAACATAATGACAAATATTATCTTGTCCCATTTATTAAAGCACCAAGGTTGTATTTAGAAACCTAATATAACGACACAATATTAGCCATACTACAAACGTACATACAAACACACACAGACACAATATCCGATCTTTGTGGACCCGGGTTCAGTTCTCGTCGTTCCTGATTTCTGTTACATAAATGCTTTGGATACTTACCATAGGATCAGAGCAATGTCTGTGATGTTGTCCAAAATATATTTAGGTATATTGTTATTTAATAGACATTATATATTTACACAGTCCCATTTCATGCGATCGCATCTATCAAGTTAAAAGTAAACCACTTCTTCTCCTGGTTACGTGTCCGCTTACTAATTCCTTATTACATATCTTCTCGTACAAGAGGAAATATTATTCAAATAGAGGATATTGCTTTATTGCCATTAGTAATTGACTATCGCAAAATGCTTTACGGCGTCATTAATTAATAGAGGTTATAAATTATATAGCTACACACTGTATAATTGCAAAACGTATAAAGACTCAGAAGGTTTAAAGCTACGCCGACGACTTATGTATAATTTATATGACTTATGAATAATCGGTTGGTTAAATCAGAAAGTAAGAAAACCGTTGAGCGCGTGGTAATTTGGCATGAACGCAAGTCTCGGGTTCGATTTTTGGTCCCAACCAATTTAGAAAGCAAACTTTTTCTAATTAGTTTTGATGTGGGTGTACGCCTCTTACAACATTTATTAGTGTGGTACCTAATCACGAAACATGAATCGAGCGCTTAAAAACTAAGGATAAATTCTATGGATAAGTATTAAGGATTAATTATTTTAATTAAAATCAATTCTGTAAAATAAATGTTATAATAAATGTTGCTATAGAAAATGAAGGTTATATGAAATAAAATTCAGGTGAAATGAAATTAGGTTATGTATTTGTTTTTATAGTTTAGGAAAATTATATCATTTGAACGCTATTTCAATTGATATTATATTATCTGTTATTATATCAAATATTATACATCCACCGCACCACCTGTCACTGCTGAAGCCGTCAGCGTCTGTCGCCCCACACGAGTATCACGCGCGAAGTTCACGGGCTACGTAGTAGAGAGCGGGCTTACTGTTCCATAGTATATTGTACATATATTGTACACAGTGCTTCGGCTGGACAATCAACTGACATCGCGGATTAGCGTTTCGTGACTCTATTTGATTGAGTATAATCAAGTTTAGGGTTACGTAGGCAAAAGAATACTATTGTTGTATCAGTTATGTCACAGGGCTGCAATTTTGGGTCCATTAAAAAATGAAAGTTGTTATAAGACGCGTAGGCATAATAATTTTGTGGTATGCGCTTACATCTTGTGTTTCAAGTCTTATTAGAATTCAACTTTAGGTATTTTTGATGTGGTTGAACCCTAGTACGAGTACCTACTGTTAGTTTAGTGCTTGTGTTATTGTCCCCTTGTATTAACTGTTTAATTGAACTTTTTATCTTGTCAACATTAAAACTGTAAAAACTACTGGTGGAAACTTTGTAAGCTAAATGTAACATTGATAGCCGTTTGTTTACTTAACAAAGATAAAAAAAATATAAAATAAGGGATTGGTTGCTTGCTCCGCGCACACGCGTCTCTGATACAATGATCGTCTCGTAAGATGCGCAAAGCGATCCCCACTTTTTCCTCCAGCGCTCAAGATTCTTACCGGGGTTTGTAGCATTAAATCCTATTAACTATTTTGGTGCAATCAACTTTATATAAATCAGTAGGATTTAGAACGAAAATCCAGTACATTTAAAGCGAAGTAAGAAGACCTTAACATCATCCGAAAAAGTCCCTAAGCTAATCAATTCTACCAACGAAGATCCTTGTGCCAGATCTGATCCGTAAAAGACAGATAGATCACCATTTTCCTCGGCGCTCTTAAAGGAATATTAAATATAGCATAGTGATTATGTTCTCTCCGGTATTTTGCCTCGGGCAATGGGCTATGGCGGACTGGAACGCCTATTCGTTATCTTATTAAAGGCCTTTAGTCTCAGACCTAATAGGAAGATAGTTATCGCATCGAAGCGAATCTAGTACTAAGCTCCTTAGTTAATACAGGGTGGCTGGCTAGAGTAAATCGCTTTTAAAAGATTTTCTACCCATTATAATGTTTAATTCACTTTTATTCAAAATCGGAATAAAAATGATCACCTTTCCATACAATGTCGTTTATCTTGCTGATAAAGCTTGAAGCGTCATCGTGTTATATTATTGCCAAATTCTTGTCATTTAACTTACCTTAGTAGAAATCTTCTGTTATTATATATATACAGGGTGCTAGGTAAATGGTATATCAAGCCGAAACTAGCCCATGTTAACATATGCATATAAATACTATGGTGAAGTCAGAAATTTGTTTTTTTTTTTTTTTTTTTTTTTATACAAAACTTAATTCTTAGAATCCGACTAGTATGAAAAATGTTTTTTTTTAAAATGATGATATCCAATTTCTGACTTCACCATAGTATTTATATGCTTAAGTTAACAGAGGCTGGTGTCGGCTTGATATACCATTTACATAGCACCCTGTATAATAACCGGCGTATCAGCGGGGTTAGACAGCTGCTGGGCGGGCGTTTTTACAAATCTACTATTTAAATAAATACTTTTACATATATGTTTACGTAAGCGAAGTAGATCATAGTATCCCATTCTGTTAATGGCTGGTGTGTGTTGCTTAATGTGGTACTCCAAATTGTTTCCTTATTTTTTGAATTATTCAATTTCTATCTGTGTGGATCTTTGAGTGGCTTATTTAGTGTTATTAAAAAAATTAACATCGGTCTTCCTAAAATAAATAAATAAATATTGTTTTGTATGTGACCATCGTGACAATAAATGTCTAAATATATGACCAAGCATTTTATCATAAAAAATAATTCTAAAACGCATTTTTTGGACTCCACTGATCATAGAGAAAGCCAGGAGACTGTTTTATTTTTTATAGCCAATGTACAGAAATTGACTTTTTACAGTATTCTAAGTAGAGATTACGGACGCTTAAAGCATATGACCGTCAATTTACAACTCTAACCACGACAGATGAGGCAAGTCTAGATATAATATTTGGAGCGGTTGCCATCAGATCTCGTTACATTTAGACATGGAAACCGGGCTTTCTTAAGACCATGGACATCCATTGTAGGTTTCCTCACAATGATTTAGCAGCCGAAGAGGATTTAAGGACCTCTTTAAAACTGGCACTAATCCATCGGATCGTAAAAGGCCCTACTACGGAATGCGGCCACCTTTACCTAACGTTCGATGCCAAGTAAATGCGAATATTAATACAAATCGTAGGTAGATAATAAATAAAGTGATGCAATGTGAGCACCGTCGGCATGCGATACAAGATAAGGGTCTGCACTCTGCAGCAAACGTGGAAGGATCAGAGGGACGCATTACGATTTTTTTAATTGTACGCGATTAAAAAGTGTGCCGTGTGCCGGCCGTAAAGAATACACTTCCCCACCGCCAACTGGAGGTGTGTCGTAAGAGGCGACTGATTCCTGTAGCACGAGACGGGCAGCAGCGTCTGCGTGCGAAATCTTATAAAAACTGCGCTCGCCAACCCGCCTGCCAAGCGTGGCGAGTATTGGCAATCCCCCCCGATGTTGGGTCATTGGGGGAGGCCTGTGTTCAGCAGTGGACTTTCTATGGCTGAAATGATGATGATGATGATCGAAAAGTAAACGCAAGTTTCATCATCATTATCATGTCAACCTATTGCAGTCCACTGCTGGTCGTAAGCCTCACCCAAGGAGCGCCTAAGACACGATCTCCCGCTTTTTTCATCCATCCACGGCCTTACTTCCTAAAGTCGTCGGTGCATCGAGCTGGAGGGCGTGCTACACTACCTTTTCCAAGACGTGGTCTCTACTCGAGAATCCGTTTACTTAACCTTTCATCGTTTTTGCAATGAAATGCGAGTTTGCATTGTGATAATTATTTCTATAAATAAAATAGAGCAGCAAATGTTCTTAACCAGAGGGCTAATTCCCGTAATTTGACAATAGTCGCAATCCAGTGTCGATCCGCTCCCAGTAACATTACGATCCCAAACGGTATTCTCCTAAACCCAAAAATGCAATTATAGTTCGTTATGCGACTGAAAATGAAAATGATTTTTTTTTGCCCTTTTTTAGTCGTATTGGGATAGTTTTAATAATTTTACGTCAAATTGAAAGTTTACTAGAATACCGTTTGTTATAGTAATGTTACTGGGACCGGATTGCGACAATTGTCAAATTACGAGAATTGGGCCTCTGGCGTCTATTAAAATTTTTGATTAGTTTTCGCCCGTATGATAAGTGAGTCTCCATAAAATTATGATAAATTATAATGCCATCAACAAAAAGCCTCAACTTTTGTAAGCACCATAGGACTCGGTAAACTCGATCTAAGAGCTGATGATGAGCTTATAGTTAAGCCCTGAGGCTCAATGCCTGTAAAAGTAACTATCACAAATACTAATATTATAAGCGCGAAAGTGTGAATGTTTGTTACTCTTTCACGCAAAAACTACTGAACAGATTTTGATTAAATTTGGCATACTGATAGACCATGGCCTGGATTAACACGTAGGATACTTTTTATCTGGGTAAGGTCAACGCAGACGAAGTCGCGGGCAAAAGCTAGTTAATATTATAAACGCGAAAGTGCAATGTGTATATATGGATGTTTGATACTTTTTCACGCAAAAACTACTGAACAGATTTTGATGAAATTTGGCACACCGATAGACCATGGCCTGGATTAACACATAGGATACTTTTTATCTGGGTACGGTTAAAGCAGACGAAGTCGCGGGCAAAAGCTAGTCACCGATAAAAGTAAGTCACAAAATTAGATAAGTTTACCATATTTCTGACTCTTAATCCAAGTAACTTTGAAGTTCAAACCCTAAACGCTGTCACCTGCGCAGCACAAGCGACATGCCAATGTTAATGCCTAGGCCGAACTAACTGTTACTTGTACTTGCTATGGATGTCTCACTATGGCCTGAATTCTTATTGGATCGTGGATTTTATAATTAGATACTCAGTATTAGATTACTTGCTAACGCACCCAGACTGTATCCGTGAAAATTGTGAATTGTTTATTTTATTAACGTAAACAATAAGGATGATATTAAATCTGTCATTATAAAAAAAAAAAAATAGCAGATTTTCATGTGATACCGTAGCGGAGCGAATCGTGTCATTCCTGTTCTGTGGTGATACCTACTTATGACATTACAGTGGATCCAGATTAAAAAGGCCAATAATTTGAACAAACAAACAAATTATTTTATTTTATTTCTAATTTATTTTGTAAATAATTTCTTGAGTTTAGTATTAAATTTAGTTTAAGTTTTCCATGTATTTGTGTTCAAAAAGTAAAAATCTTCATTTTAATTAATAAAAAAAGTATTATTCTTTATTTTTTAAATTCTGCCAGCAAAGATAAATATCGGACAACATCACATACATTGATGAAAGATAAAAAAAGTTTTAAAAATATTTTCAACTAACTAAACAAGCGTAGGACGTCCACTCACAAGGTGGTCAGACGACCTGGTAAAGGTCGCAGGAAGACGCTGGATGCAGGCCGCTTCCAGCCGGCCAATCTGGAAGTCAATGGGGGAGGCCTATGTTCAGCAGTGGACGTCCTATGGCTGAAATGATGATGATGATGATGAAACAAGTTATATCTAAACATGATCCTGCTTAGATAACTCCATTAATGCTATCATAAAGATATTTTATAATATCTAGTACTAATTACTACCAGTTCTATTATTACTGTACTTACTCATTAAACTGTTAATTCTTGGGGAGATAATTGTAGATATGGCTAATATCCGAACTATTAATGTAGTTATTTAATTTCATTCGAATTATTACATTACTTCATAGTACGAAAGGACAATAACGAAACAGATTTAAAACATATCTTATTCTAGTAGGACAATATTTTTTTATAGCATGCCGAAATTCTATAAGTTTGTAGATCTATTCTCATTCTTTATATTACATTTAACGTAAAAAAGCATAATATCTTTAAATTCAGTTTTCCTCTGTACGCCGCCCCCCTACAGGGCAACAGGAGGCGTGTCGTAAGAGGTGACTAAATCCTGTAGCACGAGATGGGCAGCAGCGTCTGCGTGCGAAATATTATAAAAAACTACGCTCGCCAACCCGCCTGCCAAGCGTAGCGAGTACCTATTGGCAATCTCCCCCTTTTCGGGGATCGTAAGAGACGACTAATTCCTGAGCACGAGATGGGCAGCAGCGTCTGCGTGCGATATATTATAAATAAACTGCACTCGCCGACCCGCCTGCCAAGCGTGGCGAGTATTGCCAATCCCCCCCTTTTCGGGGAGGCCTATGTTCAGCAGTGGATGTCCTACGGCTGAAATGATAATGATGATGTCATCATCTTCATAGTTTCCCTTGAAATCTTATATATAAAATTCTCGTGTCACAATGTTTGTTCCCGTACTCCTCCGAAACGGCTTGACCGATTCTTATGAAATTTTTTGAGCATATTGAGTAGGTCTGAGAATCGGCCAACATCTATTTTTCATACCCCTAAAGACCACGCAGACGAAGTCGCGGGCAACAGCTAGTATAAAATAAAAATTTGGCCAAGTGCGTGCTGAAACAATCACAGCAGAAGATAGACCATTTGAGGTATGAGTCAGTGTTTATGGAAGGAATCGCTTCTAGCGGTAATACCACCTAAATTATGGTGTTCTAAATGTTTATGTGTACTTTGCAATAAAGAGTATCAATCTCATATTTGCGGGCGCTTGCCTACAAAATGTGCACAACGTTTCGGACTTATATTTCCTGCCATTAATCATTAGTAATCCACGGGCGACCAATTAAACTCCATTCACTTTAAATGAATGGTGTGGCCACAGGTAGCATCTAGCTCAGCTTACCAGTTTTGATCACGAATGTACGAATTATATTACACTTGATTACACTAAACAACCTTGTTATTAATTAAAAAATCAAAGATTTAATTGTACTATAGTACTAAGAGTGTATTCATTAAGTTTGATGTTTGAAAAGAATTCGATTTAAACCGACAGATGTCAAAATGGGACGTGTAATAACGTACATATGTACGAACGTATTTGCTATAATTGCTTTTAATAGTTTTAAATGAACATCACAAAAAAATATCAAAGTCTAAATATAAATATCTGTATCTAACTTTTTTAAAGTTCCAATGAAAGTTATGTCCATAGACAATTAATAAACGCAGTATAAAAAAACAGGACAAAGCCTAAAATAATTTAAAGAAAATAATTTAAATCGGTTACACTAGTTTTTATTTTTTTATTATTAGAAATAAAGTTAAATTTAGAAACGCGTGTAACTGTCGATTGTCTAATCGATTATAAGAAGTCATATTTCCTCATAAGAATAATTCAGTATTTCTTATAGTTACTTGTATTTACAGAATTTCAAATCAGTGTCAATTTCCACTTAACAATACCCACTAACTTTAACATGGAGTTTCTCTAACTCTTCCTATATTATTAAGTTAAAGACTAAATACATTACTGACAACGGTTTAGATACTTAGCATCGATGTCTTTCCATAAAGTAGATGTTATGGTCAGTACACTCAGGCACGTAGGATATAGCATGCATTTATACACACTGCAACGGAAAATAACGCAATCATATTATTTTATCTTTTATTTACCTGATGTTTCGACTAGTTTACACCGACCGACCGTTGCACAGGCTGGCTGGAACAGCGACGTCTTCACTCCTTGTGAGAACTGAGAAGTAGATTCTTCAACTACCCTCATAATATTTTTTTTGCGCTAAGTACCATTGTACACTACACAAAATTAAATTAATTTTAAAGTTACATTAAATTAAAAAATCTACCAAAATAAATTTAAAGAAACAAAAACATAATAAAATAAGTAGCAGCAAACGGCTTCTGTACGCGTCCAGATTAGAAAGAGTATGCCCAAGGATATGCGTTTCTTAACTATGTATATTGCAACTAGATTACCGATAGACATACTTAATATTATATGCCCGTGCGCATGACACAAGCATTTGCCCCTTGCTGTACTCAACCCGCAACCGTCTAGCTTTGTAGTCTGGAGCACGAACCACTCTTAAATATTTGTAGTTAACTCGTTATGGATTTTACTTGTCTTAAAATCTAAATGAGGTAAAAATAACGTCGCACTGGTAATCTGGTTGGTACATACCAGGATTTTACATCCTGTTTATTATTTATGTTGGTGACTGTACTAAGAGTTCGCTAATCGCGAAACGGCCATGACTTTTGTATATGAAAACAGTTATATGGCCGCAAATATTGTGCTTTTAATGTATGATGTGTATGGTTGTTGTTAAATTTACGTGCCACAGATTGTCAACGAACAGCCAGTCATAAAATAATCGCAACATGGCACGTTTAGGGCGACGATTTCGTTAATAAAAAAGCTATTGCCTGCGACTTCTTCTGCGTTGATCTTACCCGGTTAAAAAGTATCCAATGTGTTAATCCTGGCCATGGTCTATCAGTATGCCAAATTTCACCAAAATCCATTCAGTAGTTTTTCCGTGAAAGAGTAACAATGATCCATACTCACAAGCTTTCACATTTATAATATTAGTAGGATATTATTCTAGTAATATTTTATTTATTTATTTAAACTTTATTGCACAGGTAAGTACAATTGGCGGACTTAATGCTATACAACATTCTCTACCAGTCAACCTTGAGGTAATGCATTTTCAGTTAGCATTTTACGTAGTCAGTTTTTTATTAACTTTTATTTTTTAGCTTTGTTAATTCTAATCAGACTTTATATAGTCTAGTAAACAACATCTGGATTCAGAAAAACCAAAACCTATTTAGTGATACGCCACTAAATACTGTACGCATTTTTTACTACCAACCCAGGTTTGTGTGAACTGGCTGCTCTCATCTACCTATGTCACATATTTTGCGGATATTTGCGCTTCACACAGTGATTGCAATTGCGTAATTACCACCTTGATGGCATTGTGATGGTTCGATGTGATCATAATTTTGCACGCTTGTCAAGATGCAGTCTTAATTTATTACTATTTGCTACTTATTGTACTGTTAGCTTAATTTGGGTTAGGAATTTACAATAGTTATAGGAATTATGGAATGTAACACTTATTTATTCATTAGTTACTTTATAAAACAAAATATTATAATAATTTGAAAATCTCATTTAATATTAATATTAGACATTAATTGCATGATTAGCGAAATATGTTTGGACGCTATACATGTCAGAACCTTCATGTACCGTGTTTCTTGTAAATGAATATGAAATGTTGACCGTCTGGTGTGGTGGTTCGCGCTAAGGACTACAAAGCCAGCGGTTGCGGGTTCGAATCCCGCAAGGGGCAAATGTTTGTGTTTGTACCTAAGTCATGGATGTTTATAAATGTATTTAAGTATGTTTATCCGTTATCTAGTCGCCATAGTACAAGCTTTGCTTAGTTTGGGGCTAGCTAATTGGTGTGAAACTATTCATTTATTTAAACAGCCAGAAAATATTATGTGGGTACCTATTTAATTAAAATTTATTGCAACTTAAGTTGATAACTCATATTCAATTATTTTAGTGAGCCTTAAGTATAGGACAGACACTATAATTTTATTTATTGTTTAGTTAATAACATCAACATTTCACTGTCATTACAGGTTCTAATGCGACAGTAAAAGTAGGTACAAACTTAATACAAAACAATAACTAATCTAGGCTTAAAAAATCTGTAGGAAATAATAAATAAGTAACCACATGTCTCTCCGTACACTGCAGTGCACAGGCCTCACCTTAACTATAAGTTGGTTTGGGCCATACTCCCCACGTGGGCCCAATCTGGTGCGGGGAGGGGTGTTGTAAAGCCAGTGACTTTACTGTTAGATGTTATTAAGCCGCCCCTAGCATGACCACCAAAACACGATATGATAAAGCTATATATCGACACTAACTGAAAAATATGTCAGATTTAAGCGCCATTTTGAATTTGTATCGAAACAACGATCATATGAAGTGACTTCACCGGCACGGCGATTCAACATGGCGGCGATATTTGTCATATTTTTACAGTTGGTGTCGATATATCATTATAACTTAATATATCATATCGTGTTTTTTTGCTTATGCTAGGGAGGCTGACTAGGATTCACGACTAGTATCTAGTGATATTAGGCGGGACAAACTTTTAACTTGTCTTTCGAAACACGGAGATGCTTGTGATAAATGTCACTAAATATGGTTGGAATGGTCACCCATCCAATCACAACCGCGGCGTAGGTGGCTTAACTTGGATCATTACTCGTACTAGTAAAACGCTGCCGCACTTAACTTAATTGATTAATTTAATTGTTACAGGCAGCACCAGAACACCCAGCGCCGCCAGCGCCACCTGAGATGCAAGCGCGACATAGTTTCTGGTGGCACCTGTTCATTGACCTGCCGATATTGATACTTGGTAAGTACAAACGTAGATTAAGGCGAGTATACATGTATAGTCGCATGTAAACTATAATGTGGTTTCAAGAGCCTACTATTTAAGCCGACATTGTCAGAAAAATATTTTTAAAATATGCTAAGAATTGTCAAAACCTACACAACATTTGAGCATAGCATTTATTTCTAGTACTTGAAATATTTCAGGAGAAAAAGATATTTAAATCATTGAACAAAAAAGATGCTAATTCTCTTTTTTCTTTGTAACCGTTTGACTGATTTAATTCATATAAACGTCAATTGATAGGCAAACTTGATAGCTATATACTAAGGATAGGGTCTTTTAATCAAACAATTGCGTCCATGCGAAAAGTATTAAGTAAGTAAGTAAGTAATTCATTTATTTCTCTCACAGCATACAAACTACAATTAATATAATAGTTGTTTTTTTTTTTGGTAGTAACAGATTATTAGTATTATTTTTGTGTCCAACTTCCTTTGCACTAATAAAATGCACTGGTAAGCACAACAAGCTTTAGATCGAAGGCATTGTTTTCTAGTTTTCAAATATAATTCAAATTAAATTGTGTTGTGTGCAAAACCCCTCCAAATTTTGTTCTCCTACACAAAAATTTACAAAAAAATAATCTATTTCGGTACGAACCAAAGCCCATCAAAATTCTGTTGTCTGGCGCGAATTTATGTGCAAATTGTCCAGCGTGTTTACTAGTCCACGTGACTGCTATTTAAAAAACAATAATACCTACTACGAAAGTGTGAGTGTGGTACCACTTCCTGCCGGATATTACACACTGACATGTTAACCCATGGAAAACGAGAAATGGAAACGTTCGAAAGCGGTGTTCGCAATTTCGCCGATGTCATTTAGCGTTTGCATTCGCATAATTACGATGCACTATTCAAATTCAAATATTTATTTGCTATTATGATTGCAGTTTTCATAACGCAGATCACATTTATGAAAACTGGTTGTTTTTTAACATGAGTAGAATATGGAAGGTTCCGTAGTATTAAATTAATGTAAGATAAAAAATAAAATGTTGAAATCAAATTGTATCTAGTTCTACGTGTTTAAAAAAAATCAATCAGTTAATTACTAGTAGAACCAGGAATCTCATAAAGCAATTTAATTTTTATACAGGGTTATTTTTAAAACAACAACAACCCCCTAGGGGGTGATTCTGGTGCTCAACTACAACATCTTTTTCTATAGGATCAACATCGAAACCGCAAAAGAGGCTAATTCTGGTGCTCAACTACAACAACTTTTTCGATGGGACCAACATCGAAATCGCAAAAAATAGATAGGTACCCTATCGCAAAAAAAAACTCGGATTGGATTGAATTTGGATTTGGATTTTAATGTTGTTCCAATAGAAAAAGTTGTTGTATTTGAGCACCAGAATCAGCCCCTAGAAGGTTGTTGATGTTTTACAAATAACCCTGTATAAAGCCGCCGACAAGCTGTCATCAATTTGTATGAACCAGTAATTTTTTTCTTATTGATTACGTTGTTGGTCCCACAGAAAACGTTGTTGTATAGAGTAGGTACCTGGTTCTGGTATCCAGTCTGGTATCCTCCCTATTTCCTAGGGGATTAATGATGTTTTAAAAGTAACCCTGTTTAGCTGAATACTTCTTAATATTAACTTTATTTTGTAATTAATTTATTTTTCGTTTACAACTTTGTCTTATTAAAAAAATTAAGCCAATAAATTGAATACAAAACAAACGTAACTTTTTTAGAAGTCTGTTGAAGATTATATTTCTTTTAGTTCATTTTCTTCAGCCGACTCTCTTGGTCTCGGCTGTGTTTACAAAATAACCTGTCACATTACATTCAATTAACGACATGTCACAGTTCACTGGCTCTCAATAACCTCACTTTGCGGTTTTATCGTGCGCCTACGCACTATCAAATTACACGTTAATTCAGATTGTAATAGAGAACAGATATTTTGTTGTACTTGCAAACAATACGAGGTCTATAAAAGTATAATAAAATGACCGACGAATGACGAGTATATTGTGTAGGCAATGTTATAATGTGGTATTACTTAAAAGGGGAGTTCCAAAAGTATGTAAAATTGGATTGCACACAAATAAATAAATTTTGAATTTGAATTAGTATTTATTAAACTAAGTTAGTGAAGTTAGTGAGGGGATCCGATATTTTTTTATTTATCTGCATTTAGGTACATAGTATGGTAATGTGTGAATGGTAGGTTATTGTCATTTCTACAGGATATGTGCTCTATGGGCGATTAAAGAGTCTGTAGTGCACAGGGGCTCTTAGACAGGGGATTTTAAAGCATGGTTATACTTATTAATTTAGTATACCATATCTAGGAACATAGTCGAGCGTACACCGACTAAAAAAGATAGTAAAGGTATCTACGATTAACTTTCTTACTTGACTTGAATTAATAAAGTTGTCATGTTTTGTTTTAATGTATGGGGAACTAAAAGTAAAAAAACTTAAACTTAAACGTAATTTTAAAGGCAATTCGGTTCTGAACAAGGAGATTGGTTCTGGTGTGAGTGAGTGACCGAGACTAATCGCACGCCAAAATATTATCGCGTGAACGATCGGGTTAATGTTATTTAACCCTTTGTATTTGCGTGCAGAAATATTAATATTATCCTTTAGCATAAATATGCTGCGACAAAGAATAGAACATTGTTACCTCTAACTTAAATTATTTCTTAGTATTTAATCGCCAGGAAAACATAAAACAGTCAATCTTGTTTATTTCAAGATAATGACGATCATTACTTATGATTGCAAGAAAGGAGACAAAACGGCAAGTGTAAGAAAAAGACAGAGTCATGTCAGTTTATTGTAGCAATGGCAGGGTGAAAAGAATTGGGACAAAAAAAATTAAAAGCATGGTGAAAAAGTAACTCATAAACAGGCATACTAGCTGCAATAAAATTAAAAAGACTACGTTAAGACTATGATTTATACTGACGATAATTATTTAATTAAAAATTGTCTTCGTAGGTAGGAATTAAACCTTATGTACTGAGATGTTTTAAATAAAATGTTCTGTTACATTTGATATAATATTAAATAACGTTTTACTGATAATTTACAATTATAATAGTTGATTTCTTAATTTATTTACATAATGATATTTTCTGCGCCAATTTCTTTATCTTATTTGCCTGCCTGAAAAGGGGTTATCTAAAACGGCAAACAAAACGTTATTAAAAACAAGTCTTATTTCTATATTATTCCTATAACTACGTTTATTAGGTATCTACTGAATATCTTTACAGGAACACTATGTAAGCGATCCAAGATTTAATAGTAACCCCAAAATGGTCGCGATATGTTTGTATAGTGTCATTTTTGCTGACAATTCTTTCGCCTTACGGCTCCCTCGTATAACATTCAGTATTGTGTCAACATTGTATCATATTTCACTGATAATCAGACCACCTAGTGTGATAGCTGAGAATGCACAATAAAAATCCACTAAACGTCACTTTAGAATTAGAATTGAGCTTGTGATGTTGCAAGAGCTCTTACTCGTAAATGTTGTATTTCATATTTTTATACGTATAGCTGTCATTCAGGTTGTAAAATAATGCGGATTGTATTATTTTTATTCATGATCTAGTAGATTACATTTAATTGATTTAGGGGTCATAAAAACAATTAATTTATAAACAATATAGGTATTACAGTTATCTTAGGCTCAGTTTCAAAACAAATTAATATATTTTGATAATTATTGCATCATAAAACTATGTTAATTTGGGAATATAGTCATTAAACAAAATTGGCATTTTTTTATTTTGAATCTAAGTAAAAGAAACAATATGAAGAACTTGACAAAGAGATATATTTAAAGTGGTTTTCTCCACATTATAATTCATGTATGATTGATTCTACACAATAAAAACCCAGCTAAAGATGAAACGACATGTATGACTACAATACTCCAGCCAGCTGCACTAATGAGTAAACAAAATTACCTATGCATTGCATTCTCTTGCCCAAAGCCGCATCTCTACCGGAGATAATGTCATTTTGTCGCGTCAACGTGACACGCCCGTCACTATATCAATAGTGTCAGGTGTCAACCGACCACACACGTTGTAGACAACTCGGGATAGTTTATTTAAGTAAGAAATGTCATGTGTCTAGTTGTCTAACTAATTGTTAGTAGTACACCTCTTACGGTATTTATGCGCACCTACTGTCATTACCCGTACGGTAAAGTCAATAGGAGGGTTATGATTTGGCTAATAGTTATTGTATCGCCAAATTATTATATGTACTAGCATAATTTAGCCTTTGCAGAGTATCCTTCTAGATATTCAAGACTCTACTTTTTATTTATTTATTTTAACTTTATTTCACAGATAAGAAAAAAAAAATACAAAAGGTGGACTTAATGCAATGAAGTATTATCTACCAGTCGGAGATTAGGTTATTCAGAGATGTGTTGTTGTGGGCTGTGCTGTGATAAATAAGATAAAAAAGTGTCTAAGTATGAACTTACTACACAGTACCAGCAACATTAAAACTAAATACAATCATACGTAGATTACCTACATAGGTACTTACATAAATATATGTATATGACGACGATATAGGTTTTTAGTTTACTAAAAGATAATAAAGTATCAATAACTCTGAAACCGCCAAATGTTTTCCCATTCCACGTCTTTACGGGATTGTTTTGACAGCCAACAGAACAGAACGCGTTTCATAACACCGTGTCAGGTTCCCAAACATGCCGTGTCTTCGGGCGATGACCAAACGTTGACGAGTGCACCCGATACCGGGGAAAAAGTCATTGCTCAGTGGTATTGAGATTGACTGACGTTTTAGGGTAATTCGTTGCATAACACGTAGGCTGGTTAGTTTAAGGTTTAATTACATATCTTATGATACTAAATAATTAATCATTCCGTATGATGCTTTAGCATAATATTATCTAAGGATTTACAGTTTTGGCAGTTACATAATGTGGCCTCAGTAAGGAACTTTGGACAAATAATAACAACGAAGGTTTAATAATACTAATACATTGTTTTTACAATCACACCAATTAGCTAGCTAACCCCAAACTAAGATAGGGCCCAAACCAAGCAAAGTTTGTACTATAGCGACGAGATAACGAATAAACATACTTAAATACGTTTATAAATATACATGGCTTACAAATGCTCGTGCTTAACACACAAATAATTGCCCCATGCGGGATTCAAACTCGCTACCGCTCTGTTTTGTAGGGAGGGGTCTCTATCAGAATGACCAGTTATAAAAGCGACCCAAACCAATTTAGATATTTAATGTTCGTTCTCTGACCCGAACCGAGAATCCGTTGCACTTAAAGAGAATCACCGCAAAAATCGAGTAGTCACATCTTATTATTAGATTCCTCTTTGTTAAACATTAAAATAATGACTGCTTACTCTAACAAATGGTTTGTCAAATCAGTTAATAGCTCCCTAACGACGTTTCTATTCAAAGACCAAAACCAAACACTAGTTTACTGTAACGACACTTGTTATAACAAAAGTAGAGGCAGTAGGGTAACTCTTTTCAAGTGCTATGTAAGCCCGCGACTCGATTGGTGTAGGGGCGCGGTAATTCACCTTAAACGCAACGAGTTTGATTCCCGATTCTAAACAATTAAGAAACGTTTTAACTGTACATAAATTGTCATAAAATGGCTGGGGTATGGGTGTACTGGGAGATGGCGCCAGAAATACTCATTCTATAGTACCTCATAACACAAGGATTTCCATTTCTTACTTCGAGACCATGATATTTATTATTAGTATGTTGTCTTGTGTTAATAAACACTACAAACGGATAGAGAGCACACAGAATAATAAGTTTCACAAAATGATCATGAGATTGCCAACCAGTAGTGCCTGTTGCTATGAAACAGGTAAATTAATAAAGGTTTGTTTTTGTTGTAACAAACACTAAAGGCACTGATCTCTCTATTATTTTTATTGGTCAAATGTCACGTTGTCTACTATTTTTGGTTAAATAAGTACATTAACAACGTAAATTCCCGGTAAATCATTGCAAAATTATTATAGCACCACTGTATTTGACAGAGTAAGTAGTTATTATTCTGACATTGCTAAAACGCAATTAGATTTTGTACCGTGATTAAGTGTCAGTTTAAACACGAATCTGTATAGAGAATTATAATAAATTTTGTAGCAAGGGGCGTTATATTCAAGTTTTTTGTTATTAGTCGAATAGGGATCGTTACTTTGACAATACCCTCAGGTGTGCTTCGTCGTATCCCTCATACACTGTGGAACAAGTCTACTGAATTGAGCTCTGTTTTGCACCGGTCTTTAACGAAGTAGGCCGTGTCCACATTAGGCGTTTTTACGACGTTTCCCGATTTGCTAGTTTAACGGCCCGTGGTCAGCGCTACCACAGTTCGATTCTATTCCAGTAACTCAACTAACACAAAGCCATGGAAATTGTGAGACGAATGAACACCAAATGAGATCGTTTCTTGTTTCTACTCCACCATTTACCGTGCTCTATTTCCTATTATTAGTACAAGTCGTTTGCGTGATACTTTCATAGTAAAAGTAGGTACTTACTTATTAAAAATTACTCTCCCGCAATAGAGTTTTAGAGTATCGCTTTATTTAGGTCCAGGAAGTCCAGAAACATCAAATAGCTAACTAAACCACAGAAGACCGAAAGTATTCTGTGATTTAGTCGTTGATGGCATGTTGTGTCTTGGTAATTACAATTAATTCAATTAATTAACCCTTTTTAGCCTAGTAAAACAAAATACAATATAATAGAATAAATGTAATTACCTGTCTCATATAACCTGCATTCATTCAGTAACATTGATTAAAAAAACTGTTTTAATTGGATTTCATTTTGTAAAGGGTGTCTCATAATGAGTGCACTTTTTAAATGTAGTGTAATTTTTTTTCGTGAAAGTGCAATTTTGAAATTTGGCAGCTTTCATCTATGTTTGTTCCGATTTAAAAAATGGAGCGCTTTATGACAGAATACCGCGTTATAATTGTGAAAACTTGTTACATAAATTACGTAGTTATGGTGAGACCGCCCGAATTTTAAGTCAAGAAAGTGCACAACGTGCTAACCATTCGAAGAGTTAAAAAAATTAAGAAACTGAGTGGATTATAGTCAGTGAGCCTCTTCTGCGTCAACGTACCGGTTGGTCTGTTAAAAACATTGCTTCAGTAATCGAGAGTGTCACCGAAAACATCAATTCGGCATCGTTCTCAACAACTTTGAATTTCACGAAGCACTTCGAAGCGAATTTTGACAAAAAAACTCCAGCTAGCGTAAAAAAAAAATCTTTGGTGTTTTGTAAAATCTCCAGTTACGAATAAACCAAAAACAATTCCTGACCTCAAATCCGAGATCCAACGCATCATGGGTGAGATACAGCCACATATCTGTGAAAATTTCATGAAAAGAGTAATGGCTTGGCATATTTAATCGATACATGTCTTCTTTACAATGCATTAAAAAAATCACAACTCTCAAAAAAAATACGTGTTTTTACTTTAAAATGAAAAAGTGCACTCTTACTGAGACACCCGTTATATTGACCGTGTTTTTAGGCTTGTTATAGAATGTGTATATTAACTGGTCTTAGTTTAGATCAGGTTATTAACTCCTAGCAAGCGCGGCGCGCATATTATGTTATCTGCCTTTTCTGATGTCCATGGAAGATCAGCGTTAAGGTACCTTTTTGGTTCCTTTTCATATTGCTGAGTGGAGACCATTTCTAAACCGCTAATTTTAAGATTAAATTATATTTTTACTTTTCTTTTATGTAACTATGTGTTTTCTAAAAAAAATATTTTATTCTTATTCTTAACTACCCAAGTGTTTTAACAATTTTATTTGTTTTGAATTGAAGATACTGATTATAGTTTTTTATACTGTTGTAAAATCTAATAGTTAGACTGGAAGCTTGACCCGTCAATACAATTCTAAGCTGATAATTTTGTCTGTTCTATTATAGATTTGTAAAGTAATTGAAATATGATGAGGTACATAAAACCTACTTCTTCACGTAGCGTAAAACGTAAACGTAAATGAGGGTACGTTTTATCGGTTAGCATAGAAAATAAGACACTGTTGTAAAATAAGATTTAAAATTAATTGTTTATTTTTAACTTACCTTACTACTATACTTTTTAGTTTTGACTAACCAAGTAAGTACTTACTTAAAGTCGGTCGGTCAATGTAGAAAAATAACTTTTCTATATTGTATCGGGTCTGTGTGCTGTGGTACCGTCGTTGTTTTTGATTTCTTTAACACAAGTTTAGCTACTAATGATAGGATCAGAGCAATGTATGTTAAACTTATGTTAACTTACGTAACTTATGTATGTAACTTAAACTTAGCTCTAGAAATTATTTACCTTTTAAAATTAACTAGTAGTTTGTCATCATGACGAATATAAATCCTGTATAAATTTTATTAGTGTAATACTAATAAAAAATATTACCCGTGGTAAAATTTCTACACGTTTTTATTACATTGGATACTGGAAGCCCGCAATGACAATATTGTCTCAGTGCCGTACTGAGACCACAATGCCTCTGTTTTGGAAACAAACGGATGTTGGTCTGTGGGTTGCGCACGAGTGCGTATTGTTCTTTTGATCAGAGCGCGAATGTATACAGGGTGTTTCTGGGATTACATATTTCCGCTAGTTTGCTAAGTGCGTTAAAATATTACATGCGAACTGGTATGTTTTTAAACAAATATTTTAATAACGTGATTTTTACTTAAGTATACTTACTTTCTTGTTTGGGAGCAAGTTTTTTCTACATAACATTTACAATGTCAATTGTTTGATGTTGTACAGCTAAATTGCTATATGGTTGGTAGCGGCTGCATCCAGCGGGATGAACCGGAAAATCTGGAAATCACTGGAAAAGGCGTTTCAGCAGTGGACGTCTTGTGGCTGAAATGATGAAACTGCTAAATAAAATAAAGAGAGCAGGAGAGTAAAATATTATGTTTCGCAGTTGAAAGTCTAGATTACTATGTATGCCTTTAAAATATAAAAAAGAAAGTAAATAACGAAACCATTAAGGTGCAGCTCATGATATCATTAGTAAATCATTTAAATAATACTGTCATCAGCACAAGAATCTGTCTATTTATCTTCTGCAATATATTTCTTTAATTCTTTTACAATCCTACCAATTGTCTAGCCTTAATCTAATCAGAACTTGTACTGTGACGCTTAGATATCATTAGGCATAACAATATTTACAAATATCACATACTATGACACAAATGACATGACGACGACGAGTGACCGGATTGCATGGAAGAGAAAAACATATCTCACCGACCCCAGATGATCTGGGAACAGGGCAGTTATCTTCTGCAATATATTTCTTAAATTCTTTTACAATCCTACCAATTGTCTAGCCTTAATCTAATCAGAACTTGTACTATGACGCTTAGATAGCATTAGGCATAACAATATTTACAAATATCACATACTATGACACAAATGACATGACGACGACTAGAAAAACATATCTCGCCGATCCCACATCCCGCCGATCCCCTGGGAACAGGGCAGGCGAATGATGATGATGATCATGATGACATCCATGACACAGGTTTTTTGTTCAAGGCAGGAACCACTAGACCAAGATGGGTATCAAATCTATTAATAAATTAATAATATGCCGTTATTTTTAAGAATTTACTACAAACCTACAATTAAAAAACAGCGACTTTTTCCAAGTACAGCTATTTCTTAGTCAAAGTTATAGGCATATAAATAGTAGTTAAATGTTAGGTACAGTCAACGGCAGGTCAACCTACCCAAAAAGTTAAAGTTGATTTTCAACTTTAAGTACCACACGTAGAGATCAATATCAATTGAGAAAATTTTACGTTTTGTGGTAGGTTGACGAGCTGTTGTCTGTACATCTGTTCATATCTGGCACAAATTCTTTCTCCTTTTAAACTGTTCTGTATTTTACTGTTATCTGTATTTATCAAATAAAACAATTCTCATTCTTATCTGCATAAAATGACAATTCCACTTTAAGATTTCCGCATCGGAATTGAAAATCACATTCAATTCAGTTATTTTCTAACGACTAAATCGAGGTGTCACATCACTTGAATAGGGCCTAGGATTTGTTTGAACACAGACATAACTGAAAACCGGATACGCGGAGGTGGAGACAAGTCCAAAGTATAGAAAAGTGTAGAAGGTCCGTGTATATGAACCATAGAGAATCAGACGTGACACGTATTAATAACTCAGACGAGGCAGGCAGAGATGTATAAAAACTCTTTTTTCTATTAAAAAATACATCTTTGCTGTACTTTTCTTATGAACGCAAAAATGTTTCAAAATCTTTTTTTATTTGTATAAATAAACATTTATCTGTACTTTTATTATGTAGTTTATATAAAGGTAAATGAATGTGTAATTTTCTTGCTATTTTAAAATGGCTAATCATGAGAGCATTCTAAAAAGCGAATAATAAATAAATAAATATTATAATACATTGCTCTGATCCTAAGGTAAGTAGCAAAATCACTTGTATTATAGAAATTAGAAATAACGACGGTACCACAACACCCAGACCAGAGACAACATAAAAAAGTTTATTTTCTACATTAACCCAAACGAGAATCGAACCCGGGATCTCAGAGATGGCGACGTCAAGTCCGCCATACTCGCCTGTCGGCTACGGGGGCCGTCAAAGATAATAAAGATTTCATAATCTTTTGGAAGCGGACTTACTGCCTTCATCTTGACTGTGACTAAGTCTTAAACATGTGGAAAGCCAAGCCTGGGACGCAGTCAGGTATTACTAAACAGGGAAATAATCGAAATAACGCCTTCGGCTGTATAAGGACCTATTCATACTTAGTACAGGCTGCATTGCGGCTTTTGTATACCTTACATGCGGACTTACCATGCGGTCTATTTTAAAATGGTACGAGGTACGAGAAAATTACCTACTTTTATAACCTATTGCCCATTTGGATCTCAGTTATGTAATTAAATACCATTTGCCAAGACAACATTGCATTGCGATCGAGGCAAATGATATACTCGTAATTACTTTATTAAATAAATAATAAATAGGATTTCTTATCATGCTGATAACCAATAAGCGAATCCGCTACAATTTTGGTTAACATAATTTTGCACCATTAATTATATTTTAGCTAAGCCCAATAAATTCAACGTGGCATGTAGGTTAAGATTCGATGAGACTGATATTAATTTTTTGACTAAAGCTTAATAAAAAGAAATTGTTGTACAAGATAACGAGACACCTAAAACATACTATTCACTTATTCCGGGAAATAAACATGTGTCTCAAAAATGTATAATAATAATAATAAATAATAAAAACGTTTATTTCTCTTCACAATCTTAGGTACAGTTGAGTATAGAGGACAATTACAAATAATAGGTAAAGATTGGAAGAGACTGACGTCTGAACTAGGTGGGAGCCTGTATTACAGAACGCCAGTGCTCCCCACTCTCGGAATCGCTAAAAGCATATATAACCAAAAAGAGAGAAAGAGAAAAAAAAAAACAAACTTAAAACAAATAACTAATGTGTGTGTGTGTGTGTGTGTGAGTTTGTGTGTGTTATGTGTTGTGTGTGTATGTGTGCGCGCGCGCGCGTGTGTGTTTGTGTGTGTGTGTAAAACGAGTTGTAAAGAGCCTTAAGATTACCTTGGGGGAATTAGAAGATTTTTCGTATCTGAATAGTTCAGATTTTGTAAATAGGCAGCTACTTATGTCTCTGTAATTACCTATTATTATTTGTAACACCCTGTATAACGCAAAAACTTATTGCAATAAGCATTGCACCATTCTTATAATCTACGTAAAACAGGGAAATGAAATACGATTCCTGCTCTCTCTGTGCGTGGCCCTAACACTACTAGGAAACTATTCAATATTTATTATTTCACTGCCTTTCATTCGGTTATGCCATAGTTGGGTCAAGGGTTTCGAATATAATGTTGCCAGCTTCTGCCCGCGACTTCGACTGTGTAGGCTTCAAAATAAAACCAATTTCTTTCTGCAAATAGGCCTTTAATAAACTCCTCCGAAGTTAAGCTCCTTACACATTCATTTTTACCCTACCACTGCTTCGGGACAAGATCGTGGACTAGCGCCGAGAAGAAGCATCGCAAGAAACTCGGTCACTATTATCAGCCTTTTTAAGTATATTATGTTTACTTTACAAGATAAAATGTACCAGTCCGAGTACGGCAGTATGTAATTCCATTAATTTTTATCATTTAAATAGTTATTAACATTGTAATAAATTTTTTTTATTAAAATCATCTTGACATTCGATTTAATTTAATACATAGGTAGTTCAGCAACATACTTTAAAAACTGTGTTTCCTATGAACAAAATTACCCACTTTATGTAGTCTGTAATGTCTGCTGTAATAAATATTAACTGAATAATAACCACTAAAATAACTTTACAGTAAGCCTACACATTACCCACTGCAGGGCACAGGCCTCACCTCAACTATGAGGTCGTTTGGGCCATACTCCACCACGCGGGCCCAGTGCGGTGCGGTGAAGGCTTGTTGTAAGGCCAGTATCTAAACCTTACTGTTAGATGTAATCAATCCGCTTTAGGCCTCTGACTAGGTTTCACGACTAGTATCAAGCGTTATTAGCTGGGGCCAAAGTTTAACGTGCCTTTTGAAGAACGGAGGTGCTTGTGATAATAAATGTCACTGAATATGGTCTAAATGGTCACCCATCCACTCACACCCGTGGCGTGTTGCTTAACTTTGATAACCATTACTAAAGCACAACTCCCTTGAGTCACATTTGGTTTAAATTTTGTATTTCAATCCATCAGTCATATTGATCACTAAATGTAAGTAAGTACCTACATGAGGTAAATTGATTATTTTTCAGTCAAACTTTCAAAATTGCATCGCAACATCATATTTTGATTAACATACATCGTAAAGTAGAGTCGCTATTTAAAAAATCATAAGGAATTTTGTATTTCTCGGGCTGCGTCGCATTTCAGCCGATTCCGTCCAGCCGTAAAGCGTGATCAAGTAACAAATTTCAAAGCTTTCACATTTATAATATTACGAAGATTAGTTACGATAAATTATAAATGTAATAGCCACGTTTAACAGAATTGCATCAATTTTGCTACGTGTTTATTACCGAGTGTACGTATTATTTTATAATGTAGTGACACTTTCTTTAGAAGTTGCTACATAATCATATTTTAGAACATAAGTTAACGGAAAATGTTTAATGGAAATTATAAAATATGTTAAGAGAAAATTAGTTTCATTACCCGATTCGTCTAGAGCCTATGGGCTCGGTACTTCGCCTTGAACGAATGTTCGGGTCAATTCAAACGAAACAACAACGACGGTAGCACAACAGGCCTGAGACAATATAGAAAAGTTTGTTAGTTTCTACATTTATCGACCGGGAATAGAACCCGAATCTTAGAGAAAGCGACTGCCAACTGGCATAGGTACTTGGCTACAGAGGTCATCAAAATTGGTTGATCTTTTATAAAAGCTCGTTGTATTTTTAAGTAAAAGTAGATTTCCTCATAAATTAATCAGTTTTGTTTTGATTAAGATAGTCTGAATGAAATATCTATGTTTTTACTTCTAATACACACATACAAAATGAATGAATATGAATTCTTATAGTTATTATCCCATGAAACTGCATCATGAATCGAGCGCAACGTTTAACACTGCAATAAAATCTATTTTAGTGACGCAACAGCTTTTATGTCGATATCGACACCTCGATAATGGCAGGAAGTCGATGTAATTACCAAATTTGTTTAGGAAGAGGAAGCTATAATTATAAACAAACTGCCTAACTACAAATAGACAGATAAGAGTGTGTTGGGATTGCAATTTTTGTAGAGATATTTTTATTTCTTAAAATCTTAAGAACGTCCACATCTTTGAGCCTTTTATACAAATTTTCAAGTCCATAATCTTCATATGGATGAATAAACAAGATGCATCAGTCAAGAAATTCAGTATAAAACTTTAATAAAATTAATAAATTGAACACGTTTAATCAATACTTACTTCGAGATCACGACAATATGGATGTGTTATTAGACTTAAATATGTATTACTGAAATTGATTCATCTATTTCAAAAACAATTTATTTGTAAGTTTGTCTCAAAGTTTCTGGGATGGAAACGCTATTAAAACACTTGTTCAACTAACTAAGATTCATGTATTTCTCAAACAAATGAATTGTAAATTCTTTTGAGTAAATAAATATCTAAAACCCTAAACACACTTAGTTCTTACTTACAAAATCTAGCTACATTTTAAGGCTTTTGCAACCATTTAATTGCAAAATGACATACCAACTGCTATGGACCAAACAAAAAACTGATCAATAATACATTGTAATAATATTATCATCATGTGTGGTTATAACTACTTTTTGTCCTAACTACTTTCATGTTGAAACCTAGCCAGACACAAGACACCTGTTTTAGGTGACTGCAAAACTAGGCATTTTGAAAAAGCATACCTATTGAGAGAGTATGTTTGGAATTATAATACCAATCTAACACTAGTGGATGGATCAACTACTCCAAGCTCATAGTTTTATTCCTTAGTTTCACATTAGAAATAAAAACTAACTATGTTATGTTGTTATTTGTCTCCGCCCCGAATAGCAGAATAACCATAAAAAATGAAAAAACTCGTAGAAAAAATCTATGAAGAAGCGGTATGAAGTTCACCGGGACAACAAGTTTGTAAAGAAAAACTAAAAAAAGATTATGCATATTTTTAAAAGTCATACAACAAAAGTTGTTTACTATGATATATAGTATATATGTGGTTACAAGGTTATCCTTGAGTTGCGAGACACCCTGTATATGTTAGCAGTCTTAAAGCAAAATAAAACCGTAAAAATAGTTGTTAGTGTACAAGTAGAACTAATCATTATAAACAGCTTATAATATGAGAAAATTACCTGCTTAAAGTCAATCTGGGGAATTTATTTATAGTAAGTAAAAGGCATTTTGCAATTATATAAACGCTAACTATGACAGCGAGAAACACTTGACAAATTTCGACGGGTTAGCTAAGTCCTCGGTAGCTTAGTTGGGAGAGCACTCGCCCGGCATGCGATGAGACGTGAGTCGATTCCCAACCCAGCTAAAAACGAAATGTCATAAGGCTTTCTCTACCAGTAAACATAAGTCGATATGATAAGTTTCTGTAAAATGAGACACCAAAGATAAAACAAGATGTGAATGCTGCAATCCATAAATGGTTGGTACACAAACACCCATGCATGCGACTATGACTGCAATTCTCAATCATTAACAGAGATTTTAGAAGATTAAGACCACTGACCAAATATCTAGGCCAATACAACAAAAAGCTGTTCTTTAGATATTTGGATCACCAAATATCTTAAACGCTTGATCTACGAAAAATAGGTACTGCTTATGAATATGCAATGACCATAACACGTTCTAATTATTTCAACGAAACGCATTGCCCTACAAAGTTTACTTTACTTATGTAAATTATATTTTAGACCTTAACCCAATGGAAACAGAGTTGAAGATTCAAGGCTAAGGGTTTGTATTGGGTGCAACCAGGTCAGTCGATGCAGCATGCTAATTTAATAAAATCTACCTTTTGTATTGCGTCTTTAATTTTTAGGTTAGCGTAGGTAATAAAATTAATGCCCTCTGCTTAGTTCGAAAATATTCGCCCGGATAGCGAAAGAGGATTCGATTCCCATCATAAGAAGTCGATTTTTATGAGTATAAATCATTGACCCAACGGTTCCGTGCTTGGCACTTTAAGATGGATATTTAAACCGCAGTGGGATCCAAATAGCTAAAATAAATGTTTATATAGATTCGACATAATATTAGATCCAAGTACAATCTAATATTTATTCAAAGAGTGACAGAGAAATAATTTAAAAACACATAAAAAAGTTCCCGACGAATTGAGAACCTCCTCCTTTTTAAAAAACTAATTATATTCTTAATTTAAAACAAGATAATTCAATCTAAAAATTACTTACAAATAAAAGCATGTCCATAGCAAGGAGCATAGACTTAGAATACGCTGTAGATACTAAATCTATGGCAAGGAGGCCAAGTTGCTGGCAGTGTTTATTTTCTTTTCTTTTTAAATTGCAGTTAGATTGTTTGTAGCTTACAGTGAGGAAACCTGCAAATTTAGAATTAATACTTATTTAGATGCATAGTCAAGACCATTTTTGACCAAAGGGTCTGGTCTCGCTGTCCAAGAGGTACCACACCAAACCAAACCAGACTTGCAACATACCTATAGGGTCATGGACTCATGGATAAGCGAATACTGAGAACGAAAAAGGGCTAGTATTTTTTTACTATCGTGATTGCAATCTGTCATTGTGACTTTTAGCTGATTTGTTGTACGAGGTTTGGCGTTTAGGGCTGAGTCTTTTAAATGTCATTCATACACATGTCATACATTTACAGTCAACCTTGTCACGAAGCAGTGGTAGGGCAAAAAAAATACGAGTACCTATATATTGGGACGTGTAATTTGCAAAAATAAATGATTTTAATTTTATTTTGTTTTTATATCTATGACCGGTCTTTATTTCAACCTGCCAGTAGCAATGTTACTCAGCAGTCCTAGCGCAAGAAGTTTTGCTTTTTCAGAGGATCCACGTAGTTGCGTCCTCTGCGCACAATTTCCTTATCTGCAGATGGGATCTCAAGGTAATCGTGGATTTCTGCATTCGTTGTATACCATGGACCGTTAGCTATGCTACGCAGGATCTTACTTTGTGCACGCTAAATAATAGCACGGTTGGATTTGCTGGAAGTGCTTATCGGCTTAAGGATACTATTGTAGAATGATTGAAGATCAATAGTTTGTTGTTGAGGGGCAACCTGGAGCGCGGTCCCAGCAGCCAGAAGAGCCCTTAAACCTAGCGGCTAAGTTCAGATCAAGCGCTAGTGTGGAAGAATGATCTGAGCTCCTGCATGGGACCCTCGCAGAAGGAATTAATTAAAAGCAAAAAACGGATTTTAGAACTATAATGCTTCTAAATTAATATGTAAGTACAGAGACACTGAATTGTCAACGGACGAAAACCGAATGCCTCGGTCGCCGCGGTAGTTTCTTCTTCACACTGCGATGCCTGTGTGCGTGTGGGCGTTGCACACATGCTAACGAAAAAATAAAAGAGTTTCTTTTTATTAATGGCAATCAAATAAAATACTCCTAAATGAGATCTAGTGTTTGATTCTGGTGCAGGCGCGGCTGCATGCGCGGAGGTCACGTCACTGCAGCAGGGAAATAGCAATTTCCTTGCGGAACATACGGATTAGTGCTGCGTACGGGCACGATTGTTATTTAGAGTTTAGCCAACATTTCATAATACTTTCATATAATTATGTGACTTTACTAACATGATATAAATTTTATTATTATTTGGTGGTTAGAAGTCCTAAGAAACTAATTTACATTGCATATTTTACCGCTCAAGCTGTGGAACAGTAATAAGCAGCCAACAGCGTATAATAATAAAAATAACTAACAAATCGAATTCAAATAATGATCAGTAATATCAAATTCTGAAATATATTAATTTTTCAGTTTTATGTTACAGAAAGATCTTAATCGTTGTATGTGCGGCCGCATAATATTCGTTCAGAATCCACCCGAGATAATTAATAGAGTAAATTTGTAAAATTAAGAGATAAGAGACCACACATCACCCAAACTTAATTCATCGATGACGTAATTGTCGCTTTTAGACTCTCGCGCCCGTCCAAAATAACCGCCCGTGTGTTCTCACATCGCCGTCATCGATCGCTTGCAGTGCAATTGCTATTGCGGTTATGCTGCCCTACTTTACAATAATGTAGTACAGGTGCGATGCACTGAACAACTGCAGTACCGGTAAAATAAACAAAATATACCTATGTGAAATTGCTTTCGCAAACTTTTGGCAGTTACAATAGTTGGCCCCCAAATCAGAACCATTCAACAGACACGTGTCACTATAATTATGATGTAACATTAGTGTCTCGTGATGTTGCTCATCATCATGAGACGCGTTACTCGACCGAAAGTTCGGTAGGTCCGAAATATCGCTACCTACACCTTAAGAACCATGTTATAAAAAATCACCCCTATGTGCTAACATGTGGCTGAAATCGGTGTACATCATATCAAATATATTTTATTCGGACTCAAATAATAAATAATGCACAACACCACATACATTGCTCTGATCCTTTGATAATTAGCTTAAGCACTTGTGTTACAGAAAAAAAGAAACAACGAGAGGATACCACGATGGTAAATAATGTGATTTTGTTTTCCTATGTAATTAATTATTTAGGCCCTAAATCTTCAGTCATCAGCTAAACTCACAATTGACAATCTAAACATGTTATCACAATTCATTATGCAAATGCAAGTGAAATTATATAGCTAAATGCGTCGTGCTATCAATAATTTATCGTGCTGGCATTTACATAAGTTTCTACGTTTGTTAGTAGGAGATATATCGGTTGTCTACGACGCTAGCGCCTCTTCTGACCCTAACCATGTTAAATAGTAAAAAGTTAACTCATTTAAACGAGTATATAATACATATAGATGTGTAAAGTGGCTTAGTCCTGAGGGCGTTAGATGTCAGAATTCACTATAAAAAAAACTGAGACTTACTGACAGACAAGTAATGACTTCATCAATTCCATGAAGCAAATGACTTTTTAAATTTATTTATTGGAGCACCAACATTTAGTAAACAGCGTTTATTATCACGTATTAATATTATTATCATGTTTTAAGTACCACAGCATGCATATTGCAATGACATACAGTTAAATCAATAGAGTTGTTTAATTATTATTTAGTTATTTAATTAATATTTTTAAATATTATTTGGGAACTAAAAAAATCAAAACAAGTAGTTTAATAAATGATGTAAGCCTACTACCTACCTAATACCTATTTTAAAAGGAACTTACTAAAAAAATATAATCCCTTGTATCAGTAGTTCGGTGATTTAAGTCGCAGTGTCGCCAGACCCAATTATCAAACCGGAAATTATACATTTTTATTCCAAAATGTCTACGAGTTAGCAAGTTAAAGTGGCAGTAGGTTGCACATAGCACACAGGGATAGAAAGGTTTTGGAATGGAGGCCACGTAAACCCTAAAGGTGGACAGACGACCTGGTAAACGTTGCAGGAAACCGCTGGATGCAGGCCGCTTCCAACCGGCCAATCTGGAAATCACTGGGAGAGGCCTATGTTCAGCAGTGGAGTCCTATGGCTGAAATGATAGATAATTCCAAAATAATCTAGAATGCTCAGACCTATTCCTGTTTCAGGGTTATGGAGGTCTGTAGCAATCGCTTCCAATGTATCAACTAGCTGCAATGACCGCATCAAGGATTATGGTTAAGCCTATCCCGACTAGAAACGGGACAAATTCAATTGTTCAATGAAGTACCACAGACTTGTTGAAATACCAGTTCATAAGTTCGAAAATACAAATTTAAAAAATCTGAAAAAAGGATGGACGTATATATCCATCCTAGCTCGCACTTACTACGTGTTTTGTAATCCTGTAAAATAGGCCGACAAAGGTGACTGAGTTTGTTGCGTCGTTTTTTCTCATCACCAGCATGGCCGTCTTAACATATCCCGGGGCCCTGGGGCACACAAGAATTCGGGGCCCAATTGCATAGTAAAAATAAATAACAATCAGTATTTTTTTCTTCTAGTTTTTCATATACATATTTAATTGTACAAATTAAATAGATTCTTCTGCATTTTATTAAAGGATCAAAACTTTATCTATACATATAATAAAACTGTAGCAGTTCCAGTTCTGTACGGTGAAGATATGTTTTTTTTTTGTAAGTGCTTTGGGGCCCCCGTCAGGCTGGGGGCCCTGGGCACGGGCCCCGAGTACCCTTATGGTGAAGACGGAACTGTTATTTTTTTATTTTTAGAAGTGCCCGGAAGAGAGCCTATACACTGAATAAATGACTATCATAGCGCTAGACGGAAGAAGAGTAGTACCTGTGCATTACCTACTTATTGACCTAAGGCGGAAACTTATTAATTTTTATTAATTTAATAGACCAATTTAAATGCAACTTTCACTTATAGACAGTCAACCTATAACAATCATTTACTAAGAACAGTTACGTTTTTAATTAGTTAATCAAACATAATGAGCTTAGGAGATAGAGTATCACAATGATGATGAGGTGGAACATATGGTTTTTCATAATAAATTGATTACGCCGACGCTTTTTAATCTAAAAATGTTAATAATGACGATAAGTTATGCGCCTGCATTGTATAAAAATTGAGAACGACGGGCTGTGGTCTGTACCAGAGCGGGAAAACTTACATAAAGAAAAAGATTTAGGTTCTTGTTCGTTTTTTTTTAAATTGGTGGTCCTATATAGTTAAGGTCACCTCCACTGAAAATGACAGATAAAAGGTGCAAAAAGAAAAAATATTTTCGGTTGATGCGGTCATTTGACTCCCCGTATAATAAATAGATATGTCTCATAATCTTATTTTATTTTATTGAAAAACAAACAGGTTGTAAATTAAATAATAAAAAAATACGACACAGTTATTCAAGAAGCTTATAGTTTTTAAAAGTTTAAAGTCAATTGTGAGTTGACAAAACATATGCTTGCGATTACATTACTTGTCTTTTGAATAAAAGTTACTACTTTTATACAGGCAATTGTTTTTATTGGTTTTGAGAGCTTACTACTAGAAGTAATTTATAAGTAAACTCCACTATCCTTCAGGTAAATAGAAGTATAAGGTTATGATTGCAACAAATAGCCGAAGAACGGGCTCAGCGCGGGCATTGGGAAAGCCCAATGCCCTCCACTGAGTCCGTTTCTATCAATCATCGCTCCATCTTGTCGGAGGGCGCCCTACGCAACAACACTGCACTCTGTACCCGCTCACACTCAGACCGCGTCTTATTGCCCACTCGATTATTTTTGTCCGTTCCATGCTTTCTCCACCCGATTAGGCTTGGCCGATATTCCATATTAATATCTAATAATAACCGTTGTCTGTGTATTACATCTATTGTCAACCAAACGATGTTAACACATTGATTAATATGCTTTTTTATTGTTACAGCGATGACGTAGCTTAGATACCTATTGGTTTATGCGATTCGAATCAGTGTTGTATGGTTTATGTTTGAGATTTGAATCTATTTTAAAATTGCGTGTCAATTATTTATATTGACAAAGATGCAATGTCATTTTGTTTTTAAATTCACTAATATTAATCTCTATAAAGAGTAATTGTTTTGCTGCGCGTTTTTTGGTCGACTGATGATTGATTTAGTTTTGTTTAATATACCATGTGTGTTGTTCGACATGTGCTCACTTGGGTGGCCACTTTCGTCTAAGGTTTGGTTCCCAGATAAGTTTGTTTGCATCAGCTTTGAAACAGTAAACATTCTTTGCGTATAAGTGAGATGGTAATATTTTTGTTTTGAATAAGGATAGATAAGGTTATGTATTGTTTTACTAACTTAAAAAGTAAGTGTACCTTGTGTACCTAGGAGAATAGGGAAAACTAAAAGGGAATTTTCGATCTGTAGTGAAAGTATTTTTGAACTACTAGCCCTTAGATAATTATATATTTTTTGTTTTTGCTTTACTGAAAAGACTAAATACAAGTAAATATATACGATTTAAATGACTTTTTTACATTAAGATGATGACTCTTTTCACTCTTTCTTTTTGACATACTTATTGCAATGTATATAATTGTTTTTGCTTAATTTAGTCTATTGATATTAATAAAATTTTAATTTTATTAATATCAATAGACTATTTTATTAATATTAATAAAATTTTAATTTTATTAAATAAATAAAATAAATAAATTAAATTGTTTCCACAATCACACCAATTAGCTAGCCCCAAACTAAGCAAAGCTTGTACTATGGCGACTAGATAACGGATAAACATACTTAAATACTTTTATAAACATCCATGACTTAGGTACAAATGCTCGTGTTCATCACACAAAGATCTGCCCCTTGCGGGATTCGAACCCACAACCGCAGGCTTTGTAGTCCGGAGCGCGAACCACTACACCAGACGGTCGTCATTTTATGATTGATTGTATTATCACAAACTAAATATTATTTAAGTTTGCATGCTATCATTAAGTAGCAAAACATGAGCACACAATGACATTGTATCAACTTATACTACCATGTTTTAAGCAAATAAATGATTAATTCATTCTAATTAACTAATTAATTCTAGGATAATTCATAATGTCTTCATGTCACTTCTTTTAAAGCAAATAAGTTAATCAATAATCCAGGGTGAAATAATTAATATTTAGTAGGACTAGATTATTTTAAGCTTGAGTCTTTGTTTTTGGGTCTCAGGAAGCTAAATTAGACGGTTGTAATTTAGGCCAAAACTAGCCATAACTTGTTCGTGTCAACATCAATACTTGAGATGATGGACGGCGACACAAATTGCGTCATATTAATTATAATCTGTGGCAATTAATTCTGACGTTAGACTGGCGCGACGTTATTATCACTTTCCGCGTTTGATAATTAATAGAATAAGAAAATATGTTAGAAGTTCTTTACCTAAGTTACGGGGACTCATCCGGAACAAAGTGAGAATTGTTCTAAAATTTTATACAAGATGGCGTTATTTTTGCATAGAAATCATTTATTAAATTTATTGAACTTTTCCTGTAAATATTTGCACTTACTAAAATATGACCTTATATAAAATTGAACCATTACTTATATCGTCTACTATTTTCTAGTAATATTGACTACATCTGATTGTTGGTGAATGTAGTAAGAAAAGTAAAATTTCCTTGATAGATATAGGGTGAAATCTAGTATAGAGTGATTCTAATAATAAATTCGGATGATTCACAGTCTAAAGTCGCGTGCGCAGACATATCCGAGCGGATATCCGATCGAGACGCGACTTGCATCGACATTTTCAAATTGGATTTATAAAACGTTGGTTTGCGATGCTAACCTTTTATGTGAAACTAAACTGCCATTTTAAGAAGCTTGCATAAACAACACAACCCACACCAAAGACATTGACTGCATTCAAACAGACACACTCAAAGGCAATGAATTCTGTTGTACCTCGCCTTTAAAAACGTATAAGCGCCGCAGTAAATTTATTTAAGAACTCCTAATATGCTGCCTACATACAATAAAATATTATTATCAATGTAGGTATTAATTGGAACAATCAAAGTACCAAACACAAAAAAAATATTTTAGAAGGCTTAGAATTCTTTTTCGTATACGAATTCCCTAAGGATCGAAGCGACTTCCTATATTTCGTACACGAGACTCTTGCGATTTTATACTTGTGTAATCTAAAATACATATCTGTGTTGTCAAGTCAGGCCTTAAATCACTTATAGGCCTTGTAACAACAATATCGCCAATAAACGCCAATTCGCGATCCACTTACCCGTGGCAGACCGTAAAAACAATGGAAAACAATATGGAAAATTTTTAGTGGCACGCGAAGGAATAGGCGCCAGACCGGTAAGCAATAACTTAAGAAATTTGATGTAACGTCAATACTGCATTTAAAAAATGAATTTGCTGTAAAACGGTATTTTCAGATACTGCTCCTCATTATGGCATCTGTCTTTATCTAGTGAAGTTAAAGCTGATTCTAATTTTATCCTATACACGTGATATTTATAGTTTTTTGTCCTACTTTTGCTCGGACATTAATTAGTAGTCAAGGAAGGGATTTTATTACCAGTTTATATAATTAGGTATCATAATTTATACTTATATTTTGAAAAGTTCATGTGATTTAGGGATGTTTTCTTTATCTAATATGCTAAAGTATAAGCGCCAAATGTCGTAATATACAGCATGATTTAACCTTCTCAGTTTGTATGCTTTTGTTCAGTTTACGCTACGATTATTTAGACTGACTGGTGTCAGATCTTCATATAAGTATTATTGTTATTTTATAGAATAGACAGAAATAAATGTCGGTTTTTGCCTGTCATGACATTAAGTGCGTTTTAGTTATAAGTTTAAAAATCTGTCAAAACTATTGCAATCGGGGGATAACATTTAATTATAATTTTACATTCGAAGTAAAACATTATTTTGTGTAGTTATAAATATGGGGCGTGACTGAATATCTATTTATTCATATACCTAGTCTAGATAAGTATATCAACGTTGTCGTGGGAAAGTGCCTAGAAGCAGTTTCATTAGGTTTTAGACAAAAAGTATAGGCTCAAAATGTTTACCCGAGTCAATGTCTAAACTTTGTTTAAATTAATTACCTACTCCTTTGGCCTTTCACCAAATTTATCTTGCATTAGATGTCAACATTTACAAAAACTGTATCATCATTATCAACATTTCAGCCATAGGACGACCACTGCTGAACATAGGCCTCCCCAATAAATAAATAAAACTGAATACCTATATATTTTAACGCCGACTGTACGCGGTTAAAATAGCAGCAGCCATCTTAATTTATGAAAGGATTATCTTCTCTATTTAATTAGTCTCGCGCATTTGCTGTTCAGCTGGAACACACGTGCCATCTTTGACATTTGACATTTTGTTAAGTAAATGTCAGATATGGAGAGTATTCTTGTCTAATCATAATTTAATGGATGTTTAGCTTTCATCTTCTTCAATTATTTATTATTAGGAGTACCTAACTAAGTAGGTAGTTGCTAAACTATGCTCAGTTTCTAAACTGGCGACTCTCGTAGGGCCACTTTCACCACATGCTGATAAGTTCCGGATAACCTATCTGGCACTTATTTTGACAGATAACCAAGTACCGGAAAACCCCTTTTTTTGATTAAGCCGATTGTTAGGGAAACCCAATTAAAAGGTTACCCAAAGATAGGGTTACCCTATTAATAAGCTACTCCAGTGTTAGCCTTTCGTTACGGAAACCTTTTTGAATAAAGTTAACTGCTTTCAATGCGCTTACCGAATCAAATAGGGTATTGGTAATTTCAAAATTTAGCACTTACCAACTAAAAGGATTACCCTCTTTTTCGCGCATTTTGTTGATTTGTATTAACCTGTCTGTGTATTAAGGTTCGCCGTGGCGATAGCCACACACAATAAAAGGTTATACAATAATGAGTCGAATGGTGTGCACGTAGAGGTTAAAATTGCTTGAGCGCTTTTAAAACCCTTTCATAGGGTAAGCCTCGATAGGGTTTTCAGATACGGTTAGTGCTTACCCGAATTAACTGTATTCATTTGGTTAGCCTTTCGTTGGAGTAAGTCGACGATATGCTTACCGAATTGATAGGGTTTGTGGAAACAAGTCTATGAAATACCCAAATTAAAACCCTTTTATTGGTAAGCGGTTCCGGTCCTTGCAGATAACCCATACAATCAGCTGTCAAAAAAGTGCCAAGCTATTAGGCTTAGGCTATCTGGAACTTATCAACAAGTGGTGAAAGAGGCCCTTAGACTCTTAATTTAAGACTGCGGCGAAGTAGTGGCGCTCGAGGCGAGAACGGCTTTATTTGGAACTAATTGGAATAGATTAAAATGTCATTTTTGTATCTTGGTACTCATGCAGCAATAACAAAAAGAGACAACTTTGGTATCACTGTCTCAACAACATCGAACTCGGCGGAGAATGTGTACTTAATTAAATTCATTATTTTGAAAAAGGCGGACGATTTTTTTTTAACCGACTTTAAAAAAGGAGGTTCTTGAGTGTTCCGTAGTCAAAACGGAACCCTTATAGTGTATTCCTGTCCGTCCGTGTGTTTTTGTTCTAAAAATAAAATTGTAATAACTAATGGTAATAACATTAATAACTACAAAAAAGTTGTTAAAATATTTTATTCGTTACATTTTTTTCCTTTACTTACTTATTTACCGTTTTTTACCTGTAAGTGTGTTATTATAGAATACGGGTTTTAACAAAATGACAATAAGTTTAAAAGATGACAAATTCACGGTCCGCCCCTGCCCCATATCTAGACTTAGAGCCGAGTGCATAGTTTTTCAAAACAAATAAGTTATTATATGTATGCAGCAGCTAAAAAATGGCAGTTAATGAAGTAGGTACTTTATCCTTAAAGGATACACAATAATCTGATTCAGTTCACTCCTCAAGGCCATAGTTCAGCGTCCTAGCGTAGATGGGTGGGCGCACCCAATCTTTGATAACGAGATAAGTGCAGAGTTACATGGTAGTGCACAAAAGAGAAACGATGGGAACCTGGGACTTTCTGCCCTTGGCCTGGATGCATCTGCCAATCAGTTTTATTGCGGTGCAGTTAATTAAAAACCTTGAGAGGTGGAATTATTGGAAATCGATCTCAAATGCGTTATAGCTTGTTTAATTCGATTTTGCTTCGATTTGATGTGATTTGTTATTATGCGAATTAGCCGTAACTAATGTATAATACTTTAATACATACTAGATGTCTTACTATATTGATAGCTATTGTGTATTTTATTGAACAGCTCGTCAACCTAATACAAAACGTCAAATTTTCTTAATTTAATTGATCTCTATTTTCTACGTGTCGGACTTTAAGTTTAGAATCGTTTCAATGACCTTTAACTTTTTTGGGAAGGTTGACCTGCCGGTAATCTCAAATTTTCATACTTGACACTAAACTCTACGTAAGATGCCCCAGCCCAGGAAAACAGGATAAATCATCATCACCATTTCAGCCATAGGACGTCCACTGTTGAACAAACGCCTTCCCCAATGACTTGCAGATTGGCCGGTTGGAAGCGGCCTTTACCATGTCGTCTGGGAAACGAGATACAATGAATAAGTATATTATTACATGTGTCCACGGGATAACTACACTTTTAAAAAATCTACTGCCTCAATGGGCTGCTCTTCCACCGGAACTAACAAGGACGTTAGCGAGAGGTTCTCGCTTTTAAAGCCAGAAATGTTTCATTATCAAGATTAAAGTAAACGTAACGATAATGTAACTACACTAACATTAACCATAATTAGATTTTTGTTTGTTCTATATTCAGTTGAAGGAACTATAGTTGCATTGTTGGTGATGGTTCAAATAATTTATTAAGTACTATTTACAACAGTTTTTCATCAAATTGTAAAGAAAGTGATTTTGAGAAATAGAAACAAATTAGTAGAATATATCTAATCTCAACACATGTTTCCCTTTTAAAATTGAAAGCCGTAGAACTACTAATTGCCGTCAGTTTCCCAGCCAGAGGTGTGGAAGTTGAAGTGAAACTATTTTGAAACACAGAGTCTTATCAGACGAGTTTCCTCTTACCAATACCACTGGACACAGGTTAAAGAAAAGAGCAAGTTTTCTTTGAACAAAAATTGTGTTTGTAGTCCTTTTTGAAGAAGTTTAAATCCATCCAATACATCATCTGAATGAATTTACTGTATATTACTAGATATTATATATAAACATAATATGTTTAGACGATAAAGCTTTTTTATAATCCTGTAAGAATCATGCTGTTCTACTGTTGTGTTAGTAAAAAGTAGCTTTGCAATAATTACTTCGATTGAGAAGTTCTTGACTTGCTAAAAAATCATGATTTTATCTCATATCCAATACCCAAATAAGATAAGATAAATTTATTTCTCTGTAAAAACAGCATAAATACATGAAACTTAAGTAATTTAGTTTAATCTAATAATTACAAAGTTGGTACCTAAACTAAGCAATAGTTTTGCCTGTATCTTAGGTATCTATTAATACTTGTAAAAGTAGGTTAGTGCTTATTCAACATTAAAATATTTACACAGAAACGATTACTAACTATACAACAATAAATAAGTAAATCAAGATCTACTTATTTAGCACTTAAATGTTAATTCCATGCCAATTATATATTTTTTTCTTTTATTTGAGGAGTGTTCAGTAAAAGAAACGCAACTTAAAAACGTCATGCAAAGGTTCAGCTTCCTAAAGTTGACTGACCTCTTTGATATTTGAACTAAAACGTCAAACATAGTTAGCTAATCGACAATTAATCCGTGACGGAGATGTGACCGTTGCATTATATTAGCATACTTGATTTCTTTATGCTGTGGCCCTATTACTGAATCGATTTTACAATCGATTCAGTCATGTGTAAAGTCATGTTTACACATGACTTTTGACCATACATAAAGACGATCAAATAAAGTAATAACGAAGATACTTTATAAGGTTCCCGAGTGGCAACTACGAACTGGAAGTCGCAGCATGGGCAGGCCTATCACCTGGTTAACTGACGACCTAGTCAAGGTTTCTTACTTACTCTTACTTACTGTAGCATCTCCTATCTCTAGCAGTAGACGTCTAAAAGCTGATGATGAGGCTTCAGAAACCTTATCAGCAGCAGCAATCAAAAAATTTTTTTTCTAGTAGTAAGATTTTATTCCTAGAGCTCTGTCACGTTTCTAGTCGGGTTACGCTTGACCATGATCCAGGCTTCCAACCCGCCAATCTGGGGAGTCAATGGAGGCCTATGTTCAGCAGTGGACGTCCTATGGCTGAAATAATGATGATGATGATCCAGATGCGGCAATTCTAGTTATTAATTACATTGTGCTGCGATTGCCATCGGAGTTTCGTAACCCTTAGAGAGGGAAACTAGACTTCGGCAGACCAGACTAGACTTTGCAAAGATACCTTAGCAGTTGTATAGAAAATCCGAAATGATAAATAAAGAGTTAAATATGAATAGGTTCGAGCAACTTAGTTTTATTGTTGGTTTGTTCTGGTTTTTATACTACATAACATTCGTATGTAAAATTTTGACTGTAAGTCGGTGCGTGGCAAATTTAATAGTATATCCTGGTGTCACTCAAAATTTTTCACTTTACACACTTCTTTCAAGGCCTCATTATTTGAATCATACAAGACCAGCCAGAAGTTTTTCATCCCCTGATTATCGACCTTAGAATTTTTTAAAGTAAAAGTAGGACTATCCTAAGTATCTTTAAGGATTATTAACATTTGGCAGTGATTTATCAGGGAACAGATACAAAAAAAAGTTCTTTTTTTTTCATTACGTAACGATTACGAACATTCGTCCAATTGAGAACCGCTTTTTTTTTACTATAGTATTTTTTCTAAAGGTTTCAATATTTACAACTGCAGCCCACTTTACTATATTTTATCAAATATTTCACAAAGTAGACAATAGTAAGTTACAAACTTCTTAAATATAAATTAGGAAGAGCGTACTAGATCCCAGCACACTTCCTTGTGGGGCTCCTTATGAATTATTATACAATACATTAGGAAACGCTAGAATTTTAGTAGTTTTCATAATAGGCGTTTTTAAATAAAAAAGTATGCATATTTAAATATAACGAGCGATTTGAAAATAGCTCTTCAGTCATTGATTATCCCAAACCTCCGTGAACATTTAACTTGTTCTGTTTGCTTAAATACATAATACATACACGTTTAACATGAAAATTACACACTACGTGTTTATCTACATGCATGCAGTGTTTAAGCAAATATACTTTTGGATCTAAAGTAAATATTTTGCCTATTTAAAATCTCAATTGCAAATAAGTACTTAGAAACCGTTTAATAAGTCCATATTTTTTAATGAATGAAATGAAATGTAAATTCGTTAACATTTACGTTAAGTTAACTTTGATAGCTCTTAGGTATGTCATTAAATATGGCCCCATCTGTCGCAGAACCGGTGAAAAGTGGAGTAAATGGGTTCTCGAGTGGAGACCGCGCCTTGGCAAACTTAGTGTAGGCTCCCTCCTCCTCCTCCCTAGAACGTCTCCCAGCTCGATGGCCGACGACCTTAGGAAGACGGCTGGTAGTGACTGGGTGAAAAAGCGACGATCTCCCGTGCTCTTTGGAGCTCTTTGGGGGGAGGCTTACGTCCGATGACTGCGATGGCTTACATGATGTCGATGATGATGATGGCCGGAATGTTAACCCATCCAAGGAGAACAGCGTTAACATTAGTTATCACTATCATACCAAAGCACTATCGCTAGCTACTGACCACCTTTTAAACACTTTGTACATAAAAATGAATGTTGTTTGTTTGTTTCGTATGTGTTCCTAAACGATTCATCCGATTGCGATGAAACTGGTGGGTTGTTTGCTCACGCCAGACAAGGTTTCTGAATTGTATTTAAAACTACGAACGAAGCTGCGGGCAACAGCTAGTTCTAATTATTAAAGTTACTTGACACCAAAGCCTCCAATGTCCCAATTACAAACGTAATCAGAGAGAATTGTAATCTCAAACCTCACGTGGTTTCGCGCCTGCGCCGGCCATAATCGGACCACAAGTAGACCAACACGCATGCGTTGTTGTAAATGATATCTTTTATAAGTTTGCGTTCTTAGAACTTAGTAAATACGTATTTATGTGACTCTTAAGATAAATAACATCAGGCTAGACTCTATAAAATCCACTTGCGTTGCGCTCTAATAAAGAATTTTAACACCCTTGTGTTACGATTACGAAGTACCAAAGAGCAATTTTTTTTGGCTGGTGGCATCTCCTTAAACACCTAGACTCAAATCGACTAGAAAAGATAGTTTTTCAAATTACCCAGATTTACTTTTGAAAGTAACACGTTTATACACACTACTGTAATAGTTATAGTAATTAATATAGTTAAAAGTATCTATAACTTAAAATACCTTTTACATTGATTGAACTAAAAAAAAGTTAACAATGCCATTTTAAAATATTTTTCTCAGACAATAAGCCCATTAACTAAATTCACACATACTTCACAATAAATCACAATCTCAAAAGATGCAATCTTCCGGAAACGTTAAGTGAATGCAACAAGTCTAGACGCGTCATTAAATCGAGTCACTATCATGTCAGTGCATCACTACAGTAAGGGTGAGAACACACTTCACGCGTACGCGTACGCGCATACGCGGGGAGAGCAAAAAGTTTTTGTGTTGGCCAAAAAGCGACAAGCAAATTAATTTCTTTACCCAAAACTGCTGGGCCGAGGCCTCACCAAAGTTATTAAAGCAATGTCTCTCAAGGTCCAAAGTGTGCTAAATATTTCTAATCACGAAAGAACCCGTCCTATGATCACGCCATCTTATCTTGGGCCCACCGAGCTGGATATGTACTCGACGCTTGGACCTAACCTCACTGACGGTGCGTCCGTCTGATGGCAGTTAAAGTGCTGTGAGTCAGTGTGAGGCTGCCTTAGAGGTTACATCTTCTTTAACTTATGTCCACTTACTGCTGCAGTACAGTTTTCCTCTATTTTGTTTACGGCAGTCATACAGTGTCTAAACAGCGTGTACTCAGTACCAGGTTGACTGACGACCGATGAAAGCCACTATAAGGAAACGGCCCAGGTTTTATTGGTTTTAATGATGATTATTTCCATGTTCAGTGTAGCTGCATTATTACATCTGTTCGCAACACAGAAGTGTGGCCTTACTCTTAGTGCAGCGGTTAAACAAAAAAGATTGGGCATGTTAAAATCTTCCTTACGTCGCTGGACATTAAGGAGAAAAATAGTGTACTAAGACTGTACATTGTAGAGATGGGGTGATAGCTAAGAGTTATCGCCGACTTTCACCCGTCAAGAGTAAAGGTTTTTGTTTACTATGACAGCTTTTGAAGACGTTAACTAGATGGCTTGAAATAATTGAAAATATTAACTAATAGGAAAGCTAGGTCCACTTACACAACGTCTCTTAGCGTTAAACACATCTAAAACATAATTATTTATTTATCAGCTATTTGACATTGACAGAAACAGAATCGACGTTTTAAAGTAAGCATTAATTGTAATTCAATAAGACCCTAAAACTTGTACTTTCTAACAACGTAAAATATTAGAAGATACGTAAAGAGGTTTTTAACTCGTAGACATATAAAATTAATATTTCTAAACGTGATTTAGGCATTCTATCCTATCATTTAATTACTCAGGACCCTTGCGTGATTTAGTTACTGCTGTCCTTAAGCATGTTTCATCATAATGATAATAAATAGCACACTAATATGAAATGGACCTCATGCCTTATCCATGATTCCAAATTCAATCAACAAAAAAAACATGTTTAATAAAGGTTTATTAAATTCGGTGCCGTAAAAACGATGATAATGTTATATATTCTGAAGACTTTGTACAGAAAGACAAAGTGTGTGGACAGACTATGTTAGTCAGATTCTGGCCATGTCAGCCCACACAGATTTTTTAAAAATACTAGTAGAAGTGATTTAAAGAAGTATAAAAAATTACCAGCAGTATCCAACAAATATTCTAAACATAGTAAAAGAATTTAGATATTTTAGCATAGCCGGGTAGGGTGACATTGCTCACATTGCTTCTAAAGTGGATATCGTAAATGGTGGAGTATTCTCAATGTAAGCTAAACCAACCATATAATATTGGTTTGTGTAAATTGAAATGTTAAACTGGTCGTAAAGTTAGCTTCAAATCGCTTGTACCGCTATTCAAGTAGATAGAGAGACTTACCTAACTGTAAGTTAAATGTAACTGATTAGGACAACTCCCGGCTTAAGGCTAACGTTTTCTTGATAACATACCTGCGCTTACGCAGCGAGTAACGGATTTAAGGATTTTAATGTATTTTTAAATGAAACACTCTTACTGTTACGTTAGACTTCGTGTTAAATGGATGGTTGAAGGTTTTTATAGTTTTTTAACACCTTACCCGGGGTGGATTCTTATCTTTAGTGATTTGAAAATGGAATCACATTTTTAATGTTGTATTTTAGTGTCTTATTTATAGCCAGTAGCCATAATAAAATCTATGAATTATTTAATCTTGTTGAACTTCGCTGTCCATGACTACACAATAAGAAAAACTATAGCTATGTATCATAGGTCATAGGAATACGTCAAATTAAAAACCTCTCTTGGTTTGGTCAAACATGTACTGCCACTGACAACACATAAAACCGACCAAGTGCGAGTCGGACTCGCACACGGAGGGTTCCGTACCATTATATTAAAGTAAATATACAATTAAGTATTTTGTGAATATTTCAAGTGCCTACCTGTTACCATTATTGATATCGAGCAAAAAAGGGCAAAAAATGGCGGTTGTTGTATGGGAGCCCCCCTTAAATATTTATTTTATATTGTTTTTAGTATTTGAAAGAAAGAAAGAAAGAAAGAAAAGACATTTATTATACATTGGACATCACACACAAACAGTAAAAGACACAATACATTATTTAAATTAAAAATAAAAAATAAAAAAAGTAACAAAATAAATTTTTAATAGAAAAAAGAGTAAACCAAGCGGTGCCACTATGTGCCTGTGATGTCCGGGATAATGGGACCTCACTCAGCTTGAGCCACGGCCTGAGTAGGCCGCGACGCTGGTTTTCAGTAGGCCCCGCTGAGTGAGGTACACGGACGGACAGCCGACGAAACGGCTATATTTGTTGTTATAGCGGCAACAGAAATACATGATTTGTGAAAATTTCAACTGTCTAGCTATCGCGGTTCTTGAGATACAGCCTGGTGACAGACGGACGGACAGACAGCGAAGTCTTAGTAAATGGGGTCCCGTTTTTACCCTTTGGGTACGGAACCCTAAAAATGTGGGAATTTGGAAAAACAGTGTACATTTTGAAGCGTGTGCGTGACATCCCGCCATGTCTCGGCTAATTTGTTAGTGCTGCCCTACTAGGTACTCCCACAAATAGCCCATAACAGAAGGACAAAAAATCACTCCTTTAAGTGATTGCATCAAAGTGCGCACTTAACTTCGTTGTTTATTTGTTATTGGACTGGTGCGTGTGGAATACTAATTACGGTAACTTTAACATTGTTTTTAGTTTTACTGGCTCCACCTTTTTATAAATAGTCTCAGGTGCGTTTATTTATGCAATCATATTCAGATTTTTAAAACTCTGAAGGCAAATGGCAGCCTTAAAGTGTTGTCCAAGCCATCTGTCTGTCTGTTCGTGTATGACACAGTCATTTTATTCGCAGTCTTTCAATGCTCGGCATGGTTATACAGGGTGTAACGAAAAGGTGAAATAAAACTATAAGGGGTTATTCTACGGCTACATTACATCAACTTTTTCTATGGGACCAACATCAAAATCTCAAAAAAAAATTAACGTTTCCATACAAACTGATGCCAGCTGGTCGCGTTTTAGTAAGGGAAAGTGTTTTTTTTTTTGCAATTTCGATGTTGGTCCCATAGAAAAAGTTGATGTAATTTAACCGTAGAATAAACCCCTTAAAGTTTTATTTCACCTTTTCGTTACACCCTGTATAAAGTGTTAAAAAATAACGCAAATCCTTTTAAAAACAACCACTTTTTAGGGACCTTCATCTAAAACACAAAAAAAACACTTGCATTGGAACCATGGAACACATACCCTATAGAGTAGAAATGTCAAATGATTTGTTCGACAAAATTTTCCGCTATTATTTAATCTGTATCTGTGCTGTTTTTGTATGGGCTAGCGTTGACAGGAGTTGTCATTTCATACTAAATTTAAGTGAAAAATCACTTACTAGTTTCGGAGAATCATGGTTTGTATTGCTGCTCTACTTAAAGGGTATGTACTTAATGATAGGAACAAACAAATGTCAACATGTCTTAGAGCTTAATAATAAAAACATCTTGTAACACCATGTTTTAATGCAAATAAAGATCTTTGACTGTTAACTGACGACTCATGAGAAAATAATTTCAATTAATAATAATGTATAATTTAATAATAATTTAATAGCAGATTTTGTAACATTAACATTTCGCCGCCTAAACTATGGCAGAATATGTTGTACTTGTGCATAGCTTTAAGAACTTGTGTTACCATGTTCTTGGAAATACATTATTTATCGTTATCATTATCACTAGTTTTTTCCCGCGGCTTCGCTCGCGTTAGATTTGATTTTGAGTGATGTATGAATGTCAAACTCAGTAATTTAAAAAAAACTCTACAAAACTTATTTGAAGACAATATTATTTACTAATGGGCTGTATTGCATCAATAGCATGACTATCAAAACACGATATGATATGATATAATATAGTCTCGTTCTATACATAAAATGCAAAAATAGAACCTTTGTGTTGGGATCACGTATGGCTGCCTGTCAGTCCGTCTGTTACAACCGATTAGCTCCGAAATTACTGGACCGATTGAATTGCAATTTGGCACAAATAATTTCAAAAACTTTTCATGTTCACAATATTCAATTTTAAAATCAACGTCCCAAAAAACCATAAAATCTACACCCATATTGATAGACATTTCAACCCTATCGCATCCCAACAGGGGAGATGGAATTTCAAGTCCGTAACGTTAAATTTTAAAATCGTTGTTGTTTTCGTAATCAGCGACCCGATAAACCATAGAAACAATACCCATGTTGATTTTCAGACTTTGTCACCCCTTTTACCCCCTTTAGGGGTGGATTTCGCAAAAAACCTGAAACACGTATTTAATCATTTATTATTAGGAATACTCCTGTGAAGTTTCGAATAAAATAGTCTAACTAATCTTGTTTCCCCATACAAACTTTGGGCCCCCATTTCACCGCTTTAGAGGGTGAATTTTGAAAAACCCTTTCTTAATGCACCCTTAGACCTTATTAGAAACCTACATGCCAAATTTGGAATCTCTAGCACCAGCGGTTTGGGCTGTGCGTTGATATGTCAGTCAGTCAGTCAGTCAGTCAGTCAGTCAGTCAGTCAGTTTCTTCTTTTATATATATAGATTATCATTTGATTTGATTTGATTTGAAGGTCAGCTACTCAGCGGCTTAGTATTGGAATATGTTTTTTTTTTTCGATTTCGGTGTTGGTCGGTGACAGGAGGGTTCTTCTATCTACCTCCTAGCTTCATCATCATCAGTTCGATGGTGTCTGATAATTTACATGCACATGAACTAAAATAAAATACCTTGAAACTAGTTTCGCCAACGTATTTTGGCTTTCATGAATTTTTAGCTTGTAAGATTGTGTACAATAATAATAAATAAATATAGACAACATCACATACATTGCTCTGATTCTATGACAAGTAGCTTAAGCACTTGTGTTACAGAAATCAGAAACAACGACGGTACCACAACACCCAGACCCGAGACAATAGAGAAAAGTTGTTGTTCTACATTGACCGACCGGAAATCGAACCCGAAACCTCAGAGATAGCGACACCAAGTCCGGTATACTCGCCTCTCGGCTACGGAGGTCGTCTAACTAAATACTAACCCATAACGTTCTCAGTTGCCTGATTAAATTAAATAAAAAATATTTATTAAAGAAGTAGGTTATAACCGTCTTCTAGAATTTGATTACATAGATAATTAGATAAACACTTTTCGCAAAAAAAAAACATTAAAGGTTTTTACAAACAAGACAGGCAGGTCAACTGTACTTTTTGGGTACATACCCAAAAAATTGAAGGTCATTGATCCTAATTCCAACTTTATGTCCCACTGCAGGGCACAGGCTTCACCTTAACTATAAGGTGATTTGGGCCATAGCTACTCCACCACGCAGGCCCAGTGCAGATTGGTGGAGGGATGTTGTAAGGCCGTTGTCAGATGTAATCAAGCCGCCTTAAGGCTTCTGACGAGCTTTGCGAATAGTATTAAAGCGATATTAGCCGGAACTTTTAACGTGCGTTTTGAAGCAAGCTTGTAATAAATGTCACCAAATATGGTCGGTATGGTCACCCATCCACTCACAACCGCGGCGTGGATACCTTAACTGTGGTAATCACTACTAAAACGCTCATGGGCGGCCAAAGGCGTCTCTAGCCCATGTAGCGCCCGTGTGCAAACATCGCGCCCCCTAGTAAGCGTGTGGTCAAATGGAATGGGTGCTAAGTAGCGAGCGGCGGCGCCCCCTAGGACCGCTGCGCCCGTGTGCAAACGCACACTCTGCACCATAGGCACAGATCCTGTGACCATAGACCATATATAAAGACGCCTCTGTGGGCGGCACACTGAGCTACAAGCACCTTTCAATCAGGCATGGTTGCCGATGAAAAATAGGCCTTAAATAATTATCACATTAAAAAGTAGAATTAATACTCTTCACTACTCGTACTTACCCAAATAGATAGATAGATAGATACTCTTTATTGCACACCACACAAAAAAACAGTACAGAGAAACAATAAATTTAGAATGGTACAATTTAGGCGGTCTTATCGCTAAGAGCGATCTCTTCCAGACAACAAATATATTTAGGAAATATATTTCCAAATATTTTTAAGAAACATTCACATCGTAATCTACTTATTTCATAATTTATCTACCTCAACTATCACAGATCATATCCACAGGAAGAATAAATGTGATTATGGTTTCCGGACACGCAGTACTTTGATCTGGACTTCGATAACTGAAGACATTAAACTATGATGGGTGGACGCGATAGCTTGGTGTAACTTGGTTTCAAACGCCCACAACTAACGTTCTATTCCCGGTTTGGTCCAAACTCAGAATTGTTTATTTTTAAGAAAATAATCTTTAAAGTTTTTAAGGATATGAACTGTTCTTAAAACGTTAAATTTTCTCAATTAATATTGATCGCTACGTGTCGGACTTAAAGTTAAAAAGCAGTTCAATGACCTTAAACTTTTAGGTGTGTTGACCTGCCGTTGAATGTACTTAAGCACCAGAATCAGCTCCTAAGCGGTTTTGCGTTATTTCGTTAACACCTTTTGTATATGAATTTGTATTTAATGAGTCGTCTGGCGCATTCGTTTTATTAATTTTACATATAATTAGAAGGTTATTGACATTTTTTTCCCTTAATTGCTTCATTTCCACAAAGAATACACCTTGGAACAGTTTTTAAGTGGGTGGTCCTATTTTAACAAGAAATAATTACCTCTTCAATCCTGCTTTACAATAGTCCAACATGATTATAAATCTTTAGGTTTATGTCTCTGAAATGACTAAAGACTTTTCAGAGAATAATAAATAATGCAGACAACACACGGCTGAATTTCCAAGTCTTGTTATATTTAATTGTTTTCTGCGGCCACACATAAATTACCTTTAGATGTAAAGATAAACGTGCGTTATTTATGTGTATGACTGTACTGTACTGATGCAGTACAATAAGTACAGTATATCAAACCATGGAAAACAAAAATAACGCCCAGTATAGTGATAGCGTAACAGAATCAAATCACATGTAAAGTTATTTCACAAAAACACATCCTTCAAAAGAATACATGTCGAATACATGTACCTAAATAAGCTATTGTTAACACCTATATAACTTGTGTTCTGGCAAATAAACGCATTTATTTATTTATTATTTATGCTATTAAGGATATAAATTCAAAATATATATAATGGAAATAATTAATTTGCTCTGTGACAAATCGAATAGTATGCGCTGCAGCTGCAGTGAAGAGTTGTATTTGTCAATGTCATAACTATTTACCTGTCAAAAGTAGGTATAACATCATCATCATCATTTCAGCCACAAAACGTGCACTGCTGGACATAGGCTATCCCCCAATAACATCCAGATTGGCAGGTTGAAAGCGGCCTGCATCCAGCGTCTTCCTGCAACCTTTTCCAGGTCGTCTGTCCACATTGTTGGACGTCCTACGCTGCGCTGATAACTGATTTCATTCAAAACTATTGTATAACTAGCTGTTGACCGCGACATCGTTAGCGTGATCTTTAGTTTATTCCTACACGATTTTCTGGGCAACTTTCTCAATTTTGTCTTTTAAAAGAACCTACACAATACAATAATTAACACAAAAAAAATGCAAAATTGTTCCATCTGTTCACGCGTGATGCGATGACCAAGGGAAACGAGTATATAGTGCCGCCAAAAACCATAGCAAAACTTTACTTTTATTGAATTTTGATAAATTCTACAAGTCAAAAGTCGTTTTGATAAGTAAATTGACTATAACTTATTCAATAAATCAAAGCCGCACTTAAATATTTTAAGGCAATATCGTAAATCAATGGGCAAGAGATTATTTATGATGTTCAAGATAAAAGTCTACACACAAAGGTGGATTAGGCAAATACAATGCCATAAAGCATTTTATAGTTTGGTAGAAAATAATGGGTTTTATTGTATTAGGTAATTTTATTTTAAATATATTTGTTGCTGAGGATAGAAGTTCACTAGAATTAGATATTGTTAAATGTATTACTCCTACTTGTATTTTTATAGTTATGACATAGTCGTAGATACAAAAATGAGTTTTGTGGTATGGAGTTTATGCATTGTTCGATAATTTTCTTATTGATCCCATTGGACTACTCCTAAAGTATCTCCTTTCAAATAAAGAAAGCATCATTGGAACCGATTCCCATGCGAATCACTGATTATACAAAAAAAACTAAATAAATTAGATTCTGACAAATCAACGAACCCCTCGTTTCTTTGAAGTTGGTTTGAAGACATTACTTTAATCATCTTCATCTTCCATCGGCGTTTGTAAAGAAGTTAACGGATTAATATGTATCCATCATGTAACCGACCGGCCAATCTGAAAGTCACGGGAAAGGCCGATGTTCAGGAGTGCGTCTTATGGCTGAAATGATGTTACCGTTTAATAATTCGGGATGAAAGTGCCTATTGTATAATCTAGTATCTTGGTATATCCAATTCTATCCAACAGTTTTTAAGTTACAAACATGTTCACTCACTTTTAAACACTACTTTTGTGGGATATTTATGTTGCCCATTAATTATCCTGTAGCAGAACAGAAATAAAAACACTTGTGTGTTATTAAACTTAACGTCGCCATCTTAGTTTCAAAAAGAAAAATGATAGTTAACTCGTTAAAACAACATTAAAATTGTATTAGTTATTTCTACCACGCGGTTCGGTCTAAGAATGTTTGTTGATATTTTAAATGGAATTTGGGTCAGTTTTGTGAAAATATTTTATGATATATCATGATATATCGCATTAAAATACCTTAATAATTTGTTATTTTTAAATGATGTAATAAATTCCTCATAGAAACAATTTGGTTTGTCTAATTAACAATTTGCTGATATATTAAATAGTACCAGTAGTGAGCAGTTTACGCACATCAACGTCAATCTTAGCACTGATTTGTCTTAGTAAATAAGTTGGGTAGTTAAGTAATAAATATCTTAAGTCTGTATTTAGCTCAGATAAAACCCGCCTTAGAACTTCACATAAATCTGTGAGTTTGTCACTTCCTTAATTAAACAACATGGTATAGGATCGGTTATTTGCATGGAAAGTGTTTTTTTGTTCTTTGGTTTCACTAAAAAAAGTTGTTGTATGCTCTGCTGCTGCTTGCTGCAGCAGAACTAGTCTACAGTTTTTTACCATATTTTTTTTTACCTGCGTTCCTCTTATAACACGACAACCCGATTGTAGTACCGAGATGACTCGCCTCGCCTCGCCTCGCCTCGTCCGATTCTGTAAACATAACCGTGCTCACATCAACACTAAACTCACTTATCAACGATTAATGTGAACCCACTTTATTATAACACAAACTAAGGCTAAGTTCATTTGTACCGCTTAGGTGACTTAGAGCGAGCTTACCTTCGTGTTTCTTACAGAATCGACAGACTGAACGCAAAGGGAAACACCGGTTCGATTGAACGTTCAGGTTAATTTAGGCTCGGGTCTGGGTATGCTAGGGAAGACCCTGCCAAAATGTACTGTAATACCTCGTGAAAGGATTTTATTTGGAGAGCTTGAAGAGTAGTGTGTTGTCTAGCGCATGTTTATTTATCTATTTATAACTTATTTCCTTGTCCCCAGTGGCAGCAGTATGCATTCTGCTGGAAGTAGGAGCATTGCCGAGTCGCCGAAGTGGGTTCACCTGCAACGACCCCGCCCTCTCTTTCCCACACACAGGAGACACGTTCTCCATCTCGCTCGTTGCTGCAATCACTGTGATTGTGCCGTTTTTGATCGTAAGTATGAATTTGTTAAATTTGTATTGAATTAGATTATAAATTCTAAGTAGAGGGTAACTAAAAATATATTTGTCAATTCCTTAGTTACTACTTTATAGCCAGTCCAAAATATATACCCCGAATCCGGCTCGAAGGACCATTGAGTTCTTGTGACAATCAATCTTGCTATTCTAATTCATACACAGAAAATATCTAACTATGAAAAATATCTATAATATTATGAAACTTGAGATATTTGTTACTCAAACATGCATTATCAACTAAACGGATTTGGATGAAATCTTCACAAAGATTAGAACCTATGTTACTTATGAATTTAAGACGAACAAATTATATTCTGGACAACCACTGATGCTTACAAAATCTCTCCTAGATGTGGGCCGTAGAAGCAATCCACCATCGCGAAGAAGAATACAGCATGAAACAGAACAAGCTGATCACTACAGCCAAGACGGCCGGATTCATCTACCGGGACTACATCTATGGGGCTGTGGTCAACCTGACTGTGCTGGAGGTGGTGAAGTGCGTTATCGGGTCTCCTAGACCGTCCTTCTTTGATCTGTGCGAGCCTGATAAGGCTAAGACTTGCAATGGGTAAGTTTTCTTATTTAAACGTCTTTTATTTAGTAACAGAGTGCTAAAAAACCAAGCAATCAACAAGGCCCATTTCCAAATTTTAAATCAGCAATTTTGTAAGTAGAGTCGGTTTTTCTTTGCTTGTGGAATATTGTAAACATAGTATAAAACCAACAAACCGTATGAATAAAAAGGATCAATATTTGTTTTTACCTTAAACTTTATTACAGGAGAGAGCTCGTGTTTAGGATCGCATAGTCTCGCCAAAAATCGCATAGTTTCGCCTAAGATCGCATAGTTTATACACGACTGCTCAAAAAAAATAATTGTTTTTTAGCTTAAGTAAATAATCTAATAATCTTAGCCTTAAGATTGCGACCGCAGTCTGTCCGCGATTTAGATGTTTAAATTTTTTCGTGAATAGCGCGAATAAGAACACGTTTAATTTACATCAAGTAATGAATCAATTGAGTGTTTGTCAACATCATTTAAACAACGAACGGTTTGTTAACATGATTATTTTCAATGTATTGTTTTATTCATTCCATAAATATGGTTAATGACGGTAATTATCGGTCATTAAGGAAAATCATTGAATTGTGTAAACAAACTCAGCAGAAAATGATTTAGATTTCAAAAGATCTTTTCACGTCACACATCAGTGTGATTTTGCAAAATGCTTAGAAAAAAATCAAGTTAAAGTTGTATTTATTGAAATAGATCGTATTCTTCGACAAATACGTTTCAAATAAGTGTCACTGCGCATCATGTTACGAATAATATAAAAACATGATTTGTGTACATTGTTTCTTGTTACTGTCAGTCTAGCTAAATTGCTAATTTTAAACCACTTACGTAAAATGTACGTATGTTCTGTCATTTACTACTATAATCATACTTTGCACGATTTACAATGGAAACATATATAACTGGCAGGTTTTATTGTTTAAGTTTGTATTACCCGACATGCGATGATCTAGTTTTCTTCATCATCATCATAATTTCAGCCATAGGACGTCCACTGCTGAACTCAGGCCTCCCCCCATGACTTTCATCAGGGGGATTGCTAGTACTCGCCACGCTTGACAGGCGGGTTGGCGAGGGCAGTTTTTTATAACATTTCGCACGCAGACGCTGCTGCCCGTCTCGTGTTACAGGAATTAGTCGCCTCTAACGACACGCCTCCTGTTGGCGGTGGGGAAGTGTATTCTTTACGGCTGGATTTAGTTTTAATTTTAGCTAAGTAAAGTAAAGGATTGCTTTATTTAATCATATATCATATATCTGTATTTTAAGCAAGGATGTAAATAATTATTTAATTCCTGATATAAAATTGATATATTACGACGACCTCCGCAGCCAAGAGGTGAGCACGCCGAACTTGGCTTTGCCATCTCTGAGGTCAAGGGTTTGATTACCGGTTGGGTCAATGTAGAAAAAGAACTTTTCTCCTGGGTGGGGTGTGTACTACACACCCCAATGCATTAATTGAAGTGGCTTACTTTAAGAATATGACTATTGTTTTTTTTTACATTATATTTTAACACCTCGTATTTTTATTTTTTTATTTATTTTATTTCATTAAATCAGACAACCCAGGTCCATTTTATTAGTAAAATCTTATAAGCTATATATTTTTTTTAAATAATAACTTTGAACATAGTGTAATATAGTTTTAAGTAGGTAGTTTTATATAATAAAAGTAGGGTATGCTTTTGTAATCATAGATCAGTTCAAATATATCATTAGAACGCAACAGACGCTTTACTCCCTATAACACCCACAAACCCGTATATAGTTTATTGGCGAACGAGGTTAATTAAATATGTCTTTCGGTAAAATCAACGAATTCAACATGAGTACAGGGAACTGGTCGTTGTACGTCGAACGCCTGGAAATGTACTTCAAAGTAAATAAAGTGAACACGGAGTTGTGGCTACCTACGCTCATTACGGCGGTAGGAGACGAAGCGTACGAGGTGTTAAGCAGCTTGGTGAGTCCTAAAAAACCTGCGGAAATTACGTACGAAGCGGCGGTAAAGTTATTAAAGGACCATTGGCAACCGAAACCCTCCGTCATGGCTGAAAGATATCGCTTTCGGCAGAGACGGCAGCGAGATGGCGAGTCGATTGCGCTATATATTACGGAGTTGAAGAAATTAACTAGGTATTGCGATTTCGGAGCGTACTTGGAAGACAGTTTACGTGATCAATTAGTGTGTGGGGTAGGTAGTGACGTCATACGGCAAAGACTGTTCGCAGAAGAAAATTTGAACTATACAAGTGCGGTAAAGTTGGCGTGTTCGTTGGAAGCGGCGGAACGTAATGCGGCTGTAGTAGAAGTTTCGACAATGGGAACTACGGGCAACGCGGGCGTCGTACACGCAGTGAGGGCGAAGCGCGAACGCGGGCAGCGCGCGCGGCCCTGGCAGGCTAACGGCTATAACAGCACGGAAAATTGCACGGTGTGCGGTAATAACGGCCACAACAAAGAGGAATGTCGCTACAAGAAATTCATTTGTAGCAAATGTAAGAAGATGGGGCATCTTCGTAGGGTATGCCCTAACTCAATTAGGAGCACAGGTCCGGACCGAAGAAGGGTGAACCACGTCTCGTACCAAAACGAGGAGTCTGATGACGATTCCCAGCCGGAGGACATCGAGGAGAAGTTGAACCATCTCAGTTTGAGCAGTTACAGACCGGTAAGCTTGGACCTCGTTATTGATGGTGTTTTGTTAAAAATGGAGATTGATACGGGTTCATCAGTTTCTTGTATTAGTAAGAATACCTATGACAAGTTTTTTAAATGCCGTAATATCGAAAGAAATGAGTTGATTTTTAAATTTTACGACGGTAGTTGTATTAAACCGTTAGGTTTAATCAAACCAACGGTTCAGTGGAATAAAAAGTCTAAAAGATTGGAATTATTTGTTATCGATGGAGGCACTACTTCATTGCTAGGTAGACATTGGTTGTCTGAGCTAGGAATTAATATTCCACCTTTTCATACAAACAATATTAATATTATAAAACATAACTTGGAGGGAAGTGATTGTAATAGTTTGAAAATGTTAATTGACAGGCATAAGGAGTTGTTCAGCGGTGGATTGGGGCGGTTCACGGGCGGTCAGGCTCGGCTGCGGGTGCGCGAGGGGGCCACGCCCGTGTTCCACCGCGCGCGGCCGCTCCCCTACGCGCTCAAGCACCAGGTGGACGCGGAGCTGGACTGTATGTTGCGCGATGGCATCATTGAGCCGGTCGAGGCTTCAGACTGGGCTACGCCATTGGTACCGGTACGTAAGGCTGATGGGGGATTACGTATTTGTGCGGATTACAAGGTTACGTTAAATCCCGTCTTGCTGGTCGATAGGTATCCTTTACCCAAAATAGAAGATTTATTAGTAAGTCTAAATGGAGCTCAGTTATTTTCTAAAATTGATTTGTCACAGGCGTATAATCAGATAGAATTAGACGATTCGAAAAACCTTACTGTTATTAATACTCATAGGGGCTTATTTAAATATAACAGGTTGGTATTTGGGCTTTCTTCTAGTCCTGGCATATTTCAACGTATTATGTCTAATCTTTTGAGTGATATTCCGGGAGTAGAGGTATTTTTGGATGATGTAATAATAGCCACTAAAGGGGGTCATTCGAAACATCTAGCTATCTTAGAAAAAGTTTTAAATAGATTGTCAAATAATGGTATGCAACTAAAGAAAAGTAAATGCTCATTTTTGGTAGATGAAGTAAAATATTTAGGATACATAATTTCCAAGGAGGGGGTAAAGGTCGACCATGACAAAGTGGCGGCCATCGTCCGAATTCCACGGCCCGAGGACTTATCGCAACTAAGATCGTTTCTGGGTTTAGTAAACTTTTATGCTAAATTTGTAAAAAACATAAGCGCAATTTTATTTCCTCTCTATAAGTTACTTAGAAAAGGTGTAACTTGGAGATGGTCTAAGGATTGTGAAATTGCGTTCAATAAAATAAAAAAGATTTTGACAAGCGCGGAAGTGCTAGCTCACTACGATGCAGATAAACCCTTAACTTTAACTTGTGATGCTAGCTCGAAAGGCATCGGCGGGGTGCTCACTCAGCGGGCGCGGGGGGGCGGCCCAGAGCGGCCGGTCGTATACGTGTCGCGCGCGCTCACAGATGCGGAGAAACATTACTCACAGATCGATCGGGAAGCTTTGGCTATAGTATTTTGTTTACAAAAATTACACCAATATTTATATGGTAGGCGTTTTACGCTCAGAACGGATCATAAACCGTTGGTGAGTATTTTCGGGCCTAAACACGGAATTCCAGCTATGGCCGCGAGTCGTATGCAGCGTTGGGCAGTCATCTTATCAGCATATAGCTACGACATAGAATACGTAAATACAAAACTGAACGGAGCGGACGGCCTGTCGCGGCTACCGGTGGTTGCGCGCTCTGCGGATATGTTGCAGAATGACTCATCGCTCGACCCGCCCGAACAAACCTATTTACACTTCGCACAAGACGAGTTATTACTCGATTCTAATAATATTAAACGACAAACCTTACGGGATCCGCTGTTAAGTAGAGTATTATTGTATATTAGAGAGGGATGGCCTGATAAAAATGATATTAAGCAATTACAACCGTATTTTAATAGGAAAAAGGAATTATATGAGGAATTAGGTTGTATCATGTGGGGACATAGGGTTGTAGTACCCGAGAAATGTAGAAGCAGGGTATTAGATGAACTTCATGAATCGCACATGGGTATCAGTAAGACCAAGGCCATGGCCCGAAGCTACGTGTGGTGGGCCGGCATCGACGAGGCAGTGGAGGCGCTGTGCCGGGGCTGCGAGGTGTGCGCGGCGGAGGCCGACGCACCACCCCGCCACGCCGTCACACCGTGGCCGTGGCCGGCAAAACCTTGGTCGCGAATTCATCTAGACTTTTTGGGCCCCTTTTATGATAAAACGTATTTAATTATAATAGATGCTAGAACTAAATGGATTGAAGTTTATCCGGTGCCTAGTACAGCAGCTCGCTATACGTTAAATAAACTTGAGGAAGTATTCGCTAGGTGGGGTTTACCGAGACAGTTAGTCACCGACAACGGGCCACCGTTTACAAGTGCTGATTTCTCACTTTTTATACAAAGAAATGGTATTGAACACATCTTTTCAGCCCCTTATCATCCTGCGTCTAATGGGGCTGCTGAAAATGCGGTGCGTACTATTAAAAAGGTAATAAGGAAAGCGATTCGTAAAAGGGAAGATATTCAGACGTTTTTGAATACGTTTTTGTTACACTATAGAAACACCGAACATTGTACCACAGGGGAAAGCCCGGCCACTCTAATGTTAGGACGACATATAAGAACAAAATTAGATTTACTTAGACCAGATAGAGGTAAAAAGGTTAGGGAAGCACAGGCTAGACAGGTTAAAATAGGTACAGAGGGAAGTCGAGTGTTAGAACCAGGGGAAGAAGTGTGGATCCGCCAATATCAGGGCGGTACCAAATGGGTGCCGGGTAAAGTAATGGCAAGGTTAGGAACTACTGATTATAAGACCTTCGACGCTACTGGTAAAGGATCCCATAGACATATCGACCAGCTAAGACGGAGATCTTCACGTAAATCCCTTGTGGTTCCACCTCCTGATATCGTGGAACCATCCGCGGATTCCCAGGTAACGGTACCAATATGCGAGGACCAGGTACAGTCCAGCGTGGATCCGCCGGTGGGTAACAAATCAGACAGTGATTTGTCTGTCCATCTGGACCAAGACTTGGATAGATTCAGTGATACTAGTTCCTCTCCCACACCCGCACCCGCAACTGATTCGCCTGAGTTTGTCACGCCGCCCCGATCCAGACCCATAAGAAAATGTAGAATCGAGAACCCACCACAATATACTTTTAAATAATGTACTTAGTTTGTAAGTTAGTTTAGTTTATTAAGGTAATTAGTTTAGTTATATTTAGTAGCTTAGAGGGGAAGATTGTAATATAGTTTTAAGTAGGTAGTTTTATATAATAAAAGTAGGGTATGCTTTTGTAATCATAGATCAGTTCAAATATATCATTAGAACGCAACAGACGCTTTACTCCCTATAACACCCACAAACCCGTATATAGTTTACATAGAAATATAGTTCGGTAACAACAGCGATTACAAAATTGAAGCAACAAAACAGTTTTGTGTGCAAACGTTTACACATAGATACCTACACGCACACCACTATAAAATAGTATCTTTCCCCAAAACTGGGAAAAAATCGATAAAAGCAATGCCTAAATAAGGATTTTCATGCATTCGGAGCGGATTGACGGATTCGGAGATGATAAAACACTACGGAGCTGTCAGCCGTAGGGCTGGCTTTGTGGCTCCAATTTAGTTGCTTCAAATTCTGCGCGCGGATTACGTATCTATGTGTCATTAATCTAAGAGAATAACTATATCTATAGTATGTGTGCGAACAGTTAATGCTTTCTTATTCTTTTTTTCAAACTACGGATAGAACTGTAACCAGATCTTTATCTCCAGGTCTGAGTACGTGAGCAGCTACACCTGCACCTCGACCAGGTCCTCCCGCTACCTGATCATCGACTCCACCCGCAGCTTCCCGTCTGCGCACGCGTCGCTTTCCATCTACTGCGGATTGTTTTTGGCTGTGAGTATTTATTATACTTACATGTTTTTTGTCCGTAACTCTTTCCTATTCTTTTTCTCTAAAGTTACAAATACATGTGACATTTGTAGGTACTTAAGTGTCAAAGTCAAAGTCAAGTCAAAGTCAAAAATCATTTATTCAATACAGGACAAAATTGCCACTTATGAACGTCAATAATAACATTATAGGCCCTTAGGCCTCTTACTTTTAGGTAGATTTTCTGTTCGTTTTTCATCGGGAAAATGCGTTAGATTTTGTTTCATGGTAAATTACTACATACATAACATTTTCTAAGATCAGATACTTTTTCTTAAAATTATCACTCTCATTTAATTACTACCCTTGATTTTAATGGACTCCACTGAGTGAAGCGGACGTCCAGGCTGTAAGACCGTCGCGGGTGCCCGATCTATAGTATTCAATAAGACTACGGCGATGGACTATCCGCGTTACGTAGCGGTGTTCTTTGCATTTCCAGAAACAGACCCGTACGCAGACGTCTGATTTACGTAGCGGGAGCCTTAGGCCCTAATAAATTCTTATAAAAATAATGCAGACTTAGGTGCGCTTTTAAGTTGCATATTAAGATGTTAAAGGCTTTTGTGAACTACACCAAATATCTTAAACCTAAACACATCTTCTCTTTCAGTGGTACCTCCAGAGACGAGCGTTCAGCTGGCACAACCGGTCAGTTCTGGTGGTTCCTCTCGTCCAGACCATCTGCCTTATCTACGCGGCCGTCTGCTCTCTAACCAGGGTCACGGACCATCGGCACCACTGGTGGGATGTGCTCGTCGGTGGCACTATGGGGACGCTGACTGTTATGTACACGGTAGGATTCTTTTATCATTGTTTCATTGCCTTCATCATCATCATTTCAGCCATAGGAAATCTACTGCTGAACATAGGCTTAATGACTTCCAGATAATTATCTAGGATCTCAAAATTCTTTTTCTTCCAGGTCCTCGTCCTCCGCAAGAATTTTTCCCAGCCAGCTGTGGTGAGCACCAGTGACATATCCAGCAGCGATGGCAACAACCACCAGTCGGTCCGGCGGCTGCTGTCCAGCGAGCCACACGTGGTCGTGCCCTAGCCACAGGCGGTGTAAGCTGATGCTTACAGTAAAAAGACTATGAAGGCACAATGTGACTTCTTTGGGTGATGTGATGTGAAAAACTTCAACTGGCTGTATGATAATAATATCATGGGTTGGCAAATTTTAAAAAAATGGTCTCGCTTGACACTTTTGGATTCTTGAGTAACCAAATTGGCTGTATGATATTAACGACCGCGACCTAGCAATTTATGCTTTTGTTAATTAGAGAAACTCTTGACAGTTTTGTATGTAATTAATAACTAAGTTGGCTGTATCACTGATTTGGTATGTATGAATCATTGCTGATACAGTCAAAAAAAATTTTTTTTTTCCAATATTGTCAATAATGCCGATTGATTATTACAAATTTTTTTGTTAATATTTTGCCATAGTAAGAAAGTTGTGCAAATTTTGTATCTACTGTAATACTTATACGATTTGCATTTAAATTTTCTTTAAAATAGAATTTCGTGCTATTTTCAGCAAAGTTTAATTCGCGCTTAAACGGCAAATTACTTGACTACCTGTTATTTCAACATTAACAGCGACTGTAAAGTACGTTAAATCGTATTCAGTGCTACGTTAAAATCTTGTTGGTTCTTATTGAAGACAGAGATGGCGCTCTAAAAGATATCATTTAAATATAGCGCCATCTCTGTTTTTAAACTGGTGCCCGTATTATGTATTCTGTAGTATCGTCAGAACTGTTTCTGGCATATTCATAAAATATTGTGTATTGTACCCATAAACTTAGATATGATTTATTTATTTTTATTTCATTGACCGTAGGATTACTATTTTAAATGTAGACCTCATTATGAACCGTGATAATAGTAAAATAATTAAGACTTACATAATGACAAGTATGTATGATACATAAATAAATCGTGCTTAATGTTACAAAAAAAAAAACCAGTGATTACTTGATAAATAATGTTAGTAGAGAGAAAACTTAAGTTACCATAAAGTATATAACTTTGAAAAAATGTAATACTTATTACACATTGTTGTCCAGATCTACATCAATAATTGCTATTTTAACTCATGATCGATTAGATTTAAATCGATATTCTAATCATTTTGTTTTAATATTTGTATTATAACAATTTATGATTAGAGACGTAACTACCAAAAATTTTATTTCAACTGCAAAATTACAAAAATGACCATAATTATTACTAAAAACCAATTTTCTACAGCAAAAACGTTAAAGCTTTTGTTTTTATTTACTTTTTATGGAATTAAAATATTCTTTCTTCGTTTATCATTAAGTAATTATATTCAATTGAAAATGTAAATAATAATGTCTAGGTTTTAATCAGACTCTTTCTAGAATATTTTCCTCCAAGGTGTTAACTAGGGCAATGCACTACTTACTCGATCTTAATTTATTAAATCTAATTAAAATAGGCGTCTGTTCCTATCTAAAATAATCTAAATAACGAAATTTGACAACATTTTTTTAAATTTTTTGTTACATTTTATTTCTCTTATTTAGTTTATGGTTTGTTTTATCCAACCGCGCAATAAAAAGCGTAATGTTTCATTTCCATTCTCTTTGTCATCCTCATGTAAAGTTTTATATTTTTTAGTGTATTCCTTGATTTGTCATTGAGATGCAACTTTTAAAAAAGTATTTTACTGAAATGGTTAGGAACAGACTATATTTAGGTCAGCACTGACAGTATTCGCTGTATAGTACCTGTCTAGTCGTAAGTTAAAAACATGTTATATTTAAAACTTAGAAATAGTTATTTTTCACCCACCTGAACAACTTAAAATCTGATTTATAGTTGTAAAATTATGACTCCAGTTTTATGAAAAAAAAAATGGCCGTAATAATTTAAAATATTCTAAAAATCTTTAGAAATATAAGATCAATATTAAAAAAGTAATTTATCAATCATTCTAATTACGGAAAAACTTATCAAAAAATTTTTTTACAAAAATGTCACGAACTTTGTACAACAGTATTTTTAACTTTTTTGTAAACTTATTTTTACTTGTTTGATAAAATAACAACATTGACATTCCTTCGCATTTAGTGTTTAAATTTATAATTTTAGTTTTTTTAATAAATTTTGTAAATATTAGTTTAAGTGTAGTTGACGCGTGTTTGAATATTAGTTTGTGTATGTGTTGTCAATAAAATGAATAGACAATTTTTATTTCATTTGTTTTATTTCCCTACCAAATCTTCATCAAGTAGGAATAATGCAAACAAAAACATTGAATCTCTTATCAGCTGGCACCGACTCCAAAAGTATCTGATAAGGTACTTAAGTGTTAGGTTTATTATTAGCATTTCAGTGTTTTGAAGTCGGTTTTATTTTTTTTAATAAAATTTACTTATTTCATCTATTTTTAGTGATAAATCCTAATCTAACTGCTGAACACCGATTTCATCCCCTATTTTCCTACCCTTAGGGGTGATTTTTATTTTTCAAACTTTTATCATAGCATCTTTGAAGTATAAGCTATTCAATAAAACAAAAATCATCAAAATCGGCTTATATTTGTCCAAAATATTATCTGGGTATATATTTGTTGATTTTCTCAAAAAGTTCTAAATCAATTTCGATAAAATTTATATGGGACCACCTCTGAAGTATGATCTACCAAACAAAAAAAGAATCATTAAAATCGATTCATAATTGGCGGAGTAATCGCGTAACAAATATACAAAAAAAAAAACAAAAAAAAACATACAGGCGAATTGAGAACCTCCTCCTTTTTTGAAGTCGGTTGAAAATAATATAAGTAAATTGTTTCAACAATCACACCAATTATCTAGCCCCAAACTAAGCAAAGCTTGTACTATGGCGACCAGGTGACGAACAAATATACTTAAATATATTTTTTTACATCTGACTTACAAATGGTTGCGCTAAGAAGTAACATCCTACCCTGGTGTTACGAAATACTATACAACTAATTTTGCCAGGTTAGTAAGACTTTGACTGCCACAAATTAGACACAATAGAAAATCTATTGTTCGCGGTGAGCCGCGTGGCGGTTAACTAATAATATTTGAAGTCATTGTTTTAGGTAGGTAACGTACTTTCAATAATAATAAAGGTTTTTGATATCTCTTAAATTTAAAAATTTATCGCCTGAGCACTTAACGTTCACATCCCGTATTCGCTATGTGCAAAGTGGGTGGTGGGGGCCGTCAAATCGATCGCAGCACGCAATCTGGCAGAAATGTGAAATAGCTCTGGACTGTCATGTGTCAAATTGCTATATTTCCATAGAATTTCATACTTACGTTATTAGGTATTTTTAAGTAAACACGTTAAAATTCGAGATATGGGTTACAGTACGTGTTGTGTTTTAAGGTGTAGAAACAATGGGAAAAACAGTTCGTGCATGTTTTATTCGTTTCCAACATTAAGATGGAAATTGAAGCAAAGTATTAAATGGATAGCTGCTGTGAAAAGAATAAAGCTTGTAGGGAGTACGTGTCACAGACATTTGTCTTAAGATCATAGCTCTTATTAAGTAGATTTGTCTGTTGGTTCTAAGCTCTTCAAAGTCTTTCACATGCTGTACTTATACTATTTTTTTCCCTTTTTGGACAGTTTGAGGTTGGAAAGTTATATCATGTTGTATCGATTCAAATCCCGTTCGTGTTATAACATTCATATTTTAGTTCGAGTAAGAAAATCACTTATTATAATATGCAGAAACTTTTTAGATATTTACATCTAATTTCGAAGAAAATCAATCCGAAAATCATTCTTAAACCATCCAGTTGCCATAATTTAAGAGATCTTAAGTCCACAATACTTGTGGTCACTAGGGGCGCTGTCATCGCACACACAGCGAATAATATCTGTCCATACCTACTTAAGTATAGGATGTTAAAAAAACTACGAGCTAAATTTTAGATGTGCTGCAGGATCGAGTCTAGGATACAGCAAATATAATACAAGATGATATTGAAACAACGCAAAACCTTATACGGAGTGATTCTTCTGCTCAAATACAATTTAAAAAAAAAAACGTTTCTAAGCTAACTAGTGTCAGCCGGTCTCGATTTACAGAAATAAATTGGTTTTATTAAAAAAACATCCCAATGTAAAATAGGTACAGACAACAGCACATCAACCTACCACAAAACGAAATTTTTTCTCAATTGATATTGATCTCTACGTCTTGGACTTAAAGTTGAAAATCAATTCAATGACCTTTAACTTTCTGGGTAGGTTGACCTGCTGTTGTCATTGGAATGTTTTTTTACCTTTTTCAACAGCCTGTAGAAACAAACTTATTTAAAAGCGAAACCTAATTTTGTCACCACATTTTATCGTAATAACTCTTCATCATCATCATCATCATCATTTCAGCCATAGAACGTCCACTGCTGAACATAGGCCTCCCCCAGTGACTTCCAGATTGGCCGGCTGGAAGCGGCCTGCATCCAGCGTCTTCCTGCGACCTTTACCAGGTCGTCTGACCACCTTGTGAGTGGACGTCCTACGCTGCGCTTGCCGGTACGCGGCCTCCATTCTAGAACCTTTCTGCCCCATCGGCCATCAGTTCTACGTGCTGTGTGCCCCGCCCACTGCCATAACTCTTAATCCTCGGTAATAAAGTCTATTATTAAAATTGTTGGACCTTGCTTGTACGTCGGAGATTCCAATATAGATATATACAGTGTGTAACGAAAAGGTGAAATAAAACTTTAAGGGGTTCTTCTACGGCTAAATTACATCAACTTTTTCTATGGGACCAACATCGAAATCTCAAAAAAAAATTGACGTTTCCATACAAACTGATGCCAGCTGGTCGCGTTTTAGTATGGGAAAGTGTTTTTTTTTTTTGCGAATTCGATGTTGGTCCCATAGAAAAAGTTAATGTAATTTAGCCGTAGAATAGCCCCTTAAAGTTTAATTTCACCTTTTCGTTACACTCTGTATACTACTAGGAGGGTAATAAAAGAGCCCGCATTGCTATGCCCATGGGTTTCTAATGAAAGTTCATAATTCAATAAACCACTCTTACATTGTTTATTTTGTTGCACTGCCACTTTGTCAAAAGGAAATTATTCTAGCAAAGTGACAGTTCATGTTCGTTACTTTATCCCGACGATACGACTACGGATTTAGAATAAAGATAATATTATTTATTTGCGACTCGTATTTTACAAGGATTTTAATGGATGACATGGAGGCACAGACGGAGGTCTAGAATCCTTAGTAACTTAACTAGGTCTAACTCTAACTTGTCCGGTTTTTTTGTTGAGGTGTTCATAACTAAGTACTTAAGTGCACGCAGACAGGATTATTGAATAGGCTAGTTTCCTGGGTCAATAAAAGATTATTCTAATTAGTCCGTCAGTTAGATTATCAAAAAATATTAGACCCGTATTTTGTCTTTTGTCCATCAAACAAAAAATGACGAAAAAAAGCGCATCAAATTTTAAGAGTGACGTCACGCCTTGCTAAAAAGTGTCGCAAGGCGTGACGTTACGCGGAACTTTAACGGGATGTATCTTCATCATTTTTTGTTTGATCAAGAAAAGAAAAAATACGTGTCCAATATTTTCTGTTAATCCAACTGACGGACTAATTAGATTTTTTTAGGAAACTAGCTCATTGTTACGAATTATTTCACTTCCAAAAAAAGGTTCTTAATATGATTAGCACAGAAATCAGTGCAATCAAATTCACTTCGAACCTTTCTCTTCGTGATTGCACTGATCGATGTAAATTCGCTCTGCCAACATGCGTTTCCCTATTTACGTTCCACTTCGTACCTTGAGGTTTTGTTTAAATGGCACTTATGTGATAGAGCTTGTCGTTTTCTTGCAGTCTGTCTAGCAAGATGTGTCTTGTTGACCTAGGAATATCTATACATAAAAACGAATCCCTATTTCCCTTGGTCATCGCATCACGCGTGAACGGATGGAACAATATCGATAATTCTTTTTTTGGTTGTTTTAATTACTTTCAAGAGAAGGTTCTTTTATTAAAAAAATTAAGAATGTTGCGCAGATTTTTTTAAAATGAAAGACCACGCGAACGACGCGACGTCGCGGGCAACAGCTAGTGACTAAATAAATTACACTCGGAGGGAAGAATATTATTATTAATAATTAATTATATAATTATTAGGGTGGATGGGAAAACCGAACAGACGACTAATATTAATGCACCAGGAAACATAATATTAACCATAGTATCGAGGTAAAAAAAATACATTCTTGTGTTACGAATGAGGTACCTACACGACAAAATATTTAATTTGCCAGGAGCACCTTTCAAAACGTAGACACGAGCCAAATATAATTAAAAATTTAGAGGCTTTCTACAAAAATGTAAAACAAACGAAACATTTTCGTAGACCTTCGGATTCAGAGAACAATTTGATAACGAATTGTCAACCGGTAAATTACTTGCATTACACTAATGTTAACATATACCTACTGTCACGCGGTTTTCCGGTCGACAATTCACTATCGAACGGTTCTGATTTGGGGCCGGGTATCAATCGTACAGCATCATACCGCGCCACTGCGTCTCGCAAATCAGCTTGGTGGAATCAAAATCGAACCATTGTAATGACACAACTTTTTAAAACAATCGACTAATAAAAGCACATAATTTAAAATCATAATGGACAATATCACAGACATTGCTCTGATTCTAACCTGAGGTAAGTAGCCAACGCACTTGTGTTGTAGAAATCAGAAAACACGACGGTACTACAACTTCCGTACCAAAAACAATATAGAAAATTTCACTGTCTACACCAACAGGGAATCGATCTTGGGACCTCAAATGTTGCAATGCCAAGTCTAACGTGCACACCTCTCGGCTACGGAGATTGTCAAACATAGTTAGTTATAGTTAGAAATGCAGATATTAAAAACGTCTTATAAATCATCTTCGCAGATAGTAATTAGTGATACCTGCCTACGTCGTAAGGCCCAGTGTCGAGTCTTTGTAGCGTCCTCACGAAGGCTCTCCAATCGTGACCGAGTATTGTCTTAAAGATTGTATTTCGATCCGAAATAACAATATAGGAAAATAAAGCCTGTTTTACATTGACTAGTTCACAATTTTTGTAAAACAAATTATAGTTTAGAAAAACTACACCAACAACTGATTAACCTACAGATTGTACATATTTCCTAAACCGACTTTTACTTAAATTTGAATTTGAGAAAATTTTACCTTTTGTAAAAGTTTTTTATAACGTTTACTAAAAAATAACCTCTCAATAAAAATTCTAGAATAGAGACCACGTTCCGGCAAGCGCAGCGTAGGACGTCCGCCCACAAGGTGGACAGACGACCTGGTAATGGTTGCAAGAAGACGGATGCAGGCCCCTTCCAACCGGCCAATCTGGAAGTCAATGGGGGAGGCCTATGTTCAGCAGTGGACGTCCTATGGCTGAAATGATGATGATAATGAATAAAAAGTTATGCTTTGTCTTACGATCTTAAAATAACGGACGTCCGTGTGGGTATTTCAAAGTCAGTTAAAAAAATTACAATCTAAACTCCCCTTATGTGTAGGCAAAGGTATGCTCGCGTGGCTTGTCGCAGTCTCTTACCTCTTTTTATTAAAAGAAATCCAGCAATTTATTTTAAAAGCACCCTGCATTGCAAACGGCTGCTATTTTAAAACTTATTGTGTGCTAAGGCAACTTATTTTTTGCTGTAAATGTAGGTGCTTTTCATTCCTATAATGTCTTGTATATCAATTACCTCATATTATTTTTAATAATGATCCTTGTTTTCATAACGTACAAGGTTTAATTCGAAATAATTTACATTCGACAGGGTGTACAAAAGAATAAGACACTCCGTAAAACTACCGCCACATCAGCAGCTCTTAAACAACAACATTTTCTATGGCAGCAACATCGAAATCGGAATAAAATAATTAGATGCTCTATACCGTGGTCTTCATTTGACGTAGACATTGCGTAACAAATATACAAAAAAAACAGTCGAATTGAGAACCTTTTTTTAGGGTAAAAAAAGGGTAAGAACGGGATCCTATTACTAAGACTACTGTCCGTCTGTCTGTATGTCACAAGGCTGTATCTGTATGAACCATGATAGCTAGATAGTTGAAATTTTCACAGATGATGTATTTCTGTTGCCGCTATAACAAAAAATAATAAAAACAGAATGAAATAAATATTTAGGTGGGCCTCCCATACAACAAACGTGATTTATTTTTTGGCAATAGGTAAACACCTGAAATATTCGCAGAATATTATAAATAATGAAACGGAACCCTCCGTGCGCGAGTCCGGCTCGCACTTGGCCGGTTTTTATGTTGGTTAAAACCTGAATTGAAAGAAGCCTATCATATTATGATCGTCTGTTTCTTGAGGAACAAATAAAAGACAACACATTGCGTCTGAATGTACATTGTGGTCTAATCTTAGAGAGTGGTGAAGAAAATTACAGGTTGCATAGCATTCCGTTTGTTTTTGACGGAAAGAAAACTCGACTTAATGACATTATAATGCGCATTTACCATTTCTTGGAAGGTATTTCTAGGACTGTGGTTTTTGCAACATGTTGATGGTATAAGAGGTGGAGGCCCCTTACTCTTAAAGCAAGACTGCTTTTAAACTGCCTTGATTTGTCATTTCTATAATAGTATGAAAAAGCAGACCTGCTTTCAGATCTCATAAATAGAAATTGTCTTGTTAAACTATCAACCTTATTTAATGGCCGCGTCCTCAAATCATAGTAAATAAATAAACAAATAAATAAATATTGGACAACATCACATACATTGCTCTGATCCAATGATTAGTAGCTGAAGCACTTGTGTTACAGAAATCAGAAACAACGACGGTACCACAACACCCAGACCCGAGACAATATAGAAAAGTTATTTTTCTACATTGACCGACCAGGAATCGAACCCGGAACCTCAGAGATACCGACACCAAGTCCGGTATGCTCGCCTCTCGGCTGCTGCGGAGGTCGTCTATAGTCATTGTATGATCTAGGTGGCCGTGTCCAACCGGCTAATCTGGAAGTCATTGGGAGAGGCGTATGTTAAGCAGTGGACTCTTCGTGGCTGAAATGATGATGATGATGAATTAAAGAGTTAATTCTGAGCCATTACCATGAATAATAAAAATGAGTCAAAGGATATATATATAGATATATGAGATATATTGACTAGAAAGAAACTCGGTCCACTTTGCGTCAACGTGCGTCTTCACAAAATATTCGTGAAGAAATTGGAAATATTTCAACGAATATACAGTGTGTCTGGTCATGGACTAGCGATATTCTATGGATTGTTAGAACAACTATTCTTATATACAAATACACTACATAGTTAAGTCCAAACTACTTATCAGCTATGTGGCAGCCATTTTGTCTTTTTTTTTTTAAATATTCTCTACGTGGACACAAAAAAAATCATATCTCCCAAAGTGTAGGCGTTAATGGTATAAAAATAGGCTTATTCGAAGCGCAAAACTCTAGTCTATCGTATAAAATTTGAAACAGGGAGTTGTTACGTTCATAATTTGAAAAAAATATTAAATTTCATGTAAAAAAACAAAATGGCTGCCACATAGCTGATAAGTAGTTTGGACTTAACTATGTAGTGTATTTGTGTATTAGAATAATTGTTCTAACAATCCTTAGAATATCGCTAGTCCATGACCAGACACACTGTTTAAAAAATATATTTTTGAAATATGAATAGGGGTTTTCGAGGAATTTAAGAAAGAAGAAGCGTTTTGAGGTTATAATTGATGAATGCAGGATGGTGGTTAGAGGTAAGGAGTACTATCTCTTACGGGCGGAAAGTGTCCCTAAAGCAGTAAATAACAGGTCCAAAACCCTCCAAAATGGCGCCAGCGTAGGCTAAGGGCATGGTATGATGTAGCAGTTGTTGACGGATTAAAGTATGTCGAGTATGGAGTGGCGAGTTAGAACATTTTTAAACATTAATGTGACTTTAAATATGGATTATTATTATTTATCATAAATTTGCTAATGCACCTTACGCGATTCGAACCTGCACACGCCTGGCTTTGTAGTTCAGAGCGCGAACCACTAAACCAACGTCATATTTACATAATTATATCACATTAGTTCAACATAACTTTTAATATTTACATTAGCAAAGTAAGTGAGTAAAATAAATAAATATTAACAACATCACATAGAATTGCTCTGATCCTAAGGTGTTATAGAAATCAGAAACAACGACGACGGTACCACAACACCCAGACCCGAGACAACACAGAAAAGTTCGTTTTCTACAATCGAATCGAACCCGGGACCTCAGAGATGGTGACGCCTAGTCCGGCGTACTCGCCTCTCACCTCAGAGGTCGTCGAATATAAAAATAAAATTCTGCCAGAAAAACTTATTAAAGGCGGAAATACAAACACGTTTGTATTTCAATATCCACAAAATGCACTTAACACTTGTAGCCAACCAAACTACTTATCTCGAACTAATTCCACTACGATTATGCTTATTGCTTAATAAAACTAAATATTACTTAACTCAAATTACTTAGTTACGCTTAAACTCTGGTTAGGGTAAGAACACATTACTTACGCGTACTCACGCAAGTAAAATTAATTAACTAAATTAAATTTACAACGATAAACACAGACCTCTTAAAAGCAAGGGAGGCACTAACCGACTTCAAAAAAGAAGAGGTAAAGACATCATCTTATGGACTGACCTCCAATCGCGTGGGAACTGGTGGAGGGGTGTGTGGGACTCCGGGTTTCAGAATCCGGCTACCCTCTTAAACCTCACGATGACCTCCGGTGACTTTTGAAGTGGAACCATGGGTTCGCGGCAGGCTTACTCCATAGTTCCACTTCGGCTGCAGCTCGTTACTGCAGCGAGCCGCCTGGTTGGGGGTGGTAACTTCTTCACTTCTTCTGAGCATCGTTCTGTTTTTATTAACTTCAAGTCAAATGACAAACTCAACAAAATTCAACGTTTAAAATCAAGATAAGCCCATTCACTCTTGAAAATGACAGGCCAAAATCAGATTTACGATAGATAATAGATTTATAATAGAAATATTATTTATTGTATAAAATATGGAAATACAAGTTCTCACAGTAATAATATCCGCATTGCATACTTTACCGCAATCCAGTATGCAAAATTGTAACACATTTAAATATACAAAATCAATAAGTTAAATAATTAACATGAAATTATCACAACACCAATCTATAAAAATGAATTGCTGTTGTTCGTTTGTCTCGCTAAAACTCGAGAATGGCTGGACTAATTTGGCTTATTTTGATCTTGAAATATTTGTGGAAGTTCAGGGAAGGTTTAAAAGGTCAGAAAATATTTAAAAAATACAAGGAAAGTAGTAAAACAACAAACTATTCGTACCTGTCAAACGAATTGGCGGAACGAAGTTCGCTGGGTCAGCTAGTTATTAATATAATTCTATCAATATAAGTAAAATTTCATAGTTGCAAGTTAAGTAATACAGTAACCTATTAACTATACCTAAAGAATTACATTTGAGAGGTTTTGCAAATGGCCACAGTCTCGTTTCGGTGTGGCCGTAGCCTTACTCGTAAACTTCACTGAGCACGGTCCAGCTAAACCAACATAGTTATGCTAATATGTTATGTTTATGTTGTAATATATATGTTGTTATAAGCTTTTTAGGTTGTGCAATGTTAATAATATGCTAATGACTGCACTAGAGTAAGTGTTGAGAAATGTGTCGGTTGCGGTACTGGCGTGGACAAATGTGCTTACATAAAAAAAAACTAGACAGAAAATAACGTTTATAATTTTGTTTAAAATATTTATTTTATTTATTTTATTAGGACAACCAACAAGACAAGCACAATTACAAGCAAATTGGTAAGACATGCAAATATTGGCTATAGACTAAGTGCCGTCTTAATAACAGGTTGCCACGGCATGCAATAATGGACTAAATAATTTTTTAGTTACATAAGTGACCTTAATTATATTGTTGCTATATTAGCTATTACTATTTTAGTGCAAAATAAACAATTTACCATACTTGAATAATTCTCATTTTAAAGAGTTACATCAAATCAGTAACTTTTTTAATTACTTTAAAATTAGAAAAATGGATAATAATCGATATACAGTGTAAGGTTAAACGTGGGACAATCTTTTACAAATTATTCATCTCTTATATTCAACTTTTACTTCGGTCCAGTGGTCAAGAATCAAGAAAATAATTTGCAGTATCATACTAAAATCCAAGTGCTAATTGAAAAAAAAACATTATAAGCCATTTTTTACGGAATCGATGTTGTTTCCTTATTAAATGTCGTTAATTAGAATAGTTAAATCATTCCCTAAGAGGAAGCTAACTAACAAACCGTCCTTTCTCTAATGGTTGTCCTCTACCTGAAGGTTGAAACCGCTAATAGCGATAAGACCGCCTAAATTTTACGTTTTTCTGTAAAAATCATGTGTAATTTACTTGTATGGTGTGCAATAAAAGTGTGTATCTATCTTTCTAACTAATAAAATACCCTATACCTTAAAGAGATTGGAATCGGTGCCACAGTAATGTACAAAATTATATCACAAATCAGTTATCATTGTATCATAGCCTTATCATTATTAGATTACACTATTTAAATCACATACTATTTATTATTGAAATTGTATTTTTTATTTATTTATATAAAGTTAGGATATTAAAACATCAGTAACCCCAATAAAATTACCTTGGGTGTGTGTTTATAGTAAACATTAATTGTTATGTATCATTGCCGAAAAATCGTATCTGGTTATTTCACCAGTTAATAAAAACTTAGCAACATTTTAATCAAATTTAGTTATTTCAACTCACAGTAACATCTTAATCACTGCTTAGGTATAAACGTCTTACAAAATCATCGATACCTATTGTTATTAAGCATCAACAATTTTATGACGATTCGATATTTCTCTAAAAGTCGCTTATACAAACTAGTAAAAACTATGATTTATTTATTGTCATATGATCGTCTTCACCGTGCTTAACAAAGTTTTTGAGAATCAAAATTGCGATTGAGACCTTTGCACCGGACAGTACCCCCAATCCAATTTATCGGATAAATAGGCGGAAGAGCTCCCATACTTGTACCCGAAAGTGGTTGCTGGCACAGTGCACACCCATCAGAGAACAGCCATCACTCGACATTAGTGGGGTTATGGCGGTGCATTGTGATTGTGAAATATATGGCACGATGGCTTTCTGAACTTACACTTGCGATCCGGGTGGCTTTGACGTCATAGATAAATGGACTATCCATACTAATAGATACTTAATAAATAACTATCCCATTATCGATCTTTTGGACATTGGATTCGATCACGTATTATAGAGTCATTTTTAGGTTAAATGATTATTAGGTATTGATTTCTTAGAATCCGTTGGGCTATGTCAGCGACTTTTGTTCGTTTACGAATCTCCTCATTCCTGATTCGATCTCGCAAAGAAACACCGAGCATAGCCCTTTTCATAGCACGTGTGCAACCTTGAGCTTTCTTTGAGCGGGACGCTCCCAATCAGCCAATCAGGAAGTCACTGGGGGAGGCCTATGTTTAGCAGTGGACGTCCTATGGCTGAAATGATGATGATGATGATTTTTTAGAAGAGGAACAATCAAACATACTTTGACAGATACTTCAATAATAGAGTAGGAACTTTTGGACATCATTGGATCACTTAATCAACTTATCCTTTGATTTAAAGGAAAAGAAAATACATAAATTTACTTGATGTAGGTACCTAGCTAGGAAATGGAACGGTGCGCGGTAGCTTCCTAAAATTTATTAATAATTACTGGAAACAATTATTACAGGAAACAGGAAATACAATATGTCTCTATTTATTTAAAATAAATGCCTAAATTTGTTGCTAAGCAAAATTAATTTGATAGTTACTTTGACAGGTACTTCAATGGTAGGGTATGTAATGTACTTTTGGACATTGGATCACATATCATATTACACTTAATCTTTGATTTAAAGAAAAAGAAAATACTTATAATATGTATTTACTTGATGTAACTACGAAATGGAACAATGCGCGGTAGCTTCCTAAAAATTAATATTACACTCGAAACAAGTTATACAGGAAATGGCTAAATGTGTTGCTAAGCGAAATTGAATTTTATGTGGTGATTTCCTTAAAATATTGGTACATTTGTAATTTTAGTGTATACAAACACAAATATAAAAATAAAATGAAGAAAAACTCAAGAACGGCTGGACCAATTCCGCATTTTTTGTCAAATATTTGTTTAAGTGCGAGAAAGGTTTATAAGAAAAGAAAAATTGAAAAAGTTTTCCGAAAAAAAACCGGGATAACTAAATGTCCTTTTTCTATTTTTGCTACTACTGGCGCGACACTTGTACTCGTAGTAGCAAAAATCCTTTATTTAAAAATCATTTGATATTGTTTATGAACAAGACAACAACTGTCGGGATATGTAGGTACCAAATCTTACTACATAGGTCCTATTATAAAAGCGAAAGATAAGATGGATAGATGTTTGTTACTCGATCACGCTAGAAATGGCTTAACGGATATGTATAAAATTTGACACAGAGATAGATTTTAGTCCGGATAGCATTTAAATTAATTCAATTCAATTCAATATATTTATTGCATTCTATAATGTTACACAGGTGTTATAATTAGATACATAAAATAGATCATTATAGACCCTGTAGGGCACAACAATAAGATAGGTAGGTATTTGTTTATTTTAAGAAGTTGTAAAGAATTAAAATAATTAAGAAATCATATGATAATTATTGAATAATTTATTGAATAACAATCAAATGTTATTTTTAGGCATTTAAATATTTATTTATCTTTGGATTTCATTTATTGTTTTAGATTGTTGTCATTTAAGTATTCGTTTATTGTGTAATAACATTTTTTATTAACATTAATTTTAATTGTTTTATAAATTTTAAATCATTTACTTCATTTTTCATAGACTCCGGCAATCTGTTAATTACTTTTTATCCCGGAAAAATGTATGGATCCTGTTGTTTTTTTTTTACAGAGCAAGGGACCGATATTATTTTTGCATTTCCTATAATATTTGCTTCTTATATCCTATATTATAGTATAGAGTTATAGCTATATAGCTACTACTATTCTTAATTTAAGTACCTCTTAAGGGAGTAAAAAATAAGGTGACAAGACATATTCAAAAGCCGTGTAATAACTTTGCATTTTAATATAAAACTAATAACTAATATAAAAAAAAATTGCATTTGTTTTTTTTTTATTTCAGGTTAACTATATCTTAAATACATACAGCAATACGATGGGCTTGTAAGAGAATAAATTAATTATTTTCACAATCACACCAATTGTTTTTTTTTACCTTAATAGGTTGGTCTAGGTAATAATTCTTTACCTATAGTAACTATGCTAAAATCAAAGGAAACCGCTTATACATAAATCCAGTGCAAATGCATCTCTTTGAATCATGAACAGTTATTTTTCTGTCGACAAACAGACAACCATACATTCTGTACAACATTGCCTGAAGCCACAGCATTAACAAATGGTGTTTTGGCTTTCGTTAACAAAAAGAGAAACGCTAAATCTGTAATAACTTTTTTATCGCGGTGGAAATGCTTTACGCATACCAGCTGCTGTGTGGTGATTGGTAGACCTGGTGGTACCTAACTTTATGGTGTGTAAGAGCAGTGGTAGCTTAGGGGTCGGAGTATGCCTCATATTTTTAGGTCCCAGGTCCTAGCAAGTCCCTCTGGATTTTGCAAAATCTATGCACAGATTTGTGGTATCAATCTTGCTCTACTGCGGTGAGGAAAAGCATCGTAAGGAAAGCTGCATACTCAAATAACACTGCGAGTGTAGGCATGGTTTAAAATAGCCAGACTATTTGCCTGTTTGAGGGTCCCAGGACTCCCAGGGGTCAAATGTAATTACAAAACTTCCTAGCAACGCAGCTCTTTTGCAGCGATTGTAGCTTATTAGTAGATAGAGCCACGTTGCTCATAAGTCTACCATAATGGGTACGGCAGATGGATGTCAGCCTTCTCTTAACATTGCTAGACCTTGCCTCTGCCCCCTACCCTTGCTTCCAGTATCGCAATCACACGGATGATTGTCGACTCTGCGCTTCTTGCTCCTGATTGAGCTTACTTACATCGTATTTAGCTTACTGAATCTCGAGTTATGAGGGCGAATACAAACTCGGATCAAGTTTGAAAACACTAATATCGATTATGGCCAATTTCAGAATGGTTTTCATTATAAGAAGGGGCCGGGCTCCGTTTACCAAGCGCCTATTGTTCATTTGGGCTCAAGTGGGAACGCAGCATTAGCGATAATAATTGTAGAAAAGAGATGAGAAACGAAATGTGTGTTTTAATAACCAAAGGGCGCAGCGCCGTCGAGCTCTACATAAACAAACAGACAGACAGCGCGTTTCACCGCTAATCTCGACCTTTGTTTGAATGTCCGGTTTTTTACTTGACAGCTTATGTCGCAGGTAAACTACGAAGTTAAAAATTGTGCTTTTTAAAATAAATATTTTAAAAAACGAAAGGAAACCGTTTTTTTGGTATAGACATGTGATCTAGGAGGGCGTAACGAGGAAAGTGATTGGTATGAGTAATGATGGGTGGAAAGGCAGAAGACGACCTAAGAAGAGATGGATGGATTCTGTAAGGAACGATTTGACTGAGAAGGGAGTGAATGACTCGATGACGACGAGTGATCGGATTGAATAGAAGAGAAAGACATACTGCGCCGACCCCAGATGACCTCGGAACAGGGCAGGCGAATGATGATAAATGCAAAGACAGATACCTAGTACCTAGATGGTTTATATAGGTAAACAACTAGCTGGTGCCCGCGACTTCGTTCGCGTGGTCTAACCTATAAACCATTCATAAAGGATTTCCTGCGCAACTTTCAATTTTTTTTTCTTTTAAAAGAACCTTCTCCTGACAATAATTAACACAACAAAAAAAGAATTAGCGAAATTGTTCCCTTCGTTCACGCGTGATGCGATGACCAAAGAAAATAGGGATTCATTTTTATTTAAATAGATATAGATTATGGACCTTGACGCTTTGTCTAACTAAGTACATCTTAAAACCCCTAGAACCCTTTATCTGTTTGACTGTGTGTCTGTCTTCTGGTATCATATCGTAGACAATTTTTCCCACCTAATCCAGAAGAAACTCCGTTTATTTTATCGCTTTATAAAAATTTTGCTAGCTTTAACTTTTCCTGAAAGCAAGTTTTGTCAGATGCATAGGGCATTATAATTAGGCGGTCAAACAAACGCGCGGAAGTACAAACATGTTCCATTCCTGTTTTAACTCTCTGTTTAATCTCTACCTAGAAGCATGCTATTGATGGGAGTTCAAGAAAATCTCTGAGACTGTCATACGTTTGAAAGTGCTTAGGATATTTATAAAAGAAAATTAATTCCAGAAGATTTTTTACTACTAATACTGTACCTATTAATTTATTTGGTTTCCAAATTTATGTACTTAAATATATTTCATCTTCATCATCATCATCATTAAAACTATAGACGTCCACTGCTGAACATATTAGGCCTCACTCAGTGACTTCCAGATTGGCCGGTTGGAAGCGGCTTGTATCCAGCGGCTTCCTACAATCTCTGGTCGTCAGTCAACCTTGTGGTTGAACGTCCTACGCTGCGTTTGGTACGTGGCCGCCATTCCAAAACCGTTCTGCCATATCAGCTATGTGCCGCGCCCACTACTACTTCAGCATGCCAATCCGTTAGGCCGTTGCCAATGTTACGGGGTGCAATGGGCTAGTTTCCTAAAAAAAATAATTAGTCCGTCAGTTGGATTAACAGAAAATATTGGACACGTATTTTTTCTTTTCTGAATCAAACAAAAAATGATGAAGATATAGCCCGTTATAGTTTCGCGTAACGTCATTTTTTGATAATCTAACTAACGGACAAATTAGAATAATCTTTTTTTGACCCAGGAAACTAGCCTGTTTGTACTGCTAAAATACAACAACTTTTTATGCGATCGAAATTGCAAAAAAAACCCATACTAAAAACCGATCAAACTGTTACTGGTTGTATACAAAAAAATGATTTATTCTACTTATTTAGGACAAAAACAAAAACAAAAATATTATGGTTTTGCCCACAAATGGGTTAAGTTTTTAGTACAAAAAGAATAATGTGTTTCGTTTTGGCCATATAGGTACTCTACGCACATACCTAGGTCTTGAGCTGTAGGCCATTGCAGGCATTCCTCGTGTGGCCTTAGAGATGATGAAATCTTCAATCTTCAACACGGTGACTGGACGACACCAAATAGCTTGGATGCACCGCACTGGATGATTCTACAAGTTTATTTTAACAAGGATATTATATTTAACTTGACTTTATTTTAACTGCCTCTGGTGGGATTCGAACCCACGATCTTTCGCTATCCGGGCGACTGCTCTTACCAACTAAGCTACGGATATCGTTATGGTTCCGTAACTCAGTTTTGAAAATATGTTCCTTAGGGCCTATTTCACTTATGTCAAGTAGCTCTTGTTTGACGATTAAAATATAATGCGATTGATAATTAAATACTATTCAGTTTCAATGTTAGGAAAATATACGATGACATTCTTGATTTAGGCGTATTATACCTTAATCGTCGGGTAATTTTTAATTGACGATAGTGAAATTGGCCCTTAATGTACATAGATAAGTAGATTCTGAAGAACTCAGAGGAACCTGCTGAAATTAGAACCCACAACTCACTGATGTGAGGATCCTAAGCCTAACCACTGAGCCATGACCGCTCTCATTGCTTACGAATATTCATGTAATAATTATTACATAAACCTCAGACGAAAACACGGAAAAGACATTTCTATGATTGCTTCAACGATAAAATAAATGTTTCACTTCATAAAACGTTGACTTAAATTTTATGCGACTTTACTCGTAGGCGGGATTTCTAGTAAAGCATACCTATTTATTGGCCTGTGTCCAAATGCTGGCCAGCACGATAAGGTAATCCTATTGCCAAAGTACCATAAAGTTTTATCATTAGGTATTTAGGGCCCCTCCACACTGGGTAGCTATGGCAGTTAGCAGCATCGCCAGCATAGACAATAATTTCTAAGTCAATGGTACCCAGTAAGAAACATCTCTAGTTGGCTTACTGCATTGCACAATGACAGCAACGTACTGTACGGTTATTATTATTATTTTTATTTAAATTTATTTGCACAGACATTAAAAAAAGTTGAACAAATGGCTGACTTAATGTCAAAAGCATTATCTACCAGTCAACCATGGTTAAGTCCCTCTGTCTTGCTTGCTCTGACTTCGTGTGCATGTTAGTTGCATGCCAGTTAGCTGGTTCAGTGCTGATATTGCAATAGCAAGTCATTACTTTAGATGACATCCGTAGCCGAGAGGCGAGCACACCGGACTTGGTGTCGCTGTCACTGAGATGGTTCAATTCCCGGTTGGTCAATGTACAAAAATAACTTTTCAATATTTTCTCAGGTCTCGGAGTTGTGGTACCGTCGTTATTTCTGATTTCTGTAACACAAGTGCTTTAGCTACATAGCATAGGATCAGAGCAATGTATGTCATGTTGTCGAATAAATTAGTCAATCTGATTGGCCAGCCACCTGTCAAATCACTGATTCCACTGCCAATACTGCCATACATGTGATAAATCAATTATGGTTCATGCTGCTGATCATCATAGGTATTAGTAAGTCCAGTTTCTGCCTTATTATTAGCATCACGAACCACTTTTGCCAAACGTCACCCACATGTCCTTTTACCACAAATTTACAACACCGTTTGTCGTAAACTAAACATTAAAAACATGACTACACGCAAAGCAAGGAAAACAATTGAGTCATGGCTAGGTACAATAGGCTACGACGAAACAGAGAACCTATTTGCAAAATAAACCTCCGTACATTAATAGATTAGTGTAAGATTAGTGTAATTTTATAAGCCGTGCGTCCATTGTAAAACGACTAGTAATTGTTTTTCTGCCAGCTGCGATACAAGCTAAGCTTAGTGCAGAGGCCGCTGTCAATTAATCTAAGCATGTAACTGATTTTTGAAATAAACATTTATTATTTATAGTTCGATCATAGATGTCATTGCTGGCGTCGCGTCTCAGCGACCGGTAATAAATATTGACAACATCACATACATTGCTGATTGCTCTGATCCTATAGTAAGTAGCTTAAGCAGTTGTCACAGAAATCAGAAACAATGACGGTACCACAACACCCAGACCCGATACAATATAGAAAAGTTATTTTTCTACAGTGACCGACGGAAATCGAACACGGGACCTCAGTGATGACAGCACTACTCTCGGCTACGGAGGTCGTCAAAACGTCGCCATGATTTAGTTAAGTTATTCACTGGTGAATATGCCTTAAAGTTCCTCCTTCATTAATAATCCCCAGATTGTTTTTTATCTGCCTCATTATAAATTAACGCGCTTAGTCTATGGTTGGTCAACAGGACAAAGTGGAACTGGCCACACACAGCGAGGCTGTAAAAAAGAAATTGCTGTTTTATTTTTAAGCATGCGTGTGTAAAGAGGTTAAAAGATAAAAAGTCTTTGATCATTATTTTTAAATGCAAACCTTTGTATTCATTTAGGTACAAAAAAACTTTCATTTCATAAAAGTACCTACTACAAGGTTACGCTATGGACCAAAATCAAAATCGCAAAAAAATGCCCTTACAAATCGTAACAGCTGATTGGACATTTAATTTTGGTACCGAGATAAAAAATTTTTTTGCCATTTCGAGGTTAGTCCTATACAAAAAGTCGTTCTATTTGAGCACTGTGCCGTGTGCGTCAATTAAGTAACACCTTATATACATCGATGTGAATAAATTTATATTCGTTAAAATTATTCTACTCATCTCTAAAAGAAAGTCGTTCTGTGTGGTAAACAATTTGAAATAAAACCTACATATAACGATAACCATTATCCTTTTTGTGGGCCCTATTCATCAAAGGACGATTACAATTAGTTTAATGTGTTCCTCTCAATCAGGCAGATAGGATCATAAACTATTTTCCTACAAAATGGGACCACCAACACGTTAAGAGCTAGGATTTTTTTATATAGAAAAATCGGTTCGCTTGAGTTCCGAATATTATTCGTTGCTAGATAAGTTTTTTTGGTGACTGTACTTTCTTTAAAAATTAAATGTCGTGGACTGTTGAAAAGTCATTCAAAAACATATAATAAATATATCATATTTTAATGAAATCAGTGGTAAAAGATGAACAATAGAAGCGTGGACCTCAAGGAACTAGCCTTATTTGTCAACATTCCAAATTGGTTGGCTATTCTATACATGGTTTAAATCTAGTCTTTAATTTTATTAATAAGGGAGTAAGCGTAAATTATTATAACCGCAATAAATACCGCTGGGACTTAATAATCAATACTTCAGAAAAACACCGGTATTGTTACAGTTCTGGCGTGTTACATTACAAATGTGCACAATCGACCATTGTGCTTACAACACTGTGCGTAACGCATTATGCAAATGCCACTACATGTTCCGATAGGCAAAAATTTTACTATAGGGTTTCGGTGACCTATTGTCAGAGAGTTCATAACCACAGAATAAATAATATCATAACATAAAAAACCGGATATGTGTGAGTCGGACTTGCCAAGCGAGGGTTTCGTACGTCGGTAGGTACATATTATAAATAGGTAGTTCAGCAATCGAGTCTCACAGTTTGAATACAAATTATTTACAAAATTTTATTATAAATGTATAATTTCAGATTTTTCTCTGTAAGTACTTGTTTTTTATTACGATATTATTTGGCAAATTTCATAGTCTAGGTCTACGGTCAATGGAAAGGTACCCTATAAATTTAGATTCTCTTGAGTGTCAAAATAATAAGTTTTTGCGGCATAAACGGCCGTTTTTTTACGATACCTTAGAAGTTTGATTTTTTTAGAGCTTCAAGGGACTATAGAAGCATATAATTGAACAATAGCCGCGGTCGATCTGGATACCTATTTTTGAAGCATTAGAAATGAATCTTCAATCGAACACGAAAACAATTCGTGTATGAAAATAGTTTCTATTGCATCCGATTTTACGCATTTTTGAATCACTCGAAATAGGTGTTGCTGTTAAATTGAAATCTTGTAACTATTTGTGTTGGCAGAAAATATTATAAACCATAAAGCAAAAACGCATTAACGAACGTAAATAAAAAGTTATGATGTCAAATCTCTGACAACCATATGTTTACTTGTCAATGTCATTCTTCCGTACTTTCTACTAGTAGAAATAAAAAAAATGAGTAGGTAGGACCAGTAGGACCACTCGTTGCAGAATTCACGAAATGAATTTTCAAAAATAGTGATTTTAGGTATTCGCATGCGAATCTTGCGATTTCGTATTCGGATTGGAATTCGCATGATTCAAAAATACTCGAACAGCTTCGGAGATAATTATTGGCAACATTCGAGTGCACACACGTAAAAGTCCTTAATACCGAGTCCGTAACACGTTTTAATTTCAACCACGTAGTATAAAATGGGCAATTTGTTGTTTTACTCGAGGCATTTGATTACTAAACAGTTACAGTAGGTACCCAGCAAACTCATACAATATGCAATTTTCTCTGCTCATTATTAGACACTTTACGTTGACATTTCGGTGCCGATGATGCAACAATCGTCATTTTACTGGAGCTGGAGACCTAGATTGGGCAATTTATGGAAACTAATGTCGGTTGGTAATAATGCTGGCGTGTCTTTGAAAGAAACGGGAAGCGAAAAAAAAGTTTATAAAAGTACTATAAAGACCAGATAACAGTCACGAAAACCATGACTACTTATATTAAGACCATCTCCAGTCAGTGATCTCTAGTCCTATTTTAATTAACTTCTTTTAGCTTTATCCTACTGAACAGCAAAAAATACAGTAAAAAAAATGAGTATTTTTAGATCTTACAGGTTTTCGAGGTTTTGTACAAAATAAACAAAATTACTTTAATTATAGAGATTGTTACGTTTGCTACCTCTCATTGTTGCATTTTTGAACGCAAAACTTTACTCAGTGACTTTGACAATGACAGCTGACGCTAACGTCAAATACATACGTCAACCAACAATCGGTGTGAGTGAACGTTTGTCAGTAAAGTTTTGCGCAATTTTTCGCGATTTACGTTATTTATTCATTTTTATATAATTAACAATGCATAATATATCAAATAGTTTTACTTAAATATTTGTTTAAGTTAATAAGTTCATGTTAAGTCTACTAAATAGGTGTACTTATACTTTGTGCTCAAATGTCGCATTATAACGGTGATTATTCAATCCAAAAGTACATACACTGTTTTTACATCATAGTGACATAATCTAGCTATAAAAAATGATTCATAAGTGGCCACTGCTTCTTCAGTAAAGTAATAAGCCAGTCACGAGAAAGATTCACTAGTGTATACTCCGACATTTAGTGGAATCTTTCGACCGAAATGGACAGGGTAAAACTTCTATGGTCTAAAACAAATCGGTGGCACAGAGGTATGTATATGTATATATGAAATGAATCTTAATTATTTTTTCACTCATTAACTCAAGGTTCAAGGTCGTACCTACTAGGTAGCACAAGTTAAGAATCAGTGTTATATTGATTTAGATAAAGCATTATACTTTATGTAATTTATGTGTAAGTTTTTACGTAGATTATGATCGGATAAATATTACTATTCCTAACTAATTGTGTAAACATCTTCAAGAGAGTTAACAGCAAGCGCAATTGAAAGAAGCCTAATTGATATTAGAAGTCCTTCAGAAAAGTCCACTAGTAAGAGAAATAATTCTCATCTCGATACTTTGGACGAAAGGTCACACAGTACACCAAATAAACGCCAACAGATAGACATGGGGACTTTAGTAGATTACAAACCCGTAGAAACCGACAGCGCTAAGAGTATTCTACCTCATGAAATAAAAGTAACTCCCGGCCAGGGCGTACAAATAAAATCAACATTAACCACAGATAATCCTCATCAAGATTTACCAAAACAGAGAGTTATGATATTTGCTGATCAGAATGGACGTGGTATGAGAAAACTACTTCAAAGAATCCTAGGAGACACTTTTATTGTAACATCTGTCATAAAACCGAATGCCCCAATCAGTGAAATATTATGTTCATGTGAAGTAATATGTAAAAACTTTACCAACTTAGATTTTGTAATAATCTTAGGTGGCTCTAACGATTACGATCCTTTAAAACTGCAATCATTTCTGCATTATGGGTTAGATAAAATTAAACACACAAATATATTGGTCGGAAAAGTCTATAAAAATAAATATCTTAATCTAGAAATGCTGAATAACACTATTAGACTTATATGTAATAATAGCATAAATTCGTATTTTATCCCACTGGATTTGCAATATCACGAGTGTAACTTCCCAAATTATGTTAATAAATTACAAGCTAGTCAAATACTACTTAAAACAATACTACAGCTTAATTACAGAAAAAAATATCTTAATTATATTTCTAGATTACAAAACTCACAGAATAAGTTTAAGTCAACAAACGATGTCCACACACAGACTGAAACGTTCGTAGATATACAGGGAACTGCTAATGTAAATGCACAAACAGATTGTCTAACATCATTTGACTCTGATGATGATTTTTTTCGTAACTCACAAATCTCAAGCAAAAACAACGAATGACGTATCTATTAAAAGTAAGTGCAAAATGAATGACAATTTTTTTGTGTATCATCATATCTCAATATTGCATCAAAACATAGACGGACTACTTGGGAAATCAGATCTACTAAGTGCGCACCTATGGGATATGGCCCGGGAGGATAAGTCGATTGACGTGCTATGCATAACTGAACATAATATGAAGGAATGTGACTGCGACCATATCAATATCCCAAATTATACACTTGCTGCTAGCTGCTGCAGAAATAATCGTTATGGGGGCTCTTGTATACTGACTAGAAACTTACATACATTCAAGAAACTCGACTTTCGGGACTTTAACGGATACAATAATATTGAATGCTGTGGCATTGAATTACTGGCTCATAACATAGTTATAATATGTATCTACCGATCGCCAAAGATTAGTATAGATTCTATGACCTCTTTTTTTAATTGTATAAATGACATCTTAACACAATACTGTCATAGGGCAGATAAAAAAGTAATTCTATGCGGTGACTTTAATATTGACATTTTAAAAAACAGTAAATATTCGACTGAATTTCAAAATATATTAATAAGCTATAATTTAAAAATGAGCGTGCGTGAACCTACACGTTTAAAAAGCGGGACATGTATTGATAACATTGCACACAATATCCGGGGAAGTAAGGCAGAAGTAATGGAATTCGCCCTATCCGACCATACAGCTCAAATTATTAAATGTCCAGTCAAAAAATCATGTTCTATGACTCACTGGTTTTCTGAAAAAAGAGACTACAGCAAAGAAAACCTGATTAAATTCAGAGATTGTCTCCAAGGTTTAAGTTTTAGTAACGTGTACGAACGGACTGATGCGAATAAAGCATTTAAAGAGTTTTACGACTTATTTAAACTATTCTATAACCTATGTTTTCCGATTATTAGAGTAAAAACTTCAATAGTTAAAAAACCTAAAGGGATTTCAAATGGCATTCGGACATGCTGCAAACGGAAACGTGACATGTTGTGGCAGTACCGGTTATTCCCCAGTTTAGAAAATAAAACAAAATTTAAACAGTATTCGAGAAAATTTAAAAAAATCATTAACGAAAAAATCCCAAAATAATCACTATATAAATACCGCTAAAAATAAATCAAAGGCAACATGGAACACGATAAAAAGAGTAAAAACACAATTTCCAAAAGAAAATATTTCATCTATTGCATTTAATGGAAAATTGATCACGAAGCCGACCGATATAGCTAAAGCATTTAATGACCACTTTATAGATCAAGTTATTCCCCTACAAAAAACAAGTTGCGGTTACAATTTAGCCGATAACAACATTAGCATACAGTCAATTTTTATGAATCCTACTGTGGCTCACGACATATACGTGATAATAATGTCTCTAAAAAACACATACAGCTGTGGGTATGATGATATTACTACAGAGGCTATTAAGTTTGTAGCCCCAATAATTGCGCCTGTACTCAGCTTTATTATAAATCTATGTATAGAAAATGGCTACTTTCCTAATGAACTAAAAGTATCAATTATTAAACCACTTTTTAAAAAGGACGATAGAATGAATATTAATAACTATAGGCCCGTGGCACTGATCCCGATATTTTCCAAAATAATAGAAAAAGTAATTCATAACGATATCACTCAGTTTTTTGAAAAAAATAGTATTTTAGCAAAAGAACAATTTGGATTTAGGAAGAATAAAGACGTGAATCTGGCGATTTATAACTTAGTTAAAAAAATATTTGAATCCGCTGACAATAAAATACCCGTAACTGCGCTATACATGGATATGAGTAAAGCATTTGACTATGTAAACCATACCTTGCTGTTAAAGAAGTTGTACGCATGTGGAATAAGAGGCAATGTACTAAATCTCATAGAATCCTACATAACTAACAGACAACAAGTGACATGCATTAATAGAGTTTGTAATAAATCAAAAACGGACAGATGCTATTTTTCTAAAAGAAGGCAAGTTAAGTATGGAGTTCCGCAAGGCAGTATCCTCGGCCCATTGTTATTTTTGGTATATGCCAACGACTTGCCAAGAGTCACTCAATATCCCATGACTTTGTTTGCTGACGACAGTACTATACTATTTACTAGAAAAAATATTAGAACTTACGAATCAGAAATTAATAACACATTAAGAGACGTAATAAACTGGTTGACATCAAATAATATTAAAATTAATTTAGATAAGACGAATATTATGACATTTAAGCATCATTCTAATCTGACTCATATGGATATACAATTTAAAAATTTTAAAATTCAAGAAACTGACGTTACGAAATTTTTAGGACTCTGGTTAGATAAAAACTTGACCTGGAAGGCTCACACTGATGCTGTATGCAAAAAACTAAACCAGTTTTCATATGCATTATATAAACTGTCCAAAGTTGTAAAAAGATCCGCAGTACTAGTTGCCTATCATGCATACGTCTCGTCGACTATACGCTATGGTATAATATTTTGGGGCAATTCTACGGATAGAGAAATAGTTTTTAGGGCTCAAAAGAAATGCGTACGAGCTATTTGCGGAACTAAACCCACTGAGAGCTGTAAGCCTTATTTCAAATCGCTTAATCTTCTTACGCTGCCATCAATCTATATACAGGAAATGTGTCTCTTTGTTAGGAAAAACTTAAATTTATTTACTTCTTTTAATAGTATGCGAAACAAAAATAAAATCTGCGCAACGCTGCATAAAACGGCACTCTTTAAAAAAAATATACTTGGTATGGCACCGCGAATCTACAATAAGCTGCCACAAATTATAAGAAATAAGGAAGACGTGTTATCTTTTAAAAAAACCCTTCATATCTTTTTGAGTAACAAAGCATACTACTCAATCAACGAGTTCCTCCTGGATAGATTTAATTGATTATGGCTATACTATGGCTGTTTTGCAGGAACAATTGACAGATTTCCTCAATTAATGTGATTATTAACTATCTCAAATTTTCTCTTTTCTTGACATCACAAAAATATAGCAATTCTGACACTAAATGAAATGATATTGACATTGACTAATTTATAGTAATAACGTATACTAAGTAGGTATTATAAAAATGAAAGAACTGTGACACTAATTAAGTAGTATTTTATTATTTGAATTGTTAAAATATAATGTTAGTAACCTACCTATTTCGTTGTATTAAATAATGTTGCATGCCTATAAGGTAAGATGTAGCTGACCCAAAACTATTTTTAAGATCTCTGTATGTACCTACATTCTGCAATAAAAATATTTGAATTTGAATTTGAATTTGAAAACCTTTATATTTGTTAACCCGTTAACATTCAAGCGCTCTCATGAGACCACATTAACAATAGAATTTCTATTGTGTCTTGTTCACCTATGCTTGATCAGTTAATCAATATTTATAAACAAACAAGAAACTGTCAATTGTAACATCTTTTCAACTTTCCATTACATTTTAAACCTTTCCTTAATTCGTAACAAATTAATGTTAAATTAAACATGCTATTTTTGCTGTTATCTCAGTTATATATCTCATAAGTTTTGTACAAAATGTGTAGACATTTTGTCACTTGTGTTGTAAAAAATATTTTATCTAGAAATTTATATAAATAGATAAATAATTGAATAAAGTTTATTTGGCACAATTTAATTTAACATTGAATGGATAAAAAAGAGTAGGTACCTATTCACGAAAGAAGAAAAACTAAAACACTTTTGTTGTGTACCTGAATGCTGTTTGCTGATTCAATATCACAATTTTTAAATTGAATACCTACATTAACTAAAATATTTTATTGTTTCAGTGATACTAATTCTCCTTATTGTTGAGCTAAGGCTTCTTCCGAATCATCAACTAGGCTTCCAGTGCAATGATCCAGCGCTCTCACACCCTTTCACGGGAGACACTATCAGTTGGAAGTGGCTATTGGCCACCGTTGCATTACTACCGCTAGTTGTTGTAAGTATATTTATGCATTATGTTGTTACACAATTTTATTTGTATAAAATGTTACAAAATCAGTTCAAGTGCTACTTGGTTCCTTTATGAAATAATTTACAATACCTATTTTAAAACATAACAATCTGTTATTGAAATATTATTAAATAATTTTATATCAAAGATATTATTTTATGTAAAAAATTGTACCAGACTAGCATTATTGTGAATTAAAAAAAATATAATTACATAAATTTTGATTCTAATAAAAAATATGAGTGAGGAACTGAGGACCTACATATATTTTGATGAAAATCAATACAGGGTGAATTTCTTCTTCTAATTTACTAGAAACTAGAGAGAACTAGAATACAATAAGATAGGTACATTTTGATGAAAATTATCTATACAGGGTGAATTTCTTTGTTATAATACAATAAGATGTTGATTGAAATTTAATTACAAGTGCAACATCAAAATTCCATTTTTTTTTCCATAACATATTAGGTATAATAATACTTTGCTACTCTTAAAAGAAAATATTCCACAACACAGATTGTATTGGTTTCCTTGTGATAATGAAATGCTTTGTCAAGGTAACAATGCAAATTAGATAACTAGTGTGATAATGATAAGTGACAAGCCCAAAAGTTGCCTATGTATGTGGTATCTATTTAGATTAGATAAGACTAGATTTTGAACTTACTGATTGATTCAAAATAATATATTTTGTCATAGATTTATATACATGTAGGTATAATCATCTTGACTATTGTATGGTAGGCAATAAATAAAAAAGTAGTTAAGTAAAATTACAAACTAATTTAAAATTATGTGTTTTCTTTGCCGTTCATATTGACCAACAACGAATTTATTATTTGTTTATTATTATCAATTTCTTAGCTGAATTGGAATAGTTTTTGCTATTTGAAAATATTCCCTTATTATTTTATTAAAACAATGTTTAAGAGTAAACAATTCTCACCACACAAAAGTTTCGTATACCGCAACGATTAGTATGGAAAAGCAGATTTATTTTCACGATTTTGGCATTATTTCCATAGTAAAGGATTTCTTGTATGGAGCCTGGCATACCTTAAGTTGCCAGTACCTCATTCATCATCATCATTACGGCCATAGGAGGTCCACTGCTGAACAAAGGCCTCTCACAATGACTGATCATCGGGGGGGATCGCCAATACGCCACGCTCGGCAGGCGGGTTGGCGAGCGCAGTTTTTTTATAAGATTTCGCACGAAGACGCTGCTGCCCGTCTCGTGCTACAGGAATTAGCCGACTCTTACGACACGCCTCCTGTTGGCGGTGGGGAAGTGTATTCTATACGGCCGTCCCCACACGGCACCAGCCAGTACCTAAAATTATGTAATTATTTTCTCTGTCGATCGGCGTATGTTTCATACGAGTAGGTGTACACCAACATAACGTAATTTTAGGTACTTGCAACGTTAGGTATGCAAATAAGGTTTTCCCATTCAAGGGCCAAAATTCCTTTTTTTTAATCCCCCTTCTAAACAGCAGCTCTATGTAATCATAATTCACAAAATGTTTATACATCATAATTTCAGTTACTAATAGTGGAAAGAGTGTACAACAAAGACGAATCGGGCCGGTCGAAGCAGCAGGCGCTGTGCTGGTACAAGGAGTACATGTTCGGGGTGCTCATCAACTTGACCGTGGTGCAGCTGGTGAAGGTGTTGGTCGGCGCCCCGAGGCCGCACTTCTTCGACACTTGCGACCCGCAAGAAGCTGGCAGTTGTTCTGGGTATGATCTCACTAATATGATTACCTGAAAAGTTGGTCCATGGTCTCAAAGTAAGGAGTTAACAGTTGTGATTTGTTGTACGAGTATATTTGAATAAAATTATCTTAAATATTTTATGCTAATCAAATCTTAATATTTAATTGGCAACATTAACCGAGGAATGGACGTGACGTTATTAAATTATGGTGGAGAAACAGCGCGCTAGTATCGAAAGGGCTTGCTAATCATTTGCAGCTAAGCAGTTACTATATCAGTTAAAGTAGTAATTATTTATTCAAACTTTATTGCACAAATGAAAATCGTTAAAAAGGTGAACTTAATGCCACGTCGCATTCTCTGCCAGTCGACTATTATGTATAGTATATTTATAACTTTTATTGTAAGAGACGAAGTGATTGTTAGACTAAGTATTGAAGTTGACAGTGGTATTATTTCATCACACGAGGTACCAGAATAAGGATAACATTCGTTACCTTGAGACCATGACAATTGGTATGTTGTCTAGCACATAATATATTTGGTATTATGTGCTAGACATACATACATAATACATAATAATATATTTGGGCGCTGCGCAGACGACAGGGCGGGGGACTAATTAAGTACGCGCTGCGCTCTTTACTAGAATGATCGTTCTGAACTGACCGCCCCTTTCGCCGTGTGCTTTAAGTTCGCGGCGCGGGCATCGACGCGCGGGCAGACGCGGTCTTTATTGCTTCGCGGTCAAAAAGACCGCCCGGTCCCGTCTGCGCTGCGCCTTATAGTTATAATCATCAGCCTTAGGAAGTCTACTGCTGGACATAGAGCCGTACGCATCCAGCCTTACTACATAATAAAAAATGACAAATGAAATAAATTTGTGTCGGGAATATATGCTATATTTTTAGCTCAGAGTATGTATCCAGCTACACCTGCTTGAAGGCCCATTGGCTGAGCCAGTCCGACAAAAGTTTCCCTTCAGGCCACAGCTCACTTGCGTTGCACACTGGATTTTTTGTAGCCGTAAGTATAAACCCATTTTAAATATTTGATAGTACTAAGTTGCAAAGATTTAACTGTGAAAATAGATTTGCCATAGCTTTAAGTCGTTATTTAGAATTCATTAAGTGTATCAAAATCATGTTATTACATATTTCGGTTTGGTTCTGAGTATCCACGCCCTAGACACAGGCCCAATTTCTTCCACAGCGTAGCGTGTCTTAACTGTTCTGTGGTATCTCCCGACTTACACATCCATACTGGATTATTTTATCATTATGTTATTCCATACTGTCGAGCAAGTCCTTTAAATATTAATATAAGATTCCTAAAAATGCTAAGATTCGTACTCAGACCATGTGCTTAATGTAAAATGCTATTTACAATAACCCCAACTTTAATAATTAATGACGATCACCGTAGCCGAGAGACTTGCAGTCGCTATCTCTGAGGTCCCGGGTTGACACCCGGTCGGTCAATGTAGAAAAATAACTTTTCTATTGTCTCGGATGTGGGTGTTGTGGTACCTTCTTTGTTTCTGATTTCTGTAACATAAGTGCTCTGGCTACCTACCATAGGATCAGGGCAATGTATGTGATCTTGTCCAATTTATTTAGTACTGTTTTTTTTTAGTATTACCTCCACCAAAGAACGAAGCACCTCGTACAGTCGAAAGCCGTACTGTGCGCGCAAGTACTCAGTATAGTTAGCGCGGTGTACTGCGGGCTGTCCCGGATCACGGACCACCGACACCACTGGTGGGACGTGCTGGCGGGGGCGGCCATAGGCGTTCCGATACTGTTTTATACTGTGAGTATTAAAGGTCTCTTAACCTTGCGCATCGTGACTTTTTGTAGCGATGTAGTAGCGATGCAAACGCAAAATGGCTGAAGCCCTCGCTCACCGTTAATATTTGTAGCGATTCAAACGCAAAATGGCTGTATCCCTCGCCTGCCGCTGTTATTTGTAACGATGCAGTAGCGATTAAAATACAAAACGGCTCGAGCGAGGGCTCGGGCAGGCGAGGGCCTGCCGCTATATGCAGCAGCGATTCAGTAATTTTCAATATTGGAGCTGGATCCCTCGCTGACCGCGACTAATAGTAGCGATACTTATTTTTATTTTATTCTGTTAGAAATACCCAATTAATCCCGTTACACCCGTGGGAATCGAACACACGACATTCAGATGGAATTTTTATGTTTACAGATTCAACGTTTGTAATGCTTAATTATTTATTTATCTTAAAACTAAAAAAGGTACAAAAACTTGTCAAGTGACAACCCCGTGTCGTCGTTCGCAGCTCGGTCATAAAACTGGGGCGCGCAAAGAAAATTCACGGTTCGCGCGCGGTTACAAGTTTCAATTTTGCTTGCAGGCGGGTAGCTCTGACGAGTCTAGGTATATATTTATACCTAAACATGACTTTTGTTAGGGAGAGAATCTTCTGTACGGTAGTACTCTTAAGTATTCTGTGGTAAAAGCTCTCACCCACCGCTATTATTTGTAGCAATGCAAAAGAAAAAAGGCTGAAGCCCTCGCCCACTGTAGCGATGCAGAAACGATTCCACAAACGGCTGGGCCCCTTGCCCATCGCTACTATTGGTACGGTTGAAGCCCTTAATCAGTGCTATTATTTGTAGCGATGCAGTAGTGATTACACAAAATGGCTGAAGCCCTCGCCCACCGCGATGTTGCACAGGGATGCAAACGGGTACAATATCGCTTTTTATTTATCTTATTAACTTTTCATACGCTTCAATGGAGTCTCAAACCCTACACGCGTTTGCGCACTGCATTTAAAATCATATACAGGATGTCCCGTAATTCAAAGATAACCTATTAACCTCATATATACATCATTGTATACAACTTTTGTTCTATCTATACGTATATATAAATGTAGGATCGGGGACTTGCACTGAAACATCGTTTTCTTCGCAAAGTATTTATATTTTAGACATTTAACACAGAGCCACATAAATCGGTTACAAGTCGTGCCGCCATTCTCCACACTCCTTCTCGCTCTCTCACATACCTCTCTCGTTCACTCAGTGTTGCACTCCTACATAAAAATGAATCTCTATTTCCCTTGGTCATCGCATCACGCGTGAACGGTTGGAACAATTTTGCTAATAATTTTTTGTTGTGTTAATTATATATATATAGAAAAAATTAAAAAAGTTGGGCAGAAAATTCTTCATGAATAAACTAAAGACTACGGGAACTAGTCGCTGGCAACAGCTAGTGACTTATAAAAATTCTGTAGGATACCCTTTATTTACGGAATGTCTTTATTTCCAGGTCGCGTCGCTGTGCAAGAACTTCGATTGCCCTGTCAAAGATGAACTCTGCGCTGGTAAAGAAGAGTGTTCAGAAGGGAAATTGAACACTTCTAACGTAAATTATGATACATTATCATAACCAATGACATATTTATAGTTTGATCATTTATTTCGTTGATCTCCGCCACGAATTAACGGACGGGTAATGAAAGTGTTGGACGACGGGGAATTTATCGATTGATTGATCTATCGATTCATTTGTCAGATTAAATAAACGAAAATCAGAAAAAGTGAACACTGCGCACACCTAGATGAAGAATAGCGTAAGTCGAAATAATACACTATCGAGTTATTGCGATTATCGGAATGTGCGTGGGACTACATTAACTTCAAATACCGTGTATTTGAGACGTGCTAGCCCACAATATTGTCCCGAAGCAGTGGTAGGGTAAAAAATATATATTGGGACGTGTAAAAGAGTTTAATTTAGGCCTATTTGCAGAAATAAATTGGTTTTATTATTTTTTTATTGCTACTATTTAAATTGATCTCATACTACATAAACTCCAAGGACACACATTTATTTATTTTGGTATTTGAGTTATGCAACTCTTTAACTGGGTGTTTGATTGGAAAAACAAAAGAATGTCGGGAAAAATTTTAAACCTCAGAATAATAAGTGAATGTCGGGAAAAGTATGTAAACCTCAGAAAAACAAGTGAAAATCGGGTAAAATAAATATCATAAAAATAAGTAAGTCTAGTATACTAAGTGAATGTCCTGTCCTAATGTATTACTTCACATTCCAAATTTAGTCAATCATATTGGTTGTAAGTTTTTTTAAATATTTATTGTAGAAAAATAAATTGTGACGTAATATTGTAATACGTATATAAACTTATTTAAATTTACACAACCAAAGAATATGATGTGTTTTTTAATGTATGAAATGCAGTGATTATTTATTTATTTGTATTATAACTTATGAATTTACTTTACTAATGCTTAACGAGTGAACTTATTCTAAGTAAATGTCTATTTTCGTACTTCACAATTATTGTATATTTACAACATTATCACCATCGTATACATATTATATAAATGGCACAATTGTACCTGTATTATAATTGTAATAAATGAGTACATCTAATGTTTACTCGTATTGAATTATCACTACTACGTATTTATATGCCTACATGTAAATTTAAATGACCTACCATAATCAAGGGTTTGTGTCCACCAATCCTGAGATTGAGTTAGCCACGGATCACGGCGAATAGGGATGACGACTGGGTAAAGAAAATGAAATTCTATTTACTCCGTCAGTTAGATTATTAAAAAAATAATGGACACGTATTTTTCTTTTGTCCATCGACCAAAAAATGACAAAGATAAAGCGCTCAAAGTTCGGGAGTGGGTGCTCGTGACGTCTCTTCTAAGTAAAAATAATACCAAGACGTATCGTCATGCAACATGTCAAATCAATATGTCTCAGTAATATTTAATTATGTAAAAAAGAAAAAAGATTTGTCCAATACTTTTTGATAATCCACTGATAGGCTAAGAAGAAGACAATAAGCTAATGGAGAAGACAAATGTTTTATTTCTTAATTTTATAGAGACTGCTAAAAAAGAACCTGCTGACAACTCCCTGAACCTCTTGATTCCCAACCTTGATTAGCTTTCATGTCGCCAATATTAAGTTGCTTTCGTGCCTTTCATAATCTTAAGCAGTTCCTCCACCTATAGTAGTAAATGACTTCCTGGTCTGATCTATAAGCAGTGGGAGCACACAGTTGTTACACCATATATTGACGTTTCTTGGTATCCCTTCCAGCTGTAACATCATCGCACGGTTTGATTTGGGTGAGAAATTAGCTGCGCCAGGGTAACCTATCTTACTTTTGAAATTTTTCTGTTCGAATTTCAATAGTTCGAAAACGCTTTGACGAAGTTTTGATTACCAGGTAGTTTTTTTTACATAATATTGTAAGTAATAAATTTATTTTTCATCCCACCATCTCGGAAAGAGTATTTTTAATCTTCAATATCTTAATTTGTTAAAAACTCAGACTTGGAACCTTCTTGGTGTTCTTTTTTCAATTTGCTTTGTACGCGGTTCTTTACGCAGCATTTTTTCACGTCATTGTTAAACCTTATATTAAAAACAAGAAACTTGAAAACAAGTGAAAAAACTAAAATGAGTGATTCTAGCGACGAGGAAGATTGTTTGACGCCAACAGAATTGACTGAAACTGTTAATAATGCGCAAATGAGCTTTCTCCCTCAACAATCACGCGAGAAGTATTTAAAACAGTACGATATGTTCAACACGTGGTGACTAGCAAAAGGAGCCAAAACTTTCTCAGAAAACGTTTTGCTGGCATATTTTATAGAATTATCCGATAACAAGAAAGCAAGCACTCTATGGAGTACGTATTCGATGCTAAAAGCAACAATAAAGATGAAAAAAGACATACATATCGATACCTATCCTAAATTAGTGGCATTTTTAAAAAGAGCCTCATCTGGTCATCAACCAAAAAAATCGAAGGTTTTCACAGTATCTGATATTGAAAAGTTTCTTAACGAAGCACCCGATTCCGTATATTTGGCGGCAAAAGTAAGTCAGTTGCACATTCAGTATCTACTTAAGTATATTAATCTCAATTAAATAGTATACTTAGTAGATGTTGATAGGCATAATTATGCGTTCATATCAATTTTATTCATTTATCTACTACAATACTCTTTACGTTACAGGTTGTTCTTATTATTGGAATAAACGGAGCATGTCGAACTAATGAACTAACACAACTTAATGTCAAAAACATTGAGAAACATTCAGATGACTTACTATTAATTAATTTACCTAATACAAAGACAAAAAGAGACCGCAACTTCGTCATTCGCAAGGAATACATAACGATTGTTGAGAAATATCAAGCCTTACGCCCGCTTATCACTCCAATCAATCGATTTTTTCTACAGTATCGCAATGGAAAGTGTGTTAGACAGCCTATGGGTACTAATAAAATTGGCAGTATCCCACGAGAAATAGCAACATTTCTTGAACTTCCAGAACCCCTGTTGTACACGGGTCATTGTTTCCGACGAACTTCAGCCACACTTTTGGCTGATTCCGGAGCTGATCTCCTGTCCCTTAAGCGCCACGGAGGCTGGAAGTCCAATGCAGTTGTAGAGGGATACATAGAGGATTCCATCCAAAATATGTGAAGGTATCGTAGGAGCCATTACACTGAAAGAGCCTCAATCGGATCCTTGGACTGGCCCTTCTACATTAAAAATAAGCCATTATGAAACACCTAACCATCTCCCTCTCTCTCCAACATTCACGCCAAGGGAATCCGATGAATCGGTACAACTATTAAGTATGACAGATAGTAGATTACACTCAATTTAAATAACTGTAGCAACGTTACTTTAAAATTTTCTTAACTATACCTTAGTATTGTTATAATTTAAAGATTATTCTGTAATACTTACCTGTCATAATGTAGTAATTAATACCTAAACTGAAATAAAAGTGTACCTATCTTGTGATTGTAAACGTTTTTTTTTTGCATTTAGTCATTTCCTCGCTGAGGTGGAATGAAAAGTTACGTGTTGCACTAGAGTGCAAAGATTTTTCACCTCGTGCTCTTTTGATTCCCTCGCTAACGCTCAGGATTCTAATTTTGAATCACTCGCTGCGCTCGTGATTCAATTTTAGAATCCTTCGCTTGCTCGGTCATCAAAATTGAACACGCGGTTAAAAAGCAACTTTGCACTCTTGTATAACAAATAACTATTGCCGATGTTTCATTTTCCAAATACCCGATTATCAGAATCATTTTTTTTTCGATTCAATGTTATTTTACTTACTTACAATAATTTTTATTTCTAACTGATCTAAAAATACTGCGTACATATAACTAAATTGGTTAGGTTAGGTTAGAACAGTGACAACACACAGCGCGAAGTGCCGCGGCAGCGGCCGCCGAGCGCTTAAAAAATAAGGATAAGGATGAAAGATTAATTATTATAATATTGGAAGCATTTTTCTGGAAACTAAATCATCTAGCATTAATACCTTTGTCAAATGTTGAGTAAGATTTTAAAACATATAGAATTATAAAAAATTACAATCGTAAATTGGAATATCAGCAATATGTCAATTGTGTTTTCGGTATTAAAAAAATATGGAAAATGAAAAAAGGACAAAACGTTTTCGGAGAAATAAAATTCGTACTAAAGCAATTCGGATTTAAAATAAGTAACCAGCAAGGCAAAATAAGTAACCGTCTTTGTGTTAAAAATTAAACCCACTCCTAGTAAGTAAAAAACGAAAAACGGGACGACCCGCCGAAAGCGGGACATCTGGCAGTTTTTTAGGCCTCTCAGACCGCGTCCCGCTAGGACCTATTGTGCGGGACGCCAAAAATCCCGTTTTACATCTAAGTAGCATAAGTTGGCACACAAAATAAACACGCAGCGAACAAAGAATCGCACGAATATGTGCAAGACACGGGTTAAGACGGGGAGGACCGTTTTACTATTCTGTGGTTTCTTCGCAATAACCCGGTGCTATTATTTGGTTTCCATACTAAACCAAAACAGAACCCTTATAATTACACAGGGTTACATTACAAAGGGGTGCCAAATCTTTAGGAGTGGCTCAGAATCAGTAACTTAATCGAACTATGCAAAGAACAAAATTTTTTGTTTACATTTATTTATTCCTATCCGCTGTTAAAAATCGTACGCGTGGATAATTTAACTCATTCATGAAACAATTGCACTATATCTGCACTGCGTAAGGTCCTTGCAAGCTCCCCGTACCTACGCCTCTGATGAGCTTTCGTAAACTCTATATAATGCCTTTATAATTCTTTGTGACAGTCACTCTTTATTGATACATTCATATAAAATACACATATTAAATGATAAAATTATTAAAATAAAATAAATACTTTAAATAAACTAACTTAACCTAAACTATAAACTACCTACTCAAAAATAAAGGCGTGTCCGTGAGGCATAGAGGCGAGGAATTTATTTTCTCTATTGAATTTATTTTCGAATATTTTAAAGTAATGTTCTTTCGTAACATACGATTATTAAAAATAATAACGATTAAGACGCTTCTATAAATTGTTCCCTACATCTTATTTTCTAAATTTGGCACCCCTTTGCAATGTAACCCTGTATAGATTTTAAAAATAATATATTAAAGTTAATTTAATGTACAACCTATTCTGTAACGTACTCCAATCGTACCGATTACGATAGTAGGTACCATCAACGTAAGTACCTAAGTCTATATAGGTCCCTAACTATTTCTTGCGACAATATTATAAATAAAAGTAAGTATGACTCATGCATAACTGTCTTTATAGTCATTATAGACAGTTGTTAAGTTTAATTATTTACAGGTACTTGGGTAACATTTTTGTTCTTACCATGTTCATAATTAATTATTACCGTTCAACGAGCATTATGAGGCAATTATTAGCCCGAACCTAGTATTTAGTCAATAACTCATTGATTGAATATTGGAAAAGCTTGGCTAAACAAACATTTCTAACTTGGAAATCAAATTACAATTTTGTTTATTGTGTGTTTGTTGCGATTATTTATTCTTTACATGGTAAAAAGATGTTGTAATCTTTGGTATTCCATTTTACATACACTATTTATTTTTATTACACATATTGTACCTACTTTACACTAATGAGGAATAAAAAAAAAAGATTTTATAGCAAACAACTGCTTTGGTTTAGTTTTGTATGTCTACTGTAATATTAATTTAAAAATTAATAAAAACCATAATAAATTATTATTTATGTAGGTACATGATCTAGTAATTCCATCTGTAAGTTTGTAATACTTACCTACATTGTAGAGATTATTATAGCTAAAATTATGTTTGTGATCACAAAAAATAAATAAGTATATGATAAACGGGCTGCAAACAGCTTAAGTATATCTGTATAAAATCGTGAAAATCGTAAAGATTTTTTGTTGTAACAAAACCTTACTTCTTGATACATTTTGAAAAAGTTTCAAGTAGGTACGTGAGGTAAGGTAAGAATCAAAATCTGTTACATAAAAAGCCGTGTCATTTGAATTCATTTAATTGCGTTGTCTTAACAATCGTGAATTATTTATTACTCTAATCAAGAGAACCAAAGACCTTAGTAAGTTTAAAGATTTTTTTTATAGGAGAGCAGTAGAGACTCATTCCATTCCATCAAATTAAAATATTTTTATTTGGGAAATACAGACGAACAACGAAGCCAACCTTACCTGCCAGTCAGTGCACCTGTTGAACAACAGACAAGGGTCTGGCGCAGGCTTTCCCTTCGGGGTTGAGTGGTGGTGGTGGACGGCACTCGCTCCTATAAAAGCCAACCCTGCCTCTCAAACATGGTGCGAACTAGGGTCATTTGTGACCCCAGAATGCCGGTTAAGCTGAAAGGACAGATCTATAGGTCCATCATTAGGCCTGTCCTTTTACTTATATGGCAGCGAAGCGTGGCCGCTACTTGAGCGACACAAGCAGGAGCTACGTGTCACGGAGATGAATATGCTGCGGTGGATGTGCGGAGTCACGTAGAAGGACCGCGTGAGGAACTCGCGCATCCGCGGTAGCCTTCGTTTCCATGATATTGCAGACAAACTGCAGGAGTGTCGCCTACGCTGGTACGGCCATGTTTTGCGAAAACCGGCATGCTACGTAGAAAACAAATGTCTGGCCATGCAGCCACCGCCGGATCCTAGCAAAAGGGGTAGACCCAAGAAATTATGGCTTGACGTTGTCAGGGCTGACATGCAGGCCAATGATCTCACAAATAGAGACGCTCAAGACCGTGCAAAGTGGACCCTGGGCTAGCGAGCAATAGCTTTGGATGCAACCCGGATTTACCGTATAGATGATGATGATGAGACGAACAACGAAGTGTTTTATCTTAATGATGTAAGTACAGAACCTTAGAAATAGTGTAAAAAAAGAAAACAATATTTTACATTTTTAAAAGGAATAAATGCCAAAAGCGTAGTAGCATTGCGTGGCAAGCCTAGTCTCACGTAAAGCATTCGACAATGTTTACTCAGTCCAATTAAAATAATAGTTTTGATATACAAGAATCTAGTAGCTAGCTACTACCCATTCAGTTAATAAGCCCGTGGTTTGCATGCATTCTCAGCATGTTGCTTTTGGGGTTGGTTGTATTTGCTTTATCGATGTACAACGGGGTTTCCGCAAGGGACAGTTTTACATCCAGTTTTATTAAACAATATGTTATAAATGAAGGGAAGCCGACTCAGCTAATCTTTGGTGATCTGTGTTGGAATATGAGTATAAATATTTATATTTTTAATTGTTAATACATTTTTTGTATCTTAAATAATCATAAATATTTTTTATTTTTTCAGATGTCAAAGCAAAATTAATGAATGAATTATCTAAAGCTGGTATAAGATCCTCAAAATCCTTGGACTATGCTCCTGATCATCTTCTTCACAGTTTTCTATTTCTAATTGATTTACAGTGTCCAAATAGTACCGATGTGCTTTTGAATGTAATACTTTCTCTTACAAGTTGCAACACGTTCTTATTTATTTTAACCGAGTTCAAAAAAGGAGGAGGTTCTCAATTCGTCGGAATCTTGTTTTATGATCTGATTCGTGGCGTAGTAGTGCAGTGATTCGTCTTAGGGTCGCGGCTTTGTTTCTACATTAGTGTCAATGAAAACGATTAACAAATTGGCTCGGATCTGAGTGTATTGGACGCCCCTGGCAATTTATTTATTATACAGGGTGTCTCATAAAGAGCGTGACAAACAAAAACTGTAGATAGAGCATAAAAAGCTCTATCTTCTGTCCAAAAATAGTCCTAGTTAAAGTCGCACCGTTATTGGGCAAATTAATCGATTTTCTAAAAAAATTGCTATAGGAAACAACTTAAAATTGCAATTTGTGAGAGTTTTACGCGGACTAATTTCGGACAGATGATAGCCTTATTGCTCTATCTACGGTTGTCGTTTGGCACGTTTTTTTCGGGACATGTATATTTCCTTTTAACACAATTAAGATTGTTAGGTTTGTCATTTTGACCATCTAATTGCCAATTGATGTGTTATCTTGCGTATAGTTATTCAATTATTTACACCTTTTGTACAGGCAACTGCGAAAAAACTTTTCGGCACCCCTTTTCGATGGCTTGTGCTCTCAAGCACAAATATTGTCGATCGAGCAGAGTTGGATTTCCTTTTGAAGTGTCCATTACTACCAGACAGCGATTTGGTCCTAGCTAAAAGACATGAATATGGATTCCGAATGTTTGAGTGTAAGCCTTTATCTTCTTTATTTTATTAACTATATTGTCCCACTGTAAGCCGAAGGTCTCTCTCAAGCTCACCCATCAACGACAGATCCCTATCCATCGCCATGAACTCCCAATCCCTTATCAGCTAATGAAATCGTCTCACTATCTATTCTTGAGTCTACCTGTTCGGCGATAGCAGTCTGCGGCCCCCCATAGTCTATCTGAATCTGGATTTTTTAAAGTAAACGATGATTTTTGTTAGTTTAGGAGCCCCAAGTCTTATTCTCTTGCTCAAATAGAACAACTTTTACTATGAGACAAAACAACAATATCGCAAGAAATTCACTCTCCTACTTAACCGCCAACCAGCTGGCGTGATCCCGATTTTGGTCCTATTGTAATTTTGTATTTGAGCAGAAAAGTGTATGGGAGTCAAAACCAACTAAAATTCACAGTGTACCAGTGCGCTGTCCAATTCAACTTTAGATTTACTGATTTCTCACCTACATCTGCTAACATCGCTAAGGGGGGTAAAGACTACTTTGTTACAGACTTAAGTACTTACTAAGTAAGCTACTCGTCATTTTATTGGTCTAATTTACAGTACATAGAACGTCTCTAACTAGCCAAATGATATCAACTCCTAGAGGATACTACAACGGAACATTTTTGGACACCAGACCTCATAGAGAGCCGTTCCGGAGGCGAAGGGATGTTATGGGGCACCCTCTGACGATGGCTAATGTTATCCAAGACAGCAACTCTACGCAGTACCATCTGCCAAGGGAAAATAGACTGTAAGATTATTAACATAATGCTTATAAATCAGTGTTATAATATGGTACTTAAATCCATACTGCAATAACTTTTTGTGGAACAACAATTCCAATTATTGTTACTGGCGAACATCCAAAACAAAGATAGAATAGAAAATTGTTCAATATTATCAAAAGCGGTATCTCCAAGCAAGCGGTATCTATAAACAAGCAAATAATTTACAGGAACATAACATACAGGAATAATTATATTTTGTTTATTGGCATTAAAATGCAAAATATTCCATTACTAAACATTTTAGTTAATGTTACGATCTGTATCGTTTTCTTTTTTAAACAATATTGTAAAAAAAAAATATAAAACTTTTTTTTTCTTTCAATTACGATGGTTACGTATCGCTTCAGTATGGTGGTTATCGCGTTTTACGATCTGAAATAATAAATCCAAGTGTTTATAGGTACCTATTAGTAACACCAACACTTAGTCTTCCTCTTCAATTTCAAAAAACCTTCTGCTGCGAACAACCTACTTAACAACTATTAAATACGAGTAAATACTTTCGTCTGTATTTTTCCAGAGAACTGCAATTCGACTCGATCGCGAAGATTTGCTGGATGGACGTGAAGCTGGTGTTTCAAATGTTGAACGCCACTCCTCGGTACATCTTCAGCCACCGCTGGGGGTACAAGCAGAACGGAAGCTGGTCCGGTATGATCAATGACCTCCACACGGGGAAAGCAGATTTGGGTTAGTGTTACTCCTGCACACATATACTCAAACTCATCATCAGTGATCGGAATAGGTAGATTGATTTGGTGTACTTTGGTAGTGCTAGCATAATATGGATATGCCTCTTTTTTTCAAAAACTGATACAAAGAAATTCCGGATCCCGGAGGCATGTCCATATTAACATCAATGTTTAAGATTATTGACCCCAAATCAATCTACCTACTCCGATCACTGTTCATCATTCATCATTCAGCCATAGGACGGGGGGATTGCCAATACTCGCCACGCTTGGCATGCGGGTTGGCGAGTGTAGTTTTTTTTAGGTTTCGCACGTAGACCCTGCTGCCCGTCTTATGGTACAGGAATTGTTGCTGTTTGATTTCGAAATTTTTATTCAACTTAAAATGTTACAATAACGTTAGATGCCATTATTCTATACATACCTTACAGTAATGAGCACAAACAAACATGACACGCAATACTTTGTCAGGTTTAAACACCTAACCAGCTTCTAAGGTTTGAATAACAAAACATTTTTTCACTTTTCATGTTACATATTAACTAAATTAAGTGGTACACAAGTGTAACGAATAATGAGATTATGACCTTTTAGTATAAGGTTCATTGGCTAAAACAGGAATTAGTCGCCTCTTACGACACGCTTCCTGTTGGCGATGGGGAAGTGTATTCATTACGGCCGTCCCCAAACGGCACTCAAACTCAACACTACAAAACTTTACATCAGTCACTCTTCCTCGCAACGGCGTTTACGCATTGCCTCTTATCACATATTACTGTCATACAAACAGTTTCAATCATCATTACACTTAAGCGCTTGCTAAATGGAGGATGGACTCTTCTTGACATTGCTCGACTTTGCTCCTACTCTGCTTTCCTTGACGTCAAACGGCCGCTGCTATTAGAAGATCCTCCGTCCACTTCCGTCAGCCCGCCAGCCAGACCCCGCCCCCTTCTTGTATGGAAATCATTCCGAAATTAGCCATAATCGATATTTGTGTTTTCAAACTTGGTCCGAGTTTATATTCGCCTACACCACTCGAGTTTCAGTAAGCTAAAATCGATGTATGCTCAATCCGGAACAAGAAGCGAAGAGTCGACGAATGCGATCCTAAAAGAGAAGGCTGGCATCCATGTGTCAAAAAAGATTTACTCATTTACCTTATAATTTATTTTTTTGCCCCAAACTAGGAAAAGCTTGTACAATGACGACTATATAACGGATAAACATACCTCAATACATTTATAAATATCCATGATTTAGGTACAAATGCTCGTGCTTATCACGCAAACATTTGCCTCTTGCGGGATTCGAATAATCGCAATTGAAATAAAACATGTTCTTGGCTGATAAATATCTTCTAAAACTACTTCCGTAGGTACCAACTGCTTGATAAACAACAAGGAGCGCTTAGACGTGGTGACCTACACAGACATGGTGGCTCCCTTCCGTGTGCGCTTCGTGTTTCGCCAGCCCCCTCTTTCCTACGTGTCCAACATCTTCTCTCTCCCTTTCTCCACCAGCGTGTGGGTGGCCATCTTCGTCTGTGCCGCTGTCTCCACGGCCACTTTGTACATCGCTAGCAAGTGGGAGGCTGGTCAGGGGACGGTAAGTTTATTGTTTTACACCAGTCAAAAACAAAATATTTTTGGTTTTGTTCCTTAGTTATTCTATAGTTATATTTGTTTAGTAAGTACTTTGTATTTTGTACTAATACTACTAATATTTTAGGATTCCTTACCGCCTTCCCCTCTCATCTTTAATTTAATCTCTCCAACAAACTCCAACAATTTTTTTTGGTTTTTTGCAACCTACAGGTTGGGAAAAAGGGCCCAGAGACCTTAGTGGTTTGAAAAAGATCGCTTCTAGCCGGTAGACCGCCTAAATTGTGCCATTCTAAACGCATTTTTTTTTCTGTACTTTGTTTTATGTAGTGTGCAATGAGAGTATCTATCTTCTATATCCATTCTCCTGAATTTCTCTATAATCACTTTGTTATTTTTCGCAATTAATTTTTATTTTTTATCTTGTAAACTTTTTTTAAGTTTAAATATATTGTTATTAATTCCTGTATCTGTCAAGTTTTTCTTTGCTTTCATTCAGAGCCCATCGCAACTGGATGGGAGTGTAGGGGATGCTCTGCTTTTGACAATGAGTGCTGTTAGCCAACAGGGGTGCTTTTTAGAGCCCAGACAGTTTTCAGGTACAGAATTGTTAACTTTTTTATAGAAAAAAACATATAGGGCGACAGATGCATACGAGAATTCCTGTCATCTCAAATAACTATTTCGTACGAACTTGATGGCAGGGGCGTAGCTACCCCCGTATCAGCCTTATCAATGATACGGGGCCCCCGGGCTAAAGAGGCCCCTAACGTGTAAGCAAACATTTGTAAAATGTTATCCACAATGACACTTAATCTCATGCTTCCCGAAAAAAAAAAACAGATTAAAAAAACTGGCATACGTGCCTATACTTTTGACTTCAGAAATGAGCAAGTCAAAAATCTTATTTCCCGGGTTAAGCATGCGCCCAAAAGTTGGCAACATAAAACATCCTACATCACGGGGGAATTCCGCAATAACCGATGTACAATCAAATCAAACAAACCACGGAGAATAGGCTAGTATGACCCTTGGTCAAAAAAATATTATTCTATTTAGTCCGTCAGTTAGATTATCAAAAAATATTGGACCCACATTTTGGTCTTTTGTCAATCAAACAAAAAATGACCAAGATAAAGCGCATCAAAGTTTGGGAATGACGTCACGCCTTGCTAAAAAGTGTCGCAAGGCGTGAAGTTACGCGGAATTTTAACGGGCTATATCTTCGTCATTTTTTGTTTGATTGAGAAAAGAAAAAATACGTGTCTAATCATTTCTGTTAATCCAACTGACGGACTAATTAGATTTTTTTAGGAAACTAGCCCATTAAAACGAAAAGGAAATATTTATTTAATTCCGGAAAAGTATATTTAATTGGAATTGTTTGGCTAGCTCCATTTCCAGGAGAAAGCGATAATTAACTTATAATCGATAAATATTATTTTAATTTAATGCAAGCATTTTTGATTCTTTGTGACAAATATTTACCCTTCATTTGGGCCCACTAATTTTGATACAGGGGGGCCCAAGGCACGCTACGCCACTGCTTGACGGCTTATAGATTCCATCATGATCTTTCGCTGCGGAAACCAACGCACCACCACCAACATGGATCCACCTTATCGAAGGATAGCCTCGGACCATACCCAGTGGCGTGCATTGGGAGCTTCGATCAAGAATACACTAGATAACGCCTCGCTTATTAAAATAGTGGCACCGTCTTTCTATATTATTGAGAGTACTAACGTATGCTTTAACCGCAAACGTTAAGGTGCAGTTTTGTTTGTGTCGATATTCACAGGCGTTTGTAAAAATCCGGTCGCGTTCGTATAAATACATCTCTTAAGGTCTAATAAATAAAGTACAGAATAACTTATACAAAATAAGACCCCAATTTGAAGTGAGGCGTTATTTACTCAGCCGTTTTTGAGTAAGTAGCTGACCGGTTTGTATTCTTGATCGAAGATTTGGAGGGGCCTATGTCCAGTTATGGTCATTATGTAACAACACTAGGTCGCGTGATGGCCTGGGTGCTGTTCGCGGCACTGATGCTGCTGTACGCGGCGTACTCCGCCAACATCGTGGTGCTGCTGCAGGCGCCCTCGAGCTCAGTGCGCAGCCTGGCGCACCTCGCCGCCTCCAAGGTCACGCTGGCGGCCAACGACGTCGACTACAACCACTTCGTCTTTAGTGTACGTAGAAACAAGTTGACTTTAGTTCTGAACACACTTATTACTTGTTACTATATTTACAGTACCGCTTCTTAGAGCACTATCATACTCTCTCTCCTCGCATATATCAAGTAGTATTGAGTATGTTTATTGTATGTATGTATAATCATTGTTATGTGTTTATTTCATTTTTACTTTTATTTATTGATTACTGTATGTATACGTCTATGCCATAAATTTATGCAATCCTATTTGTATCAGGTAAGAATTATAAAAGAGTATCTATCTATCTATCATACTGGCGATTTGTAAGCGAATTTAAAGCGAAGAGAGAGAGCGTCGAAAGTGCAGCTCTTTTTATCTAGGCCATGTCCAAGGGAAACCGATTCTGCCTATCCAGGGATTAGCTCTCCAATGAAATATAATTTGTGGTAGAAATTTATAATTGTGTCCATGCGTCAAGGATTAATGAAAGAATATTTATTATTTATCCCTGGAAGTAGTCTTAATAACACCGATCTGATTAAATGGGTCAGCACCACAAATAAACGTGTTTTTTTAAAATATAAAATCAGCAGGTGTCGGCTTAAGATGCCGTAGGTATTAAAGGGTATGTTGCAGTCAGCTGTTTTCACGCCACTAGTACATGACCTAGCTAACAACTGTTAATTTTAGTACTAATAAGCTAAGCAACCGTGAATATAAATCAGTATTTATGGGCTGACTAGCAGTTAGCACTAGAGATGCTATAAATGTAAACCCATTTTTTTAAACCCATAATTGCAGCGCACATGCAGCGTGTTTATTGTGCCCGCGCTGCGAACTAGCGGCAGGCCAACTGCGCTTGCGCCTCGCTTTGAATTCGCGCGCTAATCGCTAGTGTGACCATTCTTTTAGGTAGCTGCGCGAGGGCACGGCAGGATAATTCATAAATTAGTTCGAAAGTAACTGGTTTAAAATTTTGCATGTAATTACGAAACATGTGCACTATTTTATCCTGTGACATCTTCAAATCCCCTAATTTTACGCAAATAAAGATTCTAAAATGTAGACGTACCTATTTAGTTTTACAATGTAACCTTATTGCTTGTAATTTCAGCTATACAAAGACCCAATCCGAGTAATAATTTACAAAAGAGTTGACCCAGAGAAGGGAAAAGGGCAGTTTTACGATATTAATGAAGGAGTCGAGAGAATAAGACAGGTGGGTTCTTAGATATATTATTGTCGTATACAGGGTGTACAAGGAATAGCGGACACCCCTTAATATCACGTAATCAGCTGAAGCCACGAAAGCAGTAAAAGAAAACTAATCCTACTAATATTATAAATTAGAAAGTTTGTAAGTATGGATCTTTGTTACTATTTCACGCAAAAACTACTGAATGGATTTTGATTAAATTTGGCATACTGATAGACCATGGCCTGGACTAACACATAGGATACTTTTTATCCGGGTAAGGCCATGGTAAAGAGAGACTGCGACATATTACATGGCGACAAGATAACAGATATACATTTATAAACAGAAGTCGCTGACATAGCCCGACGGATTAGCAAGCTAAATTGGCAGTGGACGGGGCGGGGCACATAGCACGTAGAACTGACGGCCGATGGGGCAGAAAAGTTCTAGAATGGAGGCTATGTATCAGCAAGAGCAGCGTAAGACGTCCACCTACAAGTTGGTAAGACGACCTGGTAAGGTTGCAGGAAGCCGCTGCATGCAGGCCGCTCACAACCGGCCAATATGGAAGTCATTTGGAGGCATATGTTCAGCTATGGACGTTCTATGGCGGAAATGATAATAATGATGATTTATAGACATAAATGAACTTGTAGTCATCCATCACACAAACGTTTGCCCGAAACCACCTAGCTTTGTTGTAGACCAGAGCGCGAACCACCACACTAGATGGTTATCTTTACGAGTTCGTCTGTTCACCTTCTGGAAGGACGTCCTACACTGCGCTTGCCGGTAAAAGGCCTCTATCCTAGAACCTTACTGCCCCATCGGCCGTCGTTCTACGTGCTATGTGCGCGGCCAACTGCCACTTTAGCTTGCTAATCCGTCGGGTTATTCAGCGAATATGTCTATATTTAATCACCGTTTTCAGGGCCTCTTCGCATTCCACTCGATAGTGGAGCCAGTGTACCGGCGCATCGAGGAGACGTTTCTGGAGACGGAGAAGTGCGACCTGGCCGAGGTGGACTTCATGAACGGGTTCGACCCCTTCATACCCGTGAAGAAGGACTCGCCGTACTTGGAGTTACTCAGGGTCGCGTATGTACCTAATTACAGGATGACTTTAATAAGTACCCAAATAATTAGTGTTCTGTTCATGAATAAGAACAACTTATGGGACCAATAGTAAGTCGAGAAAAAACAGCTGTTTCACACATTTTGGTCGAGCTGCACTTGGACTTGTATACGAAGTCGAGATTCTGTCGGTTTAATCGATTTAGTCGATTAGTTCAGTGGTGTGAAATGGGAGAGGCCGGTGTCAGGCAGTGGACTGACGTTGGTTGATTATAGAGATATGCCGACTACGATTTTGGCCGACTAGCTGATGAATCGACTGTGAAAAAGCCGACAATCGGCTATGCCGATCATGGCTTCACAGCGGAACATCTTTAGTTGATATACAGCACATCATATTGCCAAAAACATAAAGAGCTCTACGTTGCGTTTTAATATCTGCATGCCTATGATATTTCTTTCAGTTTCAAGCAAATCCGCGAGAGTGGCATCCAGTCGGCTCTGGTGCGACGCGTGCAGGTCAGTGTTGCCAGATACATCGCTTTTCCACTTTTTTTTACTAGGGATTCGCCTCCCGCTTAGACGTAGTAGGCGTTCTGCTCTTTCGAATCCCACGACATACAAGCCATTTTTCTTTTAGTGTACTATACACATTCATTCGTTTTGAATAGTATGGAGGGTAGAGGTAAGAAGTACAATCTCATACAGGCGGAAAGTTGAAAAAGTGTCCAGATGAAGCAGTCTAATTACCTTTTGGCGCTTTCTTTGAAATTTAATCTGTTGCTACTGTAGCGCCACCTAATTTAACGCAGTTGGACGATCACTTTTTCAAAACGAAGATTGTACTCCTTACCTTTACTCTCCATATGTAGAAGGTAAAACTTGCAACTGCCATAATTACTTACAGCATTCCGCTTTTTGTCCAAAATCCGCGTTTTTCAAGTATGGCCATCGCATTCCAATTTCCCTACCTGGCAACACTGGTGCAGGTGCCCAAGCCGCGCTGCGCCAACAAGGTGTCCGCGTTCAGCAGCGTCGGCGTGTTGGACCTCAAGCCCGTGCTGCTGTTCATGCTGTATGGGATAGCCGCCTCGGTCGTTATAGCTGTGGCCGAGATAGTCACATACAAACTGTAAGTACAACGCTGTCACCGTACTATTGGATACCTCGCTCCGGGCGAGAGCTGAGCAGAAATCAACCAATAGTCTATTTTAACAGCTCGCCCCGCTCGCTTGGCTTTGCGCTTTGTGTGGTCACTGTTCTAACTTAAACGAGGTTTTAACAAGTTTTGACTTAAAATGTGCGATTGTGGGCTACTTTACTTTACCAATTTAAAGGCGCCTTAATCCTGCATAAGGCACAGTATATTACTTTTTTTTTTCGACCTTATTATAAGCGATTAAAGTCCAAAATGTAGTGGCTACCTTGTAACCACTATCAAATATTAAGGTTTATTTCAAAATTATTTATTTACAGGTACAAACGAAGATCATTACAGGCGAGAAGGAAAATCATTTTTTCGCTAAAATAGATCACATCAAATAGTTATTTGTAATGAGTTAAAAATAAAACTTAGTTTGGATTTTTTATAATATTTAATTCAGAACCGAAAACATATCTAAAGCATAATTTACATCCCAGCAATGAATGATAAGGATGTCGCAATGAAATTCTAAACGTATAGTGCTTCTAATAAATCGAATGACGGATGTAAACATCGACTAACGGATGTTAACAGAACTAACATCTTTTGAGCAATGAGTATCATACTTCAAAGTGACATATTTTGCTGTTAGTTCTGAAAAATCCGCTAGAAAACTTATTATAACGCACATTTAAAATGTAGCATAATTCTCTGTTTACCTTTGAAAAGTTTTTAAAAATATATAAATGTATTACTGGTAGAAGTCTCAAATACCATTTTATTATTATCTTGCTAACTAACCTTAGCACTTACATATGCACTGCAGTAGCTCAACTAAGCCATTCCATAATTTAATTGGTAAATTTTTGACCGACGGGTTTCTGAAACACTTTTGAACTGAAACCTGAACAGTGCAACATCGGTATTCGTGTCGCCGGGCATTTTAGGAAATAATATCACTAAATAGTTTATATTGTTGTTATGTTGCAGTATAATGCAGATCGTGTCACCGATTTACTTGTATTATATTCTCTAGGATTCCCCAGGCAAATAAGACCAATGTTTTCGAATTGCACTTAGTTTTTTGACGGTAATGAAAAAATTTCCCTCTACAAGTCTGGCCTCGTGCCAATGACTGAATCTTTAATAAGCAACAATCCATTTCAAACAAAACGACACAAAATTGTTTCATTGCACATTATCAACGGTCATACCAGGCCATAGACTAGCGTGCTAGATGTTTTTGTCCAGAGAATATTTCTGCAAAGTCCACCTTGTTAGGAGGCGCACTATGCTACGTTTACCATATTGTCTCCACTCAAGAACACGTCTACAATATCAGTCACCCCATTGGTTATCGGTTTTACAACAGGTATGTGTTGCATTATTACCCGTTTAATGGGTAGAGTTTTTGATTGGTTCATTATTAAGATATCCGTAGGCACGAATACCGTTGCATCATTGGTAGAGCTCTTGTTCGTCTGTGAATATATCGTTTCCGGCGTTTGTATGATATTGAGATACCGATATAGCTAATATGTTGATTGTGGCTGTCTGTTTTTTTGTAAATGCATGTTAATAAAGTAGCTCCTAACTTAATGAAAATTAACAATATATTCATCTCATGAATAATGAAGGATTCTCTAAAATAAATTACTACTACATATGAAATGACAAATTTTAAACATAACTAACACAAATTTTACCGTGAGAATGTACTGAATTAAAATAATAAAATAGTGTTTCACTAATCCTTCAACTCCCAGACACAAGGGGCTCAATATCGAGCCAGTGGAATTCCAGGTTATAAATATTTAATATCTGACGTTTAATATCCCGTGCTGTTTTGGTCGACATTTTCTGACATTATTAGCGCAACAATAACTAAAGTCGTTATGATTTGTGTGATAATTTAATAATTTGTGTACTTAATTGTGATAATATGAACCAAATAAATAATTTTCTTTCTTTCTTTAATTTGTTGCGACTTTTTAAATACGGCACCTTGCACCTATTAGATAGATATCTGTCTTCATATTATGTTTATTCAATTCAAAATTATGTATTACATCCATATTACATATTATACAATATTTTCGATCGTGTGGTGATTTTGTTATCGTATTATTTAGTTATACTCATAATAAAGGTATTATTACCATAGTTCATCTAATAAGATGAATAAACGCAATAAACTGTTTTGACGTTAATTTACAAATTCACCACCAAGGAACAATTTTTAGGTCATTTTCGAATTTAACTCTGTTACCATGCAATATAACAAAAAATCCATAAATATTGGGTCTCTCTTTCAAAACTGATAGTCAAAACCAAATAAGAACGAAATTAAATATTTTTTTGAATTATTCGACAACTATCTGTCAAATGGTGCAGAATACTCTTAGGCCCCGTTCACACTGTTTTTTTTTGGTATACCGAAAGAAGTTTTGCATAATATATTTAAAAAAATTCTGTAGTTCGGGGTTATATTAGCTAATCCTGAGATGAGCATGTGGACTGTACATTATTACCGAATCAAAATACAAGTAATCGACCTGCGATTCCGAATCTATCTGACCTCGACAACAATAAATAATGATGTTGACTAACTATTTAAGTAGCTGGCTGTCCTCCGACAGCGTTTTGTTCTTGGTGAGCGTGGTGAAGTGGTCTATGAGCCCTTGTATGGACATCTCGCCGTGCACTTTGTTGTCGCGCGTGCGTACGTTTACCGTGCCGGAGTTCTTCTCGCGTTCGCCCACCACTGGAATAGACAATATACAGGGTGAAGTTTCAATGAGTACACAAATTTTGACAGTGTTAAAAGTTTAAAGAATATATAAAACGTTCGGATCAGTTCGAGTGTGCGAGCAGGCAGATATAGAATAGAATAGAATTATTTTTATTTGGCACAAATTAAGGCCGGAACCACTATTGCCCATATCTCTAACACATAACTCAAACATATCTAACAGAATGTTACAAACAGTGAAGGAAGCAGGCAAAAAAAATGCAGTTCCGGTGGTATCAAATAAGCTTGCCCGCAACCTCATCAAGAGACACAAAATTCGCAAGGTTATAGGTGTTATAACCGGTTACTGTCCTCTAAACAAGCACCTGTTTCACATAGGTGTTCAGACAGAGGCAAAATAAACGCCACAGCAAGTGCTTATGGAATGCAGGAGCGTGGCAGATCAACGGGCACGGATTCTTCAATCACCAGGATCGTTCCCGGAAACAGGAGTCTTAAAAGGCTGCTGACCTTCTGGGAGACCTGGGCTGGTTAGAGTAAAAAGGAACAGGTAGCAAGCACAATGGCCCAATCAAGAGGCTAAGTATGGAAACAACCCAGATAAACTAACTACTAACTAACCAGTTGGCGTACGACTTACCCAAAATATAGTTGAACTGCGCGAGTTGCGCGTTCCTGACTTTCTTGTTGAGCGTGTCGCCCGCGTCCGTGTCCACCTCCGACATGAAGCCGGCTTCGAACAACTGCTTGTTCACCTGCAGAAGAACATTATTGTTAGGTATTTACAAAACACTCGATTGACGGCTACTATCAACTCTGATCTTCATCAGCCTTTAGAAGACCACAGCTGAACATAGGCCTCCCCATAAAATATCTTTAAGTTTTTCAATCATAATTAAGGTATTTGCGCAGAAACGTCAAACAGTGAATAATAACGAAATTAAATTTGACCATTAAATAAAACCCCCGTCACAAATGTACTGCATCAGCTCAAGGCCTCGATCATCATTTATCTAACACCGACTCATTGAAACCATTCTTATGAGTCCAAACACGATATATCTACTTTGAGTTACTGAGGACTTGGGAATCCAGTAGTCTCTTTGATGTGCAGCATCAGCTCAAAGCCTCGATATTATTTATCTAACACCTGCTCATTGAGACCCTTATTATGAGTCCAAACACGCTGTATCTACAGTAATTTGCTTAGAAGTTGGGAATCCCACAGATTCCTTGATGCTGCAGCATCAGTTTAAGTTTGACGTGTTTTGGGAATACTACTGAGGTAACAGTGCATCATTTCAAATTAATCGCACCTGTGAAAGTTTGCAATAAGCTTTCGTTAAGTAGGTAATGAGCGATAACCTGCAAACATCTTCATCAAATATGGCTAGCATCCATCTCTGTAAATATCAGCTTTAAAACAAGAAAAACAACATCGAAATCGGTCCATTCGTTTGGGAGCTACGATGCCACAGACAGATACACACGTTAAACTTATAACACCCCTCTTTTTTGTCGGGGGTTAAAAAAACAACGGTAGACGTCAAAACGTCAAAGCGCAACAACACAACACACCGCTGTAGCGCCGCGTCAGGATGCAACGCATTAGCGCTCTGACGCGCGCTATACACGCTTTCTGTTTGGCGAAGCCTTTAAGGCAACGGGTAAGGCAAGTGACCTTGAGCATTTAGCGTCGACTTGCGCCATATCTACTACGTGTCTTAGATAGTACAAATGCTTCTCGAAGACTAAACATCCATCCTTTGCGCTCCTGTGCAAATAGATTATCAATGCGAGTAAATTATCCGCTCATGGAAAAGTAGGCGCTAAGAGTGAAATCCATTAAAAATGCTTATAATTCTTATTTTGTTGACTATTTGACAAAAAAAAACTTCAACATAAAAGCACGAATGTTATAAATAACTAAACCAACTTTGAAACTAAACAAAAACGTCGTTTAAAATATAAATGTGTACAAGCTAGCGATATTCGCGGTACTTTAAAATATTTTTTTGTGTTTATAAGAAATACTAACTAGTATTTATATACATCAGGAAAAACTTTAACATATAAGTTACATGATATATTAATTTCCACATCCTATATCCTGTATTTTCGCCAGAAAACTTGTGAAAAAACACCTCTTTTACGTGTATTCTCCTTACCCTGCGCCTTAAGACCCTATTCATTGGTGTTATGATTCTTTGAAAGATTGTTCTATTCAGATGTTGGAACTATATTTAACAATACGTACCTGTACAGCGTAGTCGTCGAACGCGGGCCCGATGGGCACGACGCAGACCTGCCGCGGACTAAGCCAGAAGGGCCACTTGCCCGCGTACGACTCGCTCAGGATCGCGATCATTCGCTCCACCGACCCGAGGATCGCTCTGTGGATGATCACCGGCCGCTTCTTGTCGCCGCTTTCACTGTCGGATATAATAATCATTTCATTATAACAATCACGCTAATTTATCAAATATCAAACAGTTTGGTCCTGTTTAATTAGTCTTTTAGACTTTTTTTATTTGAGTTTACTGCAAACCATACAAACCGCTCAGGCAGCTGGAGATCTAGCTGTACGGTTACACTACCGAACGTAGTTGAATTTGAAGCGCTAGCTGGAAGTCTAGCTGTGCGGTGACCCTACCTGACGTGGTTGAGGTTGAACCGCTCGGGTAACTAGAAATCCAGCTGTTCAGTGACCCTACTTGACGTAGTTGAGGTTGAACCACTCGGGCTTATGGAAGTCAAGCTGTTCGGTTCCCCTGCTTGACGTAGATGAGGTTAAACTGCTTGGGCAGCTAGAAGTCCAGCTGTACGGTGACCCTACCTGACGTAGTTGAGATTTAACCGCTCGGGCAGCTGTAGATCTAACTGTTTGGTGACCCTTCCTTACGTAGTTAAGTTTGAACCTCTTGGGCAGCTAGAGATCTAACTGTATAGTGATCCTACCTAACGTAATTGAGGTTAAACCGCTCAGGCAGCTGGAAGTCCAGCTGTATGGTGGCGCACTGGTGGGAGCGGCGCAAGGCGTCCTGGATGGTGATGTCGATCTTGGGCCCGTAGAACGCGCCGTCCGCCGGGTTCAGCTGCCACGGCCGCCCGAACTTGTTCAGCGAGTCTTCTAGCGCCTGTGGTGCCATTAACAATACATTAAACCGTACTGTAGACTTTGTTTTGCGTTGTGTATTGGAAAGTTATGTTTGAGATTTAGATATTTGATTTTATATGTTATAATTATTTTGTTTAAAAAGAAAGAAAAATAAATTTATTACTATGGAGAAAATTTTTTTTTATTTGTTTTAACTTTTTTTACACAAATTGAGCAAAAGGTGAACTTAAGTGCCATGTCTAGACAACCATTGGGGTACACAGAAATGTTTTGTTGGGCGGTGTGACAAAATGTAAACTGAAAAACACAACACAGGTATTTAGCATTTTCTGTCAGATTACCATTGGGCTACATACACAGAAATGTTTTGTTTACAAACAGTAAACATCTTTAAGAAGTGAACACACTTAAAGTACAGAGAGTACTTAAGCGTTATAACTATGTTACCTTCTCCGCTTGGTTCCAAGTAGCCAGGTCCCCCAGGTACTTCTCAGGGCGAGTGGAAAGCTTCAGCTGGAAGGTGAACCCGAAAGTCGTGTATACGTGGTCCAGGAATTCCAGGGCTTTCACCTGTTAAAGAAACGGTCATATTCAAGTAAATCCAGATTTTGGAACTTATGCACGGAGAACCGACCGGATCAGAAATACGACTATCCGATCCAGAACTGGCATAGTCGATGTAGGTAGGAAGGCAGCGAAACTGAAGTGGAAGTAAGCGGGTCATATCTGCCGGATGCATCCAGACAAATGAACCCAAATCGTCACTCAGTGGATTCCTGAAGATGGGTTTCGCCGTAGAGGACGTCCAAAGAAGCAATTTGGAGAGCCATGCTAGGGATTGGCAGACTCTGGCCTGCAACAGGGAAACATGGAAGGACTTGGGAGAGACCTTTGCGCAGCGGTGGGACACAATAGGTTAAAAAAATGTACGGATTATTGCCACTCGCTCGGCGGTAAGAAAAAACCTTGAGGAATACTGCATATTTAGATACCACTGCATGTTAGGCCATGAAACAAAAGTTGGATCCTGCCAGATTCCAGAGTTGGGGTTACTACAGAGGTCTGATCGCTTCAAATTTAATACCCAGATTAGCCGCACCTTGACGTTAAGTACATAAAACCTGGCAGCGCTTTAGTTGTGATTACCCAGGTTTTAGCACCAATTTCCACCAATCCGCACTGGGCCCGCGTGGTGGTGTATGGCCCAAAGCGCCTCACAGTTGAGGTGAGGCCTGTGCCCTGCAGTGGGACGTATATAGCGTTCCCGGCCCCGGCCCCGGTACAGTACCATCTCGTGCTCGATCTGCGCGGGCGCACAGAACACGTGCGCGTCGTCCTGCTGGAAGCGGCGCACGCGCGTGAGGCCGGACAGGGCCCCGCTGAGCTCGTTGCGGTGCAGCACGCCGAAGTCCGCCAGCCGCAGCGGCAGCTCGCGCCACGACCGGTTGCGGTTGTCGAATATTAGGCTGCGCACACAGATCGAATATAATGATTACTTTTTTGTCATCATCATCGTGACAGCTTGGATGAAAAACAAGACATTTTCCAAAAAAAAAGTTCTTGTTTAAACTGACTGTACTGAAAATAAATTGTTCTACGCGAGTCTGGCGAGTGACGTCAAAATTTGGCGCATCTAGTAAGGATTTCAAAGTGGTACATGGGGCACACTAAAAGTTTTGCACTTCTAGCTAATCGGAACTATTAGAATTTCGAATGTTATATTTTTTTAACGTTGCAACCTTCTTAGTAATAAAAAAAAACAATTGGCGGGAAATGATTTGTCGATTGTTTTTTATCACACATCAAAGTTCTAAGTACGCAACGAAAATGGAATTAAGTCGAAAAGATTTTAGAGCGATGATTTTTTATGATTTTAAAAGTTCTCTCTCTCCGCAAGACTGTGCCGCTCGTTTTCAAAATGCTTTTGGGAGAGAAGCACCTTGTTTGAGCACCGTGAGGCGATGGTTTGCTGAATTTGAGAGAGGTCGAGTTTCTTTACATAACGAATTTCGTGAAGGCCGGCTTCAACTGCCGTCAACGAAAATATTGTGGCTACTGTTGCGCGGCTAATTGAAGAAAACCCGCGGATTACCTACGAGACAATTCGAGGACTATTGGGGATTGGTATGAGCTAAATTCAGAAAATTTTAGAAGAAGAATTGAAAGTTCGGAAACTTTGCTGTCGTTGGATCCCTCATGAACTGACAGCGGAGCAGAAGCGGGCTCGCGTGGAATGGTGCTCACAGATGCTACTGAAGTACGACCACGGACATTCTAATGCTGTTTATGACATTGTCACAGGAGACGAAACTTGGATTTATTGTTTTGAACCCAAAAAAAACAGCAATCTTGTGAATGGGTGTTTGAAAATGAGAACAGGCCAACAAAAGTGAGGCAGGCAGAAACGTTAGTAAAAAAATGATCGCGTTTTCTTTCTCAGCAACGGGTCCCATCTGTACAATTCCACTTGAAGATCAAAAGAGTGTTAATGCCGAGTGTTCTATAAACAGAGTGTAACTAAAAGGTGAAATAAAACTTTAAGGAGTTATTCTACGGCTAAATTACATCAACTTTTTCAATAGGACCAACATCGAAATCGCAAAAAAAAAACAATTTCCCATACTAAAACGCGACCAGCTGGCATCAGTTTGTATGGAAACGTCAATTTTTTTTTTGAGATTTTGATGATGGTCCCATAGAAAAAGATGATGTAATTTAGCCGTAGAATAACCCCTTAAAGTTTTATTTCACCTTTTCGTTACACACTGTATAGAGTATTCTACCATTTGTTTACCCAGGGTGTTAGAAAAAGTTCGCGAAAGACGACCCAAAAGCCGCGTTCTCCTACATCATGACAACGCTTCTTCACACACGGCTAACAAAACAAAGTCATTTTTAGCTTCCGAAAAAGTACAACTCCTCACCCATCCTGCACATAGCCCCGACCTAGCACCCTGTGGTTTCTGTATTTTCCCCAAAATCAAAGATTTGATGAGAGGTTTTACTTTTACCAACTCCGAAGAGGCAGTGATAGCTTTCAATCAGCACGTAGAAAACATGCCTTCAGATCTGTGGTCCTCCTGTTTTAAAAAATAGTTCGATCGCATGAAACAATGATTAAAATGTAAAGGAGAGTATTTCGAAAAGCAATAAACATAATATTTTGGTTATAACATGTTGTTTTTTTAAGTTACGCAAAACTTAAAGTGTGACCTACGTAGTATTAAGACGGACTCTATTTTGTGTAATGAGAAGGCGTGAAAAATTGGCGCTGCGGATTTTCTAACAAATCATGATATCAAAACAAGATAGCAAAATATGTCAGCAAAACCGCAAGTCTGCTCCGCCTATTGTTGTTATTGTTTTTGTTTCATTTCAAATATGAGTTTCTGTAAAGAAGACGTGGAAGCTGTTTTAGCAATAGTACTTAGATTTAGTTCTGCAAAGAGGAAAAAGAAATAGATTTCGTATCCGACCCTACCTGCAAATTTGCAATTGCAATTGATGATAGGTGGAATTTGTTTTTATATGCTATGTCTTCCAACGATAATGGCGTCTTCCTCTAGTGAGCGCAATCACAAAATGCGTCGCTTACCCTCCCCGCAGGCGAACGCGGGGGATGTTATCCATTCGTCTAAAATTCAAAATTCGACAAACATGTTATTGTGTTTTTGCTAACAAAAATGTTAGGTTACGTCCCTATTCGGTTAGCAAACAATGTTATCCTGTTAGCAAACACAAAAACACGGCGCTGCGGACCCGAGACAGAAGCAGATAGTGACGCTACTTTGCTAAGTGTGACCGAGATAGCTAGTGACGCTACTTTTATCATTCGTCAAAAAAATTGTCTACAATTTCAGCAAGAATTTAGTGTTATACCATTTTAGAATACTTACTAAATGCGCCAAATTTGTTGACGTCACTTGCCAAACCCGCGTAGTACAATTTTTATTTTAGTAGGTACAGTTAATTTAACCTGAGCATTTTTTTTTAATGTCTCTTTATCATCGAAGCTGGAGCAGCTGGTTTTGAAATTTTGATAAGGCTTTAGAGAAGCTTAAATATACATACATAACAAAAAAAATATTTGGAAAAAGTAAAGATTTGTGGCAACAGGAGTAAAAAGACCGTCAAATGGTGTAGAATTTCGGATCTCATCTATAATTTTGAAATCATACCACATAGTTTTTTTTTCTGATAACCATATGACATGCCCTGTTACCCAGTTCCGGCTTGACGTTGATTTCCGGGACACCCTGTATAATAGTGATGACGAGAAACTTTTTTTTCTTCGGTTCGGTTTCTTTTTTTTACCCAGTCGTATCCCTATTGCATCAATAGTACTTACCAATGTCCAGGACAATTCATGGGCTTGAGCGCGAAGGTCTCCTTCTCGATGTCGAAGGAGAACATGTTCTCGGCGTAGTGCGCCCAGTGGCCCGACGTCTGCCACAGCTTCGCGTTGTACATGTTGGGGGACACCACCTCTTGGAAGCCGCGGATTCTGATACAGAGGCATGGTTAAACTAAAAAAAGAGAACAGTTTCATTTTTTTTAGAACGATGTAGGAAGGTTTGCCTTTCCTTGGGTAGTTCTTTCGATCAACTAGCAAACCTATGTACATTGGGAGGAAAAAAATAGCACACACATTTTGCTCTAATGAACATTTTACTTCATTTTCAAGTAATTTTTATAAGAAAAAAATGTACTACTGAAAGCTGTCCATGTATTACAAAAAGTTTCAAATCTTATACAGATTTTTTTAAGATATGAATTCTGTGAGACTCCAACTGTGTTTGAGAATGAGAGGAAGACATTTTGAACACCTTCTGTAATTTTAAATAAATAAATTAAAAAATATATATTTTGTTTTCTTTTAGGAAGAAGGAAATAAAGAAAAAATATTTATTTAGATTAATAACTGCACTACAGAGCTTAGATAGTCCGCTGATAGTCTAAAGGTGAAAAGAAATTGTTTCTCAAATTATAAATAATAAAAAATTTGAAGTTTTCAAAATTCAAAAATTAACGACCTTTATTGTTTTAAATATTCATAAATTCAAAAGTATTTTCAATAGCCTAATGATTCATATCTCAAAAAAATCTGTATAAGATTTGAAACTTTTTGTAATACAGCTTTCAGTAGTACATTTTTAACCAACTTCAAAAATGGAGGAGGTTCTCAATTCGTCGGAACCTTTTTTTATTTTTTTATTATTTCAAATTTCATCATTGTATGTATGTTGATGTTGTATGTATGTTCAGCTGATCGTCACTAGATTGACCGATTTCAAAAATTATTTTTTTGTTTGAAAGATAATACTTTCAGAATGGTCCCATATCCCTTCCTTTGGCACGGTAATAAATCACTTTCACCTTACAATTGGCACAGGTGAGCAGCGCATGACGCAGATAATGACGCGTTTTGGTCAAACTAACATATGGTGGCTTAGCCGGCACGTAAGGGGGTTGTATTGTATACCTTTGGAATCCTTAGGAAACAACCTATTTTATTATGTACTAAATTAGGCAATTCGAGTTAACTACGCGATTTATTAGCGACATGAATCCAGCTGACCTTGAATTTCCCCGATTTTTGCAAAAAAAGGTAATTATCTACCAAATAAACAATATTCTATCGAGAGATTGCCTTTCATTTATTTCATTATTCATCAATACGAATTTACAATGGATTTTAAGCACGAACAAACAAAAAGTCAACTCCATAAAAATTTTGCTAAATAATGGCTTTTTTTGGCAAAAGTCTTTTGCAGACCACCCGCCAACACGGGAAAATAAATTCTTGCAAAAAATTAAGTTGGCCAATTAGCCTCAAAAAAACGACTGAATTACAAAGAATGATTCATAATATTGTTATTCTTGAAATAATAATGTTAGAAAAGTAAATAATTAATACATAATTAAGGTAAATGAAAATACCGCTGCAAAATCACCCTAAAATCGGTAGGTACCTCGAACAAATGGTATGTAGAACAAAACTCATTTATTTTTCCTAAAAAGTAAATATGTATTCATAAAGCTTATCAAATTTACTTTAGATTTATCATAAAATAAAGGATAAGGATTAAACTTTGATATTCTAAAAATGACCAACAAAATCATACATTTTTGTTGTCAAGTGCCGTCGCGCTAAATATTTTGATATTGTAAGTAATTATGGCTTATTAAAACAAATCTATTAAATTAATTACGTTGCTGACTCTATAAATTGATTTATCAAAGCTTTATTTGATATGAATTTATCGAATTAATATTGAAACTAACCAAAAATCTCGAGCAATGGCGGCCGCCAAAATATTTGTTTACATTTTATAAAATTTACCTTCAAATATCATTCCATTATGTAAACTAATGCTGCAAATCCATCTAAACACACTCACTTTATCGATTTAAGCACTATTCTCATGTATTTTCACTTAAACATTGATCAAACAAAATTATTTAACAACACGCACCCAAACACGCAATGTCAGAATCATATGGTGAACTTTGAACGCACAGATTAAACAGACCTTACGCGCAGAGATCATAGAAACCCTTTCAATCTATTGACAGTACTCTGAACTTTTTTTTGGTATGCGATACACGGTTGAGACTCCCGTCTGTCACCGTCCTATGATTTTTTGAACGCGACTCGACGTAAGCGCATGACATCAGTGGTGTTCTGCAGGTTAGTGCCACAAGCGAACCTTTTTGACATTGCGAGAAGAACACCAGATGCCACCTCACGAGATATAAATTTAATTAAATTCTGATCAATTCTTTCTAAAAGAAAACATTTTTTTTTTTTTAATTAATTTATTTAAAATTACAGAAGGTGTTCAAAATGTCTTCCTTTCATTCTCAAACACAGTTGGAGTCTCACAGAATTCATATCTCAAAAAAATCTGTATAAGATTTGAAACTTTTTGTAATACATGGACAGCTTTCAGTAGTACATTTTTTTTAATGAAAATTACATGAAAATGAAGTAAAATGTTCATTAGAGCAAAATGTGTGTGCTATTTTTTTCCTCCCAATGTACATAGGTTTGCTAGTTGACCAAAAGAACTACCCAAGGAAAGGCAGACCTTCCTACATCGTTCTAAAAAAAAAACTGTTCTCTTTGATAGTTACTTTTTGTGTGTTTAATTTGTGTGGGCTCTATGCGATATTATGAAAAAACTAAAAATAATTCATAACTTTTTATCCATCGAACCTATATTCATAGAGCCAAAAAGTTCGGGAATGACCCCTGCTATACCTGTACTGTTCTTTGATGAAGTTGACAAGAGTGTTGTAGATGTGAGCGCCGCGCGGCTGGAAGAAACACGACCCTGGCGACAGCTCGTGGAAGAAAAATAGCTCTTGCTCCTGTAGAAATAGAGTTCACATTAATGTTACGAGCTACCAGAAAACTTATTTTTGCCGGGGCATCGCCCAGCACACCTTGACACGGAAGAATTCAAAAGATTGACCTAGCCGAACCCGAGAAGCCGCGCCACTGTTGATATGGATCGTTTAATAAATAAATATATAAATATAGCACAACATCACATACATTGCTCTGATCCTGAGGTAAAGTTGTTAAAGCGCTTGTGTCATAGAAATGAAAAACAACGACGGTACCACAGCACCCAGACCCGGGATAATATAAAAAAATTCGTGTTCCACATCGAACCGACAGGGAATCGAATTTTTGTTCTATTGGTTAGTAGTTAAGAGTAAGAGTGCTAAGTCGTACCTTCCCAATCTTCCTGTGGTCCCTCTTGGCGGCTTCCTCCTGGATGACCTCCCACTCTTTGAGTTGTTTGGGCTCCGGGAACGACACTCCGTAGATCCGCTGGAGACTCTCGGCTTCAGCTTTACCTTCCCAGTACGTTGCTGAACTCTTGAGTAAATAAATTTAAAAAATCGTTTATTAAACAACACAAAACTATTACTATTACAACTCAAAACTGTACTGTGAGACCCAGCAGTTATAGACAATAGGCTAGTTCCCTAAAGAAATCGAATTAGTCCGTCAGTTGGATTAACAGAAAATATTGGACACGTTGTTTTTCTTTTCTCAATCAAACAAAAAAATATTAAGATATAGCCCGTTAAAGTTCCGCGAAACATCACGCCTTGCGACTCTTTTCAGCAAGGCGTGACGTCACCACAGAATACCTAATAGTACTACCGTACAGAAAACTCACTTCCTAACAAAAGTCAGGTTTAGGTATAAAATATACCTACACTCGCCAGAGCTACCCGCCTGCAAGCAAAATTGAAACTTAAAACCGCGCGCGAACCACGAATTTTCTTTGCGCGCCCCAGTTTTATGACCGAGCTGCGAACGACGGCACGGGGTTGTCACTTGAGAAGTTTTTGTACCTAGTTGATTTATTAGTTTTACGATTTAAATAAGTAGATTAAGCATTACAAACGTTGATTGTGTAAACATATAAATTCCATCTGAATGTCGTGTGTTCGATTCCTACGGGTGTAGGTATTCCTTTGTAAACATTATCCTATCCTATTCTTAATATTGTTTCTGGGCTAATATAACTAATTAAGGATTTTTATTTTAACTATTACTACTATTATAGACATGGAATTAAAGAAGAATAAATATTTCAATATGGTGTGAAATTTAACAAAATGTTAGCTCTTGATTCACTATTCGTTTTATTCAGACAACCGGTAAACCAACAACATCTTTTATACGCATTATTATATTGACGTTTAGGCTAAGTAGAAGACGTTGATTGTGTAAACATATAAATTCCATCTGAATGTCGTGTGTTCGATTCCTACGGGTGTAGGTATTCCTTTGTAAACATTATCCTATCCTATTCTTAATATTGTTTCTGGGCTAATATAACTAATTAAGGATTTTTATTTTAACTATTACTACTATTATAGACATGGAATTAAAGAAGAATAAATATTTCAATATGGTGTGAAATTTAACAAAATGTTAGCTCTTGATTCACTATTCGTTTTATTCAGACAACCGGTAAACCAACAACATCTTTTATACGCATTATTATATTGACGTTTAGGCTAAGTAGAAGACATTGCGGGTCAATTTGCAAAAGTAAAAAAAATATATCAAGTATGCGCTCGCGCGACGTAACCGCGACTGTCGTGCGAGCCGAGTGACAACTGACAGCCCACTGGCATACGCCGCTTCGGGCGGCGCGCTGCCCGAATATACCTAAACTGCGGAGTGACACCCCCCACGTCTCTTCCAAACTTTGATGCGATTTATCTAAGTAAATTTTTGTTTGATTGACAAAAGACAAAATATGGGCCTAATATTTTTTGATAATTTAACTGACGGACTAAATAGAATGATTTACGGATTTACGGACTAAATAGATATTTTATTATTATAGAATGAGTCTATTTTGTGGGTGGATATTTAACTCAGTTGAATTACCTTTGTAACTTTTACTGCCTTGACTTTTCCAGTGTGTCTCACGTGTGGCCCTCTGCACAAATCTATTAGTGGTCCGCACCTAAAACCATGAAATACCCAGTTAGTTAAACTTATGATATTCGACAAATAAAAATTGCGGCAACACATCAATGGGCTAGTTTCCTAAAAAAATCTTGTATTTTTTCTTTTCGTAATCAAACAAAAAAATATGAAGATATAGCCCGTTAAAGTTCCGCGTAACGTCACGTGCTCCCATTTCCAAAGTTTGATGCGCTTTAACATTTTAATTTTTTGTTTGCTTGACAAAAGACAAAATATGGGTCCAATATTTTTTGATAATATAACTGACGGACAAAATGGAGTATTATTTTTTTGACCCAGGAAACTAGCCTATTGTTATGATTTTTGACTAAGAATTATTATTGAAATCTGAGGCAATTTAGAAAACGAACGTTTGAATTAGAAGACGTATTTTTAAATCATGCATATTCTAATCCGAATACGAAATCGCAAGATTCAGAAATACCTAAAATCACTATTTTTGAAAATTCATTCCGTGAATTCTGCTACAAGAGGTCCTACCCACTCGTTTTTCGTTTTCTACTATTAGAAAGTACGGAAGAATGACATGTGACAAGTAAACAGACATTGAAAAAAAAACTTTGACTAATACTTAGAATGACATTTATTATTTCAGCCACAGAACATCCACTGCTGAACATAGGCCTCCCAGTGACTTCCAGATTGGCCGGTTGGAAGCGGCCTGCATCCAGTGGCTTCCTGCAACCTTTACCTTTTGTCCACCTTGTGGGTGGACATCCTACATACATGAATAGACATTTAGGATGAAAGTTCAAATAGGCTATATTTGATCGCGTAGATACTTAGATCTACACGTGCGAAACTACAGAACGTCGCCGCGTCGCAAGTCATTCTACTCAAGTTTACCTGTAAACAGTAGTAGTGGGAGTGTCGACTTTCTCCTTGAGGATCCTCACTTTGAACGGGTTGTAGTCAAACATCTCCATGAGTTGTTCCTTCGTCAGTTCCAGACGTTCGAACGGTTGCTTCTCTTTCGTTATCTTCTTGATTAGGGTTTCGAGAACTGGGAAGTCTGTGGTTGATACCTGAAAAAAGTTGATTACCTTTAAGTACGTGGTCGTAGATATTTAGATATTACGTCACAGTCAAGCCTATCGTGACAGTGCACGTTAAAAAGATAGAAAAAAAGCGTGACACGGGGGGGGGGGGGGGGATCAATATCAGTGAAGTAATAATAACAACTAGAGTTGTAAAGTGTCCGTCACGTTATAAATGTCTGACCAATATGACCGAGCAAATTGGACATTTTCTCAATGTGACCGGACATTTTGGACATTTATTGTCACTAATGTCACATTCAATTCTATTGACAAACTATGAAAAAAAAACATTCGGTCACAAATAAGTGCATTATTATAAGAGAGAGACTTAAGTAGTAATGATCTATAATGAAATGAAATTTCTAAAATCTGCAAAAACTGTTATTAATTTAAGGTTAACCACTTTCACCACATTTCATTTGCCAAATTGCACCTTACGTAATCCCAAGACCCAACTACATGTTTTATTGGATGTTTTTATTGTCAAATACTTAACATTTAAGACTTACTTTTGTGGAATTCTTCTTTTTTTATTTATACTAAAACAAAAAATATGTGACCATCGTGACAATAAATGTCCAATGTGACCAAGCATTTATCATAAATGACGGACGCTTATAGCATATGACCGTCATCATTTACAACTCTAATAACAACACAAAACCTTTTTACACACACTTTCATATGAATCATAGTAGCTGATCAGTCAATTAGTATGGGGAGTTTTTTTTCTTCTATCACTAGAAAAAACTAAATAAAAACAAAGGTTGTGCACAATATACTTACACCTTTCTCAGGATAATACATGTCGTAATAGAAGCCTTCTTCAATTGGTGGTCCATAGCATAAACAGCCTCCATATACCTAAAATAATAAAGTATTTTACATTGTTAGTTGTGTTTCTAGCTGTATTAAACCAAATTATATGCATATACGAGTAGGCCTAAATTAATCAATCACTGGAGACACTGTTTAGGAACACTGCCGCCATCACCGTGAACCAGCGCATTCATCTTCATGTACTCTCCGTCTGCTCTAGCAGACGGGCACATTTTCTTAGTTTTTGATACTGTCTGACTGACTGATTTACTGAAACGGAAACCGATTCCGGGTCGTTGAACTCAATGCAATTTAACGCGTCGCTGTGCTAAATAGGTTTTTAAAAAAACCTGGTAAAACTTACTCTCTCCATAGCTTCTCCCAGCATATGTGCAGACGAGTGCCAGAACACGGCCTGGGCGTCTGTATTATCCCATCGAAGGAGTTCCAGCTTGCAGTCCCCTTCAAGTGGTCTGTCTAGGTCCCATAGCTCATTGTTCACACGGGCGATGATAGTGGAGTCGGCCAGACCCTGGCTAAAGAAAAGATGGGCTGTGTTTAGGTTCGAGGGACAGAAGGGCGGGTGGTAATGTTTGGTGAAGTGTAACTGATTCATGTTTGTACAATCATGACATGAACATTGCATGCATGCAAGCATGTTTGCAAAATACTGATGTTATAGACATGTTCTTGAGTGGAGACTGCAACTTGACTATGGCACCGTAGCCTACAAAAGGAGGAAGTTGCTGGCAGCGATAGAAAAGAATAGGATCAGACTTGGAGGCTTGCATTGAAAGAAGCCTATATCCAGCAGTGCAGTGCGGCAGCAAAACAACGGCAACAGAAATTCGGCGTAATATGGCAAAGGGTTTAAACTCCAACACCAAATCCACAATCAATCACAATCCAATTAATCCACATTTGGGAAAAAGTTAAATATACAGGATTGTTTTGCACAGATTATTCACTGGCTAACTTGTTATATTTATTCATCATATAAACTCAATTTATTAAAAACCCAAAAAATCCAGGCCTACCTCATACCTAAAAACTAATTTGGTACTAAATAATATTAATTGATTAGGTATAAAAACTGGGAATCAGTCACATTTCAGCCACACATCCCACCCAATGAAAATATACTTACAATTCACTCCAAAACTCGCTGGCCGCAAGTAAATAAGGAACTATGTTATATAATTAGTGAAAATAGCAACAAACCACAAAGCACAGTGGTACTACAAAGCAGGGATGGCGGAAAAAAAAAAAAGATATAATATAAAGTTTAACTTTTAGAATAAGTAGGTATTACTTTTATGTTTTTACCCACTCCAAGAGTAGATTTATTATTTATTAAGTAGAGATTTTATTTGTTTATTAATTTAATACTAAATATTTTGTAAAACTCTGCACAGCATGTGATGTTGTCTAATATTTATTATTTATTTGATATTTATCTACCTAAATTACCTATGCAATGTAAAATAATACATATGTATTACTCTTTGGTCAGCGTGCATGGAAACATTCTTGATCAAAATTTAGCTTCAACTACAATCATAAGATGATGTGTGGTTAAGTCAGAATTAACCTTTTGAGAACTAAAAGAGTTTGCAAGTAAGCCTTAGTTTAATCCAAGCTTTCATGTTAAGACATTAAAAAACAAATCAGAAGTGGGATAACTTATTGTAATTTTATTATTAAATCATAAAAAATCTTTTTGTTTTCTTTATATTTGCATAGTTTACACAAAAAGACACAATAAATCTAACAAACATAATATTTTATAACATCAGGCAAGTATGAAACTTGCAGACTACAATCATACTGCATAGCACTTATACTGCTCTTTGTTAGTTTAAGGTTGCTTTTTCTTAAGCGACCCCCTGTAGCCTAGCTACTTTTTATGTAAAAGATGGCAGTATTAGCATTAACATTGCTCTTACCTGATTCCTTTAGCAACATCATATGGAGTAGTTTTAAATGCGCTAGCCTCAACCGTCTTCCCATCAGGCAGAGTGACCACTATGCTCATTTCCGGTTTAGAAGCTAGCTTCTCAGCGTATTCTGCCTTGTATTTGTCCCACAGTGTGATGCGCTTTTGGATGTATTCCGGCCAAGGGTTCAGCTCAGACACTTCAGACGATTCCTCCGTTTTCTTTTTTTTCTCCTTCATGGCTTTCGTTTTGGACTGTTGAAAAGATTGATTTCGATTGTTATTTGTTTTTGAGAGGCAGGCAAGTTTGTACTAGATTTAAAATACGATTCAAATTCGATTCAGTTGTGTATATTTACTAAGTCTAATCAGATTAAATACAAATAAGACGAAAGTGAACACGCCAGAAAGTCCACGTATGAACAAACTTATACAACCAAACCGAAATGCGTAAACATAGACAAATAAGCGCACGTCTATTTGCACAGGTGTAATTTAAGGACACCAATTTGTGGAAAAGTAAATAAATTAATAAATCTTAAGAGTTGGACACATGATTCATTTAATTCTGACGAAATAGGCCTACAGACCCATGTGGCATAGCTCTCTTTGAAGCGGACCACGCAGCCTCTACGGAAGTGGAACAACTTTAGCATCACTTATAGAATGTACAGACAGAACATTTGAAACTAATTATACTATTTAAAATATTGCCTTTTCGTTAATATTTAGATGCTGAATGCCTTCAGCGGCGGAGTCACCCATTACGCTCGTATTCCACGTTTGACACTGACTGACTGACACTGACAGACAGCTGGCTGACAGTTACCTGATCAGTGGCTGACAGCTTGAATCGACCACTGATCAGGTAAAACTACGTTAGAAACAGTGTTGCCAACTCCAATTAAGTCCAATTCGCCAGAAATTTGGCGCCAAGTAGCCTAAATTCGCCGTTTTCTATTTTCCTATGCAGTAGCCTAAAACCGCCTAATTTAAAGTCAAATAGCCTAAAATGCAACTTTTTTTTAAGTATTTTTTTTACCAACGCAGTTATTTGTTATAAAAACGTACGCTTTATTAAGTACCTACATGCCTTGTTAAGGCATTTAAGACTAAGAGACGAAATTATGACAGTTTTATCTACTCGAAATAGTGTCGCCCCATTATTTTCTCAAAGTAGCCTAAACGGCGACCAGTCGTCAATCTCAATTTTTGGTCGCCCCGACACCCTTCGAGATAGCCTAGAAGGTGAAAAATTCGCCTAAGTTGGCAGCACTGGTTAGAAATCGACTGCCAGCAGTTGTTTTTAATTTTTATCCTCAGTAAGAAAAGACTATGTACACAGCTGTTCGACCAGTTTTTGAGTATTTCGTTTATTATAGTAGAGGCAACAAACATCTAGCTTTTAAGCCAAACCAAATATCCTCTCTAAAGAGGCTCAATAATGGCTTAATAAAGAAATAAAATACAATTAATTTTTCTTCAACGTTTAATAAAGAATACTATATTGAAATAATATGGAAAATTCTGACTCCCAGAATCAATTCCTGGTACAAGATAAATTAGAAAACAAAACGACCTTTTTTAATTTGGCTAGTGTTTATGCATGCCTAATGAGAAACGCAATGGTGATAGTTATAATCATAGACTTCTAAATCAATGTTTTTCAATGGGATTCTGCTGAAACATCTCAAACAATAAAACTGAGCGCAGGTAAGTACCTACCTACTTACGTAAACCAGCTGTGCGTACAGACAATTACAAACTGACGAGACATATTACAATTTAGGCATTTTACAAAACAGCAGGCTTTTGCAAACGGTCGACGCCATTTGTATATGACGAATCATACAATATGCCGACGATATAACATACAATTATTATTACAACTGCGTCTTCGTGGGGCCGGGCACGAGCTGCTCTGTGCCGCGCCTGCTTCAACCCCACTCCTCGCCGTCTAGTTTGTCGTCCGGCAGTTGTTTTGTTGCAGTCACAGATTAATATTTATGTTGCAGTGCGTCTGCGTTAGCGAAAAGCAGGATGAGCACGCGCCCGCGTTTAAATTTAGTGTGACGTGGATCATGGAGCTTATCAAATTGATTACAATTAGCGAGGGCTAGCCCGGACTCAAACAGCGCTGCCCCATTCGGTTTGCTAAAGCCTTTAGCTAAACACAAAGCTGACGCCCATGTTACAACCATGGTTACATTACAGGGATGATATATCAATCGCATTATATAGTTAACTAGGATAACATAGTTTATATACCAGCCGTATAATCAAAGCCACCAGCTCTACTTAAAGCACCAGCTTCATGTTTTTATAGTCCAGGCTGTAGCATGTGTAAAACTAACTTTAAGAAGAAAAAGAATACCTGTCACGCTGACTTTTATTTCTGTTTCCGGTATAGAAAGAAATTGAAAATGTGAAATGTAACCTATAAAAACAAATTATATAGTCCCTATTATTAACAAAATTTCTGGTGAAGTCCGTCGCAATCAAGTTCAATTAAAATCTTCTCCAACCTCTCCATGGTCGCAATGAACACAATGTCATTTCAGAAGCCGCGGCCACTAGAAACGCTTCAGCAGGTGATGTCAGCATTCAAGCAGTTTGAAAAAAAGCTGGATAAACTGCAGGATGACGTAAACTATCATGGACAAACGCTGACCGACCTTCGCATTATGGTCGGCAACTTAACAGCACCGGCGGACCAAAGAATCAACCAAGATGGAAAAATTGAAGTGCCAAAACGACCTTCGAGGAAGAACACTGCCATACAGTACGAGTGTGATGAGCCTTTGAAGTTTAAAAGGAAGGCTGCGATGCAGCCTCTTCCCAGCAAACTGAAGACCAAAAGTTTACAAGGTCCAAAATATGGGTTAAGATTGTCTGGGATTGATGCGCCATTTATGAACAAGGTACCTTCTTCGCCCAAGGCTACGAAGCATATAGCGAGACTATCGAAGGGTGATGCTCCTCGTAAAGCTACGACATTGCGATTGCAAAAAAACAAGGTGGAGAAAAGACGAAGCAAACCAAAAAAGGGAATTTAATTTGCATTCGAAAGTACGATCACACATCAAACGCATTCATTTGAAAAGGCATCCTGATTCGCAAATTCGCAATCCAAATTCCTGTTGATTGTCTTGTTTCAGAAGTGAAAAAAAAGGTTTAATGTGTAAAAAATATTTTAATATTTTGATAGGTAACAATAATTTTCTATTGTAAAGTTCATACCAAAGTCAAATTATATCTTGATATTATGTTAACTTTATGGTGCAGTTTCTATTCAAATCTAGGTTCAGTAGGTAGGTATTCTGGGTGAGTTCTACCAATGCTGCTCAATCCAAAAATGTATTCTTAACAGCTTCATTAGAATTTATGCATCAATTTGCGTGTTTTACATCCGTGTCGTGTTATTTTTCTTTTCTTCTAAATTTTTTCCGATTGCTGCATCAGTGCCTTCTAAAAAAGGAATTTTGAATAAACATTTCAAAATAGTCAAAATTTAACTTTCTAGGAAAAGGAGTATGTTTTTGTTTAAATGGTGTATGTATGCTGCATCAAGAATTTAGGACAGAGGAACAACTCGCATCCCCCGGTCATACGCAGGTTCACAAAAGACTAGCCTTTACCCGCAGCTTTGTTCGCGTGGTCTTCAATTCAGAACTCCCCCGATTTCGCACAATTTAGCAAAGGTATCTTGGACCGCAATCGGATAAATGGTTAAGACCCGATGCTTGTCTTAACAAACAAACGCACATATTTTTTTACTTAAATTGATAGATAGTTTTTATCTGAATGATCAAAGGACATCATCATGATCAGTTCACATCAGTCCACTGCCGAACATAGGCCACCACCCTTAATGCATTCCACTGAGCCTGATCCAAAGCTATTCTTTTCAATCCGCTGCCAGCAGCTTTGCATTTTGCTATGATCAAATGACACCTTTATACTCTAATACTGGCAGGCGCGGATCCACCGTTGTGGGCACGATGGGCATGCTCACAATCATAATAGACTTGTGAAGTCACACTTTCACGGTCTTTTGAGATGCCCTATATTTTAATAAGGATGACAAAGAGTATAAAATGGCTGATTAAGTGGTTTAAAATTAAACTGACGCAAAAAGAATCACCATATTGATGAAATATGCGCAGAAAAACAAACTCACGCTGATAAGCTCCAATCAAAAAAAAATTTTTTTAAGACAGCTCTTTACCCACTTTTTGTCGGAGACAAGTCGGAGACTACAGAAAGATGGAGGCAATATTGCGAAGAACTTTTCAGCAACCATCCGTACTTGACCTGACCCCATTGCCAGTCATGCAGTAGCGATCAAGAGCTTCCTATACTTTGTGAAGACTTTCTGCAAGCAATTAAGACATTGAAAGACGGAAAGCTCCTGGAGCTCATCAAATCACTTCGGAAGTTATTCGATCTCTTGGATAAAGCGAGCTAAAACTGTTAAATACATGAGATCTGCAACTGGTTACCACTAGAATGGCCCACCGATTGGACACCATCAGTCATCCTAGTCCTACCACTACACAAAAAGAGGTTTACCAAAGTTTGTGACAAATTTCGATCAATTTTGCTGATACTGCACGCAAGCAAGGTGCTGTTCATGTAGCAAGCGAATACGCTACTTCCTGGATTCACAAATTATACAGAAACAGGCTAGTTTTGTTACAGGAAAAGGAACAAATCCTCAATATTAGACAAATAATTGAGAGTAGCCACGAATTTGCCAATCCAATAACTCTAATGTTTAGTTATATATATATTTTAATAATTCTAGTCTAGTGCATTCTTACTTGACAGTGCTTATCACGAAACAACGAGATAAGCAAAGTTTCAATTCACATTAAGTTTGTCAGATGATTAAGTGTCCGGAAGGGTGTTCGGCAGGGGTGTATTTTTTCGCCAGTCCTCTTAACATCTATAGAGAATACATTCTTAGGGAACCGCTAGATTTATGGTCATAGACCGCAGATTCCGAGGTTTTAAGGATAATTCTTTTGTACTTCTATAGTGAGCTGAACTTAGCTGCTTATAAATCGAGCAATTTATATGTTTCATAGACTTTTTTTCAGAGAAAGGAAGAAAATGGTGGTCATTATAAAATATAAGCATCAGAAGCTAACAACGATAATGATGATGTCGGATGATGACAGTAAACCGTGACGTGATATAATAGGTAATCTAGGTGCCTACTAACATTAAGAACTAACACAACTCGTAACTTTTCCAAGTAAGGTGAATCCATTTTCACAGGGATGAAAGCGTCGAATCCGTTGACGAAGTCCACTTCTGATGGGTCGCATTTCTCTTCTTCCAGAAACGTCTGTTCTATGCGACGGTACACAGGCTCAACTATTCAATGAAATGCAAATAAACCCTGTAAAAAAATACAACAATATTTTTTATCTAATAACCTGCTGAAAGTAAAAGTAAATTAAGTAAGCCTATTGTATACGTCCCTTGGCGCAAGGGCACAGGCCATAACTCAACTATGAGGTGGTTTGGGCCATACTCCACCACGCGGGCCCAGTGTGGATTTTTATTTTTTCATTTTTAAATACAATATTTAAAAATTAACAACAACGAACGTAAATAATATCTAATCCTACCTGACTAATTTTCTCAACACCATCATTGGTATGGACGAAGTTGGGACCTCCACTCTCTGGTATGACTTTTCGGTAAATATCTACATGGGTCGGATCCTTGTGTGGCTAAAATAAAAAGATCATTGCAATCAAGTGCTAAAAATAATTTATAAACGAGACCGCTCAGTCTGTGCCTGGTATAAAGTTATAGCACCGAGCACGGGCACCCTATAGGAAAAGTAGCAATACGAACCATCTTTCTCCGAAACTATTTAGTGATTTTTCACTTACATTTAGTACTAAAATGACAATAAGTCTTGTACAAAAAGATTAAAAAATGGCAGAAAATTTGTCAAAAAAATCTTAAGACAATTTTGCTGTAGATGTATAGGTTATGTGCTTAATCCCTATGGACGACGGTCCGAGCCTACTGAGGCGCCCTTGAGTCCCGAGTCCGACTCACCCCCTGATCAGGTCCGCTAGAAAGGAGCCCGACAGCGGTCCCGCCTGTTTCGGCAGTGCCGGTCCCATCGGCGCCACCACTAGCGGGTCCGCCGCTTGGTAGGGTGCCTTACGTACCCGACATGGCCCCATCACGCCTGCTAGTATGGGGCCCGACGCGAAGCCTCACACTCGACCGGGTCACGGCAACCGCTAGTGGGGTGGACCTAGGCCTTCACCTTCAGCGCATGCCACTACTGCCCGGTGAAGCTGAAGAAGCCTTCCTCAAAGGCAATTAGCGATAGGTCCATCCGAAATAAAAAAAAGGTTTGCGCTCAATGGTTTACAGCCTCCGCGATCGTATCCCTTCCCCCTAAGGGGGGATTTGACTTTGCCGCGTACAGGCTTAGAAATTAGGTCTCGTAGGCCATAGCCCTTCTGATTACTAGGTAATTTTAAAGGTGTTTTTGTTTATTAGTAAGAAAATATTTTTTTAAATTTTCCACTGCATCACCTGGCGCTGATACCGAGCGCAAATCGTCCCCGTCGGCGTTTTGGCGGTCTAAGTATACGTTTTAGGTATCTACTAGTAAACTGTATACAAATAAAAGTTAAGGTATATTTACGCTTAACACAAAGCGGCTGTGGTCCACGTCGTTCGCAGCCAGAGTGATCTTAGAGGCAGCTAGTTGTTCCAAGGTGCGGATGAAGTACAAAGATGCATGCAGTACTACGATATTTGCTGAGTACGATATATCGCTATACTTATCATTATCGTGTTTTAGTGATTATGCTAGGGGGGCAAGTGTAGTTACCCTACTCGTCGTAAACGTGGACATGTGATGTACCTCATGCACAAATACCTGACAAAACTAGGTACTAGTTAGGTATTAACATTTACTTACATGCACTTTACATTGTGCTTCTGTCAGTTTCAAAAAGCGGCACGTAGGTTTATTACGCTATTATTAACAAACAAAATACCACGAAGGGAACAGCGTATCTAAGGTCTAAAATAGTTTGGTTTAGAGGTTTATCTAGTGGTATTTGTCCTAATCCTTCTGATATTAGTGGTCTTTATTACCAACTGTAGTACTATTGATAACATTCATTTTTTGGATAACAAAAGACCCATGAAAACAATGCGGCAATACCTACTACTTTTACCTGTTTTGTTTGACTTTTGGAACCGAATAAGTAATACCACGAGGGTGGAAAGGTCCTACTGCTTACGCTACAAACAAGATAAATTATCTTGTAGTTTTAATTTAAGTACCTTTCTGTATCTATCTATATATTATAAAAACGAATCTCTATTTCCCATGGTCATCGCATCAGGCGTGAACGGATGGAACAATTTCGCTAATTCTTTTTTTATTGTGTTAATTATCGTCAGGAGAAGGAAAGAAAAAAATAAGAAAGTTGCGCAGAAAATCCTTTTAAAATAAAACAGCTAGTTTACTTACAAATAACTATAATTATAAATACGTAAATTATAATTATAACTTGTTAGCAGTAGAACCGGAGCACTACTTAGTTGTTTACTTACAACCTTACTGATAAAAAATTTATAATAAAGGGCCGTCTGAATTTACTTGATAGGTTTTGAATGATAAGACCATAAACACCCCAAAAGTATGTGTTACATTGCGACCTGGCCACGGTGCCATATACGGTCAGAGAAAAGCCTAGAGGCTCAAAGCGTATTCTAAGTCTATGGGCTCAACTGATATGTACCAGTTGGTATCGTTACGGAAAAAACTAGTACCTCATTATGTCACAACTTATGGCTCGGACTACATGCATCCGGAATTTTTCAGAACTCCATACAAAAAGGCTCCGGACAAGCCCGGATTCAATCCGTTTTGTATGGGGATTCCGGATGCTTGTAGTCCAAGCCTGACTAGTTTTTAGTGTGTCGAGTTGCAAGTTGCAACGTGTCCGTCTCAACACGGCCACACTTTAAACTACAAAAGTGTGGTTACTTTAAGTATGAGATACATGTACGTGACACATGACCTATATTAATTTCCTCTTTGCACATGACGTACTCATACCATTTGTCATTTCGAATTCAATTCTATCGTATTTATCGTCTATTATCTATTGAAAAAGTATCAATTCCAATATAAGAATATAAAAAATAACCGTTACAATTAAGTATCAATACTTTTTCCGTTACCTAATGCGTCGTTGCCAGCCTATGCGGTATGGTTTTACAAAAAATTAAGTAGAAGGCTTTTTTTGTAGTCTTGATTACCTTGGCTGTTTTTTTTTACATAATTTATAAATATTTTTTAGCTCCTTGAAAGAAAAAGATGAAAACTAATGACGTTAATTAACGGTACTTATAGTATTCATTTGGTAACGTTACCATTTACCGATAAAATAATCAATAACGTTACGTCATTTTACCGGTAAAAGGCCGGTCAAGTATCGTTACAAGCATCTATAACTTTGCTATTAACGTTATCTTGGTATAATGAAGGTAACGATACCAGATGTTTAGGGTTCCGTAGCCAAATGGCAAAAAACGGAACCCTTATAGATTCGTCATGTCTGTCTGTCTGTCTGTCCGTCTGTCCGTCCGTCCGTATGTCACAGCCACTTTTTTCCGAAACTATAAGAACTATACTGTTGAAACTTGGTAAGTAGATGCATTCTGTAAACCGCATTAAGATTTTCACAAAAAATAGAAAAATAATAATAAATTTTGGGGGCTCCCCATACTTAGAACTAAAACTCGAAATTTTTTTTTCGTCAAACCCATACCTGTGGGGTATCAATGGATAGGTCTTTAAAAATGAGATAAGATAATTTTTTTCTAAACTGAATAGTTTGCGTGTGAGACGCTTCCAAAGTGGTAAAATGTGTCCCCCCCCCCCCCTGTAACTTCTAAAATAAGAGAATGATAAATCTAAAAAATATATATAATGTACATTACCATAAAAACTACCAGCGAAAATTGGTTTGAACGAGATCAAGTAATTTTTTTTTTTAATACGTCATAAATCGTAAACCGCAATTTAACTTTCGTAATGATATGGATTTCATTTTGCAATAAAAATACCATAACTATGACTCGATTGTCGTGATGGGTGAACTTTTTACTCATAACGGTACCTACAGGTTTGTACGGAACCCTCGGTGCGCGAGTGCGACTCGCACTTGGCCGGTTTTAACGTTATTATAAGACCTGCCCTGAAGTATTTTTGCACTAATAAAATTTCACTCTGTATATCTGTTAGAAAGAAAGAAAGAAAGAAAGAAAGAAAAAATGTTTATTTGGTACCTCATAAAATACAAGTTAAAAATAAAATAAAAACATATTAGACCTTAGAATACTAAAAAAATTTAAAATTTTAAAAACAAAAATAAAACATGGTAGGTACCAAAATGGTCTCCGCTCAGTATAAGGTAGTGACGCGGTGGGCGCGTCACTGCCACTGGTATTCTGCGGATCATACTCTGTCTAATCTGTGCTGCGGATGCCGTATAATAGAGAGAGGAGGCGTGTAGCCTCGGCAAACAGACAGCCAAAAAATAATAACAAACTTAAATCTAATTAAAAAATAATAATACTATAAGGTTATCTATTTAGTAAAGTAAATACATACATAGAGTGTAATAGAATATATGTGTCTATAAAAATATTAAATACACAATAAATCTTACTTCTGCTTTTGTAAATTTAATAAATATGACTTATATTTTACCCTAAATGTGTGTACCGATGTTGAATTTCTTATTGGTGGAGGGATGTTGTTCCAACATTTTGTTGCAGAGTATCGGAAACTGCCTCGAAATGCAGCTGTTTTATATGGAGGACAAATGAGGCGGTCAGTGATTCGTGATTTGCGCTGAGTAAAAGTTAGTTTAAGGAATAGGTTCGGTGGACTTTGATTTTTGATTACTCCAAAAAGTAAACTTGCAAAATGTAATGCACGACGTGTCTCCATATTCATGAGATCGCTCTTGTTTAAGTACGGTGTCACGTGAGCTCTACGGGGAATTGAGAAACAATATCTAGCGCACGAGTTCTGGACTCGCTGGATCAGTTTTTTGGTCCGACCTAGAAGACATCCCCCGATGACTGTATCGGCATAGTTCAGCTTAGATAAAATTAAGGACTCGCATAAATGAATACGCAGTTCGACGTTTATATACTGCCTAACATGATATAGTACTTTTAATCTAAAGTAGCACTGTTTAATGGTGTTAAGAACGTGATTCTCAAATTTTAAATTACTGTCTATTAGAATACCTAAATTTCGCGCCTCAATTACTTTTACAACACTGTTATTTTTTATTGTTATTTTAGGATTAAATATATTAATTTATTATATTATATTATATTATATTATATTATATTATATTATATTATATTATATTATATTATATTATATTATATTATATTATATTATATTATATTATATTATATTATATTATTTAAATGTACTTACAACTTAAATCATGGGGCTAACGGAAGAATTGGATTTTTTATCAAAATACACATAATATGACATAAGCTCTTAATTAATTTAAAAATTTAAGCTTTCATAACAAAACGCTTAAAAAATGCCACGCTCTTGGCAAAGATTAGTTATTACCGTGCGTAAATAAACCGTAAAACTAATGTAATAGGAGCTAGTTTTCAAAAACTTTGTATATTTGCGCATGTTATTTTCTGCACGTGCATCGTTCTTGCATAGCAAGGAAGTGCGAGTGCGAGCGAGATAGCCATTGGCAGTGGCTGCAAAGTAGAAAATCAAGACAGGGTTGGGTCGGCAGGTAGAAAATCGGGTCGGGGTCTTGACTTGACTTTAGTTAGTGTCAGTGTCGTCTACAGAGCGAGCAGGCTCCCAAGTGGATAGAAACCCAAACCTTACCGGGCAACCGCCACTCATCACAGTTAACACGTTCATAGTGCGACTTGCTTGACGCGCTCGCTAACTTTACAAGCAATTGTAAATAGAGACTTTGAATTTAGTTTGTGAAGTTTAAGTGGTAACAACATGGAGTTAAGTGGACAAAATAGTGAAATTACCGCATCAATGCAAAAGTGTGACATAAGTGACAATCCCGTGAACAGTTCAGAACTTGAATCAGAAGAAACTGACGATGGAATCTGCCAACGAACGAAAAAAGAAATCGACAAACTTTTAACATTGCATTTACGACCGAAGAACATAATGAAATGTTTGAAGCAAAAATGTGATATTGTAGCACCTTCTAAGGAACAACTTTGTAAATATATAAATAAGCAACTTAACTATAGTAAAAATAGCGCTGAGAGTGAAAACTCCGACATCAGTTTAGGAAAATTAGGAAAATGGTTAGCGGAACACTCCAAAGTTCCTACAAATGAACACGTGCCTTATGTGATTTCGTACAGTTTAATTTGGGGCTCTTCACCAAGTTTTTATTTCGCAGTTACAACAAAACATTTGTTGAAATTTATCCTGCAAGCAAAAAACATAGTCGCTGATTCAACGAATAAACTAACATGGCAAGGCTGTTCTGTTTTAGCCGTAGGGACAACCTCTAGAAACGATATTTTTTATCCTATTTGTATGGGAGTATTTACCAATGAATGTAAACACGATTTCAAAATGTTATTTCAAAATTTAAAGGATAGTGTGTTGTCCTTATATTTGCACTCTATGAATCCATCTGTGTTAATTTGTGACGGCAATTCCAGCATCCAAGACGCATTTCAGGAAGTATTTGGAACAGAGCCAGTCATTAGAGTGTGTTGGACACTGGTTAAAAATGACATAGAAAATAAAATAAAGGAACTCGTTGACAGGATGCATCAAAACGCGATGTTGGACGATCTGTATATTTTGACATGGGCCCCGTCAAAGATTTTTTTAAATAATGCAATGCAGGCGTTTCTGAGAACATACGAGAGCCAAAGCGAATTTGTTGCCTATTTCAAACAGGAATGGGTGGATAAAAATCAGAATTGGTTTGTTAGGGCTGCAGGGCCGAATGAATCGAGGGGTACTAACGACTCACTGAGTCTCTTCATTCAAAATATAAAAGACAGCAGAACGTTTGACTTGGAAGAGGGGCTCTCTCTATCCGGATTCCTTGATGCGGCATCGTCCATGGTTATTAAGTGGTCTCAATCGAACACACTGGAGTCTTATTTACGTGTACCCCCTATTTTATTCGAAGATTGGAAGGAGGCAACTGAATTCTTAGAAGCTAGCCCAAGTTTTTTATTCTACACCGACATTACTAATAACTCATACTACTATGTGTTTCCGACGGGTGAATCAGATGAGCCAGAAACAATACCAGGCAACGATTATGTCCAATATAAGAAAGTACTTTTATTATGTACGAAGTGTGCGATGACCTCCATACCTACAGATATGGAAAAATGGTTGTTGGAGTGTACCTGTACGTGCCTAGATTACTTTAAGAATACCAAGTGCAAACATGTAATCTCTCTTGCGATAAAGTTGAAGTATGTAATGATACCACCAGAGATTAAAGGTATCCTTGGCCAGCAAATCAACCCTAAACAACCTGGGTTAGTTGTTCCTTAAATAGTTTAACTTTTCATTTTAGTTAAGTCAGAAATACATTAATACATTCTTTTTATACTTAAACATACATTTTGTTTTAATTGATATCAACCCAGCACTATCCAAAAATTACATAAATTTTATTAGGTTGGTTGGATGTTACAGCAAAAATGGTTCCCGTAAGTATTTAGGTAACCTACTCCTATATTTTGTATTTATAATCATAGCCTAGGTGCTTCTGGTTTTAAAAAAATAATAAGAAAATAATAATCGTTTCTTTTTTTCTAAATAAGTAATTTATTCAGTTTAGGGCCGATTTTTCAATAGTCAGATAACTTTATTTATTTGTAAAATAAGTTTGACATTTGACAGTTATCGTATAGAAATTGTGTCAAAACGTCAATTTTATTCGTCGAATGAAGTTATCTGGTGATTGAAAAATCGGCCCTTAGACCTAATTCGACCAAGCTGGAGTAAGTTTTTACTTTGAGAGTAAACCACTGCTTAATTTTAAAGCTGATTTTGCATTAAAAAAAAACATTTATTTCGGACAAATAGATCCATAATATAATGTTAGCACAAGAACTTAAAAACCTATGTTAGTAACAATTTAAATAAATGGGTCACAGTAAACTTTAGTATCTTTTTTTGAGCTGGAAACGAATCCAGTGCTTCATGCACTGTCCGTCTCCAGTCTCGCAGCTGCCGTCCCGTAAGAGGCTGTTGGAGCTGCCCCGCACACGGTGCACCGAGGATGCGATGCGTTTTCTAATTATAGTTGCGAAACTGTCGCAACCTGCTTCAGAAAACATCCTCGATGCACTACAGTGTCGGCGCAGCCCCACCCTGAAGGCATTATTATACAGGGTACGAAGGGCCGTGAACGCTGACTTAGTATAATTTACCCATAGGTTGCACGTGTAAAGGTTGTGGCAAAATGCTTTAAAAAGGGTAATTTTTACCTCTTTACTGCACCGCGCGAACCTACGAGAGATCATGTTTGCTCTTACGGACAGGGCCCCTTCGCTCCCGTTTCAAATCCAGATCATCTTTCAGCAAGTCGGTGGCCCAGTACCCCAGGTACTTAAAAAAATAAAAAATGTTTATTGTAACCAATAATCTAAGAATAAGATATTTAAGGGGTGAAAAAATAGCTAGGCATTCTATTTTTAACCGACTTCAAAAAAGGAGGAGGTTCTCAATTCGTCGGTCTTTTTTTAAATTTTTTTATGTATGTTCAGCGATCATTCGTTACTGCGTTGACCGATTTCGATAATTATTTTTTTGTTTGAAAGGTAATACTTTCAGAATGGTCCCATATAAATTTGGTTGAATTCTGATGATGGAATCTATAAGAAAATCATAAAACATTGCTTGAACTCCGTACCACGTCAACTGATTTTAGTATCTATCTTCTAATATATTTGCCAAATGTGAACCGATTTTGATGATTCTTTTTTTAATGAATAGCTTACACTTCAAAGATACTATAATCAAACATTTTTGGAAAAAAAATCACCCCTAAGGGTGGAAAAATAGGAAATGAAATCGGTGTTCAGCAGTTAAATTATGTTTGCACTCGTAAGATTTGTTTTGAATAGGATTTTTCACTAAAATAGATGAAATAAGTTAATTTTATAAAAAAAATAAAAACCGACTTCAAAAAACTAAAACGCTAAAAATAATCTTAACACTTACGTACCTAATCAGTCTCTACCTACTCCTACCTCTCATTGACTGGCACCGACTCCAAAAGTATGGAGTCGGTGCCAGTCAATGAGAGATTCTATGTTTTCGTTTGCACCGACTCCAAAAGTAACTGATTAGGTTCGTAAGTGTTAAGATTATTTTTAGCGTTTTAGTTTTTTGAAGTCGGTTTTTTTTAAAAATAATATTAATATATAGTCAACTTTATTAAAAATAGCTAGAGTTCGTAATCGTAAATATTTGCCCGAGCACCCTGCTAAAAAAAACTGATCGCGTGGCGACTGGCAGTGGCGTCTCAGTTAGCTTTAACAGGTTCCCAGTCTGGTGCATCATCATCATCAGCCTTAGAAACTCAGTATTGCTGTTTGCATCCAGCGGCTTCCCGCAACCTTGACTAGATCGTCAGTTTACCACGTGGGAGGCCTCCACATGCTGCGACTTCTTGTTCGTGGTCGCCACGAGACCCTTTCGTCCCCAACGGGTTAACACTAACTTGTCAGCTCTGCAAGCAAGAGATGCAATGTAGCCTGGCCTAGCTTATTGCCACTATAAGGCTACATGCATCCGTAATTTTTCAGAATCCTCTACAAAACTAATTGAATCCGGGCTAGACCGGAGCCGTTTTGTTAAGGCTTTTATCTACACACCTATTTAATGCGTAAGTAATGAATCGAATGAATGAATGAAAAGGTAAAAAGAGCTCTCGTTTGTGCGTGGCGTTTTTTTTTGGTGAATTATAGCTTGCAGAACGCTTTAAAGGCTATTTTATAATTGCCCGATGCAAGCTTATTTGTTATTTGTTGCCGCACAGTGAGAGTAATTATCTACTTTAGCTTCTATGATAGTCAATTCTGGATTTATGCTAATGTAATTATTCTGTGTTTGAATCTTTTTACTAGTTTTGTAAGTGATAGCTTTGACCGAAAAATGCAAGGTAAGTAATTCTAATCTTACACGGAACATTTACATTGGGCTTCAAGCAGCTAAGTGTTAAAGTTAATTCTGCCCTTTATAATAAGACTATTACTTACCTAATAAAATGTAGGTATATATAGATAACTTATAGTCCTAGATAGAGTGATTTAAATCATGGCCATCCTAAGCAGACTTTCATTGATGATTTATTTAATTTTATGCTACGTTCTCGGATACTGTCAAAGTACTTTTTTAAAAATAAAAACCGACTTCAAAAAACTAAAACGCTAAAAATAATCTTAACACTTAAGTACCTAATCAGTTACTTTTGGAGTCGGTGCAAACGAAAACATTGGTCTCTCATTGACTGGCACCGACTCCAAAAGTAACTGATTAGGTACTTAAGTGTTAAGATTATTTTTAGCGTTTTAGTTTTTTGAAGTCGGTTTTTATTTTTTTTATAAAATTAACTTATTTCATAAATTTTAGTGATAAATCCTAATCAAAACAAATCTTACGAGTGCAAACATAATTTAACTGCTGAACACCGATTTCATTTCCTATTTTTCCACCCTTAGGGGTGAATTTTTTTCCAAAAATTTTTATTATAGTATCTTTGAAGTATAAGCTATTCATTAAAAAAAGAATCATCAAAATCGGTCTACATTTGGCAGAGATATAGGTAAGATAGATACTAAAATCAGTTGGCGTGGTACGGAGTTTATGCAATGTTTGATGATTTTCTTATAGATCCCATCATCAGAATTTAACCAAATTTATATGGGACCATTCTGAAAGTATTACCTTTCAAACAAAAAAATAATTATCGAAATCGGTCAACGCAGTAACGAATGATCGCTGAACATACATAAAAAAAAAAAAAAAAAAAAAAAAAAGATACCGACGAATTGAGAACCTCCTCCTTTTTTGAAGTCGGTTGAAAAGATATTCGTCATGATTATCGACTCGAGCGCCTGACTGGAAGCAAATACAAGTGCATCGTGCTTCCGCATACCCCATCCGTCCGCGCCGCGACCAGTAATCATTCAGAGCTTCAGGAAATTAAATTCTGAAGCTCTCCTATCAATGCTATTAGGAAAACAATTACTGTTTCAGGGAACTAAATAAACGAACAACATGATAAATATAATGCAGTCAATCGTAAAGTCTTTTTTTTTAAATTGTTAAACTTTTTGGGGTGGGTATAATTACAAAATAATTTAAAGAATTTTTATTTTATTTTAAAATTAAAAGCGATGACATGCACTTTTTATTTTATTTACACATACCTATACTTCTTACCAGTGATCGGAGTAGGTAGATTGATTTGATGTACTTTGGTAGTAATATGGATATGGTAATATGGATATGCCTTTTTTTCAAAAACTCATACCAAGAAATTCCGAAATCCCGGAGGCATTTCCACATTAACATCAATGTTTGAGATCATTGATCCCAAATCAATCCACCTACTCCGATCACTGCTTCTTACTAACAAAATAATATTTTCGATTTCTTTTAATTTTCCTATTTACAGTGAATAAACACTGAATAAAGTCGGAAGTGTAACGCGTACAAAAAACTAATTTTATTAATAAGAACGTGTAACAGCGCGCGCGCGTGACACGAAAGAACCTTAAGAAAAAGTGCAGCTATTGTTTCACCAATTGAACCAATAGCTTTTTGGAGTCGGAGGGAAATGACTTTTGAGTCAGTTTTTCTTCGTTATTATTTTTATAGACGAATTTAAACCATAATTGAAACTTGCGCGGTTTAGGCATTTTATGACGTAATCTTTTGCATTTATTCGTTTTTTTTAAAACACGTTTCATACCGAATTTGGCCTTAGAATCAAAATCCGGACGAAATGAGAGGACGACCCATTAAGTAAAATAAATAAATAATGGCTCAAAATTTAACACTGTTACGTTCACTCATTAATGAACATCATCGAGTACATACCTATGTATGTGCTCCATGATGAACATATACCATGTTCTCTCATTCATTCTTTGACTAGGACATCACTAACGTATTGCATTCGTTTTCGAATGAAACTCGTTTTAAATTACATGACAGTTACAAATGTGTGTGTGTTTTCTTTGTTTGTGTTCACTTTTCAAGAGTACAATGTACAACAATCACAGATTAGACAGAGTATGTCCAAATAACAATAGACTTGGCCTGTGTGAACACGTCAAATTTTCGTAGTGTGCGTAGTAAGCCCACAGCAGAAATTAAACGACACGTCTCGACGAGGATGTGGGCTGCATCGTCGACGAAGCATCCATTTTATCTTGCTTGAATTTTTTCAATTTATACCATGTCTTTAGGTTGTTTTCGTGAATTTTTATTTATTGTAGTTGTAGTTATTTCGGATGTAACTGGACGCATGAAAGTAATTTATGTAAAAACGAAATTCTAAATTATAAGCCTAAGTAAATGGATGTACACGTATCGTGTACCGGGCGGCTAAACCAGCAAAGCGCAAGCGGGACCCCGGGTCCCGAATACCAATATCATCGAGCATATATCCTCTATGTATCGAGCATATATATATGTTATGTACTTGATGACCAATATAGACGATGCAGTCCACATGATTGGACAATGCAGTCCACATTACATATTGCTTTCCTTGACGTTACACACATGATGTATGTATGTCACACGGAAGGCAAAATCGATAGCATTTCTTCTATGATAATAACAAATAAGAAAATTAAAAAGAGAAATAGCAATCTGAAATTAGTTCTACCTTTCTTTTAGGTAACCCAATTAGGTAAATACCTACCGTCGCCAATAGCATGGGTGGTCACTGGACCACCCGTGTGGATAAGAAATCGACTAGTGTGTTTTATAAACAAGGTATTTTGATCTAAAAGTAATTAATTAAAAGATAAATCCGCGTTACCGTTCTCACCAAAAACTATCTAGTGAATACTTATTCTTTTCGTTCACATCATTTAATTTTATTAATTCAGTCGGATGACAGTTCTTATCAAAGATGCCTCTGGATATGCTGTGTGTTAGGGTTCATAATTTTAAAATATTAATTCATTAGATTTTAGAAATTTAATATCAATACAATCGATTTACTTATTTATTTTTAGTATTGCAACATTGTAACTTGGTGGCGTGGTTTTGCAGCGCTGCAATTGGCTGACGTATTGTTGCGTGAACCAATGGTATGGCTTGTCTTTCCCGCCAACAGGCTAAAATGGAGGGATGTGCTTGGCCGGTTGAAACCGCGCGGGGAAGCGGATTCTGGGTCGTGGGATTGGAACGTAATGGTGAAAACTCTGAATTAGAAGCATAGTGTTAATTTTGTACCTCAAGTTGTCTAAAATAGAATTATTGTTGCGTTACTGAGTTTTTGTTCTACACCTATAACGGAAGTAAACTCGAACACCTAAAGAGTGCCTTATTACATCTGCAAGCCACAAAAGTAAAAAAAAACTGTCATGACGTCATAGGAGTCGTTTAATTGCATCCGTCAGTGTCAGGAGGAGTTTCGTCAGGCTGGATGAAACATCGAATGTGGCGCCGATAGAAGTGAGAAAGAGACATATTTTATGTCAATGTCAGTTTGACGTCACTGGATACGTTTTAATATACTACATAATAGCATACAAGGTTGCGTTTGGTTTTACGATTTAACAACCTAGATGAGATTTCACGTCCTTAATGTGTTTATTGGATTGGCAAGCTGAAGTAGCAGTGGGCCTAACACATACATGGGGCACACTAAAAGTTTTGCACTTCTAGCTAATCGGAACTATTTGAATTTCAAATGTTATATTTTTTTAAACGTTGCAACCTTGTAATAAAAAAAATAATTGGCGGAAAATGATTTGTCAATTGTTTTTTATCACACATCAAAGTTCTACGTACGCAACGAAAATGGAATTAAGTCGAAAATATTATTTAGAGCGATGATTTTTTATGATTTTAAAAGTTCTCTCTCTCCGCAAGACTGTGCCGCTCGTCTTCAAAATGCTTTTGGGAGAGAAGCACCTTGTCTGAGTACCGTTAGGCGATGGTTAGCTGAATTTGAGAGAGGTCGAGTTTCTTTGCATGGCGAAGTTCGTGAAGGGCGGCCTTCAACTGCCATCAACGAAAATAATGTGCCTACTATTAAGCGGTTTATTGAAGAAAACCCACGGATTACCTATGACAATTTGAGGACTATTGGGGATTGGTATGAGTCAAATTCAGAAAATTTTACACGAAGAATTGAAAGTGGAAACTTTGCTGTCATTGGATCCCTCATGAACTGACAGGGAAGCAGAAGCGGGCTCGCGTGGAATGGTGCTCACAGATGCTACTGACTGAAGTACGACCACGGACATTCTAATGCTGTTTGTGACATTGTCACAGGAGACGAAACGTGGATTTATTTTTTTGAACCCGAAAAAAAAAAGTAATCTTATGAATGGGTGTTTGAAAATGAGAACAGGCCAACATAAGTGAGGCAGGCAAGAATCGTTGGTAAAAAATGATCGCGTTTTTTTTCTCAGCTACGGGTCCCATCTGTACAATTCCACTTGAAGATCAAAAGAGTGTTAATCCCGAGTGTATTCTACCATTTGTTTACCCAGGGTGCTAGAAAAAGTTCGCGAAAGACGACCCAAAAGCCGCGGTCTCCTCCATCATGACAACGTTTCTTCACACACGGCCACAACAAAACAAAGTCATTTTTAGCTTCCGAAAAAGTACAACTCATCACCCATCCTGCGCATAGTCACGACCTAGGACCCTGTGATTTCTGTATTTTCCCCAAAATCAAAGATTTGATGAGAGGTTTTACTTTTACCAACTCCGAAGAGGCAGTGATAGCGTTCAATAGCACGTAGAAAACATGCCTTCAGATCTGTGGTCCTCCTGTTTTAAAAAATGGTTCGATCGCATGAAAAAATGTTTAAAATGTAAAGGAGAGTATTTTGAAAAGCAATAAACATAATTTAAGTTTTGTTTTTAGCAATTACATGCTTTGTTATATCTATGATAATATAACACTTGAAAAAAAAAACGACTGCCTCAGGTGGGACTCGAACCCACGTTTCATCGATTGCCGGGCGAGTGCTTTTCTAACTAAGCTACCGAGGACGTTGGCTAACCCGTCGAAATTTGTCAAGTGTTTCTCGGTGTCGAAGCCAGCGTTTTATCTGATCAATGTTGCGGCTATACTTATACCTTAATTAGTATACTACCGTCAAACACCCGATAGAAATACTGTTGCAAATATTTAACTATCAGTTAAGATCAGAACAGCTTAAACGATTTAAATTTTGTTTTTAGCAGTTACATGCTTTGTTATATCTATGATAATATAACACTTGAAAAAAAATCGACTGCCTCAGGTGGGACTCGAACCCACTCATGCCGGACGAGTGCTTAAACATAATATTTTTGGTTATAACATGTTGTTTTTTTAAGTTACGCAAAACTTATAGTTTGACCTACGTATTACGCAGAACTGACGGCCGCTAGGGAAGAAGGTTTTGAAATGGAGACCACGTACCGGCAAGCGCAGCGTGGGGCGTCCGCCAAAGGTTGTAGGAAGCCGCTGGATGCAGACCGCTTTAAACCGGCCAATCTGGAAATCACTATGGGAGGCCTATGTTCAGCAGTGGACGTCCTGTAGCTGAAGTGAATATGATGATGAATATGTTTACTGTTACTAGAAAAAAAAACTTATACCGGAATAAAATTATACACAATGAATAATATCATATTAAATTTAATGTCCTATCGCAACATCAAAGTATCACAGCAGTGTGTAGTTATGAAAAGTATACAGTTTTAGAAAATCAATATTTGTAGTTTCAAAATCCGATATTAAATATCGGTATATAGTTTAACCGATATTACCCATCTCTATTAACGTCAAAATTAGTTCTGTGTTCAAATTCGGTGCCTCTTTAGCTTAGCCACAGATTATGAAATGGATAAGCTGCTGTGAGCTGTCATCTAAGATGTTTGTTCAGTGGTCATTACTCGCACAGAGTACATTTGTTTTACTTTTTCAGTGATTGAATAAAGCTGGCTTGCTTGTTTGTTTTCGGAGTGGTTTTCCACAGATTATTATATGTGGTTTTCGGCGAATTTATTATTTATTTTCGCACATGCTTGAAACCTCTTAAAATCGCGAGTATTCTAACGCAACCTGCTAGTAAATCTTACTTGGAAATTAAAGCAAGTGTTACTCGGCTAAGAACGAAAAATGTGGAAAAAAAAGAAGGATGCGGATTATTATGAGAGAAAAATACGAAGAATAGAAAGCAAAATAAAGGCACTACCTGAAGGCGCGATGGAGCCCATTAGCAGTGATGAAGAATCGACGTATCGCTCACCATCACATCAGCAAACACCATCCTCATCTTGGATGGTGCACGGTGGAGAACCCTCTTCAGACCTTGAATATGAAGTTGAAAGTAACCACCAAATAGGTACGCACCTATTATAGTGTTGCATGGATTGCTTAGTAAACTTTTTAAAATACATGTTATGTATCTTCAAAAGGCTGTATCGGAGTTATGATAACACGATAAGCACAAAGCTCAGCACAAGCAGATTATTATTATTAAGCCTTATATTGCCGAAGTACCTAATTGGTGTCACAGAACTGTCGGTGTTCGATCAAATTACATCTACTATGGCTTGTCCTAAGACAAAGGCCTCCTCCAAGAGCTTCCACTCATCTCTATCTCTCGCTTTTCTGGTCCAAATCATTACCGCTATTCGTCTTATGTCGTCTCCCCATCTCATTGCCTGTCACAAGCAGATAGTAATATTTAAAAAAAACGGAATATTAATTCATGAATCCTTATGCGGTTGCTTGAGATTATGTATCAATACAATTTCCATCGTCTTGTTTTGCTGGCAGATCATTTTTGATCAGAAAGTCAAAAGTCATCAGATTTGGCTTTTGACTTAGTCCCCTCCCCCCGCGCCCTTCAACTCCCACTTCCCCTCTGGTCCCGCAGGTGTGTTAAGGGTTTTTTTTTGCAATTTTTAGTGTGCTCACCCTTTGCGACACTGACCGTGTCTTCTACCAGTTGAAAGAAATATTGTTTTTTCAGATGGTGAACAGCTACCAGAGGAGTTTCTATTGGCACTGGGAACAGAGGGAGCAGAGAAAGAAGAGTTTGGAAAGTCAATAAGACCTGAACTAGCTATTCAATGGAGAAAAATTATGACAGAAGGTTTAAGTGAGGAGGCTAAAACTAACATCATTAACAAGTATCCTACTCCATCAAATTTCCATAATGATATTGCTCCTGTAATGAACCCTGAAATCCTGGCAACACTTGCTATAAAAGCTGTCAATAGAGATAAAAGGATTGTCACTAGACAAAATCTCACAGGAAAGCTATTGACTTGTTTGGGCCGCTCCCTTACTAATATTTTAAATGGGAATATTGATAGTAAGACGCTCATTGAAGAAATTAATGATGCAGCCAAATTAGCAGCTGAAATTCACCATGGAGATTCATCTTCGAGAAAATTCTTTGCACTTTCAGGAGCCAATAAAACAATTTGTGAGGTTGGAAAACATTCCAAGACTGATATTTTTTTGTTCGGTACAGATTTTGCTAATAATATTAAAATTGCAGAGTCTATTACTACAAGTAAAAGTAGTAGTACAGAAATTGCAGAAAGCACTAAAATGAACATGCAGTTCACAGCAACAACAGTTAAACAAAAATGGACAGGCAAACCGCAAAACCAACAGTCACTACATCAGCAGCCACAATTTCAGCAACCACAATATTATCAACCACAATTTCAGCAACCACAATATCAGCAACCACGATATCAGAAGCCACAACATCAAGCTTACGGTGCGAAACGTTTTCAACAGCACCCTCAAAATACGGTGCCTCGATTCAATCGACCTCGCCAGTCTGAATGGAGACGATTTCCTAACAGATCCAGGGCTTCTGCCAGATCCAGATCTCCTCCTAGATCCAGGTCTTCCTCCAGATCCCAGTCTGGACATTACTACTAGGAAATCACGCACATACTACAGGTTGACTGTTGGGAACACTTAATACAATTATACTTGATTTTGCTGCTAGAAGTGCTTTTCTGATTTTCGTGGTTTTGGAGACGCAAAACTCCCATTTTTTGCTCAAATAAAATACTTTTACTATGGGGCCAACATCCAAATCGCAAAAATGATCACATCCTCATACATGGCAATTCAGGCCCAATACTAACCGCCAACCAGCAGACATCAGTGTGTGTGACGCGTTACTTTGTTAAGATTTAAATGTTGGTCCTAAATAAAAATGGTATTTGGGCATGAGAGTGATTTTTGTAGCTTCAAAATTCACCATTTATAAATGCCAAATGTCATTCATTCAGTGCTGCATATTAACAAACTATGTAATCAAACTTCTGAAGTTATGTTCTTGTAAAATTTAGTCTTATTGATTTAAAACTTTGTTCATAATCCTAGTAAAAATTCAATAATTTTATACCATTGAGCTGATTTGATGATGGAGCCAGGACTTGCGTAAAACGTGTTATAGGCTCTTTTGATTCGTTTTGACAAGTCTCGTACGTTTAAAAGTGTGTTTTATAGTTAACATCTAAGCTTTCTCATGAGACCGCATAACAATAGAATTTCTATTGTGTCTCATTTATGTATTGATCAGTTAAACTAAACAATTATTATTATACTCGGAATGTTACTGATTTTAGTCATTAATATGGTTGTTGTAAAGATTTAAAACTAATTTCAGTAATTGGATGAAAGAAGAGTTTATCAGTGCAGATTAATAATAATAATTGTCAAGACCTTACTCGCCAGTGGCACCAACTGGTGAGCATAAGAGTCATGATTCCAGAAATGGAGTCGTCTGTTTGCATTCCTGTAGCACAAGACGGGCAGTAGCGTCTGCGTGCGAAATCTTATAAAAAAAAACTGCGCTCGCCAACCCGCCTGTCAAGCGTGGCGAGAATAGGCAATCCCCCCCGATGATAGGTCCTATAGGGGAGACCTGTGTTCAGCAGTGGACTTGTATGGTGGTATAGGGTTACCATGATTTAAGATCATAGTCTTAATATAATTATATTCATAGAACAAAGTACTCACTTAAGAGGCCGGAGGTAGTAATATTAAATTCGAGTTTTATTTTATCAAGAAACGTAAATAAACGTACATAATAAAAACTCAGAAATATGTACCCTATGTAACAAAATTTTATTATTTTATTTAATATATATATATATATATATAATAGTTAACAATTATATATAATCAATCAAGAGGTTTATTAGCCGTTCGAAATAAAATTATAATTTTATTATAAAAGCACTATAAGCAACATAATTATTATATAAGGTGCTTCATAAATATCTGCAACGGCTGAAATGGGTTAAAGTATTGCTTATACAATGTGTTAATTTTACACTTGATTCCACTTTCAGGGAGTGCTCTACTCATGGTTGTGAACAACATTTACTATGGGACTAATACTCTCAAAGAGAAAAAAAAACAGCTGTTCCATACAAAACTTGCTTTTGGTTCAACCATTTTGTATGGAACAGCTGATTTTTTTTTCATCAAGTGTAAAATTAACACATTGTATAGATTACGATAGTGAAGGAATTACGTGCCCCGGATCGGTAATGAATTATTATTTGCGAAAAGACAGTAAATAAATGGTTACTTGCTTCATTTTGCATAACACACTTCGTCATCCGCCCTTCATACTGCGCGGGAGCGGTATAATGTGAAACGTTAGCAGTTTTGGACAGATGTGGAAGGTTTGAGACAGAATAAAGCCTAATCTTTATTTAATATATTTTTTTTAATGAAAAAATTAATGATGTTCTGGACATAAAATCTCTTTACTATCGTAATCTATATAAGCAATACTTTTACCCATTTCAGCCGTTGCAGATATTTATGAAGCACCTTACTTTATGAGATATTTTAAATTTTAGTAAATATTTAACAGTGTTTATCCTCATGTATAATGCTAACAGATTTATTTTTGAGTAATCTTAATGCTGGAAACCAATATTTACTTAGTCTTAAGAACTCGAATTACCATAGACATTTTTTTTTTTTGGTGCCAGATAACCTCAAATACTTTTTCTCTTCTGTGTTAGATTTGGACATCTTATTAACACATCTTAGTTAAACTTTTTAAACACTTGTTTCTTGTGATTTACGACAATTTAAAAAAAAACATACTTCATAGAAATTTCGATTAACTCGGGACTCGCGCCTTAATTCGTAACACACATACTCGCTACCGGGTGCGCTGGATTCAGTATAGTATCCTATGTATTTTTCAAAAATGATTAATAAATGTGAATGTTTACTTTATTATAGGGATAATAGGTTAATAAACAAAGACAATAGTAAATCAAATACTAATATTTATTGTTTTATCTTAAACAACAAGTGATTACAAAAATAAAGGTTTTTTACCAAACTTTTATGACAAGATTATGGCTAATTGTTAAAATTTCTGTAATTATTAATTTTATACAAAATGTTTTATATTTCCTTATACTATTATGATGTACCTATTTAGACTTAATAACAATGAGAGATCAATAATTATAGAAAACAAAAAAAATCAACTTTGAAAATTAACAAAATTAAAAATCTTCTTTATGATAAAATCATATTTTTACATTATTCAGTCTCCTTCTTCATCTAATTTAGTGATAACAATTTAAACAAACGTGTTTCATGTGTTCTCCACAAATTGCTATGTTGCATTTTACGCAAAAAAAATTTGTTTTTCGATCTTTTTCCCAGTTACATAGACCGCAACCTTGTACTATTATATATTCTGTGCCGCAACGCACTTTTCGTCCACACATTGGTGGGGGGTTGGATGCTGCAGTTTGTTCGACTTCAGGTATTATATTTCGGATACGGTTTTTGAAATGCTGTGGAATGTTTGTGATAGAAACTCTTTCATGAAGGTATGGTTGAATCAGAAAATAGCCAACGTTTTAATGAAATCTCTGCGTTCAAAGTTATCAGAAGGTAATTTAGCCTTTTGGATAATGTAAGTTTTCAGTCCGCCAATATTCAATAACCCGAAAAATATACAAAGTGGCCATCTTTGAGTTCGTCTCGACACAGAATATGTACCAGCCATCTGATCAACTACATCGACTCCACGTTTTAAAGTATTATAATCGGTTATCATTTCAGGTTTCTTTTTTTCACCTGTTTCTACATCTATTTTGGCATCATGATGCATAGTAGATGCTAAAAGAACTACTTTGCCACGTTTGGGCACGTAAGATACCAGTGTTGCATTATTTTGAAACCCAAAGTAGGTTTCGTGTGCTCTGGTTTGTGTAAACTGTTCAGGTATTTCTTTTTTGTTCTTTTTAAGAGTTCCTAAACATGTCAAGCTAAAGTCATCTAATAATTCTGCTATCAATGGAATACTCATGAACCAAATTATCCATGACAACATTTCGATTAGATCCTTTTATCGGGTTTACTAGTCTTTTTACCACATCACTTGGAGAGTTGCTGATTTGATATGGCCAATCGGGTTGTTTACCAGCGTAAATTTCAAGATTCGATGTATAATAAGTATTCGCATCACAGGCCGCCAGTATTTTGAGTCCGTACTTGGCTGGTTTGCTGGAAAGATATTGTCGGAATGGGCACCGACCACGGAAGGCTAATAACATTTCATCTATAGTGACATGCTCCGTGTTTGTAGTGTTTTTGAATGTTTGACACAAATTCCTCAAAAACTCTCGGATTGGCGCCAATTTATCAGTTTCCTTTCTTGCCTGCCTTGTTCTGATATCGTCAAAACGTAAACATCTAAGCAAAAAGTGATATCTAAATCTCGACATGGCTGATACGCAGATATCACGTCCTGAACCATCGGTTGCCCACAAGTCCTTTGTATTCAGGTGAGCTCCTCTCAACTTTCCGATATAAAAAAGAAGTCCTAAAAAAGCTTTTAGTTCCTTTATATTTGTAGGTTTACAGTCTCTCTCTCTTTCAAAATTATCTCGGACTTTCTCCGTTATATAAATATTAGTACAATCTACTAATTTCGCCAAAATTTCATCTGTGAAAAAAAGACAAAATGTTTCTAGCGGCGTCGAGTTCATTAATGTTAGATAAGGCCCTGGAACTTCACGTATAATATTATGACTTTGAGTTCTTACGTTTCTTCAATCTCCACACGGTAGTTTTATCTTTACCTATGTAATAGCCTTTTCGTAAAATTGATAATGGAACACAATCTAAATACGTACGACGAAAATCGGTTACTGGTCGACGGATGCCTTGCCCTGACTGTGAGGTTGTTTCACGCTCAGATTGTACATTTACTTCGCCGTCGTCGCCTTCTTGTTCAGATTCCGATTCATGCTTACTTATTTCTAAGTAGTCTTCAGTCTCGGAACAGTCCTCATTTTCTATTTCTTCATTAATAAATTCTTCTATTTCGATAAGTCTCAAGGGCCTATTGGTAGCCATTTTCTATGAAATAAAATAAAAAAAAGGTTAATTTAAGCAAATAACATGATGGAAAAAACACTAACGTAATTAGTCGCTACCGGGTCCAGTGGACCCATACACACCTTTTACGTCCGTAGCACTCACAAGCAGCGCGCTAACTGACGACTACGACCGCCATTCACCTTGCTTGCCACACTGTTGTTGAAAGGTACTAAGAGCGGCAACGTCGCAAACGTCAAAACTTAAAAGTTATTAACCATAAAACAGAGGACTGGGTCCGTTAGACCCATTAGCGAGTCCTTAAGTGTTAACAGCGCCTCAGGTGGTAGAATATAGAACTAGTTAAGTACTACAATTTGTTGCGGCATTTTGTAAACGGTGGCTTAAATCAACAGTAAGTTTTCATGAACTATTACTAATTGACGAGGAATTTTACAATTTGCCTTAGGCATTTTACAAAACAGTGAGCGTTTGCAAACGGACGACGCCAATAGTATAATGATTAATGACGAATCACAGAACATGCCGACGACACATCCATTAATTAGATTAACCTGTTATTTCGATAACAGATTTCAATTAATCTTAAAATAAGTTTAAACATAATGTTAAGGTAGCGTGTAAACTAGAAAGATTAAGTTTCATTATTATTTTTAAGAAGAAAACATAAAACACTTATGTATCCAAATGTGTCTTTAATTTGAATTCAACAAACCTTTAATTTTCAGTTCTACATGGAAAATGGCTTTAATAGGAAAAAAAATTAGACAATACTATGCAGTCATGTAAAGACCACTCGTCAACCTACCACAAAACGTCAAAATTTCTCAATTATTGTTGATAGGACTACGTCTCGGACTTACAAGTTTGAAATCACTTTAATGACCTGTTACATTTTGAGTAGGTTGACCTGCCGGTGACTGTACTAGCAAAACAAGGCTCTAAAATGGTATTGTTTATTTTGAATGTGATACGCATAAAGTTTGTAGAATAAATGCCAATATAATTTATAAAGTTTAAAAAAATACAGGTCAAAATTTTAAGAGAATCGATTTTAGATCTAGAATACAGTGAAAAAAATGTAATAATCTATTGTCAATAAGAAATCAGCCTGCCTAGCATGAGCACTAAAACACGATATGATATGATATGATATAGCGAAATATCGACACCAATAAATATTTTTAGTTTTTTTTTTTTTTTTTAATAAAAAATATTTTATTTTAATTTAAATCTCTAAAATATTCAGTGAATTGAGTGGAGTCACTTGCGTGTAACTATGTAAAAATATGATAGATTTAGCCGCCATTTTAAATTTTTATCGAAACGGCGATCTTAATAATTATGTGACGGCGATTCAACATGGCGGCTATATCTATCATATTTATCATCAGGCTGTTCCTTGTATTAGCATTCATTATGTACTGCTTTACTTCAAATAAGAGCAGATGACAATTATTATTTTGTAGTAAGTTCCATATTGGCCGTTTGAAAGCGGGCTGCTTCCAGCGGCTTCAATTAACCGTCTGTCCACCTACGTACGTACGGTACGTGTGCCGTACGTTGCTTAAAGCGTTTGCTAAACAAAGGACGGACTCTTCTTGACATTGCTCGACTTTGACGACCTCCGTAGCCGAGAGGCGAGCAAACCGGACTTGGTGTCGCTATCTCTGAGGTCCCGGGTTCGATTCTCAATGTAGAAAATTATCTTTTCTATTTTGTCTCGGGTCTAGGTGTTGTGGTACCTTCGTTGCTTCTGATTTCTATAACACAAGTGCTTTGGCTACTTACCCTAGGATCAGAGCAATGTATGTGATGTCCAACAAAAAAAAAAATTTTTTTTCGTGGATCTTGGTGAACTTTGTGAGTTCACTGAGGGGTCAAGTGAGGGGATCAGGCGGTGGGATCCTGGTGAACTCGCCTTCAATTGCTTGGCGGATTTTACAGTCATCATGTCCGCAGCCTATTGCAGTCCACTGTTGGACGTAAGCCTCCGTAAGCATGATTTTTGAATCATGTTAATTCCAATCCAAATACCAAATCGCAAGATTCGCATGCGAATTCCTAAAATCACTATTTTTGAAAATTCATTCCGTGAATTCTGCAACGAGTGGTCCTACCCACTCATTTTTCGTTTTCTACTAGTAGAAAGTACGGAAGAATGACATTGACAAGTAAACGAAAATAGTTACAAGAAGCACAGATTAATAATTATGTCTAAGAAGTTATTCAAAAATGCGTAAAATCGTGAGCAATAAAAATGAATTTCATACAAACACGAATTGTTTTTGTTTGAATTCGAGATTCATTTCTAATGCTTCAAAAATACGTCTCCCGGTATAGGGTCGGCCGTCGGTTGTAACAATCACATACTTGAGAAATCGTGTAATAATTTCTAAACTGTAGTAATTAGGTGTTTGATTTCGATGCTAATCTGTAGCCAAAGGTCCACCTTTTTATTTTATATACCTTACTCATAGATAATAGCCGAAGTCAGTGTGGTAGACAATTTAGTAGAAAATGTTACACCCGTACCCTCTACACTAACTCGTACTAGGTTAGTTTGGTTACTTAATTATTTAGTTAAATATTGGTAAATTCTTATAATATTTAGGCAAAATTCCAGACGTGTAAGTAAGTGGTACCTAGCAGTACCTAGACGAAGTCTTACCACTACCATTCATCACCTCACATTTGTGGATCGTGACATAGCGAGTTCGAATTCCAGCATGCACCTAGGTACCTTACCTACCTTTGGATTTTTTGAAATATCTAATTTATTTCACTTGCTTTAGACGCAATGGATCAGTAAACGTATGTCAATGTTTATTTCATACACATTAGTCTGAACTCGTAGTGTTTGCTCTATAACTTATAGCAGGCGCATATATACAGGGTTATTTTTAAAACATTAACAACCTGAATCTATGCTAGGGCCTGATTTCAGGTTCAAATACAACTTTAAATACACTTTTTCTATGGAACCAACATCGTAATTTAAAAAAATCAATTACTGCTTCATACATACTAAAATTCTGTTATACGTATCCGATAGTTATAAGTATGTTTATTAATATAATATGCGTCGTCGTTATTTTCTATTGCTTTATTTTCACTTGCTGTTAAAAATCATCATCATCATTTCAGCCATAGGACGTCCAGTGCTGTACACAGGCATCCCCCAGTGAATTCCGGATTAGACGGTTGGAAGTGGCCCGCATCCGCGGCTTCCTGCAACCTTTACCTGGTCGTCTGTGCACCTTGTAGGTGGACGTCCTGCCCTGCGCTTGCCGGTACGCGGCATCCATTCCAGAACCTTTCTAGCCCATCGGCCGTCAGTGCTACGTGCTATGTGCCCCGTCTTCACTGCCACTTCAGCTTGCTAATCCGTTGGGCTATGTCAGCGACTTTTGTTCGTTTACGAATCTCCTCATTCCTGATTCGATTTAGTCGATAGTTTACGTAGTCAGTGCTTCAGTTGATCTAGTAAGTAGTAAAGTAACCAAATCACTTGATTGTCCACATTATAATTGAGCGCTTGGACTTGTCAACCTGTCTACCTCGCAATTACTACATATGTAACTGTATTTCCTGCGATGACGGCTGACAAAGGTGACTAAGTAAACTGAAGAAGTGGTTCACGCAATATTTTAGGCCGTATGAAAGAGGGTATGTGAGACTTACACTGAAAGTATACTGAATAAATGAGTATTGTTGTTACTAAGTATTACACAC